>CM048745.1:751565505-752815505 GCA_026315105.1 Locusta migratoria | reverse complement strand
TGAATATTTCTCTTTTTTGTAATGAAAGCATATGTGAACTAATCGATTCTTTCAGTTACAGACATTGTCCACAATCCTTGCTAGTCACAGGCCACTTCTCGAATCTACCGTACACTATCATAATAAATAAATAAATAATAAATAAATAAAATACAATTTCATAACTGACATTTTATTTCTATCGGTTTCGAGCACATAGCACCCTTCTACGGAATTTTATAAGTAGCATTACGTCTTCTTTTCAAGCACGGCGGACGAGTCCCTAGTAGCCTATTCTTATGAGATGCGTGGTGAAATTGCGTTACAGCGACACTCATTCATCCAACGGCTGATGAACCATACAACTTTGCAATATGGCCGATAATCTGCCACAGTTCTTGCACTAGGTCAAGCAGTACGTTGTAAGTGAAAAGAAGTTCGTCAATTCTCGAAAGGTTCCAGTTTCTTATCCCATTACTGCCTCACGAATGTCTTGTAACTTTTCTGAATTATAACCCTCGTTGAAATTAAGCACCAACGCTTGAGCGATGAAATTTGATATTCTTCGTCATGCCGTCGGAGAACGTCCATATAATGTCTACATGCGCCCTATAGTTCCTATGCTGTGTACTGAGTTAAGGTATAAGTGTTACTCAATGTTGTAGTTAGATGAGGGTTCACAGCCGTCAAATACTTTACAAAATGCATCTTAAAATCATCAGCTGTTTATCAGATCCTTATAAGTTGACTAATTTCGGTCGTAGACGATCACAATTGATAAAGAAGTATTAGAAAAATTCATTAAATAATATTAAATCTGGCTGATATCAGCACAGAGATTTTAATTAAAAACAACAAATAGTTTGATCTGATGCAGTTAGGTGTTCTTTTGTGAAATTCACTTCCACTGTTATCAGCCAGACTTAATTTCAATTAATGCAGTTTCCTAACCTGTTTTAATACCTTTAAATTTTTGACAATGGTCTACGACCAGGCACGGTGGAGTAGCCGAGAGTTCTAAGGCGTCTCGTAGCGAAGCGCGCGGTTGCTTGACGTCGGAGGTTCGAGTCCTCACTGGGGCATGGGTGTGTGTGTTTGTCGTTAGCTTAATTTACCTTAGTTTAAATAGTTTGCAAGCTACGGACTGATGATCACGCATTTTGCTCCGATAGATTTACAAACATTTGAATATTTGGTCTACGACCGAAACTAGTCGACCCCTAATGATTTAATAAACAGCGGATAATGCTAAAATGCATTTTATAAAATAAGTGTGGGGACCTACATGCTGTCGATAGATGGTGCTGTAGGCAAGATTATTAATTTTATATTTTATGGCAATTCAGAAAAAACGTTTTCGAATTATGTGAACTTAGGTGTAATTGGGAAGTTTTTTATGGTGTACTTTTGCGATGCAAATTTGTATGTATGTGTGTGTGTGTGTGTGTGTGTGTGTGTGTGTGTGTGTGTGTGTGTGTGTATTCGTAAACCTGGAAGGGGCACAGAGTGATAATAACGTCAGCCAGTGAGTGTACCGTGTTAAATGATTTGGAAGTCAGAACCCACGTGGAACATTGTACCTTTGTATACTTCCGTAGCTTGGTCACCAAAAGATCAAGACTGTTTTTGGGTACTCTGCGAGTTTCAACCTCTCTACATCTCTATGTAAGGAATCTGCTCTTATAAGAGAATAGCAATGATCTTCAGTAACTATGGTGTTTGCTCCATCGTAAATCTTGGAACACGGTATACTCACTCTGAGTTTTTGGAAATTCGTACCTTAAATGGTTTCATTTAACCGTATCGAATATCACCATGAAAAAGCGTTTTGAACGAGAGAAAATTCTGTGAATGGGTTGCGCGTTCCCTTAGTACGTATTCCGTGAAAATCAGCTTGACCTTTTCTCACATGATACAGTGTGACTTTCACTACCGACGGTATCAGTAATAACGCCGTACACAAAACAAAGTAAAACATCACTGACGAAAGAAATAGTAGGCGAAACACGAAGTTAAATCCAACGATCGATGAGCATTAAGAACGATTGTAGTCAGACAGTATAAACTTTTCTCGAAGTCAAAACGGCTGCAAACGTCAAGACTCACTTGATTAATACTATTTCGATGAAAACTACGGCTTAACATTCCTGGAAGGGCTGCCATAGTCAAGGAGGCTACCGCAAAGCTGCGTACAAAGTGGTGTCACGGTCATAAAAAATGGACACGGTACCCGGAGTATAATGTTTTCTGCGATGAATCATCATTTACATTGCATCCTTAAAACAACTGCGTTTATATATCGAAATCCTAAAAATAACTTTACGATACGGTGTGCTTGCCTCCAACAGTGAATCATAGGAGAGGATCCGTCATTATTTGGGCATCTATACCATGGTATTCAGCTGTTTCTAATATTACCTTCAATGGTCGCATAATTGTGAATGAATTACCATCCTCTAAAACTAATTGCCGGCCGCGGTGGCCGAGGGGACTGAGGCGCTTCAGTCACGGTCTGCACGGCCACTACGGTCGGGGGTTCGAATCCCTCCTCGGGCATGGATATTTGTGCCGTCCTTAGTTGTAGCTAGTTCATAAGTAGTTTGTAAGTTTAGGGACTGATGACCCCGTAGTTAAGTCCCATAAGCTTAACAAACATTATTATTATATTAAAACTAATTACTTATTATGACTAAGGTATTGCTTTCAAACGTTGTCACATATCTTCAGGCGTCTTTCTCCGAACAGCAAAATCGTCACGTGACAAGTGAACGTTATTGGGAGGGGGTGGGGTGTGGGAGGGTTTAAGACCACAGTGCGAGGATCAAATTTACAGGTAGTTCGACATCTTTGAAGTAACTGGCGGGTGTTTTGTTACAAGGATGGACAACACTCCGTTGGAATAGGCACGCTTGAGTGGCCGTGCCCTCTAAAGCGCCTTGCTGCAGACTGTGCGGCTGCTGCTCCCCGACGGAGGTCCGAGTCCTCCTTCGAGCGAGCGAGCGCGCGCGCGCGCGTCTGTGTGTTTGTGTGTGTGTGTGTGTGTTTGTGTGTGTGTGTAGGGACTGATGACCACTACAAATTGGTGCCATAGATTTACAAACATTTGAACGGTTTTTTAGAACCTATAAATACACTATAACTGTTTCAGCAGTTTTTAAAGCCAGTGGTGGAACAAATCGCCAATAATAAATAAATAAATACTGTGTCTACGTTACGATTTCGTAATAATCTTTCGGCTCCCCGTACGAAAAGAGAGAACAGGTTACCAGAAATGTGTGTGGCAATAGATCCAATAATGTGTCCTCGACGTTGAGTGATCAGAGACAACTGTATCTTCAGGACAGCGCCACTAAAGTGTGTAGAGATGATATTATTTCATATCTGCATAAATGATTTGAACGATAGATTGAGTAGCAATGTGCGTTTGTTTGCTGAATTTTCCATGGTGTATGGGAACATTTCGTCATTGAATAGGTGTATTACGGTGGAAGAGCATTGGGAGGAATAGACAATAAACTTCATCGCCGATGATGTCCACACTTTGTGACCTACAACTTTGTGACTTTTATTTGTATAGTTACATAAACATCGATATTTTCGAAAGTCGGTGACATCGAAGAGCTGAAGCTGTGAATTCGCTAACGACAGACCAGTTGCTTATTAAGAAATAAGAAATGATTTCTTTTAAATATCTGTCGTGTAGCCCATTTAGTGCATATTCTTTGCTTCAACGTTTCACCTTTATTCCTTTAAGAAATTCTGGAATTGTGATTGTGTTTTTTAGCTGGGAAGCAGTAAATGTTTGATGGCATCCTCCTCCTTCTCACCCCCCCTCTCTCTCTCTCTCTCTCTCACTGTCTACACGCCAATTGTCGTGCCACTATGGATGCAACGTTTCCCACTCGGTCTCCGTTGTTAACTACTATCGCGCTTGGCTCGCACTTTGATGGGCCACCGTCTGGTTCCGTTGAACGCTGTTGGCAAGTGGGATTCACTCAGCCCTCATGAGACGAATATTGAGGAGCTACATAATATTGAGGAGCTATGTAACTGAGAAGTACCGGCTCGGATAACGAAAACCGACACAGTGGGAGTACGGGCGCTTTGGTACCAATTTAGCATTCACCACACGCCTAACTGAAACAGAGATACAGGTCTCTGAAAGGGTGGGAAATTAGGACAAAACTCACAAGTGAAACGTCAGACTTGTAGTGGGGATGTGCCTCAATGGGTATTTCGATTTTTCCCACCAACGATGGGTACATGCTGGACAACATTGCAAAAGCAGATGATGATAAAATACGATATGACAACAGTACGTGCTGCATTTCGCGGGGAAATGAAATCGTGAAAGATGATATAAAAGAAAGCATGGGCGAAATAACATCCATTTCTACAATCTGAATATTAGGCAAGATTAAATATCTCAGAGGCTCGATCACGTAATTAATGAATGAACAATTAAAATCAGTCAATCAAGCCATACAAAATACAATGTATATCACGATTGAAATTTCCCAGTGTGCTTGTAACAGGGTATACAAGAGATACAGATTAATGATTTTCCCGGCCAGTCTGACGTACGCACTTGGTAAAACCCAGCGCTGGATTTTCACAGCGTTAGGGAATGAGATAACGCAGCAAAATGCGTTTGGCGCCAGGGAGGTGCTTCTGGGAGCGAAGTGCTCTTCATGTCCACGTAATGGTCAGGGCAAACAAGATAATTTATCTTTTGCGTTCCGTGACGTAATGTGGAACACAGAGAAATTGTAACAAGAAGATACAATGTCTTAAAATCACTACGTTCAGACGTTAGTTATCGTAGACAGTAAATTGTCTTATTACTCTGACCAATTTTCCGTGCAACATAGTAGCTGTTAGATGATACACTCGTGCACCCTAACCACGGGCACTTCTGACGAACTCTCGGAACTGCGCTAAACCATTCTCAGAAGACTACTGAATCATACCGACATTTCCATGTGAAGTGTTAAACTTCACCACAAGTGACATGTTAGTAAGGAAAAACCAACTAACATCAATACAACAGCAGGGGAATTTTACTTAATTGTATCATTACATTTTTCACTCAAATGTACTAAAACCCTCTTTTGTATTCAGGCATATTCTACAAGCCCGATAGGCCTTAAATTACTTCAACAAGTTTGAGAGTGTAACATCCTTCTATTTGATATTTTGGTTGGTGGTGGTAATTTATTTGGTTTATTGTAGTGCTTCGGTATTATAGAAGCGACATCAGCGGTAGTGCAAGCTTTCATCGTCTTCACATAAAGATTCAGTAGGCACGTAACATTTTATTTAAGGCATACGTTGGTTATTTAAGTTGGTATACCTGATATTATTTCATATATTCAGTTATGGATGCCTCTGGTTTAACTTTCCGTAGCCTAACACAGTTTATGGATTATATTTTAACTGATGAACATGGACTCTGTGATCTCAGGGGCTTGTTTCAAAAATTATAAATTATTTCTGTAATATAATCTTTTCTTTCCCGGTAGTTCCATTTAACGAAGCACATCACATAAACATTCACTAGAGTTTACCTATAAAAGTCATAACATTTTAATTATTTTTAGTCACTTTGATTCACAGATAAATCAAAGATGTTACTTTTAAAAGTTCTTTAATTATTAATGGGAAGGTCAGGTGCTAACTACTATTGATATGGTCGAGACAAAATTTTAAATTAATATTTCTCCTATATTTCACCTTATGCACAGATTTATAAAACACTGTCAAAGTCAAAAGATATATTATATATAATCAGTTTTCTATAGTTCATTTCACAAAATCGCGGTCATTTAAAATTATTCCTTTTTTTTTTTTTTTTTTTTTTTTTTTTTTTTTTTTTTTTTTTTTTTTTTTTTTTTTTTTGAACGAGTTAAAGTTATTTGATGTAATATTTGTCAATGTCTGCCTCCTATCTGGAGGCAGAATTTTTCTAAGTCCGTAGCCTATCCCGAATTAAAGTCCACAGATATTATTTACGCACTCGCGTATAAGTTCGATTTAATTAAGCCTTTCAAATAAATTCAATCATAGTAAACCAGAAGTTCGGAATAATTTTGCACCTGACAATCTATTTGAGATACAACCACAAAGACGGAGTGAGATCTTATCGTTACGAGCATCAAATTCTGAGGGCTGTAAATGTTGGGAGAAACAAAGACTGAGAGAGCGAGTAGCTATACTGCGTTACTATTTATACTACTATTGCGACAAAAGATTACTCTGCTTTACGGTGTTTAGACGCGGTTACTCTGAGACTGTACTGTTCCAATATTTCAAAGATATATTGACTGTTATTGAAATTTTGACAAATACGTAAAAAATTCTGCCTCTCACAATTTATTAGAGTTGAATCAGGATGAAAATGGCTAGTTTGTGCTGTGATTGTGATGTAGCGTTACAAGAGGAGTGATTTCTCTGAAGTGGATAAAACAAAGTGGAAGACAATAATGTGCACACCTCACCATCAGGTAGTCCAGTCTCAAAAGCAAATGTTCAAATATCCAAATGTTTGTAAACCTACGGAACTTAACTGTTTTGGTCATCTGTACCTAGGCTTACAAACTACTTAAACTAAGTTGAACTGACCTAAGGACAACACACACACGCGCGCGCGCGCGAGCACCATGCGCTCCGCAGGAAAGTGCATTAGACCGCTCGGCCATTTCACCATGACTACATCAAAAGCTACACTAATATATTTTCATCTGACAATATAGATAATTAGTGTCAAAACGTGTCTTTAGCCAGGCGTATTTCAACATAGGCTTTGGTGCAATTAAAAAAAAAAAAAATCTTATTCCTGTATATTCATATCTGCCGAAAGGAACAAAACTTGATGACGATTCACAACTTCCGAAATCTTTCACATTTTAGCTGACTTTCTAAAGTGGTCTATCACTTCTGTCGTATGAAAGCTTGTGGCTGAGCGGGACTCAACCGAGACTACGAAACTTTAGATGACCTTGAAAAGACTTTGCCACCAAAGATAACAATCAAATTTGCTTCGAATCTTGGCTAAAGATTGTATGAATATGTCTCTCGATAATTTATATGTAACATCTTTTTGTTACACAAAAATAATCGATGTTACAGCTGAGGGAAGTAACTTACAGTGATAGTGTAAGATTATGGCAATTTTGCCTGTGAACGTTGGTGGTAATTTTTTTTTTTTTTTTTTTTTTTTCGACAAGTCCTTTCCAAGGTTCTTTACTCTAAAATTTATGGTTACCTTGTGTGAACCACATAAATACTAGTGCGTTTTGGAGATACAATGTTTTCCATCTACATAAATGTTGTATACTTCTAATGTTGCTATAGCAAGTTTCTTACCATCTGTAAGTGAAAGGTAAGGGAAATAACATTGGGTTTTAACGTCCCATCGATAGCGTGGTCTTCCGAGTCGCACACCACGCTTGGGTATTTGGTAATGATGAGGAACGAAATTGGTCGTGCCCTTTCAAATGATCCTTTCCTGCCTGAAGTGATTTAGGGCAAACATAGAAAACCTAAATCTGGATGATTGGAGTTTGATTTGAACCTCAGTCCTCCCGTATGAGATTCCAGTGTGTTTACTTTGCGTCAACTCGCTCCACGCTCCGTAAGTAATCTTTACGTAATTTTACGCCATATTCTGATCGACATACTTACCCGTTCAATTCCGACGTTCTGTCTGACCGTTAGGTGTGGGATTGAACATGATATATGATCTAAACCGGTAGCTCTGACCATAAAAATAAACAGCTGATTATAAATAATAATGTAGTTAAAGAACTGGTAAGTTTGCTCCTTGTCGTGGCTTCGATTTGCACTAAAAGCTACCAGATACAATCTGTTAAAGGAATTCGGCATTTTGAGCAGTTTCTACAGTAGTCAACTTGGTTTTGGAGCAATTAATGTGCCGCGTGAACGTTATCCATGTAAAAGGTGCTTCGGTGTTGCTTGTTGACTGAGTAAAGTTAATCCAACGGGATAAATAGATTGATTCAGTTATCATCACTTGTTCACTAAAGAACTGTCGGGTCGCAGATTAGTATCGAAAGTTCGATATTTTGTAGGACACCGAGATCTGTGGTTGAAATTATACAGATAATTTTATTTATTTTATTTGACTTTCTTTGCTTGTAATGGAGACAGTCCAATAGCCGGCCGCGGTGGCCGAGGAGACTGAGGCGCTCCAGTCACGGTCAGCACGGTCACTACGGTCGGGGGTTCGAATCCCCCCTCGGGCATGGATATTTGTGCCGTCCTAGTTCGTAAGTAGTTCATAAGTAGTTTGTAAGTTTAGGGACTGATGACCCCGTAGTTAAGTCCCATAGACTATACAAACATTTGAACATTTTTTTGACAGTCCAATACATTCGCTGTGACCGAGTCAGGTGACATGTAGGTAAACGTATTTTCTTATATTCTTCGGACTGATCAGCCATTTTCGGACTTTTGTTTGTTTCGTACTGTTGTTGACCGAGTGCGCTAAGCTACCACGACAGCTATTGGACCAAACACACACAGCCGGCCGCGGTGGCCAAGCGGTCTGAGGTGCGCCAGCCACGGTCTGCACAGCTAGTACGGTCGGGGTTCGGATCCCCCCTCGGGCATAGATATTTGTGCCGTCCTTAGTATTAGCTAGTTCATAAGTAGTTTGTAAGTTTAGGGACTGATGACCCGTAGTGAAGTCCCATAAGCTCTACAAACATGTGAATTTTTGACAAACACACACAAACACATACACATACACATGCCCGAGGGAAAGCGCGAACCCGTTGGGAGCGACTGCCCGGTCCGCAGCATGATGGAATAGCCCACGCGGCCACTCCCGCGCTGCGGCGTTATCTACCCTCAAAACGTCTGTGCGTCAGATACTATGATCACATATAGCTAGCAAAACGGACTGTTTATGGATAATTAGAGTTTGCAGATCAACTGCATCTACTGATAATAAAACTGTACAAGTACGTTTTTCATACGGATCTGCAGACGTAGGAAGCTGGGCTTCGTTCTCGGTCGCGACGGTGACGCAGCATTCTGTATGCAGGGTTCTTGCACGCTCGTCAAACCCCCAGGCCAGGGCTTCCTGTACCCTGTCACTCCCTCCTGCTGGTGCTGCTGCTCTCGCCAGTACACCTCCGGGCGCCGCCCCGGACAGGAATCTGTTGCCGTTGCCATTGCCTGCCGTCCCTCTGATCGGTAGGTCGGACTGCCCTCGCCGCCACCGTCGCCGCTGTTGGGCAGTCCTCACAGCGCCCATCGCCTGCCGGTTGCCTGGTCGCTGCTTCCCGTGCCTGCTCCATCACCACCCGAGGCTCTGAAACCTTCCCAGGCTTCGTCTTCGTCGCCACCGTCTCTTCATCACCTCAGAGTCCATCTTCAGAGCCATCGGCGGGTGATCATCGTCGCTGTCTTCGAGATCTTCGTTGTTGTAGAGTGTTCGTCTCACCTGCCCCACCATGTCTGACCGCCCCTCCATCATTCCTGTCCTCTATACCGTCCAACCTTAGGCCCCAATGACCACTACATACAGTGTCTCCCACCAGCAACCCTCTCCTCTCCTTATCCGTTATTCTGTCCGCCACCTCCACCACCGCTCCCATCAACCACACCGTCGCCATATCTCCTTTCCCAATCTTTGCTCCCTCCCTTCCACCACCCCAACCTTCCTTCTCACTCCCCTGAACTTCCCCCCATGAATACCCTCCCTTTTCGACTGCCAAAGACACGCACCATCATGCCAGGGTGGACGAATCGCCAGCATCAATCCACCCACTTCTGGCACCACTCCTGGTCAGATCCACATCCAGCCCATTCCCCAGAATCTCCCCAAACCCACTATTTCCCACAAAACCTCCAAGACGACCAAACGCTCCAGCATGTAACTCGCCTTTGTCGTCACTCCCTTGCGCAGCTCCTAAGGATACCATCCCCTCATCCTCATTTATCCTCCTCTTCCCCTGAGATTTATACTGACATCCTCTCTCGCCCCAACTCCTCAGATCTTAGATAACCACAACTTCTCCCCCAGAATATTATTTTCCCATCGCTCCCAACTGATCCCAGATAAGGACTCCATCCTTATCAAGTCCGCCTCGCCCACCTTTCACACAGACCTTCTCCAAAGTATCCATGTTCAATTCGGGCCTCTCACCCCTTTCCACACTTCCTCTGCTCCCTGCCAACTCCAGACTCCTCGCCGCCCGCCCACCTCACCGCCATGATCACCAACCTCAACCCGGTGAACATGGTGCAGGAGGTGTTGGACCAACTCAACACCCTTGCTGGTATTTTCACCCCCTCCGCTAGTGGATCCAAGACGCCTTTGTCCTAGATGATGAGGATTTTCACAGAACCCGCTTTATCTATCGACCATCATCGCCGCTAAAAAGCTACAAAATGTATCGCTACAAAGTGTATCGTCAGGCGTGCCCCAGGGGAGTGTGATAGGACCGCTATTATTTTCTATCTATATAAATGATCTGATGGACAGAATAAGTTGTAATTTGCGGCTCTTTGCTGATGATTCTGTGGTGTAATAGCATACAGGTTGACTTAGACAAAATTTGTAGTTGGTGCGAAGAATGGCAGCTAGCTCTCAATGTAGAAAAATGTAGGATGATGCGCGTGAGTAGAAAAAACAATCCTACAATGTTCGAATACAACATTAGTAGTGAGCTTCTTGATGCTGTCGCGTCGTTCAAATATCTAGGCGTAACATTGCAGAGCGATATGAAATGGATCGAGCATGTAAGGACAGTTGTGAGTAAGGCAGATAGCCGACTTCGGTTTATTGGGAGAATTTTGGGAAGATGTACTTCACCTGTAAAGGAGACCGTGTATAAAACGCTTGTACGACCACGTCTTTAGTATTGCTCAAGTATTTGGGACCCGCAGCTGATCGGTTTGGAGGAAGACATAGAGGCGGTTCAGATGCGAGCAGCTAGATTTGTTACCGGTAGGTTTGACCAAAGCGCGAGTGTCACGGAAATGCTCCGGCAACTCAATTGGGGATCGTTGGAAGAAAGACGATGTTCTTTTCGTGAATTTCTGTTAAGTAAATTTAGAGGGCCGGAATTTGAAGCTGAGTGTAGTACGATCTTGCTGCCGCCTACTTACATTTCGAGTAAAGATCACACAAGATAAGAGAAATTAGGGCTCGTACGGAGGCATATAGGCATTCTTTTTTCCCTCGTTCAATTTGGGAGTGGAATAGGAAAGGAAATGCCTAGTAGTGGTACAGTGTACCCTCCGCCACGCACCTTACGGTGAATTACGGAGTATGTATGTAGATGTAGATCCTCTGCCCCCCCCCCCCCACGATGATGTCGTGTCTATAACGACCACCTCACCCAGAATTGCCGTAACCCTCCATCCTGTCCTCAATTGTAAGTCACCGCATTTCCAGAATAACTGTTCAATTGCTTAGTCAATAATTAAGGATCTTTCTTTCTACGAAACAACAGCACTTTGCATTAGATTACGTTGAGCGTCAACTTCTATTCCCTGCACCATGCATTCATATGTTATAGATCCTACTGAGTTTGATATACTACAGAATTATTGGCAGAAGGCCTCACTGAACTCTCGAAGTTATCTACGTATTGGGAATCCACTTTCATGTCTCAAGACTTTTGTGAATTCACTTTCATGTCTGAAGACATTTCTTCGTTCGAAATGACATGCTGCGTTCTGTTAACTGGAAACCAATCAAATCTTGCTATCTGATATTATTCCATACCTTCATGTTCATACGGCGATGGAGCGGAACAGTATCGAACGCTTGCGGAAGTTAGGAAACATGGCTGAATTGGTCGATATTCCTCCAGGTGAATTCCAGCGACATTCAGTTCATTCCATTTCATGGTACTGAAGTTCGCCAGGCAAAGACGGTTAGAAACGAAATGAGAAGGTATCCCATGACTTTTTTCACAATTGAAAAGAGTCTTCCGTCGTGGCCTTTGACGAGATCCCCTGAACTAGCCAATGGTATGTGCTTCATATTTGTTTCATATTCTACAGTGTCATGCTGCAAAATGGTTCACCTCTTACTTCGCTAACAGGTAAGAAAGGAGCTGGGTTACAGGAAGGGAGTAGTGAATTAGGCCATCAGTCATCGTCAGATTGAGAAGAAATTGTACGTGGTGTCCCAGAAGAATCCATCTTAGGGCATTGCATTTTCTAATGTAAATTAATGACCTCTCATAATTTACACTGCCAGAGTTTGTTTTATTTGCAGATGATGCAAGTATTACAATAAATAGCATCTTGAGCACAGTTCTAGAAAGGTCTGCTAATGGTATTTCCATGGATATTAATGGTTTAAAGCCAGGTCATTGACATTAAACTTTGGAAAGGCTCACTACATGCAGTTTAGGACATGTAAGAAGTTCCTGTCTAGCATATGCATAAAATATGAAGAAGAACAGAGAGAAGACGTTGATAGTATGAAATTCCTGGAACCTGATAATAAATTAAGTTTGGAGGAGCACACCACAGTATTTCAGAGACAACTAAATAAATACCTACATATTTGCAATTCGTATGTTATCAGATATAGGCGACAAAAACTAAACAGTTTGCATACTTCATGACTTTTTTGCCATAATACCATAGAGTATAATATCTTGGGAAGTACAGCCAAGGAAAATTTTTCTGGCTCTAAAAGCGTGTGATACGATTTGTGGAGTAAATCCACTGACATCCAGTAGAGCTGGGTGTACTGCCTCTCAGTATCTTTATTCACCAATTAAATTTGTGATAAAAATGTATCCCTTTTGCCAACACACAGTTCATTTCATACATACAATACTAGGAACAAAAACAATCTACACAAGTACTTAAAAACTCTTACTGATATTTATTTGTAGCTTAATTTCTTCTGGTTGCAGATAAATTATTGAAAATGTGTGTTCCTGAATAGTGGACCAGTTTTAAGCTTTATTTTTTTTCTTTTTTTTTCCTTTTTTTTTCGTATCAAGAACACCATCCATTACAATCTGGTGTGGAGGACATAGTAATAGGTATTTCCGGTGTAGAGAAGCTGCAGAGCTAAATACAAAAATGTCTCGTGGTCCGGATGGAATACCAGTTCGGTTTTACAAAGAGTATTCTGCGGCATTAGCTTGCATTTATCACGAATTTTTAATTCAGCTATAAGTTCCTAGTTTATAAGGAAGGAAAGAAAAGTGACCCATACAATTACAGGCCAATGTCGTTGACATCAGTTTCCTGTAGACTTTTGGATCATGTTATCAGTTCGAATAAAGTAATTTCCTTGAGACGGAAAAGCTTCTTTCTATGAATCAGCACTCGTTTACGAAACATCGTTCATGTGAAACTCAGCTTGCCCTTTTCTCACATGACATCTTGCGAGCCATGGATGAAGGGCAACAGCGGAATGTGTATTTCTCTACTTCAAAAAGGCGTTTGACGCGGTGGCACATGCAGACTGTTAACGAAGATACGAGCTTATGGAATAGGTTCACAGATATGTGACTGCCTGGAAGTCTTACTAAGTAATAGAACGCAGTACGTTGTTCTCGACGGCGAGTGTTCATCAGAGACGAGTGTATCGTCCGGCGTGCCCGTGGGGAGTGTGATAGGGCCGCTATTATTTTCTATTTAGATAAATGATCTGATGGACAGACTAACTGAAGCCTCCTTACTTCCACAGTGACGTCAATTGGCTCTGACGTCCACAGGAAGCTCCTTCATGAGTGCAGCAGCCTAGACTGTTGTTGGTGCCCGTGTAAGGGTGACGATTATCTGTCCTTTTTGCTGTCCACCTCGGCAGCTACTTGTCGACTTATACTAGAGGAAGCTATCTTAATGAGAGAGTAGATCTTCTCTGTCTCAGTTTAAGAGTTGCCTAACAAACTTTCTAGTGGCCTACTTCTACATCTACATCCACATGGGATACTCTGCAGATCACACTTAAGTGCCTGGCAGAGGGTTCATCGAACCACCATTATACTATTTATCTCCCATTCCATTCTCGAATAGCGCGCGAGAAGAAAGAACACCTGAATCTCTCTGTTCGTGCTCTGATTTCTCGTATTTTATTCTGATGGTCATTTCTACCTATGTAAGTGGGAGTCAACAATATATTTTAGCATTCGGAGGAGAATGTTGGCGATTGGAGTTTCGTATGTGGCCCACGCCGCAGCGATAATTGCAGTTATTGTAATGATTCCCTTCCCAGATCCTGTATCATTTCCGTAACGCTGTCTCCCCTGTATCGTGAGAATACGAAACGAGCTTCCTTTCTCTAGACTCTTTCGATGTCCTCCGTCAAACCCACCTTATAAGGATCCCACACTGGGCAGCAATACTCCAAAAATGGACGGACAAGCATAGTGTATGCAGTTTCTTTTGTAGTTCTGTTGCATCTTTTAAGGGTTCTGCCAATAAAAGAAGTCTATGGCTCGTCTTTCCCACGACATTATCTACGTGTTCTTTCTAGTTTAAGTCTGAAGTAATGGTAATTCCTAGGCATTTTGTGGAGTTTACGACCTTCACATTTGAATGATTTATCTTGCAAACAAAGTTTAACAAATTTCTTTTCGTACTCATGTGGACGATTTCACACTTCTCATTATTTAGAGTCAACTGCCAATATCTTATTCAGATCGCTCTGCAGTTGGTTTTAATCTTTAGATGATTTTACTAGACGATAAATGACGGCGTCATCTGCAGACAACCTACTTAGATTTTCCTCTAAATTGTGTATGTAAGTAAGGAACAGCAGAGTACCAATAACAATACTCTGTGGAACGCCCGATATCACCTGTGTTTTAGTGGATGCCTTACCATTGATTACAAGAAATGAGTCCTCTCTGACAGGAAATCCCCTATCCAATCTTAAATTTGGGGCGATATACCCTAACCACGCAATGTGATTAAAAGCCTCCAGCTGAAAACTGTTCTTTAAGGGCCGTAATAGTGCTAGGTGTTGCCTCCTTCCATAGCTGAAGCCTCGTCTCCTCGACAGTGACGTCAATTGGGTCTGACGACCAAAGGAAGCTCCTTCTTGAGCGAAGTCGCCTAGGCTGTTGTTGTTACCCATGGATGGGGTGACGATTATCTGTCATTTGGTTTCTTCTTCTCCACCTCGGTAGCTACTTGCCGCTTTATACTAGGGGAAGCTATCCTAATGAGAGAGTAGACCTACTGTGTCTCAGTTTAAGAGATGCCTAAAAGACTTACTAGTGGCCAACTTCTTCTGCCCATTGACGAATTCTTGAATAGAACCAAATTATTTATGTGTTCATACCTTTAATCCATCCTTCACCACTCAACGATGTGAGGAGTCGCCTGAAACGACACGTTGGATAACTGGAGTAGGCTAGGGACACGCAATTCGCCGAAGTGGCGTCCAATTGAAAGACTTGCACCAGGCCTGTGAGCTATACGATATTATTATTATTACCATTAAAAATTATATATTGACTTGTTCCACATTCACGAGGATCTCCTCAATATGGATATATCACAACGAGCAACTAACCTAACCTAATCTCATACCTGCGCTTACAAACAATTTGCTGACATTTCAAAATATGAAATTACAGTTCAATTAAAATTACGTAACGCGTCCTTCAGGAGAGTGGCGAGTTATCGATTCCTTTGTGGCAGATAGCGGCTGGGAAAGATGTAAACAAGCGCTAGCGCTGGGCGGGTAATCTGCGGCCGGGTAATTGTTTTGGCGCGTGAGCCGGACACGTGATCGCCGCCTGGCCAGCGAGCGGCTATCGGCTTACTGTCAGCCGCAAGGCCGGCCTCTCCGCAGCGGCGGCAGTTTGCAAACTGGCGCTCCACTCGGCAGCGCGTGCTGTCAGCGTGACGAAAAAACTGCGCCGTGTCAAATAGCCTGGTCACTGAAAACAAATTATTTCTAAAACTATCCACTGACAACTCCCTTCTCTTGTAATGGGTCTAGTACCGCAGGCGTTGTCACAAGAGTGAGCATCACGCAACGTCCACCATTAAAATAAAAATGTTCAAATGTTTGTAAAGCTATGGGACCAAACTGCAGTGGAGATCAGTAACTAGACTCCAAAACTACTTACGGGGAGACGGAAGGCAACTGGGCTCAAAAATTCGATTTTTATATTTTGTTCTTGTTGTTGTTGTTGTGGTCTTCAGTCCGGAGACTGTCCACTCCGGATGCCTTGTGAGAGTCAAGGCGTCCTATTTTCCTAACTTAATTAGATGTTGTAAAGCCCGATTAGGATAGTAATACCATGCAAAATATTTCTACTAATCGCTTTCCTGATTGTTCATACTCTCCCTGAGATTTGTTGATTCGTTCCCTAAGCAGCGTCGTTTGTTGCTCGAAGGTAGCAGCGAAGGTTTCAGGCCTAGTGAGCGGATCGTCGATTAGCCCATGGGGTGTTCGGAGTGGTCGGCGACGAGTAGGTTCCTGATCTCAAGAATGAATGACGAGATTTAGTCCTGCCACGTTTCTGCTCTCCTTTCTAGCAACCATCGTATCAGTTGCCTTTCCAGACGGTAAGATCATCGACGGTATGCCGGGTTCCTGGTGCGTTACCATAACTTGCGGTAGCGGTTCTTCTGCAGTCCCAATACGTCCAATAACGGGGGTAGAGGTTCGAATGCTAGACGCAGCTCGGTAAATGTAATTGCAAAAAGATTATGTGCCTACCGTATTTCCATGGCAAAATGGTCGACTGCAACATTGAGCCTTTGTTTGCAGCGATAAGGTTATTGTTGTTGTGGTCTTCAGCCAGGAGACCGGTTTGATGCAGCTCTCCACAATAGCCTATCCTGAGCAAGCCTCTTCATCTCCACATAAGAACGGCAACCTACATCTGTCTGAATCTGCTTACTGTATGCATCTCTTGGTCTTCCTCTGCGGTTTTTAGCGTATTTGAAATGCCTGGTATTTCCTGCGTAAAACAAATGTTCAAATGTTTGTATATTCTATGGGACTTAACTACGGGGTCATCAGTCCCTAAACTTACAAACTACCTATGAACTAACTAAGACAAAGGACGGCACAAATATCCATGCCCGAGGAGGGATTCGAAACCCCGACCGTAGTGGCCCTGCAGACCGTGACTGGAGCGCCTCAGTCCCCGCGGCCACCGCGGCCGGCTGCGTGAAACTGTTTTTGTCCAATACATAAAGCAAAGTGTCCGTATGTGTGTACGTGTTGCATACAAATCTATAGCTTTCAACAAATCTTTATGAAATGTTGTACACGTAAGCTACAATCCATGACGACGGTCGCCTTAATTGTAACAATCACATACGATATATAGTTCACGAGATATGACGTCACAAACAATGAGATAAGCAACAATGCTGCTCATTTTCTCCTAAACCATTGGACCGATTTCAACCAAATTTGGTACAGACATTGAAACTTCCTGGCAGATTAAAATTGTGTCCCGGAACCGGGACTCGAACCTGGGACCTTTGCCTTTCGCGGGCAAGCGCTCTACCACTGAGCTACCCCGACACGACTCACGATGCCGCCTCACAACTTTACTTCCGCCAGTACCTCGCCTCCTACTTTCCAAACTTCACAGAAGTTCTCCTGCGAAACTTGCAAGACTAGCACTCCTGGAAGAAAGGATATGGTGGAGACATGGCTTAGCCACAGCCTAGGGGATGTTTCCAGAATGAAACTTTCACTCTGCAGCGGAGTGTGCGCTGATATGAAACTTCCTGGCAGATTAAAATTGTGTGCCGGAACCGGGACTCGAACCTGGGACCTTTGCCTTTCGCAGGCAAGCGCTCTACCACTGAGCTACCCCGACACGACTCACGATGCCGCCTCACAACTTTACTTCCGCCAGTACCTCGCCTCCTACTTTCCAAACTTCACAGAAGTTCTCCTGCGAAACTTGCGGCATCGTGAGTCGTGTCCGGGTAGCTCAGTGGTAGAGCGCTTGCCCGCGAAAGGCAAAGGTCCCAGGTTCGAGTCCCGGTTCCGGCACACAATTTTAATCTGCCAGGAGGTTTCATATCAGCGCACACTCCGCTGCAGAGTGAAAGTTTCATTCTGGAAACATCCCCTAGGCTGTGGCTAAGCTATGTCTCCACCATATCCTTTCTTGTAGGAGTGCTAGTCTTGCAAGTTTCGTAGGAGAACTCCTGTGAAGTTTGGAAAGTAGGAGGCGAGGTACTGGCGGAAGTAAAGTTGTGAGGCGGTATCGTGAGTCGTGTCGGGGTAGCTCAGTGGTAGAGCGCTTGCCCGCGAAAGGCAAAGGTCCCAGGTTCGAGTCCCGGTTCCGGCACACAATTTTAATCTGCCAGGAGGTTTCATATCAGCGCACACTCCGCTGCAGAGTGAAAGTTTCATTCTGGAAACATCCCCTAGGCTGTGGCTAAACCATGTCTCCACCATATCCTTTCTTCCAGGAGTGCTAGTCTTGCAAGTTTCGCAGGAGAACTCCTGTGAAGTTTGGAAAGTAGGAGGCGAGGTACTGGCGGAAGTAAAGTTGTGAGGCGGCATCGTGAGTCGTGTCGGGGTAGCTCAGTGGTAGAGCGCTTGCCCGCGAAAGGCAAAGGTCCCAGGTTCGAGTCCCGGTTCCGGCACACAATTTTAATCTGCCAGGAGGTTTCATATCAGCGCACACTCCGCTGCAGAGTGAAAGTTTCATTCTGGAAACATCCCCTAGGCTGTGGCTAAGCCATGTCTCCACCATATCCTTTCTTCCAGGAGTGCTAGTCTTGCACGTTTCGCAGGAGAACTTCTGTGAAGTTTGGAAAGTAGGAGGCGAGGTACTGGAGGAAGTAAAGTTGTGAGGTGGCATCGTGAGTCGTGTCGGGGTAGCTCAGTGGTAGAGCGCTTGCCCGCGAAAGGCAAAGGTCCCAGGTTCGAGTCCCGGTTCCGGCACACAATTTTAATCTGCCAGGAAGTTTCATATCAGTGCACACTCCGCTGCAGAGTGAAAGTTTCATTTTGGTACACACATTCCTTACCGCGAGGTAACAAGTGCTGCATGGTTGAGAAACACATATGGCACATGGTTTAAAAGATATTACGTCATAACCAATAGAAATCGCAAAAAATGCTGTATAATGCTGCGAGACTTTCGAAATACACTATATGACAATGACAGTACTTAGCGACTTGCAACAAACTTTAAAGATAATTTCAAACCTTTATTAAACTTTTTTCTCGCTAGCAACCATAGTAAAATGACGAAAGGGAAAAAGTTCCTCGCTTACTACTTTTCCGCTGTTTATAGAGCAAAACTACGGCCCTCGGTATGAAGTTATAATTTATAATTTGAACACTACAAATTGTAGCGACAGGAAATTTTACAGACAGTATACAAAATAATATATCGTTGAATGTAGCTTCTAAATTGCATCACATTCCGACACGTAGTTTATGAGATACGAGCACATAAACAGTAACGTTCCGCTGTTCATGGACTAAAGCTTCGGCTGTCGGTATGACGTTACAATTTATAATTTTTACACTAAATATTGTAGCTGCAGGAAATTTTACAGACGTATACACGCATATAGTTGAGTGTACCTTCTAAATTGTATCAAAGTACGACACTTAATTAATATGAGGACATAAACAGTAACTTTCACGGAAAACCGCCCCATCACGCACCAAGGTCTAATCTATTACTTCTTTAGTACTAATTGTATTCTCAAGAGATTTTACAGTTATAGAGCCCTTATACAAATGAATATAAACCTGAAAAATGGTAGGAATAAATAAATAAATACCCGGGCAAAGCCGGGTTTTCAGCTAGTTTCATATAAATGTAACAATTTTTTCGTGAGTTATGATGTTTTTCTGACGCTGACCACGCCTTCGGATTTGTGCCATGCTGAGAAAATGCACACAACATACTTTTACCCCTTGTATATTGTTTCATGCTTCTATTGTTTTTATCGCTTTAATGTTTCCTACCCTGTATCTACTATCTATACTTCCTGTTCCGATCGTGTTTGTTATGGTTTTCGAACGTTATTGGTTGAACTTAGTGAAGCTTTTTGTGAGTGAAGTACGTCTTGATTTGTATTTTCGTTGGCCCCGCATGATTTCATAAAAATTATACTGGTTCCAGTGGTGGCATAGAAGTAGCAGGGGTTTTCAGGATTTTTAATCGTTCAGTGGCAAACACAGGTGACAGATATCCACAGTATTTAGGGGATGGTGACAGCAAGGCTTATGACCGGCTATGTGCAGGACAACCCTATGGTCCTAATGTCACAATTTCTAGTTTAGAGTGCATTGGGCATGTCCAGAAGAGAATGGATCCAGGTTAAGAAGATTATTAAAAGAAAAGTCAAAAATAATATTAGAAGATGGTGAGAAGATAGGTGGCAAAGGTCGCCTGACAAATGTTGAGCAGCGGTGGAGTAGCCGAGCGGTCTAAAGCGTCTCGCTGCGGAGCGCGCGGTTGCTCGCCGTGGAGGTTCGAGTTCTCCCAGGGGCATGGGTGTCTGTGTGTGTCCTTAGGTTAGTTTACCCAGGTTTAAGTAGTTTGTAAGCTAAGGACTGATGACCGCGCAGTTTGGTCCGATAGATTTACAGACATTTGAACATTTGATTTGAACAAATGTTGAGATAGACAGATTACAGAGTTATTATGGCTTGGCCATAAGAAGTAGAGAATCTAGAAAACATAAAAAGAGCTGCATGGGCTATCTATTTTCATAAGCTATCCACAAATAATAACCCTGTGCACTCTCTTTGCCCAAATGGACCTGGCACTTGGTGCAAGTACAGGAGAAGTGACACATATGACCACAAACATTCTTTACCTGCAGCAGTAATGAATGAAATTAAATCAATATTTAGAGACCTTTGTAAAGGTACCTTTTTGAAGAAATGTCTTCATGGGAAAGCACAAAATTTAAATGAATGTGTAAATTCTGTCATTCGGACCCGGTTACCAAAAACTGTTTTTGTTCAGATCACAACCCTCAAATTTGTTGTTTGTGATGCTATTTTATGCTTCAGTGATGGTGTAACTAGAAAATTGGATGTTTCTGAATTATTGGGCATACAATCTAGGGGAAATCCTGCTAAATCCTTGGTGCTAATAGATAAAGAGAGAATCCGCAAAGCCGATATTGTTAATTTAAAATGCACAAAAGAAGCTAGACAGAAAAGAAGAGGGACCAAGAGAAGGAAAGAAGATCAGTGTGATTCAAATGATGCTCAATATAGTGCAGGAAAATATTGTATGAGAATTTAATTTTTAAATTGATTTTTCTCAAACCTACAATTTTTTTTATTTTTTATTTTTTTTTTATTTTTGCTTTCAGGTATCATTATTTGATACACTAATGACTTTTTTTTGTACTGAAGATAGTAATAAACCATTACAAGTAAATTGAGAACCACAAAACAATCATCAACTGTTTTATAATTATTAATGTACTAAAAAAGTTCAATTTTACTGGCGAAAGAATAAAATAAACATTTCTTCAAAACCATAGGAGTGGGCCACTCTACCTCTGAAGATGACTTCCGCAGCCAAAGATGAAACGTTAGGGGAAAGTTTTACAAATCGACCACGGCTTATGAGCCCGGAAATTTGCAATGAAGTTCACGCCGGCCGTGAAAGCTTACATTGTATGATAAAAAATCAAATGTTTGTAGATCTAAGGGACTTAACAATAGTGGTTATCGGACCCTAGGTTTACAAACTACATACATTTCGTTAATGTAATTTATCCTAAGGACATCACAAACACCCATGATCAAGGGAGGACTCGAACCCGTGACGGCGAGCGGCTACGTGCACAGCAGCTGGACACCTTAGTGCGGCGGAGTGGCCGAGCGCATTGAGGCGCTATGCTCCGATGCGCGAGGCCGTTCCCCGTCGGGGGTCGAATCCTCCATCGGACATGGATGTTTGTGTTGCCTTTAGTATAAGATATTTTATAAGTAGTTTGTAAGTTTAGGGACTGAAGACCCTGCATTTAAGTCCCATAAGCTTAACAAACATTTCAACACTTGACAAATGTGCTGTCTCCATAGATATTTCTCAGCATCCTGTGAATGTCAGAAAGGCCACACCCTGCCTTTCTCAAGAAGTCAGTAACTGTACACTGTTTCAGATTCCAATTCGTGTCCATTTACTAAAAACAGAGAAATTACGGAATATAAGTTTCCAGGTACAGCTAATCCACTGACATATGAAACTGAGGTACATACGTTAGTACATAAATAAGTTACGCTCTTCGTTGCATTACTTTCCGTACGAGTCTTGTATGTGATTGATGCAAGGTAAGTCCACGTAATTTGGATCACATGATAATTGCTAAAATCGCGGGTGAGTGACCCCTAGGCTAGAATTTTTTTTGTTTGGTGGGATTGTAACAATAAGGTGCATCAACTGATTAACATAAATTTTATTACATTATGGAACATAATCATTGCTCAAATTGCGGGTGAGTGACCCCTAGACTAGCCTCATTTTTTTTTTTTTTTTTTAAATTTCTTTTTTCTTTTTCTTTTTTTTTCTGGTGTTGTACCAATGAGGTGCATCAACTGATTAACATAAATTTTATTATGTTATGAAACTATTCTAGTGACAACAACAGACAGTTTAAACCCAGTATTGGGTCGTCTGATTTGAACTCATAGTCGGTTAAATTTGACTACATAATGCCAACCTGAAAATGAATAGCAAGTACAGAGAAGTTAAATAGAACACATAATGGAACACTGCATCAGATGATTACTGCGAACCTACTATATCGAAAGGTAGTCTTATCACAGCCCTCCTCATTACTCTGAAAAGAGCGAAAAATTACGTTTTAAAAAGTAAACAAGACAGAAATTTAAATGAAGAATACTAATTGTGGCAAATTTTATTAAGCTTGGCGCCACGGTGGAGTGGCCGGGTGCATTCATCTACATCAACATACATACTCCGCAATTCACCGTAAGGTGCGTGGCGGAGGGTACACTGTACCACTACTAGGCATTTCCTTTCCTATTCCACTCCCAAATTGAACGAGGAAAAAAAGAAGCCTATATGCCTCCGTACAAGGCCTAATTTCTCTTATTTTGTCTTTGTAATCTTTACGCGAAATGTAAGTAACCGGCAGCAAGATCGTACTACACTAAGCTTCAAATTCCGGCCCTCTAAATTTACTTAACAGAAATTCACGAAAGGAACGTCGTCTTTCTTCCAGCGATCCCCAATTGAGTTGCCGGAGCATTTCCGTGACACTCGCGCATTGGTTGAACCTACCGGTAACAAATCTAGCTGCTCGTCTCTGAACCGCCTCTATGTCCTCCTTTAAACTGATCTGCTGCGGGTCCCAAACACTTGAGCATACTCAAGACGTGGTCGTACAAGCGTTTTATACGCGGTCTCCTTTACAGGTGAAGTACATCTTCCCAAAATAGTTTGTAAGCAGTTCGAAAGTTTAGGGACTGATGACCCCGCAGTTAAGTCCCGTAAGCTTAACAAACATTTGAACATTTGATTTGAACGGAAACAGGACTCGTAATTTTAACATTGACGTATACAAAATGTTTACTAATTTTATTGCTATGATGACCCAGTATGGTAATATGTTTATTTCAAAGACGAAGTGAAACCTATGTTTACGAGTGGAGAGCATCTGAGGATGGCAGCTAGTTTATCTGAAACAGGTAATGAAATGAAATTGAACGTTTCAACATAAGTAGTCTTGGCAATCAATGTAACAAATGTTCAAATGTTTGTTAAGCTTATGGGACTTAACTACGGGGTCATCAGTCCCTAAACTTACAAACTACTTATGAACTACTTACGAACTAGGACGGCACAAATATCCATGCCCGAGGGGGGATTCGAACCCCCGACCGTAGTGGCCGTGCTGACCGTGACTGGAGCGCCTCAGTCACCTCGGCCACCGTGGCCGGCCTCAATGTAACAAGTCACACCACATCCTCTCAGTAGAACGTGTAATTTAGACAGAGCTAAAATGACTTTATCATGCACTGAGCCGTGAGTTAAAGGCTGAGCGATTTCTTGTACTTGCGGGATGAACTTCCTTTTCGGGGGTGCAAAATAAAGGAAGGAAAATTAGAATCTAGCGTATCACCGTCATCGTGGACATTAGAGTAGGAGAATATGCTCAGGTACGTTTTGTTATGGAGGGGGAACGAAGTGGACCGTGCCTTTTGAAAGAAATCATCCCGGCATTTGCCTGGTGTGATTTAGGGAGAGCATTGAAAACCGAAGCGGATTTATACCCCCGTCCTCAGGGATGCCAGTCAAGTATTTTAATTTTTGCTCCGTCCTGTGCTGCGAACGCATACAAAGAGATGCATTTGCCGGATATCAAATTCGAAATTTACGAGGACCCTTCTTTGATGTGAGTAAGCTGTGAACTACGTCACTCAATAAACCGAAATTGTTTCCCGTGTGCCACGGAGTACGTCATCGTACGGACAAATATGCTCAGTGCAACGTGTTTCAAAGTGTGCTCACTCCGGTTATGCAGTCCATAGACGTCAAACTTCCGACGACAGGTGGGGCAGTAGAGGAGACGAATCATTAATTAATCAACACCTATACCGCCAGTCTGGACACGAATTCACAATGCAGAATCGTCAAATATCGGTATAGCGCGTCATTGACAGCATATTACGTCCGAATCCTGCAACGTCACGAGATCAGTCAAATATTTGAAACAAACTGCTAATTACGAACTGTTAATTTGCAATGGCTGTGTATTACGTATTGTATCAGTTTAAATGATGTTCTATTTGTAGTTGTGTCTCATATGCACTGTATTGTGTCTGTTTGCAAGATCAGTACGAACGTAATAGCATAGTTACTGCAAATCCACACTACAATTTCCCTATTAAATTTTGAAGTAGTAGTTATACAAGATCACAAACATTTTTCTAAGTTCCACAGATTCTCTCTCTTGGACTATAACTTACATTTTATAATTAGATGTGAAAATACTACAATATAGCATCTCCCGGAACCTAGTCGTTCCACTGATTAAGAATTCCACCTGACGTAAATCTCGGGACCGGTTTTTCAAATGTTCAAATGTTTGTAGAACTTATGGACTTCACTACGGGGTCATCAGTCCCTAAGCTTACAAACTACTTATGAACTAGCTAAGACTAAGGACGGCACAAATATCCATGCCCGAGGAAGGATTCGAACCCCCGACCGTAGTGACCGGTTCTTCACATCACGACACGAGATGCATGGGTTTGGTGCGTCAGTAGTTTTAGAGTGACTGAGAAGGAGAGGGTCTGAACGTAGGTCAGCGATTTTGATCAAATTCTGTGTGGGCGTTCTATAAGTGTTTCGGATTTTTGCTAGATAGTGGTTTGTGAAAAAATCATTGTCAAATTTGATGATGGAAATGCTTTCCAATGCTGTTATTCTAAAGATCGTTTGAAGATGAGCTTTTATCACCAGCGTGTATGGGATCAAAAGTTAATGACGTTCGAATAATTGATGTTTTTGTGTTTTAATTCTGTTGCTTGGGTACTTGTAAACATGAGAGACTTTCTGAGCGCCGTCGCTGGTCGCCAAGAACTAAACGATAAACAACGAACAGAAACCAACACATGTCCGCGACTGACAAAACTACACGAAAAAAATAAGCGGTCCAGTACTTGGACTGCGAAACCGTAGATCCAGGCCCGAATCTCCCTCATGGGAGGTTTTTAGTTTTTTTTTTTTTTTTTTTTTTTTTTTTTTTTTTTTTTTTTTTTGTGTATTTTGTAATGTTTTCATGATTGTAACAACTTGTCTTGCCTTAGTTTTAAATACAGCATCGGGAAGTGTGGTTAATATTGAATTAAGTGTATAACTTTATACAGCTTTTTATTTGTGTTACATAGTGCAAAACAAGAAAAATAAGAATGAAATAAAATAAAAAATCTTCTAATGTATTTTATTACGTAATTGCAATTACGCCGTCTGTAAGTCATCGTTCTCACAGCCAATGGAGTGAAACTTATCATAACCAAAATACAATTATTTCTCACACATTATGTGAATAAAAATACATTTTATTTGATACCGGTGGCAAGAGGTGGCCAAACTCATATGACGCGCTAAGATATGACTTTTTTGGATGATGCTCAACCAACCTATACTGTTAGAATTATGCCACCGAAAGGCACCTTTCTTTGGCAGCCATGTAACACGTCTTGGTTCACAATCAATGTCCACGCCTATCTTTGAAGACATACACTTAGTACGCATGGAAATTAATAACTGATAGACCTATCCAATTGTTCAGGGAAAAACATTTAAACGTCGTGGAACTGGGTTTAATATACCTGATACTACTTTGTTGTTTCTTGAGTGTAGATTTTTGGCGAGCATATGGCTGTAGCTTTATTTGTTACGCCAGGATAGTCTTTTTTATCTGAGAAGACCCGAAAGCATCGCTAATAACTCTTGTCTGTAAAATATAAGTTCACTCTTTGGTACATATCGACATTATAAAGGTTTTTACTACATCGTCTATTGCCACACTAAAATATTAATGAGGAGAGCGTTTTAATTGTCTACAATAAAGCTGCTACGTATTTGATGCGTAACTGATTTCGTTGATGAGTGGTCTGACGTCAGAATATCGTATTCTTAATTTAATTTCATCGAAATGATTGTTAATTGTAGTGCAGTCAGCGTCCCTTCCACCAGTCCTACTACTGTCGAGATGAGTACTTCTTATACATCAGGGTTAACTTGAATTGTCTCGGTTTACATTGCGACATTCGTCCTCACTACTTTTGAGAAGCCACGGAAAGTAGATGATCTATACGTGATGTGAAAGCCTCCTCTTCCGCACAAGTCCAATGCCCAAATTCCTCCATCATCTCACTGTAGTCAGCCCTGCACCTTCCACACCGTTCGCTTAAGAGAGTAGTGAAGGAATCTAAAGATGAGCAGATCTAACATTTCAGGAAGGTTCGTTAATTTGAATTGAGAAGCTTCTTATACTAACTCTACTGATGAACTGATACTCCGAAGCTTATGTATGTAATGTTTCCTTGATGTATTCACGTGCAACGCTGAATGTATCGTCCAATACAAAATAAGTTCAATACTGTACTTTCACGACTTCTGAACTGTACAGTTAAGACGCACGACCTATATCCGCATGTTCTCGCACTTGAAATACCTGCAAAAGAGTTTAACAAAAAATGTTCAAATGTTTGTATCGCTTATGGGACTTAACTACGGGGTCATCAGTCCCTAAACTTACAAACTACTTATCAACTAGCTTATCCTAAGGACGGCACAAATATTCATGCCCGAGGGGGGATTCGAACCCCCGACCGTAGTGGCCGTGCAGACCGTGACTGGAGCGCCTCAGTCCATCGGCCACCGCGGCCGGCAGAGTTTAACAGATAAAGTAAAGGTTCGTGGCTTGAAGACTGGGTGTGTTACGACTAGATTCCAAGAAAACCTTCGGGGTTAATGCACTCAGAATTACTCCACTTTACTGAGAAAGGCAATTACTATCCATTCTAAGATACATTATTTCTTTATTTTCTTGAAATCGTTCTCTATTTCCCCCAAGAAGTGCGATAAACATAAAAATAAACAGTTGCCGTTGTGCTTTGTACCCCCATTCTATTTCGATGTTGTCATCCCATTCCTATAATAGTAGCTCTTGAAGCATTGCACGTTTTTTTCTTCGTAGTATATATTACTTTAGTGGTTGTTGGAAACTCGTCAGTCACACATTGAGATGCTTTCCAAATGCTATGAGATGTTACAGTTAGCAGAAGGAACCATCGGACGATGCATAAAGAAACGCAGCCTATCGAAGGTCATAAGAGCAATACGGAAAGTCAAACTAAAGATAAATATTACTCTAAAATTATTAAGAAAATTGAAGCTGATATGCTTGGACAAAGTTTTTCCTTAAAACATCTGGAAAATATCTGCGACGCTCCCGACTTAGACGAGCCGGAAGTTTAGACATTGTTATCTTTGTGTTTGTATATAGAATGGTATTGTTCTGAACACAGTGATTTTTCAGTTAAACTTACGTAACGGCATCATATGGTTTTTGTGTTTTACTGTACCATCTAAGAATAGCACCTAAGCTGAGGTGTTAGTGTTCACCTCTCCAATTCACTGACTGGACTGCTGCAGCTCTCTATGCCACTCTACCTTGTACAACCATCATTATCTCTGAATACCAACGCAACCATACTTACTGCATTATTCTCTTACTCTCATTCTGGCGATTTCGACCCATACACTTCCCTCTAACACAAGCAGAAGTACCACAATGATTTAAATGGAAAATAAGAAGATTCAAAAATTAGAAAAGATATGGCGGTCGAATTTGCACCTACGATGTGACCTGTAATCGAGAGAGATGATTCTACTCAGAGAAAGCTTCATATTCTTTAGCACGTGACAAGTGGTGGCACCTTCTATATAAGCAGGACCTCCAGCACCAAGCAACTAGTCGTCGACTCACCTCGAAGATGTTGCGTGCAGTAGGCAACGTAAGGTCAGAAGAAAGAAGTCTTACAGATGGCATCTTACCCAGGAATTTTTGTTATTTACCATAGAATTACTTGCATTGAAAAATTTGATTTCTATAGAGGAAGAGGTTCGATTTTCTGAGTTATTCATACGTCAAATCTTAAGGCTGCTGCGACTTACGTTTGTCGTTAACGTTTAGATGTCCACTTATCATATTACTTTGATTCAAATTAAACTGCATGAATCAGAGATTTTTTCCCTTCATTAATATGCGTGACGAAACTTTAAAATGTCCCTGATTTATATCGTTTGTATTCTAACATTACTTTCATGTTGCTGCTTGTGCGCATTAATGTTAAACTCCGCGATTAAAAGATTAAGGATTTTTGTTAAAATTTCGATCATAGAAAATTCGGATAAAAATCTGATTCAATACTTTAGAGAAGGGTGGATGAATTTAATACACGAAATGATTGAATAGAATGACATGGCGGAATACAGATTGAGGTTGAGGCAACACACAAAAATAACGTTACGAGAAAACTTACGGAAAATACCCATTATAGATTCTTTCTTGAAATGTTTATTACAGCATCGGAAATTAGTAAGCTGTTGAATGGTTTAGATTAACTTTATTATACTTTTCGCAGTAAAATAATGTTCAGACTGTTCGCATCGTAAGTCATTGTTGACGGACCGTGTACTAATGTTTGATAAGGCAAATAAAAAACAGAAAAAAAATCTATAGGACTTCGTGAAACTGTTAATACGTATGCAGGTTCTAGAAGGAAGAAAGGTAATGATTTAAAGTAACTGATCGGGGTTTCATCAAGACACTACACGAAGAGAAAGTGATGGCGTCTGAACATCATGTTACGACGGAATATCGAGGAGTTGAAAATCTAAAAGAAAATGAATAATTACGAAAGGAAGGGACAGTATTAAATGAAAACAGGGTGGAGACATTGCTCTTAACAAAAGGGGGTATATTTTAAAGTAAAACTGAACAGCACTCACACTTACCAAGCAGTCACAAACCAGTCCGCGTACATGTTCAAACTCAACAACCTCAAAAAAAGGAGTGTCTGTTGGCGGTTCCGTCCTCTCGACACGCCGGAAGAAACGAAAGATGAGCGAAAAAACCTTTTCACAGATAAAATATTTCGAGAAGGAGGGAATCACGGCGACAGGCGTCGCTGATCGATAAAAAAAATAATTTAATTATGCATCGTTGCAGTACGAAGATACTTATGCCTTAGTTCAGGCAATTTGTCCGTTTCGTCATATGATAATGTCCTATTCCAAGTGATTCGGATGTATGTAACCAACGTTCTACACATGTATATCGGTGTTATTACACGTTCTATCCGAAGTGGTGGAAGGCACTATTGTGAGATTTGTATTTTTTGTCATGTCCACTGGCAGCTATTCTTGATATATAATTTTTTTTTCGTTATTTAATTTCATAAATTTATAGTATCATTTACCAGAAACTATTTCCTTTTTTTTTTCTTCTACTTTTGTATGGATTCCACGTTTTGGATTAGGTGTTGTTTGTGTTAGAGTGCTCGTTCTTTTGACAAACCTTTCAGTCCAGGAAAAAAATTGGGAAATATTTTGTGATCACTAAATATTTTCTAACCTTATAGTTCAGGCGTTACGTTGGTATTATTCCGGAATTCATCCAATCAAATATTGGACCCGGAAAAAATATCTAACTAGGGGGAGGGATCCTATCCGAGGTCTGTGCGTTTAACCGAATCCCTTAAGCGGCGTTAAGTCTTACAGACATTAAAAGATTATGTTGATTAATGGGAAAAGTTAATATTTACTTTGTCATTTATAATCAGGAGAAAAGGGCTAAAAACGGTATCAGATGGCTACTGGTATTTTGCAGTTCTTGCATATTTATCTTACGTGTAGTTCAGACCTCAAATAGTAATCAGCTACAACCATTCCAAGCAACTCTAAAAAAGTCTCAAGAAATCGAGTTTTTAGTTTTTCAAGCACAATGAAATACCTGTTGTGGTCTCATTACTACTTCGTCTAGCTACACGTTCCAAATACAACCTTTTGTTTCGTTCTTCATGTAAATCCGTTATTTGCGGTCGTTGGTTCGTGCTCGCTCTGGGTTGTTCGTTGACATTTTGGCTAAGGTATTTTCTTCTTTTTATTATTATTATTTCAGAGAGTTTACAGCCCTCTGACCGATCGCGCTGAGCCACCGCGCTCGACATACAACTTCAGCCACTGCGCCATTCGATTCATAGAGGTATATAATGTAGGACCGAAAGTTTCAGAATGCTTACCTCGTGAATGGCTGTCCATGTGGCAGTTTGGCTGAGACAATGTAACACTATGGGGTTGTTCTGCAAACACGTGGCGCCACACCCCGAACATCATTTCACTTACCCTGGCACCACCCTCTCAAGACCACAAATTCACTAAAACATCAAAATAGATTGAAATAAAAATCATAATTAATCAAAATTCATTAAGGGTGCATTTTCCCCGATAGAGAAGTCTGATATCAGCATTCCACATCAATTATGTAGAAAGGCGTAGTTACGAAGGATGCCTTCACCATTAAGTCAATGAAAAACGTATAGACGAGGAGCATGAAAAAGTGTGAAATAAAGGATAAGCCCATTATCCGAAAGTGACGATATACGACGATACGTGAATAGTCACTTGAGTACGTAAAGTAGTGCAGTTAGTCACGTTAGTTTCTGCAACGTAATAAATAAATAAGTTATTATCTCGCAGTGTAACAGTGTAGTCAAACTATGGCTGCAATGTGCTATCTAATACCCGAAAATGTTATTGGTCAGTTACATGGCCAATTAAATTAAAAGCTGTACGCTTGTTTTGGAATGTTGAACCTTTCGTTAAATCAGACAATAAATTGTTCATTAACTTAGCTATTTGGTTTAATTATGGCCCTGATATTAATGTATAAGAAACAGTGCATTAAATTGATTATGTGCGCAACGGATATTTTTAACAAAACAACTGTGTCATGTAACCTTTTGAAACAGACACTGACTATACTCAAGAATTTTGACTGCGAGATAGATATAAGAAAAACCACAAATTACTTTCTTAATGCTTGACTGTGAGAACCTATATAGGTCAGCCTCCAATTATTGAAATCCAGATCAACTATTATCTTACTATGGCACCAATAATGAAATATGTTCAATAATATTATTCAAATCAACACTCCACTAAATCAAGTAATTATCAAATGAAGGAAGTGGGTTAATTTTCTAACTACATAAATGAAATATGAAACAGGGTTAACTTGCTTATTATTGATAAACAGCATTACATTACTTACATGATACAACTTCTGACTTGCTGGCAAAGCAGCCTCTGCTCTACATCGGAGCCATACACACAACCCAACCGCTCTCTAAGCGAGCTGAACCACTAGTCCTACTCTCTCTCAGTGCGAGCTACAATGCTGTGCAATACATGATCTTTGCCAGAGATGAAACTTTACACATATCGATACATACAGTAGAAGCGATATTATACATTTTCTTGCAAGCAAGTTACTCGATACAAAACAGGAGGCACAATATTAGACATTTTCTTATTTTCTTATATTTTATGGACACGTTTCATCACCCCCCCTCCTACCTATTAAAATTTTGTAGGGTGGGTGATGCCAATGGCATTGCCTAGCCAGCAAAATTACTGAATTTCAAGTCCACAAATCCATTAATGACATCCGAAATATAACAAGATCAAAACAACAGATGGAGTACATAGAAAATTTAAAAAAAAAAAAAACAATGTGACAGTCATAAATACATGCCATTTTACAGAACAGTACCATCAAAAGTCACGCATGGAGTGGTACAGGGTGTGACAGGCATAAGTAAATGTTAAAATTTACAGAACATCAGCAATAAGTGGAATATATGACAATTATACATAATGGTAAACATAAGTATATATAGAATTTCAGAAAACATAGTTTGACAAATGATATAGTGGAGAAAATGAGATAGCTAGAAGTAATACACAAATGGAAAAACACAATATACAATAATAAACGTGAACATATACAAAGTTTTACAAAAGATAGTTTAACTAATGTCATTATTCTTTAAAGAAAATGTGGTAATTACAAGTAATACAGACAGTAGTGTAAGTTCCATGGGTTTAAATTTTGTACAAGAGATCAGTATTTTTGGGAACATAAAATGAACATTTATATCTTGTGCACAATGTAGTCTATGTAAATTTTTAGTGCACTTAGTATAAGATAGAGTGTCAGTTTTGTATTCTGTGATGCATTTAAAATGCTATACTTTCATGGATGCTAGAACATACATGTAAAATTTTTGGCTACATAGGCTTCTGATCATGTACAAAATAATATTACTGCTTCAGCACAATAGGGTTTCAATATAACGTTTGTCAATCGAATAGGCACAATGACATTTCTGACAAAGTATATGTATCTATCAAGAGCACAATTTTATTTTGGTCACTGACTGTAAAAGAACCATGAAATATACCTAAACACTGGTAATGAGCCTGTGGACAACGTTTGCAATGGGAGGCACTGAATAGTATATGCACACGAATAGCACATTAGCTCCTAACATTCATTTTAGGTCTGCACACGAACACAAAACACTGTAAGATTACACCACACTGTAGGCGGGCTGACTGGTTGCATTGAAGTGGAAGTCATGGGGAAAAGGTTCTGATGTATTCCTCCATGCAATTCGACAACCAAGTGTGCTCCAACCAACAGAGCTATTAGCCGACTGCATCCGCAGCAAACTGGTGATGGGTGGCCAAGGCTGCAATGGACAGTACTGTGTGGCCAAACATCATCCAACAAACATCTTCATTAAAAGGCCCAAAATCAGTGGTGTATAGTAACTCGTCCATTGTTCTGTGTGCATTCTGGAATCTCGTGTGCGAAATCGCCACTTCCCATGCGTGTCCAAAGTACATGAAATAAAGCATTTTACACACAAATTAGTAACATAGTCATGATATTTCAGTTTAGACTGAAAGAAAAGTCATTGATTAGAACATATCTACAGAAATATTTTCCCACAAATTCAAGTGGTACAGATGGGGTCATGGTATTAAACCATATTTTTACATTACAAGTAGTGTCCTGAAGACGGATACATTTGAATACCAATGAGTAAGTTAATTCTTATATTAGAGTATCTATAACATTAATGTCATTTCATATAAGCACAAGGCTTTACATACTATGTACATATTGCTTTACAAACACATAATCGTATGAAATACATTGAGAGTGCTTGTCATCAACTTGGCATGATATAACTTAAATTGACATTCCAATTACCATTTGTTCATATCTCTTTAAATTAATATATATCACTATGGTGGTGATTACATTACCACAAAGTATAACACTTAAATTACATAAGTTGCCATGGCCAGGCTTTTGTCTCAACTGAGCTACATATTTCATTGCCTTAAGGTATAACACATCAGGGTAGTTTCGTGAGAATATCAAAAGAGGTTCAAGTCATCAGGTCATGTCTGTGTCTGTCTGAGTCAACAGTAGGGTCAAACAAAACAATTAGTGCAAATTTTGGCACAGTAATAGATGTACATCACAGTAAATCATCCAATAACATAAACACAGACGTAATATTCGTTAGGCATAGCTGCAGATTTTCATCAACAAGATCATCAATAAAATTTAGCAGATAGCAGTAAGCAAAAGCAAAGTATTTCTGTGCATTATCTTTCCAGACTTAACTAGGCGCAATTTATGGCATAGCTGCAAGTTTGCAAGATAGATGGCTGTGTGCAACGTATAAGCATAACCATACATTGTCATTGAGCTTCATTATAAAATTAATTAGCATAGTGGTAGGGCTTAGGTATATAATTAGTGAGCATAGCGGTAAGCTTTGATTGCAAGAGCAATACGCATAGCTGCAAGCATAATTAGAAATATTCATTACACATAATTACAAATAATTACAGAGCATCAGAAGGATATGAATCTCACCAATCACACATGCCATTGAAGGCACAATGCATCAACATACAAAATGGTGCACATAAGCACAAAGAGAAAACACAAAAGGGCAGTGCGAGTAAGCACATAAGAAAAGAACAAAACATAGCATCATTAGCAACATAGCGATTCTCCTCATAATTACTTCATAATCATTGTATAATCTCGTCATCATTAGCAACATAGCGATTCTCCTCATAATTGCTTCATAATCATTGTATAATCTCGTCATCATTAGCAACATAGCGATTCTCCTCATAATTGCTTCATAATCATTGTATAATCTCATCCACATAATTACATTTATCAAACATCTTTAACTGTTACCAATACCTTCCTTACCATCATTTATCCATAAACAATAATGCATTTTAAAGACCACCATGACATATTGTGTATTGCCTTACTCATCATCCTCCATAATGTTCTTGGTTTACCAAAAATGCTCATGTCAACTCAAAATCTTCTTCGCTCGCTCAGAACTTCGTAAGTTATGCAATTAGTAATACAGAAGAATATTTTCTGAAACATAGGAACTTGATTAGATTACACAATCAAAAATTTCCATTAATTTTATTTGTCTTGCACAGCCACAGAGTTCGTTATATGCAAATTGCAAGATAATCAAAGTTTCGTATGACAATATCCCAGCGTAGCACAGAATATAAGTATTCAGAGTTAGAGAAAAGTAACAGTGAGAAAAAGAGGTGGATAGAGCGCACTAAAGAAAGGCGGAAGAATAGTGACACTCAGCTCGAGAACGGGGCACCAATCGCCACTTGGTGTGTCCAAAACAGATTAATGGACTCTCTACCCCAGTTTTTATTCCTTGAAAATTCCTTTTGATGAATTAGAGCATGGATTAGCAGGTCTGATTTCAATGTTTTGCTCTTGTCCTTCTGGGGTACGCGATCTGCTTTGCCCCTGATTCGTGTTTTCGTATCGCGGAAAGCGGTCACGAGAATTATCGCGTGTGTCCTCCCGACTACGCTTCTCAGCGTTATTGTTGTGATTTTCAGTCTCGCGATCACTATCAGTATTGCGTCTATCACGCCAATTAGTATCATTCGAAGTATTGCTGTTATGATAGTAATTATTGTAGCGTCCTACGCGACCAAAACCACCACCTCGGTTGCGGCCACGAAAACTTCCACGGTTAATTTCACGATCATGAAAATCACTGTTCTCATTGTCGCGTCTTTGTTTGTAAGTTTCATTAGTGAAAGAATTATTTTTTTGTTTATCGTCGTACTCTGAATAACGTATGGTACGCGGCGGGCTTTGTTGCGGCCGGCGATCATATCTGTTTCTATCAAAATATCGACTGCGCGAGGAATTTTCCTCGTCTTCTTCCTCTAAGTCTTGTAAGAGATTTCTAAACGCTTCAATATCATTCTTGCATCGTGCCGCAATGGCAATTTGACGCAAGTGTAGAGGCAATTTGTTCAAACAAATTCTAATTAATTCCGCAGGGCAGTAAGGTGCCGATAAAAATTGATTTTTGTATACTAAGTTTTGGAAATATTCCACTGGGCTCGAGAAATTTGATCGCTCAAAAGTTTTGAATGTCGCAATACTGTTTTTAACGCGGTCTTGTGCCGCTTCCGACCAGTATGCGGATAGAAATGAGCGTCGGAACTGATTCTCGCTATAGCACTCTTGTGCAATAGCTCTCATTCTGGTGGCTGGCTCGCCTTCCAGATAACCACATATAAATTCTAATCTGTGTTCAAGTGGCCAATTCGGGGGAAGACAATAATCGAATTGCTGCAACCACTCTTTAGGGTGCAAGTCATTCGGAGAGTTTTTAAATGTCTTGAATTTACGTACAGTCAGGAAATGCTTGTAGTCAAACGCTTCCTTTCGCCCGTGCGGCGTAAGTGAGCGTAAACTACGCACTGCGTCTTCATTGTTATTACTATGAGGTACACTTCGTTCACGTACCAAGCGACCTACTTGGCTCGAATCATCATTGTCATTTTCGTTCAAATTTTCTTCTACGTCTTCGTATGCATTTCCACAAGTACGGTCAAATTTCCTCTCTATTCGCGCCACGCGATCATCTAATTTTCTGACCTCAGCCTTGTATTGCTGATTAATGGTCATTTGACCTTGTTTGAAACGGTCAAGGGCGAGATATTCATTAGTTTCATTAAACGGGGTAGGATGCGTTGCATCAGAACTTTTGTCAGTGTTATCACTGATTTGGGTAATTTTAACCGTGAGATCCTCAACCTGTTTATTAATTTTATTGATCTGTTCCGTCGTGCCTGACTGGAAGTTCTGTAACTTTTCATCAAATAGGTTACTCTGTTGCTTCAATTGAGCGAGTTCGGTGGTTTCTATATTTTCGACTCGTGACGCAAGGTTTTCCACTACCGGGTTAATCTCGTCGCGAATATCCTGTCTTATTTGCTGAGATTCACATTTGAAAGTATTGAGCAGTTGTTCCCTGAACCGATTGTTGTCCTCATTTATTTTATTAAAACTACTTTGAATACTCGCAAACCTCGAATCGCACGTCTGTTCTATTTTCTCAAGTTTTTCATTTAATTTCTGAGATTGTAATTGATTATTGTCAAGTTTTTCATTTAATTTCTGAGATTGTTCCTCAAGTTTTTCATTTAATTTCTGAGATTGTTCCTCAAGTTTTTCATTTAATTTCTGAGATTGTTCTTCCAGTTTTTCATTTAATTTCTGAGATTGTAATTGATTATTGTCAAGTTTTTCATTTAATTTCTGAAATTGTAATTGACTATTCTCAAGTTTTTCACTTAGTTTCTGAGACTGTGCCTCATTTAACTTAGAGAGCTTTGACAATAAAATTTGCATGAAGTCATTTGGTAATACGTTTTCCATAGCTGTCGCACAAGTATTTTTTGCAGCAGAGCTAGGCGGAACCGATGCATTATTTTCCGCAACCACGTTACAAGAATCGGAATTCTGTATTGTCGAATCCTGTACTTTGTCATTGTCCATATTGTCTGTTCCTGAACTAATCTGTTCTGCGTTTTCGAACACGGTATTTATTGTCGTATTTGTATCAGTGCAGTGAGAAGACTCTTGTAAAAATTCAGCTTCTCTCCTTGCATCATTCAAGGTCTCATTTTCGGAAGCAGATTTAGCATCAACGCGAACTCTCCTATTCTTCGACATTGTTAACAGAATTTTATAGTAAAGTGACCACTAATATTTATTTTCACCTACTGTAAATTTTGAAAATTACACACGGTAATTATGAGAGAACAATAGGCTGAATCGGGCTAGTGCAACATACAGTCACAATCGAGATTACGCGAACCGTTAATTATCACACGAGTTCCGCGGTACTAGAACTTTCATCACAACAAACATCAGACAATATAAAAGAGAGACTTGTTCAGTAGTAATGCAATTATTTGTATATTCAATTTATCTACTATAAACAATACTACACAATCTCAAGAATGGTAAGTAACAGACTACAGAAACAATTACTATGCTACTGTTGCTACAACAGAGGATGGTGCTACAAAAATTAAATTAAGAGCCAAAAGGTAAGTTGGTTAGTGGAAAAGACAAACTAACTGAAATAAAACTACGTATCTAACTACGTCACGATCCTGTTTGTGAACTATCCTGGCAGAAAGGGCGCCAGATAAAAGCTGTACGCTTGTTTTGGAATGTTGAACCTTTCGTTAAATCAGACAATAAATTGTTCATTAACTTAGCTATTTGGTTTAATTATGGCCCTGATATTAATGTATAAGAAACAGTGCATTAAATTGATTATGTGCGCAACGGATATTTTTAACAAAACAACTGTGTCATGTAACCTTTTGAAACAGACACTGACTATACTCAAGAATTTTGACTGCGAGATAGATATAAGAAAAACCACAAATTACTTTCTTAATGCTTGACTGTGAGAACCTATATAGGTCAGCCTCCAATTATTGAAATCCAGATCAACTATTATCTTACTATGGCACCAATAATGAAATATGTTCAATAATATTATTCAAATCAACACTCCACTAAATCAAGTAATTATCAAATGAAGGAAGTGGGTTAATTTTCTAACTACATAAATGAAATATGAAACAGGGTTAACTTGCTTATTATTGATAAACAGCATTACATTACTTACATGATACAACTTCTGACTTGCTGGCAAAGCAGCCTCTGCTCTACATCGGAGCCATACACACAACCCAACCGCTCTCTAAGCGAGCTGAACCACTAGTCCTACTCTCTCTCAGTGCGAGCTACAATGCTGTGCAATACATGATCTTTGCCAGAGATGAAACTTTACACATATCGATACATACAGTAGAAGCGATATTATACATTTTCTTGCAAGCAAGTTACTCGATACAAAACAGGAGGCACAATATTAGACATTTTCTTATTTTCTTATATTTTATGGACACGTTTCATCACCCCCCCTCCTACCTATTAAAATTTTGTAGGGTGGGTGATGCCAATGGCATTGCCTAGCCAGCAAAATTACTGAATTTCAAGTCCACAAATCCATTAATGACATCCGAAATATAACAAGATCAAAACAACAGATGGAGTACATAGAAAATTTAAAAAAAAAAACAATGTGACAGTCATAAATACATGCCATTTTACAGAACAGTACCATCAAAAGTCACGCATGGAGTGGTACAGGGTGTGACAGGCATAAGTAAATGTTAAAATTTACAGAACATCAGCAATAAGTGGAATATATGACAATTATACATAATGGTAAACATAAGTATATATAGAATTTCAGAAAACATAGTTTGACAAATGATATAGTGGAGAAAATGAGATAGCTAGAAGTAATACACAAATGGAAAAACACAATATACAATAATAAACGTGAACATATACAAAGTTTTACAAAAGATAGTTTAACTAATGTCATTATTCTTTAAAGAAAATGTGGTAATTACAAGTAATACAGACAGTAGTGTAAGTTCCATGGGTTTAAATTTTGTACAAGAGATCAGTATTTTTGGGAACATAAAATGAACATTTATATCTTGTGCACAATGTAGTCTATGTAAATTTTTAGTGCACTTAGTATAAGATAGAGTGTCAGTTTTGTATTCTGTGATGCATTTAAAATGCTATACTTTCATGGATGCTAGAACATACATGTAAAATTTTTGGCTACATAGGCTTCTGATCATGTACAAAATAATATTACTGCTTCAGCACAATAGGGTTTCAATATAACGTTTGTCAATCGAATAGGCACAATGACATTTCTGACAAAGTATATGTATCTATCAAGAGCACAATTTTATTTTGGTCACTGACTGTAAAAGAACCATGAAATATACCTAAACACTGGTAATGAGCCTGTGGACAACGTTTGCAATGGGAGGCACTGAATAGTATATGCACACGAATAGCACATTAGCTCCTAACATTCATTTTAGGTCTGCACACGAACACAAAACACTGTAAGATTACACCACACTGTAGGCGGGCTGACTGGTTGCATTGAAGTGGAAGTCATGGGGAAAAGGTTCTGATGTATTCCTCCATGCAATTCGACAACCAAGTGTGCTCCAACCAACAGAGCTATTAGCCGACTGCATCCGCAGCAAACTGGTGATGGGTGGCCAAGGCTGCAATGGACAGTACTGTGTGGCCAAACATCATCCAACAAACATCTTCATTAAAAGGCCCAAAATCAGTGGTGTATAGTAACTCGTCCATTGTTCTGTGTGCATTCTGGAATCTCGTGTGCGAAATCGCCACTTCCCATGCGTGTCCAAAGTACATGAAATAAAGCATTTTACACACAAATTAGTAACATAGTCATGATATTTCAGTTTAGACTGAAAGAAAAGTCATTGATTAGAACATATCTACAGAAATATTTTCCCACAAATTCAAGTGGTACAGATGGGGTCATGGTATTAAACCATATTTTTACATTACAAGTAGTGTCCTGAAGACGGATACATTTGAATACCAATGAGTAAGTTAATTCTTATATTAGAGTATCTATAACATTAGTGTCATTTCATATAAGCACAAGGCTTTACATACTATGTACATATTGCTTTACAAACACATAATCGTATGAAATACATTGAGAGTGCTTGTCATCAACTTGGCATGATATAACTTAAATTGACATTCCAATTACCATTTGTTCATATCTCTTTAAATTAATATATATCACTATGGTGGTGATTACATTACCACAAAGTATAACACTTAAATTACATAAGTTGCCATGGCCAGGCTTTTGTCTCAACTGAGCTACATATTTCATTGCCTTAAGGTATAACACATCAGGGTAGTTTCGTGAGAATATCAAAAGAGGTTCAAGTCATCAGGTCATGTCTGTGTCTGTCTGAGTCAACAGTAGGGTCAAACAAAACAATTAGTGCAAATTTTGGCACAGTAATAGATGTACATCACAGTAAATCATCCAATAACATAAACACAGACGTAATATTCGTTAGGCATAGCTGCAGATTTTCATCAACAAGATCATCAATAAAATTTAGCAGATAGCAGTAAGCAAAAGCAAAGTATTTCTGTGCATTATCTTTCCAGACTTAACTAGGCGCAATTTATGGCATAGCTGCAAGTTTGCAAGATAGATGGCTGTGTGCAACGTATAAGCATAACCATACATTGTCATTGAGCTTCATTATAAAATTAATTAGCATAGTGGTAGGGCTTAGGTATATAATTAGTGAGCATAGCGGTAAGCTTTGATTGCAAGAGCAATACGCATAGCTGCAAGCATAATTAGAAATATTCATTACACATAATTACAAATAATTACAGAGCATCAGAAGGATATGAATCTCACCAATCACACATGCCATTGAAGGCACAATGCATCAACATACAAAATGGTGCACATAAGCACAAAGAGAAAACACAAAAGGGCAGTGCGAGTAAGCACATAAGAAAAGAACAAAACATAGCATCATTAGCAACATAGCGATTCTCCTCATAATTACTTCATAATCATTGTATAATCTCGTCATCATTAGCAACATAGCGATTCTCCTCATAATTGCTTCATAATCATTGTATAATCTCGTCATCATTAGCAACATAGCGATTCTCCTCATAATTGCTTCATAATCATTGTATAATCTCATCCACATAATTACATTTATCAAACATCTTTAACTGTTACCAATACCTTCCTTACCATCATTTATCCATAAACAATAATGCATTTTAAAGACCACCATGACATATTGTGTATTGCCTTACTCATCATCCTCCATAATGTTCTTGGTTTACCAAAAATGCTCATGTCAACTCAAAATCTTCTTCGCTCGCTCAGAACTTCGTAAGTTATGCAATTAGTAATACAGAAGAATATTTTCTGAAACATAGGAACTTGATTAGATTACACAATCAAAAATTTCCATTAATTTTATTTGTCTTGCACAGCCACAGAGTTCGTTATATGCAAATTGCAAGATAATCAAAGTTTCGTATGACAATATCCCAGCGTAGCACAGAATATAAGTATTCAGAGTTAGAGAAAAGTAACAGTGAGAAAAAGAGGTGGATAGAGCGCACTAAAGAAAGGCGGAAGAATAGTGACACTCAGCTCGAGAACGGGGCACCAATCGCCACTTGGTGTGTCCAAAACAGATTAATGGACTCTCTACCCCAGTTTTTATTCCTTGAAAATTCCTTTTGATGAATTAGAGCATGGATTAGCAGGTCTGATTTCAATGTTTTGCTCTTGTCCTTCTGGGGTACGCGATCTGCTTTGCCCCTGATTCGTGTTTTCGTATCGCGGAAAGCGGTCACGAGAATTATCGCGTGTGTCCTCCCGACTACGCTTCTCAGCGTTATTGTTGTGATTTTCAGTCTCGCGATCACTATCAGTATTGCGTCTATCACGCCAATTAGTATCATTCGAAGTATTGCTGTTATGATAGTAATTATTGTAGCGTCCTACGCGACCAAAACCACCACCTCGGTTGCGGCCACGAAAACTTCCACGGTTAATTTCACGATCATGAAAATCACTGTTCTCATTGTCGCGTCTTTGTTTGTAAGTTTCATTAGTGAAAGAATTATTTTTTTGTTTATCGTCGTACTCTGAATAACGTATGGTACGCGGCGGGCTTTGTTGCGGCCGGCGATCATATCTGTTTCTATCAAAATATCGACTGCGCGAGGAATTTTCCTCGTCTTCTTCCTCTAAGTCTTGTAAGAGATTTCTAAACGCTTCAATATCATTCTTGCATCGTGCCGCAATGGCAATTTGACGCAAGTGTAGAGGCAATTTGTTCAAACAAATTCTAATTAATTCCGCAGGGCAGTAAGGTGCCGATAAAAATTGATTTTTGTATACTAAGTTTTGGAAATATTCCACTGGGCTCGAGAAATTTGATCGCTCAAAAGTTTTGAATGTCGCAATACTGTTTTTAACGCGGTCTTGTGCCGCTTCCGACCAGTATGCGGATAGAAATGAGCGTCGGAACTGATTCTCGCTATAGCACTCTTGTGCAATAGCTCTCATTCTGGTGGCTGGCTCGCCTTCCAGATAACCACATATAAATTCTAATCTGTGTTCAAGTGGCCAATTCGGGGGAAGACAATAATCGAATTGCTGCAACCACTCTTTAGGGTGCAAGTCATTCGGAGAGTTTTTAAATGTCTTGAATTTACGTACAGTCAGGAAATGCTTGTAGTCAAACGCTTCCTTTCGCCCGTGCGGCGTAAGTGAGCGTAAACTACGCACTGCGTCTTCATTGTTATTACTATGAGGTACACTTCGTTCACGTACCAAGCGACCTACTTGGCTCGAATCATCATTGTCATTTTCGTTCAAATTTTCTTCTACGTCTTCGTATGCATTTCCACAAGTACGGTCAAATTTCCTCTCTATTCGCGCCACGCGATCATCTAATTTTCTGACCTCAGCCTTGTATTGCTGATTAATGGTCATTTGACCTTGTTTGAAACGGTCAAGGGCGAGATATTCATTAGTTTCATTAAACGGGGTAGGATGCGTTGCATCAGAACTTTTGTCAGTGTTATCACTGATTTGGGTAATTTTAACCGTGAGATCCTCAACCTGTTTATTAATTTTATTGATCTGTTCCGTCGTGCCTGACTGGAAGTTCTGTAACTTTTCATCAAATAGGTTACTCTGTTGCTTCAATTGAGCGAGTTCGGTGGTTTCTATATTTTCGACTCGTGACGCAAGGTTTTCCACTACCGGGTTAATCTCGTCGCGAATATCCTGTCTTATTTGCTGAGATTCACATTTGAAAGTATTGAGCAGTTGTTCCCTGAACCGATTGTTGTCCTCATTTATTTTATTAAAACTACTTTGAATACTCGCAAACCTCGAATCGCACGTCTGTTCTATTTTCTCAAGTTTTTCATTTAATTTCTGAGATTGTAATTGATTATTGTCAAGTTTTTCATTTAATTTCTGAGATTGTTCCTCAAGTTTTTCATTTAATTTCTGAGATTGTTCCTCAAGTTTTTCATTTAATTTCTGAGATTGTTCTTCCAGTTTTTCATTTAATTTCTGAGATTGTAATTGATTATTGTCAAGTTTTTCATTTAATTTCTGAAATTGTAATTGACTATTCTCAAGTTTTTCACTTAGTTTCTGAGACTGTGCCTCATTTAACTTAGAGAGCTTTGACAATAAAATTTGCATGAAGTCATTTGGTAATACGTTTTCCATAGCTGTCGCACAAGTATTTTTTGCAGCAGAGCTAGGCGGAACCGATGCATTATTTTCCGCAACCACGTTACAAGAATCGGAATTCTGTATTGTCGAATCCTGTACTTTGTCATTGTCCATATTGTCTGTTCCTGAACTAATCTGTTCTGCGTTTTCGAACACGGTATTTATTGTCGTATTTGTATCAGTGCAGTGAGAAGACTCTTGTAAAAATTCAGCTTCTCTCCTTGCATCATTCAAGGTCTCATTTTCGGAAGCAGATTTAGCATCAACGCGAACTCTCCTATTCTTCGACATTGTTAACAGAATTTTATAGTAAAGTGACCACTAATATTTATTTTCACCTACTGTAAATTTTGAAAATTACACACGGTAATTATGAGAGAACAATAGGCTGAATCGGGCTAGTGCAACATACAGTCACAATCGAGATTACGCGAACCGTTAATTATCACACGAGTTCCGCGGTACTAGAACTTTCATCACAACAAACATCAGACAATATAAAAGAGAGACTTGTTCAGTAGTAATGCAATTATTTGTATATTCAATTTATCTACTATAAACAATACTACACAATCTCAAGAATGGTAAGTAACAGACTACAGAAACAATTACTATGCTACTGTTGCTACAACAGAGGATGGTGCTACAAAAATTAAATTAAGAGCCAAAAGGTAAGTTGGTTAGTGGAAAAGACAAACTAACTGAAATAAAACTACGTATCTAACTACGTCACGATCCTGTTTGTGAACTATCCTGGCAGAAAGGGCGCCAGATAAAAGCTGTACGCTTGTTTTGGAATGTTGAACCTTTCGTTAAATCAGACAATAAATTGTTCATTAACTTAGCTATTTGGTTTAATTATGGCCCTGATATTAATGTATAAGAAACAGTGCATTAAATTGATTATGTGCGCAACGGATATTTTTAACAAAACAACTGTGTCATGTAACCTTTTGAAACAGACACTGACTATACTCAAGAATTTTGACTGCGAGATAGATATAAGAAAAACCACAAATTACTTTCTTAATGCTTGACTGTGAGAACCTATATAGGTCAGCCTCCAATTATTGAAATCCAGATCAACTATTATCTTACTATGGCACCAATAATGAAATATGTTCAATAATATTATTCAAATCAACACTCCACTAAATCAAGTAATTATCAAATGAAGGAAGTGGGTTAATTTTCTAACTACATAAATGAAATATGAAACAGGGTTAACTTGCTTATTATTGATAAACAGCATTACATTACTTACATGATACAACTTCTGACTTGCTGGCAAAGCAGCCTCTGCTCTACATCGGAGCCATACACACAACCCAACCGCTCTCTAAGCGAGCTGAACCACTAGTCCTACTCTCTCTCAGTGCGAGCTACAATGCTGTGCAATACATGATCTTTGCCAGAGATGAAACTTTACACATATCGATACATACAGTAGAAGCGATATTATACATTTTCTTGCAAGCAAGTTACTCGATACAAAACAGGAGGCACAATATTAGACATTTTCTTATTTTCTTATATTTTATGGACACGTTTCAAAATCGATCATTAAAACGAAAGAAGAATGAATGCAAGTGGTTACAATAATACCTGAACTAATTTAATAACGTTTCTTGACAAAACAGACGCTGTGAAGATATTTTAGTAATATAATTATAGTAATAAAATTGCTAGTCAGAAAACGAATGAAATTACTTCTTCCAGAAATTAATAGCTCTATATGGCTTCAGCGTCACAATCAATAAGTAGCTTTACTTGTGAATCTTTTGCTACTATGACTACGGCCACATCAGACCTCTTGGGGTCTTTTTTTAATTTTTATTTTTAATCAATGAATAAAATCATAGCAAGAGGGGAACGTACAGACCACTACATTTTGAAATTAGAAACTTTAAAGGTGACGTAAACTGGTACCCAAATGTGCCATGAAGTTACCAATGAGTCAGATGCCCATTTTCAGATTTCGATATTAAACAGTGCTATATGGGTCAATGACGTAATACATTAGTACGAAACTTTACCCCAGGTTTTAGGTTAAGACGATGACGAGTTCGAAACGAGTAAATAAATAACAGCCGCATCACCAACTGTGGCCCTTGAATTTGTACTGCGTCGCATATAGCACTGTTTAATAACGCAAATTGCTACACTTAACAATACCTATAAAATACAGAAGGCGAAACATTCACTCTGGTAACTATCTTGCTGCAGCACATCACAGAAGAGGAGAAAAATTATTCAATCGATAAGAGGGTTCTTTTATCTCGCCAAGTTCTCATTGAGAGAGAGAGAGAGAGAGAGAGAGAGAGAGAGAGAGAGAGAGAGAGAGAGAGAGAGAGAGACTATACGTAGGGAGATGAAATAATCTTTAACCATAGAGTGAACAACTGAGCCCAGGCAGTGACAGTACAACAGGTAAAGCATACTTAAAATCATCCCGCCTAGCAACTGAAATGCAAAGCTCGCGACGGAGATACACTTGTTGCTTTAGTAAGAAACGGCTTTAGTCGGAATCGCTGCTACTTAAGAGGCTCAAGTGAACACAAAGACCTCGACTGGTTGGCTACTTCTTCACAAGTGATATTCACCGACCTACACCATCTACGAACAACAAGTAATTGAGATCCAGAAAGCCTTCATCGTATATTTTGTTACCGCGCGTTTCGCACAGGTGTATGCTTCCGCCGGCAAAAATAGAAACTTGTCGTTAACTTCATTAGAGATCTAGCATCTGTCCCGGTCCTCAAGAACCGGTCTCTTTATTCTCAGGTTGGGAGAGGCATCATGGCAGAGTAGCAGGGACGCACTGGGGTTCCTCCGCCTTCAAGAAGACCTGCCTCAATATTTCAGTTAACGGTTCAAACAGCCCTAATGGCTGATCTCCACATAGCGAAATCAGATGAATAATTAATGCAGTAAGCGTAAAATTAATCCCACCTCACGAGACGACGGTCCTCTGGTTATGAAAGCAAAGAGTGATTGTAGTTTACCAGGGAAAATCAATCTGATGGGTTTCATTTACGGTTATTTTCACCTGCTTTGTGAATTTTGTATGGGCCGACTTTTTTTTCACATATCAAACGATTCGTACTTTTACTCATAGTCTGAAGTCATCATCAGAATCATCAAGAGAACCTCACGTTCTTACGTGGTGCGTACCTCCAGAAGCTCTGTTTAGTTTCATCAGTATTTTCATGAGAATAATGGTACGGTTCGTCCGACAGGCCCACTGGGTACTGACCGGCCGCCGTGTCATCCTCTGCCCCAAAGCGTCGACGGATGCGGTATGGAGGGGGACGTGGTCAGCTTCCTGCACTCTCGGCCGTTGAGTCAGATTTCGTGATCAGAGCTGCTACTTATCCACCAAATGCTCCTCAATTGGCCTCAAATATTTATATAATTTTTTTACTGTCAACAGCGCTCAGTACATCCGAACGGGACCCATTTTTCATTATTAATTGGCCTCACAAGGGCCGAGTGTAGTAATTCACACCGACAGCAGGATTACTTTGGACTCTTTGCGAAATCCGAAGAACCACAACTTGTTGATTGAAGAAATAAGAATAAAATCAGAAAGTTGCAGACACACAACTGGCTGGTGCATTTCGAATGGGTTAAGGCACATCAAGGGATATGAGGAAATGAACTAGCTGACAACCTTGCTAAAAGAGCTGCTCGATCACGACAAACAATACGTTACAACAAAATACCTACAAGTGCCGTAAAGAAGAAACTTCGAGAAGAGTTTAGGAACAAATGGGACATTGAGTGGCACAGAACAAAAACGGGGGAAGCACTAAAAACCGTATTTTCCTACGATCCGACAACGTTTACTGATTAAACTTCCAATATCTCCGAATTTTACAGCTATGTTAACAGGTCACGGGAAACTTAAAGCCTACTATTAGCGATTCAAAATAATTGAAGACGGAACGTGCACATGTAACAGTGCTGTCCAAACTATTGACCACGTGCTTTTTGACTGCTGCAATTTATTGAAAGAGAGGGACCATATCAGGAAAAAATAGCTGCCAAAAGAGGAGGATGTCACGTCAGTAAATATGACTTAGTACATAAATTCACTGCAGTCTTTTACAATTTTTGTAATTCAATAAGATTTACTGATGTATAAAATTGTTTGTTCCTTTGTAAACCCTGTCAACTTATATACTGTATTTGTGTTTGCAAAAAAATTTGATGTAACCGCCTGAATCTAACCATCAAACATGTAATATTACTATCTAATGGGGCATGTTAAATAATAAATAAATAAATAAAAGGGCTGAGTGCACCCCCCCCCCTCCCTCTTGCCAGCAGCACTACGGCAGACCCGGACGGTAACCCATCCAAGCAGGGCCGGCGAAGGCACGTGCGAAACTGCGAAACGTGCGGCCGCACGGGGCGGCACTTTTTTTCTTTCTTTTTTTAAGGACAAACTCAACATTCATGCCCAAGAGAGGATTCGAAACCAAAGCTCGGAAGGAGCGGCTTCGGGAACCGTGGCAAGGCGCTTCGAGTACCTGCCGGCCGCCCCTGTTGAATGAGGGGAGGGAGGAGGACTGATTTCTTCCTCGCCACTGTAGCAGCACCGTCGTGTTTACGCCGTAGGAACTCAAGAGTGGGAAGCAGTCTGGCGCACACGCCAGTATTCTTATGGAGCGTTGCCAGTCTGTTAAGCGCCTTGAGTTTACTCACAACTAATATTGCAGAAGACGAAATCTAATTTGGAAATTCAAATGCAATATTAGATACTGCGATTATGTGTTAAGTGTCAAGCAATTTTCCTAATCCCTTCAATGGAAGTTTCCGAGTGTTTTATTCTTCCTGCATTACGGATAAAAATGGTTGAATATTACTAGTCAAACATGTCCAACACCTACAATGACTAGAGGTATTCCGAATGGCTAAATACGCAGCGAGTAATTTCAAGGGATAAAGACATTGGTAGTAAGCATAGCTTTTATATATATATATATATATATATATATATATATATATATATATATATATATATGTATATATAGTTTATGGGACTTAACTACGGGGTCATCAGTCCCTAAACTTACAAACTACTTATGAACTAGCTAATCTTAAGGACGGCACAAATATCCATGCCCGAGGGTGGATTCGAAGCCCCCACCGTAGTGGCCGTGCAGACTGTGACTGGAGCGCCTTAGTCCCCTCGGCCACCGCGGCCGGCCTGTTTCTGAGTGATAGTGAAACGTTTTGGTTTTTGAGCCATGAAACACCTGTCTGCACCTGCATGAACAACAATTAAATTGTGACCGGCACTTTTGTTTGACAATACCTCTCGCACACTGTAACTTTACCAACATTTATGTACTGTATACGGTTTTGCGTTGAATACATTATCTGTTCACAACAATTGAAAAATGTTTATTTGCGTTAATTTTGTAAGTTCATGCTGCGCGGGATTAACCGAGCGGTCTAATGCGCTGCAGTCATGGACTGTGCGGCTGGTCCCGGCGGAGGTTCGAGTTCTCCCTCCGGCATGGGTGTGTGTTTTGTCCTTGGGATAATTTAGGTTGAGTACTGTGTGTGAGCTTAGGAACTGATGACCTTAGCAGTTAAGTCCCACAAGATTTCATACACACTTGAAAACTTTCGTAAATTAACAAGGCTTGTTACAATTCGCTATAGTTCTTCAATCAGGTTTGAGTCTATTTTTGAGCTTGTGACCAGCGACTGATTTGTTCAAATCTGCAGAGAATGTCACCAATAAGTCGCATTTTTTGTTTTTATTTTCCAGATTTACATATATATCTCGGATACAGTGTGGCTATTCTCTATGCTTTATGCTTACATCTATACCGTCATGCTGAACGTAACTGTCAACCTGGCGGCTTACATGTAAGCACATATTAAAAGCTTTTGAGACTGGCTGCTGTTGAGTAGTCTCACTGCGGAGTGCGCGGTTGCTCGCCGTCGGAGGTTCGAGTCCTCCCTTGGGCATGGGTGTGTGTATTGTCCTTACCTTAGCTTAAGTAGTGAGCAAAAGACCTGGGAGAGCAGTTGAATGGAATGGACAGTGTGTTGAAGAGAGCGTATAAAATGAACATTAACAAGAGCAAAACAAAAATAATGGAATGCGGTCTTAGAAAATCTGGCGATGCTGAAGGAATTAGATTAGGTAACGAAACAATAAAGGTGGTAGATGAGTTTTGTTACTTGGGTAGTAAAATAACATGCGATGGTCGCAGTACAGAGGATATAAAATGCAGAATGGCCAAGGGAAGAACAGCATTTCTGAAAAAGATAAATTTGCTAACATCGAATATTAATTTAAGGGTAAGGAAGTCTTTTCTGAAGGCATTTGTGTGGAGTGTTGGCTTGTACGGGAGTGAAACATGAACGATAAGCAGTGCGGACAGGAAGAGAATAGAGGCTTTTGAAATGTGGTGCTACAGAAGAATGCTGAAGATTAGGTGGGTAGTTCGCATAACTAATGAAGAGGTACTGAACAGAATTGGTGAGAAAAGGAATTTTCGGCATACCCTGACTAAAAGAAGGGATTTCTTGGTAGGACACATTCTTAGACATCAAGGAATCGTAAATTTAGCATTGGAGGGAAGTTTGTGGGGTAAAAATCGCAGAGGGAGGCCAAGAGACGCATATAGTAAGCAGATTCAGGTGGATGTTGGTTGCCGTTGTTATGAGGAGATGAAAAGGCTTGCTCAGGATAGAGTAGGGTGGAGAGCTGCATCAAACCAGTCTCCGGACTGAAGACCATAACAACAACAAGTAGTTTGTAAGCTACGGACTGATGACCACGCACTTTGGTCCGCTAGATTAACAAACATTTGAACATTTTTTAGACGGGCCACTCAGCGGCCGAAACCTAGGTAGATCTGAAAAGTAAAAACAAAATTTGCGATTGATTGCTGACATTTCCTATAGATTTGTTTAAATGAAATTCCACAAACGTTTTGAAAAACAAAAAATCGTGGGGCGGGGGCGGCAATTTAGCAGCTCGCACGGGGCGGCACTTGCGCCGGCCCTGCATCCGAGTGCTAGTCAAGTCCAGCAGTGCTTAACTTCGGTGATGTAACGTGAACTTTTTTTTTTTTTTTTTTTTTTTTTTTTTTGCCTCATCGCTAGTTCTGTTCATTGCGGATGCTGTTCGTATTTGTTCGTTGATGTTCGAAGTGTTCTTGGATCAACTTTTTTTTATTACAGAGGGCGTTGAGCCCCCTGACCGGGCGCGCTGAGCCACCACTGCGGCACGGCCGTTGACGAATGGTACGGTTAATGCAAGTGAACCCGCATCTGTGAGCGACAAGGCTGGGAGGCGGTGGCGTGGCAGCGGCATGCGCGCGCAGCCGGCAGTCACGTGACCAGCAGGTGTGTCGCGCTTATCTGCGCGGGCTTCACATGTTCGCTGCCCTCTCCCAATATAGCCGCCGCCAATCTAGATGTACACAGAAATTGCCCGATCGATGAAAGCGCGCAAACACGCCGGTTCGAAAATCCACACTGTGACACACAGAAACAAATCAACACGTCCAGTTACTGAGTCCATGATAAAGCCCGAGAATCAATGAATGAGAGTCATACACTGGGCACAGTTTTAAATAGCCTTCTGCTTATTTAATTACGTAGGCTTCCGCGGCCAAAGTCAGATGACATAAAAGTTTTCTGGGTGTTGTACCGCGTCATGATGTAGGGCTATTACTTAACCGACGTTTCGGCCAACGTTACAGTGACCTTCATCTGAGTATACTGATGTGAGCTGGTTGTTACTACACTTTATATTACTTTCATTTAGACATTACGTCATAATTTTTAAAAATAAGCGATGTTATTGGTGAAAGTTTGGCGGAAGAATGGAACTTTATTTCGATAGGATGCTGAGGTGGATGGAGTGGGGGTTTGCCGTTGCTTCTTGCATAGCGAGACATGATTGGTGTTCATCGGCGAATGGGGTGAGGGCTTCCGTTTCTCTCCTGCTGGGCCGCGGTGGAGTAGCCGAGCGGTCTAAAGCGTCTCGCTGCGGAGCGCGCGGTTGCTCGCCGTGGAGGTTCGAGTCCTCCCTGGGTTATGGGTGTGTGTGTTGTCCTTAGGTTAGTTTACCTAGATTTAAGTAGTTTGTAAGCTACGGATTGATGACCACGGAGTTTGGTCCGATAGAATTACAAACATTTGAACATTTTTTCTCCTGGTGGCCGTGGGTCGCGCGGCGGCAGTTGCTTACTAAGTGACGCTCGCATGTTGTGTTATCAGTGCGGCCTATTTCGCTGTGATGGCTGGTAGCCAAGAGGGGGCAAGCCTGAGTCCATCTTCTCTATTCATGTTATTAGAGTGTTTTACAATTTCGATTGCTTCCCTTATCTTGCGTTTAACCATCCCTGGTTGCTTGGCGAGTATTCTGGCATCGTTGCTTATTTGCTTTGAACTTCGCTGTGGTCACCGTTGTCAACAAGTGCTTTATCTTCGGTGCCCTCGGTCATGGTATGATGTATCTTTTATCATTATAGAGATAAAGGATAAAGTGGAAGTATATTCAACAAAACAGTAAACATTGTAACATAGCAGTGTTTGCATTTACATAGTCAACGAATGTGCCAAACGAATAATTTATCTAATTAAAACATCCAAATCAAGCAATAACGACAGAAATGGAACCTTCCAAAGCACGCGTGTAATTTTTGTCAAGCTATATAGACAGATTATAATAAAATGAAGCTGTCAATACAAGTAGCCCTTCTGATTTTACAAAAAAGAAAATTTTGTATCTTGTTTCCGCCGGTTGTCCTGGATGTCGGTAGCCGAGTAGAGAGAGACCGACACAGGGAAATAGGATGCACGCGTGTGTGGGTACAGAGTCTGAGGTGACCAGCCAGTGGGACTGCAGAAACTAGAAACACTAAGCTAGATTAGTACAAGATATATATTTCGTAGAAGTAATACATCACTTAACTTGGAGGGCAGCAGACTCGTGGAATGCTGGTACATAGTTAAACTAGATAGAGGCCTGCAAACGTAGGATTCCGCGGTTGTTATCACTATCAATAAAATTCTTCCGGGTATGAGACCGCGTCGTCATTTTATAGACTATACCGACGTTTCGGCCACTGTTGCAGATACAGACCCTGATGAAGGCCGCCTGCAACAGTGGCCGAAACGTCGGTATACTTTATAAAATGACGACGCGGTCTCATACCCGGAAGAATTTTATTGATAGATAGAGGCCTGCCTACTGATGTATCCTATTGCCTGTCCTAATCCCAAGTCTTAACTAATGCCTATCTGATTCGCAAGTGGCCGATGCAGTTCAGTGGTGGCCACGAGCGGAGTTGCAGCAGAGGTCGCTCGTGGCTGACGTCGTAAGAACGCCGCGCCGTGCTTGCATAATGGCGCGCGGCGAAAGTACGTGACGCGCACTTCAGACTTGTGCGACACCACAGAAAACCTCCTTTTTATATCTTAAAAAGATTGTGGATGATTCAACTTAAAATTTTGTAATTTTACTTCCATTAAATTCGCAAAATATGTTACAGCGATTATGTCTCCCTAAACCATACTTCCCTAGACTATTTCCGTTTCTGAAAGGTTCAAAAAGGATAATGCCAAGAACACTAATGCCGGCCGCGGTGGCCGAGGGGACTGCGGCGCTTCAGTCACGGTCTGCACGGCCACTACGGTCGGGGGTTCGAATCCCCCCTAGGGCATGGATATTTGTGCCGTCCTTAGTTGTAGCTAGTTCATAAGTAGTTTGTAAGTTTAGGGACTGATGACCCCGTAGTTAAGTCCCATAAGCTCTACAACCATTTGAACATTTTACCCCTGAATTTCAAAGTGGAGGCCGCATCTGATGCTATGCAACCAACATGGCGTAGCTGTGTCGCAGGTCGTCAAATCATTGCACAGTACAGTTATTACCTACCCACAATAGGTACTAAGTAAGGCTCCTATTTCTCCTTATGGCATTCAGGCAAGGTGCAAACCAATACTTTCGTGCGACAAATATTAGAATACACGTCATTAGAGGTGAGACAGTAACACTTGTAAATTAAATGTAGTTGGAATAAGTGAAAAGCCAGATACATTATCACACTTTAATGAGATGCAATGTTTTTGTTCGCGATTTCAATCTGAAGGCACTGTTAAGCAAACAGTTGTGTGCCTCATCGAGATGCGTTTAAAGGTTATGCACTTTTTTGTGTCCCCTCTCTGATCGGCAGAAGTCAGCTGAGTTCGTGTGTCTGCAGAATATTTACGCTCTCTACCAACCTTACCTCGTAACAGCATTATACACAGTACACCTCGTAAATACATTGTTGATTTGTTTCTTGGTTTCGATTATTGTCTTCTACTTTGATATTTGCTAAAATAAGTCCACAGAACCTGACGACTTCTTTTAGAAAAAAGTGGTATGAATAATGTTAATTCTGATTGCTATTCAGTTACAACAATAAAACGAGGCAAAAGCGTTGCTACACCCGCTTAAAAAACCCCTTTAAACTGTTAATATTTCGTAGATATACGTTCCAGTTTTTCTATTACTCAAACATTAAAGTGGTACTTAATTTCGTGATTTCTCACGCCTTAACCCCTTGCACGTTGTTTCTTTCAAAACCCGTAATCTATACGCCGTAAACTGGCGGCACTGGCAGAAAGAGGTGGGACTTGTTCTAACAGCCAGTGTGCTACAATCTCAATGCAAGCTTCAGCTCCCAATATTCTCCGCTCAGGGGCAACGTTTAACTGCGTGATCTCTAGGCATAAATAGACGTAAAATACTGAAGTTTTCATTAGTATCGGTTTCCAAGACCTATATCTGAACCCAGAAATAAATGACAATCTTAGCACTGCAATAGGAATTTCATGAAGTTCATATTGTTGCTGAGAGGTAACCGCTGAAGATATCTAACATAGTGCGATTTACAGATGTCTGTGGAATAGAATGCAGTACTTTGATAATTTGTTAACTAAGCACAATCAGATGTCAGATATTAAATATATTCACAAACAGCGTTATACTAGCACCTGAAACAACGATACAATTAATTTTTTCCCGGCAGGAACTCGAACCCGGCACTATTTGCTATTGTATGATAAGAAGGAATACTGCTGATTTTGTGTCTTCCGGGGACTCCAACCCCGAAAACACCGTCAATCTTGACCTGACACGATGAGGCGTCAAGTATCACATTGTCGTTTACTAGTAGTTAGGATCACATCGTTCGTAGAGACGTGGAGGGGTTTGCTATTTTGCGACACCTTTGTTTAACTTAGTAGCGCATGAACATGTGCAGTGTTGATTTGAAACAGCGTAGAGTCCTGAGTTCTTTACTTGTCGTTATTGTAGGTGCAGAAGGTATTTTTGTGGCCGTTAAAACTGTTACCCTCGCGGGAATCGGACCCATTCCTTAGCCATTACAAGTTAAACTCACCCCGGCCTCCAGCGAATTACAGATGTGTTAGTATAATGTTTTGTCATAATGGAGTACTCATTAGACGGTACGACCAGTCAAAGAGCTCAGAGGTGTCTGGCTAGGTAAGACATTCTTGGCCGCACGGGATGGCCACGTAGTGTGAGGCGCCTTATCGTGGATTTTGCATGATATTATACTACGTTTTAGTATGCCACATTACGATTCGGTATGGCATTTTGCAATAAGCTTATTTAACTACGGGCTCATTTTAATGAAGATTGCTGGGTAGCTGTTGCCAGGATAACTTGAATATTACGCATTTTTAAAGTTATGAGGATCGATTAGAAAAAAGGATGCTGAAATTGGGAAAGTAACTTCGTTTTGAAATATATTATTCACTACGTTTAGGAACAACAAACAGACTTCGATGAAGGAGGTTTCTGTGATTTACTAGTACGGTCGATAACAAAGTATCCGATAACTGGCAAGTGTGTCGAGCAATTATTCTTCACGGTGTGGTTGCCTTCAATAGTAATATTGAGGTTAAAAACAGAAATGTGGATTCTGATTCAATGTCGCATCGAAAATGCGATTACATGCGAAGCATAATATCCAACTGGGACGGATGGGGGAGATCTTCAGTGTCTGCCAATCCTAAGGTTGGATACTGGGATTTGTCGGGATAGATGTTCATTTCAAAGGATATATCAGTACTTGCACGGTAAGGTTCAGTTGTCCATTATATCCACGTGCTTTTCGAGAGTCAGTGGCAGAGAAATAACGGCAGTGATTTTTTTAAGCTTTCCTATCATAAAATTGTGAAAGGAAGCACGTAGTGCAGATAAATACATCAAGGGAGGGGTAGCAGGACGGAGGGTGGGAGTGCAGCACTGGAAAATAACTGAAATGCTTGCAAAGTACTCCTAAACTTAGACAGGTATCACAGTTTCTTTCAGGGCCGAGAGAAAAGGAACGAATGTTTTACAGAACGAAGGATGGATTATCGCAGATATAAAAGAACACTGCTTCATAGAGAGGACCCATGGACAGTAAAGGAAGCAAACATTAAAAGAGACGGTATTAACGGAAACCACTTATTTTTACAGCGTTGTGGGGGAATAACCAAAAAGGCAACTGAGGGAGGTGACACACACACACGCACACACACACACAAAGAGAGAGAGAGAGAGGGAGGGAGGGAGAATGGAGGAGAAATTAACAACGAATAAATGCAAAGCCAGGCTCAACCCTTGAAGTATCACAAGTTTATGCAAACATATCTTAATGTGTAGTATAAACTACCACAGCTAGAGCTATTTTGCTATAAAATTAGCATCCACGTTATCTTTTGACACTCCATTCAAATATTTAACGAAGTTAAAGAATAGAATCGTGATAAACGTAGCTACCACATAATGTTTCACCTAGATAGCAATCATACGACACAGGAAACTATCTTTCTTTTCAGCGCTCTGCATTAGATCTAGACATAAGAAAATATGTATTCAACCTAGAAAACTACACATATTGTAAAATTAACCCTGCGGCCGCGTGCGGCACTCAGTGCCCCCTACATTTAAGTACATAGAAAAGCTATTTTTTTCTAAAATTTTTGACTGGAATTAATTATTTATTGTGTATAACATCATTCTTAACAGCAACTTTTAATATGATCTGTATACATATATAGAGGGTGCATGGAAAAATTAAAATTGTTACAGTATATCTGACGTAAGTTTCCAGGATATTTCGTTTGTTTAAGGCGCCATGTCATGGATCGGGTTGCTGCTCGCGTAGGAGGTTCGAGTCCTCCATCGGGCATGGATATGTGTGTGTTGTTCTTAGAATAAGTTTACCATTGTTAAAGCAAGTTTTAAAAAAAGTGTAATACGTATAAAACCTTCGTAGTAATTATAAAGAATAAGGCAGTCAGTAAATACATATCAAGAATCACACACTTTCTTTCTCCTGAGAAGCTCTGCAATCATTACATGTGACAACATTGTGGCAATGTTGCTTGCAAACGAATCTTTTGCAACTATTGCAAGTGACAGTAGTTTTATTATTTTTTTACCACCACAAAGATGGCATCTCCCACACTTTCTTACAGTCTCATCGTGATTGGCGGGAATTGATCGATGAGGTGACAGAAATTCTTGAATATCTCTTGGTAGAGTAGAGAGCTGAGCCCTTTCTTTCAAATGGCGGTCCATCAGTTTCAAGGCCAGGTTTGTTATATAGGTTCTTCTTCTGAATCTTTTCTCTGGATTGTTTGTAAAGAACGAGACCTGGGAATTTATCCCAGCAATATCCAGATAACGAAAAAACAATGCTAAGGGCCATCTTCTTGTGGTCCTATGTGTAGAATAGGATGAACACATATAATCCACAGTATCGACTCCACCTTTTGTTGCATTGTAGTCCAAATTTACAACAGTCTTGCCTGTATCGGTGTCTATTTCAGTAGTTTCATGCATTGATGGCAGGGAAAGCACAGCCTTGTTCCATTTTTTGGCGTGAAACAAGTCATCTTGAAATCCCAAAAGACAATTTCCAATTTCTCGCGATCTGTTCGGCAAAAATTCCGGAGGAATTTCCTTCTTGTTCTTTTTCAATGTTCCATTGAACGTTAGCCCATTTTCTAAAAGATACTGGGCTACAGGTTAACTACTGTAGTAGTTGTCCGAAGTTACATTCCCGTGAGTTCCCTTGATTGGCTCAACCAATATCTTCACAATATACATTGACTGGTTAGATGCAACATATGGTCCAGGATTCTGTGTGCCGCAGTATACTTCAAAATTCAAAGTATAAAATGTCTTGCTATCGTACAATGCATACAACTTCAATCCATACTTAGCGGGCTTGTTAGGCATGTAATGAACAAAATCACAACGTCCGCGAAATTGGACAAGGATTTCGTCTAAGGTTGTGAACTCCCCTGGACTGTAGTTATTTCTGCAGGTGTTCAGAAATGCTGAGTGGAGATTGCGGATGGCAGCAAGTTTATCAGTTGCTAGTCGTTCTTTTCTTGTAGAAGTATCATCCAACCTGAGTGACCGGAGAAAGAACAGAAAGCGCTTGTAGCTAAATGCTGCCCTTAGAATAATCATTCCTGTTCCATTTGATGCCCACACTTCTAATACATTTGTGCGTTCTCATTTTCGTAAAGCAATGAGACACAGTGCTCTTAAAAGAGCCGTTATTTCAGAAGCAAAAGTAGTTTTGCAATCTCTAGCCATTGAGTAATTCACAGATGATTTCTTGTCATTTATGTACTTGTTTGTGTTTTCAACAACATAATCAATTATCTCAGGATCAAAAAATTTGAGAAAACTTTCAATTTCGGTTTTAGCTTCTCTACCATTCACTTTCGGACCAGGTAGTACTCTGATTATATTCTTACGTTTTGTTTTCTCTGGTAGTGCTACAGTGGCGACGCTAGACGAAAACTGGGCGTCGGCGAACTCGTCTTTGCGAGGCCCCTTTCATTTTTTCAGGAAAGATGAAAATGTTAAATAAAATGAGCTGAATTATACATCAATGATCATTATACTAAAATTTTATAAGAATAATATACAATTTTTATTGCAATGACAAAAATTATAATAAACAAACACTATTTAGAATAGAGGAACTTCTGTGATTTTTGACTCACAGATTTTTTTTAAGATCACATCTTAATTAATACTGTCCACTATTTCGGCTTCAATTAACAGTACTGACAATGCCGATAGTCTTTTGTGGCTCATTTCCGCTAGTACCTCGCCTCCTACTTTCCAAATTTCACAGAAGTTCTCCTCCGAAACTTGCAAGACTAGCACACCTGGAAGAAAGGATATGGTGTAGACATGGATTTTAATCGGCCAGGAAGTTTCATGTCAGCGCACACTCCGTTGCGGAGTGACATTTTCATTCTGGAAACATCACTTAGGCTGTGGTTAAGCCATGTCTCCACCATACCCTTTCTTCCAGGAGTGCTAGTCTTGCAAGTTTCACAGGAGAGCTTCTGTGAAGTTTCGAAAGTAGGAGGCGAGGTACTGGCGGAAGTAAAGTTGTGAGGCGGCATCGTGAGTCGTGTCGGGATAGCTCAGAGCGCTTGCCCGCGAAAGGCAAAGGTCCCAGGTTCTAGTCGCGATTCCGACACAAAATTTTAATCTGCCAGGAAGTTTCTTCCAAATTGTTTTCTAAAATGTTCTGAAGATGTTGTTTTGCAAGTATTTAACTATAAATTGCTTCACTGGTGCACTCATACGGAAATAAATCGGATAACTAAATAGCTGCTGGCCGGGAATGGCCGAGCGCACTAAGGCGTCATACCACGGTGAGCGAGGTCGCTCTCGTCGGGGGTCGAATCCCATTCTTGGGTACGGATGTTGTGTTCGTCCTTTGGTGAATCTAGTGAACGTTAGGTCGTCGGTACATAACCTAGCAGTTGAAAAGCTCCGTTAAACATCTAATTTAGAAAAAAAAAATATTGACACAAAAAGCTAAAATTTTAAAGATGTTTTGCGAGGCCCCCACAGGCGCGAGGCCGTCGGCGGTCGCCGACGTCGCCGACGCCTAGCGCCGCCACTGTAATGCTAACGGATTATTTATCCACAAAGTTTCTTGGTCCTTACCAATATAAAAATGGCAGTCATCATGTGGCATTACTATCACTTGATTCTCGTCAACGCATGACTGCTCAGATTCGCTAGAATGATGTGCAGTTTCAACTATTTCTGCTCCCTCATCGCTGTCAGAGAAATCAGCGTAATCTTCTTCGTCAGATGATTGCAGAAGAAGACGCTCAATTTTTTTCTAGTGTTAGTCCTTTCCTTTGTGCGGATCTGGGAGACAATAAAATAATTCTCTATACCAAAGCAATGTTAATAACTAAACCATCATACACCCACAGAGTAGTAAAACAAAGCTTCTAATCATCAAAACATCCGACAGTGATACGACTACATGTACTTACATTACCGGGCGCGTGCGGTACGCAGTGCCGTCTCGGTGCAGTCGTCCACTCCACAGGTCAGTCACAGCTGTTATGGTGAGTATTTTGGTGGCGCAGTGCTGTAGCTTGGCGCGTAACGAAACAATCGAAGCATATCTAGCACCATTGTTGCGTGCTCGGCACGCTGACGTAATTAATGAAAGAAAACAAAATTGGCGGCACTGTATGCCGCCACGCGTCCGCCACAGGGTTAAACAGCTATGGTATCAACAACACAAATGTATATATGTAGTATATCATTGATGTTTTGTGCACATATAAAGCGTTCTCAATGTCTCTGAAACAATAAGTGCTACACAACGGATATTACCTTCTGCTAGGACCCTTCATTTACAAGATTGTTCTGTTATTCACAGTGAAGTTTTTCGTCATGGATTTCATAGAATCGCTTCAGTTTCTCGTCTGTTCCATGCTTATACGAAATCGAGAAAAACAAGTACCAAAAAGAATATGTGCGAGTTAGATTTACCATTATATTATTCTTAAAGTTCAAATCAAATGTTTGAATGTGTGTGAAATCGTATAAGACTTAAATGCTAAGCTGAACAGTCCCTGAGCTTACACAGTACTTAAACTAACTTATTCTAAGAACAACACACATATCCATGCCCGATGGAGGACTCGAACCTCCTACGCGAGCAGGAACCCGATCCATTACATGGCGCCTTAAACCGCGCGACTACTCTGCGCCGCCTTCTTACAACTGTAACACCATACTTGTTACGGTAATGAGCACAAAACCTCTTTGCATTCGTAGGAGATTGAAATCTCAAGGAAGAAGCGTGCTACACTGAACACGCTTTTGTTTTAATATTGCGTCCCCACTGTATCCCCTTGCCCTCTCCGCCCCCTACCCAACCTAAATAAGAAATCGGAAAACATCCGAGACCTTCTTTCAGCTAATTCACTAAACCGCACAATCTGATACCTTTTTTCAACTTTTTCAACGTCCTCCCTCTATCCCGTCAGGTAGTAATAGCACACTGCTCAGCAATACTTCGGAAGAGGTGGAGCAATTGTAGGGTTGGCAGTCTCCTTGGGAGAGGTTTCAATCTTTTAATGGTCGTGTCAATAACAGACCGCTTATTTTATCTTCGCCAAAACATGTTTTTTTCCCGCTTACAGTTGTTTTCAGTTGTACCCACCAGACATTTCGTTAGATGTATAATCCTTAAATTTATTTTGTTTATCGATTTCTCCAGGGCTTGTCGAAAATTTTCTGGTAATCGTGTAGTGAACTATACACATATTTTTGTTTAGGATCAATTGTCGCAATTTACACCTAGAAGATATAACTTCAATATCATTTTAAAATTGGCTTTGCTTTTCTGAGGTGTTTTATAGACAGCAGCATAATCTGCCTCAAATATTTCTCAGTTCGATATAGAAGTATGTAGCTCTGTCAGAGAGTGGGTAAAATGTTACACTCGCTCCATTTTATAATTAAGAGCTGCTGCCTCTTAACCTTTAGAGAGCGTCGACATTTTCATGTGGCCGCGGGGGAGTGGCCAAGCGCATTGAGACGCTGATGACCCTGCAGTTGTGAGATTACCGCCCAATAGAAATATTGGTAATTAATAGCATTTGATAATTAAACAGTAAGAAGTTCACTGCAAACATTGACCATGCCAATGCACTAAATGTTACACAATTTTAATCTTATTAATTATGGTAGCAATGTATGTACGCAGTTGGGTGACAACATTTATAGTTAGGCCATAGGTAGAAATTCTCCACGTTGAGATTTGCTGTGTGCTTGTAGCTGAGGGGAGGTGGCAAGCAGGCCGACGTTGGTGGCTTGTTCCAGCTTAGGATTTTCCAGGTTCGTTTCTGGTGAGGGGATAGATGGACAATGGCGAGTGCCAGGTGCAGTGCTGTGCACAGCGTGAAATAAAATATTCTAATACTACTTGCATTTGAAGTAATACGATGCAGTCAGGAACCTTTAAGGCCCTCATTACAAAATAGCCTGTTGACAAATAAACAATACATTAACTGATATAGTCACATCTGGCGTAATATGTTTAATTGACAATGAAAAGTAATAAATTACCAGTGAATACAAGACAGTTACATAACTAGCATGGCAATGTTTGTTTATAAACATAATATATTAACTATTTCTCATTTTATTTTCAATTAATCTTGTGTATTTTATCTTGAAATATTCAGTTAAATAACTTATCTGTGATATAAGAAATTGCACGATTGTAATAAATCGTGCAAAGGATATTTATACCAATATAAAAACATTATAAGAAATTTGTTTAATGTGTAGTGTAATTATTTTGATTTTAAGTAAAGATTTAGAAATGTATTGGCTGAGCGCTGTACGTTGGAAGTCGGTTAGAACAGCTCACATGGGGAAGTTGATGACACAGGGAAAAAACCCGGCAGCTGGGCTTTTGGCGCGCGAGGGCAGGAAGTAACGAGGCGGGAGCAAGTGTTGTGGCTGGCCGGGCGGCGTCGCTCTGCACAGTCGGCATGTCGGCAGTCTCCAGGTTGAGACTTTAGATTTTTGTGTGGCAATTGCCAAGTGTGGTTGCTCGTCGTATACTGCACCAAGTTGTATCGACTGCTACTGTGTGTTGTGAATATTTAGCCGGTGGAACAAGGTGTGCATCGCACTGAATTAAAGTGACTGTGTTTTGTTAGTGTAACACGTGTCGTCGCATAGGCATGAACATAAACGGTGTTTAAGACAGGCACATGGTGTGAAAACAATTTGCGACATATATTCATCTTATCTGGGGGCTCGCGAGCTATAACTTTATTTGATAAATGTGTCGACGTACAGACGTATCAGCCACAGGGTTTTAATATGGTGTAATAAACAACATAAAGTGAACTTTCACGTGTTTTCAAAAATAGTAGTTAGAACACCCTTTTCTCTCATGAACTTTACTTTATTATGATTTTTTTTTTTTTGTTAATCATATGCAGGGAATGAAAGCTACGAACGTGTGATATCATCCCCTAGAAAACGAGTCAAACAGTAGTAATCACAGCTCCAGTGTTTTTGCATGTTTAGGAATTTGGTTCGCAGCTGGTGGTTGTGAGTTTAAAAAAATTAAACTTTCCCTACTTTAAACTCTCACCCCGACCTTCACCCTCGCACAGTTAAGTCCCTTAAGCTTAACATTTGTACATTTTTATGTAGGAAGCGAACAGCTGCCGCATGAAACGCCTCCTCATTGCACTTGTGAAGGCTGATGCAGATAATTCAGCAAGTAGGTACCGAGAATAGTTGTAGTTCCTACGTGAAATTCATCACCCTTGTCTGTAATCACAAATGTGATAAGTAAATGACAGACCGGAGTTCAATTTTCAGACATTTTAACTGGAATACTACCAATACGTGAATCTTGCAAGTTTCTTCTATATACATATATATGTGGAGACCGTTCTTTCAAAAGAGCAGACATTACATGAATATACTAATTAAGGAGAAGACGACAACAGATCCAGCCTTCAGTGCTAATGCAAACTATGCCTGAACTATTGAGGTAATCGGCAAAGTCCCACGAGGAGTGAGTGCAAATTGGGAACGGCAACTATGTGAGCAGTGTGAGGAAGTTTGAGTCTTAAGGGTGACGATGGGGGAAAGGGGGAGGGTGGGTGGGGAGGGTGGGTAGCCCACGTACCTGCGTCGTTGTTTGCTCGATCGCACAGTGGTTACCGTAACTGCTCAGAGAACAGAAGGAATGGACCCGAATTCCGGCTGGACCCAACTGTTCAGCTTCCCCAATGCGCGCACTCAGTGGCCACAAGCAGCTTGTGTCGGAATATTTCTTTTAATCTAGATTCTTCTCTGTTATTCCAGGAAGCAGTACAACTATCACCAGACATGATTCAACATGTCATTTCCCTACCATAGTCGTACCAGGAAGATCATTTTTCTACAGGTAATGTCGTTCTCGAGTGGTTCAACACCTTGTGAGACTTATGAAACTATATTTGCATGAACTACTGAAACTTCCTGGCAGATTAAAATTGTGTGTCAGACCCGGGACTCGAACCCAGGATCTTTGCACACATCTGATCAAATATTGGACGACATTCCCATTACAGTATATCCAATATTTCTTTGTCCAATAATTTGATACTATAATGCCAACCTTATCGATACGAATTTTACCTTACATGTGAAAAAGCATTTATTGTTTTACAATATGACGCTTGCACACTTTCATCTTTTATGACTGTGATGAGCATCGAGAAATGACGTTGTTCCATACTGACATCTTCAGGGGTGATTTACTCCATAACGACGAGGTGTTGAACCAAAATATCGATTGGTGGGACACATTGTGAGACAGCAAGGAATCTTCAATATAGATGTGGAGGGAATAGTGTTTGGTAAAATTCGCAGAGATGGGCAGTTTCTATTTCGGCTTGCACAGGATAGGGTAGGGTAGCGCGCAGAGCTGCATGAAACCAGTTTTGGACTGACCACAGCGACAACAACGCATGAGACCCAAAGTAAAGAGGACGTGTTTTACACTAACAACAACTTTCTCCCTTTCTTCATTTCCGTAGTGTACAAGTTAATTTGCAATAACTATATCTGTTGCTATAAAGGAAAAACAGGAAGAGTTATTACAGTGAGATACATAAATCGATCATTCCTGAGGGTTTGCTTATTGCGGTTCCTTTTCTGAGGCCGTTGGAAGACACTATAATGTTACATAAGGTGCTTAAAGGAAGGAATTTAGATTTTTGGGAGAACTTGAAATTCTCAAACACCTTGGTATTAATGATGGCAATATTCTTAATGAATAGCTCCAGCTCGCAAGTAGACAATACCTAGAAGGCAATATATGATTTGTGTCGACCATTTGCTAATCAATATTGGTTCCTGGAAGGAGTCTGTTGTCCTCAGAATCCTAACTATTTGTTCTGTGATGCCTAATACGTTTTATATTTTTCTCTTCCCTCTCCCATGTTTTGGGGCTTCTGGTCGTCAATTTTGACACTGCCCACCGTGAGTTGGCCTTCGCGCGGTGAATGTAGTTTAAACAAACATTTTTCAATTCTTCTTTTCAAACACACACACATGCGTATACGGCGCGATATAGACAGCTAACCTCCAAACAACGCGTCCCTACACTTTTATCAGCTTTCTCATCTTTCTTTTCCCCATCCTTCTCCGTCAATTTTCTTATAACTTTTTTTACGTTTTTGGTCTACTTTATTTGCTTATGCACATGTTGTTTACGCGCACACTCTTTCGGCCTCCTGTCGCCTTCTAGCATTATTATGCATTACTATAGTTGGCGTAATATATGAAGGCGGTCCCATTTTCAGTCGTTGTGCGCTTTCCCCTCCATTACCTCTCTGGTAGCCAGTAATATTCATTCCCTAGGCAGGTGGATGACCGCGAGTTACGCAATGTTTCTCCCACAGGCTCAACTGTTGTCGCTTGGCAGTTGCTCCTCCCCTTCACGATTCCCCTATCGCTCCGCCTCTATACGCGGAGGCACCTTCTTACTTGACGCCAACTATAGTGACCGTACCCTCTGTTAGTGGGGTGAATGGGACTGATTCCCGTTCAGAACTTCAACAACTAGTAAGTAGAGCGTCACGTACCCTGTGTGTGCCATTAGTCCACAGTTTTTAAACAATGACTTGTTGAAATGGATTAAGTGCTGCACTTGTCTAGAGAATTTGGCTCTATGTTTTAATTTGTAACACTTTTAATGTGATTTACGTGTGATTCTATTCTCTTCAGATGCTGTATTATTAAATTTGTACACATTTTACCTACAATATTGTATATTACTATGCCGCACATTACTTTTGTGATGTCCGACACTTTCTGCTGAAACCTGGTCAAAGTTTTCCAAAAAAACGAATTTAATGCAACTGGTTGGATATTATTTATCTACAGACTGATATCCTGGGCGAAAAAAAAAAACAGTCAGGATTGAGTGAAGATGGAAATAAAAAGGAGACATAAAGAGATCTTTAAGCAGGCTGCAACTCCATCATTGTTTCCATGTCGTATCTTCTAACTTCCAGTTAACTTTCAGGACCTCAAATAAATTTATTTCTTTAATTTCGCTAGGAAATGAACGATAAAAACAGGGTAGTAGTAGGTGGACCAACAGAACATTTTCGCATTCGTCGGAGAAAGGTAGCGATAGAAACTTCGGACGACGATTGTTCAAAATGTTCAAATGTTTGTTAAGCTTATGGGACTTAACTACGGGGTCATCAGTCCCTAAACTTACAAACTACTTATGAACTACTTACGAACTAGGACGGCACAAATATCCATGCCCGAGGAGGGATTCGAACCCCCGACCGTAGGGGCCGTACTGACCGTGACTGGAGCGCCTCAGTCACCTCGGCCACCGCGGCCGCGACGTCGATTGTGCCGCAACGAAGAACACTGTTGTTGTAATGATTCCCAATACGAATTCTGTGACATTTCAGTAATAATCTCTGCCATGTATCGCGTTCTTGAATTAAAATATTTCGACGTCTTTCGGTCGATTCAGTGGAGTAGAGACAACGAAATATCATAAAAGTAGTTGCAGAGGGAGTTGGTGTTGACTTGTATTTACCAAACGAATTACTCAAGCAGTTGGGTTCAGACAGTGTAGTGAGCAGTGTAGTGCAACAAAAACGTCACTTACCCGAAGTTATGACATGGAAAGCCATACGAAAGTTGGAAGCTGAAAAGACGGATTGATATGGCTGCAGTTATTGTAGTGCTCAAAAGTGTAATTTCCAGAACCTGGGCGCGGTTTCAGACATCAGGAACCGTTAAAAAAAAGGGCAAGGCCAAAGAGGTGGCCGTTAACAGCCAGTTGAGACAGGAGGTTGAATGCAACCGTATCCTCCAGGCAGTACCAACATTAACAGTCCGAAATCTCCTACGGGAATGTGGTCTCTAAGCACGGAGACCTCTGGTGTGTGTTCCATTATAATGACGACCACGCTCATCCCACAGAAACTGGGCGGAGGAACACCAGGACTGCAGTAGTAATGAATTGCGCAGTACCAACATTAACAGTCCGAAATCTCCTTCGGGAATGTGGTCTCTAAGCACGGAGACCTCAGGTGTGTGTTCCATTATAATGACGACCACGCTCATCCCACAGAAACTGGGCGGAGGAACACCAGGACTGCAGTAGTAATGAATTGCGCAGTACCAACATTAACAGTCCGAAATCTCCTTCGGGAATGTGGTCTCTAAGCACGGAGACCTCTGGTGTGTGTTCCATTATAATGACGACCACGCTCATCCCACAGAAACTGGGCGGAGGAACACCAGTACTGCAGTAGTAATGAATTGCGCAGTACCAACATTAACAGTCCGAAATCTCCTTCGGGAATGTGATCTCTAAGCACGGAGACCTCTGGTGTGTGTTCCATTATAATGACGACCACGCTCATCCCACAGAAACTGGGCGGAGGAACACCAGGACTGCAGTAGTAATGAATTGCGCAGTACCAACATTAACAGTCCGAAATCTCCTTCGGGAATGTGGTCTCTAAGCACGGAGACCTCTGGTGTGTGTTCCATTATAATGACGACCACGCTCATCCCACAGAGACTGGGCGGAGGAACACCAGGACTGCAGTAGTAATGAATTGCGCAGTACCAACATTAACAGTCCGAAATCTCCTTCGGGAATGTGGTCTCTAAGCACGGAGACCTCTGGTGTGTGTTCCATTATAATGACGACCACGCTCATCCCACAGAAACTGGGCGGAGGAACACCAGGACTGCAGTAGTAATGAATTGCACAGTACCAACATTAACAGTCCGAAATCTCCTTCGGGAATGTGGTCTCTAAGCACGGAGACCTCTGGTGTGTGTTCCATTATAATGACGACCACGCTCATCCCACAGAAACTGGGCGGAGGAACACCAGGACTGCAGTAGTAATGAATTGCGCAGTACCAACATTAACAGTCCGAAATCTCCTTCGGGAATGTGGTCTCTAAGCACGGAGACCTCTGGTGTGTGTTCCATTATAATGACGACCACGCTCATCCCACAGAAACTGGGCAGAGGAACACCAGGACTGCAGTAGTAATGAATTGCGCAGTACCAACATTAACAGTCCGAAATCTCCTTCGGGAATGTGGTCTCTAAGCACGGAGACCTCTGGTGTGTGTTCCATTATAATGACGACCACGCTCATCCCACAGAAACTGGGCGGAGGAACACCAGGACTGCAGTAGTAATGAATTGCGCAGTACCAACATTAACAGTCCGAAATCTCCTTCGGGAATGTGGTCTCTAAGCACGGAGACCTCTGGTGTGTGTTCCATTATAATGACGACCACGCTCATCCCACAGAAACTGGGCGGAGGAACACCAGGACTGCAGTAGTAATGAATTGCGCAGTACCAACATTAACAGTCCGAAATCTCCTTCGGGAATGTGGTCTCTAAGCATGGAGACCTCTGGTGTGTGTTCCATTATAATGACGACCACGCTCATCCCACAGAAACTGGGCGGAGGAACACCAGGACTGCAGTAGTAATGAATTGCGCAGTACCAACATTAACAGTCCGAAATCTCCTTCGGGAATGTGGTCTCTAAGCACGGAGACCTCTGGTGTGTGTTCCATTATAATGACGACCACGCTCATCCCACAGAAACTGGGCGGATGAACACCAGGACTGCAGTAGTAATGAATTGCGCTGGGTTGTGTTCACAAATGAATCAAGATTTTATGTTCAGGCGAACAATCGTGTACCCTCATCTGGAGAGATTGTGGAACTAGGAACAGTCCTGCTTATGTGCAGGAAACACCACCATATCACGATGTGGACGAATGGTGTGGGAAGGAGTCAGTATTGGCGGACGAATATACTTGTGTGTCGTTCTAAATGGCGCTTTGTCTGCTAAGAGGTTAGAGAAGAGGGCCTTCGACCTATTGTTGTACTCTACGCTCGTGTCATAGCAGATGGGTTTCTTATGGTGAACGATATCGCTCGTCCAAACACAGCTGAACTGGTGGACAACATTCGTGAAGCTGAAGGAATTGAACGAATGGAGTGTCCAGCTTGTTCACCGGACTTTAACGCAATTGAGCATGTCTGAGATGCACTTGTCAGACGCACTGCAGATGGATAATGACCAAACATCCTCAAGAGGTGATTATAACCTCATACTATTTATGCCACAGTAATGTGCAATTTTACTAGGTGACACCGTATTACAGGGCAACGAGAATGACTTTTTCACCATTATAATCAAACCATGGTGCCTGCCTCCTTAGGTAAGGAGTTGTGACAGCAAAATATCGAACTGAATCATGCACAAATTACAATTGTAAACAATATCTCAATAAAATCCGTTACCATATGTATATCGTGTATGATATCTCATCTAATCACCTATTGTTATGAGCAATGTAATTAGACTGACAACTGTGATTACTCGACTCAGTGCTATTATTGTATTGGCTTTTAAGTTAATTATTCTATCTGTTTTAACTTGCGGACTACATATTCGGTAGTAAATAGTTATACGTGTACATCAGAAACATTCCTCACGTAACAGAACTGACTATTTAATATCCCTTGAAGGCGTTAAGTGTTAATTATTAAAAATATTGAAAGATGAAATTTTTTATACCTGGAGTGTACATGACAGATTGGGACGACATTCGTTTCAGCGACGAGTACAGATTCACTGTTCCACTGACCCAGGCTCACGTAATTTGACTGTAGCGGAGGCATAATACTATACAGACGCATTAAATTATGGACAGCAATCAGTCGTAACTGGAAGACGACGTCCCAGTGTGAGTGAAGTGAATTCTGAGCTCGTACGAGAGACATTCATAATGAGTCACAGAAATCGGTGCGTCGCGCATCCCGTGAACTAGAAGTGTGGAAAGTCGTGCGACAGAAGCTGTCTATGAAACCATTCAAAGTGGAGCTACTGCAGAAGCTCAATGACGAAGACAAAGACAAGCGTTTTGAGTTTGGTTCGCAGTTGCAACAATTGAAAGAAGATCAGGATGACACTTTTACCGACGAAGCCACTTTTCAAGCTAATGAGAAAGTGAACAGGCATAACTGTCGAAGCATCCACACGAATGAATTGAATTTGAGCGTGATTTCCCAAAGGTATTTTTTTTTTCTGTTTTGTGCCTTGTCACGTTGAAAACTTTACGGGCCATTCTTCTTCGCCGAGAGCACAGTTACTGGACATTCCTACATGGGCATGTTGCAGCCATGCCTGATGCCTCAAATGCAATCGGACTCTCCGTTCATATTTCACGAGGGTGCGGGTCCGCTCCATTTTCATAGTGAAATTCGTGGGTACCCGAACACGGAGCTGCCGCATCGATGTATCTGCCGTGCTGCAGAAGAGGACAGCTAATTCATGAATTGGCATCCCCGATCACAGTCTGTGTGATTTTTTCTATGGACTCATGTTAAAGATGTGGTGTACGTAGCGCTTCTACCACGTGATTTGGTAGAGGTCTGGCAGAGAATACGGGGTAGCGACTGCCATAGTCGACGATGCCAGTCTGGGAGGGGTACGGCAAGAATTAGATTGCCGTATTGACGTCTGCCTGGTCACCCTGTATTTGAATTCATACTGCTGCGAAAAGATGCTTAGGTCGCAGTTCTTTTAATTGCAGGACACACTTGATGTACAGTGCGATTTCAATGACGCGTTTCGGTATTCCTATCATCAGATTTTTATCTACAAAAATAAAAACTTTTACATATGGTAAATAACAGTAGTAGGTTACATAATATTAAAAAAGTGAAGATCTACCTTATACCTTCTTTTTGATGCAGCCACACATTTGAAAATCCATAGATTTAAGAAAGTTGTTACATATACATATATTTGCAGACCAAAATAGTGATTACAGTAGGCACTGACGATATATATATATATATATATAAAATTGCAAGCAGGTGTCATTGTACAGCGTATAGTGGCGTCATAGCGCCCAGGATTATGTAAATTAAATATACAGTAAGGCTTGAACTTATCGTTTATGATGTAAGAAAAATAAGTGAAAGATATGAGTAATTTAACAGATGTTGCCTATTTGGTGGTTAATACAGTAGAGTCCCGGAAATTCGGTTTAATGTGGACCGAAGTTTGGCCGAGGTAGCGAAAATGCCAGGTTATCAGGAACGGTGATAAGTAAGAGTAGGTAAAATATTTTTGTTGTAAAATAGTTTCTATTGTTACTTTAGAATACAATACAAATGATGGAATACAATAACACGAAATAAATGTAACACAATATATTATAAATGATATTCGTTACTTACACTCACATGGACTTCATAAAACGCGGTTAAGAAAAGACACAGGCTGTAGGCAGAGTTAACACAGAGCGCGCGGCCCCGTGACATATCATTCTTGTCTGCTGTAACCAAGTTCATTATTGTCCATCCGCCTAAGCTGATTTTAAACGGCATCGTGAAAAAATGCAGTCCCATTGTTTTGATCAAAACTGTTTTAGTATAAAAAAAAGTCTACACACTGCATTAATGAAAAAGGATTCTTAAGTAGAATATTGGCTACACAAAAACAGATGGTTTCTGGGCCGATACATAGCCTGTAAATGCTGCACCCTACCATTTCACGTCTATGCGAGCACGGGGAAATTTCAGGGGTGTGACGGAGTGTGGCCGAGTTATCCAGACTGCCAGGTTACCGAGTGCCGAGTTTTCGGGACTCTACTGCATTATATACACGAGTCAGACCGTCACAGTAAAAAACGACATCACTCCAAAATAGAGAAATTATAAGTTATTTGCCATAAAATTTGTCAAACGAATATCTCGAAGTGGTTGATTTTTTACTTTTTTTTCTTTATCAGGAAGTGGCGCATTTAAGACTTTGTATTTATTTGTTAAACTGCATATTTGCGACTGATTGCAGCTTACCATTCAAAACATATTATACAGTCGCTGAACACGATGATTCAATACAGAATCAAACTTGACTACAAGGGCGTTTATCGTGGGGGGGGGGGGGCATTTTCTCGGTGATTTCAGCAAGCAGGGACAATTGGAAAACAAAAAATGACGCAACCGATGGGCGAGAGGCGTCAGTCGGCGTCGCTGCTGCCGCGCTGACGGCCCGTCCAGACGGAGTGTCGCTAATTTTAGCGCCGCGGGCGACGCGCCGCACTCTGCCGCAGGCAGCTACCTGCCGTCGCGTCGGTCAGGCCGTCAGAAATAGCCGCGATAAGCCGTATCTCTGGGGGAAGGGAGGACACCTGTGCGCCACCGCCGACGACACAGGGCGTCGTTAACTCTGGGTTTATCTATCGCCCCGCTTACACAGTTTACCGTTCCGTAGGTCATATAAGCACTCCAAAAAAGATTCTGTAAATTCGCTTCTATAAAAAGGGCTATTACACTTCTACAATAGATTTTCGTTAAATGTTAACACAACCGTCCTTGAAAAGTGCTTCGGAAATAGGTTGCGTCTTCTTCTTAACAATTATCAGCTTGTTGAGAGAGAGAGAGAGAGTAACTTTATTACCTTCCTGTTCGGGAAGGTCTTGGAAACCATCCTTTCCCGACGCATTCACTGCCATCTCTGCGAACACCAGTTCCTTCTCCTCTCCCAATGTGGCTTCCTTCTCTGCTAATGATCAGCTCCTTCAACTCACTCACGTCCTCTCCGTCTCGCTAGACTCCCGTCATTCCGCTATCTTTGTCTCCCTCGATATCGAGAAAGCCTACGGCCGTGTATGGCGTTTTGGTCTCCTTTTCAAGCTCTAGTGCGTGTTAATTATGTCCACCTCATTGCTTCGTTCCTCACCCACCGCCCTTCCTAAGTCCCTGAATGCAACATCCTTTTGTTCTACACCTCCACTGGGGAACCCCAAGGCTCCGTTCTTTCCCGTCTCCTTTACATCCGCCGATACGACTCAACCCCAGCCTTCCTCCACCTCCTGCAATATGCTGACGACACTGCCTTCCTCACCCTTGCCTCTACTCCCACCCCCCTTGCCTGGCTCACTGTACTTGTCTCACCTCACCGAGTTCGCTGCATGATGCAACTGATGACTCCTTTCCATCAATCCTGATAAATCGTAGGCAAACATTATAGATCGTACCACCCCTACCTTCCGCTTCCTTTACTTCTAAGTTACCCTACATGATCCATCCATCATACCCCGACCCTCAAGTATTTCGGCCTCACCCTTGATCGATCCCTCTCCTAGAGCCCTCACCTCTGCACAAATCACCAGAATGCAATGTCCTGCCTAAACATTCTCAAGCTTCTGGCCGGCGAGACGTGGAGCCTCAAGCCATCCAGTATCCTATATACCTACAAATCCATCATGCATCCCATCCTATCCCGCCTGGGTCTCCACTCCTCCTACTTATTATACAACCCTTGAAATCCTTCAAAGCCACGCCCTTCGCCTCGTCTACCGCATCTGCTTCCCTTCCCACGTACAGAGCCTATACGACCTCATGCCGTTCCTCCGACTGCTCAAGTTTCTCGAAAATATCCCACTCCTGTACATTTCACACAAGGTAGATTCCTGTAACCCCCTGATATACTTCATCCTTACCAATCCCAGGCCTCTGCCACGCCTTCACCAATCCCTCTCACCCTTCACTTCCACACTCTCTACATCTTTTCCCAGGGTAACTTCCGACACCTCCCACTCCTGGATGACGCCTTCAGTCCCAAAATCTATCCCTCCTAACAGCCCTGATCCTTTCCCTTTGGACTCAACGCCCCCTCTCTCTCCCCTCCTTTTCCCTCCCGCGATTTGGTTCTCCCCCTCCTCAACTCCTCCTCTGCAGTCCCTTCTCCCATACCTCCCACTCGTCCACCCTCCCTTTCCCTGCAGGGTTCTGCCATCTGGCAAGTGTTTTAGCTCTTTGCTTCGTCCAGTGTTGTGATTATCGTTATCATAGTGTTGTTACAGTGCATCCACCGATATCGAGACAAGTGTTACAGTCGCCAATTTTTCTTCAGTCTTCGTCGTGAACAGTGCTCAGTCCCTCAGTGTTTATTTTTATGAATGCCATGGCACAGACGTTTAACTATTTATGACTTAAATGCAAATTTGCCTGCTCCAACATTGCTACATGTCAAGCTTTAATATTCTCCCATTTTGAACTTCTGTTTTATTATTTCTTACTGACTTCATGTCCATAATGTAAAGTCACATTGCTAACGAGAAGCGTTGGCGGCTGTGGTCAGCCTACCTGTGAATTATTCATGGATGTGAAAGTAGCAAAAAAGAGTAACTATTTTATGCAGTGAAACACAAGTATGAATATTAGTACAAGAACTGTATTCGCAATTCCGAATATGATTCAGCAACAACAGCTATGATTCAATAGTGACATATGAAATTTTATGCTGGACTGATATTCTAACCGTCACATCTAGCTTTTTGCGAGCGGTCGCGTCAAACATTCAGTCCAGTCAACAAACGACAAATAGGGAAAATGAAATGGTATTGTCGCAAAATGTTTGTACAGTGGTCGGGAAGATTCTCTTAACGACATACTAAAATGTAAACGAAAGCTTCCGCGGCTGTTGTCATTGTTGATAAAACTCTTCTGGGTATTGGACTGCATCGTCAATATATCAAATATTTAACCGACGTTTCGGCCACTATTGCAAGCGCCTATCTTCTCGGTGTTACGTTTACACCCAGAAGATTACCGCTTGCAATAGTGGCCGAATGCGGTCCGATACCCAGAAGAGTTTCATCAACGACATACTAAAAGTTCTGACCTCTGGTGTTTGGGCTCGAGCGTGGGTGGGCGTTGAAAGGTTTATTGTTTCATTGTTATTACGTTTTTCTTAAATAACTCGAAAAATATTTCCCTACGGAAAAAGTACAACAGTAAAAAATTAAACTTCATAAAATTTATTACAAAATAGCTCCTCTTCATAAATTCTCAAGCAACAATATTTTTCGAGACACGGGAGAAGGAAAAGGAGCAAATTTTTATGGTATAAATCTACAATGTAAGGTCGATCGTAGTATTTCGCGATCGAATAAAAATGTCTATACGATATCTAAGAGCCTCATGTCGGCTCACCAACAGTCGGCATCGTCTAAAGGAATAGAGAGATATTGCTTAATAATAAAAACTGTGTGTTAACGCAGGTAAGGTGACGCAGTGAACAATCGGAAAATTGGTTTGAAAATCACAGTGCTTTACTACATTTGGGTCGGCATAAGTTGATGCCTGACAGCTTGTTTTACTTTGACAATTTTCAATGAAATGCAATCAGCTTCCGACGAAATCTATTTTGTGGTTTTACACGGGGACATTTACAAAATCGCACGATACAACTGGTGACGGCTGACGCCTGAAGATATCATGACCGAAATGCCACAAATGTGATTCTCTGAGGGATCAAACTTACAGCAACTCAACTATAGGCATGGTCCTGTTTGTAGTTGGTATACCTGGCTACGATCTACGAAATCAGTTGCCAAGCTAATTACAGCGATGGCCGAGGGTTCTGCGGCACGCCAGTCACAGTCTGCACGGTCACTACGGTGGGAGATTCGAATCCCTCCTCGGGCATGGATATTTGTGCCGTCCTTAGTATTAGCTAGTTCATAAGCAGTATGTAAGTTTAGGGACTGATGACCCCGTAGTTAAGTCCCATAAGCTCTACAAACATTTGAACATTTTTTGAATGTACAGTATAAGCGGATTAGGAACCACTGTGCAGATCGGCGTTTTACACAATATTGCAAGATGTGAAGCAGGTACAAAGTGACAGATGGAGATCGTAGAATTGATTGGGGAGCGAACCGTTGACCCTTGAATTCAGTCTGTCACTGTGCCACGGAACCATGAATAAACGAAAACTGTGAGAACAGTTATACTAACGAATTGATAGCTTAATCAACGAGATAAAATATCAAATTTTAAGATAATCGAATAGAAAAACGGTCTGTGAAAATCAAGTGTACACTGGGACCTGCGTTCATAAGCAGATTTCACTAAAATGCAAAACTCTTTATGAAAAATACATTTCCTGTCGAAAATCATATAAAAGTATAATAATGTTTTCTATTACGAAAAATATGATAAAAATCATCATATTACGTATAACACTTTATATTCTTTCCTATAAGAAAATAAATTCGTTGCTAGTGTTTTATTACATGTTAGAGGTAATTTGTATCTTTCAGATAAATAGCAGCCAAACAATATAATAGAGAGCCTCAAAATCGAAGCTATAAACGATAAAATTCTTAGTTTCATCATGATCTTTGGCTTGGCGGCCTTCTTTGATGTACCTGAAACCTTGCTTCCAGAATGCATCATCTGGTGTATTTTTTATGCCTTAGGAAAATAGAAATGTTGTATTCATTATGAAATATTCATGACTAAAGCGTAAACGGTTGGCCCTTACATCCATCGCGTATTATGTAGCACCTCTCGAGATCTGCCTAATGTTTATCCTGCGGTATAAAATCACGATTTGTCTTAGTTCGGGTAAAATGCCTCTCCTCCTTCAGTATTTATTCACTCAGCACGCTGTATCTGTGACAGTTCTAACACAACTGAGATGTGCCTTTTTTTATTCTCCTGCCAATCGACATATTTTTTTGGGGCAAAGTAACGCGCATAACAGTCTAGCGTTTTTGCAGGTAAATACAGCAATAACACTTACTCGGGAAGAAGCAACAAAGGGTGACCTATTAGCGGAAGCAACGTCAATCCATTTTATCAATTTAAATATAAACCCTGAGATGGTTTTTCGTCCAAGACATTTAAAGATGAAGGCGAAGCAATGAATTAAAATTTGTGATGCGACCTGGAATCGAACTCGGACCTCCATGGTTCCGAGGCAGACGTCAGACCACCGCACCACTAACGATTAAGGCGCTTCCGAATAGTCTAAGTACGACTAACCTCCACGTCTCAGGGTTTCTGAATTTATAGTTACATTGATATTTGTCTAATCTTAGAAGGAATGTTCATGTTCATTGTCGAGGTGCTATTCCGCTGCATGGAGAGCCTTGGCAGTAGTGGCAATTATCTGTGGAACACAGAAGCTGAATTGAAATTTGTGACGTGGAGGGAAATCATACTTAGACTATTCCGAGGTGCTTTAATCGACAGTGGTGCGGTGGTCTAACGGTAAGACGTCTGCCTAGTAAGCATGGAGGTCGGGCTTCGATTCCTGGCTCCATCGCAAATTTTAATTCATTGCTTCACCTTTATCTTTAAATGTCTTGTCAATCTATTTTGTTTGAATTATCTCACTTTACTTGCGGATGAGCAAAACAAGGATGTTCTCAAAACATACAGGGACTATTAGTTTTGTTTGATGTGTTTGACAGACACCTAAGTTACATATCTTCAAAATAACCACCCACATGAGTAACGACACCGTTTATCAAATGTCGCGAAGGCATCGTATGCTTGTAAACTGTTCATATCCCGTATTGTCAGCTCATATCGCATCGATAATATTTGAGGTGTTGTACAGGAAAAATGACATTATCAACAGTGTATCACGCTTTCCGGACGTTTGGAGAAAGGTAATAAATAACGTTAGGTCCTATAGCTTTACAAACATTTGAACATATATTAATAAATAACGGGGGCGCTTTTAAAAAGACCCCACCTTAGACTAATTGCAATTAAAATTCCATGAAACATGTGTCTAACTTTCATTGAATTCGGAGACTTAGCTGTTAATATGTAACCCAAACATGCTTAAAACAATGAGGACGTTCATAACTGATTATCAAAAATTTCACCTCCACCTTCAATGCAGTATTGACTTATCTTGATAAGCACCACAGATAGCTTTTTTGAGATCGTCTTTGCGTTCATTTACGAGAGCGCCATTATTCATAATCCCGTCGTATGAGCTTTTGTGTTCGCTTTCTCTTTTTAGATGTTGACTTGCAACCTTCCATATAAGGCAAAATCCAAAGGTGTGACCAGAAAAGCGTACCTACATCTACGGATTCATCTTCCAAGGATGTGTCACCTGACATGCAGGAACTGCGTAGTGCTTGAAGAAAGTACGCATATGGGAATTTCTTTCAATAACGCTCGAAGCTCAGTTACAGAAAGTGTAGCGTAGTGTTGTGACGATGCGGTAGCACAACAGGTCTAATCAACAGTCTATCCAACCACACTACACCTTTGCAGAGAATCGTTCTTCAAAATGATATGAATGCCAAGAGTTTTTGATGCCAATGAAAGCGAAGTCACTAGTGGAGGGTAAAATTCGTATTACTTGACGATTTTCAAATATCCAGAGGCAAAATTGCAATAGTCTCCTGCTCGAAGGTGTTTAATGAGCTCTAAATTATGCGGAGTGTACCCACGCTTATGTCTGCCAGCCTCTTATATGTGGAACACCGACACGTGAGAAAATTCTACCTGTGCCTGTTGAAGGAATAGAGGAAATTATGAGATTAAGTCCACTTTGACAGCAAGCAGATTGTATTTAAGAAGCACAACTGTTTTCGCGTCCTATAGACGCATAATCAAGTACTCTGTAAGGTACATGAATGAAATGGTGTTACAAGTGCGTCTTTACAAAATTAAAAAAAAATGTACAATGAATTGTTAACTGTAAAATAGAAATAAACCATGGGAAAGATTAAAAAAAAAAAAAAAAAAAAAAAAAAAAAAAAAAAAAAAAAAAACATGTCTGCCGTTTAGCCATTCCCCAGTTTTTACGTCGGATGTTTAAAATTTTTTGAACGCTATCTAAGGTTCACCTTCTCGTTTACGCGTTTGTCATATTTGACGTACTATTGTTGGAGGTCCGGCGAAACCTATGAGAAAAAACAATATTTAAAAAATTATCTGCGATTTAAACCATAATAGGTGCACCAGAAGTGATGTGGGCCGGGAATATTCCCAGTGGTAAGGAACTTATAAAATGGAAATATAGCCGGGAATATTTCTTTGGCCCGGGAAGATTGAAAAAATTGGGAATTTATGAACATTTTTAGATTTTTTAACACTTATTATCAGTTAAAGAACCTTATAAGTAAGTTAATTAAGTTAATTAATATATTTTAATTCAAGATTTATCATTCTCTGCATTAATTTTCTTGCCAATCCCATGCAGTACACTATTTACTATTATTTAAATAATTTAAAATATTCGCATGGACTATAATTCTTCGGCAAGTTGAAATTCCATATTTCTGTGAATGAAACCCAAACTTACTAAATATATCTCTGGAGGCGTAATTCTTAAGCAGCCGACATCTGTAGTATTTTTTTAATTTTTCCAAACGAATGACTAGAGGTGTTTCAGTTTTAGAATTAAAAGACTCCTCAATTCCTGGAATGAATTATGATTTATAAAAATATATTTCCTAAAATATCGCTATCAATTTCAGTTTTAGAATCTCTAATTAATGTTCTATATTAATAAAATCACTTCTATTTTCAAGTTAATTATAAATCTCGGCTGGTTTATTTGCAAAATTTCCCCCGAAAATCAATTTTCATTGACAAATTTCGCAACAGTTTATTTTTAACATGTAGCCTAAAATATCACTAATACTGACAGAAAACTTAACAAATGGAATAAACAAACCTCCCTGTGTATTTTGGTATTTAGTATCTATTCACTAGATGACATATCAATATTATAAATTCAATTTTTCTAAATGTTGATTATTGCAAGGTTGGTAGATCTAGGAAACTTAAGAATAATAAATTTCAATGCTTGGTAGTTCAAGGGCTAATTCTTTGATATTTATAATATTGAAAACTGAAAATATATTTATGTCAAACAAAGAGGTTAATATTCCAGATCCATATAAACATAAATCTATCCAAAGAGTGTTCGTTTTAATAACACAATTACCACATTGACCTGTTAATTTGAGCGATTTCATTTTTAAAATTATAATTTCCCAAGAAATTTAATTATAATTTTTTCTTAAAATATATTTCAGTTTTTGTATTTGATTTAACTATATAATTACTGCCTTAAACCTATTAATTAAGTTTTATTGAACTATCTGGCTGATAGATCATAAAATCCTGGGAATTTCTGACTTGTAGGAATATTGCCGGCAATATTTCCTGGGATATATTCCTCGGTTTTAAATTCCTGGAAATTTCACAACAGTATGCACGAGGCAATAAACCGTTTATGCCTTTAGGGAAAAGCTAAGGTACCTTAACGTGCCATGTGTAAGCGGTGGTAATGCAACACTGTTGGGGCAGGGCTGGCCATTCAGTGGTGCGACTGCTGTTACCACAGTGGCGTTAGCGTCGTTTTAAACGGTACCGCCCCTACGACAAGGCGTGAAGGGTGGGGATGGGTGGACATGTGCCAAAATCCTTTTGTCTGTATTTTTTTACCATTAGGGCCCAGTCTACAGTGAAAAAAGGAATGTTTAATTAGATACATACTCGAAAGTATCTAAAATTGTGTAAAAGCCAATCCCAACGAAAGGTAGCCCATGTATTAAACCTTTAGTGACCAAATTATTTCCAGACGTTGTAGACTTTGTATGAATACTATTTTGCGCTAAGAAGCCATACAGAAAATCATAGTTTAAATCTGGAAAATGAGAGCTTAGCCTACGGGTATAAAGAAATAAGTGGGAATTGTTGTCCCCACCGAACTTTGCTGGACTTGATAATTTAAAAGGAATTATATCCTTTATGTTTTAGTACAAGAAGCATATTAAACATTTGATTCACTTTTGTAATAGTTCATCTTGTCCATTGAGTTCACTGAAGTACAAGACTGTTGCTACACATTATTTCTGTCCTCTTTCCTTTGTTTTTGGTGCGACAATGGCGGAACCTTCTGTTTGTAGTACCTTTAGTTGGCAAATGATTCCCAACTTTCGCCAGACTAACTTCATCTGGACCTCCAGGCAAGCCTCTTTCTGGTGTCTGAAAATGAACGGGCCTTCCTTTCGCTTACGACTTGAGAAGCTGGAGATGAGCTGTCTTGCCTAATGCAATCTAAATGTTAGCTGGCCTGCTTCTGTAAGTTCCACATAATGAAAACATTGACAATTGCCAAATACACAAGAAAAAATAGTCTGTGCCACCACTTCCATGAACGACGACCTTCTGCAAACCGTTTTCGCAGCTGATCAAATCGATCCACCCCTCTCATATTTTATTGTACTCTGCCACAGCCAATGGACAGAATACTTCACTTCTGCTTCCATCTTTTGTTCAAAATTTGTGAAGTATTTGGTGATTCAAAATCTTCATCAGAGTCAGCATAGATATATGAATCTTCTACATCTTCTGGTAAAGTGTAGGCCTATAAAATTCTCAAAACCTCTTCTGGGATGAATCCAGGTATTCTGAACAATAAGAAACAAACAATAACTACAATGCCGATCGCACAGCCATACACACTGCACTTCACAAACGTACAGTGGGAAACATAGTTCCCACTAACTTACCTTGTAATATTTATGTAATTTTCATTGATATCCAGCAAATGTACACGAATACTATCACCCCTGTAATATAAAAGTGGACAAATACAAGTCACTTTACACGCAAAAGGAAAGCACGCTATACATAAAACGCTGTTATGGTCGAAATAGTGGCTTGTTTTCTCGCGAAAAGGACACTCCTGCATTGATTAACTAATAATATAGAAATACAACCACTTTCGCGTACCTTTTAACAATTTATATGTAGTTAGCACACTCTAACAGATGTGGTAGCACGAGTTTACGTGGGAACAGTAAAGTTATAGCGAAAACAAAGCCCCGGTGGAGTAGCCGAGCGGTCTAAGGCACCTCGCTGTGGAGCGTTCGGTTGCTCGCCGTCGGAGGTTTGAGTCCTGCCTATGGCATGGGTATGTGTGTTGTCATTAGGTTACCTTACCTTAGTTTAAGTAGTTTGTAAGCTACGGACTGATGACCACGCAGTTTGGTCCGATAGATTTACAAACATTTGAACATTTTCGAAAACAAGTAAGTGGGAACTATAGTTCCCAGTAGTCACTAAACGGTTAATCAGGGTATAAGCTACCTGTGATCCAAATTGCATTCATATCTCTCCAGCCATTTCAGCGTGAAGGCGAAAGAAACGAGTTAACTAACTGTAAAGCACCCTCCGCCATACAGCATACGATTTTAGTATGCCTATAACCTTCACGCGAGTGCAGGCGATGAGTTGATAAAATTTTACCGGAATCCGATCTATGATATGGCCGGCATAAGATACGAACAAAAAGACAAACAAACAAATATTAATTTCTATGTTTTAGATGACGATTTTAGGCGCGCAACTAATTACATTACAAATTGAGTGGTTATGGTATAACGCCCCAAATTTGCGACTGGATAGGGGATTTCCTGTCAGAGAGGACACAGCTCGTAGTAATCGATGGTAAGGCATCGACTAAAACAGAGGTGATATCGGGCATTCTACAGGATAGTGTTATTGGTCCTCTGCTGTTCCTTATTTAAATAAAAGATGTAGGGGAAAATATAAGTAGCTGTCTTAGGTTGTTTGCAGATGACGCCGTCATTTAACGTCTAATAAAATCATCTGAAGATCAAAACCAACTGCAGAACGATCGGAATATCACTAAGGTGTAAAAATTGGCAATTGAGACTAAATAATGAGAAGTGAGAAGTCGTCCACATTAGTACGAAATGAAATCTGTTAAACTTTGTTTAGAAGATAAATCAATCAAAAGTGAAGGCCGTAAACTCCACAAAATACCTAGTAATTACTATTTTCAGACTTAAACTGGAAAGAAAACGTAGATAATCTCGTGGGAAAGGCGAACCAATCTGAGTCCGTAACAGATGCAACAGAACTACTCAAGAGGCTGCATACACTACGCTTGTCCGTCCTTGTTTGGAGTATTGCTGCCCAGTGTGGGATCCTCATCAGGTGGGATTGACGCGGGACATCTAAAGAATCCAAAGACGAGCAGCTCGTTTCGTATTGTCACGATACAGAGGAGACAGCGTTACGGAAATGATACAGGATCTGCGCAGCGCTTATCCCTGCGGCGTGGGCTACTTGCGAAACTCCAATCGCCAACATTGTCCCCCGAATGCGAAAATATATTGTTGACTCGCACTTACATAGGTAGAAATAATCATCAGAATAAATTACGTGAAATCAGAGCTCGTACGGAGAGAATCAGGTGTTCTTTCTTCCCGCGCGCTATTCGAGAATGGAATGGAAGCTAAATAGTATAATTGTGGTTCGATGTACCCTCTGCCAGGCACTTAAATGTGATTTGTAGAGTATCCCATGTAGATGTAGATGTAGGTACCGCTATGAGGTTTACAGTACAGAGCATTCCGTGTCAAGTCGCGTAAACGCGGGACGGTTATTGATTACTACACTGTCGCCCTCACGTAAACAACCTTCCCCCTCTCCCCCACCATTCTTCGGAAAAGGAACTGCGACGTACAATTGAATGTCAGCTTGCTTCTTGAATGGCGCATTGTTAGTCGACATGCGGCGCTCCTTCACGGAAGCTCGCGAGGTCCTGGTGGAGGCGGTGTGCTGAATGGGCGTCGTTCGTGGTAGCCGCGTCGTCTGCGCGGAAGCCGACCCTGGATGGCGCGGGCGACCCTGACCCGCTACACCGGCTGACACCTCGCGCCTCACCCACATCGGCGCAGATTTCTGCCGCCATTACGCTAATTAAACGCCACCACCTCTCTCTCTCTCTCTCTCTCTGATGTTCCGCTCCGGACTCATCCGGTTCGGGCCGGCTTCCGGATGTCTGCCGTCCATGACAAAAGAGCGGCGGCAAGTAGGCCGCGCTGCTTCCTGCAGGCTGACACACAGCAGTTCTAGAAGCTCGTTACGTCACGATCTCGTGCATCCCTTGTACCGATCCTCGGAAATACGACCACTGAAAAAGTTTTGTGAATAGTCCTCTGACATTAGCATAAATGAACTATGAACTACAGTTGCCTTAGCGTCCTTCAAAGAAGTCACACCGCATCATTAGCCACCACTGACATCTACATACATACTCCGCAATCCACCGAACGGATCGTGGCGGAGGGAACATTGCACCACTACTAGGCATAAGGTCACACGCCGCACATTTCTACAAATTAATTTTTATCAATATACGAAGCGCGTCCAGAAAGTAAGTTGCGTTTCTTTCAGCTCGTCATCATTGGTGAAGTGATGACCGCCAAGGAAAGACTTGAGATGTAAGAAGAGATGAAAGTCGCTAGGATCGAGGTCAGGGCTGTACGGAGGATGGTCAAACACGTCCCAGCCAAATACCTGTAGGCGGTTTCTCGTCACATTTGCTGTGTGTGGTCGTGCGGTATCGTGAAGCAAAACAACACCTTTTGACAGCAGTCCCCGGCGCTTATTCTGAATTGCACGGCGCAATTTCCGAAGTGTCTCGCAATAAGCATCTGCTTTGATTGTTTGACCACGCGGTAAGAAGTCAATGAGTAGGATGCCTTTCCAGTCCCACAACACTGTGCACATCATTTTCCGAGATGTCATGATTTGTTTCGGCTTTATCTTTGGTGTGGATGAAGTGTGCCTCCATTCCATTGATTGCCGCTTACTCTCAGGGGTGTCGTAAGAAACCCACGTTTCATCTCCTGGGACTAACCGTCTCAGAAATTCTTCACCACTTTCAGCATAACGGGTCAAAAACTCAAGTTCACTACCCATCCTTTGTGTTTTGTGTTGCTCAGTGAGAGTACCCAACGTGACCAAAGTTTACGGAATTTCAGTTGTTTGGTAACAATTTCATGCACCAGTGATCCTGAAATTTGGGGAAAGTCCATAGCGAGAGCACTAAATGTAAACCTACGGTTTTCCTGGATCTTGTCATCAATCGCGTGAACCAGTTCTTCTGTAACCAAAGGTGGACGCCCACTTCGTTCTTCATCGTGCACATCACTACGCCCGCCATTGAACTGTCGGACCCATCTTCTCACCATCGAATCACTCATCGCATTTGGTCTGTAAACATCGCAAATTTGCCGATAAATTTCACTTGGTTTCACTTTCCTCGCATTCAAAAACTGAAACACCGACCTGATTTCACAGGCGGCGGGATTTTCAATCAACGCCGACGTTTCAAACAAGTACTGACAGCGATCTCCAAATGGCAGACGTTCTTATTCTTGATACACATCGTCTACAGCGCATGTGCGGAACTGCACTCGCACCGCTGCAGCGGAGATAAATTGAAACGGAACTTACTTTCTCGACGCGCCTCGTATAAACACTTAAATCGCAATAAAATTAGGCAAGATTGATGGTTTGAACATTGTATTTTATTATAGATACCATCGCATTACGAAAAAGCCTTATAGCAAAGGAACATTCTTATGATGTACAAGGGCTTGCAAATTTCAGTTAATTAGCAAGTGGCGGGCAAGATGCCGCAGAAGGGAGGGACACATGGCCAATGGCAAAATACATTGAAAATGACATTCACTTGGATTTTTGTTTTTCAAGTTTATTTTTAAGTCGTCCACACAAACAACACACGTTCACGCAAGTATGATGATGGTTCACACCCTGCTTTCTTGAAATTGTTCGTTCTGATATATTTATTCGTTCGAGCTGCTTTCCTTTTAGCATAACCTTCGTCTTCGACTAGTCTCACTGCCTCTAATAAATCTTCCACAGTCAATTTTCCCCTGTCTGTTGTCCTAATGCGATTTTTCTGCATTTTACTGTAAAACAAAAACGTATGGACTCCTGTTAGCATTGCAAGCACTGCGGCATCTGTCCCACAGTAATGGTGCGTCGACTGTCCGTTTTCGTGGGGACAGATGCCGCACCCCCATTTTCAGCAAAGATGTTAACGAAGACATTACTCGACCGACATAACCTACAATGTTTCTACTGCACAATCTAAATACAAGTTATAAGCTACTAGGCGCGTATCTACCAGTACATACTATTAAAAGGGAATCGTTAAAAATTTCCTTGACTTACCTTGGTCTCGAAATTCGATTTTCTTAAATTTCTCCTCTATTTTCCGCTCCTGAACTAAAAAAATTTGGGAGTAAACTGATCTCACCAGCCCTTACAACAACAATGAGCGTCGCGCGCACAACAATGTGTGCTGACGAATTTCTTGGAAGTGCGGTGTCTGATCCCCCCCACGTCATCTGTCCCGCTTTTACTTTATCCTTTCCTATTCCACTCCCAAATCAAACTAGAAAAAAAAGAATGCCTAAATGCCTCCGTACGAGCCCTAATTTCTCTTGTCATTGTGATCACTAAGCGAAAGCCGTCCGTGGTGGCCGAGGGGACTGAGGCGCTCCAGTGACGGTCTGCACGGTCACTACGGTCGGGGGTTCGAATCCCCCCTCGGGCATGGATATTAGTGCCGTCCTTAGTGTTAGTTAGTTCATAAATAGTTTATAAGTTTAGAGACTGATGACCCAATAGTTAAGTCCCATAAGCATTACGAACATTTGAACATTTGAATTTGAACTAAGCGAAATGTAAGTAGGTGCCAGCAAGCTCGTACCACAATCAGCTTCAAATTCCAGCCCTCTAGTTGCCGGAGCATTTCCGTGACACTCGCGCATTGGTCGAACCTAGCAGTAACAAACCTAGCTGCTCGCATCTCAACTGTTTCTATGTCTTCCTTTTAAATGATCTGCTACGGGTCCCAAATACTTGAGCAATACTCAAGACGTGGTCGTACAAGCGTTTTATACGCTGTCTCCTTTACAGATGAACTACATCTTCCCAAAATTCTCCCAATAAACCGAAGTCGGCTGTCCGCCTTACTCACAACTGTCCTTACATGCTCGTTCCATTTGATATCACTCTGCAATGTTACGCCTAGATATGTGTACAACACGACTGCACCAAGAAGCTTACTACTAATGCTGTGTTCTAATATTATCGGATTCTTTTTCCTACTCATGCACATAACCTTACATTTTTCTACATTGAGAGCTAGCTGCCATTCGTCGCATCAACTAGAAGAAATTTTAATGTATATTAAGATACCCTGAGACGGTTTCACCTTTATCTTCAATTTCATGGACATATTTGAGACGAAAAACCGTCTCAGGGTTTCTTAATTTATATTTAAATTGATTTTTATATCAACTTAGCAGGAATGTTCCTCTATGCCCATTGCCGGGGTGTTATTCCGCTGCATGGAGAGCCTTGGCAGTAGTGGCAATTATCTATGGAACAAGGAAGCTGTATTTGTGACATGGAGGGAAGTCGTACTTAAACTATTAAAAGGCGCCTTAATCGTTAGTGACGCAGTGGTCTAGCGGTTGCCGGGCGCCGTGGCTCAGCGCGCCCGGTCAGAGGGCTCAACGCCCTCTGTAATAAAAAAGCTGAGCCAAGAACTCATCGAACAAAAACGAACATACACGATCAGCGTCCGCAATGAATAAAACCAACCATAGGAAAAAAAAAAAAAAAAAAAAAGCGGTAAGACGTCTGCATAGTAAGCATGGAGGTCCGAGTTCGATTCCCGGCCGCAACACGAATTTTAATTCACTGCTTTACCTTCATCTTCAACTAGAAATTTTGTCTAATTCATCCTGTATGGTAGAATAGTCAGTTAAAGACGACACCCTGACATACACCACAGCATCACCAGCAAACAGCCACAGATTAGTAATTGTCCATCAGATCATTTATATAGATAGAAAATAATAGTGGTCCTATCACACTCCCCTGGGGCAAGCCTGACGACTGACAAGGGGATCATCAAGAGTTTAAATAACGGATTTTCGTTGGTCTCGCACATGTTGTAGAGGGACGTAGGCCTACCCTGAGTATGAGGCTATCCGCTTCTTTAGCGACGGGCTTGGTTTACTAGAAAATTGATGTAGAGGTTCACTGAATGCTGTAAGAAGCGTAACGTCGTCCGCGTTCCAACCTAGTGAGCGAGGCGCACCGGTTAAGATCTACAGCTACCACGCTGGAGGTAGTGTGTTCGGGTTCTCTCCGTTTTATTTATTTATTTTTTAACAGTATAGTCCGACGTTTTCCGTTTTACTTTACAGAATATAAACAGTGTACCTCGTGTAAAATTAATAAGAAATATTCAATTTTGTACAACTATTTTTTCACGTCATTCAAATCAAATGTTTGTAGAGCTTATGGGACTTGACTACGGGGTCATCAGTCCCTAAACTTACAAACAACTTATGAACTGATACTAAGGACGGCATAAATATCCATGCCCGAGGGGGGATTCGAACCCCCGACCGTAGTGGCTGTGCAGACCGTGACTGGAGCGCCTCAGTCCCCTCGGCCACCGCGGCCGGCTTCACGTCATTATTACAAAATCTTACTCGCTGTCGCCTGCGTCGCTCGATATGCTACAATAGAAATCCAGATGACATTGACGTATATGCAAACGTAACACAAGGGATTACAGCACTAAACACATTTCATGAAAGCACCTGTCTTACACATATACGGAATTATTTAAGACTGATACCAGAAGCGATTCTTAATTGACATTCAATAAGAAATGTGTACTTATTCGTCTTCGAGAAAGCAGGTGCAAAATTCGACAGTTGTTGAAGACCAAGAGGGTAGTAGCGTCCAGGGACGATTCCATAAATCTAGAATAATAAATTTTTATCATTTTATGGGTCCAGCTTCTTCGAGGATGAACAAATACGCATGATTCCCATTAATGTTAACGGATGAAAGATGATTCTTTTGGATGTAAATGAACAATGTTTTTCGGTATTACTCTTATAAAATCCGTATGCATGTAAGACAGTAGCTTTTATGAAACGTGTTCCGTGCTGTAAACCATTGTGTTGCGTTTACTTTTACGTAAAATATCATCTAGATTTCTGTTGTGGCATACTAAGCAATGCAGACGTAGTGAATAACATTTTATAATAATGATGTGCAAATTAGATTACTACGACAAAATTGAATATTTCTTACTAATAATGTTTTTTATAAAAGTTTGCGGTTTGTCGATGACATAGTAATTTTGTCATAGACTGCAAAGGATCTGGAAGAGCAATTGAATGGAATGGACAGTGTCTTGAAAGAAAGATATAAGATGAACATTAACAACAGTAAAACGAAGGTAATGGAATGTATTGTCAGAAAATCAGGCGATGCTCAGGCTGATTAGGTAATGAGACAATAAAAGTAGTAGATGAATTTTGTTATTAGGGTAGCAAGATAACCTCTGATGGCCGAAGTGAAGAAGATATAAAATGCAGAATGGCTATGGGGAGAATAGCATTTCTAAAGAATCGAAACTTGTTAACATCCAATATTAATTTGAATGTTTGGAAGTCCTTTCTGAAAGCATTTGTGTGGAGTGTAGTGTATGTGAAAGTGTATATGGCAGTGAAACGTGGACGATAAGGATTTCAAAGAAAAAGGTGGTAGAAGCTTTTGAAATGTGGTGCTACAAACGATTGATGAATATTAGATAGGTAGATCACGTGACTAATGAGGAGGTGCTTGGGAAGAAATGGAATTTCTGGCATATCCTGACTATGCGAAGGGATATATTGGTAGGACACATTCTGAGACATCAAGGTATTGTCAATTTAGCATTAAAAGGAAGTGTGTTGGGTAAAAATCGTAGTGGGAGACCGAGATACGAATACAGTAAGCAGATTCAAAAGGATGTAAGTTGCCGAACGTATTCTCAGATGAAGAGACTTCCACTTGACGGGATAGCGTGGAGAGCTGCATCAAACCAGTCTCCGGACTGAAGACCACAAAAACAACAATTATTTGTATTATATAAAATGAAATGGAAAAATGTTGGACAATTCTGATTAAAGCAAAGCAAAAACATGGAGAGGACCCGAACACGGTACCACCAGCGTAGTAGCTAAAGACCTTAACCGCTGCACCATGCTCACGTCCCTGGAGAACAGCTACTGTTACGCGTCTTACAGCACTCAGTGAACTTTAATTTTCTCGAAAACTAAGGCCCGTTGCTTAAAAATCGGGTTCAAACCTAGGGTATGTCTCTTTACAACATATTCGAGTCTCGTCAAAATCAGTTATTTACAGTTCTGATCGTCCCCTTGTGAGCTCTGTGATACATATCCTGGATACTTTGAACGAATTCTTCCGTTGCGATAGTGTTCAAAAGCCTCGTCACATTTCGGTGAATCTCACAAATATCTTCAGTTCTTCTTCCTTTCAAAGCGAGTTTTAGTCGAGCGAACACGAACAAGTTTGGAGGATTGCAATCTGATGTGTTTGATGCATGTTCAAGTTGCATCACCCCCTTTTTTTCTACCAGGAACTGTTTGAAGATATTGCCCATGTGTGGGTGAGTGTTGTCGTGACCAAAAAAAAACTAGGAACCTTGCTGTGAGTACTGAGGGCGTGCCCTGCGTAGACTTTGCATGACACGTGTCAAAATTTCAACGTTCTTTGCAGCGTTTAACGTCATTCCCTCAGGTAGAAATTCCTCCGTACGACGGCGTATCAACTGGAGGGGCAGTCGCTCCTGCCCCTTTGGAGACTTTGGAGGGGCAAGAGATGCTTTCTGACCCCCCCCCATCCTCCCTCCATCATATTCACTTGGTTTTATTTGATCTTTAGGAAGATGTACTGAATAACCTATGCTGCCGTCAGTAATTATAGGACAGTATTTTTGATGGCAGCTATTTTTGACTGAAGCTTCTTGTAACAATTACTACTACAGTCTATCCTCTCTTTTGTCCCATTTATCAGTCTGTGACTACTAACAGGGAACAACATCTGTACGCCTATGTAAGAAATTCTGCACAGCACTTTAGAACAGTAGTTGTTGGACTAATCGGGTAATCAAGGCTGGTCTTATCGCAAGAGCGCCATGCCCTGGCGCCACTGAGTTTAGTGGCACCCCCCCCCCCCCCAACCCCTATCTCTCGGGCAGCAACGTGCTTCTTTTGTCTCAAGAAATACACACTACTGGCCATTAAAATTGCTACACCAAGAAGAAACACAGACGACAAACGGGTATTCATTGGACAAATAGAACTGGCATTTGATTACATTTTCACGCAGTTTGGGTGCATAGATCCTGAGAAATCAGTACCCAGAACAATCACCTCTGGCCATAATAACGGCCTTGATAAGCCTCGGCATTCATTCAAACAGAGCTTGGATGGCGAGTATAGATACATATGCCAAAGCAGCTTCAAAACGATACCACAGTTCATCAAGAGTAATGACTGGCGTATTGTGGCGAGCCAGGTGCTCAGCCACCATTGACCAGACGTTTTCAGTTGACGAGAGATCTGGAGAATGTGCTGGCCAGGGCAACAGGCGAACATTTCCATATCCAGAAAGGATCTGCAACATACGGTCGTGCATTATCCTGCTGATATGTAGGGTTTCGCAGGGGCCGAAAGAAGGGTAGAGCTATAGGTCGTAACACATCTGAAATGTAGTGGCCACTGTTCAAAGTGCCGTCGATGAGAACAAGAGGTGACCGAGACGTGTAACTAATGACACCCCATACCATCACACCGGGTCAAAGGTCAGTATGGCGATGACGAATACACGCTTCCAAAGTACGTTCAACGCGATGTCGCCAAACACGAATGTGACCATCATGGTGCTGTAAACAGAATCTGGACGGATCCGAAAATCATTACGTTTTGCCATTCGTGCACCCAGGTTCGTCGTTCTGTACACCATCACAGGCGCTCCTGTTTGTGATGCACCGTCAAGGATAACCGCAGCCATTGTCTCCGAGCTGATCATCCACGCTGCTGTAAACGTCTTCGAACTATTCGTGCAGATGGTTATTGTCTTGCAAACATCCCCATCTGTTGACTCAGGAATCGAGACATGACTGCAGGATCCGTTACATCCATTCGCATAAGATGCCTGTCATCTCGACTGCTAGTGATACGAGACAGTTGGGATCCAGTACGGCGTTCAGTATTGCCCTCCTGAACCCACCGATTCCATGTTCTGCTAACATTCATTGGATCGCGACCAACGCGAGCAGCAATATCACGATACGATAAACCGCAATCGCGATAGGCTACAATCCGACCTTTATCAAAGTCGGAAACGTGATGGTACGCATTTCTCCTCCTTACACACAGCATCACAACAACGTTTCACCAGGTCAACTACTTTTTGTGTATGAGAAATCGGTTATGTCAGCACGTCGTAGGAGTCGCCACCGGCGCCAATCTTGTATGAATGCTTTGAAAAGCTAATCATTTGCATATCACAGCATCTTCTTCCTGTTGGTTAAATTCCGGGTGCAGCAGTGTATATATAATGTTTTACTTTAGAACAAGCAAAATCAGCTCGCAAGCACAACTTAGTTGACGAGTCATCACTCTCTCCTCATTTTATTTATTTTTGAGAAAAGGATCACCTCGGCTAAATGAAATTTATGATCTCGCCCCCTCCCCAGACCACTGTGAAAGACGTTTACTCTCTTTCCCTCCTCCCCCTCCGCTCTAAAGAAATAGTTGGTACGCCACTGCCTCCCTAGATCAGACGACAGCGTCACAGATTACGACGTAGGGGGCCGGAGCTCGATTTCCGGCAGGGGACTGGGTGTTGTGTGTTGACTTCATCTCATCTTCATGGTCACGCAAGTTGCCCACGAAGTGTCAAGTAGAAACGCTTGCTGTAGGCGGCTGAATAATCCCATATGGGTTCCCTCGGTTAAAAACGACATACGATGATTTACCCTTGTGGATAATGCCTGGCCGGCCGCAGTGGCCGAGCGGTCTCCGGCGTGCCAGTCACGGTCTGCACGGCCGCCGCTGTCGGGGGTTCGAATACTCCCTCGGGCATGGATGTTTGTGCCGTCTTTAGTACAAGCTAGTTCATAATTAGTTTGTAAGTTTACGGACTGATGACCCCTTAGTTAAGTCCCATAAGCTCTACAAATATTGGAACATTTTGATAATGCCTGTGATCGCATTATCGTAGTCAAGAATGGCAATGGGTAGAAAGCGTTATTGAAAAAGAGAAAATTGTTAACATCGAATATTGATTTAAGCGTAAGGAAGTCCTTTCTGAAAGCATTTGTTTGGAGTGTTGCTTTGTATGGGAGTGAAACATGGACGAAAAACAGTTCGTACAGGAAGAGGATAGGGGCATTTGAAATGTGGTGCTACAGAAGAATGCTGAAGGTTAGGTGGGTGGATCGCGTAACTAATGAGGAGGTACTGAACAGAAATGGGGAGAAAAGAAATTTCTTGCGTACCTTGAATAAAAGAAGGGATCGATTGGTAGGTCACTATCTTAGACATGAAGGAATCGTGAATTTAGCATTGGAGGGAAGTGTTTGGGGTAAGAACCGCAGAGGAACACCAAGGAATTGATACAGAAGCAGATTCAGACAGATGTAGGTTGCCGTTCTTATGTGGAGATGAAGAGGCTTGCTCAGGATACTGTAGAGAGCTGCATCAAACCAGTCTCCAGACGGAAGACCACAACAACATCGTAAAAGGTGAGGAGCATGATTTGGATACTTTTTTGTCTCTGACCTTTATCCGACGAGGTGATGCCGTATAATGCCATTCCTCGTTCGTTTCAGCGCACCGGAGACACCTGGTTTCATCCTCAGTGACAATACGGTTCAGGAAATCTGTTGTGGCATCCGCCGTTTTGACAAAATCCTGATTCTGTCCGTCAGTCAAATGATGTGGCTCAAGACGGCAACATGTACCCCTTTTCCTAAACTCTGGGTAAGGATTCGTCGAACGGATTTAGGGTTAACGTGCAGTTTATCTGCTACCACACGCACAGTTAATCGATGATCCTTTAGTCTTTAATTTACTCACTCTCTCAGGGTTTTTGTCACTAACGGCAGTAGCCGGTTGTCCGTTAAGTGAATTGTTACAAACACTTTCCCGTCCTTCTCGATAACGGGAGAACCACTAGTATAGACAGATTATGGACAGTGCTTGATTCCCATAACCGCATGGCAGCACTGTATGCGTTTCTTTAGGAGTGTTGGCAAGCTTGAAAGGACTTTAAATTAATCCTTTACTCTTTCGCTGTCGTGTTGTCAGTTCCGAACCAACGCTTTAAACAAGCACATCGTCCAACAGATCCAACACGGAACACTCACGGTGCTCAACTGAAGTACGGTGTGGGCACGCACGTGCAGCGTTGTAAATCGCCTGTGTTGACCGTGCTGCTGACTTCATTCACCGAACTTTATTGTCAGAGGTCTTATGTCTTTCGCAATGCACAAAATAAGGCAACGACATAAGCCATATCTGCCTCGCTGTCAATCTTGTTACTTGAAAATGGAATGAAGCGTATCGAATTCTTCACTTTTATAATTGCGTCAGCAAGTTGGTTCTGTAATGTACGCTCATTATACTGGGTGGCAAGAAACAGTATTTAAGCTTCTAGGCATGTCGCATGATAGGTTGTGCTGATAAATAAGTGTTGGCGTAAATATCTGATCTGTGTCCCGTTTCCTACTTATTTATCTTTGTTAGCCAATCAAGTCCTTCAGCACATAATTCAATACACCCCGTATTCTTGCAAAGGAAATCGCATATCAACAGTTTGTTAAACATCCATATGACTCTTGCACTCAGAAATGCACAGACGCGGTGGAATGGCCTATCGCTCTAAGGCATCTTGCTGCAGAGCACGCGCTTGTTAGCCGTCGGAGGTTCGAGTCTTCCATCGGCCGAGGGTTTGTTTTTTTGTCTCAAGCATACGTTAGTTCAAGTAGAAGCCTATGGACTGGTAACCGCAACAGTTATGTCCCTTAGATTGGCTAACATTTGAATTTTTTTATAGCACAGTGTCAAAAGCCTTCCGAAACTTAGAATTACGGAATCTATTTGAGACCCCTTGTCGATAGCACTCATTACGTCATGTCAGTAAAGAGGTAGCTGTGTTTCACAAGAACGATACTCCTTGAATCTGTGTTGTCTCTGGATCAATAGGCGGTTCTCTTCAAGCAGGTTCATAATATTCAAGTGTACGTTCTAAAATGCTGCTGCTAACCGGCGTGAATGATATGTTGATGACAGCACGGGCAGTCAATAAATAGATGTAGACAAGATCTAAACACATCTGAGTTTTCAGAGAATTCTTTTTGTACTTGGGTTAGCCTGTCATGATTTTAGTATCCTCGATATATAAAGATGTTTTTTTTTAAGAAATGAGTCCAACCTGGTAATGAACATCCATTAAATGTCTAATTTAAATGCAACAACTTTTTTCGGAATAGACAAGTGAATTGTTTACGCTGCCGAATGACCGTGGGTTACGAGTTGATGGTCAGCCAGCCACAAACAGGTAAACGCGCTACGACTGTGTCCGTTTCGGTTTTGATAGCAAACAGAAAAGAGATCGTCCCTGACCCGGTTCTTTCCATCGAGCTACAAACAAACGAAACGGCCTCTCCGGTGACCACACCAACAGCACCGCTTTTGTGCGACGTGATTTTCCGTCTCTCAGACCACGCCTGACAAAACATCCCGCGCAGCTGCAACAGTAGTAGCAAAAGCATAACCAGTACCAGCACTATTTTCCATTAGAGCGTTCGTTTACAAGGAATGTTGGTATACCGAGGCAAATTTGAGTAAAATATAGATATCGTATCTGTTCTTTCCGCCATAATTCAAAGAACAGATACAACATCTGTAACCGTATGGATGATTCCAACAGGAAAACTTTCTTAGCGGATGAAACACATACGAGCAATCTGCGCACAGTAGGCAGTAATGGGCCGGAGGCAATGCAAACATAATGTGCAGTAAGTCGAGAATTTGAGCAGGGCGTGAAACTGATCTGGATAGCCTGAATGATTGTGATTTCTGGTGTGCCCCGAGAGAGTGTTATAAGACCGTTGCAGCTCAGAAAATACAAACTCTGACAATAAAGATCTGTAAATAGTCCTGTAACATTAACGTAGATGAACTATGAACTACAGTTACCTTTATGGTTGTCTTCAAAAGCCTCGTCACGTTTCTTTGGATGTCAGGAATATCGTCAAATCTTTTTCCATCCAAAGCGTTTCAGTCCTTCTCTGCTAGGAAGTGTTTGACGAATTAGGCGTGTGAGAGCGAGTGCTGTCGACCAACTTTTATGGAAACCAGGATGCTTAGGTGGATAAGCGGCGAGCCGGCCGCAGTGACCGAGCGGTCTGCAGCGCGCCAGTCACGTTCTGCACGGCCACTACGTCGGGGGTTCGTATCCCCCCTCGGTGATGGATGTTTGTGTCTCTTTAGTATAAGATAGTTCATAACTAGTTTGTAAGTTTAAGGACTGATAACCCCGTAGTTAAGTCCCATAAGCTGTACAAACATTTGAACTTTTTCTTTTCTCTTTGATAAGTGGCGTCACCAGAAGAAATCAAGCTGCGTATAAAAACATTTCTAGCAATGGTAAAATGTGGGAAAGCCGTATACGATGGTTTGGATAAGCGTTGCATGCAGAAGACAACACAATAGCCAAGTCGGCGTACTACATGTACGCCGCAGGAAAGAGACCCAAGGGCCGACCAAGACACAAGTGGGATGACGCTCAGCAATGGCCGATATACACCCGTATATGGTTCAGGACTGATCAACGAATAATCACAGATGACTCTGGCACCGGGTGCGACAATTGCTAAGAAGAAGATGATACACATTTTCTCAAGACAAATAACTGTACACACTCCACTCCGTAAACATGTAATATTGATCATATTTGGTCAAACTGTTGAATCCCGACATGGGCCAGAAGATGGAGATGATCAATACGTACGTAACTCACGCATGATTACGACGTACTGCTACCTTTAATTTGATTGTACTGTGAGTGCAATACTGAGCTCAGAAAAATAAAAGATTTTAGAATTATGCATCGCAGATTAACGGCGTTAGTTTTAGCGTAGAAACAATTTAGCCGCGGTGGAGTGGCCTAGCGGTCTAAGGCGCCTCGCTGCGGAATGCGCCGTTTTTTGCCGTCGGAGGTTCGAGTCCTCCTCAGGCATGGGTGTTTGTGGTGCCCTTTGCACAAGTTCCTCTAAGTTAATGTAAGTAGTTTGTAAGTCTAAGGCCTCATGACCAACATAGTTAAGTCCCTTAGATTTACAAGAATTCGAACATTTTTTAGAAACAATTTTCTTGTTTCATTTTTACCAATGTCATACTCTGCGTTATCTAAGAAATACTTTATATAATACCTTATTTAGGAATAAGCGAGGCGATACCCAAATTACGACTTATCTTAGAAGGAAATGCAAATCTACTTTTTTAGCGATTGTACATTTGGAGAAATCTTTTGACAATGTCGACTGGGACACACTCTTACAAATTTTGAGGGTAGGGGGGGTAAAATATAGGGAGCGAAAAGTTATATTCAAGCTATGCGCGGACGCATACAGCGCAAGCTGTGGCTGCTCTGTTCGATCAATGGCACTGGAAAGTACTGTACCATCCACCATACTTCCCGGAATTAAGTCCTCGTGACTTTGATTTGATTACGAAATGACGAGGGCATTGGCTTCAGAACAGTAGACCGCTCCATTCGCATCATCGATATAACAAACTCTGCTAAGTGTATATTAAGCCTTCCACATCGCTGGCAACGGGTTCTGCACGACTCTGGTGACTGCTCTGAAGGACAGTAATAGGTGCCAACATGTTTTCTATCGGTTGTGAATAAGTACCTGCCATTATTTAAGTTCTAATCCTCGTATAAACTTGAAAAAGTGGTTTCCACACACACACACACATACACACAAGATACTATTTATTAATTTTACCTGCACTGTGAATGCTTTCGTGACATTGACTTGCCGGCCGCGGTGGTCGAGGGGACTGAGGTGCGTCAGCCACGGTCTGCACGGCCACTACGGTCGGGGATTCGAATCCCCCCTCGGGCATGGATATTTGTGCCGTCCTTAGTGTTAGCTAGTTCATAAGTAGTTTGTAAGTTTAGGGACTGATGACCCCGTAGTTAAGTCCCATAAGCTATACATACATTTGAACATTTTTGACATTGATTTTTGGCTGCAGGCTGGAGTTCTTCGCCAGATGTTTGGTTGAAGTTTTTCTGGCGACTCGTCAAATCGAGTGGTTGGCATCCAAAAAACTGATGAACCATTGCTGCCGTTCGACTAAAGTCGTGCTCACGGACGCAGAGGATACGTATCTGACTCGTCAGCTTCCTAGGGCTTTACCGTGGTCATTGGCGCTGTGGTTCTGCCGTTGCTACCTGCAAGCTACAGCACGAGAATCCAGCTATCGTTCATCGTTTCTCGCTGATACTATTGTTGTGTTTGTATATCCCGGTACCTTCTCTAAACAGGCGAATAATACAAGAACTTCCGCTTCGACGAATTTTACTGTGTGCTCGGTCGTATATAGCGTGTGCTCGGCCACAACCGATTTCTCCACCTGTATCAACTTGCAGTGTTGTTTCTGTTCTGTATTATGGTTTTTGTTAATCCTCCAGCCATTCTAACACAAACCTCTCCACACGTACATGGTATGCGGTACATTTACGACACTTCAAGCCGTCCGTTTTATCTTTGCCGACTGAGACAATTTTGTTTGTTTAAAAAGTATTAATCCCTCATTTTCGTAATATACGGCGGATCCTGTACGTCACTCTGGAAACTTGTGGCAGAAATGTTGTGACCGACATTTCTTCTTCTAATTTGTCACATCAGCAAGTGTTAGATTACGTGAGACATGTTTGTTACTGGTAGGGTACATGTATCCTTCAGAACGTATTACAGTGTTGTATATCGCGTGTGTAGTATTGTGGCTCTCATATTCGTTTTGCGCAAACAACGAGCGTATTAATCATCCCTCTCTTCTGGCCCGGGTAGTGGTTTGACAGTTTGTGGCAATATCGACCTGTGAGTGTCGGTTTTCTACCATATATTGCCAGGGCGACAGACAGAAACACCCGTATATACGCAAATACGATGCAAAGAATATTTCTAAACAGTTTCACAGATACAAGGGACCTTGTTGCACACAGAACCGCAGCGGTAATGACCATGGAAACGCTATAGCCATCGACCGTTGGCGCCCTAATGTGCGTGCATAATGTACTGAGCCACACTCGACGCCACCATCAGCAATGTATGTTATTCTTTAACGATGCCAGCCACTCACGCTGTCGAAACATCAGAAACACCTTCCACCTTCAAACGAACTTCGGCCGATAAACATAAGACAGAAAGCAACAGGCAGTGTCATATCTCCAAAGGAAATTACAGCGGTCACGTAAATGAACTCAAAATAAGGCCGGTTGATGTTGTTGTTGTGGTATTCAGTCCGCAGACTGGTTTGTTGCAACTATCCAAACTACGCTGTCCTGTGCAAGTCTCTTCATCTGAGAATAAGTTCGGCAATCTACATCCTTTTGAATCTGCTTACTATATTCGTCCCTCTGTCTCCCTCTACGATTTTTACCCCACACACTTACTTCTAATGCTAAGTTGACAATTCATTGATGTCCCCGAATGTGTCCCTCCAATCTATCTCTTCTCTTAGGATATGCCAGAAACTCCTCCCCATTTCGGTTAAGCACCTCCTCATTAGTAATGTGATCTACCCATCTAATTCTCATCATTCGTCTGTAACACCACATTTCAAAAGCTTCTATCATCTTCTTGTCTGATCTCCTTATCGTCCACGTTTCACTCCCATACAACGCTACACTCCAGACAAATGCTTTCAGAAAGGACTTCATAACATTTAAATTAATATTGGATGTTTAAAAGTTTCGTTTGTTCAGAAACGCTTTTCTTCCCACAGCCATTCTGCATTTTTTAAGCAAAACAAGGGGTGGGTTGTATAGAAAGTGTTGCAGCTTCTTTCAACATATGGTCGCAGGTGATGCTCCAGAATCGAACAGTAATACTGTGTATTGACGGCTGGAGGGGAACGCAATGCGTTAGGATAACACCATCACAGTCGTACAAAATAATCACCATAATTTTCACTATACTCGGGTCTGGCGCAATTTCGACCTTCGCGGCGACCCATAATGCCGCCATTCGTTGGATTGGCGTTTCAGTTTTGACTCGTACGATTTGGCCCATGTCTCATCTAGTGTTACGATACCTTCTCCTTCGCGCTCATAACGCTCAAAGTGCGTCTGATCAGCGTTGCAATGTATCTATTTCTGCATTTCCGTCAATTCATGCCTAACCCAACGTGATGCATTTTTTCGTTCACGAATCGTCTTGCGTCAATCACTGTCCGCTAACGCGTCAACAGTAAGCACTTCTTCTTCAGAGACGCTGGGACGACCTGGCTGATGCATGTCTGCCACAGTTTGTATACCTTCGTTGAAGGCTTTTACCCAACATGCCACTGTTCTGTACGACAATGCCGACTCCCCGCACACCTCTTGAAGACGTTGATAACACTGTCGTGCTGTACGACCTCTGGCACATTCGACCTTGATCCAATTCCGTTGCTCCTGTATCGAGTGACTGTAACATAGTGACACCGTTACGTTAGACCGCTCGCTCACAAGTGACTGTGTTTCCGTCGATTGTGCGCACTCCGGTGACCTGGGAGGGGCAGGTCAATTTGCTCGGTAGGTATGTCAACAACGTGTGCTATCAGCGACAATAGATTCCATTACATAGCGTCTCCACATCAGTGTTGGCACTATTTAAGTTCCAACCCTCTCACTTCCTTGCTAGACATAAATTCAGTCTAGATATTTAGTTGAGGCCACGACTATAAATCCACTACTTCCTCAATAGTACCTAGAGTGGGAGCCAAATCACCATTTGAAGACGCCACGCGGAATGGCCGCTTGGTCTGTTGTGGTATGCTACGGACTGGGCAGACGTACCTGTCTGAGGTTCGACTTCTCTAACGGGCATGGCAGTGTGTGTCGTTCTTACTGTAAGCTCATTCAAATAGTTTGTATGTGTAGGGACTGATGACCACAGCAGTTTGGTCCAGTACGCTTACACACTAGATGACGTTCCGAGATTGCAGCGGGATAACGTCGACCTCCTGACACGATGTTTCGGATGCCAGTCGTTAAGCCATCTTCAGGCGAGTATCAGCCACTGACGGAGATATCAGGCAGCAATCCCGAAACTACATCGTTTATTTCTTACGCCAGGGAAACGTGAAGCTTTACAAACATTTAAATATTTTGAATCTTTCCGAAGTTGCTGAGATTAACCTTTTTATTGGATTCTCTTAATAGACTAACATGAATTCTGGTGAAATTACTTTGAAAATGATAGCCGTTTCCCTTCCTGTTAGCAACAACAGCTAAACTTTGCATGACTGATAGTTTGAAAAAGTAAGGGTCAGGTTCATAGGAAGAATTTTAAGGTAATATATGTTATCCACCCTAAACAAGTGCTTTACAATGGACTGAAACGTGCTGTTTTTTTTTTTTTTTTTTTTTTTTTTTTTTTTTTTTTTTTTTTTTTTTTAGTACTGCTTATAAATCTGGGACTCTTACCAGGTGGGAGATACCTGGTAACAGATGTCAGAGCCGCTCGGGATTGACCACGCGGACAAGGGCGCAAAGCTACAGGTTGCGCGACCGCGCCTCGTCGAACTTTCGAGACAATCCTCGGAAATGAGTCTGTGTGTTGGCATTAGCGTCAGTTAGTTCGAGTGGTTTGTCAGTCTAGGAACCGAAAAACTCGGTTGAGCAACATTAGAAGACTAATTTTACAAATAATATTCTTACTTGAATAAGTCTTCTGGATACCATACTCTGAGATTTCTACTTAAATACCAGAGTACTATTGGGTACACTACTTATTCATACATTAGGTAGAAGATATAAGTAAAGGAACTTAATTTGTTAGAGAACATACACTTATTGCAGCAAAATTTCTCAATTTCATGATGTTTATTAACTCATTATGATACCTTTTACTGATAATAGCTTTTCAAGGAGTCGCAACTTTCAAGCATATCAGTAAGAAACATTCAAATGATTCATAAACTGGTACACTAATATGTTACTCTATGTTACTAATGTCACCATGTTTTATCATTGCGGCGATCACTAACGTTTATAGATTTCAGTTCTGTGTTAGTATGGATACGTATTGGTGCCACATATTCACCGAAAGATCTAAATCATGCGTGACATGTGTTGACGAGATCCGAATGGCCCGTGGAAACACATAGACAGTACGGCTTGCTGAGGTGATATCAGTGTGGATCATTGCCTGCAAAGCCTCTGAAGACGTCTTCAGCAGTCTAAGGCGATACGTCAGTCAGAGAAGCATTCCTTGGACCACGGCCTTATTCCAAAGAATCTAAAATCAGCTATACCGTATTTATAGATAACAGATCATGTAACATCCCCGTTAAACGAGGAAGTACCGATACCTTTTGGCTGCTTTTACTTACTTTTTCCAGAACATTAAAGATTTATTTACTTATTTTATATTTAAAATGTATGTTTCTTTCAGGTATCTTTGATAATAATAGAAAATATATCGCAAGAATGAAGAAGAAATCGCCGATCAGTGTTACGCCCATGGTTTGGGGTAATTGCGACCATTGATTACAACTATTGATAAAAACTGAAAAAGAATTAAAACTATACTATAAAATAATTAGAATTACTAAATTTTGAGTAATTTTTAACGTCAGATTCAAATATACATTAATCATAAAAATTTAATCATAGACGTCCTGCCTGACAAGTGTGTCTCATCTCAAAGCAAATAATGTTTATAATATTGGAGAGAAATGTTACTATGAATTACATTAACCATCGTTAGTATCATGAGGAGAAGACGAGATGGACAGGAAGGAAGAGAAGACTTACAGGAGATTTTTTTTTTTTATTAAATCTCCTGCCGTGTTTTATGGCCCACTTTAGATTTGCGTGTGGTTTTATGATTTTTTTTTTTTTTTTTTTTTTTTTTTTGAAACATTTCGGGCAATGATAATAAAAATATTAATAGGTAAAAATTATGGACTATACGATTACGACTCTAATATCTATGCACACGCAGACTTAGAACTGTCTTTGGTACGAATTCTGGTGTATTTGCATCGGCGTGCGCACGATCGAAGGAAACAGAGTCACTTGTGAGTGAGCGGTCTAACGTAACGGTGTCACGATGTTATCGAAACACGAATAACGAAGTTGACTCAAGATTGAATGTATTTGGGCATGGGAAAAATTGCATCACGATGGGTTCCGCATGATTTGACGGAAATGCAGAAATGGAAGCCTTAAGACGCTGCTCATATGAATTTGGAGCGATATGAACGCGAAGGGAAGGCTTTCTTATTCCGTATCGTGAAACTGTCTGAGACATGCGCCACATCGTCCAGCCAAATGTGAAACGGTAATCCAACGAATGGCGTCATTATGGATCGCCGCGAAAGTCGAAAGTACGTCAGAGTCCCAGTATAATTAAAGTTGAGGTTATTCTCGTGTACGACTGTGATGGTTTATCCTAACGCATTATGTTCCTTCATGGCAATCAATACACGGTATTACTGTTCGTTTTTGGAGCATCACCTGCGACCAGCTTTGCAAAGGAAGCGGCAACACTTTCTGGGCAACGCTTTCATCATTTGCACGACAATGCGCGGGCACATACAGCGCAAGCTGTGGCTGCTCTGTTCGGTCGGTGGGACTGGGAAGTACTGTACCATCCACCATACTATCCGGTCTTAAGTCCTTGTGACTTTGACTTGTTTCCGAAGATGCAGGAACCACTTCGCGGCATTCGCTTCAGAACTCTCCCAAAGATTCGATAAGCAGTAGACCGCTCCATTCGCACCATCAACAGAAGAGGCTCCGCTAACCGTATACTATGCCTTCCAAATCGCTGGAAAGGGGTCCTTCACAACTCCGGTGGCTACTTTGAATGACAGTAACATGTGCAAACGTGTAACGCTTTTGTGTCGGTTGTGAATAAATGTTCAAATGTTTGTAGAGCTCATGGGACTTAACTACGGGGTCATCAGTCCCTAAACTTACAAACTACTTATGAACTACTTACGAACTAAGACGGCACAAATATCCATGCCCGAGGGAGGATTCGAACGCCGGACCGTAGTGGCCGTGCAGACCGTGACTGAAGCGCCTCAGTCCCCTCGGCCACCGCGGCCGGCGGTTGTGAATAAATAGTTGCCACTATTTTAAGTTGCAAGCCTCGTAGAATTATGTGAAATTCAACATTACCAAACTTATTCCGTTTGTTATTTTAGCTGTAAAAGAAAATATAGCCAATGTTTAAAACAGAATATTTTCCCTTCATTTTATTGCAGAAAAAAGTGAAATTAACAAAGTCATATTTGTACTACAGAAAAGGTAATGGGATCTATATTAAAAGCGTTCATAGCAAATATGTCGAAGACAAACATTCTAGTAGGCGCATTGATTCTAATTAATGACTTTCAACATGTTTCATAAATAGTGAATAATTGCTTCGAAGGAAAAAGAAAACCGTAATTTGATGCAGTGTTTACACTTCCCTTCCGTTTCATCAAGGAACGATACATGCCACAACAGAAATCTAGGACTTCATTTATATGTGAAACTACCAGTATCAGAATGTTGTTTAGAACATTCGTAATTAATCTCCCCAGTTTATGTGCATATACATCAGAAGACCATTGTTCAATTCATTGTTACGTATTTCACGGTATGTTCACGAAATAGAACAAATGCATATTTTAGAGGAGGCACTCCTATATGTGCACAACTCTAAATATTACTGAACATGGCTCTATTTAATCAACAAGAGTGCCTGAAACCATTTCAGCAGGCAAGGAGAAAAAGGTAATGGCGCGCTTAGAACTGCCGACCATGTGCATCACTAATTATCGCTCCCCAGTACACTACGATGAACTATTCCGGATCTGTTTCTTAATTCTCGTACTATTGATGGTAGATGTTAACTGCTAACATGGCATTTTTAGAAACTACTTCATCGTATTAAGAACAAAGTGTTTTTGTTAATTCATCAGTGCGCCACTGCTTTAACATGACTACGCGTAAGTTATAATAAAAGAATCATAAAATACGGAAAGCAAGATAGTGTTTGCCAGAGAGAGTTTTGGGCGAGGAATGTCACCTGACTAATATTCGAACGCCTGGTTTAAGTAAAATCAAGTGACAGAGTCAAATCGCCGTTATTTTTTCAAATATCTGTGAAACGGTGCGAGTTATGAACATACCAGTGCACAATTGATAAGAATTTTCTGCTCTAGAAATACGTTTATTCAATTTTCTTGTAAAATCTGTGAAACGGTGCGAGTTATGAACATACCAGTGCACAATTGTTACGAATTTTCTGCTCTATAAATACGTTTATTCAATTTTCTTGTAAAATAAACGGTTAAGGCGTTATTAGGAATTAAATTTCCTGCTGTCAAAAAGACATCACTAACTGCTTTTTCTAGTGTAACTAGGCCATTTTTTGTCCGAAATATTAGAAAAATTTATGTTTTGGCCACTGGCGTTCAACAACTGTGTCAGATTTGGTGCCGATCGGTTGAATAGTGCGTCCTAAAAAGTGGGAACACTTTACAGACAGATAGAGAAACAGTCAAACCGCCTTTAAAAAAAAAAATATCTCTGAAACGATGCGATATCTGAAACAAATAAGAGGCCACAGTAGAAGAGAATTTTTTCTTTTACAAATTCATTTATTCAATTTTCGTGGCAGATGAACGGTTAAGCCTTTACTTTCATATAAATTTCGAGCTGTCGAAAGCCGATCGCAAAGGTACACTTTTAGTGTTACTATCGTAACCTAAAGTGGGTCAAACAATAAATGTAAATACCCAGATGTAATGCACGAAAATATGGTTCATCACAAATCGTTACGAAGCTTACACTGAAAATACAAACAAATAATGGTCAAAAAAGTTAATCCTTTTTTCAATTAATTCATTTTCGTATTGAAACTGTTATATTTCGACTGCAACAAATTCAATTGTATGAATTCTTTGCCGACAAACTGGCTGAATATCTAACATGTAAACGAGTGTAAATATAGACCTGATACAAAATAAACATAATATGGTGTTACTAAGTATACACGTGGTGTATACGAAAATAAGGATTGGGTTGCTAGTACCTTTTTTTTTTTTTTTTTTTTTTTTTCTTAAGAATCATTCCATTTACTCATCTACAAGGGGCTACGACAGTCTGCTTCCATTCTTCCAAAATATAATACCACATACCTTTTACCTATGCTCAATATTCGGTGCTGTACTCGTTTATTAGTGAACAATGTGGCAACTGTTTCACTGACACCAAATACTGAGCAAACAAACTTGAGTTATACCGGCGACAGTGATATGTGATACAGTTTCCAATCAGTGGACGCGTCATCAGGAGCAGGAAGTGGGATCTCAGTGTGACGGACAGGGGCACGGCGTCGCGGTCGTGAGTGTCACCTCTGCAGAAGCACGTAAAACCGGCGGAGAGGCGTCCCGTATGGCGTCTGGCGCAGTGCCACCAGCCGAGCAAACAAACCGGGAGGGAGGGTTCTCTTTCAGCACGTCTTTACCAGAGCGTCAACCCAGGCGACGTTTTTATGGGAATTCCTGTTACAGGCGATTTGTCACCGAGTGGCAAGTTTAGAATAGAAAGCACTGCGTGGAATGCCCGGAAGATCAACACGACCTTCTGGAGAACTTTCACCATATTGTTTGCAAGTACTGCAAGCTATGTCACTAACTCTACAACTCCTCGAATTTGTGGCCATTGAGCAGTTCCGTTCGCACCGCTTCGTCTTAAACGTGTTCCATGAATTCAAGTTCTGTGGCGTGATTCACCATCCGGCTCATGATGATCAATCCGGCAGTTCACGTGGAGGTTAGTATGTTCAACCGCCAGAGTTCATGAAAGCTATCTACAGGTGTTTAGACTTGAATAAATCAGTATCACTGTATAACTTTGCGAATTAAGCATGCAAATGTTTGTAATAATTATTGTCAAAGACGCAAGCTTGAGACTTACAAATTTCTCAAGACTTGTGTATAGATTCTCTTGTTCGGTATGGAATTTGGATTCTGTCAGTGAGTCAACCAATACACATTTCAATACCTATAAATTAATGTTAAATACGAAATAAATACGTTAAACGTTAAATACGAATACATTTACATAATACGAGTACTTACAGGGTGTCTCGTTTTAATTTATACCGGCCGATATCTCTGGAGCGACACAATTCTGAAAAAAACGTCTCCAGTAAAAGTTGTAAGGTTAGAAGAGGGTAATGGAATGGTTAACTCGAATTTACCTTGAACCCTCTTTTCAAGCTCCAACTAACATCAGGTCCATTTTTTCAAATGGTAATCACAGTTTTTTTTATTATTAATTTATTTTTTATTCGGTATTCGTGCTCTACGTGGAAAAATGTGCTTTTTTGTAGGAAATATTTGTTTCGAAAAACCAGTTGTCTGTCTCCAAGGGACACTTCATTTTATGTTTCCCAGGTTACCAGTATTTCGGAAACGAAGCAAGGTCGGAAAAAAAATTTCCAGTGAAAATCTTGTATGGTTTCTGAACTCTGTCCACTGGTGAAATTTTCGTTAACTTTAATTGCCTTAGAAATTCTTTAGTAGGGATTACCCTGAAAGAAAATACCGTTTCACTGGTTCTCACTGGAAATTTAGGGTCTCAGATGCTAAATCAACTGCCCAGTTTGCCTAATGCATATTTGACATCTCTGCCGGAAACTGCTCTCGACATCATTTAATGTCTGCTGGGTGATTACCTGGAAAACCACAACCATCCTTTCTTTCGCATCTTCTGGCGTCGTCGGAGGAGTGGACTACATCTTTTGCTTCACAGCTCCCCATAAGATGAAGTCCCATTTTCGTGTCAGATGAACTGTTGAGCCGTTGCTTTTATTTAAATTTCAAGCTGTAAAAAAGCGATCGCAAAAGCCCAGTTTTACTACCGTAACTTAAAGTGGGCCAATGTATGTTGTCCAGTAAATGTAATCTTTCATGAGTCAGGGACAATGAATAGATATCTTAGAACTACGCATGTTTGCGCAAGGGACGTCTTAGAGACATGCAAGTGAAATTTACACTACGTGCGGTACCACTGAAGATGAATAAACCTTCTAAAGCGGATATGAAAACATCCAAAAGGAGCAGAAATTTGGAAATCTTTATTAATTACAATCTCGAGTCGTATTTTCTCTGTAGAATTTTGTATGTTCGAGGTACAGACCTCGAACTATGAATTATGAGAAATGCTGCTGGGCTCGATAAGGAAAGAAAATAATTGCTTTACTCGGCATAACAACGATTCTACTAAGTCAAATGTCACTGCACTCTACTACACCATGGAGGAAAGAACTCTTCTTAGCCTCATAGCGAAAAGATTTTCACAATAAGAAAATAGACTATAACCTCTCGGCAGCGTTCTTTAGCTAGTCCTATTCATGTCGAGTCTTTTGCTCACGGAAACTGTTCGGTTACCTAGCTACAACCTTTGAAGATGTGGCGCCTCTAACGATATTAATGAATGTCACACAAGAACATGCAACGCTCGTATTATCTGGGATACTCTGAAATAATCTAAAGGAAATACTGTACCCAAGTAGTTGACTGTAAGAGTAACTAGTTAGTAAGATATATTAAATCTTGTATATTCTAGGCCTAAATTAGCTGTTTGTATAAACACTAGCAAACTTGTTGGTATCAACAGTGTGACAATTGCATATTTTGAAATAGGCTATGTTCTTTATCAGTAAAACACTTACCCTACAGTAACAATGTACTTACATGGAACAAACCTTTTAATTTCATTCAAATAAATTAATTTCCAATATAAATATTTGTCTTTAATATGAGACAGTAGTTATATTTAACTACTCTTACTCCTACTCGTCAGTAAACTCAAATATAATAACCGTTGTTGTTGTTGTGGTCTTCAGTCCGGAGACTGGTTTGATGCAGCTCTCCACGATAACCTATCCTGAGCAAGCCTCTTCATCTCCACATAAGAACGGCAACCTACATCTGTCTGAATCTGCTTAATGTATCCATCTCTTGGTCTTCCTCTGCGGTTTTTAACCCACACACTTCCCTCCAACGCTAAATTCACAATTCCTTGATGTCTAAGAATGTGTCCTACCAATCGATCCCTTCTTTTCGTCAAGGTATGCCAGAAATTTCTTCTCTCCCTAATTCTGTTCAGTACCTCCTCATTAGTTACGCGATCCACCCACCTAATCTTCAGCATTCTTCTGTAGCACCATATTTCAAAAGCCTCAATCCTCTTCCTGTCCGCACTGTTTATCGTCCATGTCTCACTCCCATACAAGGCCACACTCCATACAAATGCCTTCAGAAAGGACTTCCTTAGGCTTAAATCAATATTCGATGTTAACAAATTTCTCTTTTTCAAGAACGCTTTTCTACCCATTGCCATTCTGCATTTTACATCCTCTGTACTGCGACTATCATTTGTTATTTTACTGCCCAAGTAACAAAATTCATCTACCTCCTTTATTGCTTCGTTACCCAATCTAATTTCTTCAGCATCACCTGATATTCTTATACTGCACTCCATTACCCTAGTTTTACTCTTGTTAATCTTCATCTTATATGCACCTTTCAATACACTGTCCATTCCGTTTAACTGCTCTTCCAGGTCCTTTGCTGTCTCTGACAGAATTACTATGTCGTCGGCAAAACGCAAAGTTTTTAATTGTGCACCCTGAACTTTAATTCCTTCTCCACATTTCTCCTTGCTTTCCTTTATAGCTTGCTCAATGTACAAATTGAATAACATTTGAGAAGGGCTACAACTCTGTCTTACTCCCTTCCCTACTCCTGCTTGCTTCAGAACTTGAAAGAGTTTATTCGAATCAACATTGTCAAAAGCCTTCTCCAAATCTACAAAAGCTAGAAATGTAGGTTTGCCTTTTCTTAATCTATCTTCTAGGATAAACCGTAAAGTGAGTATTGCCTCCCGTGTTCCTACATTTCTCCTGAACCCAAACTGATCTTCTCCGAGGTCGGCATCTACCAGCTTTTCCATCCTTCTGTATATAATTCGCGTTAATATTTTGCAACCATGACTTATTAAACTGATGGTTCTGTAGTTTTCACACCTGTCTGCACCTGCTTTCTTTGGAATGAGGATTATAACATTTTTCTTAAAGTCTGAGGGTACTTCATCTGTCTCATACATCTTACACACCAGGTGAAACAATTTTGACATGGCTGGTTCTTCAGTAGACTTCAGTAGCTCTGAGGGAATATCATCTACTCCAGGGGCCTTGTTTCGACTTAGGTCTTTCAGGGCTCTGTCAAATTCTTCTCTCAGTACAGTGTCTCCTATTTCATCTTCATCTACATTCTCTTCCCTTCCTACAGTATTGTCTAGAAGTTCATTTCCTTCATAGAGCCCCTCTATATACTCTTTCCACCTTTCAGCTTTCCCTTCTTTGCTGAGAACTGGTTTTCCATCAGTGTCCTTGATATTCATAGACCTGTTTTTCTTATCTCCAAATGTTTCTTTTATTTTACTGTAGGCTGTATCTATTTTTCCCCTATTTATACATTCTTCTATATCCTTGCATTTGCCTTCTAACCACTCCTGCTTAGCAATTTTGCACTTCCTGCCAATCTCATTTCTTAGTCGTCTGTACTCCATTTTGCCTGTTTCATTTACTGCATTTTTATATTTTCTCCTGTCATCGATTAAATTTAATATCTCCTGTGATATCCAAGGATTTTTTGCAGGTCTTGCCTTCCTACCAATTTTGTCCTCTGCTGCCTTCACTATTTCATCTCTCAATTTTACCCATTCCTCCTCTACTGTTTTATTTTCCCCTGTTTCTGTCAATTGTTGCCTAAAGCTCCCTCTGAAATTTTTAAGAACTTCAGGTTCCTTCAATTTATGCAAGTCCCATCTCCTTATTTTCCTACCTTTTTGTAGTTTCTTCAGTTTCAGCCTACAGTTCATAACCAACAAGTTATGGTCAGAGTCTATATCTGCCCCTGGGTATGTCGTAAAATTTAAAACCTGGTTCCGAAATCTATGTCTTACAATTATAAAATCTATCTGGTATCTCCCGGTGTCTCCTGGTCCCTTCCACGTGTACAACCTTCTTTTGTGATTCTTAAACCAGGTGTTTGTAATAACTAAATTATGTTCTGTGCAAAATTCTACCAGGCGGCTTCCCTCTTTCATTCCTTTTGCCCAGACCATATTCACCTACTATCTTACCTTCCCTTCCTTGTCCTACTACCGAATTCCAGTCGCCCATAACAATTAAGTTTTCCTCTCCCTTAATTGTCTGAATAATTCCTTTTAGCTCCTCATATATTTCTTCGATTTCCTCATCATCGGCAGAGCTAGTTGGCATATAAACCTGTACTACTGTTGTCGGTGTTGGCTTCGTATCTATCTTGACAATGATAATGCGATCACTGTGCTGCTCATAGTAGTTTACCCGCATTCCTGTTTTCTTATTCATTATCACTCCTACTCCTGTGATACCTCCAATTGATTTTGTATTTATAATCCTATACTCACCTGACCAGAAATCCTGTTCATCCTGCCACCGAACTTCACTAATCCCCACTATAACTAACTTCAACCTATCCATTTCCCTTTTTAAATTTTCTAATTTTCCTACTCGATTAAGGGATCTAACATTCCACGCTCCGACCCGTAGAATGCCAGTACTGTCTCTCCTGATGATCACATCCTCCTGAGTAGTCCCCGCCCGGAGATCCGAATGGGGGACTATTTTACCTCCGGAATATTTTACCCGAGAGGATGCCATCATCATATGTTCATACAGTAGAGCTGCATGTCCTCGGGAAAAATAACGGCTGTAGTTTCCCCTTGCTTTCAGCCGTTCGCAGTAACTGTGTGGCAAAGCCACATTAGCTGATGTTACAAGGCCAGCTCAGTAAATCATCCAGACTGTTGCCCCTGTAACTACTGAAAAGGCTGCTGCCCCTCTTCAGGAACCACACGTTTGTCTGGCCTCTCCACAGATACCCCTCCGATGTGGTTGCACCTACGGTACGGCTATCTGTATCGTTGAGGCACGCAAGCCACCCCACCTCGGCAATGTCTGTGGTTCATGGGAGTGGATATAATAACTATAGAATAATTAATTTTAAAAGCAGAACATTTTAAGCTTATATACAAAATCTGAAAAGAGCATGAAACACAAATACTGTTCTGTTCTTCCCTTTCTGTTTTAAATAGTCTGAACTGACTGAAATATCTTCTGAATCACTAAACAGTAAAAATCACACTGTACAAACTAAGTTATTGATTGGTCACAAATCTGTCTTTATATAGCAAGATTATTATGAAAAACTCATCAGCTCTGGCTACTGTCTGGTTATTTAATTTGAATAATTGGTCGTACACTTTATCAAAATCTGTTAATGTCAACTTCTCTCTAGACTGTAGAAGAACACACGTGCTTTTTAGAACAGCGTCAGTTCCTATAAACTCTACCGGAGACTAGGGTAGTCTTTTGCACATAAAAAGTTGAAATCCTACATAGGTCAGTCATTCAGAAGAATGGGGGGTGGAACACAGGTTACAATGCAGTTTGGTTGTTAATCATAACACACATATGTGAGTCTCTGGCTGCAATTGGAAAAGTAATAAAGTTTGTATTGCCTGTGATTGCAGAGAACGACATGAGCGGTTTACGCCGTTGTTCAATATGTACAAGTGGGGGCTCATACATTTCTGTGGCTTTGGGAATCTTCTTAACGTCATAAATTCAAAACAATTAAGCCAGAAATATTTGCGCCACAGCCTACGATATGCAGCGTTCGTCATCCGAGACCATTCCGATAAACTGCCGCAGTAATGACCTTGGCACAATACTGCCTCCACTGCACGCTGCTAACCCGCCGAAACCTCAGATACATCTCTTTTCAACTAGAATCTTTGTAGTGCGCAATAGCGCTGTTTTGACGCGTTTCCCCACTTTTGCTGTACATCACACTCTTTCTGTTTTCCAAGTCTTCCCACAGGCTTCTACATTACAGTAATATGTAAAAAATCCCCAAACCAGATCGCCTATAAGGCTATTACAATAATCATAACATTATTTATATTCCAATCTACATAATATTAAAATACTATTTTCTGAATACATCAAAAAACTTTCACAGGTTTTCCATAGTGCTCAAAAACTTTGTGTTTACAAACACATATCTGTTCACCGATAGGCATTACATAGCATACATTAATGTAATCATAGGAAATAAATCGATACATTTGCACATTTCGATTTAAAAATAGCAAATTTGATGCCTTATCGTCATTTACGGTGTCACGGGAGATGGCTGCCGGTGAAGGCGTATGTACCGCAGGCTGAACTTGCTCGCCGTGCAGACCCACTCGCCACAATAGGACGGCGGGTCCGTTAGTGTTACGGAACCTGCAACCAAAGTATGATGTCACACTAATTTCCTTGGTCACCATACAGCGAGAACGCTCTAATCTGTTAGGAGCCAACATAGCTGGTCAATTTTCCGATGAAAATGAGCCAAATAAACGTCATGTTTGTGTCATGCTTTAGTGACCGTTTTCATTAAAGTCAATACTAACAAACTCGACAAACTTTCGCAATTCCTAATATGTATCGCAATTGGATATACATCCTAATCTACTCCTACCCTCTCTCTATCCCTATTCTCCTCACTCCCCCGCCCCTTTGTATTGGTCCAGCGCCTCCACCCGCTCCCCTTGTCCCTCTCTTCCTCCTGACCCTTTCTCCATCCATCGTATTCTCTCCATGAACATGCCTTATCCCCCACTGTATCCATCTCTCTTCCCTTCTTTCTGTAATCTCCATACTTTTCTTGGTATCAAGACCTGCAAACAAAGTATGATGTCACAGTAGTTTCCTTGGTCACCATACAGCGAGAACGCTCTACTCTGTTAGGAGTCCACACAGTCAATCAATTTTCCGATGAAAATGAGCCAACTAAACGTCATATTTGTGTCATGCTTTAGTGACCGTTTTCATTAAAGTCAATAACAGCAAACTCGACAAACTTTCGCAATTGCTAATATGTATCACAATTGGATATACATCCTAATCTACTTCTCCTACCCTCTCTCTATCCCTATTCTTCTCTCTCCCCCCCCTCCTTTGTATTGGTCCAGCGCCTCCACCCGCTCCCCTTGTCCCTCTTTTCCTCCTGACCCTTTCTCCGTCCATCATATTATCTCCCTGAACTTGTCTTATCCCCAACTGCATCCATCTCTTCTTCCCTTCTTCCTATAATCTCCATACTTTCCTTGGTATAATTTCTTTATTTCCTCTTCCATCTCCTCCTCCTTCTCCTTATTATAAACATAATCTTTATTCTGAACAGATTTCAATAGGTTCGAGGCAGTCCTGCTCCTCACGCCATTCTCTGCCCATCTCCTCCCCTCTCTATTTCCTCCTCTCCTATCTACTCGTCCCTCTATCTACCCTCTCCTTCCCATACATATGAGTAATTAAACGACGTAGAAGTCTATTAAAAGATACCCTTCGCCATGCACCATGGAGTACTTTGCGGTGCATAAAACCCCTCTCGGTGAAAAAATACAGAAATTTGCCAAATTTGATGGTGATTGATCAAATATGTCGTTCCCATCATCAGCTGCTACTGCAAGTGCATATAAAATTTATGATTGTAATATTTTGCACTTTTTCTATCTAATCCGGTTTTTTTATTAAAACTTTTCCAGAGCCGTAAAGAACAAAACAAAAAAAGAATATCCCATGTGCCCCATCCGAATCGTGAGTTAGTGTTAATTCAAAAACACAGCGACAAAAGAAGCCTATCAGTTTGTCTAATTTTCTAGTTTTCCGGTAGATTTTCCAAATATTATCTTTCTCACAAAATTTGCCCAGAGAATTATGAACAAAAGAAATGGTCAGCGAAATCGGTCCAGCCGTTCTCATGTGATGCTCTGACATACAAGCAGCAACTGATTTTTAATTATATACACATTTAGGAGTCTTTTGTGCAATATCGTTTTATTGGGTATGTGATCTTTTTTCTGTTTTTGGTTGACTACGTTGTATTCCTAGTTTATATTTTAGCCGATGAATTTAACATGTACATCGCATAGTGACCCAGGTCTCTTGTGGTATTTTTTATTTATTAAGCACGAGCAATTGAGAAGCAAGTCTCCGTGGTAATGGAAAAAATGATGACATGAAATTGCAACAGAAGAGTAGAAATTGATCAAATGAAACGCGTAGAAATCTTATGCAGCCGACATGTTTAAGGAACCATAATCAACAACTAAACACAGGAAATAGCTCAATTAAAAAAAAAAAAAAAAAAGAAAAAAGAAAAAAAAATCACGTGGCTTCCTCGACAGAACAGAAAGAGTGATTAATCAGGAAACTCAGTTTAGATATTGACGCAAATAATATTCCATTTAATTCCGTGGCAGGTTATTGAAAACAGATGCAATAAAGTAGTGCATGCCTTTCTGTGAAGAGGTGTGATTCAAATACACATCTCTGTGTATGCCTGAGTGAAACCTGATAATTCTTGAAGAATTTTACAAGATCCTGAATATGATTTCCCAAGCTTACTACTTATCTGAACATTTATAAATTTGAAGTTTTCGGCCTCACTAATCAAATACCCCTCAGCTATAATCAAAATACGTGGTTTTGATTAATTGTGTCTCTGAATCTTAATTTGTATCAATGTATGCTCTACGGGATATGAACCTATAACTCCAACTGAATTTACACTGTGTCAATATTGTCCTTAAAATCCTACACTACCATGCCGTATCATCAGTAAACAGATTTTAGAATAATATACTAGAAGGAATATTTATATTAATAAGTAACAGCAGTGGTCCAAAACTGGCCCTGGAGTAGACTCCACTTGACCATGTCGAAGTCACTTTCAGTTCATTTTTTAAACCACGTCTAAAACCAAACTGAAATTCACAAAAAAATATGTGAACTGAAATGATCAGTTACTCTTTAATATTCAGTTCTTTCAGTAACTTCAGCAAACACCCTTGGCTCCACTTTTGAATAATAGGGAACTGACTATTCTGAAAATGAAAAATTACAGATATGGATATGTACTGGAAACATTAAACAGTACTTAACTTTTCTCTTAGATACACAGTCATACCCATTAAAGTTCTTCCTCTTTATTACTGACAATCACCTCTTGTCAGTAATATTGTCACGTTGCAATGGAAGTAGGCTTGACTTCGAAGGCAACTAAACACAGCACTTACACTGAAAGCACGTTTATTACGAACTCAACATACACGCAGCACTGACTGCCTCTCAGGCAGAGTGCTCTGCCATTTATACACAGACAGAATTTACCAGAAATTAGTAGAACAGTTAACATAAGAAACAAGTAGAATTTACAAGTGAACCTTCTGGAATTGTAAATTACAAAGAAATAAATTTTTGCTGGAGGGCGGGATTGAACCGGCGACCTTCTGCTCCGCAGTCCGTGACGCTATCCCCTGCGCCACGCCGGCAGATGGTGTTCATGGTCTCTCGCGGCATTGCTCCCTCTCCTGGAGAAACAGCGACCCGCTGTTACGATCCCTGTGGAGCCAGCTGCAATGACCTGGATCTTGACCGTGTCATGGGTCCTCTGTATGACAGTTCAAGAGAATCCTTCCCTTCTCCGCGATTATCGACGACAGACGTTCCTGTCGTGGCTTCATCAGGAACATTACCGTCTTTAAAGTCCTTGTACAAGCAGTCATTGTCGTCTACCTACTCTTCAGGATCGTAGTAAGGCTTCATGCGCAGGACGTGAACAATGTCTCTTCGTTTTTGACGTTTCGACGACGGCTCATAATCCTCAACTTCGTATGTGACGTCTGACAGGCGGCGTATGACACGATACGGACCAAAGTATCGCTTCAATAACTTTTCTGACAGTCCAACCTTGCGTACAGGGGTAAAAATCCATACCAGATCTCCTAGGCTGTACACAACAGGTCGGTGCTTGTCGTTATACCGCTGACGGTCCTTCTCCTGGGCGTCCAGTGTCTGTATGCGAGCCAGCTGTCTTGCTTCTTCGACCCTGGTGATGAGCTGTTTAACATAGTCATCCTGAGTGTCGTCCGGTTGGAACGGGAACAGTGTATCCATTGTCGTCTCAGCTTCACGGCCATGGAGCAGGAAAAACGGAGTGAAGCCTGTGGTGTCTTGTCTTGCGGTATTGTAAGCAAATATCACGACTGGCAGAATTGTATCCCAATCCTTCTGCTCAACATCGACGTACATCGACAGCATGTCGGCTAACGTTTTGTTAAAACGTTCCGTTAGACCCTTTGTCTGAGGATGGTATGCAGTTGTCATTCTGTGGACAATGTTGCACTGTGACATTACCTCTGATACTAGTTTTGACTGGAATACTTTTCCACGATCAGATATCATGACACGTGGTGCTCCATGCTTCAAAATAATGTCTTCTACAAGAAATTTTACGATCTCTGGAGCTTCTGCAGTCGGCACAGGTTTGGTGACAGCGTAGCGTGTGAGGTAGTCAGTGCAGACTATTATCCAACGGTTACCGGTTGTCGACTTCGGGAACCTCCCTAAAAGATCGATCCCAACTCGGTGGAATGGAGCTGCTGCCGGCGGAATCGGTACGAGATGTCCTGGAGGTAATTGCGGCACATGCTTCCGTCGCTGGCACTCTTTACAGTGACTCACATAGTGCTTGACAGATCGGTAGAGACCTTTCCAGTAATACCTGCGTCTGATTCTGTCTAGGGTCTTCACGAATCCCAGATGACCGGAAATTGGAGCATCATGGAAATATTTGAGAATAGCTGGCTGGAGATGAGCTGGAACAACAAGTAGCCATTTGGGGTCCAGTGGATTGTAGTTCCTCTTGTACAATGTTCCGTTTATAAGTTGGAACTCTCCATTGGTCGGTTCTCCTTTTTCCAAGGCCTCTATCATTTTTAATAGTGTTGGATCTTCCCCCTGTTCAGCTGTAACGTCATCTAATTCAGTGAGAGCTGAAATTTCATGAATGCTGTTGTGTTCCACTAATGGATTCCTCGAAAGGCAGTCGGCATCCTTGTGTTTGCGCCCGTTCTTGAATACCACTGTGACATCGTACTCTTGGAGTCTTAGTGCCCATCTTGCTAGTCGACCTGATGGATCCTTCAAGCTAGTCAGCCAACACAAAGAATGGTGGTCTGTCACGACGGTGAATGGTTTGCCGGAACTTGCTGATAGCCCAGATAACCACGAGACATTCCTTTTCAGTTGTAGAGTAGTTTATCTCGGACTTTGAGAGTACTCTTGACGCATAGGCTATCACTTTTTCAGCACCTTCCTGAACTTGTACAAGCACTGCACCAATCCCATAGCAACTGGCGTCTGTGTGAAGTTCCGTTTCTGCATTCTCGTCGTACAAGGCTAGCACTGGTGCGGAAGTTAGAGCCTCCTTAAGTGCTCGGAAAGCTCTTTCTTTTGTCTCATCCCAGTAAAATTTGGCGTCTCCCTGCAGAAGTTTTTGTAATGGACGTGCCTTGTTACAAAATCCTTTTATGAAACGTCGGTAGTATGAGCACAGCCCGAGAAAACTTCTCACATCACGAATGTGCTGAGGAGTCGGAAATTCTGTGACTGGCCTTACTTTATCTGGATCAGGACGGACACCATCTCCGTTGACTAGGTGCCCCAGGATTTTTATCTCTTTGGCGACGAAGAGGCACTGCTTTGGATTGAGGCAGAGACCTGCAGCCTGAACACACTTCAACACAGTTGACAGGCGACTCAGATGTTCTTCAAATGTTTTCGAGAAAACGACAATGTCATCTAAATAACAGAGTCACGTCGTCCACTTAAGGTGTCGAAGCAAGTTGTCCATCATGCATTCGAATGTGGCTGGAGCATTACGTAATCCAAATGGCATTACTTTAAATTCATAGAGACCGTCAGGTGTAATAAAAGCCGTCTTCTCCCTGTCAGCTTCGTCAACCTCGATTTGCCAGTAACCTGTCTGCATGTCCATAGTTGAGAAGTATGTAGCTCAATACGCGGCAATGGGTAGACATCTTTCTTTGTGATACTGTTCAGCCGCCGATAGTCGACACAGAATCGCCAAGTGCCATCCTTCTTTACGAGGACCACCAGAGACGACCAAGGACTCTCCTAATGTTGAATAATGTCATCTCGCAACATCTTCTCCACTTCCTGCCGAATTATCCGTATTTCAGCTGGCGACACTCAGTACGAACGCTGGCTAATTGGCGGATGGTCCCCAGTATTGATACGGTGCTTTATCGTAGGTCGTTTCGTCTGACTTTTCCCCTGCTGAGTTGTGAATGCACCCGAAAATTGGCGTAGTATACCTAACACCCGCTGGCGTTGTTCCTTGGTCAGTCCAGGCCCTATTGGCAGTTCCACGTTTGTTTCCTCCAGCGTGTTGTCTGTACTAATAGCAGGGCACGGGTCATCATTGATGACGTTGAGCTCACCGTCCTGGATTGGTTCAGCTGTCCCGATACACATTCCCTTTGGGATAAGTTGTGACTGCTCGTGACAATTTGTGATCCAAATCTCTCCTTGACCACCGGTAATGCTTATGATAGCCGCTGGTATGTAAATTTCTTTTGTGAGCCTCATAAACTTTTTACTATCAACAAGAACTTCACAGTTTAACCAGTCATATGTGTTTGTGACGGCAACTCTTCTCATTGTCAATGGCGGTATCGTCACATTGTCAACGACGAAAAACTTCCCAGAAAATTCTGTATTACATGTATCTGGCGGAACAACTTTTTCAATTTGCAGCTCAGATCTTCCACAGTCAATGATAGCTTGGGATGCCTGAAGGAAGTCCCATCCGAGGATCACATTGTGACTACATTCTGTTAACACGACAAATTCAAACGGCTGCGTCCTGTTGTTGATGGTTATTCTTGCGACACAACTTCCTGCTGGATGGACGTACTTTCCATTCGCGACCTTCAGCACAGTTGCTCCCGTATCACAGAACATTGTCTTCTTAAGTGTGCGGCGGTAATTATCCGATAATACAGAAAAAGAGGCTCCTGAATCAACAAGTGCCCGGACAGGTTGGCCGTCGATTATGACGTCGATGAGATTTCCCGACATCTTGGCGACTGTCGTCCATGGAGGATTTTCATCTGCGGCGGCCTCACCTCCGTAGATGGTCGCCTCGCTTAGTTTTCCTGGGCGCGGCGGCTAGGGGAACGGCTGGTACCTCTGTACGGCGACGGTGAACGGCTGCGGCGCGTCGGGGAGCGACCTCGTCTAGGGTACGGCGATGGGCTTCTTCCCATAGGTCGACTGAACTCATCAGCAGGTGGCTGCCTTCGATAGAACTGCTCCGACGGCTGACGTCTTGCGGCAAAATAATCATCGAACACTCGCCTCCTCTCTCTGCAGTAGCGTACGACATGTCCAGGGCGTCCACAGTGAAAACACAGTGGTGTGTTGTCTTCTGTCCTCCAGACGTCTGTTTTTCTGCGGGGCGTCATAGTTACCGGGGAAGTTGGCTGTGGTCGCGTCGGTCGGTTCATGGGCTGTCGTTTGGCGGCTGCAGCGTAAGCCATAGCAGGGCGACGCCATTCTTCACGTCGGGTGCGATTGACGGGGCAGACAGGAGCTAATGTTTGAAATACCTCGTCCTCAGCGGCGTCGGCTACCTCGTGACTTACAGGGCTCACATCCATGGCCATAATCTGATGCTCGCTCGTTCTGATAGTCCCGGCTGCCATGCACTGTTGTAATTCTTCTCTCACGATTTGTCGTATGAGAGAAGCCAAGTCCTGCTGGTTTTCCACAACGGCCACAGGGACTACATTTGGGAGTCTGTCATACTTCTTACGTCCAACCCTCCTTTGTTGCATCTCTTCAATACGCTGTCACCACTTGATGAACTCTTCTGTCGTAGCGACGTCTTTTATCAGAAGAGCTTGGTACATATCTTCTGCAATTCCCTTCATCAGGTGCGTGATTTTGTCCGCCTCAGTCATGTTCGGATTCACTATGTTACATAGGACCAAGACATTCTGTATGTACGATTGTGTCGGCTCACCATGTCGTTGGGCCCGGTTCTTCAGTTGTTCTTCCGCCGAGCGGATTTGTCGCTGGCGGTCTCCAAACATCTTCTTAAGTTCTTCCTGGAACGTCTCCCAGTCATTCAACTTGTCTTCGTTGTTTTCGAACCATTGCTGGGCTGTTACATCCAGGTAGAAATAAACGTTGGCCAAGCACATCGTATGATCCCACCTGTTGTACTTGGCGTCTCGGTCGAACCCTTTTAGCCATTTGTTGGGGTCCTGTCCAGCATCTCCAGAGAACACCGACGGGTGTCTGATGTGAAGCTGGCTTATTGCTGGTTTCGTCTCCATCGTTCTTCTGATAATACGGACTTTTGGAAGGATGTACTCGGTGTATCCCTTATATTCCGGTTCCAGTCCGTGTAAGCGACGACTTTTACGTTGCCTAATCGGAGCCACGGTGATGCAGCTGTTGCACAGTGTACCCGGCCCCTCCACCAAACAATGTCACGTTGCAATGGAAGTAGGCTTGACTTCGAAGGCAACTAAACACAGCACTTACACTGAAAGCACGTTTATTACGAACTCAACATACACACAGCACTGACTGCCTCTCAGGCAGAGTGCTCTGCTATTTATACACAGACAGAATTTACCAGAAATTAGAAGAACAGTTAACATAAGAAACAAGTAGAATTTACAAGTGAACATAAGAAAGATGTAGGACCTTCTGGAATTGTAAATTAGAAAGAAATAAATTTTTGCCGGAGGGCGGATTGAACCGGCGACCTTCTGCTCCGCATTCCGTGACGCTATCCCCTGCGCCACGCCGGCAGTTGGTGCTCATGGTCTCTCGCGGCAATATGATGATCTGTTTCAGAGTCGCACGGAATTATTCGAGTGATCTGGAGCGCCACGTTGCGGATCTCGCGGCCTCCCCCGTTGGAGGTTCGAATCCTCCCTCGGGCATGGTTGTTTGTGTTGTCTTTAGTATAAGCTAGTTCATAAGTAGTTTGTAAGTTTAGGGACTGATGACTCCAAAGTTAAGTCCCATAAGCGGTACAAACATTTTTGAACTGTTTCAATATAACGTCTTATAACCCTTTTTCCAAGAGAGATGTGCGATTCCCGGCAGGATTGAAGGTTCAGTTTAGTTCAACTTTGGAATGAAGGAAGGAAGGCAGATCGGAGTTTAACATCCCGTCGACAGCGTGGTATTTAGAGACGGAACTCAACTTTGTATTGTGACTTCTCTAGAGAGCTCTGAACGATTAACATAGGTCCCGAAGGCAACTATCATGTGAAACCAAGATCGTGCTAGTCATTCGCGAGAACCAGATGGCAGTAAACGGCTGTGCTTCTTGACTTCTGCAAGGCTCTGGGAAAGGTTTCGCACCGGGAACTGATTAAAAAAATACGTGCATACCGAATATCAGACCAACTGTGTGACGATTGAAGAGTTTCTGGCTAACAGAACGCAACATGTCGTTCTCAATGAAGCGAACTCTTCAAATAAGAAAGTGATTTCTGTAATGCCCAACAGAGTGTTATACGGCAATTTCTTTCCACACTATATACAAATGAATTGATAGATAACATCGAAAGTTTAATGGGCGGTTTTTACAGATGATGCTACAGTATATCTGTAAGTCCCAACACTGGAAAAATGTAGCGACATGCCTCAAAATAAACAAAGTGCTGCGTCTACAAAGAAAGAAACATCCTTTACTGTGCATTTATTCAATGACAGTAAAAGCAGTTGAAGCAGTTACTTCCAATAGGTATCTGGGAGTGGGATTTGAAATCGAACCAACATATAGTATCATGGGTGAGGCAGATGCGAAAAAGGCACATTGGAAGAATCTTCAGGAAACATAGTTCGTAGGTAGGTTAGAAAACACCAGTTTAGCCGACGCTTGAGTATTGCTCATCGGTGTGGGAGCTATGCTAGATAGTGTTAAAAGAAAACATATTTAAGATTCAACGGTGAGCAGCCTGCTTCATTTCAAGCTTAGAAAGCGTAGAAGCATCACGAGGTGATCGGGAAACTTCAGTGGTAGACGCTGCAAGGTTAACATTCTTATCGCCACAGGACATTCTGTCAAAGTTCCGAGACCCTACGTTCCTTCAAAACTAATATATTGCTCCAGTTTGTCAGCGCACCTGACCATGGTAGCATGTCTGATCGCCGAAATATTGTGCCCGTTACAGACTATAAATCGGCAGTACACCAGAGGACTGTTCGAGTATAAGTAATGGTTTTATGTGGAAAGATAAAGGGCCCCCAGTGGACTATGGCAAGAGATTGTGGCAGCTACTAGACAGGCCAGGTATCGGATTAAGCCAAGCAGCCATCGAGGGTTTGTCCATACCGGCGGAAATTGAAGAAAGGCCTATGCTTTGTACTCGAAACTAATGAGACAAGCGAAGGCTGCGCAGAAAAGGTTTGGCAGAGGAAGAACCCTCCTGGATGAAAGCGCAAGGTGTTAAGATTAGTGCAGTGTACGATCGCTTCTCGGGACTCCAAATTTGGCAAGAACAACTGAACGCCAGTGCAGCTGATAGGCCTATATGCTTATGATTTCACACAAGAACTTACGATCGTAGAAATGGTGTTCGGAAAACTTAAGTATTTTTAACTGTTGACAATTTCACGTTAAGTGCTCGCGAAATGTACAGAGTTTCTGTGTTTCTTAGTTTCGGGGAGAGGGCTACCAATTTCTTATTGCAGACAACGCAACTGTTTAACCATATTATCCTATTTATGATTAATAATTCATCTGACCACTTCTAATAAGGAACCAATTTGGCTGAATAAACCTTATCCAACTAAATATCTGACTTTGCGTACATTATTTGCAAATCCTAACATGTAATAAACTAAGCCTATGCATAGACTGTTTTTAACTACAAGATCAAAGGTAAAAGATAATATCTTAAACTAAGGTAGTTGTTGCGCATGATTGCAGACATGTACGGTTCGACGCTCAGATAACACAGAGTCAAACTTCTAAATCATAACCGTACTTAGCCCATTACGGAGGGTATAGTCACACTTGCTTTAATCTTAGCTGTGATAAATGCAGTGCAGGCTAAAGCGTAAAGCCAGAAGCTTTAACTTCAACGAACACGTAACAAAAATTTTATTGGCCGAAATCACATAGAAAATATTCATACTCTTGTTGCATACGGAATCTCAGTGTCCTGTAAACGGACATTTTCCTGTTGGAGGTTCCGGTTGGATGAAATGTACATTCATCGATAAACACTATCTTCAGAATAAACCAGTCATCTGTCTCCATTACTTTATCAGTTTCGTAAAGTGCTTGAACTAATTTCAGATGACCTTTTCCTTAGCACTCCCCGAATAGTCGCCTGCAGAATTTGCAGCCTCCGCTAGTCCGGCGGGTCAGTCTTCTTTGAGTGCAAGCTAATGCATAGTCAACATTTTCTTCACTCGTGCGCAGTCGTCTGCAACTTTTCCTTTCCCACAAACACCGTTTCTCTGTGAACTGTTTCTACCAATGTTTGATACACCACCAAAAAGGAGGTTGAACAGCACATTTGGTTCGAAATGCACGCTGAACAACTGGCGTCGATTCACTTCTGCCCTGGTCGGTAACACAAAAAGCTTTTTTTTCCGCAGTCATAATATTTTTATTAGCATCAGAAACAGGCTAACTACGTTACTGGCGACTGAATGAGCAACCTAGTGCCACTTCAGAGCTTCCTTAAATCGACGATAGAATGTACCCCACCTTTGCTTGTTTGCAGAGTTCTGGATTTTCTAAGTTTGTAGTAGCCTTTTTGAATCACCCTGTATTTTACTGGTAAAATTCTGGAAACTTATAGCAATACTTTATAGACAATTTATCCATGTTCTCTTCGTCATTTTTCTAGAAACTTAGCCTAACAAATAGAGATTTATTACATTAGGGAACTATCGTCATTTTATATATATTCATCCGTCTATTAAGTTTATGTTGTAACACTACCGATGATGTCCATATGCCAAAATTTCAATATGACTCGAAGAAGAATATAATTCACGCTAATGTAACTTACAAAATATACAAAATAGTGCTACAAGTTAGCAATTACAATACAGGCATCTCTTTCCTAATATATCAAAAAGAGAAAAGAAACGATTGTGTTTTGAATTAGAAGTGCGCAAATTTCAGTGTCAATTATTTAATTCAATCGTACTCTTAAATAGTCCGATAAATTAACACTAATGTATCCGAAAATTCTGTCATACACAAAAAAATTAATACGGTAAGTGCACTGCCGTGAATGAGTCACAATATTTGTTGAGACCACCATCACTTTTCGAGCCTGTGTTACTGACGCTTGACCTTAGACGAAGAGTGCTGACGGGAATGGAGACATCGCCGGTGAAAGAGAGACAGAGGCGGCAATTAAACGAAGCGCTAATTCCGCGCCGCGAGTGATCGATGGCTTAGCGGAATCGCCTATCTGCATTCTAACTGGAACGACGCTGCTCGCTTCCAGGAAACTGAATGTGAAGGGCGGGGTATCGTGCCGCTGTCGATAACTGGAATGCCAGGAGAATTCTAAAGGGACAGGAAGGTCAAGAGCTATCATTGCATCGGGTAATAGGAATGTTTGTAATATATGCTGTGGAACTGGGGGTAATGTTGTCTGCACGCTTTAATGGTACTATAAACTTCCATATCGGAAAGGAGAAATTTTCCTAGTTTTCAAATAATAAAAACTTATTCAGAATGTTATTTTCACACTGCGCTGGCGTGTGCGCTTATATGAAACTCTTTTGTGCAAGTTTTAATCTGCCATGACATTTCAATAAAAAATATACCTGGAATCCTGTAAAATATTTGCTATGTTCAGAGACCTACCCCTAAACTCTTGTAAATTTCTTCTTCAGAGGAATTTTACGTGTGTGATATCCTGGTATCCACCTACGCATTCAATTTAATGCTGTATATAAAATGTCCGTCAACGTGGGACGATTCTTTAAAATGTTAATGAAACATATATGCCGTACTGCAGTGCGCGCGACCGTTCGATGGCGGGGGTTCGAGTCCCACCTCGGGCATGGGTGCTTGTTTTGTACTTAGGTTAATATACGTGGTTTGTAAGGTACGGACTAATAACCACGCAGCTGAGTCCGATAGATTTGCCAACATCTTAACATTTGAAACGTATATGACAGGTGAATATCGCTGTATACAGTAATTTCATCAGATGTTCGTTGAAAATGTAATTGCAGTAGCATCTGAAAGGTAAATAATTTCACATTTGCGTTTGAGCACTAGGTAACACAACATTTACCAAGAGCCGCGTCGGAGTGGCTGAGCGCTCTGAGGCACCTTTCTTCAGAGTGCGCCGCTGCTCTCCGTCGGAGGTTCGAGTCCTCCCTCGGGCGTCGTTATTATTCTTAGCGTATATTAGTTTAAGTAGTTCGTAAGTCTAGCTACCGATGATCACTGCGGTTTGGTCCCGTAGCTTTAGCAGGCCGCGGTGGCCGAGGAGACTGAGGCGCTTCAGTCACGGTCTGCACGGCCACTGCGGTCGGGGGTTCGAATGCCCCCTCGGGCATGAATATTTGTGCCGTCCTTAGTCTTAGTTAGTTCATAAGTAGTTTGTAAGTTTAGGGACTGATAACCCCGTAGTTAAGTCCCATAGACTTTACAAACATTTGAATCCCATAGCTTTACAAACAATTGTATATTTGCAATAACAAAGAGAAACGTCACTGCCTACCGAAGCATTGATCGTTTTCCTAAAATTCAATGTGTAACATTGTACAGTCTCTCCTGCTCAATTTATGCTGTAGTGAACATCAGACGTCGTACTGGCTGTTTCCAGCATTCAGTTTTACGGAGGTTTTTATTGTTATTTCTTCATTTGAACATTGCCTCTACACCGAAATAATCTACAACCTTTTTTGAATATTCCACTTGTATCCACACCCGCTACTTTGCCCCTCTTTTCCTACTCACCCCTCTGGTCTTAATCCTGGACACTTCCAGTCAGTTGTCCAAATGTTTTCCACTATAAACCAAAGAAGGTAAAGCTGTCGCACGCTTGGATGGGGGAATATAAGAGCCACATTTATCACGAGAGTGTTCCTTTCTTTTCCAGTCGAGGCTGCGGGCGGCTCATCTCAATTCAGGAATGATGTTGTACACAACCTATATATATATGTGTTTGTTAAGCTTATGGGACTTAACTACGGGGTCATCAGTCCCTAAACTTACAAACTACTTATGAACTACTTACGAACTAGGACGGCACAAATATCCATGCCCGAGGGGGGATTCGAACCCCCGACCGTAGTGGCCGTACTGACCGTGACTGGAGCGCCTCAGTCACCTCGGCCACCGCGGCCGGCTGTACACAACCAATCGCCTCACACTTCCTGCGCTATGCCATGCTAATGCAAACAATAAACATTTAACTGTTCCTATAGGACATGTGTGGGGATTATCCAATGCTAAAAATATGTACAAATTATTGTCTTCGGAAACGCAGTAAGGAAACCACACCCCAATCACAATAAACGGAGCATTACTGTACCCTGAAAAGGTTCAAATGTTTGAAAAAGTAATGGACGAAACTATGGTCATCAGTCCCTAATAAAATACGTACACCAAGGAAAAGACACACACACCCATGCAGAAAGGAAGACTCGTACCTCGGGCGATCACCTACGTAACATGACGCCTTAGACCACGCGGCTACTCTGCGCTGCCTATGCCGTGACGAGCTCTTCCCTTCACTGTGGGCACGAACTTAAATTCCCTTGTCGGATTTATACTTAGTACAGAGTAATTCATCAGTCTAATTCATTCGTTTCCCCTTATTCACTGTAGAAACTTATCGCTTTGTACGCAGCTTCAAACGTCGCTTAGCACAAGCTAAAGATGTGTGTGACCCCGTCAGCACAGTTACTTTGCTAACTGCACAGCAGGCAGTTCTTAGGATCAAACTGGTGATTCCTTGGATTGAATTAATGACGTATTTTTACAATCGCGTTCCGCAATACTCTACGGTAAAGATGGCCACGTTCAATCTCCACATAGTTACCCGCGGGCACTGCGGCCATAGCTTTCAGCCTTACGGCCATGTTTGCGCAGCTCGTATTCTGCTCCTCTTGAACACGACTGAAAACAGATGATAGAACAGGATGAAATGCAAACGATTGAGTGTTTAATCGCATTATAACTATTTCTGTGGCGTTACAATGTATACTAACGAACCAATAGCGACAATTTGTGAATAGCATTTGAGGAAGTGCTGCCTCGAGGAGAGTATCCATAGGGATCAACATTATCAATTTGAAGTTGTCGCAGCCAGTCTATAACCTCTAGTCTGGAAGAAGTATTTGATAGAGCACTTGGAGATCTAAGTCGGAACAAGGCCGCTGGAGTGGACGACATTCCCTCAGAACTACTTTGGGAGAGCCAGCCGTGACAAAACTATTTCACCTCAAGTGTAAGATCTAGGTCACAGGGAAAATACTCTCAGATTTATGGAAAATCCCCAAGAAAGCAGCCTCAGACATGTCTGAAAATTACAAATTACAGAACGATCTGTTTTATAACTCATCGTTGCAACATTTTAACATGAATTAATTACAGAAGGATGGAAAAGCTGGTATGATCCCTTTGAAAGAAAGGCATGGAAGGGATGTAGAGATTGGGAAGCGAGTAATAGAGCGTTGTAGCCTTTCTCTAATGTTATTCAATTTGTACTTTGAGCAGGCTATAAAGGAAGGCAAGGAGAAATTTGGAGAAAGAATTAAAATTCAGGGCGAAGAAACAAAAAACATTGCGTTTAGGCGATGACATTTTAAAACTGTTAGAGACATCAAAGCACCTGGAAGAGCAGTTGAACGGAATGGACATTGTGTTGAAAGGTGCGTATAAAATGAACATTAACAAGTTGTAACGTTTCTGCTATGTTGCGAACTCCTAAAAATCAGTTGCCAACATTGAAACACGAAATATCTGATACCTAAAGTAAAACTTCATTACCGGACATGTGATATTTCACACTTTCGCCATCTGTTTGAAATTCTATTAAGACTATTAGTAAAACGCTTTTAAGAAATAGTACGTTCATTTAAATATAACTTTACCTGACCTTTTACGTAATTTTCTGTTCTTAATACTTTCGTAAATAATAGCTGCAAACACTAAAAATACATTACAATTAGTTTTAGAAATTGCTGAACCTAAATAGATACTAATTTGTATAGAAACAACAATGCTACATGTTATAAACTATTTCACAACATGATTTCATATATACCTTTTGTTTAAATAAATTAGGGCAGACCATGTTTTATATATCACTAGATCCTAAATTAAATACTGATAATTGTACATGCACTAAAATTAATAATCCGTTTGGTACTAAGAAACTATCTTCGAAATTAACAAAACTACGACAACCATAAACAAATCCGTATTAATAAATAATTTGACCGCAAACCGAAATACATTAAAATTATATGTTACAATAATAATACGCCTACACACTATTGGCAAAACAATATGTGTGCATTTCAAAAACACACATAATGTAAATAATTTGACGACTGTAAACACTAGTCAAAAGGATGACGTTAAATTTGTGCACTACATTTAAATACAAAATTCATGAAACTAGTACATATATTGACATAAATAGTCAAAGCTTAAATCTAATGTTTTTATTTCTGTATTTTGGCATATTTAATGGAAAAGAATATTGTTTAATTATGAATTGCAAAACTTTGTCATCATTTTTAATACGTAGTCATGTAGAAAGATGTTGGAGAGAAACCATGTTTTATTCAGTTTGGGAGTGGCCAGAAGCCTGTAAGCAGCTGTGTTGGCTTGCTGCTGCATTTCTTGATTGTGCAATGTTTAAATGGAAATAAAATCATTTCCATATCAACTAAGATGAATTTACTTTATGAAAATATCCTGTAGAATCAATTTCTTTAGTGAATGCCGAAGACAAATCACAACGCAATGGACTTCAGCCAGCTTATAAGATAAGTTCAACTTCACCTACAGTGGAATGATTTCGTTATAGACTGAGAACTAATAAACATTTCCGTTATTTAGGAATATATTAGGGCTCAGTTTGAGTCATTCCGAAAAGAGGTGACGGACGTTAGATGTGGTGCCGTGTGACCAGGATATTAAAAGCGTATTCACTAATGTAAAGTGTTAAAAGTGGTGACGTGATCAAACGATTTTAATGAGTATTCGCTAATATAAAATGTGTTTCAGGATACAAGGAAAATAATGTATATGATGGATGTGCAGTAAAACCATCATAAAAGTGCAGAATTCGACTACAATACTATCCACACCTACGATGTCAAAAGTTAATGGAGGAAGATGGCAATAATTTGGACTACTAGATTCCTGTATCGCCGCATCCTTGTGTGAAGTTAAGTACTCATTTTTTTTTTTTTTCTCTTTTTTTTTTAGTGACTGTATGTGTGATAGGGGTTTTATGTGGACTGAAAACTTATCTTAAAATGGATACAGTAAGAAAGGAGGGAGATGATAGTACTCAAGTTTCGGATTTTGACAGTGGGGTAGAAGGTTCTGGTATCGCGAGTTCTACACCGATTACAAGAAAGCAGCAGGTCCCATTTTCTAGTGATTTACAAGAGACTGGACAACAGACTAGTAATATGGCAGCAAACGCGGAATTAGAAACAAAATCAATCTTGGAATTTTTATTACAAATGAAAACCGAACATTCGTTACAAATGGAAGCTATGAAAACCGAACTTTCATTACAAATGGAAACCACGAACTCCAAACTTTCAGTACAAACGGAAACTATGAAAACCGTGAAAACCGAACTATCTGACATGAAATCTCAAACAAATTCAATTAAATTTGAAATTAGTAAAACAAATGACTCAGTGACCGATTTAAAACAATACATTGGAAGTCTAGTGACAGATTTTAGTACTGGTAGATTCAATAGTGTAGAAAAAAGTGTTGTGGTAGCTGCTACTTCAGTAGTTTCTCAGACGAGTGACAATGTTGAAGAAATAGATGACAGTTCAAGTTATGTAAATTCTCAGAGCCAGGATACTAAAACAGAGTTAACTGGAAAGATTCGCGATGTTGAACAATGTAATAGCAAACTTGATATTTCTGATTTTAAAGTAGAAACTGAATGTAACTGTATTATAGATAACCCTGAGCAAGAAGTCGAAAGTAATTGTACAGTCACAGAATTACCACAGTGTGTAGACGAAATTCCAGAAAAGTCACATGCTGAAACTTTGAGTATTCCTAGACGTACTACTGTAATTTGTTTACCAGTAGTGAAGTTACCTGGTAGGCCTAAAAAGAAATTTCATCCTGTTTATTTTATGCCACAGGACAATGATTGTTTTTCGTCAGATTTGAATGACACTTCTGAAATTATGTTGCTTAAGCAAGGTCTAAGGTGTAAAGTATGTTCTTGGTCAAACCAGACCCAACTGTTTGCATTTAATTTTGGACCTAATGGTAATCTACCACTACCTATTCTACCTGATGACAAACAAAATGAGATGCATCAGGCTATATACTGATGTAGTACCTTAGGGGCATAACTACTCTTTAGTTATGAAACTGCTGACAACAGTTCAGGTCCCCAGTCGTGTGCTGTGTACTTCTATTAATCATTTTCACAGTACAGAAAAAATTGTAGTATATAAGTTTTCCTTCAGTGTAAATATTTGATTATTTGACAAAATGTTTTAATTACCACTGATAAGTGAAAACAGCTGAGACATACCTTTTGATATATACATTTTTGCTATATGCTTATTGAAACTTAAACTAAACTTTATTACCAGTTGGAATTTTTGAGAAAATAAAAAATTTATGTAGGTGGATGTCATCAGTTCAGAAGAACTTTATACCAAATAGTAATACTCTACCTAATCTGAGATACTAGTGTCATTTTAGTTGGGGGTTTTCAATAAGGATTTTGTTTTTACTTATGTCAATGGACTTTATTCTTAAGAGAAGTAAATATACTGAAATACAGTTTGAACCGAATAGTGCATTCATGTTTACAGTTAATACAGTTACAATGAATAACAAATATTGAGAAAGATTTATGAATAAAAATACTGTGTGGATTTAAGTACAGAAAAAGAAAATAGGTAGATGATGGGGGTTTATTTAATATGTTTGACAGGAATTTTGGAGTTTTATGTTATGATGTTTATAAACCACTAGCTAATGTGGAAGTCTTTGTGTAGTCATCAAAAGATATGACAGGTTAGACAAATGTTAACAGCTGTTCATGAGAAATTTAAGTTAGGTTAAGAATTGTCAGTGAAAATACTGAACAAATAGTTATTAAGTTACTGAAATGGAAGTGAAAAATGCTCCATATATTGAAAAGAAAGAATTGATATGTCATAAAGAAAATGACTATGAAAATAATGAATATTTAAATGAAAAATGTTGATGTAGGATTAAGATTAGTGTAGTCTCTGAACAGATGCTTTACTGGAAGTCTAAGGTGTTGAATTGCTTGATACTGCTGAGGAAATCTCAAAATGATAGTGTTAATGTACTGAGAAATGTTAGTTCCAAAACCCTGATATAAATGTTAAGTCATCTACTGAAATGTTAAAGAAATAAGTGAAAGTAAATATGAAAGTATACCTTCTGTTTGTCAACTTAAGTTGTGATTCTAGTAACATGAATTTTGAGGAAGTTTAAAAAAAAAAATCTAGTAACTGAACCTGAAAACCAAGTACTATTTCACTATGTTAGTAGTCCATTTGTTAAGATCAGAGTGTAAGTTTATCTACATACATACATTGAGTCACTTGAAGTTAACTGAAACCCTTAGCTGTATGCTTATAGTTTTGTTTATCCACGATCCATAAAGTTGATCGGTCTCAGATAGATTAATGCATTTAAATCCTACATACAGAAAAGTTAATTAATGTCTTGTGAATAGTTTACCTTGCTCTTACTCTAAAACCTATAAGGAAGATAATTTGGATACTATTTATGAATATGGCACACAATAATTAATTTATTAACCTCATATGCATAGTCAAAGGTATGTTGAAGTGTTCATTATTTGTTTATGGCTTGAAATGTCATTGTATATACGAGAAAATGCTTACCTCAGTTATGTACTGTGATTGGTCTATTAATCACGTCCGCAGTGCATTACAATTCAAATTCTTTAATTCTTTTCACTCTTGTTAATAATTCATTAGTATTTTTGTGTTCTTGGTTGAATTTTGTGTTGTACGTTGATGTGTCAAGAGAGACTTGCTAACAATTAGTACAAAAGTGACTATAAGCATGGGAGGACACATAGACCACACAAGTGTTGACTAATGTAAAACTCAATTTCTATCCTTGAGCTTACAGCTTAATAGGAAAATATTTAATACTGGTTTAAGATGACCATATTATAGTATATTGTACATATGACAGTTTTGGCTGATACAAAGTTTAATTTTCATTTTTATTCTTAAAGTTTACAATGAAACTATTGATGTTTTACAAGTTACATACTTGGAATTTTTTTATCATGCATACTTGCACATACTCATGATGTAAGGTCATATGTAGCCGTTTGCGAGTCAGTTACCTGCCCTGGCCGTGGACGTAATTTAATGGCAGTGTATTTTTCCGCCCTATCTTGTTTACTGCCTTGAGAGTGGGTGTATTTTGGCAGTTAAAACAAAAACTTTTTCATTTTTCTTTAAATTTTTCCAAGATGGGAAAAATTTGACACTTTGGTGGATCAGTTGAGAACTGACACTTATTACTTTAATTTCCGTGCTTGATTTGAGCTATGTGATTAACCATTGCCACTGCTAACTACTCGCAGGGGGGTTAATTTTTTATTTTTTATTAATGCATATGTTTTTTCAATAATTGTTTATACTCTACTACTACTCATACTAACCTCTAACTGTGTGAGAAATATTCAATACCTACAATACTTGAAAAAGTATAAAAACCATGATTACATTTTCTGTCTATATAACCATTTGAACTATACCATAATTTTGAATGATAAATGTTTGATGTGCTCACTGAGAGCTTGTTTCTATCCATTGTTTTACTATTTATGTCATTCATTCCACTTAGTAAACTGACTATAAATTGTGAGGTTATTACAATATACAACACCCTTTCTAGAGGAATTAGGAGTTTAGTTCTCACATAATGGCATTTACATACATTTACACATAAAGAAAAAAATTTTAGGAGTAAAATACTTTTTTATATGAATGAATACCAAACATAACTGTTGACAATATGAATATCAATGCTCTTAAAAAAAAAAAAAGTTGTAAAAGCTTGCTATTTCATTATTCAAACTAAAGTAAATGAGAGATTTCTCATTAATTTTCAGTAACATTCAAGGGTTAATTTGAACCCATAATTTTGTTTGTTTTAAATACCGTATAGAGAAAATTGATTGCTCTTTCCAATAGCCTGATAACAGTATGCTTACTTATGTATGTAGTTAGGGAAAAACAGTATGTGGTTCTGAGAAAGATACAACCATGTTATAGGAATGCCTGTATCTACAGTCAGCTGAAGCTGCGAGCCACTACATCACCAACAGCAGTTTGCAGATACACCACTGTCGGCGCATCATGCAACATCAACCACCACCAGCATTCGCAAGACTACAATCAACATATAACTTTTTTATTTTTTAGCCTAAACTAATACAGACTCACTATGAACACTTAAATCACAACATATTGAAACGATAGTACACAGTGAACCTTACATTATATTTCAGGTACACTATGTAGGGGGGTGTGTAACGTTTCTGCTATGTTGCGAACTCCTAAAAATCAGTTGCCAACATTGAAACACGAAATATCTGATACCTAAAGTAAAACTTCATTACCGGACATGTGATATTTCACACTTTCGCCATCTGTTTGAAATTCTATTAAGACTATTAGTAAAACGCTTTTAAGAAATAGTACGTTCATTTAAATATAACTTTACCTGACCTTTTACGTAATTTTCTGTTCTTAATACTTTCGTAAATAATAGCTGCAAACACTAAAAATACATTACAATTAGTTTTAGAAATTGCTGAACCTAAATAGATACTAATTTGTATAGAAACAACAATGCTACATGTTATAAACTATTTCACAACATGATTTCATATATACCTTTTGTTTAAATAAATTAGGGCAGACCATGTTTTATATATCACTAGATCCTAAATTAAATACTGATAATTGTACATGCACTAAAATTAATAATCCGTTTGGTACTAAGAAACTATCTTCGAAATTAACAAAACTACGACAACCATAAACAAATCCGTATTAATAAATAATTTGACCGCAAACCGAAATACATTAAAATTATATGTTACAATAATAATACGCCTACACACTATTGGCAAAACAATATGTGTGCATTTCAAAAACACACATAATGTAAATAATTTGACGACTGTAAACACTAGTCAAAAGGATGACGTTAAATTTGTGCACTACATTTAAATACAAAATTCATGAAACTAGTACATATATTGACATAAATAGTCAAAGCTTAAATCTAATGTTTTTATTTCTGTATTTTGGCATATTTAATGGAAAAGAATATTGTTTAATTATGAATTGCAAAACTTTGTCATCATTTTTAATACGTAGTCATGTAGAAAGATGTTGGAGAGAAACCATGTTTTATTCAGTTTGGGAGTGGCCAGAAGCCTGTAAGCAGCTGTGTTGGCTTGCTGCTGCATTTCTTGATTGTGCAATGTTTAAATGGAAATAAAATCATTTCCATATCAACTAAGATGAATTTACTTTATGAAAATATCCTGTAGAATCAATTTCTTTAGTGAATGCCGAAGACAAATCACAACGCAATGGACTTCAGCCAGCTTATAAGATAAGTTCAACTTCACCTACAGTGGAATGATTTCGTTATAGACTGAGAACTAATAAACATTTCCGTTATTTAGGAATATATTAGGGCTCAGTTTGAGTCATTCCGAAAAGAGGTGACGGACGTTAGAAAGTGCAGTCTATGAAAATCAGGCGATGCTGAAGGAATCAGTTTAGGTAACGGAAAAATAAATGTGGTAAATGAGGTTTGGTACTTTAGCAGAAAACTAACAGAAGGTGGTCACAGTACAGAGGATATAAAATGCAGAATGGCAATGGAAAGAAAAGCGTTTTTGAAAAACAGAAATTTGTTAACATCGAATATTAATTTAAGCGTAAGGAAATCTTTTCTGAAGGCAAGGTGTTGGCTCGTATGGGAGTAAAAGATGGACGATAAACAGTGTGGACAGGAAGAGGTAGAGGCTTTTGAAATGTGGCGCTAGAGACGAATGCTGAAGATTAGGTGGGCGGATCGCGTAACTAATGAGGAGGCACTGAAAGAATTGGGGAGAAAAGGAATTTCTGCATACCTTGAGTAAAAGAATGGACCTATTGGTAGGACACATTTTTAGAGCCGGACGCGGTGGCAGAGCGGTCTGCGACGCACCAGTCACGGTCTGCACGGCCAGTACTGTCGGGGGTTCGAATCCCCCCTCGGGCATGGATATTTGTGCCGTCTTTAGTATAAGCTAATTCATAAGTAGTTTATAAGTTTAGGGACTGATGACCCCGTAGTTAAGTCCCATAAGCTCTACAAACATTTGAACATTTTGAACATTCTTAGACATCAAGGAATCATAATTTAGCAATGGAGGGAAGTGTGTGCAATAGAAATCGCAGAGGGAGACGGAGAGATGAATACAGTGAGCAGAATCAAATGGATGTGGGCTGCCATTCTTATGAAGAGATGATGAGGCTTGCTCATAGAGTAGGGTGGAGAGCTGCGTGAAACCAGTCTCCTGAGAGAAGATCACATCAACAAATATTTTGTTCTGCGATGAACGCCAATGAGACTTCGGCAACGAAGATACTGAGGACACGAACTAGGAAAGCTCGTCATGACGCTCGCCTAGCTTGCTATGTTAGCCGAGTGGGAAGGGGCGCCGGCCGCGGTGGTCGAGGGGACTGAGGCGCTCCAGTCACGGTCTGCACGGCCACTACGGTCGGGGGTTCGAATCCCTCCTCGGGCATGGATATTTGTGCCGTCCGTAGTATTAGCTAGTTCATAAGTAGTTAGTAAGTTTAGGGACTGCTGACCCCGTAGTTAAGTCCCATAAGCTTAACAAACATTTGAACATTTTTTTGGGAAGGGGCAAGCAGTGCGGAAGCACCCGAGTTCCCGTGCTCACGTTAGAGCATATGCTCACCGCTGTTCTACAGCCTCTATCCGTCCGTACTTCGTCTCGGTTTCACTGTACTTGTTCCTTCGCGTTTCCAATTCAAAATAAAACCGTCAGCAGTGGAACTATACAGCTTTCGAAGGGTTTGAAAAGTTAGTAATGAATGGCTACTCAGTTAAGTTTCACGACCGGAACCGATCTGTTCCTACTCTCTGTAACGGTGCGGCAGTTTCTGCAATATCGACATTCATTTTCTCTCTGATCAACAGCTTGTTTCTAATTTCATTCTCTCTTTGTTACCGTGCGCCAGAGAGGAAAGATTTATTTCTCATCACTCTGTTCCGTCCTTTCTTCCTAGCAGCATCTGCAAATACCGCGAAGGACTTCATACATTCTTTTATAAAATATGCGACTGCACCCAACTGCAATTTATTAATTAAATTCTTTAAATACAACCCCTTGTTCTAATCTGGTTAACTACTTCCCCTTTTCTCGTAAAATTCTCAGGAATTCCTTAGAAAAACGAGAATTGGTATGTGGACGCCGTTTTGATGATATCGCATAGTGCCGCCTTTAAGGCCGTGTCCTACGTGAGCGACAAAAGCGAGCGACAGAGCGCGAAGTCTTCAAGCGACAAATCTCAACCGCATTACGGCTGTGTCCTACGTGAGCGACATCTGCAGCGCCGCGCGTCAGACGCAACAGGCAACGTTTGAGATTCAAATCTGCTTGAATCTTCTCGCTGGTGCACGCGCTACAAAGAGTCCAGGTTCGCTGAGAATCGTCTGCTTGTGGAAGTTATAAAGGACGTAGCGAGAATACTGCGAGATGACAATCCCTGAAGTTTGTGACATTGCAACTTTCTCTGAAGTAACGGAATATAAAATTGCATATAATGAAGAATTGGTTCCTAAACCAAGCACGTAAATTTTCTTTTGAACTTAATAGACGACTGAAGTTTCTACATCATTTCTAATACGTCAGCCTTCTGTATTTTTATTCTGAGTGATACTTCGAGTTACACCATTATGAACGTGTTTTGAACAGTTACTCGCATTTTTGTGCTTTATGCATTTTCAGTAACAACAAACTTATACTTCAGAGAGAGAGAGAGAGAAAGAGAGAGAGAGAACACTAGAATATCAAACGAGATGCGAGTAAAATTACACTTCTGAGTAACACATCTTGATATAATGTTTAAGTAGGAGTTTAATGCCCCAGTCACGGTCTGCACGGCCGCTACGGTCGGGGGTTCGAATCCCCCTTCGGGCATGGATATTTGTGCCGTCCTTAGGTTAAGCTAGTTCATAAGTAGTTTGTAAGTTTAGGGACTGATGACCCCTTAGTTAAGTCCCATAGGCTCTACAAACATTTGAATATATATTTTTTTAGGAGTTTAATGTGTTTGTAAAGCCTAGAGTAGGGTACGTGTGCTCGCAATAAAGATCTTCTATTCTGGTAACAACTTAAAATAACTTATGGTGCTTTATAGAGAGAATATATAAAACATTGCATAAGTAGCAACTGAAAGGGGTTTAGTTACAGGAATTAAAATATAAGATGGAACGGAAAGCGAACTAGTGACCGCAAAAATTACAATTCAGAATCTCAGGTAGCTACCCCTATGCTACACGCTTTGTTAGCATATCTGTCCAAAATTGAGTAATTACAACTCAGAATCTCAGGTAGCTACCCCTATGCTACATGCTTTGTTAGCATATCTGTCCAATATTGAGTAATTTATTGTCGTCTTCCAATAAGACTCGTACTTATTAATTTGTTAATGGTTTTTAGTCACATTAGTCACAAAAGAAAAACACTTTGGCGACAAAGTCGAACATATCTGTACTCGTCGTTGTATTTTCGAAGAATTTGGCTGGTGATCTTCATAGCTTATTTTGGTATTTGAAGTTATGAATGAAACAGTCCACGAACATTTCTCGCTTTATAAATTTAATGCATAGCACTCGTTTTACGCCCTATTTTCTAAAGTAAATAAACTTTATTGTCTTACTCTAGAGCTATCGTTATTCTACGATTTATTGGTAAAAATTTTAGAAACAACTGATCGGTTCTAGCGGCCATCTTGTAGCGAGGAGCTATCGCGGTCGCGTAGAACACACGGCCATGTTACCGAATGTCGCCGATTGTAGTTGAGGTGTTGCGTTGCTGAATGTCACGCGATGTAGCTCACGTAGGACACGGTCTAACTCTTATACTCAAAAACTCATCTTTTAATTAGTTAACATTTCTATTTGGTTCCCGAACCTATAGTCTTTACTTTTGTTAATTCCGATTTTTTCCAACTGTTATTCAATATTTTACTTTAACGTAACACAATATTTGCATCGTGATAATCACGGTCGTAGGCACTAAGCAAAATCCGATTTGTTTCTCAATCTGGTATCCAAATCGGCATCTTGGCATGATATTGTAGTTTTTTTTAGCGTTCTAGTACCATGTTGACCAACAAGAATATCGAGTTACCACCGTTATAATACTATCTGCCCTGCTGTTATACTTCTCTCTTTATTTAGAATTTTTACTTGATTGGTTTATGACAAAAATTTTTCATGCTCACCGTTCCGTTTAGAAACGCAATTACTATTAGCGAATACGCGTATTCAGGCAGATTGCATTACATCTCTCTGCTGGAAAGACAATACTATCCACCTCCTTTATACTATACGGGCTGCCTCTTGGTGCATCTAGTGGTTACTTACGTGTTACATAGAAGTGACCAGGTGTTGTTTGTGGTGTCAGTAGGGCAATATACGGACATGTTCATTACTTTGACCATCTTGTGTAATATTTGTTAACAGGAGAATTATAATATTTCCAAACCTCGTAGCACGTAGTTTCTCTTCCATAAACTCCGAAATCAATCATTTGATCTCTTAATTAAATGTTGCACACTGTGAGTGGTTTGGTCCATTTGGAAAGTAGGACAGTCTTTTTCTTCATCATCTCAAAAATTTTTATTTCAAAGAAAATGTTCTTATCTACTTTGGGTAAGCATTGAATAAATAACAGTTATGTTCAGTGCATGACATTGTTTTCAATAGACTTGGACCAATATGAAGATTACCACATACATGTATACAGAGTGTTACGAAAAGGTACGGGCAAATTTTCAGGAAACATTCCTCACACACAAAGAAAGAAAATATGTTATGTGGGCATGTGTCCGGAAACGTTTAATTTCCATGTTAGAGCTCATTTTAGTATTTCTCTTTAAATGTAAATTGAAATAATTCGTGTACACAATTGTCAAAATACCCAATTTTTTGGTTGGTATGTACTGTACTTCATCGATTCACCGCCTGTTGGCCCAATTGAAGAAAGGTAATGTTGGCTTCAGTGCTTGTGTTGACATGCGACTCATTGCTCTACAGTACTAGCATCAGGCACATCAGTACGTAGCATGATTTCATACGAGATACTCTACCTGTGCTGCTAGAACATGTGCCTTTACGAGTACGACACAACATGCGATTCATGCACGATGGAGCTCCTGCTCATTTCAGTCGACGTGTTCGTACGCTTCTCAACAACAGATTCGGTGACCGATGGATTGGTAGAGGCGGACCAATTCCATGGCCTCCACGCTCTCCTGACCTCAACCATCTTGACTTTCATTTATGGGGGCATTTGAAAGCTCTTGTCTACGCAACTCCGGTACCAAATGTAGAGACTCTTCGTGCTCGTATTGTTGACGGCTGTGATACAATACGCCATTCTCAAGGGCTGCATCAGCGCATCAGTGTTCCATGCGACGGAGGGTGGATGCATGTATCCTCGCTAACGGAGGACATTTTGAACATTTTCTGTAACAAAGTGTTCGAAGTCACGCTGGTATGTTCTGTTGCTGTGTGTTTCCATTCCATGATTAATGTGATTTGAAGAGAAGTAATAAAATTAGTTCTAACATGGAAATTAAGCGTTTCCGAACACATGTCCACATAACATATTTTCTTCCTTTGTGTAGGCGGAATGTTTCCTGAAAGTTTGACCGTACCTTTTTGTAACACTCTGTATATATAACTGGGACATAAAGTGACGGAGAAGGCAGGCGACCATGATGAATAATGAATTAAGTCTGCCAAATAGGTAGCTGTATTCATAAAAGTCATTAGTTGGCTACAAAATGACTTTATTTACACTTTCGACCTGGGCCATCATCAGAATACTGTTGTTGAAAGTAATGAGTGCACATTAGTTACACGTTGGTCAGGTAACATTAGTTACAAGTTGTTCAGGTAACATCAAAGAGCAGATATATATGTATATCCACATGGAGGAGGTTGCTGTATTCCACAAGCCGACTTACGGTGTATGGTAGAGGGGCCTCTGCAGCACTTCCACCGTTCAACGCGAAGTGCTGAGAACCAGTCACCACCAGTGGGCTTAATGGCACGCACATCTTTGGTCTGCAAATCACTCACGCCACGGCAGCAAGCATCGGCGTGCATCGCACAACCTTTGCTTTTTAGAGGATCAGCTGGAATGTTGGACCATGATCTTCATCGATGAAAGCATATCCTGCCTACACTCAAGTGGCGATCGTTCTCGTGTACGACTAATGCAATCGTCAAAGATACACAGGCCCCATTTCACGCGTAATAGTCCGGGATGTGATAAGCTACTCGTAGAATTAACGTTCACCTTTGGTATTTGTGGAGGGAACGCTGAGCAGCCCTAGGTAAGTGCAAAATGTTGTAAGATCCTTTGCCATTCTTGCTTACTGGTAGTTTTAATTTTTCCAAGACGTCATGAGGATTTAGGATAAATGTAGGAACACGCGAGGCAATACTTACATTACGACTTATCTTGGAAAATGGGTTAAGGAAATGGAAATCTATGTTTTTAGCATTTGTGGATCAATAGAGAGCTTTCGACAATGTTGATTGGAATACAGTCTTTCAAATTCTGGAGGTAGCAGGGGTGAAATATAAGAAGTAAAGAGTTGAAATTGTGCAAAATCTAAACAGCAGTTACGAAAGGATATGAAAAGGTCGCAGTGATACAAAAGTGAGTAAGACAGGCTTGTAGCCTGTCGCCAAAGTCGTGCAATCTTTACGTTGAGCAAGCTGTAAAGGAATGCAAGGAGAAATTTGGAGAGGGAATTAAAGCCCAGGGAGAGGGAACAAATACGTTTAGGTTTCCTAATTACATAGTAATTCTGTCAGGGACAGCAAAGGAAGTGGAAGAGCAATTAAAGGAAATGGACAGTGTCTTGAAAGGAAGATATAGGATGAATATTAACAAGAGTAAAACATAGGTGATGGATTTTAGTGTCAGAAAATCAGGCGATGCTGAAGCAATTATGTTAGGCAATGAGACAATCAAAGAAGTAGATAAGTTTTGGTATTTGTGTAGCAAGATAACTTTTGATGGCCGAAGTAAATAAGATATAAAATGTAGAATGGCTATGGGAAGGAAAGCGTTTCTGAAGAAGCGAAATTTGTTGACATCCAATATTACTTCAAATGTTAGGAAGTCCTTTCTGAAAGGACACTGACACTTCCCTTTAAAAGACGAGAAATTTTCAAAGCGATTGAGACGCTCATTTCCGATGACGATAGTAATACAGGTCTGCATTTTCCTGCCGTCAAGTTACGATAATGACCATTCGCACAACTTCACACGTGCAAAGTGAAACTGGTAGTGGACGGGTCCGCAGAACCGCACCAGGTTGGCTGCGAATAGCGTTCCAGTGAAGGCGCGGCTACGTGACGGGAAGGCGGCCACACGCGGCCACACGCGGCCCTGCATCCGCTGTCAGCAGGCGCTGCTGCTGGAACAACACACCGGCCGCGGCCGTCTGCACCTCGTTCGCGGAGCAAAGTGTTATCCAAACGGCCTCCCTACAACTGTAGCCACTCCGCTGTCACTGCTGAATGGGAAGTTCTTGCTACTGCGAAAAGTAATCCGTAGATCTACACCACTGGCCATGAAAATTACGACACCACAAAGATGACCTGCTACAGACGTGAAATTTAACCGACAGGAAGAAGATGCTGTGATATACAAATGATTAGCTTTTCACAACACAAGGTTGGCACCGGTGGCGACACCTACAACGGGTTGACATGAGGAAAAAGTATTCAACCGATTTCTCATACACGAACAGCAGTTTACCGGCGTTGTCTGGTGAAACGTTGTTATGATGTCTCGTGTAAGCAGGAGAAATACGTACCACCACGATTCCGACTTTGATAAAGGTCGGATTGTAGCCTATCGCGATTGCGGTTTAACGTATCACGACATTGCTGCTCGATTTGGTCGCGATCCAGTAACTGTTAGCAGAATATGGAATCGGTGGGTTCAGGAGGGCAATACGGAACGCCGTGCTGCATCACAACGGCCTGGTATCAGTAGAAGTCGAGATGACATGCATCTTATCCGCATGCCTGTAACGTATCGTGCAGCCACGTCTCGATCCATAGGTGAACAGATGGGGACGTTTGCAAAACAACAACCATCTACACGAACAGTTGGATGACGTTTGCAGTAGCACTGACTATCAGTTCGGAGACCATGGCTGCGGTTACCCTTGACGCTGCATCACAGACAGGAGCGCCTGCGATGCTGTACGCAACGACGAACCTTGGTGCACGAATGACAAAAGTGTTTTCGGATTCCAGCTTCTGTTTACAGCATCAAGATGGTCGCATCCGTGTTTGACGACATCGCGGTGAACGCACACTGGAAGCGTGTATGCGTCATCGCCATACTGGCGTATCACCCGGCCTGATGGTATGGGGTACCATTGGTTACATGCTTCGGTCACCTCTTGTTTACATCGACGGCACTTTGAACAGTGGCCGTTACATTTCAGATGTGTTCCGACTCGTGGCTCTACCCTCCTCCTTCGATCCCTGAGAAACCATACATTTCAGCAGGATAATGCACGACTGCAAGTTGCATGTCCTGTACGGGCATTCCTGAATACGGAAAATGTTCGACTGCTGCCCTGGCCAGCACATTCTCCAGATCTCTCACCAACTGAAATCGTCTGGTCAATGATGGACGAGCAACTAGCTCGTCATAATACGCCAGTCATAACTATTGATGAACTGTGGTATCGTGTTGAAGCTGCATTGGCATCTCTAACTTTATACGCCATCCACGCTCTGTTTGACTCAATACCAAGGCGTGTCAAGGCCGTTATTACTGGGTACTGATTTCTCAGGATCTATGCACCCAAATTACGTAAAAATGTAATCACATGTCAGTTCTAGTATAATATATTTGTCCAATGAATATCCGTTTATCATCTGCATTTCTTCTTCCTGTCGTAATTTTAATGGCCACTGGTGTAATAATGTGTGGAATATGGCAAAGCAGTAATGTTTGCAGGGTAAAATCGAAGGTCAACACATTGCTTGTTCATGGAGAAAATACCACATATAAGAAGATGGAAGAAAATCTTGTTTCCAGTTTCAGTGGTGATAACAAAATACCAAAAGAAAGCGTCATATCTAAAGCATAAAAAATAAGAAATTTAATAATATGCAAAAATATTTACAAATAATCTTTAATTTTAATTTCTGATTATTTGACTTTCATGAAACTGGGTAGAAATAATAAGTTTACTTCCTGCTCCATTGATTCCACAACCACATCTTTAGCAAACACCAATCTAGCATCAGCCCGAATAATTGCAATGAAGGACCTCCATAGCGTCATCCCATGCAGCTTTTGTGTTCTTATGTAACGTTTATGGAACTGTTCCACCTCTATCTCAAAAGCTTCACGGTCGCAGATGATGCGACATGGTAACATTTATTATAAAGCCTTAGATAAGCAAACAATATGAAATAGGATAAGTGTAACATATATAACTATTTTGTCCTGTCTTCCTTAGTTGAGCAGTATTGTATTGAAAATTACTATATTCGTCCGTCTATTGCAAATGAAATCTAATGGTCGTAAATTCAACTAAATAGCTAGTAATTTCAACAACTTAAACTGGTAAGAACATAGAAAATATTAGAGGGAAGACGAACGAAAGGCTTCGTTTCATTGGCAGAACACATAGAAGATGCGACATTTCCATAAGTTATAGAGAACGTTCAGAGAAGGGCAGCTTGTTTTGTATTATCACGATATAGGGAAGAGAGTGTCACAAATATGATGTACGAGTTCGGGTGGAAATCATTAAAAGAAAGGCGTTATTCGTTGCGGCGAGATCTTTTTGCGTATTTCCTAACACCTGTTTTCTCTTCCGAATGCGAATATATTTCTCTAGCATCTACCTACGTAGGGAGACATGACCATCTTAAGAAAATAAAAGAAATCTGATCGAATACAGAAAGATTTAGGTGTTTCTTTTTCCCGCGCGCTTTTAGACAGTGGAACGATAGAGAAATATCCTAAAAGCGGTTCCATGAATCCTCCGCCATGCACTTACTGTAAATGTGATTAGCGGAATTCAAATGTTTGTTAAACTTATAAGACTGCGGGGTCATCAGACCCTAAACTTAGAAACTAATTATAAACTACCTTATACTAAAGACAACACAAACATCCATGCTCGAGGAATAACCCCCGAGGGAGAACGGCCTCGCGCATCGCAACATAGCGCCTAAATGCGCTCGGCCACTCCGCCGCGGCGATTAGCGGAGTATATACGTAGATGTAGCGGTAGGTGTATATACTTGAAAATCGTCAAGTAACTCCTGTGTTTTCTTCCAGCATGACAGGGTCCTATACATTCTATTAGAACAATCCTCGCAAGATGGCTCAGTAGATATCGCCACGTTTCTTGAGCACCCGGATCAAACCCCCTTGCTTTTTTCCTGTGGGGATGGTTGACAGCCAAAGACTACAAATAAGAGCCGATTTCGTCGTACATCCCTCATAAAAGAACACAAAGACCAGAGGAGCTATACAATTGAATTTTTCTTTGAAGTTGGAGGTGGACTTTCTTAAAACAAATATTGAACATCCTAATTTGACTGTGCTTTAATTTTCTTTGGGATACATTCAATCAGCTGTATCTCTGTACTCAATAAAAAATGGAAGCATTTATACGGCATTTTTATTGCAAATCATCTATACTATCACCTCCTTATGACCACCTTAAACAGCCTGTTTAAACTGACGAGAGGTATAAATCACTAATATTTCTTTCAACTGCATGCTATTGCTAGCGCTAGTATAACTATACACAATTAAATTAATATTTGGTTTTATAGATCAGCGACGCTTGTCGCCGTGACTCCCTCCTCGAAATATTTTATCTGTGAAAAGGATTTTTCGCTCGTCTTTCGTTTCTTCCGGCTAGCCGAGAGGACGGAACCGGGATCACACACTTTCTTGTTTGAGGCTATTGGGTGTGGACTGCTCTGTAAAGTAAGTAAGAAGGCTTGATTTGTTTGTAAATCTATCGGACCAAACTGCGTGATTATCAGTCCGTAGCTTACAAACTACTTAAACCTAGGTAAACTAACCTAAGGAAAACACACACACCCATGCCCCATGCAGGACTCGAACCTCCACGGCGAGCAACCGAGCGCTCCGCAGCGAGACGCTTTACACCGCTCTCGGCTACTCCACCGCGGCTATAAAGGCTTTGATATTTTAAATATACCCTCCTTTGTTAAGACCAATGTCTCCATCCTGTTTTCATAATGTCCCGTCCTTTCTTAATTATTCCTTTTCCTTGGGGTTTTCAGCTCCTCGAAATTCCGTCGCAACAAGATGTTCAGACGCCATCACTTTTGCTTCGCGTATTTCCGTGATTAAATCCCGATTAGTTACTTTATATCTTTACCTTTTTTTCCCTTTTAGAACCTGCATTCGTATTAATAGCTTCGCGAAGTCCTATATATTTTTCTGTTTGTTGTTCTATAGCACACGTTCCGGCAACAATGACTTGCGAGGTGAACAGTCTACACAATCATTGCGGAAAGTATCACAAAATTTATCTAACCATTGAACAGCTAAACATTTTGAGATGCCGTGATCAAGATCTCCAGACAAAATTCCTTAATCTTTTAATGGCGAAGTTGAACATTAATTCGTACAGGCAACATCACAAATGTTACACTAGATAACACAGGAAGGCATGGAACTGCTGTGATATACCATTGACTGTTCTCGTAGTCGTTTATGTGGACTTGCTGCGACCGTATTTCATGTCACTGTCCACTGAGTTCCAGGGTATCAAGAGCAGATGGCGGCATCAGAAAAATGGGTAAACTAACCTAAGGAAAACACACACACCCATGCCCCATGCAGGACTCGAACCTCCACGGCGAGCAACCGAGCGCTCCGCAGCGAGACGCTTTACACCGCTCTCGGCTACTCCACCGCGGCTATAAAGGCTTTGATATTTTAAATATACCCTCCTTTGTTAAGACCAATGTCTCCATCCTGTTTTCATAATGTCCCGTCCTTTCTTAATTATTCCTTTTCCTTGGGGTTTTCAGCTCCTCGAAATTCCGTCGCAACAAGATGTTCAGACGCCATCACTTTTGCTTCGCGTATTTCCGTGATTAAATCCCGATTAGTTACTTTATATCTTTACCTTTTTTTCCCTTTTAGAACCTGCATTCGTATTAATAGCTTCGCGAAGTCCTATATATTTTTCTGTTTGTTGTTCTATAGCACACGTTCCGGCAACAATGACTTGCGAGGTGAACAGTCTACACAATCATTGCGGAAAGTATCACAAAATTTATCTAACCATTGAACAGCTAAACATTTTGAGATGCCGTGATCAAGATCTCCAGACAAAATTCCTTAATCTTTTAATGGCGAAGTTGAACATTAATTCGTACAGGCAACATCACAAATGTTACACTAGATAACACAGGAAGGCATGGAACTGCTGTGATATACCATTGACTGTTCTCGTAGTCGTTTATGTGGACTTGCTGCGACCGTATTTCATGTCACTGTCCACTGAGTTCCAGGGTATCAAGAGCAGATGGCGGCATCAGAAAAATGGGCTTCCCCGGGGCAGCATCCTTGCCCCAGTTCTATTCAATATCTACACGAATGACCAGTCTATTAGTCCGCGGTCAAGATCTTTCATATATGATGACGATAGGGCAACAGCTGTTCAGGCATCAAACTACAAGGACATTGAGGAAACACTTAATGAAAACTTACAAAATCTAACGAACTATTACAATAAAGTCAGCTGAAGCCCAATCCAAGTAAGACTCCTACTTGCCTATTCCATCTTAACAATAGAGAGGCGAAGAGGGAACTGAATGTTTGGTGGAATGGTACAAGATTAGAACACTGCCCCTCCCCAGTGTACTTCGGAGTTACCCTTGATAGGACACTATCATTTAAGCGACTCATTAAGAAGAACAGGGCGAAAGTCTAAACACAGAATAGCTTACTTGGCAAACTAACAACGTCAAAATGGGTAGCTAATGCAAAACTTTTACGTACGACAGCCATGCTGAGTTTGCGAGCCCTGTGTGGGAACAGTCATGTCTTGCAAACAAACTGGACCCTGTCTTGAATCAGACCTGTAGGCTTAACACTGGCTGTCTTAAACCTACAAGAGTTGAACACCTATACTCATTATCAGGAATCGCACCACCAAAGGTCCGCTGCTTAGTACAGAGCAGAATCGAACGATCAAAACAGATTCAAGACCAACGTCACCCATTACATGGGTACCACACTGTACCAAAACGCCTTATGTCAAGAAGCAGTTTTCTACACTCAACGGAACCACTCGCAGACCCACCAAGAACTACCAGAATAAAATAGTGGCGGGAGCAACAAGTTAATACCAACTATGCTGAGGAGGCGCTGCCACCAGGCGCAGAACTTGACTGGTAGAGCCAAGACTCTAAACAGACTGCGGTCGGGAATGGGTAGATGCAACAAGAATCTGCACAAGTGGGAAAACAGCGAAAATGTTTTGTGTAAGAGCGGGAACATACAGACCATGGACCATCTGCTGCAATGTCCAAATTAAATGTTCAAATGGTTGTTAAGCTTATGGGACTTAACTGCGGGGTCATCAGTCCCTAAACTTACAAACTACTTATCAACTACCTTATACTAAGGACGGCACAAATATCCATGCCCGAGGGGGGATGCGAACCCCCGACCGTAGTGGCCGTGCTGACCGTGACTGGAGCGCCTCAGTCTCCTCGGCCACCGCGACCGGCGCTGCAATGTCCGCAAGTAAATCATCCAAGAGCGTGCACAGCCCAAGAACTGATGACCTGCAGCGGAACAGCAATGGCATATGTAGACTTCAGAAATAATGATATATTAAGTTGATCACATTATTTTTTACATAATATTTCATGTATTATATGTCATTTTAAAACTTTGTAGACATTATTATTTTACATAGGCGCCGACTTTTGAAAATCTTGGGGTATGCCAAGTAGTGTATCTCCAAGTCGGGGGGGGGGGGGGGGAGAGGGGCTTGCCCGCCTCCTTCAGGACCCCTTCCCCGACAAGTATTTGTCTTCCTGACTTCATTCTTCTGCAGATTTATTTTCTATACAATATCACCAAAATAGTCCATAAATACTTCTGCAGTCATACATGTTTGTCGATACAAATAGATTTACAACCCATTGTTACGTAACACACCAATTCAGTAAGCAGGACGAAAAATGTCACGATTTACACTAACACGATTCCTTGAAGGCAATTGACTTTTGAGAGACAGCTGTGCCTTCCACGTCCAGCCTGTTAGCGAAAACCGCTGGCGACTTCTCAACGCTACAGATTGCTCATGCAAATGTCCAGTCCCTATCAGCGCACCTGACTGAATTCCGCTGCATATTCCAAGACCTCGGTTTTCACGTTATACTTCTATCAGAGACATGGCTAAAACCGAGCTTACCTTCTAACTCTGTAGCTCTTTATGACGATTACATTTTTCTGAGACATGACAGATGTAACAAACGAGGCGGCGGAGTGGCAGCATATATTCGGGCAAACCTGTATCCTAAAATTGTCCACTCGTCCAAAAACGAAGAAAAACAGCCCGAATACATGTTCGTAGAAATTAAGGCTTTCCATAGGAAATGTCTGATCTGTGTAATATACAATCCACCAAAGGTTGGGCAACTCTCAAGTTCTGAATCTGCACTGTCAAGTTTTGCACACTCGTATGAACACGTAGTTATAGCTGGAGATGTAAACATAAATTTCTTACAAAAGAGTCCTTCTGCGTCAAAATTCACTCGCATACTTTCCTCCTCAAACCTTTCATTGGTTCCACTTGGGCCGACCCACCATACAGCAGACACTCATACACTTATTGATATCCTTGCAACCAAGTCTCCAAACAGAGTAATCCGCTCAGATCAGATCTCTGCGCCTGGATTATCTTCCCACGATATTATACTCATGTCCTATTCACTGAAGTGCCCTAAGAATACATCGTAAGTGACGACTTTTAGAGATCTTAAGCATATGAATATGACTGAGCTTGCAGCAGATGCCTATGATATTTCGTGGCTGATACCAACAGGAAACAATCGCAACGTTAATATGCAAGTATGTGACTTCACTAATAAATTAACCAAATTGTATGACAAACATGCTCCCCTTAAAACAAGAAAAGTAAAGAGAAAGCCTGCACCGTGGCTTACAGACGACATCAAACACCTGATGAGCGTCAGAGACGCAGAACACAGGGAATACAAACGGCACCCGACCTCTGAAAATCAACTCGCCTACAAGAGACAACGAAACCGTGTTAGTCAATCGGTGAGAAATGCGAAACTCAGGCACGCTCACTCATTAACCAAAGACCTTCACAGACCTGCCATCCTATGGAAAAAATTACGAGGTCTAGGAATTGGCAAATCAAAATCTGCTACCGAACCTGTAGTTCCTATAGAAGATCTTAACGAGCGTTTTACCACACCGACATTTGTAATGGACCAACGCACAAAGACGCAAACTATTAATTCCCTTAAAATGTCGGTGGCTGATACAAACCAAAAATTTTCTCTCAAGCCGGTAAGTCCAAACACAGTCAGGAAATCGATTTTGCGAATTCGTTCAGCAGCTGCAGGGCATGATAATATTAATGTACACATGATTAGTAGTGTCATCGACCCGCTACTACAAATTATAACTGACATCTTTAACAATTCTCTGACTTCCAGTATCTTCCCAACATTATGGAAGCATGGTCTTATTAAACCATTACCAAAAAAGGAATCTGCCACAAAACTTTCCGACTACAGACCTATTTGCATCCTACCATCACTATCCAAGGCCTTGGAATATATAGTCCATGAGCAGATAACTAGCTATTTAGCATCACACGACCTACTAGACGAATATCAATCGGGTTTCCGCCAAAATCGCAGCACGACGACTGCTCTTATAAAAGTTACAGACGATCTCAAGCATGCTATGGATAACCAACAGGCGACAATTATGTGTTTTTTAGATTTTAGCAAAGCTTTCGACAATGTCGATTTTGACATTTTACTCGCTAAACTATCTAATCTAAATTTCTCTACAAGTGCTATTGAGTGGTTCCACTCATACCTCACCACCCGTCAACAGTGTGTGATAACAGCAAAAACTAGGTCAGAATGGAGGGATGTTGTATCAGGGGTTCCACAAGGATCTGTATTGGGGCCGTTACTCTTCTCACTATATGTTAATGATGTGTCCACTGTTCTGTCCCACTGTAAATACCATCTATACGCTGATGACTTACAATTATATCTCAGTGAAAGTCCTAAAAACCTTAGCACAGCCATCCAGCAAGTAAACGCAGACTTACTTTCACTATCAAGATGGGCACATAGCATGGGATTGATACTGAATCCATCAAAAACACAGGCAATCTTAGTGGCCCATAAAAGACTCATCACTCCACAGTTCAGAGAAATTCTTCCACCTTTAATACTGAACGACACACAAATACGCTTCACTCATTCAGCAAAGAACTTAGGAGTAATATTTGATCAGCACTTAGACTGGACAGAACACACAACAAGAGTCTGTAAGAAGGTATATGCCTCACTTCATTCACTGCAGAAATATAAAAAAACATTTCCTTTACAGCTGAAAAAGAAGCTCGTTGAGACATTAATACTTCCCAATCTAGATTATGGTGATGCTATTCTGCAAGGACTATCACACGAAAACTCACGTAGGCTGGAGCTGGCGATGAATTCTTGTATCCGATACATTTGCAACTTACGTTTCTACGACCATGTCAGTCCCGCATACCAGCAGTTATCTTGGCTACGTGCAGATAAGCGTCGAAGCTATCGTACACTATGTTTGCTGCATCGCTTTCTCAATCATTGCAAACCTTCATACTTATCCTCAACGACTATATTACTATCTGAACAGCACAGCAGAAACACACGCTCTTACCAAAATAAAACTCTCTCTCTACCTTCACATAACACTGCAATCTTCTCCAAATCATTTTCTGTTTCGGGAACACGTCTGTGGAACAATCTTCCTCAAAAGTTAAGAGAAATAAAATCAATTCAAAACTTTAAAAGACAACTAAGGGTTCACCTTCTGTCACAATAGCCATCTTTTCTCCACTTACCAGTCTGTAGCCCACTGTTGTCAATTCCTCCTCCCCCCATAAATGTTTCCCTTTCCTTTCGCCAGCAGAGATCTCCATTCATATATGTCTCCACTTCCTCACATTCATTAGCACTGTCATTTTTTAATCTTCTCCTTTTTCACTAACCATTTTCTCTCTTCTGTTTATTTTAAACTTAATTCAAATGTGAATATCTCTTGTTATTATTAGTATTACTTTCATTTTTGTGTTATTATTATCATTATTATTATTATTAGTACTATCATATATTGTTATTATTTAATATTATTAATGCAGTGGTTTTTGTAATGAAATCCTTTGTTTATGTTGTTCCTGATCAGATGTAAGAGGGGGCCCTATGGCCCTAATCTGGTCAGGTTAAATAACCAAATAAATAAATAGTTTTGAGCATGGGCGGCGCCATGCCAAAGATAAAATAGGTATTGTTTAAGCTGGGGTCAGAAATGACCCCACGATAGTAACTGAGGGTTATGCATATTGTACAGTAAGAGGCAAAGGTGTGCCCTCACATGCTGTACAGGCATATATACTTGGGTGTTTGTATGGGAATGTGACACTATTTTAGGCAGGGACCTGAGAGTACAGTTTAAACTGCTACTAGTAAAATGAGCAGGAATCATATTTACTGTCTTGCTTGTCAAAAGTAGATTTGTTTCTTACTAATATGTCATCATTATAATGGATGCACTTTACGAGGATAATTAATTTATTGTACGAACAAGATTACATATAATAATCTGTCAACCATAGAGCAGGATTACAGGAACAGCATTAAATAATTATTTCTATTACATTGAAAATTCCGAGGTCATTGTTAGGTTGGAACAGAAGAGTAAGTCTGAAATTGCCCAACCCAACATTCGTGACGAGAATATTTTTAAATTTCACTAATTCTGATCAGCTAACAACGGTTAATATGCTCTACTCGATTTCTGCCTTCTGGTTTACTAACCATAACACGTGCACACCACACAATGTAACTTCGATATTATACGGCATCAAAGGACTCCACAAACTGACTCAAGAAATATATCGGAAAGAAAAAAATCATCAAAAAATGTTCAAATGTTTGTAGAGCTTATGGGACTTAACTACGGGTTCATCAGTCCCTAAACTTACAAAGTACTTATGAACTAGCTAATACTAAGGACGGAGCAAATATCCATGCCCGAGAAGGCATTCGAACCCCCGACCGTGGTGACCGTGCAGAACGTGGCTGGCGCGCCGCAGACAGCTCGGCCACCGCGGCCGGCGAAAAAGTCATACCAAAGTTTTTAGTGGGGTATGCCGAGCAAACCCACTCCAATTTTGGGGTATGCTTGAGCGACCGAGCATACCCGTATACGACGCTTATGTTACTTTATAATTTGTGTATTTATTATGTATTGTTTGTTTCTCGCATACGAAATATATATACAGTAAAACTTCCCTTAACGGACACTTCCCAATAGCCCACTCCTCTCAATAGCGGACATTTTAAAATTCCCCTGTAAAACAACATTAGCCCTTATGCTAAAATTATTCCGAATAGCGGACATTCTCAATAACGGACACGGACACTGTAATATGTCCCCCAACAACAATCAAAACTTCCAAATAACGGACAGCGTGAATGAATCAGTGCACTCTGGCGTGTCAATAGTCTGAGTGTTGTCAATTCTAACGTGTGTTGAAGATTTAGCGTGTTTCTTCTTCGTATTGCGTGGTTACATGGCATTACCATCTATTGCAACTTCTTGGAAGTACAGTACGTACAGAATTGGTTCATGCCGCGCAGAAACAGACGATCACTTTCAGCCTGTAGTCGGTACATCAGACGAAGCCAGGCGTTCAATAGAGTAGACTCACTGTTGTGTTGCAGCGTGGGCTTGGGTAGGACAGGGGAGAGGCGATAGGTGTATCGAAAGTTTTCATTCGATGGCTGCCACAGCCTGGTTTCAAAAGTCAAAAGCTTTGTCTAATGCGTCTTGAGTGTTTTCGATTTGAAGTTTCGTGCTCGCGCTACATGCTTTAAAATGCCCAGAGAGAGAAGTTGCCAAATACAAAAAAAAAAAAAAAAAAAAAAAAAAAAAAAAAAAAAAAAACGCTGACTACGGGCGCGAAACAAAAAAAGAATGTTATCTCGTTGTAACAAAAGCTTCGCACTTTGCAGAAAATTGATGCTGGTGAGCCACCCGCGAAAGTTGCTGAGGATTTGAACGTCGGTATGAGTGCGATTACTGATAGAAAAACAAATTGATCAGATATTTAAACATTTTGTTCGATTCAAGCGTGAAGCAGTGCAATGAAATGCCGAAGATGAATCAGAAAAGGTTCATATCCTCAGAAGAGGTTATACTTTTGTGGCATGAACAAATAAGATCCAAAGGCGTGCTAGTTAAGGTCCTCTACTTCGTCTAAAAGCGATGACTTTATGAGATTATTGAAGGAACGGAGTAAGAATTCCTCGGAAATTATAGCTGGCTGGATCGGCTCAACAAGCGGCGTACTTAGCGGTATTGACGCAATTCGGTGCGTTACACGCGTGAAAAGAGGAGACTTTGGTTTTATCCGAGATTTTCGTTATCCGAACCGGCCGCCATACCGAGCATTTCGGACAAACGGTAGTTTACTATTTTGTATTTTATCCTTTTCTTAACAGCGGACACTTCTTAAAAGCGGACAGTTTTATTTTCCCCATTGGTGTCCGTTATTCAGAAGTTTTACTGTACTATACAAAAAGGATAGGAGGATAAGAGTGGAGAAGCTTCAAGACAAGGAAATTAGGCACAAATACATAACAATGATCTCAGAAAGGTACCAGTTAGTTCAATGTAATGATTTACAGTCACTGGAAGAGGAATGGTCAAGGTACAGCAACACACTACTGGAAACAGCTAGAGAATGTCTTGGTAGTGTGTAAAGGTAGGAAGGAGCAGACAGCCTGCTGGAATGACAAGTCAAGGCGGCCTGTAAAAAGAAAAAGAAGGCATATCAAAAATGGCTCCATACTAGAAATCAGGCAGACAGAGAAAGTTATGTTGAAGAAAGAAACAAAACCAAGCGGATAATTGCAGAATCCAAGAAGAAATCATGGGAAGACTTTGGAAACAAGCTAGAATTTCTTGGCCAAGCCGAGGGGAAACCATTTTGGAGCGTAATTAGCAATCTTCGAAAGGGAGGGAAGAAGGAATTAACAAGTGTTTTAGACAGGTCAGGAAAGCTGCTAGTCAATCCTGTGGATGCCTTGGGCAGATGGAGGGAATATTTTGAAGAATTGCTCAACGTAGGTCAAACGTTCAATGATTTATCAGATTTTCAGACAGAATGGGATAGGAACAACGATGGAAACAGGATCTCATTTGAGGAAGTGGAGAAAATGGTCAGTAGATTACAGTGCAATAAAGCGGCTGGGGTGGATGAAATTAAGCCTGAACTCGTCAAATACAGTGGAATATCAGGTCTCAAATGGTTACACAGGATAATTGAAAAGGCGTGGGAATCGGGACAGGTTTCGTCTGACTGGACTAAAGCGGTAATCACGCCAATTTTCAAACATGGAAACAGAAAAGATTGCAACTAACGAGGTATCTCTTCATTTACTGTTGTAGGCAAAATATTCTCAGGTATTGTTGAAAGGGGACTGCGAGTATTAATTGAGGACAAGGTAGATGAAAATCAGTGCGGGTTTAGGCCTCTTAGAGGCTGTCAGGACCAGATCATTAGCTTACGGCAGGTAGTGGAAAAGTGCTATGAGTGGAACAGGGAATTGTATCTATGTTTCATAGATCTAGAAAAGGCTTATGACCGTGTTCCTAGGAGGAAGCTACTGTCAGTTCTTCAAGATTATGGTATAGGAGTCAAACTTCTGCAGGCAATTACAGGGCTTTACGTAGACTGCCAGGCAGCAGTTAGAGTAGATGGCAAATTAAGCTCATGGTTCAGGGTAGTTTCAGGGGTAAGACAAGGCTGTAACCTGTCACTACTGTAGTTCATACTATTCATGGATCATATGTTGAAAACAGTAGACTGGTAGGGCGGGATTAAAATAGGTCAAAACAAAATAAGCAGTCTCGCATATGAGGACGACTTAGTTTTAATGGCCAATTCGATTGAAAGGTTGCAAACTAATATTTCAGAGCTTGATCAGAGGTGCAAGGATTATGATATGAAGATCATCCTCTCCAAAACGAAACTAATGTCTGTGGGAAAGAGATTCAAACAGATTGAGTGCCAAATAGGAGGAACAAAGTTATAATAGGTATATAGTTTCAAGTACCTGGGATGTATTTTCTCACAGGATGGCAACATAGCGAAATAACTGGAATCGAGGTGCAGCAAAGCTAATGCAGTGAGTGCTCAGCTAAGATCTACGCTTTTCTGCAAGAAGGAAGTAAGTACCAAGACTAAGTTAGCAGTGCACCGCTCTATCTTTCGACCAACTTTGTTGTATGACAGTGAAAGTTGGGTGGATACAGGTTACCTTATTCATAAGGTAGAGGTTACAGATATGAAAGTAGCAAGAATGATTGCAGTTACCAATAGATGGGAACAATGACAAGAGGGTGTCCATAATGAGGAAATCAAAGAAAAGCTGGGAATGAACACCATAGATGAAACAGTTAGAGCGAACAGACTGAGATGGTGGGGTCATGTTACACGCATGGGATAAGCAAGGTTACCTAAGAGACTCATGAGCTCGTCAGTGGAGGGTAAGAGGAGTCGAGGTAAACCAAGAAGAAAGTACTTAGATTCGGTACAGAATGATTTTGAAGTAAAAGGCATAAAGTCAGACGAGGCATCAATGTTAGCATTGAATAGGGGATCGTGGAGGAATTTTATTAGAGGTACTATGCTCCAGACTGAACGCTGAAAGGCATAATCAGTCTCTAATGATGATGATGATGATGATGATGATGATTCAAAAATAAACACTAAGGTGATAAGACGGAGAATCCTGCAGACGCTGGAAAGCCATTTACCCGGTGTTCCAGCAGCGCCAAACCCAGACGCGCGCACGCCGACGGGCGTTGAGGAAGGAGGTCCCTGCGGAGCATCTGGGCTGCCTCTGGGCATGAATCAGCCCTCGCAGGCGCTTATGTTCCGGGAAGACGCTCCGCAGCCGCTGACAGCGCGCGTAAGCACAGGCCAGGCGACAGGTAAACAGGCGCCACTATGCCGGCCGCTAGTTGCCAGGTGCCAGCCCCTTGTAACCACCAGGGGCTGCTCCTTCATACGTTTGCAGGTTTGCGCTACACCCAGGAATAACAATATTCTTACACTCCATTTACTGTTAGAGATTCTATGAAAAAGGGAGAAGTAGCACTCCATTTATCTCTTTCGAAACAACCGGGCTGTTACGCACCGACCGCTCCCGAGTGGACCGAACTTCGCCGACAGCGGCTGGGTTTGCAGCCGGCCTGCTAACGCCGACTAGGGTGTCTCAGGGGGTGTGCGGGGTGCGGGGGCAACGCTTGGCAACAGTGTTCCCCTATAGGCGCCTTGAGTGTATAAACACCCCGCCCGAGCCACCCTGTCAGCCGCAGAAACAGAGTCCGAACTCTCCCGAAGACAACCGGAGTCGTCGACCCTTAAAAAATCGGGCTTTTCGCGCCTTCTTACCAGTTCACGTGTAGCTGCGAGCGAAGTAACTGTGCGTTGCGTCCGTTGTTTAGCGTGTTTTATAGTTAATTTTGAGTCTCAAGGAACAGGTGAAGTAATGAATCAGGTAATTTCCTTGCTTTCTAAACCCTTCAATTTACGCATGTTTGAAGAGAAATTATAAATCAATCGGCTAGGTAGACCGATTCCAAGTATGACAATTTCACAGACAGTTAAAACTAAAAGTCGTCAATTCATTTTTTTAAATGCCTCCGGTAGATATTGTGCCTGTGGTCGAGTGATTATTTCTGATCCATAAACATCTATGATATCTTGACCCTTCCAGGACGGGCCGCAGCCCCGAGGCCCGCGCCCGTATTCTCGGGCACAACGCCTGCGCAGGGCAGTGAGGGATGTCCTTCCAGGGTACCCAGTCTCATTCATTACTTGCTTGTTCTGCCTTCTCAACGTAACGTACTACTTCCTCTCCCTCTTTGATCGAGCGGTAGCTAACGCGAAGGTGATTTTTAATTAATGCATTCGGCACTCTGTTTAGAGGTTACTGAACACAACTGTGAGGAAATATAACTTTGGATCATCAAACCCATGTAAGGCACGTAGGTAGGTAGGAAAAAAAACACCTACACGTCAAATATTATGAACTGTCTCGAAGAGAACGACCTATTGACCCATAGTCATCACGGATTCAGAACGTATCGCTCTTGTGAAACACAGCTAACCTTTCACTCACATGAGACGAGTGGTCTAAAGCGTCTCGCTGCGGAGCGCGCGGTTGCTCGCCGTGGAGGTTCGAGTCCTCCCTGGGGTATGGGTGTATTTGTTTGTCCGTAGGTTAGTTTACCTAGGTTTAAGTAGTTTGTAAGCTACGGACTGATGACCACGCACATTGGTCCGATAGATTTACAAATATTAAACTTTCACTCACATGATGTCATCTATCGACAAGATTCAGTATTCCTAGACTTTCGGCAGGCTTTCGACACTATACCTCACAAGCGTCTTCTAATCTAACTGCATGCTTATGGAATATCGCAACAAGTGTGGAATTGGATTCGGGCCGGCTGCAGTGGCCGAGCGATCTGCGAAGTGCCAGTCATGGTCTGCACGGCCGCTGCGGTCGGGGGTTCGAATCACCCCTCGGGCAGCGATGTTTGTGCCGTCTTTAGTATATGCTAGTTGATAAGTAGTTTGTAGGTTTAGGGACTGATGGACCCGTAGTTATGTCCCATAAGCTCTACAAACATTTGAACATTTTATTCGATTGGATTCGTGATTTCCTGTCAGAAAGGACACAATACTTTGTAATTGATGGAAATTCATCGAGTAGAACTGAAGTGATATCTGTTCCCCGGGAAAGTGTTATAGGGCCCCTGCTGTTCGTTATCGTTATAAACGATTTAGGAGACAATCTGAGTAGCTCGTTTGACTGTCCGCGCTTGATGCTGTCACTTATCGGTTAGTAAAGTCACTAGAAGATCAAAAGCAACTGCAAAATGATTTAGATATGATATCTGCATGTTGCAAAAAAATAATGATAAGTGTGAAGTCATCCACATGACAACTAAAAGAAGCCCTTTAAACTTCGTTTACACGATAAATGAGTCAAAACCACAAGCCGTAAATTCAACTAAATACGTAGGAGAAAAAATTACAAACAACTGAAATCGGATAGAGCTCATAGAAAATATTGTATGGAAAGTGAACCAAAGACTACTTTTCGTTAGCAAAACACTTAGAAGATGCAACAGCTCTAGTAAAGAAACTGCCTACACCACACTTGTTCGTCCTATTTTGGAGTATTGTTGCGCATTGTGGGATCCCCTCTAAGTGGGATTTGCAGACTATTTAGAGAAAGTAAGAGAAGGGCAGCATGTTTTGTATTATCGCGATATAGGGGAGAGAGTATCAAGGAAACGATGCCCTAGTTGGGTCGGAAATCATTAGAAGAAAGGCGGTACTCGTTGCGACGAGATCCATTTGCGAAACTTCTTTCACCAACTTTTTTTTTCCGAATGCGAACAGATTTTGTTAGTACCGACCTACATAGGGAGACATGATCATCAAAATAATGTAAGAGAAATCAGATCGGAAAGGGATAGATTTAGGTATTCTTTTTTTTCTGCGTGCTATTAGAGAATGCAACTGTAAAGAAACATCATAAAAGCGGTTCGATGAATACTCTACCATACACTTCAATGTGACTTGCAGAGTAAGTATGTAGATGTACACGCCCACACACAGACACGGACGCACACTAACACACATAAACACAAAGCCTTTCCATCTGCTTGTATTTTATTGAATCGTCATCTAAAACAGCGGTTCCAGAACTCTGGTTCGCGACCCACTAGCGGTTTACGATACTTATTCGTGTGGGTCGCCAGACGACTTTAAAATATCTGAGTAAAGTATGTTATGGACCTGAAAGAAAAGATAACTGTGTTTTATAAGATACTATTTTCATGATAATTTTATCCCCATAAGGCGAAGTAACAATTTAGTTCTACCGTTTCTTTATTTTAAATGATAATGGTTAGGTCTAGGGTTCTAAGTTTTGATGAACTAATAGTTCCAATTTAGGACAAGTGAAGCTTGTTCGTTTCCTCTTCGAGTATTACACAGAATTGGTTATTCGTTTAGTTGTTACTATCCAAGAATTTATATTGAATTCTTATTGTGAGTCATCCGTTTGTCGATTGCAACCTCAAAAAGCTGAAGCTATCAGCATCCGAGGAAGAAACTATCACATGTCTCTTCCATCAACACTTTATTCGAAGACTGAAGAATGATCGCAATTTAAATGGTCATCAAATGCATGCAAACACAGCTTTGAATTAATTAATAGGATTCACAGCTACTTACTTATGCAGTCTCGCATAATTTTAATTTGTTTAAAAGATAAATACAACAACAAACTGCGTAGCAAACGATCTTCAGATAAACCAACAAGCATCAATATAGCTATAGCAGGCTTAGAGAATTTACAATTTCACAAATGTCACTTACCTTAGCATTTAATTTCTATGAAATAAATTTCTTATTGGACCAAGTACCGTTCTTTTGGGCATATATACTAACCCGCAAAAATATTTTCCGCAAAGGTAGAGGGTCCCTTTGCAATAAAATATCGGGAACCATTGAGCCACAATCATCAGAGGTTAACTTTACACGTGTAAATTAAATATTCTAAAGGAGAATAAATATTTATGGCCCTAAACAGAACACCTGAGAACATCCTTAACTGATAACTGAGAGACTAATCTATGTCATGGACGCGCCCTAGCTAATTTTGATTATTTTAAAGATGAAAGTTTTATATATGTTTATTTGTCTTCATTACATTTAAAGGTTTTATTATGAGAATGACTTTGCTTTTCACGTGAAAGATGTTTGATTAAATTTAAAATGTAACTCAGTGAAAATGAAAACTCAGCTGATTAGCAGCTTAATATTGCCCGAATTGCCTGAAACAGTACCAGTAACAGTTTTTGACAAAATGTCCCTTATAAATGTAACAGCTTGATGCTACTTTTCTATTATGTATTACAAAAATGTACAACCATTCCTCATCATTTAAATCGAGGCACATATCCACTTATTGTGACACTGTGCATGCGCCACATTCCGCCTGAGGCTGTACTACGGCCCGGGGCCAGTGACCAGGCAGATACTGCTGAACAACACTGTACCTCTCCAGACCATCTTCATAGGAGGTATAAACCTTCCGATCCCGGTTTTAACCTTTCAGACGCGACTAGACAGAGTAATTTGGTTTTTAGAAAAGGAGTTTCACGTTACCGAATTGCTACTACCTTCCTAATTTGATATTTTCTACTGCGTTTTATATACTAGGACGGATTTAAATCTCGGGATAAAGTTTTTAGTTATGGACACCTTCCTTTGAATTTGCAGTTTCTTAAATGATTTAATATAATTTCTTTAAAGATACATCCAATGAAATGAGAGGGAAAGAGCTCCATCCGATTTTAAATAATATCTTCTTAATGGTTTGACGTAAGAAGACAAAGACTATTATGCCTTTAAATGAATGTTAACAATGCTTAAATTCTGATAGGTATTATTCATTTCTAAACAGATATTTGAGTATTTAATTTTAAATCACAAAACCGTTCGTTTGTCCTTCAATAAGAGAAAAATGTTCAAATGTTTGTTAAGCTTATGGGACTTAACTACGGGGTCATCAGTCCCTAAACTTACAAACTACTTATCAACTACCTTATACTAAAGACGGCACAAATATCCATGCCCCAGGGGGGATTCGAACCCCCGACCGTATTGGCCGTGCAGACCGTGACTGGAGCGCCTCAGTCTCCTCTGCCACCGCGGCCGGCTTCAATAAGAGATTTTAACAGTCGCTGGGGATATGTTTTTCAAAATATTTATACGTGAAGTTACCTGTCGTACACTGTGTTAAGCAATGGTTAAGGAATGATATAAGGGTACTTAGATTACGCAGTGTGGCTACAAAAGGAACTAGAAATTTAAGGACTCTGTAAGGTAGTAACTAAAAAAGGTATCCTTGTTTAATTTTTTATGATTCAATGAATTTTTTCAGTAATTATCTTTTGTACTTTTAAACACGTTATTGTGCATGTATTAAACAATATCACATTTTAGACGTAATAAATATTAACAAGCTTGTGAAATAATTGAATTTATTGACTCATTAGTCTGTAAAGATGTTCATTAATGCCGGCCGCGGTGGCCGAGGGGACTGAGGCGCTTCAGTCACGGTCTGCACGGCCACTACGGTCGAGGGTTCGAATCCCCCCTCGGGCATGGATATTTGTGCCGTCCTTAGTTGTAGCTAGTTCATAAGTAGTTTGTAAGTTTAGGGACTGATGACCCAGTAGTTAAGTCCCCTAGACTCTACAAACATTTGAACTTTTTTTTTGTTCATTGATCACACTTGGAGATTGTTTTACTATAGTGTGACACTGATGATGATAGGGCCGCGGCGGAGTGGCCAAGCACATTGAGGCGCTATGATACGATGTGTGATGCCTCTCCCCGTCGGGTGTTCGAATCCCCCCTCGGGCATGGGTGTTAGTACCGTCTTTAGTATAAGGTAGTTCATATGTAGTTAGTTTGCAAGTTTAGGGCTTGATGACCCCGCAGTTAAGTCCCTTAAGCTTAACAAACATTTGAACATGTGATTTGATTATTATCGTGTGGCAATTATGGTCGTTAGACCCAAATTGGGGTTGTGTTCAGTTTCCTAGGTGCAAGTCTTTTTTTAGCTGTCACCACTTCGGCGACTTGCGCGTCAGTGAAGAAAATATCCGACACGACCGGGAATCGAACCCGGGCCCTCAACGTGGCAACTCACACGCTGTCCGCAGAGTGAGAATGAAACGTTAACTAAAGTTGACATTTTAGAAATGATCATCTCTCACCTTTCCCAATTATTAGCTGCCGAATAATTATTGCAGTTACATTATAGCTTTCAGCAGCTTACAACTTCAAAAGATTCACTAAAGGTAAAGTAATTTGAAATTTATTGTATTATGTGAGCTTTACGATAGAGAAAAGACACGCAGTTGCGAGGTCAGTCACAGAAGTCACTTCTCAGTGTTGTCCGACATCAGTAATTAAAGAATAATTGTTAGGATAGGAAAATTGTTTTTCGTAAATGACTGTGAAAGATTTTCGGTCAGTTTCTGGTTAAACTAATTAAAAGCCCAATTTAAACTTGTTACATATCGCCCACCAAACTGGACATTTCTTGTTTTTATTGCAATAGTGAGGGGGGCAGGCAGAATCTCCATTATAGAGACCACTTACAAGAAACTAATATTCTCTGACGACTGATGTAATAACCTCATTATCGTAATTGTGAGCTGATACGTGCGTTTGTTAGAAACCTTTGGTTTAGCATTATCATGATGTAAGTACTGTAATTATTCGACAGGAATAACTTCCAGATGATAACCTACAATCAGTTCGACAGGAATAACTTCCAGATGATAACCTACAATCAAACAATTGATATTCAGTGACAGGTTTTCACAATGTTGTAATGTACTCGACATTAGGTTCTCGTCCACATACATACATTTCAGGTTTCTAGGCGATTCTTAGGTCAATCAGTTAGTTTCAGGGAAACGTTCTTTATCTTTGACTACAGAGTCATTTGTAATACCCAATCATTTTCGTTTCATTAAGCCACGTGTGTAGGTACTCAATGAAATTTAGTTGCACGCATATATTTTGAGTTTACTCCAGTTCGTTGATCAATTTAAAATTAGTGAACAGCTTGTATATTGACTAGCGCTAATCAAGAATCAAGTCACATTCAGATGTGCATAATGCAACACAGACCTAGGGCCAACTTCTAGTTCAACAACCAGTTTACCAAGTAAACCGTCTCGCTATAAAGCAACAAAACGAATAGTATTCTCACCATGCGATGTACTGTCTAGTCAGTACCACAGTACCACATTAGTACAGAAACAGAACAGTTTAAACATATACAAAACTAATCAATGCAGATAGTTCTAAAAAAACATGCCCAAGAAAATGGATGTCATAAATCAGAAACGGCAAACCACATACAGAAGGGTCATTACAAGGAAGTTTTAAACGACCTTTGCTTTTCGCAATATATGTAAGTGACCTCGTACATCAATAGTAAGTCCACTAAGGCTTTTGCGGGTGATAATGTCGTGTTACGAGAGCCAGGGACGCTGCAGAATAGAAACGCATGCATCCTGCGTATCGACGCATGATGTATGAAATGACAATTGAGCGTCAACATCAACTAAAGTAAAATTCTGCGTTTACGTAGAAAGAAAAATCCTATAAATTATAACTACTCAACAGCAGGACAAACAATGGAAGCAGTTACTTGCATAAAATATCTAGAATTAGGCATTAAGAGCCATTTGAAATGGAGGGACAAGGGAAGTAGGTGGCAAAACAACAGTTCGACAGGACCCCTGAGTACTGCTAAACAGTATGGGATCCGTACCAGGTATGGTTGATGTAAGACACAGACATATGATCATTAAAATAAAAATAAAAATAAAAAAAATGCAAGTGTCTTGAGAGGTGATCAGGAAGTTCTAGTGGCAGACAATGAAAGAGAAACGTTCTATATCGCAGTACAGACATACGTTAACCTAGGAATCAACCAATCTATTGTTTCCTCCTCTGTATACCCGGAAAAAAGACCACAAGGAAACATTTAGAGAGACTGGAGCCCACAGGCCCACCTGTAATCGTTGCTTCCTCGAACCACATGTGACTGGAACTGGAGGAGGAAGTGGCAAAGTGCCCTTCGTCACACACCATGAAGTGGCTTGTGGAGTGTAGGTGTAGACTTACAACATGAGTCATGTGGTAGGAATATATCACCGTCTTAGGTAAATACGATGATAATGAGCGCAGACGACGTACATCATCGACCGCTCACAGAAATGAAAACAACAAATAAATGGGTGTGAACCACGGTTAGTCCAAACTCTCACACATAATCTCTTTTTCCGAAATTTCTGGACATATTGGACATACGTAGGATTTAATGGCTGCACTTCAAATGCGTTAAAAATGTATATGTTTTGACAGAGCACGAGGAAAAGTTTGTGACTGTAAAACTGTATCGTTTATCTGTTGCAGTCTATATGAGAAACATGTTTTCATCATTTGTCTGGGAGTGTTCACGTTCACACGAATACCTAAAACGGACGAGGAGGAACATCTCACTCACTTACAAGACGTACAGTGTAGATGCGTCAGTACATTCTTGTCACATGATGTACATACCGTACCCATTGTCATGTAAAACGCACAATATATTTTTCTCCGAGAGGACTGACCTGTCTCCTTGTCATCTGTGGATCCAACTCCAGAGCCGATTTCTTCAGGCTTCTGATATGAGACGTTGTGCGGTGTGGTAGTTACGCCACAAACGGGCACAAAATGGAATACACCGAACGTATTTGTGAATAAAGGTAATGACTTCAAAATGTCGTTAAAATGAAAATATACAGCACGAGGGGCATTTAAACACGGTCCTCTACCTCAGTAACAGAATTGCTAAGCCGGCCGCGGTGGTTCAAATGTTCATATGTTTGTATATGAGACTTAACTACGGGGTTATTATTGTGGTGTCGCACAAGTCCAAAGTGCGCGCCACCTACTTTCGCCGCGCGCCGCCATGCACGCACGGCGCGGCGTTCTTACGACGACAGCCACGAGCGCCCTCTGCTGCAACTCCGCTCGTGGCCACCACTGAACGACATCGTTCACTTGGGACTGAGATAGCAACCAGCGAACACTTCGGAATCTGATAGGCACCAGTGAAGACTTTGCTATCAGTTAGGCACTAGGCAGGACTCTAGCTCAACTATGTATCAGCTATGCAAAAGTTAAGTATTGTATAAATTCTGTGCAATATATATCTCGTTCTAATTTACTCTAGTGTTTCTAGTTTCTGGCTGCTCCCCTCCGTACTTGCACCAGCGTGCTATCTTTATTCCTGTGTCGGTCTCATTCCACTCGGCCACCGACACCTACGACGGAAACGAGACACAAAAGCGGTGACGAGGCTGGGACACAAAAATTATCAGTCCCTAAACTTACAAACTACTTATAAACTAACTAAGGACGGCACAAATATCCATGCCCGAGGGGGGATTCGAACCCCCGACAGTAGTGGCCGTGCAGACCGTGAGTGGAGCGCCTCAGTACCCTCGGCCAGCCGCGGTGGCCGAGGGGGCTGAGGCGCTTCAGTCACGGTCTGCATGGCCACTACGGTCGGGGGTTCGAATCCCCCCTCGGGCATGGATATTTGTGCCGTCTTTAGTGTAAGGTAGTTCATAAGTAGTTTGTAAGTTTAGGGACTGATGACCCCGTAGTTAAGTCCCATAAGCTTAACAAAAATTTGAACATTTGAGAATTACTGACTACAGACATATAATGTGGTTCGATGGTTTTGAGTCCCAACATAAGGTACACGTAGTTACGTGGGTGTTACTCTGCACAGATCTCTCACTTTCAAGAACCTCTTCGTAAACACAGCAGGCAAGGTAAAGACTAGACTATACATCTTACAGTGCTTGGCTGGATCAACGTGGGAACCGGCAGCAAGGAATTTCCAAACAACTGATTTATCTGTCGTCTTTATGCAGTCCTTCCGTCTGCCTGTTCCCGTGCGATATATCGATATGCAACTAAACCAGGCAATAAGAGTAATCATTGGCACCTTAATCTTCACTCCCATTCCTCCCGTCGCCACACTAGTAACTACCAGTATTGTGTAATGTGCTCCTCCTGATGTTACCAGCAAAAAAGCCTTATTGAGAGAATTTAAGAAGATCATTGTCGCTCCCAATCTATTCATTCTGCAAGACCTCGAACCAAACGTCAGCTGCACATTGCCCCTGGAAACAGCTTCCCAGCTGTTTGATATCAGCTTCCTGCCGAAGTCCAACTGATTCAAAATGCGGGACGAATACAATGCGGCGACTCGTCGAGGAACTTTAAGAACGGAATGGTCATTACTTCACTGGTACCATACTAGTATTGGCCCGAGAAATTACTGAAAATTTCTGAGGGGACAGGTATATGTTCAATGTGATTGTGGAGTGGATCAAACAATTAACCACATTCTATTCCTAAGTCTCCACTGTGGATCTTGCTATTGCTATCTCCGAGATAATTACAAAGGGAGCGCTTCAATGGTTAACCCTTTCATTCCCACTAGTGTTGTTCCTGTACAGTAACGTATTAAAAGTCGATTTATGCCGTATTTTGTGGATCAATATTGAAAGTTCCGTTTTTGTTGATAGCCAATATGATTCTAGTACGACATTTTGCCGTGTAGCTAATTCTGAGGCATTAATATGTCCATCTGGGAGATTGTGTTGTGTTCCCGTCTGTACGTGGCTGAAAGTGTGAGCGTGAGTGTGGTTCCTTTTATTTTATTCCAACACTGAATTGTCTTGACTGTGGTGCTGTGGCGAAAATTATACTAGCATTATTGATCTCGCAGTGTTAACTATCACAAAATAACGTCCAAGTAATAAAATACCTCGACACAAACGTCTGTGTTGTGTATGAAATACATGATATAAAAATCAATAGTTTGACAAAAAATTTTAAAACACATATTGTGATGTGTACTGCCCTGTATTAATACAGAAAACATTGAATTTTAATTTTTTCCAAAGCTGATTGCATGATGTGGGACTGAAAGGGTTAATGCACCAGGATCTGTGGCAGAAAAGCAATATTTATTTTTATGCTATGATTTATTACTTTTCCCTGCCTCATAACAACAAAATAGATGCTGTGTCACCCTCTCGTTTGCCGACTATAACGCCACGTCCAACCTCAAATCATGATAACCTGGCACTGTAAAACAAAAGACGCCGCGCTAATGTTTTCTTTTTTTCTTTTTTTTCATTTATTTGATGAAACATTGTTACTGAAGTCAGACTGTCATTGACGATATTCACATCAAAGGATAACAAGGTTAGGTTGTACATTTTAACGTTACTTTACCACGGTAAACTTTGGCGGTTAACTTATTATGGTCTATTTAACATTTTAACAATTGATCATTGTTGTACTAATCTTTGGAACCTTGTAGCGATACCGTGGAAGTAGTATCGTTCTGTCAAGGTTCCTGATGTTGTGTATCGAATCCTGTAGCCTGTCCATCATAAGATGTACTCGTAATTTTTTTACAGCCTTCATGTTCAGTGCATTGTGGAGATCCACTATCCTGGGGTAAAATCCATCGTATATTCTGAAAGATTTGGAGTCGACATCTGCCTAATTCCGAGATTGAGTTGCTATACAGTTGACGTTTTAAACGTAGAATATTGACGTGGATGTGTTGCCCACTGGTGATGAAGGCTGTATTATCAGCGAACTGTGCCAGATGTACTTCCTCCACAGTTGACATATCGTTGACGTGAACGTTAAACAAGGTCGGTGATAGTACGGAACCTTGGGGTAGTCCGACTCCAGCAACGTGTCTTATGACTGCCCTTATTCTCCTGTCTGACGTAGCAATCTGGTATAGTTGTATCCTGGTGGGGCGTCCAGTACCATACCTTGTCGTAAATTTTTTATCTAAATACACAGCTGCAGTAGCAGTGGAGATGCTGACGTTCTTTGTAATGTGTTCCGCCAGTCGAAGGAGTTGACGTTCCACTGAAAGCTTACGCTGAATTCCTTATTGCTACGCCCTGGTGGTGCCGTCCATGATTAGCGGTTCGAAAATACGCCATTGAACAACTCGTTCAACTCTGCTTAACAGACTTATAGGTCGGTAGTTCATCGCTATGGTCGTGTCCTTTTTGGGTTTTGGTATGAGGACGATTTTAGCAAAGTTGTAAAGTATTAAGTGAGAAGATATCCGTCAACAGTTCCAAAGATTTTTGTGGTAAATTCATCAGATCTAAGTTCGTGATTAAATCAACTCTGGATGCCTTGTGAGCGTTACGGCGTCCTATTTTCCTAACTTCATTAGATGTTATAAAGCCCGATTGGGATAGTAATGCCATGCAAAATCTTTCTATCAATTGCTGTCCTGATTGTTCATACTCCCGCTGAGCTATTTTGAGTGGTTCCCTGAGCAACGTCGTTTGTTGCTCGAAGGTAGCAGCGAAGGTTTCAGCCCTAGTGAGCGGGTTGTCGATTAGCCCATGGGGTGTTTGGAGTGGTCGGCGACGAATAGGCTCAGGTCTAAGGTTTTTAACAAGTATCCAATCCTCCCTGGTCTCAAGGAGGAATGACGACATCTTGTCCTCTCACGTTTCTGCTCTCCATTCTAGCAAGCATCGTTATCAGTTGCCTTTCCAGACGGTAAGATCATCGACGGTAGATCGGGTTCCTGGTGCGTTACCATAACTTCTCGTAGTGGTTCTTCTGCAGTCCCAATACGTCCAATAACACGGGTTGACGACCGAATGATTGACGCAGGTCGGTAAATGTAATTGCAAAAAGATTATGTGCCTACCGTGTTCTCATGGCCAAATGGTCTACTGCAACATCAATCTGAGCCTTTGTTTGCAGTGATCAGGTAGAGACGATATTTTTGAAATAAATGGTTTCAGCTTGGTAAGCAATGTGAGATGTTTATTCTATTAAAATTCACAACATTTCGATTTCGTCCCTATGAAGGGACATCATCAGTGCGTGCAGAACTGCAAGTCATGATGAGCTATGTGCTCTGCTTAAAACATTTTTTCGTCATGTCACAAAATACACTTAAAAGGTCTTGCCGGTACAAGATACAAGTATAAAAATACTTGTGACTTGTACCGGCAAGAGCTTAGAAATGTATTTTATGACATGACGAAAAAATGTTTTAAGCAGAGCACATAGCTCATCATGACTTGCAGTTCTGCACGCACTGATGATGTTCCATCACAGGGACGAAATCGAAATGTTGTGAATTTTAATAGAATAAACATCTCACATCGCCTACCAAGCTGAAACCTTTTATTTCATTATAATTCTGTGCTGGGCTGACACAAAATGGAATCTAATTACAAAAAAATTAATTAATAAATAAATATTTGTGTTTAAGATTATCCGAAATGAGGATCCATTACTTACGTGCCTCGAACGTACTTGCTGCAGATGACTTGTCCGGGGGATTGTGGTGAGGACAGGGTCATGGTTCTACAAGGGATCGTTATTCGTGATGAGTCGGGTACCGACTCCTAGACCTTTGGTAATCACAATATCGCCGGCTGAGTGTATCAGTCCACTGGACCCTGAAGTTCTGTTCAAGGTCGTGCAATATCCATTCCCGAGGGTTGATGATGCGTGAATTACAAGTATGATATTTTGCTTTCTAATCGCCCACCAACAAAAGGTCCCATGTTCGAAATGTTCAAATTAAAATGTTTGTAGAGCTGAAGGGACTTAACTGCGGGGTCATCAGTCCTTAAACTTACAAGCTACTTATGAACTAGCTAACACTAAAGACGGCAAAAACATCAATGCCCGAGTGGGGGATTCAAGCCCCCGACGGGTAACGGCCTCACGCATCGTAGCATAGCGCCTCAATGCGCTCGGCCGCTCCGCCGCGGACTCTGGTTCGAATCCCGGTTCTGGAACACAATTTTAATCTTCCAGGAAGTTTCATAACAGATCACACTCCGCTGCAGAGTGAAATTTTCATTCTGAAAAGTTTTCCCATTCGGCACCAGTATATCCTAGAGATCTAGACGCAGTAATTGTACCGCCAGAGAAAGGTAGGTTGCCAAGAAGGTTCACCTGAGAAGACAGCCATACTGAATCCGACCATACTGAAACAGCTGTTGCTTCTAGCTATAGTAGCGGCGGTTGGGTGACTTCCGAATGTATGACGATGCGTCGAAGGTAGATTGCCGTACCGCCTGTAGATTAGTGGGTATCCAATTGTATTCCACAATTTAAAAGGCTCGTTCGGTAGTAGGTGAGTCTCGGAGAGGAGAAATATGTCGACCTTATGTTGAACTATAAAATGTTGGAGTTTCGTATTGCGAACTTCTGTGGCATTTCAGATAGAAAAATCATTCTTAGGTCTCCGATAATGTTATCTTGGATAACTTGTCTTTAGCTGCAAAGGCCGGCCGCGGTGGCCGAGGGGACTGCGGCGCGCCACTCACGGTCTGCACGGCCACTACGGTCGGGGGTTGAATCCCCCCTCGGGCATGGATATTTGTGCCGTCCTTAGTGTTAGCTAGCCTATATGTAGTTTGTAAGTATAGGGACTGATGACCCTGTAGTTAAGTCCCATAACAAACATTTATACTTTTTCACTTATAGCTGCAAACATCCGTCTCCCAGCGGTAATTAGTCTACTTAAGAAGTTCTGGCTGCTTAGGAATTTCAGCACCGTCGTCACCTCCATGAGTGCAGGATCCGAGTCCTTGTTTCGGAGAGTTCTCGTTACGTTTCGGCTGGTCTGGCGTTGTGCTCCCCTTAGAGCTGTTGCAAAGTTGCGATCTCTTCGTCTGTAGAACGCGAATCTGTCCCTAATTCGTCGATCAAGGTGGAGGAGGGGCTTGTTGTGCGAAGGTATTAGCGTTACCCACCACTGGATTCACATTACTGGTTGGTTTTAAATCCCTTCTTGGGTCTCGACGTGTTCAACGGAGTGTTCCGATTCTACTTAAGCGCCTTTTGGAACTCACTACAGCCTTTCCAAGAGGCTTCACGTGCTTTCTGGCAGCCAGCAAACTTAGGTAGAGACCCCTGTGGTAATGGACATTGTTACTGGGGTACAGGGTGCAAATCCCCTCTGCATACCTGACAGGCAGCCAGCAATAACTGGTAGTAGTTGTCCTCCTCTGGCAGAGTTTCCACTGTGAGGGTTCATTGCGAGAACGATGTTCACTCGTTCTTTGGTGGATAAGACGTATCGAAGAGCATATATGTATCTACTCCTCTTGGCAGTGTGACAGCTTACACTAGTAATGGGTGGAGATGTCCTTGCTTCTGACGTCTGAACTGATGGACGTCACTGATCGTGAATTCCTGTGCAGTTAGGTCTTCCCGAACTTTATACGCGGTTATGGTGGAAGGGGGGTGAAGCAACTACCAAATTCTTGGTAGAGGCCTCTTGGTAGGTTTGAAAGGGTATATTGTCGTTCTGGAAGAGGGTAAACTACTTGTGGTAGTCCTCAAGTGTGCCCATTCCGTCATACTTATATGCTGCACCCAAACCTCCGGAAATGTGTTCCTGGAGTTCACGGCACAGCTTCACGCGGTTGGAGCAGTTTGTGTATCACGATCGGTGGGATTTTCGGCGCTGCCTTCTCCTCAGGTGCACGTTTTTGTTTCGACGGTCCGGCGAGACTAACGTGACCGTTGTACGTTTCCACTGGACGGTCGTTGTCCTCTTCCATTTGTTTTTCTGTCTACAAGCGATGGGTCTTTATTACGTCCAACTGTCTGGAACCCCTCGACGTCCATAACGTTGTCAGTTTGTTGGTATTCCATAGATCGCTCAGTGAAGTCGGTTAACGTAGAGGACTTGTCGTCCAATGTGAGCGAGACGTTATACTCTTCATTTGCGTCGGCCAGTTCTTGAATACGCCGTATTTCCTCCCGTGTTTGTTTGCGCTGGCGCCGACGTTCGGCGTGCTTCTCCTCGCGGTGTTTTATTTTCGCATCCAGTACCAACAGGGCCCTGTTTGGTGTTGTCACTGTGTTATGGTAATGGCAAGTTATCATTCCGCTTGTTGTCCGACGCGTCGTCCGTGAAGTCGTCATCCAAATGGAAATCCTATCAGCCTGGGGAAGACCTACTCGCGAAGCAGAGCCTAGCTTACAGGCGACTGACTTGCGTCGTACACCTGTTGTCTTACATAGGTGTTGCCGACTGCCGCGCAATACCCTGAGTGTTTATATATCTCTGTTTCCCTTCAAATTCCCATACCAGCTTCTTTGGCTCATCAGTGTAATTTCAATTGAAAATTTGCATCGAATCGGGATTCAGGCCCAATTCTCCTATTAACGCAGCAGTTTGTTTTTACAAAGCCAATCGGACACAATGGTCAACACGGCTCCATGGAGACTCCTAGCACGCCCCATCTTATAAGCACTCTACTGACACCGGTGTCCTACAAAATGCGTAGCTAATCTACAGAATGATAATAGCTTTAGTAAAACTATTTATTTTGTCCGTCGCAGTTGCCCAATTTTGGAGTCAGTGACTAGTTTCGGACTCTACAGTCCATTATCAATCCATTGGCCTTTTTCAAACAGTGATAATCCAATGCATGCCTCACACGCAGGAGGCCCGTGAATGTATCACCAGTTTTGACTGCCACTTTTAATTTTAATGTAACTAGTGATATGTATCGACAGAGGATATTGCAGAAGATTTTAACAGCCATTTGTAACATGCATTGTATTATCACGGTTTGAAAAATGCGAATGGATTGATAATGGACTGTAGAGTCCGAAACTAGTAACTGACTCCAAAATTGTGCAACTGCGACGGACAAAATAAATTGTTTTAGTAAATATTCCCAGTTGCTTATCCTAAACGATCATTATGTTGAATTTCATAATAGCTTTAGGCAAGTTGGGAAATCTAAACGTTTTTTTCCTAGACATTATATACAGTTCTTAGGTATAGTGTTAAACGCTCAAGTGGAGAAATATTTGTTAATTTCAACACATTTGAAACTAAATAAACAAAACTACAAATTAAAGCACAGGAGTTTCTTACCGGAAAACAATGAAAGCTGAAATGAGATTGAAGAACGTATTACAGTAAGTACAAACTGTTTTCATCATCATCATTTAAGGCTGATTATGCCATTCAGGGTTTTCTTCTTTCCTAAAAGCACTGCAAATTTTGGTAACTTAATGTCGTACATACATTTCACAACTTAAATGCGTTGATTGATTGATTAGTGATATAGGGCGCTCAAAATCAAGGTCATCAGCGAACTTAAATACGAATGTGCACAGAATATTGTTACCGGCGAAACACAGAACTGGCGTGACATATTGATTGCAGCAGGGACGCCTAGTGCATTTGGAAATGCACTCAATTTTCTTATACGAAGACTCCAAATAATTCGGAATTTCTTGTTGCTCATACTTTTGTGTCTAATCCTCGTCGCCACTTTTGTGTCCCAGCCTCGTCGCCGCTTTTGCGTCTCGTTCCCGTCGTAGGTGTCGGTGGCCGAGTAGAAACACCGACACAGGAATAAAGGATGCACACTTGTGCAGGTAGGAGGTGACCAGCCATTGGGACAGCAGAAACTAGAAACACTAGAGTAAATTAGAACGAGATATATATTTCTTAGAGACTTAGTAACACTTAACTTTTACATAGCTCAGTACTGCAGAATGCTGATACATAGTTGAGCTAGAGGCCTGCCTAGTGCCTATCCGATAGCCAAGTCTTCACTGGTGCCTATCTGATTCCGAAGTGTTAGCTGGTTCCTATCTCAGTCCCAAGTGAACAATGTCGTTCAGTGGTGGCCACGAGCGGAATCGCAGCAGAGGGCGCTCGTGGCTGACGTCGTAAGAACGCCGCGCCGTGCGTGCATGGCGGCGCGCGGTGAAAGTAGGTGGCGCGCACTTTAGACTTGTGCGACACCACACATACACCTGACGAATACTTGAGCGTTTCCTGTGAACAAGTAGCTGGAGATCGAAGACATAAGACCAGTTAGTATCCAGGAACGTCTTCAACTGTCATTAACTTATTTGGAATTACGGTGGATTCTAACTTGCACAGAGCTGCTTCGAGATTCCTGCTGCAGTTCGAAGTCGGAAAAAAGGCATCCTCCATCACGTCCATAAGAACTTCCAACAGATTTTAGCTACAGAAATGAAAAGAGTCCTCGATAAGCATGGGTGCATCACTGTTTTGGTTTTCTCCATCATGGAACGCATTCTCATCTGTGTCTTCTGCAGGGTGCTGTGCTTCTTGCATTGATTCCTCTCACCTTTCTTTGTGCTGTTGCGTTTTTTGTACGCGCTTTTTTTTTTTTTTTTGCAACTCTTCCTCAGTCTCTACTTATTGTGAACATTGTCCAGAAGACACGACGTCGAGAGTCCTACTCTAGGTCTGCAGTCAACCAGTGCTTTGTATGGTGACCTACAAATCCCAAGATGAGAAGGATTTGTTTCACAACTTCGACGAACCGTATCCCCACTCCAGGAGCTAGTAAACTGATCGGGCATTCAAGCCTGCAGCGTATTTTCACTGTCCTGATTAGCTGTTTCACTGCTCCCCTGACTTTGTAAGTGATGCGGTTTATCATGGACGATCTTCAAGATGAGTCACTACTCCTTTAAGCTGCTCACTACATTTTTGCAAATTCTGTGCCGTTATCGGACTGTAAAATTGCTGGATCACCGGACAACGGTTTCCGTGAGGTTATATAGGTGACTTTCTCTACTCTCTGTGAATCAAAAGCCCTGACAACTACAAAATTACCATTATAAAGTATGCACACTATCAGAATGAAACTGAAAATCGATGAGATCGACCTGAATACGTGAAATGAATACCGAACTTTTTTAACATAGTTTCACTTCTTCCGGCAAGGATCAAAAAGGTGAAGGTACAACTCAGTATCATGATGGGTAATGTTCTTTCAACTTTATGCCTGGAGTTCCATAACCAACACCTAAATGAGCTTTATGGAGTATGAGAATTAGCCCCGAGTCCGCGACGTAAAATAAAAAAAAGCATTCGTAATCTTCAGGATAGTCTTATTCTAGAGCATCATTTGGTCATCGGGTTTCAGAAGCCAATAGTCGTGTACCTTCTTTTTCATGATCGACGACTAATTTTGGTAACTGGTTCCAGGTACGAAAAACGTTAATAGCAGCATTGTCTCTTAATGGAGGTAATTCATCACTGAAATATCGATGCATGCCAGCATGGCGTGATTTCTACTTGACACTTCATCCCTGATGGCATGTTTATACGGGAGGAACGGAAAAGGATGCCGGGATAGTAGCTTTGGGCCGCGCGGGAGTATCCGAGCGGTCTGGAGCGTCACATTGCAGATCGCGCAGCCTCCCGGGTCGGAGGTTCAAATCCTACTTCGGGCATGGAAAAAATGTTCAAATGTTTGTAATTCTATGGGACCAAACTACGTTGGTCCTAAGTCCCTAGTCTTACAAACTACTTAAACAATTTGTTCAAACAACTCACGGGTATGCTGCTGGTTGACGTCGTCGACAATCGCCGATATTTCGACAGGAGGACACGCTGCCATTCTCAAGGCACAACTGCACTCAAGGAAGCAATGTGCAAGCGTATTTAATGCCTCGGTTTTCAAAGGGTAAACAAGGAAGATAACACACACAGTACAAGTAACTGCAAAGTCAACACAGCCAAAGATGATCAAACATAAAAAATATCGATTGTGACTGTTAATCAACACGTGAGGCAGCATTAATTTTGTCCCTCTGTTTTTTGACGAGAGACAGTGCCGGTTTCCAAGCAGAATTTAAACAAAAACCACCATCTCTGTTTATAAGGTAGCTTGCTAGTTTAATTTTAACAGGTTCCTGAATAACACTATCCCAATAGGTGGAAGTGCATGCCGGAGTCTCCGTGTTGTTGTATTCCATAGGATGACCGGTGTCAAGACAGTGTTCTGCAACAGCGGATTTGTTTGGCTATTGTAAGCGCGTATAATGTTTGTGTTCAATACACCGGTGAATGGCGTACAGTAATAAGCTGTCTTCAAACAATTAAACAGAGACCCCAAAGTCAATGCAAACAGAGATCGCGGGAAAAAATAAACGGCGGCAGAAAATCCCAACAATGTACACAATGCGTAGGTAATGTATAACTTGTCAAACAATTCTATTCTGTTGTGAAGAATTTCGGATTTCAGAAAACGCCGATACTTCCGGGAACGGAAATTAGCCCACCCTCTTAGAGCTTAAAAGTTAACATGCTGCTACGTTCTCGCCGGGGACAAGAAAAACTTGATTCAACGCTATTGAAGCTGCCTAAATTCGGCAAAATCAAAAACCAGACTATATTTATTGCAGAAAAACCCCTTGAGATGTGATACTACCTATTCTGGTCACTGTTTTGAGGGTAGTGAAACATTTCAATTTACGGAACGATTTCTATATTATTAAATTGCATCTAACAAAACTGAATCTAATAACAAACGGCGAAATAATATTAACAAAATTGGTGGGAGTTCTGTTAAATTATTTAGCAGAGGCTGAATTTTAAAACAAATGTCATTCATTATAAAAAAAACATAGCACAGAAAAGAGGGAACCAATTTTTATATTTAATCAAAACGATATGGCAGTTGTTGTTCTACATTTAATAAAATAAACGTGGCCCATTTATTGCCCACATGATAAGTACATGCCCTTACGGGTTGAAAAATAAACTTAAAATAAACTTGACAAATAAACTTATTGTGGTGATTCGAAGGGAAGAAATTTAGATCACAGGCACTCACGCATTCAGACGCCACTCTTAACAGTATAGCCGTCCTCACACGGGACGTGTTGTGCCAACGGGTCGCAGGCCAGACGTGCTGTCTACCTAGTATAGCTACACCACGCTCTGAAACGACCCGCTACATCCCATGGAACACAACGTGCTGCTCATCGTGATTTGCGAACGCAGCACTTGCATGCATGCAATACTCTAACAGAAAATGTAATTTTTTTTTTCTTCAAGAAACACAAAGACGGTACACTAACTGAAAGTGTTTGATAATGATAACAAAATGTGCGACTAAATCACTTTTGGCAAAAATCTTAAAAGAAAGGAAAAAAAAAAACTGTAAACGGTAAAATCCTTCATCTGAGCCAGCTCCACTTGTCTTGCTCTCTTATACTGGTATTTTTCACGATGTACATATTCTGCATATCCAAATATTTACTTTGGCATTCCTTCTGCCTGATACAGTCTACTTGTTCATACACGCGGGACAACGCCTCAGTTGTTGTGATAATTTTTGCTTTTAGTATTTTACGTAAACACTTTTGCTCCTTTACTTCATCTGCTTCCATATTCACTCTCTCTGCACTGTGAAACTGAACTATTCCAGCACTGTGCTGAACTGCAACAGAATTCAAACACCGTGACGAAATTTATTGGTACCTGTTCCCTAGCACTAAATACTCAACAAGTTCTCTCGTTGGCAGAGTTCGTTCATGTTTGTAGTAAATAACGTCGAATACTGTTTATTATAACTGTATTAAATTAACACATAAATTACATAAACTGTAATTAAACCAAAGAGTTAAAAATATCTCCGAGAGTGTAGATGCAAATCTGTAATTTACATCTCTTTTCCTCCATTGCTCGTAACGCTAACTACCACGCTAATCCGTCATCTTAGAAAGAAATAACAACGAGTATGGGATATTACACTTAAATTAATAAGAAAGGACCAGAAACATTAAGGAAACAAAAAAGGAAAAAATTAAGATATTTTTGAAGTATGGGGGTCGCGATGCTGAGTTACTTTCAACCTCCGCTCCACGGCTCAACGCGCTACCCAGACAGTGCTGCGTGTTTGTGATATACGATCTACCTAAAACATGTTGTAATATTTATTTATCACAAAGTACCATGATAGAATGGCATTGAACAGTACCATATGAACTATTTTCTTTCACGGTATACAAATTATAACACTAACGTTAAATACGATATCCTTTAAAGCTATGAATATATAGTTTCCGGTAAAATGAAATGAGCGTATGGCTTTCTTGGCCGGGAGATCCCTTACGGGTTTGTTCCGCCGTCTGAGTGTGTCTTTCTAATTTACGCCGCGTGGGACATTTACGTGCCAATGATGATGATGATGATGATGATGATGATTAGGACAACGCACAACACCCAGTCCCCTGCCGGAAATCGAACCAGGGCCCTCTGCGTGGTAGTCAGCGACTCTGCCACTGAGCCACGGAGGCGGACATACTTCCCGATAATTCATTGTAACAAATCATACCTACAATGATACGTTTTCAAAAGTTCAATTTTATGGCGTTTTAAAAAGCTAGCTGTTTAGTCCCCTCATAAACCAACAACAACAACTATATTTATACATCGTACGCTAAAACGAAAGTAGGCACGAAGTACGGAGTTCCGTTTGCAATATGGCGGATCAAAAGTTCTGCTTGTCACGTGAAAACCAAGTCGCTTTTCATTTTTCCACGAAGCAAAAATCTAACATGCTGGATCCTTCATTCCACGCTTCGCAGGGTAGTGGAACGTGGAATTCCACGCTGCAACGGCACCACGTCCTCCTCCACGTGCGTTTCCACGTCCCGTGAGAAGACGGCATAACTGATCACACCGCGGTGAGAACAAGGCGGGCGCTGTGACTGTCGGAGCAGGATGGAAGCGTGCAGGACTGCAAGTGGCACTCGCACACGCAAACAAAGCAAACTCAGCTTCTGAGGCTAGAAATTAAAAAGTTAGCAGAGTAATACGTGTCTTTCCTTAAGCACATTCCGTTACGGTTTTTCCAACGCAAAAGAAGCACGTAGTTTCAGACCAACACTACGCACATCACCGATAATAAGAGAAAAGTTCATAAATCACACGATTTTAAAATAAAATAAATTAATTTGGTCAACTTGATACCTGTTGGTGGTGAAGCTGAAAGAAACAGAATAATGAAAACTACATCGACTACTGTGTTATTCAAGAGCCACGTGGCTGCAAAAATACAAAAATAGCATTAACTCTAAATGTATTATATATAAGGAGAGGCTTTGAATTAAAATTTGTGCTGAGATCGGGATTCGAACCCAGGACCTCCTCTTTACTAGCGAGGAGTTCTAGACCGCTCACTATACGGATTGTCTTAAAGCACGTCTCCCTCCACACCACATTCTTTAATTCTGCCTCAATTTTCCCTGTGAAATATGTATCAAATTTCCAGGGCTCTCCTATATTCGATAGCACCCTAGCAAAGAATGTCAATGGGAACAATCCCGTCTTGTTCTTCAGGCCGAGGTGATACAAACATGAACAATAATACATTTCCTTGAAACAACATTGTCTCGTTATACCAAATACAAATGCATTAAATATAAGGAGAGTCACCGAATTAAAATTGTGCTGTGGTAGGATTGTCCCCATTCATGTTCTTTGCTGAGGTTTTATTCTAATGTAAGAGAGCCTTGGCAATTTGATACACTTTTCACAGCGAACATTGAGGCAGATCAAATTATGTGGTGTGGAGGGATACATGCTTGAAGACAATCCGTGTAGTCGCTTTGTCAGCAACACTGTGTTAGCTGAGCGTTCTAAAGCGCTGCCGGGTGCCGTGGCTCATCGCGCCCGGTCAGATGGCTGAACACTCTCTGTAGTAAAAAAGCTGAGCCACAGAACACGTAGAACCAAAACAAACACGATCAGCGTCCGCAAGGACAAGAACAACCCTTAGAGAAAAAAAGCGCCTGTCTAGTAAGCAGGAGGTCTCGAGTTCATATCCCAGCCACAGCCCAAGCCTTAATTCAAAACCTGTACTTACATTTAATACCTTTGGTATAACAGGACCATGTTGTCTCAAGAAAATGTACTATTGTTGATAGAAATAACTCTATTTGTTGAGAAGTACATGAAGTAAATGCTACTTAAAGCTACTTATCCTACTCAGGAAGTCGAGGAGATTCAAATAAGAAAACGGTTACACACGCTTGAAGAACCTACCGAGATGAAGCTACAAACCACATAACGACAGAAAGAGTGAGTAGATCGCGCACATTACTAATTTTAAGAAGAGAAAGGCGTTTCACTGTTAATAGCTTGACGGGTAGAAACGCTCTGGCTCTGGCTTTGTTCTAACGGCCGTCCACATGCTGAACGACTCACACAAAGAAAGTACAAAGAAATATTTAAATCAACACGAAAATAGCATCGCCCCAATTCAGAAAAGAGAGGAGAAATAGAATGACAATGTTTAAACCAGGGTAACGGTTAAATTACCACACTTTTACCACACAAAGGATAACCGACCAATCACCAAACGACTACAGAAATGTGTATCACACATCCTGTTAACTCTTGCTAAACAATTACCCGAAACTTAATTTTAAAAGCAATACGACACATCGCAGGAGAATTATAGGTACTAGAAAACGAAGTAGCTTAAAATGTCACAAATTCGCGGAAACAAAGGCCTTACCACAACGACCTGGAAACGGATCCACACTGACATCTTTTCCCAACGAGGCCAGCAAGCAGAGTGTTCAAAGACGGCGACAGTAAAGCCGGAAGCGCCGCGCGACCAGTGGTGGAGGGGAGGACAACGATGCTAACCTAGCTGCAGTCTACCAACCCTCTCAAGTCGCCACATTACGAGAGCACAGTCCTAATCTCAGCCAGAGTGCTTGGTAGCAGTTTCGTTTCATCCGATGATGGCGTGTACTGAACCATGGCTTGCCACATTAGGACCGCACAGTCCTAATCTCTGGACTCTTTGCTCAGGCAACAACAGTGGCTTCGTTTCATCCAGGGATAGCGTGTACTGAACCATGGCTTGTCAGTTAACAGGCGCCTCGAGGCTGAAGCATGCTAACTTTATGCTCACACATATCACGCATAAAGGGTCGATGGTGGGCAACATAGTATTACAAGACTCATAGCATTAGGAACACAACATATTAAGCAACAATAATTAAAACAGACACAAATAAAATATGAAAATACACAATAAAAATACATAAAATATTATTTCTTAGGTCTCAGTCATGAGCTGTAAACACCTATCATACTATATGACTGAAAACCCTAAGAGATTTTGGTCATATGTTAAATATACTAAGGGCAAAACACAAACAATACCCTCACTACGTGATAGTAATGTCGATCCTGCCAATGACAGCGCTATTAAAGCAGAGTTACTAAACATAGCTTTAAGAAACTCATTCACTAAAGAAGACGAAATCAATATCCCAGATTTCAAATTACGAACAGAGACCGTAATGAGTATCATCGGAGTAGTGAAGCAACTAAAATCACTTAACAAGAACAAGTCTTCTGGTCCGGATTGTATACCCATTAGATTTCTATCTGATTATGCTGAAGCGATAGCTCCTTACTTAACAGCCATATACAACCGCTCTCTCAAAGAAGGATCTGTACCAAAAGATTGGAAAATTGCACAGGTCACACCGATATTCAAGAAAGGCAGTAGGTGTAACCCATTAAACTACAGGCCTATTTCATTGACTTCAATTTGCAGCAGGGTTTTGGAACTTATCCTGTATTCAAATATTATCAATTATCTCTAACAGAATGATCTATTGACCCAAGGTCAACATGGATTTAGAAAATGTCGTTCATGTGAAACACAACTAGCTCTTTACTCACACGAAGTGATGTGTGCTATCGACAAGGGTTCGCAAATTGATTCCGTATTCCTCGATTTCCAAAAGACTTTTGACACCGTACCTCACAAACGGCTTTTAATCAAATTGCGTGGTTACGGTATATCGCTCCAAATTTGCGACTGGAGAGGGGATTTCCTCTCAGAGAGGACACAGTTCGTAGTAATCGATGGTAAGGCATCGACTAAAACAGAGGTGATTTCGGGCTTCCCACAGGGTAGTGTTATTGGTCCTCTGCTGTTCCTTATTTGCATAAACGATTCAGGGGAAAATCTAAGTAGCTCTCTTAGGTTGTTTGCAGATGACGCCGTCATTTACCGTCTAGTAAAATCATCTGAAGATCAAAGCGATTTGAATAGGATATCTGTATGGTGTAAGAATTGACAGTTGACTCTAAATAATGATAAGTGTGAAGTCGTCCACATGAGTACGAAAAGAAATCCGTTAAACTCTGTTTACATGATAAATCAATCAAATGTGAGGGCCGTAAACTCCACAAAATACCTAGGTATTACAATTACTTCTGTCTTAAATTGGAAAGAACACGTAGATAATGTCGTGGGAAAGGCGAACCAGAGATTGCGTTTTATTGGCAGAACCCTTAAAAGATGAAACAGAACTACTAAATAAACTGCGTACACTACGCTTGTCCGTCATTTTATGGAATATTGTTGCCTAGTGTGGGATCCTTATCAGGCGGGTTTGACGGAGGACATCGAAAGAGTCCAAAGAAGGTCAGTTCGTTTCGTATTGTCACGATACAGGGGAGACAGCGTTACGGAAATTATACAGGATCTGGAATAGGAATCGCTGCGGCGTGGACTGCTTACGAAACTACAATCGCCAACATTCTCCTCCAAATGCGAAAAATGACTCCCACTTACATAGGTGGAAATGATCATCAGAATAAAATAAATCAGAGCCCGAACGGAGAGATTCAGGTGTTCCTTCTTCACGCGCGCTATTCGAGAATGGAATGGGAGATAAAATATTATAACGGTGGTTCGATGAACCCTCTGCCAGGCACTTAAATGTGATTCGCAGAGTATCCCATGTAGATGTAGATGTAATAAAATGAATGAATTATGGGCTACAAATTGATAAAAGAAATGAAATGCGGCAAATAGTCGTCTTTCAAGTTTTGAAACTGTATATATGGATTACGTGAAATGATTACATCTACAATCAGTACTTCAAGCAATACTGAGGTATGAGGTGTGGATCCATGCAGAAACACACATGTGTACGTGTGGCAGCCCACACATTTGCAATGCAAGCGCCGATTCTGAAATTCATTATTCCACGACAGTTGGAGTTGGAGGCAAAATTCTGCAGTCAATTAAAGTTCTTTGCGTAGACTGTCAAGCAGCAGTTAGACGTCAAATTAAGCTCTTGGTTCAGGGTAGTTTCAGGGGTAAGGCAAGGCTGTATCCTGTCACCACTGTTGTTCATACTATTCCTGGATAATATGTTGCAAACAGCAGACTGGCAGAGCGGGATTAAAATAGGACAAAACAAAATAAGGAGCTCGCATTTGCGGATGACTTAGAGATTCGATTGCAAGGTTGGTGTAAGGGCTATGATAAGAAGATCAGCATCTCCAAAGCAAAAGTAATGTCTGTGGGAAAGAGATTAAACAGATTGACAAATAGGAGGAACAAAGTTAGAACAGACAGTTTCAAGGGCCTAGGATGTATTTTCAGGAGGATGGCAACATAGTAAAAGAACTGGAATCGAGATGTAGCAAAGATAATGCAGTGAGTGCTCAGCTAAGACCTACTCTCTTCTGCAAGAAGGAAGTAAGTACTAAGACTAAGTGCACCACTCTATCCTTCTACCAACTTTGTTGTATGGGAGTGAAAGTTGGATAGATACAGGTTACCTTATTCATAAGGTAGAGGTTACAGATATGAAAGTAGCAAGAATGATTGCAGGTACTAATAGTCGGGAACAATGGCAAAGAGGGTATCCACAATGAGGAAATCAAATAAAAACTGGGAAAGAACACCATAGATGAAGCAGTTAGAGCGAACAGGCTGAGATGGTGAGGTCTTGTTACACGCATGGGAGACTCATGGGTTCAGCGATAGAGGGTAAGAGAAGTCCAGGAAGAGCAAGAAGAAAGTACTGAGATTCGGTGAAAAATGAGTTTGAAGTAAAAGGCTTAACATCAGACGAAGCATCAATGTTACTATTGAATAGGGGATCATGGAGGAATTTTGTTAGAGCTACTATGCTCCAGACTGAACGCTGGTAGGCACAGTTAGCCTTTAATGATGGTATACACGAATTTCAGAACTCAAATAACAGTCAGAGCCATTCGACGCGATTCTCAAAAATTCGCGAGAAAACCGACTTTGAAATTTTGCAAGTACCTGTAAGTGCCAAAATTATTGCATCATCCGTCAGTGTAGCTCAGGTGGTAGCGTTCTGGCCTTCCAATTATAGGGTCCGTGGTACGAATCGCGTCGTGACATTCTTCTTATCGTTCTGTTCGAATGAGGAAAATTTGTGAAGTAGTAAGAAATTACACTAAGCTTCAGCAGAAGTGTGCCTACGTGATCGAACGAGGGCATGGACTTAGTGAGCCTCATGAAGGCAACAGTGAATCCATGCACGTCGCTTCTGTGTGTATGTATGGTGAAAATTAAAAATAGAAATGTTCGATAGCGCGACTCTTGCCATGCGTGCAAGTTTGCAGACTTAGACTGCAAACTTCTGAAATAAAAATCAATAAATCTGTCTGTGATTGTTACACATGTCAGTTTAACTTGATACACTTATTCCTTATTGTCTGGTAACAAACACTGTGGGGTTAAAGAACGATCTACTTTCCTTAATGGGAAGAGGGAGAAGGAACAATGTTACCCTGCGGCCTGTGAATAATCACTAATTGACAAAGAGTGAACTTAGCGATTTGTAAGAAACTTTGCACACTATTTCAAACTTTTATGAATTATTTTCCTATTGACAGCCCATGCAGAATTATGAAAGGTTATAAATATTGTTAACACATTTTAGATTTTCCTGTAAAACATCATCGTCACTCCGCATGACATTAAATTTTACTAAAAGTACCGAAAAAATTATAATTCAGTAGGAAAAATTATTAAAGAGGTGTAATAAGGATGCATGTGAAATCAACATAGAGTGGCTCAAAAGGCGATGGAAGGAGATGGCCTAACGTAAAAATTGAATATCCTCACCGTCGGAGGTTCGAGTTCTCCCTTGGTCCATGGGTGTGTGTGTTGTCGTTAGCATTAGTTTAAGTTATTTTAACTAGCTGGTAAGCCTAGGGACTGATAACCGCAGCACATAAGCCCCTTAGATTTACAAACATTTGAATTGAATAAATACATAGGCAACGCCGAAGATTAACTGTCAAACTGAGTACCAAAGTTCGTATTTTGTTTCATATCAAAATAATTAGAGAATATTGTTACGTGACTAGTATATACTGGCCAAGACAGAGTTTAAACGGCATTAATCGACTTGTTATAAGCAAAAACGGGCTAACACCTGGAATAATGAACATAAAATTTACCACAGTTCAGTGTAAACTCTCAGATATCGAGTTTTCTTTGTGTCCCACTACGTAATATGGAAACGATGTTCTTCACTTTTGCATTAGATGAATTCCGACATCTGAATAGGTTTTGTAAAACACTGTTCCCCTTCACAGTGCTTTGTGGATTAACTCTTTGAGCCCGTCCTAAACGAAGCGAAAGTGATGCGCGAAACCTGTTTATAAATCAGCGTTCCCTTTGTAGGATTCAGCACTTTTCGCAAAGAATTTTCCTCCGCCAGACGAAAATAGAAGTTAAAAGAAGCGCAGACGACCGTGCCCTTCCGGCGCCTCGCACGTGGGAAAAATTATAAGCCAGACGGCCAAGGTCGGCTGTGGGCTAGCTGGCTGCCTCCCTCATTAGCCGAGCTGCCTGGCGCCACGGAATTCTGGCCTTTACGTCCAGTCGCCGTAATTTAAAAAACTCTGTTCGCATATCATCCACAAATTTCAAAGGAATACTCGGTATAATTCCGTGATTTGCAGCGTCCGGATGCGGGAAAATGACATTTGTGTTCTAGAAGTACGGATTTTTTCTAGTTTTGAAAATGAAATGCCAAGATCACACATTAATAATTTATTCAATGACGACCGGTTTCGGTGAACTGTGTGACCATCATCTGGTCACATACATATTACAAGCTGGTCAGTATTTTGTAAGCTGTCATGTTTTTAACTTGTGTATTTTTATATAGTGACTAAGTGCAATGTTGTGCTTGTTATTTTATACCCAATATTTTTAACAAGACGATCAGCTTTAATATGTATGTGACCAGATGATGGTGACACAGTTCACCGAAACCGGTCGTCATTGAATAAATTATTAATTTGCGATTTTGGCATTTCATTTTCAAAACTGTAAAACGATCAGATCGCCTCCAAAGCCGACTATGTCAGGTAATCTTGACTGATTTTTTCGTTCTCCTACGGAGCCTAAAGTTCCTATGTAGTATAATTTTTTATCCCTCAGATAGTACAAGGATCGTTCCGATAGTAGAGCCTCCTATTTTTTGGATGTTTGAGCCAGATGTCCTACGTGTAGCGCTTATGTTTGAACCTTCCTCTTTCATTTTCAGGTGTTTCCTTTGTCCTTTGTTCTCTTCTCGACTGTAGTCAGAGTTGCGTATGACACCAGATAGTATCACGTGTATCTATGTCAATGGATTTGTTAGACTAAATGTCACTATACATTTTACTAATATGCTGTTTTGAACTTGCTGAGAGCACTTAAGATGGTTTCTTGGAAAACCGAAATTGATGTGCCTAAATAAAGCAAAAGATTTTACGGCTAATGCTGCTCCTTTCATTATTGATAAAGTAAATAAAATAAAATAAAAATAAATAAAAAAACAGAAAGAAAGAGAGAGAGAGAGAGAGAGAGAGAGAGAAAGAGATATCTTTATACTTATCAGACGCATTATAACTCAAGATCCAGACAACCTAATAACGTGAAATTTGGTACACGTAAACAAAATTACACGGGGAAGGTTCTTAAACAGGTTTCGTTCCATTTCTTGGAAAAGCAACCAGAAAATTTCAGAAAAAGTGAGAGTGCGTTTTCAATGTGTCCGTGTAAATCTATATCTTCGCACTGATCTTCAGGAAATTTTGCACAACTGACCTTCAAAACAAGAGGAAGAGCACTGTCTACATAAAATTTCGTTCAGTGCATTTGCTCCGATCTTGATGAAATTTTGTACAATTTACCTTGATTTCTTTAACATAAATGTACTCTTTTATTACATGCAAATGAACGATTTTGTACGCTTCTACAGAAAACCCTATTTTAAACTCGGGCAAAGCCGGGTACTTGCAGCTAGTTACAGATCAGAGATATCTTTATTTTTCTACATAATTTCCAAATACATTGAGGCACTTTGTAACGCAACAACACAGTGACAAAAATGTTCAAATGTTTGTAGAGCTTACGGGACTTAACTACGGGGTCATCATGAACTAGCTAATACTAAGGACGGCACAAATATCCATGCCCGAGGGGGGATTCGAACCCCTAACCGTAGTGGCCGTGCAGACTGTGACTGGCGCGCCGCAGAACGCTCGGCCACCGCGGCCGGCACACAGTGACCAACGCCACAGTCTGCGTGTGTAAACACGATCAGTATAAATGACAGCGGATAGCCGCGCGGTAGTAGCCGAGCTGTCTGGAGCGCCACGTTGCGGATCGCGAGGCCTCCTGCGTCGGAGGTTCGAATACTCCCTTGGGCATGGATGTGAGTATTGTTCTTAGGTTAGCTTAACTTACAAGGGAACTCCACGAACCAGAGGCGGCAAAACTTTTTGAAAAGTTGGGTTTAGGAAGTCCTTACCATGATAAAATTTATGGCGCATTGAAAATCTGCAAAATTTTATTTTAACCCTGCGGAATTAAGCGTTAAAAATTGAACAAAATCCGACTATCTCAAAAACTATCAAAGATAAAAATTTCGAACCACTTTTTTCCTATGAAACCGGTATAAGTAGAGCCTTTGGCGAAAATTTCGAGCATTTTGCGATATCTCCAGCCGTTTGTGAAAAAACTTGAAATTTGTGCATTTTTGAACCTCTTTTTGCTTGTAAAAATTATAATTAGGCAGTAATAAGCAGTGAAACGCATAATGACGTCTGAAGTGATCTTTTTAAATATATACCTTCCGGTTGGTATGGTAAATGCACCGATTGAAACCAGAATTTACGCTTTGAAACAATTTGCGCTTGTCCCCCCGGAGTAGGCAATAGGCGTTGCACGTCCGCGGTCATAATCTGTCTGGACTGTGAGAGACACGCAGCCCAATGGTCCGCTGTGGCCGACGGTTCGTCATTCCTCCTTTGGGACCAGCGTGTCGAGTTGATACGTGGTTCTAACCCGCCCCGCTGGGGCACCCTGCACCTTTCGTTACTCCGATAGAGTACTGCTTCAAAACGAATATGGGCACTTGTGTAAATGAAGACTGCAAAGAAAGAAGCTTCATTCGATGCAGTTGGTGTACCCAACTGCTGTGCTTTGAGCACTTCGTGGAACAATACCGCCTTTCATGAGTAGGGGTGATTCTGCCTGTCATTCTGCCTTTGTGATTGTATGCATCTTGTCGCTTCTTCCTCCAAAGTAAAACGCAGTCTACATGAAATGCATACACATTGTTTAAAATCTAGTACAGTTTGTTTCAGAGACTCGGGCTAAGTATTGGTGATACTACGTGATGCGAAACTAACCTTCTATGGACGTTGCAGAAACCATATTTATATTAAAAATTTATCCCTAATTAATGCAAACGATATAAAATGTTATTTTTATAAGTCACTTTATGCTACAAATACAGTGCTATCAACATTAATAATTTTATTCACGTTTTTAAATAAATTTTTCTATACGTGCCGATAAAACCCAGGTTACTTTTCAGTGGCCGTTCAAACACAAGTCAAAGTCATTTATTGGCACTTTCGAGCTGTTTACTGTTTTATAGTCAGTATATTTTTCTGTTTAAAACAGTTGTCAGGTATAGTTGAAATTACTATATTCATTTTTTAAACTAAATTTATCCTTTTAATTGGCCCAATTCACGTTAAAATAATCCTTCAGTGTTGTATATCCTGTATATGGTATCCAACGTGTATAATTGAGAAGTAGCTAGGTATTACGCTACTATGATAAGATATGGGTAGCACATTTCGGAGATAACCTTTTTAAATGTCGCTCCGAATGAGCTATAAGAATTGCATATTAGAGGGGTCCGGGAAACGCGGACCAGTGCACGTGTGCTCAGGCTGGCTCACAGAGTAGAGTACGACTACGAGCCAGGCTCGACTCCATTCCCCTCCCCTCCCCTCCCCTAACCTAACAGTTCCATTCGTCGCCCGGCGAACGTGCCTACTCCGGGGGACCAAGCGCAAATTGTTTCAAAGTGTACATTCTGGTTTCAGTCAGTGCAGTTACCATACCAACCGGAAGGTATATATTTAAAATGATCACTTCAGACGTCGTTATGCGTTTCACTGCTTATTACTGCCTAATTATAATTTTTACAAGCAAAAAGAGGTTCAAAACTGCACAAATTTCAAGTTTTTTCACAAACGGCTGGAGATATCGCAAAATGCTCGACATTTTCGAAAAAGGCTCTACTTTTACCGGTTTCATAGGAAAAAAGTGGTTTGAAATTTTTATCTTTGATAGTTTTTGAGATAGTCCGATTTTGTTCAATTTTTAACGCTTAATTCAGCAGGGTTAAAATAAAATTCCGCAGATTTTCAATGCGCCATAAATTTTATTATGGTAAGGACTTCCTAAACCCAACTTTTCAAAAAGTTTTGCCGCCTCGGGTTCGTGGAGTTCCCTTGTTAGTTTGTAAGACTGATGACCAACGTAGTTTGGTCCCATAGAATTACACATCTGAACATTTTTGACAGTGGATAGTATGAGAAATATTTATGGCCTATATGTATATATATCGCGCGTAAATTGGTTAATTTTCTTGTGTAAGGAAATTATGTACATTATAAATGTTTAAATGAAGGAGGAAGGAATATTAGGGTTTAACGTCCCGTCGACTGCTTGGTCATTAGAGACGGAGCCCACGCTCGGATTTTTGGGGACGGATGGGGGAAAGAAATCGGCCGTGCCCTTTGAAAGGAACCATCCCGGCATTTGCCTGGAGTGATTTAGGGAAATCACAGAAAACCTAAATCTGGAGGGCCGGAGGTGGATTTGAACCACCATCCTTCCGACTACCAGTGTGCTACCACTGCGCCACCTCGCTCGGTGAATATTTAAATGATGTCTTATTGTGCCAAGAAACAAATGGAATGCATTGTTGTAGATACGTTAGGTAGCATCTTTGCGTGGAGCAGTTGTTATCGCTGAATCCAGTCTAGCGTGAGGCGCGAGAGAGAAAAGTTGATGTTGAGCTCTCGAGGTGAACGGTAGAAAAGTAAGCTTTAGTAGAGTGGTTTTACGACGTTTTGGTCCAAGCAGCAGTTTTGGCAAATGGGCACTGGCAAATAATTGTCGTAGGCACAGCGTCAAAACTTCAAGAGGAATGCTGCGTGTCCAATGTTTAAACAACGTTTTGTCGCCAAGAAGATTCCATTTTGCCAATCATTATAATGTGCCAGCAACAATCACTGCTGCGAAGTAAGATATGTAACGCTAAGTCAACGTTTAGTCAATAGCGAACTTGTGTGAAATTAATTAGTGACGGCAAAATTATTCACCCTCGGCGCTATCCAAACAGGTTCCTATTCCGTTACCTTTAATATTCCGAGGCTCAACCTGAACAATAAAAGACGTTACGTAAATCTAACTAATATTCCGAAGCTCAACCTGAACAATAAAAGATGTTACGTAAATCTCACTAAAATCAGTTGTATTCCAAAAGATTTCAGTACTCGAAGAATAATAAATATGCTACATAAACTCGCAGTACAATTAATAACAATTGCAGATCATTGACTATGAACATGTTGTTCAATCATTCAAAATTATCAAGCAGTGAATATTAATTTTGGGTTAGGTATCAAATTCACATGTACTAAAAGACGGACTGCAACACTTGGTTACTGAATTAAACTGAAGAATTCAGTTATACTGTTAAAAACAGTTTGATGGCAGATTGAGTTGTTGATATTATATGGAACAATAGTCCATGCCATATTATCACTTCTCAAGATCAACATTTGATCCAATTTCTTAAAAGAAAATTAATTGAGTCTCAGTAAATGACTCACTTGATCAATCAGCTAGTCATTTTAGACGAAAGTCAATTACAACAATTTCAAGTACTATTGCTAATCAAAAGATAGTGAAGTGGCTTCGCAATCATTCTAGTGATGGTTTGATTTTACGTAGAATTGTTGCATGCCTGCTTATTCTTAAAAAGCTTAATGTCCATTAGAAAGATTTATGCTAATTGCTTCCATTGAATAAATAACCTGAATTTACTGATTTTATATATCTCTATGTTTCCTGCAGCTTTGGCGTGTGCGCTTAATCTGCATTCTGTGCCTGTGTTGTTCCAAATATTCATTCGTATAATTTTTGCTCTTATGGACAGTGTTTGAACTCTAATATCTCACGATGACACAATTTTCACTTCTTTCCCTTCTTCCTCTTCTGTTCTCATTATCTCTTCATCCTTTGACTGTGCTCCTATTTCCTTTCTTCTGTCCACAATGTTTCTGTCTTCTTCTTCTCACGTACCATAATTTTGCATTCTTAATTTTGTTTCTGAATTCTTTTCTGTCTCCTGTTGATTCCCAACTGCCTTAAGTCTTCCTCTATTTCATGATAGCAATTTGTTTTCTGGCTTGAACTGCTTACTACAACAAAGATTCTCTTTTTAAGTCAGGTCTTGCCCATTCTCTGTATGTGCGCACAGAACGATAATCTGCGTTTTATGATCATGTCTGTAAGACTGTCAGTGTACTGGTACAGTTCTTTATTATGTCATTTCATCCATATCCCATCTCTGTGTTTTGGTCCAAATATTTTCCTGAGAATTTTACGTTCTATTTTCTGTCACTGTGATGCCCGATGCTCCAATTGTGGTGCTTCTGGTAATACGACTGTTTTGTACTATCTAACTATGACCAATCTTGATATGCTTTTCTTATTTAATGTGACCATGCGAGTTTGTATGCTTTCTGGAGTTTTTCTGTGCGTTCTTTGTTAGATTCCTTGTTTGATCCTCACATTTCTATATATTATCCTAAGTATTTAAATTTTTCCACTTAATTCATTACTCACACGGATCATTCTGAAGTCTAGTAAGTCGCGATTGTCGGTAGCGTAGGCCGGTAAGGTTACAACTTGTCATCCCGCTTTATAAGCTTCAAAAAGCCTTCCAGGTAAAAATCAGAGCGTTGCATACGGAAGAAGCATTGCGTCCCAGAAAACAGTGAGTAGCACTTTACTTGCAGATGGAGTGCTTTTGAACGTCTTTCGGACGGGTGATGACGGATGTTTCCACTCCACGGATGCGTGTAATGGTTGACCCACTTTTCATCCCCCGTCACAATCCGAAAGTCATTACCATATTGATGGTCGACCTCTAAGCAATGGTTTATCGGTCTCTCACGTGCGCATTCACCTGCTGTGTCGTCTTTCTCCAATAGCCGTTCAACGCTTCTTCCACATGCAACGACCAGATTATTTTCTAGACGTATTTTTGAAGATTATAAAGCGGTTTGACAAATGTCTCAATGTTCTTGGAAATCATGTAGAGAAGCAAAGATATGTATTATGTCTCATTCAACTTTTTTCCTTTCATACACTGCCCACAGTCGACAGGGGACTACCCTCGTACGACAGTTAGCGCCAGTAGAAAACTGTTCCAAACTGGAGTCTGATAAGGATTCGTGTATAAAACAGCAACTTGTGATTGAACTCTTCATTGCTGAAGAAGTCGCGTCGATTGAAATCCATCGACGCTTTCTAAACATGTTACAAGATAAATCAATCAAAAGTGAAGGCCGTAATCTCCACAAAATACCTAGGAATTACTATTACTTCAGACTTAAAGTGGAAAGAACACGTAGATAATATCGTGGGAAAGGCGAACCAGAGACTGCGTTTTATTGGCAGAAACCTTAAAAGATGCAACAGAACTACAAAAGAAACTGCATACACTACGCTTGTTCGTCCATTTTTGCAGCCCAGTGTGGGGCCCTTACCAGGTGGGTTTAACGGAGGACATCGAAAGAGTCCAAAGAACTTCGTTTCGTATTGTCACGATACAGGGGAGACAGCGTTACGGAAATGATGCAGGATCTGGGATGTGAATCATTACAACAACGGCGCTTATCGCTGCGGCGTGGGCTACTTGCGAATCTCCAATCGCCAACATTCTCCTCCGAATGCGAAAATATATTGTTGACTCCCATTTACATAGGTAGAAATGATCATCAGAATAAAATACGAGAAATCAGAGCTGGAACAGAGAGATTCAGGTATTCTTTCTTCCCGCGCGCTATTCGAGAATGGAATGGGAGATAAATAGTATAATGGTGGTTCGACGAACCCTCTGCCAGGCACTTAAATGTGATTTGCAGAGTATCCCATGTAGATGTAGATGTAGATGTAGACGAAACAATAGACGCGGGCAATGTGTGGTGATGGATACCAGCCAGCGACGCGGACCTATGGGAGAGTCGCGAGTTAGCGGTGCTGGAGGGACGCTTGATGTGGAAGGATAGGCTGCTGGAAACATCATCCCAGGTCGGAAAGCTGTGGGCCGCTCGTCTCTACGCCGTCGATGGAGCCGCTCTTCGCCCGTCGCCCAGAACTCCAATGGCTGACACCAGTCGCTTCATCACCGGCGAGGCTCCGTGGTGTGTGCACGAGAATCAACGCTCTGCCCACCATGGCACGGAGAACCCTTGGCCGAGACCAGGAGAAGATGTGTCGGACCGGGTGCAACGCCTTCGTGGTGGCTTGTTGGGGAACGAGCCGGGTGCACGTCCCATGTCACGACCCAATCGTGAACTAATTTGCCCGCGGACTGGCTCAGAAACGCTTTGATGTCTCTGTTGAGCCCCACCTTCTCACACTAGAGGACAGCGGTACACATATGCTTGACGCTCAAGTCGTCGGAGATAACCTCTACCTCGACTGGCGCCACCGGCAAAATCGAATTACGACGTACCAGAGGTGCAGTGCGAGCTCACATCTGTCCTGCAGGGGATTAACACGTTTAATTAAATATCAATTGAATACAAATAAACAATCCCTGAGACGGATTTTCGTGTCGAATATTTCAAAGACATTATTGATAAATCTGAAGCATTGAATTAAAATTTGTGGTGCGGCCGGGAATCGACCCCGGACCTCCATGATTACTAGTCAGATGTCTTAACCGTTTTTTGTTTATTTTATTTTTAGGGCCTCCTTCCACCCATTCAGCCAGTCCTTGCGCTCGCCAAATTCGCCTTCTTCGGCGTCGGTTTCAACCGCCTTGTAACTGAATATTTATTTATTTATTTTTCTCATGCGGCAACGGACAGTGTCTTCAATAATTTTAAATGAACTTATATGCGTCTTCCATCATAATTAAATTAGTAAGGGCCTCTTTGGTGTAAATTTTAACTTTTGCCTAGGAAATAGTAATCTGTTGTCTCGCGACAGTTGAGGTATGTTGCAGTGTAAATGGAATGTCTTTTAGTTAAAATTTAGAAAGAAACACATATAACTTAAAACGAATCTACTACGTGATGTAAACTTGTAGTAAAAAGAAAACATACATCTTTTTCACCGCAAATAAAACTATGCCTTCATTGGCCGTATAAATATTGATTCTTGAAATCGGCGGCTTATGAAACAAAACAACAATTCCTTAGGGAAGATTGGTAAAATAGAATAACTCGTAGTAGACGAAAAGCAAGGATGGGAGTTCGCACAAAACATAGCTAAATAAATAAGTCTCCTAGTTCTTTATCTACTGCAATGTTCTAGTCAAAAAATTCCCATAGTTGTTTTTATAATTTTTCTGGCGTTTCAGTTTATGATGTTCCGTTTGTAAATACATCCAGTAATCTTCTTTCTTCTTTTCTCTGTTCCTTAATAGATAGGTGTGTCCTTTTAACCAGTTGACTACTCTCCTTTTGGTGGGAGGGTAAGGCACTTCGTCTGGGTTGAGTAGGCGAGCCGGTGTGATCGTGTTGGGAGACGTTCGCAGCATACTTGCAAGTTTTGTTCTGCAGAGGAGCCATATCTCTTGTACAAGGTGACATATAAATCTACGTTCATTCGTGTCTATGAGACTGCAACGTATGCAATTTGGCGATTTTGCCAGGTGAATGTCGTACAACTTGGAATTGGTCGGAAGTTTTCTATTAACTGCTAATTACCATGTGGACCTCACGCTCGTTGGTAATCGCGCGTCCTGTACGTTTTCCCAAATTTTGTTCCAGTTATATTCTTTATATATGTTCTCTATTCTATTTCTCTGTTTCTTTTTCATCATCATGTTGTATACTATTTTAACTTTGTATAGATCTTTCTCAGAAATACGGCGTTTAATGTAGCTATACTCCAGAAGAAAATGCTTCAGATGATTGAAAGCAGTCGGAATGTGGCGTACATCCATAGGTGCCTCCATGCTGTCCGGAGCTACTTCTTGCAGTAAGTGACTCACAAGTGCGTTGGGTGATCTTTGCCACAGTTTATATGTTTTGCTAAGATACAAAGCTTGGGACTTGACATACATATCTGTCAAATTAATGCCTCCCTTTCCTGTTGCTAATATAAGAGTATCGTATTTTATTTTAAATAACTGTCCTCTGCTTACAAAGTGGCCGAGCGCTGCTAGCATTTGTTGCGCTATTGTGCGAGGTAGCGGTAGCAGCTGAGCAACAAAGTTGACCTTCGAGGTGATGTACGTCTTCGATAACTGTACCTTTTGCATTGCATTTATGTTCCGCAAAACATATTGCTGTGTGCTAACTCCAATTTTTCCCAACAGCCTCCTGTAGTTGAGGGCGGCACTGTTGTTGATATTGCGCGTGAATTCGATTCCGAGGGTTTTGAGTTTGTCCACAAGTTTTATGGGTTCAGTTCTAAATTCTGTCCCTCGGTCGATGTTCAAAATTCCTGACTTTTGCCAGTTGGGTTTGGCTCCTGACGCGGCTGCTTATCGAGATACAATGTGAAGTGCGGTTGCTAGCTCGCTTCCGTCTGTCACTATACAACTGACGTCATCCGCGTACGCGTGGCAGACTATTTTTTGGCCATGTAGCCGCAATCATCGGAGTTCTTGAGTGAGCGTGAACAGGAGAGGTTCAAGCGATATTGCAAAAAGTGCCATAGACATGGGACATCCCTGTCGGACCGAGCTCTTTATAGCGATCGACCTGCTGAGTTGTCCGTTTATACTGATTTTGGACGTACCGCTAGTCAGTAGGTTTTTATTAGTGGTTACAACTTTTGTGGGAAATGGGCTTGTATTAACGTCCTAAAAAGATATGAATGGTTGACTGCATCAAAAGCTTTCGCAAAGTCGAAGGATATGATAGCACTCTTGATATCTCAGGCATCTGCGGTTGCGATAATATCGCGGTAGTCGCTTAATGTGTGATACATAGTTCTGATTTTTCCACACTTGTTTGATAGGCTCCCGTTATGGTCGTGATGACTGAATTTAATCTTTGCATTATTACTCTGGCAAAAATTTTAAAATCACTATTTAATAGTATTATGGATCTAAAAGTTTCGATAGTCTTCCCTCCTGAAGTTTTGGGGACTAAGACCACGGTGCCTTCACAAAATTCTGTCGGCATTTCGTTGATATTCATTAGTTCATTACATACTAATGTCATATTACTGGCTAACTTCTGTAAGAATATTTGATATAGTTCTGCAGGTAGGCCATCAGGGCCTGGCGACGTATTTTTCGGGCTTCTTTGAATAGCGACGATGACAACATCTTCCGTTATCTCTGCGGCGAGTTCTTCCGCTTCCTCAGGACTCAATCTTCCCGACAAATTCGACGTGATGCTTTCCTGCGCTATTTCGTCTGTTGGTTTCTCTGCTAATAGTGCTGTAAAATGTTTGTGCACTTCTTCCCTTATTCCGCTTATTCGGTCAATAGTCGACGGCAAGAGTTTTCAATTCTGTCAAAAATTTTTGGTTTGTCCGCTTGGTTTCCTGTATGACATGACACATAGACGTCGTTTCTCCTTGTATCGTATTTTGCAGTCGCGTTCGAACTTTGCATCCTTCAAGTTGTTGTCGCTTCAGCGTTAATAATTTGGCTTGTATTCGTTTTATCTGTTTGTAATTTTCGATTAGAGTTGCGTCTTGTTATAATTCTCCCAAGTATTGAAAATAAAATTCTACAGTCTTCTTTTGCCATGCACTTTTTTCGCGAAAGTAAGTTTTTACAGTTTTTATTATTGCCGGATCGGCACATTTCATCCACTAAATAACAGCGTAGTTGTATCTTGAAAACTTCCTCTCATATTCTGCCCACGTAGTACAGAAGGCTGCGCGGCATTCTGGATCGGAAAGATGAGCAACGTTTAGTTTCCATGAAACTTTCCCTCTGCAGGTCCCTTATTTCGCAAGTTTTATAGTGGATATGTACGCTACGTGATCAGAGAATGTGGTAGGCCATCTCTCGGATTGTAAAATGTCGTCTTGCAGATTAGATGTTACATAAATTCTATCAATACGGCTAGCAGAGTGACCAGTAACATGGGTGAAACCGGGTATGTCACCGTGTTTTTCCTCCCACGTATCAATGAACTTTAAGTCTCTTACGATCGTCTCTAACCACTGATTTATTAAAATTGGGCGTTTGGTCCTTCGGACTAAGAAAGCAGGCAAAATCACCCGCAAAAAATGTCTGTGCGGATCGTGGTAAAAAGAGAGGAACTATATCTTCCTTGAAAAACTGTGCTCTAAGGCATTTATTTTCCGTTCCAGAGGGAGCGTAAACGTTAATAAATCGAGTACTGTTCACAGTGAAAGGTATACCTCGGCTGTTCGGCAGTTTCTCGACATTTGCAGTTCATATCCCTTCTTTAGACAATATTGCTGAACCAAGGCCATTGCCCAGTCCGGGGTTCATTATGACGCTGTAGCCAGTGATGCGATCTAAAGGAATCTCCTTTACCTCTTGCAAACATACTATGACAAGATCGGCTGAGTATAAAAAGTCTTGGAGATTTCGCAATTTTAGCGCGCTACTGATTTTGTTAATATTGAGAGTCGCAATTCTTTACGCCCGAAGAGATGTCATTTTGATAGGTCTTCCTCAGTGTTGCCGTGTTACGATGTTGGCCATTTCGATTTAATAGAATTCCGGGTCGTCCTCGGTCAGGATTGCATCCGGGACGTCATTTTGCTGGTGCTGGGACTCCACCAATCCGAATGCGGACGACTTCCCTCCTGTATCTTCTCGATGTTTCGCCATCTCTGTATCATAAGTGCAGGCGTCAACCTCAACCTCAACCTCAACTTTCGAAGTCTGATGTTTGTTCGTGTCTTCTTGAGTATTTCTTGACAATGCGTTCTCTCTGACTTCGTCATAATCCATCATTTCGGTACATTTTGTTGAGATCATAATCTCACGGTCTTGGCTGTTTTCGATTTCTTCGAAATTTGTCGTTTTACGGAAGGGGTTTCTTGAGAATTTTCAGTCAGTTTTTGGGCCATCATTTTTGCTTTGTCACGCAGAATTTTTGCGTCTTTTGCGGCTCCCTGATGAGCTCTCTTGCGTTTTTTGCGCTTCTCTGGAGACGAGTCTGTACTCGGATGTTCGTCGGTCTCAGACGTCTCAACGAGGCTGTCCTTGGGATTGACGCTTTCGCCTCGACATTTGTCGAGTCTTTCTACCGTGTGGTTGTTCTCATGTTGTTCTAAATGTTGACTAGTCTCGGTCGGTGGGGGTGGCCATAGGAGTAGATTTTGGAATAAATTATTTCATAGATTCTGTCACGTTTTTGAGGTCACCTTCTTCTTGTAGTATGTAAGGATTCCCTTCTTTAACCGCGGAGTCATTCTGGCCACTATCTCCATCCTTGTTAACAGAGATGTGGCCTCTATGATCATAGTTTCTATAGGTGTAGTCGTTTCCTTGAAGTGACTGCCATCTATTTATTGGTGCCAGGTCTACGCTTAGATCCGACGCGACGTGCCCGCGGACTGCTGCGACGTACGTCACAGGTAACTTAGACATCGCGCTTGGCCCGTCCGTCTCTCCTCACGGTAACTGCGCCACGCGCCCCTGAACGCACTGGGCACGAACGTGTTCTGTCGTCCCGCAGGCTGCGCACGTTCTTGGTTGTCCGTCGTACATGACTATAGCTCTTTACCCACAAACAGTGATGTACGATGGGATGTGCTTCAGAAAATCGATTTTCACTTGCCGTACACCGTTCAAAACGGGGAATTTATGAAGACTAGACCTCTTTTCGGCAACATTACTAATGACAGTTCCGTATTCTCATAGTTTGACATTGATTTGTTCCGCTGCTATTTCGAACGGTAACTCAAAAATTCTAAGAGTTCGTATACCCAGTCCTGCATGCGTGACTCGAACTGTTCCTACATTACCATCGGAATGTTTGAATTTCCACCGCAGGATGCAACTACTTGTTCACATTTTTCTGAGCTCGTCAACTTCAGGTAAACAGTATTACTAACTATCAACAGGTGTATTCCAATCATGTCATCCGCGGAAAGTTTCATTTCTTCTTCTACAAAATTCTCAACTTCAGATGAGCTAGGTCGTACAAAGTTGGGGTCGAAACTTATTTTCAACGTATCCTTTCGTAGTTGTTGACCCATTACGCCTTCTGTTTCTATATTAACGAAAAGAATAAGGGACGCTTAAAGCGTACACTTACCACACAGCGCTCGGCCATCAGCAGCGAGGATGTAAACAACGTCCGCACAGCAGGGCCGCCTCACGCGGAATGAACCGTTAGACCACCACCCCACTAACGATTGAGGCGCCTTGGAATAGACTAAGTATGATTTACCTCCACGTCACAATTATCTTTTGAACACAGAAGCTGAATTAAAGTTTGTGACGAGGAGGGAAATCGTACTTACATTACTCCAAGGACTATTAACCGAACTTTACTTTTGTTATGGTTGGCTCTCCAGGAGACTTCAGTAGGTCTGAGGGAATGTCGTTTACTAAATGTTAAAATGTTTGTAAAGCTTATGGGACTTAACTGCACGATCATCTGTCCCTAGACTTACAAACTGCGTATAAACTACCTTATACTAAAGACTGCACAAACATCCATGCCCGATGGGGGATTCTAACCCCCACGGGGAATGGCCTCGCGCATCACAGCATAGCGCCCCAAAGCGCTCGGGCCCTCCACCGCGGCGAATATCGTTTACTCTAGGGTCCTTTTTTGGAGTTACGTCTTTCATTGTTCTGGCAAATTTTCTCAGTATATTATCTCCTATTTCATATTCACCTACTTTCTTTTCCCTTCCTACAATATTGTCACAAAGATAACTTTCTTTTCAGAGCTCCTCTATATATTCTTTCCAACTTTCAGGTTTCCCTATCCATCTGGATTTTTTATATTGATACAGCTGCTTGTCTCAAAACGTCTCCTTTTGCTGTACGCCACATCTGTTTTTCCCGTCTCTATACATTCTTCTACAGACTTGCATTTGACCTCTTGCCACTCCTGTTTAGTCAACTTTCCACTTCCTGTCAATCTCAGATTTAGTTTTCTGTACGTAATTTTACCTGCTTCATTTACGGAATTTTTATATTTTCTTCTTTGATCAATTAAATTTTTATTTCCTGCAACACCCAAGGATTTTTTGTAAGTCTTGTCTTTCTATCTATTTGTTCCTCTGCTGGTTGTACTATTTAATCTCTCTAATGTACCCATTCATATTCTATTGCGTTATTTCCCTCGCGTTTGTGTCAATAGTCACATAATTCTCCCTCTGAAACTCTCAACAACTTTTGGAGCAATTTATCTTATTTTCCGACCCGTCTGCAATTATTTTCTGTTTCAGTCTACGGTTCATAGCCAGTGAGGTTTGATCAAACTCTATATCTGCCCTGAATGTGTCTTAATTTTATAATCGGGTTCCGAATTCTATATATTAACATTACAAAATCTATCTTGTACCTTACTAGACCCTAGGTCTCTTCCATGTATCCAACCGTGTTTCATGATTCTTAAACGAAGTGCTTGTTATATTATGCGCAATGTAGTACCATGCTGCTTTCATGCCTTTTACCCAGTCGGTATTTTCCTACTATATTTATTTAAAGTTTTCTTCTTCCTTAAGTAGACGAATAATTTCTTTACATCCTCATACATTCCTTGGATCTCCTCATCATCGGCGGAGCTAGTTGACATATAAATTTATACTAATGAGGTCCGTGTTGGCTACATGTCTATCTTGACTACGGTAATGTGATCATTGTGCTGTTAATACTAATGTACCCGCATTCCTATTTTCTTATTTATCATTAGACTCACTCCTGTAATACCCGCAAATGATTTTGTATTTATAACCCAGTAATCATAAATCATAGGTATTGAATTGAGTGTCAAAACTGCTATTACACTTCCCTGGGAACTGAGCGTGAACTGTGACCTTAACGGCAGTACTTAACTATTACATTTTTACTCCGACGATAATCAACAGCTACGCAATTTAATTTGCGTGGACTCTGCACTGACAAAAGTCTAGGATATCTGGTAACTTCGCGTCCGACGTTCTAGTTCCTGGCGAAGTGTAACGTCTCGGCGACGTGCTTTACACTCAACAAGTGAATAGTACCATGAATTCCAAATGTGGCACGACGTCACCTATCAGGTGTGCCCATTTTCCAGTTTTCGTTATTAAACAGCGCTGTAAGGGACACTGCACAAATGCAAAGGCCACGGGTGTTGACGTCGATGTTCATTTATTTACGCGTTTCGTACTAGTCATCATCAGAATCTGCAATTTTATATCCATCAATTAGCATGGTGTTACAAAAAGAGAATTATTAAAAGAAATTGACATAATACACCGTAAATAAAAGGGAAAAAAATACATACCTAAGCGTGGGGTAATTTTTCATACACTTGTGAGTCATGGCCCTGCTGAACTATACTAAAGCAAAGTATTAGACAGCGCCGTCCAAGTAAACGAAAGCTGTCGCCAGGTGGCACTGGTACACTTGATAAAGAATGTGAAAGTAGGTACTATAAAAACTATAAAAGTAACAAAACTAGGTTGCCACAAATACTAAAAATTTTTGAAACTAAAGACGGAGAATATGTGGTAATGAAATATTATTGCATGCAGCTCCCACTGTTAGAGGCACATAGCTATGACGGTGAGCAATTGCACAGGAAGGATTGGAGGGATTCAGAAGAACTTTAATTCTTTGTGAGTCTACGAATGAACAAAATGTTCCAATGTTTGTACAGCTTATGGGACAACTACGGGGTGATCAGTCCCTAAACCTACAAACTACTTATGAACTAGCTTATACTAAAGACGGCACAAACATCCATGCCCCAGGGGGGATTCGAGCCCCCGACCGCAGCGGCCGTACAGACCGTGACTAGCACGCCGCAGACCGCTCGGCCACCGCGGCCGGCTACGAATGAACGTAGGCCTTATGATGACAGCCTTACGGACAGTGCATTTTATATTAAGTGACATACTTCAGTAGTTTTCCTATTTGAATGCCGTCCCATCTCCCACCCTTGCCGCATCCTTGCAGCAGGGTTTTTGGATCATATCCTTGAATTATTACAACAGAACGATCTATTGACCCAAAGTCAACACGGATTTAGAAAATATCGCTCATGCGAAACACAACGAGCTCTTTATTCACACGAAGTGATGGGTGCTATCGACAAGGGTTCGAAAATCAGTTCCGTATTTCTTGATTTCCAGAAGGCTTTTTGACACAGTACCTCAAAAACGGCTTTTAATCAAATTGCGTGGTTATGGTACATCGCCCCAAATTTGCGATTGGATAGGGAATTTCTTGTCAGAGAGGACACAATTCGTAGTAATCGATGGTAAGGCATTGACTAAAACAGAGGTGATATCGGGCGTTCCACATGGTAGTGTTATTGGTCCTCTGCTGTTCCTTACCTACATAAACGATTTAGGGAAAAATCTAAGTAGCTCTCTTAGGTTGTTTGTAGATGACGCTGTCATTTACCGTCTAGTAAAATCATCTGAGGATCAAAACCAAATCCAAATAAGATATCAATATGGCGTAAAAATTGCCTGTTGACTCTAAACAATGAGAAGTGTGAAGTCATCCACATGAGTACGAAAATAAATCCGTTAAGCCTTGTTCACAAGATAAATCAATCAAAAGTGGAAGCCGTAAACTCCACAAAATACCTAGGAATTATTATTATTTCAGACGTAAATTGGAAAGAACACGTAGATAATGTCGTTGGAAAGGCGAACCAAAGAATGCGTTTTTTCGGCAAAATCCTTAAAAGATGCAACAGAACTACAAAAGAGACTGCATACACTACGCTTGTCCATCCATTTTTGGAGTATTGCTGCCCAGTGTGGGATCCTTATCAGGTAGGTTTGACGGAGGACATCGAAACAGTCCAAAGAAGGGCAGCTCGTTTCGTATTGTCACGATACAGGGGAGACAGCGTTACGGAAATGATACAGGATCTGGGATGGGAATCATTACAACAACGGCGCTTATCGCTCCGGCTTGGGCTACTTACGAAACTCCAATCGCCAACATTCTCCTTCGAATGCGAAAATATATTATTGACTCCCACTTATATAGGTAGAAATGATTATCAGAATAAAATACGAGAAATCACTCGAACGGAGAGATTCAGGTGATCTCTCTTCCCGCGCGCTATTCGAGAACGGTAAGGGAGATAAATAGTGTAATGGTGATTCGATGAATCGTCTGCCAGGTACTTAAATGTGATTTGCAGAGTATCCCATGTAGATGTAGATGCCATTGGTCACCGTCATAGATATGTGCCTCTGACAGTGGGAGCTGCACTCAATAACATTTCGTAACCAAATTTTCTCCATTCTACCTTTAAAATTTTTAAGTACTTACGGCAACTTAGTTTTGTTTCTTACACAGTTTTTTGTATAGTACCTACTTATCTTTATCATGTACACTAGTGGAACCTGGCGACGCCTTTCGTTTACTTGGATGGCGCGGTCTGCTACTTTGTTTTAGTATAGTTTAGCGGGACCATGGCGCTATACGATTAGTATGAAACTTTACCCCAAGCTTAGGTATCTACTTGTCTCTAGTGCCAGATTACACATAACGCAGAGTAGGCAACTGCCTAGAGCCGCGCGCATTTTAGGGGCCCTGTGTGCACCGATATAACAACGGGAAATTTTTAGAAACACTTTTGCGTTTAAGTTCCTGATAGTTCTGAAGAGTTTGAGGAGTACAAGACGCTCACTTGGGGCCCTTCTCAGTCCACTTACCTACCAATATTGGATAAATTATGTACATCTACATAGATACTCTGCAAATCACATTTAAGTGAATGGCACAGGGTTCATTAACCACTTACATAACCTTTCTCTACCGTTCCATTCTCTAATAGCACGCGGGAAGATTGAACACCTACATCGCTTCGTTTTCGATCTGATTTCTCTTATTGTATTGGGATGGTCATGTCTCATTATCTAGGTTGGTGCTAGCAAAATATTTTCACATTCAGATGTAAAAGTCTGTGACTGAAATTTCGCAAATAGATTTCGCCGCAATGAATAACGTCGTTCTTTTAATGATTTCCACCTCAAATCGTGCAACATTTCCGTGATTATTTCCCCTCGTAACGTGATAAAAATAAACGAGCTGCCCTTCTCTGAATCTTCTCAATGTACCGTCAGTCCCACCTGGTGAGGGTCCCACACTGGGCAACAGTACTCCAAGTGTGATGTAGGTAGTCTCTTTGGTGGAGCTGTTGCATCTTCGAAGCGTTCTGCCAATGAAACGAAACCTTTGGCTCGCCTTCCACAATATTTTCTGTGTTCTCTTCAGTCTAACTTCAAAAATGTTCAAATGTTTGTAGAGCTTATGGGACATAACTACGGGGTTATAAGTCCCTAAACTTACAAACTACTTATGAACTAGCTACAGCTAAGGACGTCACAAATATCCATGCCCGAGGGGATCGTTCTCTTCGAGATAGTTCATGATGTTCGAACAAAGTATATGTTCCAAAATTCTACTGCAAATCGACGTCAATGAGATGGGCCTGTAATTTTGGGGATCACTCCTATTGCCTTCCTTGAATATGGGAGTGACCTGAGCAACTTTCCAGTCTTTGGGTGCGGATCTTTCGCTGAGTGATTGGTTGTATATGATAGCTAAATACGGAGCTATTGTTTCAGCATACTCTGAAAGGAATCTAGTCGGTGTACCATCTGGTCCGGAAGATTTGTTTTTATTTAGTGACTTACGTTGTTTTACTACTCCAGGAACATCTACTTCTAACTACTAAATGTATAGAGCTTTCTCGTCGTATGAAAGCTTATAATAAAGTTCTTTTCCTTTTTTGGATTCCTTGTTGAGTTCCCTGAAGTCCGATGATGAAATTAAAGAAGATGCCCAGATATTTAGACATTTATTCTGAGGACATCGAAGAGGAATATGTGGACGAAATGATTCATTTTAAATTGTTCACTTGACAAGAAGCAGTTTTTAAAGCTGGCCAAACACATTTTTGAAAATATGTTGAAATCAACGTTCCCAAATGTTATGGCTGCATTAAAATTTTACATATGTCTCATGATTACGAATGTAACGGGCGAGCGAAGCTTTACAAAACTAAAACTTATAAAAAATTGTCATAGATCTACAATTTCCCAAGAACGTTTGAACTCACTTGCCATTACGGCCACAGAATATGATATCTTGCAGGATATACACTTTAATTTTAATAATTTCGAAGATTTTGCTGCAGAAAATAAATAAACAAATAAATAAATAAAATAAAAAAATAAAACAAGAGCAAACAAAAATAAAATTAAGGGAAGTAAATGTTTAATGCGTTTCTTAATTATTATTAATTTCTACATTTTTGTTAAATAATTTCTGGAATATTATTCTATTAATTACCGTATATTGATGACAATTTTTTGTTTTGTTGAATAAATAGATTTACATGTTGCACGAAAATGTCTCATTTCACTATGGCTGAACATATTAATTACTTAAAACGAATGCCTCGATTGTGGAATACCGCAATTTTATTGTTATTATTATTATTGTTATGGATTACCTCAATTTTATTATTATTCTTATTATTACCAATATATTGTTTTTGGTGTAAAAGTATTAGCTTATTAAGGGATGAGTTGGGAGCGGGGCCCCAAGATTCGGTTTGCCTAGGGGCCTCCAACAGGGCTTATTCCGGCACTGCTTGTCTCCTGGTATTTACGGTGTGTTAAGTCAATTTCTTTTAGTAATTTTCAGTTTGAAACACCATGTTACTTGATGGTCATAAAATTACAGATTCTGACGATGAGTAATTCGAAACGCTTAAATAAATGAACAGCCGCATCACCACCTGTGACCTCTGTATTTGTACAGCTTCCCTAATAGAACTGTTTAATAACTAAAAAAGAAAAAGACTTATAGGCAATATCAAACGAGCGCGGCAATATAAGGGTTGTTTAGCCTTGAAATATCTATAGATATAAAATTACTTGTTTATTAATTAGCCTTCCTTTTGAAGTTTAAACAAATTCTACTACAATAAATCAAAACTAAATTTTGTAACAAAAATTGGTCTCATTTTGGATGTTGGCCCCCTAACTTACACAACCCGTCTCATATACCTGGGCCGATTTTCGTCTTTTATCAAAAGATACTTTCATAACAGAAATGATCAATATCGCTTCACTAATTTCCTAAGTAACCGCAATTTTTCCTTAAATATGTTTCACCCCTTAAATATGTTTCACCGCCGCTAAAATAATACGTGTGCCTTAGTTTTTCATGTATTATAACATTTTCATACTCCAGAAAAATCGGAGAGTGACTCTTCCACGCCGGCCGCGGTAGCCGAGCGATCTGCGGCGCGCCAGTCACGTTCTGCATGGTCACTACGGTCGAGGTTTGGAATACCCCCTCGGGCATAGATATTTGTGCCGTCCTTAGTATTAGCTAGTTCATAAGTAGTTTGTTAGTTTAGGGACTGATGATCCCGTAGTTAAGTCCTGTAAGCTCTACAAACATTTGAACATTTGATTTGACTCTTCCACAGGCATACTTGTAAGTAATTCACTACGAGCCCGCTCCATGCTAGTTACAACGTTCTAGGCAGACCGCTTACAAACCAACTGAGCGTTTTATATTCTTGCCGGTTTAGGAGGCGATCTCATGATATTATATTCTTCAAAAATGAAACGCCAAGACCGCGAATTCATAATTCATTGAATGACGACCGGTTTCGGAGGAGCGTGCCACCATCATCTGTCATCAGTGTTGCCAGATGGTAGAGAAAGAAAATTCCTACATTCTCGCAAAAATGTACCTACGTTTTCTCTGCTTTCTTCCTACCAACTCATTTAAGCCCCAACATCAGGGGCGTAGCCAGGATTTGGGTCTGGGAGGGAATGAATCCAGGACTCTGGCCTGGAGGGGGGGGGGGGGAAGGGGGGCGTGGCATCATACCTCAAACTGAAATCTTAAATAAATAAATAAAAATAAAATTGGTGCTTTCTTTGTTTTGTAGAGAAGGGTGTCTCTGGGGGGGGGGGGGGGAGGGGGGGGCTCTGCAGCCCGGCTACCTCCGTCCCCTGTATACACCACTACCCTACATTCAAACTTCAACAGTATAATAAATGGAAAGAAAACTATGTCTGAAAAATAAAAACGTTTTCGAATAGGTTAGTACTTAATGTAGGTTGAATGTCGTAATTACTCAGTAATATAAAACAGTACTTTTTCATAGATCCATTTCTGGATTGATGTGCAGCAGCGACTTTTATTTCACGACTGAGTGCTATTTTACTGTCACAAATTTTGAATCCGGGTAACTGGCACATTCCACATGAAATGAGCCAAGTGGTTGTAAAATAAAGAGTTAGGCATGTGAATACATTAACACAATGTAATCACACAGATTTTCCCTTCTCAATTGTGTCCCACCTGTTACACGGTTTTTGCTTTAAAATATATTTTCAGCAAATTAGAAAAAATGAATGTTTAGACTTAATAATATAATTAATTTCCTTTTAAATTATATATATTGAAAGACGAAAATTTGAAAGGGATATTCTAAGATTATTTCAAAGTCAATTTCTTACTGTCCATGTTTCACACCCGTGACTATGGAATCAACCGTTTACATCACTTCGCTTCTGATATCCACATGTCTCAGACACTGTGGACGCTGTTGCAGCCGGCCGCGGTGGCCGAGGGGACTGAGGCGCGTCAGTCACGGTCTGCACGGCCACTACGGTCGGGGGTACGAATCCCCCCTCGGGAGTGGATATTTGTGCCGTCCTTAGTAGTAGCTAGTTCATAAGTAGCTTGTAAGTTTAGGGACCGATGACCCCGTAGTTAAGTCCCATAAGTTATACAAACATTTGAATTTGAACGCTGTTGCAGTTGAAATTGTTGCATTTGTAGTTTCACCTATTATGTTGTTTGAAGTAAACAGTGAGTACATGTGTTTTGGAATGACATAATCGCTACAATGTTTTGCTTGATTCTTCATGTCGAATTTCACTCTCACAAAACTTCTAAGGTATCTGTACCAATTCTGTTTTGTTGTTTGGTCTTAATATCGGTCACGATTGAAAACATTCTTTCTACTGCAGCATTGGAATTTGGTAAACAAAGCACAATGTTAGCTAACATACCTAGACTTTGAAACTGTCATTAAAGTTCTTGCGCTATGACACTTTGTTCCAAAACTGTACAGTGGATAACTTTAAGAGGTTTGCCTTTTCACTTCCTGTAAAGTAATGATTTTCTAAGAGTAATGCTATGTTTACAACGAATATCTAGCGTTTTGTTCATTATAACGTTGGCTGCCGCAAATGTTTTAGCGTTTTCATGTCTACATCTTCTCACATACAAATACTAACTAGTATATGGTCCTCACGTAAATAAATAACAGTCTACTCAAGGTAATATAACGTCTTTCGTTAATGGAACAATGAATTTTTCTTGTGCTGACATTTTCTAACACTATTTCCAAACCGACTCTCCATTCCACTGATATACTTTGAAATGATCATATTTCGCATCAGTTTTAATGTGCCTGAAACTAAGTTTTCAAATTAACATTGTTCGCTATGGACAGAAAACAACTACGTCGTCTAAAATATCATGGACTACTTCAAATTCGCCACCATTTGTCGGCTTCATTTCCGCGTGTTGACTGTTGACATTACCCATTATGCCTGTGTCGGCGATAGTAAAATTTTACCTACGCGTCGTGGACTTTTGGATGAAAATTCCCTACATGATTTTAATGCTTAAAATTAACTACGTGTAGGAAAAATTCCCTACGTCTGGCAACACTGTCTGTCATATATATTTTATAAGCTGATCATCTAATTTAAAAATCGATATAAAATAATAAGTTCTATATTGCACTTATTATTTTTTTATCCATTTTTAAATAAGATGACCGGCTAAGAAAATATACATGACAGGTGATGGTGGCCCAGTCGTCATCCAATAAATTATGAATCCGCGATCTTGGCGTTTCATTTTTGAAGAATATAAAACATCGCCTCCTAAACAGGCAATCTCAGGTAATGTTAACTGAGCGTTTATTGGCTATAGTAAAATACGGGATGTGCCGTGCACAGGACATGACTTATCTGACCGCTGCTATGGTATTACGGCTACGATGGTTTTGCCAATCATTAATGTAGACGAGTAAAAGGTCCAGTTCCCTCGCCTAGTATGGTTTTATGCAGCCATTAGCTGGTCATCAGCGGATGAACAAGTATCGGTGCAGGCAGGAGCGGTATCTATCAACCCTCTGTAATCCTCCTGGGAGGGCTCCAGAAATGTCCCGAGCGACAGAAATGGACAGCTATCGGCAGGCCGGAGAACCGCAGAGAACGTCACGTGACGTCAGGCGCAGCGAATCACATGGCAGCCAACGTGACGCCAGTAACGAGTCCCTGCCCCCTCCACCCGGCTGCCGGCTACCAACAACCCCCACCCCCCACCCCGCCAGTTAATTAACGCCACTGGGCTCCCTTTGTCGCGTCAAGTTTCTCCGCCCCCAGAGAACTTGCGACCTTCACGTATACGGAAGTGGCGTCTTGTTCCACCGCGCGTACTTCCGTACTCTTAGTTCTCCAGCAGATGTGAAAGAAATTCTCTCTCATTCTTTTTAGCTGATCAAAGACCGGAAATTCTCTCGCAATTAAGAGTTTGATGCAATAAGTACGAAAAGACCGTTCCTGGTAAACGGAAGTAGCGGCTTGTTGCAACACACATACGTCCATTCTCTCCTCCAGAAGATGTGAAAACATGCCTGTAGGGGTGTAGATGATCAAAGGATGCGAATTCTGCAACAGTGAGGAAATTTGGTGGAATAATGACATAAGTAAGAGAAAATGATTACTGGTAAAAGTGAGATTAATATTTGAATGTGTATTATTAAAAGGAAAAAATAATTGCCTAACCCCTAACCTCTGATGGAACTTTTAAAATATATTTAACATGACAAATCACTGTATACAATGAGTGATATTCCAATATTAGTACCTGACATCACCGGATATATTATGTATATATACGTGTATTTCTGTCTTACTGATTAACGAGTCTTCAAATAGTACAATTTTCCGAATACGAACAGTATAGTATCATGAAATATAATAATAAAAAAACTGAGGCAAGAACTAAACGACAAATATAGGCATAAAAGAAACACGATACCACAATCGCAATTAACCGATGTACCCAAAGGGCGAAAAGAAAGAACTCTTTCAATTTCTGACTTTGCCAAAGGGACTGTTATGGTTCTAAACCCAGGCTCAATAAACGACGTCCCTGGTGCGAAATGGAAAATACTTCAGGTTACAGACATTAACTAGTTATCTAGAAGGGAAAAAACTTATTTATATACATATTATTTATTCCCCACTAATTAACTTAACAAAAGTTTTATTCATTCACAATAATTTTCAAACTAGGTGGTCACAAAAAAAGGAAGCAATGTCAAATTATTTGTCTTAAGAGCTCTTACTGACTTTTAAGTCCGAACACGTGATCCATTTCGTCTCTTCCGTCACGGAAATTTCCGGGATATATGTTGTAAATTGCGAATACAGTTAGTGTTAAGTAGGTTATATTTTAATACCTGATACGTCATTAGGCAGTTTTTCACGCATCTCACCGTATACGATGTTTTAACTCCTGAAGCGTCTGGAAAACCGATATAACTTTGAAGATACGGCATACCGTTTGTAAAACGTGCCGCGAATAGAGTTACTAGTAACACGTAATACTGACGTTATCTGACATTGCAGGTTTTGGAGGCGATCTGATAGTTTAACGTTCTTCAAAAGTGTAAAGTCAAGATCGTGAACAATATTAAACACATAATACAATAAAACCTCATCCATGAGAGGGCGTTTTCTCGTAAAACTTATTATTTATGATCTCATAAGTTCTGAACAATGGGTCGTGGTGCTTCTTACCCCATAACGGTGTTTCTTTGCCTCGGAGGTTAATTGTCCAAAAGTCATTAATAATTATGTAAACTAAACATTTGTATAATTTATATGTAGACCGACGAACCTGGCCAAAATTTTTTGAAACTACTAAATAAGCATGGGATCCAACCGGGAAAAGAGGGACCTAAAGTTTAATGAGGAATCTGAATGAGTCTTAGCCTAGCCTCAATTCGAGGTGAGGGCTAGTTTACAAATGAAAACAACGGCGGTGACTCCAGCGAGTTTCGAGCGCACGGTCATTCGCTCTAAAACCAATTTATTTTTGAGCGGGGGGGGGGGGGGGAAGGTGGGATTGATCTGTTCCTTGCTGTCGTCATATCATGTTTGTTAAGTTGTGGTCATTTTGTCCATGGCTCAGTGTTTGCCGCTAGCCCACACTTGAAGTTGAACAACAAATCCAATTATAGAATACCTACCATCCAAAACAAAAAATTAATTTGCAATAAAATAATGTTGAGATTATAAATGGAGATGAAATCTGTCCTATCTTTTAAGTTGGACCAGATGACACACAGTGGGCTAAATTTCATAAAAATCAGTTTATCAATTTTGAAGTTCCTCGAGAACAAACATACTGACATCAGTTTTTTTTAATATTTTTATTATTTATTTTTTTACTTATTTTTTGTATATATAATAATAATAATAATTGCTGTTCGTTAGTCTCGCTAAAACTAGAGAGCAGCTGAACCTATTTTGCTAATTTTAGTCTTGAAATATTCGTGCAAGTTCAGGGAAGGTTTAAACGGTTATAAAATATGGAAAAGTTGTCCGGAAAAGGGGAAAATCTGGAAAAACTGAAACAGCTTTTTTCCAGTAAGCTGTCAAGGCCGTTTGTCCAGTTGCGATAAAATTTTGTACATTTCATGTTGAAAGCAAGAGGACGGTTCGCATGAAATAAAAGTTTGATAAAGTTGTCCGTAAAGTAGGAAAATTTAGGAAAAACCTAAACAGATTTCTTTCTATGAATAAAAATCAATTGCTACAAGGTTGTAAAAGCATCAATTGAGTACGGCTTGACAGGACAAGGTTTGCATGAAATAATTTTTTTTGGAAAATTGGAAAATTAGAGAAAAAACTGAAAGTGCGTTTTCAATGTTTTTGATTGAATTCGGCACTATAACTGTCTATTCTCACGACGGAGAGGGGTAATTCTTTTTTGTTTTGATCATTAAGGTCTAGGAAAAGTTTTGAGTAAAAAAAAAAAAAAAAAAAAAAAAAAAAAAAAAAAAAAAAAAAAAAAAAAAAAGAAGAAGAAGAAGAAGAAGGGACAGTTAAGAAGGAAAGTCGCAAAATACGAACCAAGTTCCTTTTTTAATGTGTTCCTAAATGTGCATTAGAAGTTGAGAAACGTTCATCCGATTGCGATACAATTTTGACCATTTGACGTACAACGAAAGATGAACGTTCTTATGCACTAGAAATTTGGGGAATTACCCGGAAAATTTGAAAATTCACGAGAAACTGAAAGAGGTTTTTTCAATTGGATATCAATATAATTCGTCTAATTGCGACACAATTTTGCGTATTTGACGTTCAAAGCAAGAGTAACGTTCTTATGAAATAAAAATTTGGAAAATTTTCCCAGAAAATTGGAAATTCAGAAAAAATTGAAATTTTTCTATGAAATATCAAAACCATTTATCTGATTTATAAAATTTTGCACATTCGACGTTCAAAGCGAGCGGAAGGTTTGAATGAAGGAAAAGTTTGGAATAGTTGGACAGAAAATAGAAAGAGTTGTGGAAAAACTGAAAGAGCTCTTTTCTGTGGAATATCTATATCATTCCTACGATTGCGATAAAATTTTGTACATTCGACGTTCAAAGTAAAAGTACATAAAAATTAGCAATTGGGAAGCATTGCCGGAACGACTAGTATATAAATAACCACTACATCACAAACAAATTGTGATTTTTTTCACATCACATTAGTTTATTCCTCTGTTTTGATATCACTCCAGGTTATTTATCTAAGACTAAACGGAATCAGCTGTTCCAGTGTTAAAAATTTCTAAAATTTCACCATACAAGGTTTAAGTTCTATTGGGAGCAATGGGCACCAGGTTCTCAATCTCTTCCAATCTTGTGATTACTACAGTTGCTTTCTCGACTGGTTCAAAGAAACGCAGAATATCTGCTATCAGTATGACTAAAATGTTTCAAAAAAAGGATATACATTTTTATAGACTGATTGTTATAGATGAAACTACACCACTTTTGCTATCAGCGAATAACAGATTATTTTTGTTTCTAGTACTCCCTTTTTTGCTTTGACACATTCAATCTTCTTTCTCTTCTTAGAATTTTTGTACGTCTTTAATTCACTCAATTTAACTTCTTTCACTCATTGTCTAATAAATTTGCAGCAACACTTTACAACAGACGCGCTGTAGGCATAGGTAGCCAACTGGCAAAAAAATAATCTGGAAGTTGGCTATCAGGCAGCACCTACTCCAAGCGAAAGAAATATAGTTGAAATTTCGGCCGATAATTCAATCGTGTATGAATAAGAATTCGTACTTCTATGGAGAAAGAGCGTTATGAAAATTATGCCTCTCATTCAATCTTTTCTCAATTGCAATTCTGGCGATTTTCTTAAAGAATAAATAGCGACATTGTATGTAATAATTCTTCATCAAAGTGAGTGAGAGGATAAATCCCATCTTCCTCTAGTAACCATAACGAAGCAAATGAAGGAACTTTGCATCTCCACTGCCGGCAAGATACTAGTAGATGTTGTTTGCAATTATTATCGTGTCACTGGTACATCGCGCACTCCGCTCGAATCACACCAAGGTGCCGTCGGAGCGGTCAGTTTTAACAGGGAGACAGGCCCTGACTTCGTGAGACGCAGAACAGAGGTGGTTTAGTGCCTTAAGCTATTAGTTCTCACGGGCTTCTCGGGCATATACTAACAGTGATAATTTTTCAACACAAATAGTAGAAGCTCAAGGTCGAGCGCCAGGCTATATGCATGCGTCAACGACTTGGATTAGGGGGATAATGAATGCTAGTACGTGTGGAGTCGCACAAGTCTGAAGTGCGCGCCACGTACTTTCCCCGCGCGCCACCATGCAAGCACGGCGCGGTGTTCTTACGTCAGCCACGAGCGCCCTCCGCTGCAACTCCGCTCGTGGCCACCACTGAACTGCATCGGTCACTTGCGATTAGGACAGGCACTAGGACTCATCAGTAGGCAGGCCTCTACCTAGATAAACTAAGTATCAGCATTCTGCAGTCAAGAACTATGTAAAAGTATATCTTGTTCTAATTTAGCCTAGTGTTTCTAGTTTCTGCTGTCCCACTGGCTGGTCACATCCGTACCTGCACATGCGTGCATCCTATTTCCCTTGGTCGGTCTCTCTCTACTCGGCCACCGACACCTAGGACAACCGGCGGAATCGAGACACAGAAGTGACGACTAGAATGGGATACAAAAGTAGGAGACGTAGATACTTTTTTGCTTTATCTTGTAATGCTGTTACTGCTTTTTCAATAGATCGGACGAGTTTCATAGTACCGAATACTAATTAGAATAGATTAATACTTGTTCCATAGATCAAGAATACGACCTTTCATAACGATGTGGAACGTGTCAGTTTAATAAAAGGTGTCTGTACAAGATATTACATTGCACAAAATATTACACGAGAGAAGTATATATTTTTTTTTAAATTTATTATTATTATTATTAGTTCTCCAGTGAGTAGAATGAGTTGTCATTCAGAGATTCTTTTATTTTTAGATTATAGCTGGCTATCTGTCAGGCTTTTGATGCTGTTTGTAGGTGACCAAAGACTTTTGTGGGAGCATAATTCACCCCTTTCTGTGCCAAAGTCAGATTTAACCCTGCATAGTGAAGATAATCCTTCCTCCTGATGTTATATCTATGCACACTGCTATTATTTTTGAACTGGGTTGGATTAATGTTCAAATGTTTCTACAGCTTATGGGACTTAACTATGGGGTCATCAGTCCCTAAACTTACAAACTACTTATGAACTAGCTAATACTAAGGACGGTACAAATATCCATGCCCGAGGGGAAATTCTAACCCCCGACCTTAGTGACCGTGCAGAACGTGACTGGCGCGCCGCACACCGCTCGGCCACGGCGGCCGGCTTGTTGGATTATTAACAACAAATTTCATAAGTGAATATATATACTGTGAAGTAACTTTGAGGATTCCTAAATTCTTAAATAGATGTCTGCATGATGATATTGGGTGGGCTCCAGCAATTATTCTAATTACACGCGTTTGTGCAATGAATACATTTTACTCAATGATGATTTACCCCAGAATATGATACAATACCAAAGCAGTGAGTGGAAATAGGCACAGTAAGTTAATATACTGAGATTCTTGTCGCCAAAATTTTCAAACCCCCTAATAGCATACGTAACTGAATGTTTCAGCAGACCGTCTATGAGTTGCTTCAAGATCAATCTCTCATCAATGCACAAACCTAAAAATTGAAAATTCTACCTTAGCTACCTCTATTCAAAGTCTATATTTATTACGGGAGTTGTTCCACTTACTGTAAGGAACTGTATATAATGTGTTTTATCAAAATTTAATGAGAGTCCTTTGGCTGAGAACCACTTAATAATTTTGTGAAAAACATATCTAATTACATCACTTAGTTCTTGTTCTTTGGATGTGATTACTATACATGTATCATCAGCAAAACAACAAACTTTGCATCTTCATCGACATAGAGTGGCAAGTAATTAATTTGAAATCAGGAACAGTAAAGGACCTAAGACCGAACCATGTGGGACCCCATTCTTGATAGTTCCCATATGAGGAATCAGCTGATGTTTTGACATTACATGAACCACTTATTTCAACTTTCGGCATTTTTGCAGTTAAGTATGAAGTAAACCACTTGTGCACTGCCCCACTCAAACCGTAATGATTAAGCTTATCTAGAACAATTAATAACTCTCTGGGTACGCATTTTAGAGCCCATGTTGCTGGGAATTCTTTTGTTCATGTGCTGGTCAATACTACCTGAACCGTGCGGTTCGATTTTCGAATTCCGCTCCGTGAAATTGCAATTATCGTTGCCATTTCCGCCGATATATCTCTGTTTTCCCCGAGTGGGAAGTGGCGCGATTTTCGGGGCGAAGGCGTGTGGCGGTTGGAGACGTAGCACGCACCAGGGGGCAGTACCTTCCGTGGGCCGGGCGAGTCGGCATGCTCGCGCAGTGTGTCAGCAGACGGGGGATTGCGGCGACGGTTACACCTGTTGGCGGTTCTGTGCCCCATGGTTCTCTAGCTAGGGGATGTGGAAGTCAAGTTTGGTATCAGAGTGTGACACTTACCAGCAGATGTTTGAGTGTTGTACTGTAATACATCTGTCTGTTTCAGAAGTGTTGTGTATTATTTAAGTCGCCAAGTGTATCGCAAATAATTCGTACGTCGTGGATGGAGATGCCGTGTGATATTGTGTGGCTAGTATAGAATCGTGACGCCTCACCTGAATACGGCACTAGTTAGTTGGTGATGCACTTGGTAACAAACTGATTACAAGGTGGTAAAGCTTATGTTCGGTGGACTTGAGGTAATATTATTTCCATTGTGCATTGAGGTTAAAGATTTGTAGTCTGGCGGCCGGACCCAGCGGACAGGGGTCGGTTAGGTTTCTATTCCAGTGGTGTGAGGGTTCCTGCATTTAGTGTTGAAACCTTGTATCTGTAATTGGTTTCACGATAACTTTCTCCTTACGGGCTCTTGTCCACTGCGGTTCGTCGTCAAGTTAAGTCAACTTCTTGTACTGTAAATATTGGTTTTCTTAAGTTGCATTTGTAAGTTCATTTCATTGTTTCTTGTTTATAAAAAAGGTGCTCGCGAGCATTTTCCTTGTTTTAAGTGTCAATCATGACTTTGTTTTAAATTGTTCCTATTGTCCCAGTAATATATATATACATATATAGTACAGTTTTCTTAATTAAGTTTTGCCAATGTTCCTTCTATGTAAAAAAAAAAAAAAAAAAAAGGCTTGTAAATGTTGATCTGTCTGTTAGCAAAGTCTAACTTGTCTTCGGGTTGTTAATTGTATTTATCCCATCTGTCTATTTTGCTTGTTTCTCTATTGTCGAGATTTCTTTATAGAGTAAAGAGCTAGTCAGGTGTCCTTTAAATAAACTGTTCTTTAAACTGGCAAATTTTGTTACTTGGGGCTTGGACCTTCCGTCAATACCCTCCTTTTCAATGGTAGCAGAGCGTGGTTTTTTCCTGCTGGCCTGGGAAGTTTTTTTAAACAGCATTTGTCAGGTTAGTTAATTTTTTATTACTCATCTTACTTATATTCCTAAGACTGTGTTGTTGTTGTTTCAGATTACCATGGGTGACAGAACTGGCCTTGGATTACCATATTTAAAGAAAGAGCAGCTCATTTATGAGTGCAAGATTAGAAATTTATTAGAACATGGCACCGTCCCGGAACTAGTCGCCAGGATACGAGAGGCCCTGAATCAACAACCCTCCTTGTCAGCTGACACACTCGGTGAAGCAGGTCAGTGTTTGTATGACAATGTAGCGATAGAAGACCTTGGTCGCACGGTTAGTTTTTTGCGAGATTCTCAGCCTACCGCGAGGCAAATTTATCGTGTTCAAGCGCAACTATCCCATTGTAGAAGTAGGTTGGAACATGTTCTTCAATTGCAGTTAAAACCGGAACATGTCAAACTGAGGCAAAGATTAGTTGAATCAATTTCCGAACTACAGGCTCAATTGGCGGATTTAGCATTAAGCAGTGAGGGAGTTCAGCAGCGGTTGGAAGGTCAGTTGGATGGGGATGGTAACACAAATCGGCCTTTGCACTAGCTACTTCGAAAACGTGGAAAGCAAAGAGCTTTCAGTAGAAACTATGTCTTACACAGTATCGGTGGCAACTAAGTAATTATAGCTCTAAAGTTATGGTGTTGAAGGCCCATGTTTATTAGATTTATTTTGGCTTTTTGATTCCCAAATTTTGTGGGTGTATTTTTGGACTCCTCAAACTTTATTTTCCCCAAAATCTGCTCATGACGTTCGCATATACAGCCGTCACATCTGAAGAGAAAGACCCTGTCACATCTATTCACGGTAGCTCACCCTGTACACCTCTCCCACTCCCTTAAACAATTCTCTGCTGCTGCTGATATTGTCCTATATTCGTCTGATCAGAAATCCTTTCCACTTTACTAATATACACTATATTTAAAGTAGCGCTTGAATTTCCTTTTTCTGATCTCTCAGCTACACGAAAACGCCGAAATTTCCGAATTCCGTGCCCTGTCTTGTAGGATGACAAGACATCGTTGATTATTCCACTTGTGATGGTCAATGTGGGACGAGGATGGATTTTTTTCCCAGTGTAGAGATCAATATATTCAATTACACGCCACATGTCCCATAGTTACATATTATGTATCTTTAATGCAGTGGTTCCCACTTCCTTCGCCATCGTCATGCCAATTGATAATTGGTAATTACTGCGCCTTTTGGACAGGTGATTGTTGATGTACACCTACATACTCTGCAAGTGACACGGAAGAGCATGTCGGAGTATTCATCGAACCACTGTTATGATGTAATCTCGTAGGCTTTCCCGGCGATTCGTTGTCATCTCGTGGATTCGGGTGTACTGCCGGTGATCCGCATCCTTAAACACGATATTTCGACTCCATAACTCGGCATCCCTGAGTCTCGGGGAACACCTGATGAAGACGCCGAGTTACGGTGTCGAAATATCGTGTTTGAAAGACGCGGATCGCCGGCAGTACACCCGAATCCACGAGATGTCACTTTTATGATATTTCTCTATATTTCCATTCTGCAATAGCTCGTGCGAAAACGGAACACCTAAATATTTCTGTTTTCGACCTGCTTTATTTTATTATGATGATAATGTAGGTGGGTGTTAACAAAATATATTCGCATTGCGAATAGAAAGTTGGTGAAAGAAATTTCGCAAACAGATCTCACCGCGACGAATAAGCCTGTCTTTTAAATATTTCCTCCCCAACTCGTGCATTATTTCGGTGATAGTCTTTCCGCTATATCGCGATAATAACAAAACGCGGCTCGCTCCGTCTAAGAAAACGGAATCTGACGTCCCTTGTCGACACCATACATCTCATCATGCGAGTAAGGAAAGATTCTTTCTGAATCCGTATTGGTGCGATTTTAAGGCTTATATCTGCGATGTTCGCTGTCGGAGGTTCGAGTCCTCTCTCGGGCATGGGTGTACTTGTTTTCCTTAGCATTAAGTTAGTTTAAGTAGTTTGTAAGACCAGACCCATAGATTTGCAAACATTTGAATTCGTGTTGGCTATGGGTCAACAAGGCCTAAGAAACATTCACTTTCTCCACATTTTTGGCGCTCAACGTGGGCCCAGATTTTACTTGATTTTCATATATTGCTATAAAAAATTTTGGACACAACTCAGTACTAGTATCGCATACCTATTGTAGAATAATGCTACCCGTTTCATGTGTGATAGTGTGATACATCATCATCAGATCTGTCGTACAAAAGAAGAAAATTACATTTTAGTTGTTTAAAGCACGTAATTACAATATCTATAAGGAGTATAAACCATATTAATACAGAATGAAACTTTCACTCTGCAGCAGAGTGTGCGCTGATATGAAACTTCCTGGCAGATTGAATTGTGTGCCGGAACCGGGAATCGAACCTGGGACCTTTGCCTTTCGCGGGCAAGCGCACTACCGACTGTGCTATCCCGACACGACTCACGATGCTGCCTCACAACTTTACTTCCGCCAGTACCTCGCCTCCTTGCTTAGCCACAGCCTAAGGGATGTTTCCAGAATCAAACTTTCACTCTGCAGCGTAGTGTGCGTTGATATGAAACTTCCTGGCAGATTAAAATTGTGTGCCGGAACCGGGACTCGAATCTGAGTCGTTTGCCTTTCGCGGGCAATCGCACTACCGACTGTGCTATCCCGACAAGACTCACGATGCCGCATCACAACTTTACTTCCGCCATTACCTCGCCTCCTACTTTCCAAACTTCACAGAAGCTCTCCTGCGAACCATGCAAGACTAGCACTCCTGGAAGAAAGGATATGGTGGAGACATGGAGACATGGCTTAGCCACAGCCTAAGGGATGTTTCCAGAAAGAAACTTTCACTCTGCAGCGGAGTGTGCGCTGATATGAAACTTCCTGGCAGATTAAAATTGTGTGCAGGAACCGGGACTCGAACCTGGGACCTCTGTTGTAAAGTTGTGAGGCGGCATCGTGAGTCGTGTCGGAATAGCATAGTCGGTAGTGCGCTTGCCCGCGAAAGGCAAAGGTCCCAGGTTCGAGTCCCGGTTCCGGCACACAATTTTAATCTGCCAGGAAGTTTCATATCAGCGCACACTCCGCTGCAGAGTGAAAGTTTCTTTCTGAAAACATCCCTTAGGCTATGGCTAAGCCATGTCTCCATGACTTATTAGAACGGGATATATATTTCATAGAGACTTAGTAATATTTAACTTCTACATAGTTCTTGACTGCAGAATGCTGATACATAGATTAGATAGTGGCCTGCCTACTGATGATTCCTAGTGCCTATCCGATAGCCAAGTCTTAACTGGTTCCTATCTCAGTCCCAAGTGAACGATGTCGTTCAGTGGTGGCCACGAGCGGAGTTGTAGCAGAGGGCGCTCGTGGCTGACGTCATAAGAACGCCCCGCCGTGCGTGCATGGCGGCGCGCGGCGAAAGTAAGTGGCGCGCACTTCATACATGTGCGACACCACACCTACGGTACGTAGTGACCATCAATTTTACGGAGGAGGGAGGGGATTAACAGAGAGGGAACAGTAGGAGATCGGTGGAGAGCATGGGTGCCAATGTAGAGGTAGGCGGAAGGTACATAGAAGGGAGTTGGAAGAGGAGGAGGACGAGGCAGATAGAGTAGTATATAGTCAGCGAGAGGAAGGAGTACATGGACTAAATAAGTACTGGAATACATAAATACCAGAACAACTAGCGTTTTAATGTAGCTAACACTGGGAGAAGCGTAAGTGGACATAAAGAAATGATGTGTTTGTAAAGCTGTGGGACCTGACTGCAGTGGTGATCAGTTCATAGAATTACAAGGTGCGTAAACTAACTTATAGCTAAGGACAACATAAAACCCATGACCGACGGAGGACTTGAACCTCCGACGGGGAACAGCCGAGCGACCGCAGCATTGCGCTGTAGATCGCACGGTTATTCTGCCGCTGATGGGCGGAGAGCTTTAGGAAAGGAGTGTACGAAGTATACCCAGTTCCCATGCATTTTTACTAATTGCAAAACATTGCCGTATTTGAATGTAAAATAAAGATAAAATAGAATAAAATAGTTCTCCATGGAACTCCGTCACTACCGGTCCCAAGCCCAGTTGAGAAAGGAGGAGGGGGTGGAGTAACGCCTTCTTAAAGAAACCTTTGTTTACCCTGGGCCGGGTGATAGTACCTCACATGGACACTTGTCAGGGATACGGAGACCTGAACAGCAGCGAAGGTGGAGAAGATGGATTTCGGTACGGCGGAGCAAGCGGAAGAGGCACCTTCTTGTGCAAGGTGAAAAGAGACAGAGGGTACAAGGGTTCCACAGGTTAGTGGCGGCAACCCGACAGCGTCTGTTGCACATGTTAGCGGGTGAATAATTACTTTGGGAATTCAGGGATGACTATGGATTCCCTAATCTTTACAATTTACAGCTTCAAGACAAGGCGAGGGTGTATCACTTTTACTTTTTAATTGCGTTCTAGAAAAATTTTTAAGGATCTGGAATTTGGAGCTCACAAAACTGAACCAGTAACTCTGGGAAACAAAACAAGAGGAATCTGCTTGGGTTTTGAGGTTGATTTTGCAAATCTTTCAGAAAACTTGACAAAAGCAGTTATTGAAATAAACCTTCTGGAAAAATAGCAAATATAACTGGTCTCAAAATGTCAGCTGAAGAAGCGAAATTCATGACCAAAAAAAGCCAAAATACATAGAAACACAAATAGGTAAAATAGAGCGAGTAAATAAATTGAATACCTTGGAAAAACTACACAACAGAATGGACATGTAAACTCTGGAATAGATGTAAAAATTAACAAAAAAGAAATAGCATATGGATTGCCAAAAAGAATTTACAACAAGAAATGTATATTTAGAAAAACAACGCAGTGGTACGACCAGAATGTTATTATGAATCTGAATACCAAACGATGAACTATAAGATGGATGAACTAGAGGGACTGGAAAGAAGGATTGTTAGAAAAATAAACTGCAGATGGTTGGAAAATAAGAAATAATGGGGAGATCTACAAAAATATAGAGAAAATATTTGAAGTAATGGCCAAACATAGATTAACCTTTTTCGGACACCTCTATTGAATGAAAAAAAAATAGACTAACAAAACAAATATTCCTATATTTCTGGAAGAAGTAAGGAAAGATCTAGAAAGAAACAACATAAAAGAATCAAAAATAGCAGAAACAAACCGGTTTAAAAATAAATACTAAATATGGAAGGCTTTCAAAGCAGAAGAAATAACAAATCAGGAATAACATGGACAGAAGAAAACAAGAGAACTCATGGGAACAAAATGAGGGAATACTGGAAAAACAGGAAACAACAAGAAAGGAGGAAGAGAAACTGAAGTTGTTAACGTGATCTTAGTCGTCTATGGATATGGTTCTGCTAGTAACAGTTTCTCCTCCTACATACCCACACCAATCCCAGGAGGTATTAGAATAGAATATACAGAATCTTTGACAACAGCACATAAAAAATCAGTTTAAATGTATATTGGTTCTCAAGAGTATATTGTTAGTGTAAATATTACCAAAGACTTAAAGTTAGTATATTTTAGAGGTACGCCGTTGTGTTGTGTCGCTATAGGGCAGGTGGTGGGAGGGGTGGGGGGTCAGAGCTGGTGGCCTTTGTTGTAGAGGCGCGGCGGTCACATGTTCTGCCGCGTGCGCCCAACTCGGGGAACCCCCCGCCGTCTGGCCCATTGTCTCCTGCGACAATGCGGCCGGCACACCGACCGTTGCGTAAACTGCAATGCACTACGCGTGACCGACCGGGGGACTTTAATCGAGTTTCAACCCCACCACCACTTCACAACTAAATTAAACTCTCGCTTGTTGCGAGTGGCTAATTAAACATGGACAAAAATCCCGCAGTAAAAAGAAATAATCTGGCTTCATTTGGTGAAGTTGGACGGTTTCATTGCAACAAAATTATATCAGTCTCCGAGCGTTATACAAGACGAAACAGGTATATCACAAAGGGAAATACAGTGTACTTTTGGAAGCTAAACAAAGTAACAATGCGTTTTAACATCTGGACTACTTGTGAATTAATTCCTCAGTGAAAAGCAAGGTTTTCGTTTTCTGATGAACTTTTCTTATCTCAAAATGTCTGTAAATCTATCGGACCAAACTGTATGGTCATCAGTCCGTAGCTTACAAACTACTTAAACCTAGATAAACTAACCTACGGATAAACACACAAACCCATTCCCCACGGAGGACTCGAACCTCCACGGCGAGCAACCGCGCGCTCCGCAGCGAGGTGCTTTACATCGCTCGCCTACTCCACCGCGGCTTTTCTTATCTCCTTGTGGTCATTAATAATTAGGAAATGAAACCATCTTCCATTATCCATTTGTCGTTTTTGTTGTTGTGGTCTTTAGTCCGAAGACTGGTTTTATGAACCTCTCCATACTCTAGCCTAACAAGCCTCTTCAGCTCCACATAATAACGGCCACCCACATTCATCTGAATCTGCTTACTATATTCGTCTCTTGGCCACCCTCTGCAATTTTTCCCCAACACACTTCTCTCTAATGTTAAATTTACGATTCCTCGATGTCTAACAATGTTTCCTACCAGTCTATTTCTTCTTTCAGTCAATCTATGCCAAACAGTCCTTTTCTCTCCAATTGTTTTCAATACCTCTTCATTAGTTATGGGATCTACCAACCTAATCTTCAGGATTCTTTTGTATCATCACAACTACCTATAGTCCTAGTTTCACTTCCGTACAAGGTAACACTTCACACTAACGCCTTCAGAAAAGACTTCCACACACTTATATTAATATTGGATGTTAGAATATTTCTCTTTTTCAAAAACGCATTCCTTCCCATTGGCAATCTGGATTTTATCTTCTATCTCTTCCGACAATCGTGTTATTTTACTGCTCAAGTAACAAAGCTCATGTCCACAGTCACTCTTTCGTTATCTAATATAATTCCTTCAACATAGTCTGATTTTATGAGACTGCATTCCGTTACCCTTGTTTTTGTTAAAGTTAATCTTATATGCTCAGTGGCGTACTAAGGCTGTTAGAGGCCTGGGACGGTGGCGAAAGAAAATGAGGTCCTCCCGTCCACTTGGTGATATATTTATTACGATATCATTTATTACGATAAAAAAGAATTGGAGGACCCCAGGACGAGAGTACAAAAAAAAAAAAAAAAAAAAAAAAAAATAATAAATAAATAAATAAATAAAAAAAAAATCTTGTTTTCCATGTATTTGGAGAGGCCCCCCAAGACCGGAAGCCTGGGGTAATCACCCCCATCCCCAAATCACTTAGTCTGCCACTGTATACGCTCCTATCAACACACTGTGCATTCCATTCAATTGCTCTTCCAACTCCTTTGCTTTCTCTGAGAGAGTCATCAGCAACACGCAATGTTTTTATTTCTTCACATCGACCTCTAATTCCTTCTCCAAATTGCAATTTTACTTCGCAGCTTGCTCAGTGTACAAATTGAATAACATTGGAGAAAGGTTACAACCCTGTCTTACTCCCTTTCGAACCACTGCGTCCCTTTCATGGAGGAAGGAATCTTAGGGTTTAACGTCGTCCCTTTCATGCTCTTCAATTCTGGTAACAGCTGTTTGGTTAATGTACAAGGTGTAAATAACATTCCGTTACCTATATTTTACCCCTTATGACTTCATAATTTTAAAGTGTATATTCCTATCAACATTGTTAAAAGCTTTCTCCAAACCTACAAAGAAAAAAGAAAATCTTCATTTAATCAGACCACATCTTTCCGATTGGTTGGCACCGGAATTTCTCACAATACTGAAGGGGAAATGATGTATAAATTGCTTAATAGTATGAAAATATAGCCTCTATGAAGCGCTGAATAGCAGCCATGTTGTGGGGTACCGACTAAAGTGCTAAGTTTCACTTACAGCGCCATGCGAGCAGGTTGTTTACTCACCGACTCCGTCGCAGCTTCGCAAATGTTTCGGAGTTTATAACTTCAGTAGTGCTTTCGTGTATGATGTTGTATCATCTCGTTCTTCGTTGATTGTGTATCTGGAAACGGCTTAGTAGGATAGAGCGGGGCTAGTTGGATAGTGGGGCTATATGAATAATAATAAGCCTTTGAGCAAACGCCGCAACAACAGCAAAGAGGAGAAGCCATTATGTGAGTTTTTTCTTGCTGTCGAAGATTTTGTCTATCCAGTGAACAAGTTTGTTTCCTTTTCTGACTTCAGAAATGACGCAAGATATACTTAAAGTATATAAGGTTAGTGGATCAGAAGAGGTCACTGAACAATTTGTAAAATTGACATGATATTCGCTAGGGATTTCCTGCAGTTAGTAGGAAATGAAAGTCATGAAATAAGTTGGGTCCTCCCTACGCCACATCGGTGATTTGTGCTGCCATGCAAGAGTGCATTGCGGAACTACTTCACAATAGCTTTTAAATGTAGGTGGGGAATATTTGAACAGTGGTGGAAAAATGATTGTATATGGGGTAAAGTGGATTTACAAAACATTTTCTGTTTTGTAATACTGTTGTAATAAATTATTGTTTCTTTATCTTCAGTTAGTGAGAACATATAAGTGGTAAGGGGGACAGAATAAAATGAGATGAATGGTCGATGAAGGAGGCAGTTTAAGTAGCAAAGAAAGGAATATCACTATTGCGACCCAGTACAACTCATGCAGTTTGTAACGATGATATCAAAATGAAAAATATAAAGTTACTATTTTCCCAAAAAGTGTCCACGATGACATGCCTTTAAATGATCCTGAAGATGAGTCGATAGAATATAAATGATGATTATGTCAGGGAAAAAGGTCATGCGTTACATGAATGGAGACTTTGACAAACGTGTACCACATGCTATCATGAATACTGTGTCGGTGCGAGAGATGGTAAACAATTTGTCTGTAAACGCTGCATATCACTTACGAGAACAGAAACATTTCATAAAGGCTACATTAAATTAATGTGAAGTTATTATTGTAATGTTTACTGTAATGAGAGGTTATGAGTATTAAATAGTTTCAGGAATAAATATCTTTACATGGAATATCATAATTTGTAGTTGCGGGACTGTTTTATTCAGCTATAGCTCTATGAAAGTATAAATAAAAGTCAACAACAATGCCCAAAAAATCAGAAATTTCACAAATTTTTGTTGTATTGGTTGTTAGGTGGTAATATACTCGTACGCTATTGAAAATTTTTAGATGTTGCAGCCGGCCGCGGTGGCCGAGGGGACTGAGGCGCTTCAGTCACAGTCTGCACGGCCACTACGGTCGGGGGTTCGAATCCCCCCTCGGGCATGGATATTTGTGCCGTCCTTAGTTGTAGGTAGTTCATAAGTAGTTTGTAAGTTTAGGGACTGATGACCCCGTAGTTAAGTCCCTTAAGCTTAACAAACATTTGAACATTTAGATGTTGCTACGAAAATGCTACATGGCAATTACATGTTGTATTACTTCGTTAAAATTATATTCCTCCGTTAAATCTACAACAGTTAGCAAATGTTGTAGTTTTTCAATAAGATACCCTCCGCCCCCTTGGTTATCCGCGTTATGAATAATTAATATTGAGGGTTAAACTTCCTATTTTATACCACGTTTACGTGTTAACGATAAGAACATATGTAATATAGCAACATATACAGAAAACTATTTAAACATCGTCCTAGGAGATATAAAGCAATGGAATAATATAATAAAATAAATAATATCGGCCGGCCGCGATGGCCGAGCATCCTGCAGTGCGTCAGTCACGGTCTGAACGGCCGCTACGTTTGGGGGTTCGAATCCCTCTCTGGCATGGATATTTGTGCCGTCCTTAGTATTAGCTACTTCATAAGTACTTTGTAAGCTCTACAAACATTTGAACAATTGAAATCATCACTGGAAATAATAGTGCGATACACAGAATGTTTCAATCATTGTACTCTTCACATTAAATCAAAATGCAATATCGACGCCACGAAGGAAGGCATTGTACATACTATAATAGCTGATAATTGTTAATCAAATTTAATCCATAGCGTTGCATAGATTGGTAGTTCCAGTAATATTCTAGGCACAAATTTTTGTTTTTCTTCACACGTTTCAAACCTTCTTTGTAGAAGTTCTCCGCTTCAAAACCACTGTTCCACTTCCAAAATGACATTCTGTCGACTCCGACCACGAAGTAATTTATTCATATCGGAAAGAGATAACAGTCGCTAGTCGCTAGGTCAGGCGAATAAAGAGGATGCTGCTCCATACGGTCGAGTGCATTGTCGACAAGGAGACAGACGCCTCTGCTGATCATGCCACGAAGTTGTTTCAGTGCATCAAGAACCTTCTATGAAAGGTTACAGTAGAACTCGGTGTAGAGTTCTCAGTTATCAGAGGTAACTGGTAAAGATCACCCGTGACTCCCGGAAAATAACATCAACCTCTTGGCAGATTTCTAGAACTTTGCTTTCTCAGGAGGTAAAAGCATAAATGATGTTTCTACTCCTTGTTCATATGTTCGTTCGCAGAGGTACACGCAGCACTCGTACATAGTGACGAAACGAGTTGACAGGTCGCCTTCATTCTGCTCCAACAGAGTCAGATTCCGCTGGGAAAAGTCATGGAAAGTTTTCTTTTGAAGCTTCGTACGCAGAGTACAGCACTCGTGAAGAACAATATTAAATAATAGAGGGAAGGTGCTCTAAAACTACAATTTACAGGTGACTTGCGGATTATGCTGAACTTAAACTTGTTTATTCAGATAGAAAACAAGCAAAATGGAAACCAATTCTGTTATCACAACAAAAATGCATCTCCTACATGGATTAATACAGATGTTGCCGAGCTAACATTATACATGATTTAACGCTACTAGGGGGGGGGGGAGGAGAATTCACAAACAACACTCATTCACTCACACACACGCAATGCCACAGCGAAACTCACCAAAATCAGCATGCTGAGACGAGGCGGAAGCAGGCGCCGCTATCGTAGGCGAAATTCAGCAAGTCGGAGGTAGCACAAAACGCAATATACAAAAACACTTTGAATTGGCTCTCGTTTGTCGTGCCTGTTTTGAGATGGTGCGCGTGTATAGCCAAGTTAAATTACATCTGAATTGGACTACGAGCAAAAAGGCTAACGGCGACGCACGGGTACGTTTCATGAACGCACACCACTGAAGGTGAAGTGGTTGAAAATCGGATTCATTATACAAAATCACGGTGCAGTCTGTTAGAATTCGAACTAGGTGAGAAGTGGCGTGAATTCAGGCGACTAGCTGCAAACCCCGGGTCGGAGCTTGGATCCACATGGTTCCGAAAACCGATAAAATTGAATAAATTCAGTTTCCGAAAAATAAAGAAAATTATTATTAGAATTATATAAGCAAGCGAATGAAATACAGCTAAACGCGATAGTGGACGATCACAGAGACGGATGAGGTTCTGTCTCAGAAAAATCACAAAAATGATATAATTACAAAGTCGGAAAAATAAAATTAAGAAATACAGCATGCAACCCATAGAAATGTTTAGAATTACATAAGGAGGTTGTACAAGGCTCAGAGATAATTACTGACGAAGACAGAGTGCGCACTACCAGTCGGAGAAAAACAGTACAATTAAAATAGGCGGTTAGAGAAGATCGCGAAATATTAGTGGAAATCAGGATACCCGCATAGTTACTTGCCTGATGGGCATGGAACAAACAAGAGTGGAAGCCGAAGGCTTTGTTCTATTAACCAACCACGTGAAACACATATCACTGACGGAAGGAAACGATGAGAAGTTTCACTGTACAAAAATCAACATATCACCTATTAGAAATCGGGCCCCTACGCAAAGTTCATACACCGTCAAAAGATCACAAAAGGTTTTAACATACCAGGCCGTTATCAAACTGCAACTAGGAACACATACACCACGTTTATCTATTGGAAATCACTGATTTGAAAACGAGAACACATTTCCACACACGATCGGAGAAAATATTCCAAAAAATGATTCTAAGTTCACGAAACTGAGTTAGACGTGCTAGATAATGAAACGCTACCATCTCCAAACACAAGAGCAGAACCAACCTTACCTCACCAGAGGACCAGCACAGAATGGCCAGACCGAGCGGCGACGAGACGCGGGAAGCCACCGGAAGCCAGAAAAACCAAGATCAGCGGCGTTGGGGACGGAGAGACTCGCCCTAGAGAAGGCTCGACGACCGGACTGTAACCAAAGGGTATAGAATCCTCTTTGGTAGCTCAGCAGCTATCGACTCTGAGCCAGAGAGAACGATGCAAAGCGAACTATCACTCCCCACATTCAGACAGCCATAGATTCTCGAACATCCACTTAAAAGTAAGACAAGTACACTTTCTCAAAGGGACAGTGGCGTAACGGAGAAGTCAAATTTATGCCACATTAATTAATATAACAATAAATTATTAACATAATAAAATAAGGCAAACCTAGCAGTATTAAGTAATATTTTAACGCATAAAATGAAAATGCTATTCCTGAAGCCTTGAAAGAGTGGGGTTCAACTTTTAAGAAAATGATAATCTAGCGACTTTATATAAATTATAACTTTACAGAAATATACAAAAAATATATGGTAGACGACATACGGTCGCCTTTCAAGGTTCAATGTTCAAATGTTTGTAGAGTTTATGGGACTAACTACGGGGTCATCAGTTCCTAAACTTACAAACTACTTATGAACTAGCTAATACTAAAGACGGCACAAGTATCCATGCCCAGGGGGGATTCGAACCCCCGACCGTAGTGGCCGTGCAGAACGTGACTAGCGCGCCGCAGACCGCTCGGCCACTGCGGCCGGCGGACACAGGTTGATGTTCTCTACTACCTATGAAAAGAAATCTACTGTAGGCAACGATTTGATAATGGTACAAGTATGGATGGCACTAATATTGATCATTCACAAAAAGTTTCGTGTAAGTATCTCTACTACTTCTTTGTTACGAATAAAATTTCGGATACGTTCTCATATGTATGGGATACTGCTGATTCACATTATGCGAAACAATAAATGTAGCTTCCAGTAAAAATGTTCAAATGTCTGTAACTCTATTAAACCAAATTTCTATGGTCATCAGTCCCTAGATTATTAATGGTACATGGAGCAACTACAGGAATTAGTACTGAAATTACATTGTCGCTTAATAAAGCAACAGCTAAATAAACTTTTTTTTTTAATTTAAACATAGCTGCTATTGTCAGTGACCGTTACAACCTCAACGTATAAGAAAGCAGCCCTCGGTCGCAAATTAAAAGTTATTTATCCTGGTTTTGGCAATGACCATGACTGCCTTTATCAGAAATTATAAAACAAAACAAGTCACACAATAAAATTAACAACTCAGCTGTAAAGCTTATGTCACAAAATTTAAAAAGAAAATTTTTAGAAAAAGCTAACCACTATGAGCTGCCTCCGTGCAGGCGTGCAGCTCATAGTGGCTAGCTTTATCTAAACATTTTCTTTTTAAATTTTGTGACGTAAGCTTATTATGTGACTTGTTTTATTTTATTATTTCTGATGAAGGCAATCACAGTAATTGCCGAAACCAGGTCAATAATTTTTATTTTGCGACCGAGGGCTGCTTTTTTAATCCTTTGAATGTTATGTAGTTTTACAACGCGCGATACCCACAGGGAAACAAACAAGTTTCAGCGATATCACCTTGGCGTAACACTTATCCAAATGGATATGCGTTTTTACAACCAGCTAGTAAATGCATTCTGGAAAGAAGCATGTAGAGGTAGCTGCTCAGTCTACTGTGTAAATAACGTCTCATTAAACAAGTTGCATCAAAAGAATCAAGGGCACTGAAGTCTCCCTAAGGTTAATTGCCGTTGTAGCTGTAGGGCACGTTGGAAATGAGTTCCTTAATTAAGAATACAGCTGCTGACGAGATATTGCCCACTTTTTTCTGGAGACAATTAACTTCTGTCTTTAGTTCTTGTTATTCGTATTCGATGAAAAGTGGGTCATTCTTCTTTATGATACTTCGAATAATTGTATTCTCTTTCCACAATGTAATGGAACATTAAGAAAAACGTAGGCAGAAAAAGTCCACCTAGCTGGGTTCATTACAATTGCAATTCTGTTGACCTTTAGTTACGTCACATTATCTGCAAGATTTCCAAATCTCTTTCGAACTTAAATAGTTTTCTGACAGATTTCATCCTTTATTATTTGCCCGATAGTTACTTCGAAGCAAAAACAGAAACAAAGTTGACAGGCTTCTAAATACAATTGTCTCCGGAATCTGTATCTCAAATACAAATTTTACACTAAATGGGAAGAGCTTTGATTGATATACAGGGTGTCCAGAAAAGGGCTCCCTGATTTCAAAATTAAATATCTCGAAAACAAAGATCGATAGAGGAATGCAGTAAACGGTATGTTTATTAAGAAATCTGTAAGAAGTTTATACAGCAGTTTGAAATAATAGTCACAAAAGCTGCTAACAGACGGCGCTGTACGCTGTACAGCTCATATCAGCATACATAAGTGGAATAATCGTATGAAAACACTCTTTGCAAACAATCACATCATAATGTTTACAAAATGTTCACCATTGGCACTACAGAGGTGACCACCTCGCAGCGGCCTTTAGCGAAGCAATATTCAGTTATGAACAATTACTGTACTCTGATGGTCACAGTATCCGCTATTGTCTACCATATTCACACACTCGTTGCGTCGCTAGATTGTGATAAAAATTAAAATTAAATCAGTCCAGACCGAAAAATATGAAAAGTATTGAAAAGGTAACCGAGTTTGCTCAAATAAAAACTATCATCAGATACTTTGTTCTGAAAGGTAATGCATGTGAAATAACGGTAAAAATGCGAGAAAAACTAACAAAAGTTTGCTGCCGTAGTGGCAGCTACTGAGAGTGAGCAGCTTTCATGTCTGCACTAAACACAGTTGCTGGTGGGGACAGCGGGACCGTGTGTTAGCACTGTATGCTTCACCGACTGCCTATCACATTACGTCACACCATCCAGTGAAGCAAACTGTGGGTAAAAATTGTTAATAGTGTAAATACACGCAAACCATTGGTAAAAAATGGATAGATCAGGTACCCCACATCACGTGATAATCTATTAGAAAAGCAGTTTAGTAAATGCGTTTAAATATTTACAAGATAATAGACACTAAAAATAACCAGTAAAATCTGAAGTACGTAAATAGACCACTCCCTATGAATATTCGAAGAAATTTCATAAAATATCCTCAATATTCCGTGGCGATGGCGCGAATAATGGTGGAAATAAGGTTCCTGTGTTCATAGCTGCACGAAAGTGATTTTCCGTGCCTGAGTAATATTAAAGAGGAACAACTTTTCCAAAGTTTAATGTTAAAGAACAAATTTCCATAAAAAGAAAAAAGATAATATAGAGGACGATGAGTTTTGTCATTTTTACAGACAGAAATATCGTTGAAATAATTACGAGAGTTCAGATGAAAGGTGTTTTGTTGATTATTTCATTATCAAGCAAATTAAAACAAGTTATCTTGAAAGGTGAAGGGTTTAGCAGTTTGCTTTCGCCCGAAACGCACGAAAACTACGGTGATGCCTTATCCGAAATTTGCATTGCATCACTCTAGCTGAAGTATTTAGAAAATTAAGTGGGTATCTCATTTCGTACAGGAGCCATAAATACAAATAGTTGGATACTTTTGCAAACTAACATGCCATTATATGAAAGCAGTGATTAAAATGTGCGAATAAATTTTTGAAAGTTCTCATTCTGCTATGTTTTTGCAGAAAACAGTTACAACAATACGGTCATTGTAGTATATCTACAAAGCCTTTCATATTCAAGTCGTATGTCTTAACCTTTCACAAGACCAACAATAAAAAGAAGTAAAATATAAAAGCATTAACTACCTAAAAGGAAACAATAAATTTCCAGGATGGTGGTGCGATATGAAACATTTATTAACAAAATGTTTTTATGTATCTATTTCGTTTCCATGATGAGACATCATCAGTGCAGGTTTCGTGTCAGAATGACTCATGTACTCCGCATAAAACATTTCATAATCAGATCCATGCTGGCCGCGGTGGCCGAGGGGACTGAGGCGTGCCAGTCACTGTGTGCACTGCCATTACGGTCGGGGGTTCGAATCCCTCCCTCGGCATGGATATTTGTGCCGTCCTTAGTGTTAGCTAGTTCGTAAGTAGTTTGTAAGTTTAGGGACTGATGACCCTGTAGTTAAGTCCCATAAGCTATACGAACATTTGAAACATTAAGTCAGATGCATAACTGAAACGTTCTTCCTAGTACATGTTACAAGGTTAAAAAGACGCGGTTTTTTAAAAAACTGGTAACATGTACTAGAAGACTTATGGATCTGTCTATTAAATGTTTTGTGCGGAGTACATGAGTCATCCTGACTAGAAATCTACACTGATGATATTCCATCATAGGAATGAAATCGATAAGTAATAAAATTATTAAATAAATATTTTATATCATACCACCAAGCTGAAAATTCATAGTTTTTATTGAAATACTATGGTGCGCTGGCTCGACTCCTATTATGGGGTCAGCTTACAATTAACTACCTTATTATATTGCAAAATAATGTATGTTGTCTGCTTGCTTTTAATGAGAAGTAGATATTTAGATCATTGTTGTACTAACATTCAGTTGTACAGTTGAATTAGTTTATGTAATGAGCCTACTACTGAGCAAAAGAAATATCTTACGACCAGAAAATATAAACAGTGAACGAAATTAATAATTACTATTGGAACAATCCGCAAATGTAAGGGAAAACTATATATAACAGTATGATGTACGGTACATATAGCATTGTGACGACAGGACAGATGAAACTAGTTTCCTGTTTTACCATATGGCGGTCTGTCGTCAAGTAACACTCAACGTAATTACTTCCAGTGAACTTGTTTCCATATAACAGTGTTACCAGCATTATTAGTACACGCCTTATGAATCATGCCCTTAACAGAGAGATTCCAGTTTGCTCCGGTTTCAATTAGTGGTGGCAAACTTTAAACTTTTCATTTAACAGAACACCAGAAAACGTTCATCGTTATGATCAGCGAAATACTCTGTATCCGTAAAGTTGTGGCGAAACTTTAACTGTTCACAGAAAGGCAACAAAACAAGAATGAAATGTGAAACCTGCACAAAATAAAAGAAAAACATTTCCAGTTTATATTACGTAATTTTCAACTGTAGTGCGCATGCTTTAATGACGCAACAATGCAATGAAGCGAATTAAGTAGTTGCAACTGCCGCGGTGGAGTGGACACGCGTTCTAAGGCGCCACGCTGCGAAGCGTGCGGTTACTAGCCGTCGGAGATTCGAGTCCTCCCTAGGGCATGGGTGTGTGTGTGTGTGTGTGTGTGTGTGTGTGTGTGTGTGTGTGTGTTGTCTTTCGGTTAGTTTATAGTTTAAGTATTTTGTATGTCCATGGACTGATGCCCACAGCTGTTTGGTCCAGCAGGTTTAAAAATATTTGAATATCTTAGCTGCAGCAAGTCGGAGCATTTCACTCAAGATGTGGACTGTATAGAGTAATGATTAGTGTGCTCTGCGGCGTGCTGATTTTGAATGCGTGATACGTGTTCAGCGTGAATTTTGTCATGTGTATGACGTCCAACTTCAAAGAGATAACATCAGGTGAAGGAAACTGGTAGTTTGGACAGGCCTTTCGGAAACTGTTGGAACGTGCAAGTGATACGGGATACCTACGTAAGAAATCGGTGCGTACATATGCCCTAAAACTAAAGGAGAGTGAAGTTAATTTAGTTTCAAGATAGTCTTCGTTTTGCGAATTACGTACCGCAATTCAAATGTTTGTAAAGCTTGTGGGACGTAACTGCGGTGTTACCAGTCCCTAAACGTGTAACCTACTTATGAACTAACTTACACTAAAGACAGGACAAACATCCATGCCCGAGGGGGATTCGAACTCTCGACGGGGAACGGCCTCGCGCATCGGAGAATAGCGCCTCAATGCGCTGGGCCGTTCCGCGGCGGCATACTGCAATAATTACATACTATTCCACTGATAAGATTTTAATTTGCATCACAGAAGGCTTATAAAATTCATAATGACGAAAAATTCCTAAAAAGGGGCAGTGTTTCTTGATGAGGCCACATTCAATGCGTGTAATCATCTTCATCGCTATAATTTCAGAATATGGTTTGCTGCAAATCCTATTGCCTACACTATCAACTTAACTCCTTTAAAATCTAGTGTTGCCTCATGCATGATAAAGTTATAGGCTCGTATTTCTTTTCGGAGCAAAGAGTTACGCCATACAGCTACGCAGACACGCTGCAAACGTATGCAGTGCCACAAATTCAGGATGAAGGTACAGTGTCTTTTGCCAACAAGATGTCACTCCTTCAGACAACGCCTTAATTATATATAGGTGGTGTTTTCCCTTTCGGACATGTGCGAAAGAACAACACCACACAAATATAATTAAGAAGAAGACCACCATATCTCCTTTGTTCCGTTGGGGATGCACACGAAGCCCGAACTCTTACGGAAATTGGCTAAATGCCGCGAGGAACGAGTGGTAAAACACACATAACGCCAGTAGTTGAGAATTTGCGTCTGACAGGAGGCGTGCTGGGGTAGCCTGCGTGGCAATCTCTGTGCCCCCTACTGAAAAAATTAATAAAAAAATAAAAAAAATAAAATAAAAATGAAACTAATCCAAGAAAGAGAAATATATAACAACCACGACTTTACGACTGTAAGCAAGTGGAGGCACGTGACGTATTGGTCAGCGCGACTGTGTAGCTAGCAGGAGGACGCGGGTTTGAGTACCGCATGCGCACAAATCTTCAACTTTCTCCATTCATTTATTTCAGTGCTCACTGGTAGTAATCGTGTAAATTTACTGTGTTTGGTCGTGTGGCCATCTTAAGATTAATTAGAAGATATTTCCGGTCTCCTGCTCACTGCAATGGATTTTTTCCCAGCTCTATTCGGTTTCATTTATAAAGCATCTTATGATACATAAGTTTGTACAATTTGTTCTGTAAATATAGTTAAATTCATCTGTTCCTAAATTGACACATAATCCACATACAGTGTTATTACCAGTTTTATGTAGCTTAAGATGTATCTTCTTAAATTATAAGTATAGGGAAAAAAAAGAAATGTTTGTAAATCTAAGGGACTTAACTCCTGTGGTTAGCAGTCTCTAGGCTTATGAAGTACTTCAACTAAAACTAAGGACAACACACACACTATGCACGAGGTAGGAATCGAACTCCAGACGGGGAGCAACCGCATGCTCCGCACGAGGTGCCTTCGAATGTGTGTCTTTTTTATTTTTGTTTTCTGTCTATGGTTTGATCGGTCCGTTGAGAGCGTTGGTTCGTTTTGTTTTATTCTATGTTCATTAGTTGTATGTTGACTCAAGTCTTTTATTCTTCTTCTTCTTCTTCTTCTTCTTCTTCCTCTTCTTCCCTCACTTTCACTCTCTCTCTCCATATTTTATTTTATTTTGTTTCTTTATTTGGTTGCAGCGGTCATCGGGTACTATCACCGAGCACAGTGAGCTACCACGGCAGAGCACTCGGCCGTCCACCACGGCCATGAGTGGAGTGAGTGGATTTTACATCAGTTTTAAAACATTTAAGAAGCACAAAAATGCATATATTTTAACCTATATATGCGGAGGAATTGTACATACGTATGTATGATTTACAGAACCACAGAAGTTCCTTTACAGATAAAAGCGAGACACGTCAGCAAAAGACGGAAAGCCTCTTACAGTTATAGTCCGTGTCAAGTGGGAAGGCGGCACAGTTTTCAGCCGTTCTGCGCATCCCCCCCCTCCACTACCGCACTGGCAGCCAATAATATTCATCCTCAAGGCGCGAGTTACTACGAGGTACGTCCACATGGCAGAACACACAGGCAACAACCTTCTATGAAGAAGGCATGCAGAAACTTGTGCTTACCAAATTTCTGCAGCTATGTAGAAATGTAGCATAACAGTTGTAGATTTTTGTACAATAAATATTTTTTCTGTATTTGTACACGTTTGTTTTATATAACCAAACGACACTTACTTTCTGGACGTACCTCGTACAATGATTTTTCCCACAGGCTCCACTGTTGGCGCTCTGCCGTAACTCTTTCACGCTTCCTCTATAGCATTGTTTTTCAACCTTTTTTAACACACGACCCACTGTTGTTGTTGTGGTCTTCACTCCGGAGACTGGTTTGATGCAGCTCTCCACAATGCCCTATCCCGAGAAAGCCTCTTCATCTCCACATAAGAACGGAAACCCACATCCACTTGAATCTGCTTACTATATCCATCTCTTGGTCTTCCTCTGCGGTTTTTACCCCACACACTTCCCTCCAACGCTAAATTCACAATTCCTTGATGTCTAAGTATGTGTCCTACTAATCTATCCCTTCATTTACTCAAGGTATGCCAGAAATTTCTTTTCTCCCCAATCCTGTTCAGTACCTCCTCATTAGTTACGTGATCCACCCACCTAATCTCCACCATTCATCTGTAGTACCACATTTCAAAAGCCTTAATCCTCTTCCTGTCCACACTGTTTACCGTCCATGTTTCACACCCATACAAGGCAACAGTCCATACAAATGCCTTCAGAAAGGACTTCCTTAGGCATAAATCAATATTCGATGTTAACAAATTTCTCTTTTTCAAGAACGCTTTTCTACCAATTGCCATTCTGCATTTTATATCTTCTGTACTGCGACCATCATTTGTTATTTTACTGCCCAAGTAACAAAACTCATCTACCTCCTTTATTGCTTCGTTACCTAATTTAATTCCATCAGCATCACCTGATTTTTTTGACTGCACTCCGTTACCCTAGTTTGCTCTTATTAATGTTCATCTTATGTCCACCTTTCAGCATACTGTCCATTCCGTTCAATTACTCTTCCAGGTCCTTTGCTGTATCAGACAGAATTATTATGTCGTCGGCAAAACGCAATGTTTTTAATTCTTCTCCCTGAACTTTAATTCCTTCTTCAAATTTCTCCTTGCTTTATAGCTTGTTCAATGTACAAATTGAATAACATTAGAGAAATGCTACAACCCTTGTTCAAATTCAAATGTTTGTAGAGCTTATGGGACTTGACTACGGGGCCATCAGTCCCTAAACTTACAAACTACTGAACTAGCTAAGACTACAGACAGCACAAATATCCATGCCCGAGGGGGGATTCGAACCCCCGACCGTAGTGGCCGTGCAGACCGTGACTGAAGCGCCTCAATCCCCTTGGCCACCGCGGCCGGCTACAACCCTTGTCTTACTCCCTTTCCAACCACTGTATTCCTCTCATGCCCGCTGTCTGGTTTTTGTACAAGTTGTAAATAACCTTACGCTCCCTATATTTTATTCCTGCTTGCTTCAGATGTTGAAAGAGTTTATTCCAATCAACATTGTCGAAAGCCTTCTCCAAATCTACAAAATCTAGAAATGTAGGTTTTCCTTTCCTTAATCTACCTTCTAGGATAAGCCGTAAAGTGAGTATTGCCTTCCGTGTTCCTACATTTCTCCTGAACCCAAACGGATCTTCTACCAGCTTTTCCATCCTGCTGTAAATAATTCGTGTTAATATTTTGCAACCATGACTTATTAAACTGATGGTTCTGTAGTTTTCACACCTGTCTGCACCTGCTTTCTTTGGAATGGGGATTTTAACATTTTTCTTAAAGTCTGATGGTACTTCACATGTCTCATACATCTTACACACCAGGTGAAACAATTTTGTCATGGCTGGTTCTCGCAGAGACTTCAGTAGCTCTGAGGGAATATCATCTACTCCAGGGGCCTTGTTTCGACTTCGGTCTTTCAGTGCTCTGTCAAATTCATCTCTCAGTATAGTATCTCCTATTTCATCCTCATCTACTTCTTCTCCCCTTTCTACACGACCCCCTATCCGGTCAAAACAAGTCATTATGAGATGTAAAAGTAGCTTCATTGTTCGCGTTTCGGTCGGCCCATCATCAGAAATTAAAAGTGCCATACACACATGTAATACCTGTAACACTTTTGATGTCTGATTAAGGGTCACCCGAAAAATGCTACAACGGAGACATATTTCCAACTGCGGATGACTTGTTAATTTAGCGACTTTCACGAAACCCTGTCATTCTGTGTAGTTCTGCCTTGGACGCTGAGCGTTACGAAGCGTAGATTTGCTGTGGAACACGCTGCCACTGCATCCACCTGCGACAGCGAACCCCCGAACAAGACTTCGCGACCCCCCAGGGGTCACGACCCCCAGGTTGAAAAACACTGCTCTATAGCTACGCGTCTATGCGCGGAAGCGCCTTCCTATATGACGCTAACTATAATCGTCTAAAATTTCTTGTTTGTTGATACTCCAGAGCTGTTGGCAGTTTGTGGATACAACATTTCCTTAGGAATATACAAGAGGCGTTCAAATGGAAAGGTACGAAACTTCTTAACAACCAAACTGGTTTACGTTTGAATATGCCACTTTACGATAATGTAGTGCGTCATCTAGGGACGCGAAACATGCGTCGTCACCTCGCGCTACACGATTCAAGGCTGTGACCTCAGCAGGTAAACTGTTCGAGGTCCGATATTCATTGAATTCCTCGAGCACGGAAAAACCATTAACAGTGACGGGTACTGTGTGAAAGTCCATGATAACACGCGTCCACACGTCTCCAGGGTCGTACAAAGTCAGAGCAGCTAGAGGACCTTGTGGCTACCATCTGTTTGGTCCCTTAAACAAGCAATTGAAAGGACATTTCTTCAACTCGAGAGACGAACTGGACAGATGGATGGTTGTTTTCACAGCCACAGGAATTCTGGGAATAGGGAATTTATCGGCTCAAACAGTGGGATAGTTATACTCAGGCCTCTGGTGATTACTTTTGAATAGAGACTTCAGTTATACTAACAGTGTTGTTTGTTAACTTTTCATTTGAACACCCTTCCTATATAGGAACGGGCGATGGCAAGGAGTTGCCAGCAGAATCCCTGGACTTGAAAGCATTGTGCGGCTATGTGAAGCAACCTTGATAATTTAAAGGAGAGAATCAAGAGACACTATTCACTCCATTACACCTTATGTCCTTAAACGTGTCCAAAATGAACTGGAAAATCGTTTAGACGAGTGTAGAGCGACTAATGGAACACTGGAGCAGTGGACAGTATATTGTAAAGAACAGGTCTGCTGCGACTGTTAAAATTATTTACTGAAGGAAAAAACGACCGGTTTTGTAATTTAGATTTTCATCCTCAGGTGTTGTGTTAAAAAGATCGGGTATGAAATCGGATGGAGCTCATTTCCTTTCATTCCAGTCCAGGGTTCTTCAAAGAAACTGTATACCACAAGGCATCCAAATTAGTGGCGAGATTAGAAGTCATCCTCTTATGACGATGGATTGTGCGATGGCCGCGGTGGAGTGGCCGAGCGGTCTAAAGCACCTCGCTGCGGTGCGCGCGGTTGCTTGCCGTGGAGGTTCGAGTCCTCCCTGGGGCATGGGTGTGTGTGTGTTTGTCCGTAGGTTAGTTTACCTAGGTTTAAGTAGTTTGTAAGCTACGATCTGATGACCACGCAGTTTGGTCCGATAGAGTAACAGACATTTGAACATTTTCTTGATTGTGCGATGGATTCAAGGACTTGAAATCTAGTAATAAAACTTTGCCTCACAAAGCACGTTGTTTCCTTTCTGTATATATGTATGTATATTGTATGTATGTGTATTGTATGTATATTTGTATTGCATGTGCCAGCTATACGCTAAATAAATAATAACCACTGACCTCTCGGCCACCGCGTCTATATGAGCTGCTGAGTAGCACTTTTCATCGGTGATTATACCCAGATACCGCGCTCTTCCTCACCTCGCGTCATGGCTACACCATTAACCAATACAGTAGGATTCATCATTAACTGGCTTTTCAACAGAAGATCCACTGACTTCCTAAGGAAATTTGCTGAATTTTTGTTTAAATCATTTATTTGTTATTCTTCTTACACAGTCAATTTCCTCTTATTAAAATGGGTCCTAATATATCACAATCATTTTAGAGGGTGTGCCAGCTAAATACAAACCTACTATTTTCAGACTAATGACCAAACTAAGACCAAGAATGTTCAAATGTTTGTAAATCTATGGGACCAAACTGCGTGGTCATCAGTCCGTAGCCTACAAACTACTTAAACCTAGGTAAACTAACCTAATAACAAACACACACGCCCATGCCCCAGGGAGGACTCGAACCTCCACGGCGAGCAACCGTGCCACTGGCAGTGGGCTGACCCTGTATGTCGTGGGAGCAACGACAAAAATTGGTTTTATGTCGCCACGTAATATCCTAAAGTAAACTAAGACTAATACACATCTCACATTTAAGTGCAAATCCGGTGAGTTTCCGCATGTAACCCCTGGCACCATGGGTTGATATATTTCAGCCATTGTCCGACCCCGGCATTTGAAGCAGACATGATTGCTGTAGTAGGTCATCATCAAGTTTGGTTATTGGCCAAGAAGTCATTTAGAGGTTTTAGAGATATGGCACCAGCTAATATCTCTATGATAATGCAGGTGTTTTCATATAATATTAGGTCATACATGGTTTGACTATGCAACTTTTTTTCGAAGTTCCGATGGTACGGTGTCTAATGTAGAGCACTCGCTTACAACATGGTTTATGGTACCATCCACATGTGCACTGACTCACATAGAGTCATGCTGGCTATGGCCTATGTCCATTGAGGAACTGCAGCAAGCCTCTATTCAGTTGAAAGTAGCTCACTTTTAAATATTCCTGAATGACAGGTACAAGTTGGTGTGTGTCCTCCTGTCCGTTTCCCCCATATTCCAGAATTCCCCCAAATGTCCTCTACTCTTCACGCGGTACCTGTCTTCAGCCGGTATCAAGATCCCTGTTAGCTCACCTTGATGTGAAGTAGGCAAAGCCACGTTACCCCCAGGAAATGGTGTATTATTTTGTTCTTTATTTTTTTTAATTTAAATTTCTTGTTATATTTTCTTATACAAAGTATACCATCACCTAACAAATTAATGGGTCTTTATAAGCTACATTGAATTATCTACATTGATGTATCTTTTTACAGTTACGTTAATGTACTCGACTACCATGAGTAGTTACTACATTCTACAAGGAAATTAAACTACAAATCTACCTGCAGATATTACAGGTTGTGCAAATCTTAGTACAAACCACTTTGTGTCCTATGTCCACCGAGCTAAGCCCAGGTAGACTTGCCCCTGGCACTGAGCATGACATGGATGTCACTGCAGCTAACCAACGTGTTATCAGCTAAGCCTAAATAACTACATGTGAAAACTTGGCCTACAGACTTGTTGCACACCTGGTCCCCCTGACCGGGGCATGAGGGATTCCACCAGATGCTGGCGGCCAGTCAGCACTCCAGCGTCATGGGCAGGTACCAGTGTTCAGTCCGGAGAGACTCGCTTACTATTGTTCCCTGAAGTAATCCTCCCTTGTATTTTGAGAGATTGCACCTGCGAGTTCGTGTAGTTTGTGAAAGGTGTTTGGTTGTCTGACCAGGGTAGTTGACGTCTTAAATCGATTGCGACTCTATCGTAGGTGCACATGCATACGACGTGGTCTGGTGTTCTCTCTTCGGCTCCTCAGGGACGCTTTGGTGTTGCCTGCTTTCTAAACCGACATAGGTAAGTCGGATAGGGTCCACGAAAGGTGAGAAAGTGTAGCATTACTCGGCTTGGTTGGAAATGTTTCATAACCAGCCTCTCTTGCATGCTTTGCAGTAGGTCATAGGTCCTCCTTCAAGTCTCGTCTTGGTCCCTCAATTCTTGTCACAGATCTTCCCTCTTTTCCTAATGGACTTCTTGTCTTCGATCATGATGTCTCTGATCTTGGTCTTGTTTCCCCTTCTTGAACCAGTACCAAGCTGCGTGCTCCCTTGCCTCGATGTCGAGCGAGTGAGCCCCATCAAGAAGGAGCACCTCGCCCCCGTAGGAGTCGTCCTATAACCCCACACCGAGTTGAGCTCTTATTACCGCCATGACAGGCTCCACCCAGTGAGCGCGTGTGCCAAGCTAACACAAGCGTAACACACAATAGATGGATGTACACTGATGTTTGCACTTTTAAGTTTTTAATGATTAATTTCAGTAACTCTTGGGAAAATATTCAAAACATCTATTAACAGAAAACAGAGAAGAATACTTGGATAATGCTGATTATAATGAAATAATAAATGAACAAACTGAGAATTACATTCATTTTGAAAAAACAAAATATTGTAAAAGAAGCAAAGAAACCTTTCAAGAATGGAAGAACGAGATGCATTAGAGGTATTGCAACAGAATTATTAAAATTTGGAACAGAAATATTAGATTAATTATTAAGAAGGCCTTTCGAAAGATGTTTAAATGGAGAAGACGTACCAAATGACTGCAAAGTAAGACATATTTAAAAGATACATAAAACAAGGAAAGAAAGATGAATGTAACAACCATACAGGAATAACAGTGATTAATACATTTAGTATATAATATGAAAGAATAATTAAATATTTCTAAGAAGAAGAATATGAAGAAAAGGAGGCACAAGAACAAGCAGTTTTAGAGCTGGAAGTTCAGCAATTGATTATATATTTTGCCTACAATAAATAATTGGAAAACATTAGTTCGAGCACAGCCACTACATTCAGAGTTCATAGATATATAGTGTACAATTACACAGTTTATGGAAATCTTTGCTATTAATGGGAATAAATCCAACAATAACAAAAGAAATTCGAAACTTATATAATAATTCCACATGAAAAAAATGGTAAATATTTATCACCTGGATACCGAGTCACATAAATATTATGTCAAGGATGTAGCATCTCATCTACATCGTGTAAAATACACAGAGAAATAGGAAAAAATGTCTAGCCATGAGAATCCTAGAACAATTTGCAGATGACCAACTGACTATGAAGATATAAAGAATATGACAAGGAATCTGCTTCAATAATATATAAAATCTGGATTAAACATGAATAAAATAAAGTACATGGTAATTGGTCGAAGAAAGAAAGACAGTATTAGTAGGAGGGATGGGGATGGTAACAGGTACTGAGCAATATACATATTTAGGTGTGAAAATTGCAAATGATGGGAAACAAGACAAAGAAATTAGATCTAGAATAAATGCAGGAAAAAGGCAATTTCTTTATTGAATGGAATTTTCTGGGACCAATACATGTCAACTGATAAAATATGGATATTTAAAAAAGTATTAGGAGTATTATAACTGATGGTTCAGAAGTATGAACAATATCAAGAAGAGAGAGAATAAGAAATGAAGTAATCAGAGAAAAAATGAAATGTAAAAACTAAATTATTCATTTCATTGAACACAAACAATTGAAATGGTATAGACATATCGGTAGAGTGGAACAAGAAAGGGATCAATAATTCGTATTTGATTGTATATAAAATGGAAGAAGAAAAAAGGAAATACATGGACACAGGGATTTCAAGCAGCAGTGAGAAAGAACAACATTCCAGAAGATTTATGGACAAATAGAGAAAAATGGAAAACAATGTTTAGCAATTTAATGAAATCTAATATAGGTGTTGGGAAAATGTAGTCACACTGGAAGAAACAGAATAATAATAATAATTTTACCCTTTCATTTAGGTTTTTTTGAAAGGTGACGACGAACGCCCTACAAAGAGTCGGCGGGCTCCTAGGTGGTCCGAGGACTGGAAAAGTGGTCCCCCGACCAGACCTCGAAAAGCCCTGGTCCAGATATCCGTCCATGGGACATCTTGGTCACAATGGCGGATATGGCCGCTGCGAGCTGTTTTAGATTCGATAATTCCCGACTGGCCTTCATGACCAGTCCTTGCCAGTACATACCTTGTTCGTGTTTACTGCAACGTTTTTCCCTTCCTCGGCTTGTCAGGAACTACTGGACGGCGTTCGCCTCCTCCCTCATTCGCCTCCTGCATCGTTCGCGACCTGTCCCAAGGCGGCAGTGGGCGGTGCCACCCCTGCGGCCGGGTTCACTTCCCCTGTCGGTCGCCCCGCCCCCCACGCGACCTCCCCGGGGGTGAACGCCCTCTGCCCGACCGAAGCCTTACGAGCACGCCTCTTTCCCCGATCGAAACAAAACGTGTTTACTCAAATTAGATGTGTCGCCGCAGTGAGCGAGCCAAAGGACGACCGGAATAAAAGACAGGGGGAGGGGGTTGCCGGGGAGGGGGCACAGCTAAGGAGCGGCTCGGCGGCGAGGTAATTGGTTGCTCTGCCACTGCCGCTTCAATCGCAGGCGCATCGGCGCTAACAGTTATTGGCGGCGCCCGCCTTTGCCAACGTTGGCAACACTGCAGGCGGAGTGTGCCGGGAGAGGGCAAGTGTGCAGAATGAATGGAGGCAGCCCTACTACAAAGCCACGTCGAGGGCGACGCTTTGCTGTCACAGTTCATCTGGTGATTTCTTTGAACCTCGACTGCAGCGATAACAGAAACAATTGAAAATGCAGCTGTGTGTTATGTAATGGTGCAATTTCAACAGGTCTCACAAAGGTCATGAAACAACATGGAAATGTGAAACCTTCACAAAGTGAAAGAAGCATTCTCCATCTGGCTGGCGGAGATCGTTAACAATATAGTCCCTCCCCAGATCATCGTCAGCAGGTGGGATTATACCTGTTTGCAGCGGGAGCCAATAAACCGGAGTAGATCTGATTGCGCCAGATATTATGCGCGTGGTAGCATTCAGTGGAGTGTCAACAAGCTTTGTATGATGGCCGTTCATGCATGTAGGTGAACAATACTCAGTACTTGAGTACACCAAACCCATGGCTGAAGAGCACAAGTCGGTTGCTGAAGACACCCAGGTAGTTCCAAATTATTTATCCAGCATGTTGTTACGAGTTTTCAGTTTCTGAGCTAGGTTTAACAGGTAAAGTTGTTCGCGTCCGTAGCATTCTCTAAGCAGCCAGGCAATCACACACATTGGATCAAGCGAATAACAGTTCTCAGAGCTTACTAACAACATATTGGTAACCATGCACATGTTGTCATCGGGCATTGAAGGTTTCACCTTCCGCCAAATCTCATAAAGCTGTATGATAATCGTATCCTACCCCCCCCCCCCCCTCTACATCAAGATCAGAGAGGAAGCGAAGTGACAACGAGCCAAGAAAGCAAGACAGAGTGGAGGAGAAACTGGGTATCAGGGCAGACAGAAAATCAGCCTTGGATTAGCGATGAAACTCGTAGCAGGGCCACAAGACATAATGGCAAAGTTTCCATGAGAAATTCCCAACCGAAGAAAGGACTGTTCACAACCCTGCGCCACACCCAACGTACTTATGGCTCGGGAAACAGGCTACATCAGTGTGTGGTTATGGAGTAGATGGAATCACAATCATAAATGGCCCTCTTCCTGTTATGTTGCCTCGGGTCTCCATAGAAAACTACGCAGTTCCTGTGCATTCTAGCTGTTTGAAAACACCTTGAATGTCCTCAGCGAACTTGCGGATGTCATATCTCAGAAATTTCTACCTGAATTCTTAAGACCAAACCCAAAATGACTGATATTATCACTCAAATGAGCCTGCCTTGCCAAACCTTGCCGTCTTGAGGAAGAGGGGGGAGGGCGGTTTAGCTGCCACTGACGGCTGTAGTCCACCGCCTCGTGTTTCCCGGGGTTAAAGGCACTTTCAGTGGACCTCGCCTTTCACAGAACACGACCGTCAAGAGAAATGATAGGTCATAAATATCCCTGCATCCTGAGGTATATCATAAAAATATGCTGCTACTACACTCCTGGAAAATGAAGAGAACACCATGAATTCGTCGCCCCAGCAGAGGGAAATTTTATTCACACATTCTTGAGGTTGTATACAACACACAATCACATAGGCAGAGCCGTACGCACGTGAGTACAGTCACCAGAGCGTCCGCATTATTGGCGCTAGTACCGTGTATACGTTCCTTTTGCAACAATGCAAGCTATAATTCTTTCGTTGAAACGATCGTAGAGGTTCCGAATGTGGTTGTGTGGAATGACCTGCCATGCAATTTCCACCTGGTGCCTCAGTTGGGCCAGATCTCATGCCGCTCATGTATACCGCCCAACATGACTTTTCGTGCGGTCCCAAACATGCTCAATGGGAGAGAGATCTGGGGAATATGCTGGCCGGGGTAGTTGACGTACACCTTGAAGAGCACGTTGGGTGGAACGGAGTACATGTAAGGGTGCATTGTCCTGTTGGAAAAGCATATCACCTTGTTGGTGCATGAGTAGTAGCAAGACGGTTTAAATGACGATTTCAGTGTACCGTGCACTGTTCAATATTCTCTAGACAATCACTAGAGGAGAATGGCGAGTGTAGAATATCGCTCCCCTCACAATGATGTACGATTATGTGTGCTGTTAGTGTGTCCTCTTCTCACACCCAAAATCGTTCAATCCGCCTCCACTGGTGTCATGGTACGCGGTTACGAAAGGACGAATGCAGACGTGTCGACTTCAGTGAAGAGTGTCGTCGCTGCCTCGGTGCCAATGATGGTGGTTTGCATGTGTGGTGTCGTGCAGGGGAGTGCGAAAATCTAGAGTGTACGCGACAGAGGCAAACGGGGCCGACACCTGGCATCAGGGTGTGTGGAACCACATCCTAAACTGGCCATTCTCGCCTGGTATTCGTTGTGGGAAAATTGAACAATAAACGGTACATCGAAACCATCATTCAACCCGCCTTGCCACCGTTCGTGCACCAACAAGGCGCTGTGCTTTTCCAACAGCACAATGCACGTTCACGCGTATCCCGTACAACCCAAAGTGCTCTTTTAGGTGTACGTCAACTACCCTCCCCATCATTATCCCCAGATCTGTCCCCCATTGAGCATGTCTGGGACTGGATGAAACGTCATCTTTGTGCGGTCTACACGACCGGCACGAGATCTGGTCCAACTTAGGCATCAGATGGAAATTGCATGGCAAGCCATAACGTAAGACTTCATTCGGCACCTCTACGATCGTCTACATAAGAAATTTGCACCCTGCATTGCTGCAAAAGGAGGGTATACACGATACTAGCGACGACATTGTGCTCGCTCTGGTGACTGTACTGGCGTGCGTATGGTTCTGACTGCGTAATCGTGTGTTGTACACATCATAAAGAATGTGTCAATAAAATTTCGCTCTGCTGGGTTGACGAATTCATTGTGCTCTTTTTTCATTTTCCAGGAGTGTAGACATGTTGTAGGGATTCCCAAAGAAGGAGAAAAAGCCTGAGATAAACAGATATTTTCCCAAGTTAACAGAACACAGCTTGAAGCCCACAAATTTTAAAATGTTTGCAGATGAATGTTACAAAACATGACAAACAAGACAATTAGAAAATTTCTAACTGTCTTTGGAGAGAAAAGAATTAGACAATACAGCAATTGTTGGCATGACCCTTGACGCTCATTGTCCGAGATATTTAGAGAGGAACCGTCGGACTGGTGAATCATCATTTAGTTTTGTGATTTAACGTAAGACGTTAATTAATTTTCAAATAATTTACATGAACATTAATTCGTTCGATTCATCAGTTTTCAAAGTTCCTTTTTTCAAAGGGATAAATTTGATTTGCTTGGGGATTATAATTGTATGGATAGGCAATAAATTAACATACACGAAAGATTCTGTATTCATAAAATAGCACCCTAATTCAATTTCAGCGAATTCAGTGCAGATTCCTCTTCTGAAAACACTAACTGTTTTTGAGGTGAAAAATGCTGCTACTTGGCGAAATGATAGCCTAATCGACAGTGACGTAAGATACTTCCTATCCGACTGGAAAATGGATGTGGTAGTTCATACAGTGAATAAGAATGATACCAATTTTTATTTAACTTATGACCCATATACAGGGTAACAATAGCGGAGTTATATGAAGCAAAACATAAATTAGTTGGAATCTATGTCGTGCCCACTCTTAATGCAACATGTAAACAGCACTACCGATATTCGGATTTACTTTATTACGTGTTCCATATTCCTGCCTTTTGTGACGATGGTGTGACGCTGACGTGTAACAAGCTTCTGCATGACATAAGTGAGTTCCTATATTCGTCTCAGCAATAGTTTTGTGGTTATTACTGTAAACCTCGTCTCTAATACTGCACCACAAAATGGACTCGCATCTTATTAGATACAGAGAGTATGGTGGCCTATATGGATCCGCGACAGTGGCGTCTGGGTACCCAAGTCCGAAAAAAGCTCCTCCAGGACGTGTAACACTCTCCTGCTTCCATGTGGTCGAGTTCTGTATTGCATGAACCACATGTTGTAGAAATCATGATCACTTTCGATAACGAGGATCAACACCTTCACATACTGTTTGGTAGTCAATGAATATCGCACCGATTATTCTGTGACTGGAGACTGCGCACTACACAGTCACATGAGTTGACAGACTCCCCGATCGCGAAATGCGAACTCTCCATGCCACAAATGCACCAATTTTGATTATTAACGAACCCATCCCAATGAAAATGGACTTCATCGCTAAACTAAACCACATTCACATGCGCCTCTTGTAACGTCACACCTGCGTCCACCTAATCCTCGATGGGCGAAGTTGCCGTTGTATTATATTTGCTGCTTAATCATTTAATAATTGTTCCAAAGATTTGACGGTATGGGATGCGGACAATTACTACGTTGATCCATAACAATAAACTTTAACTTCCTTTATTATGGAACGACAAATGTTAATAATTCTTCCTTTAAATACACTGATTAAATAACCGCGTGCCACTACGATGAATGTCTACAATTCCACACTGAAACATTTCAGTATGCAACTGAAACTCATATGCGATACGACTGAAGGGCAAAAAACTTTAACGACAGCTAAACGCGGGTTACGGAGGCACTGTCAACATGCTACTGCCTCGCTCTGCGGTCGGCGAGAGACTGCTGCACACCGGCCAACAAACAAAAAAACATTCCAACCTAAGCATTGTTGCCAGCAGCTATCGCTGCACGCCAACGATAACTATCGTTCGGCCAAAACGTACCAAAGAGGTTACTAAGCTTAAACCCTGTATCCTCACACTGTGAATAGTAATTCCCACCACGACCTGTGGCAAAGTGTGCAGTTTGACTGTAATAATTCAAACCGTTCAAAAACTATGATGATGTTATTTCATGTAGTTCAATAATTGTCAGTCTGTAACATTGTGTTGAGTGAAGTGAAAAATGCAAGAACTGTTGCCAATAAGAATGTTCACTAAAGACGTTTGAAAAATTGTTTAATGTAACACAGGAGACCTATATGGTGGCCAAATACAGATGATTCTAGAACTGCATCGTAAGTTCAAGAATATGACTGTTGAATAAATGCATTATTTAAAATTAACTTAATCAACATTGAAGCGAAGCCAAACAATAAATCTAATTTCAAACTTGTGTACCGGCAAGACAATTCACTACATGTTCTTGTGGAAGGGTAAAGCCTCATTGGAGACAAAAGATGTCAGCCTTTTGCCTTGGCATGCCATTTCACCAGACATATCGAAAATAGAAAATGTTTAATTTTAAATGACAAGTTCAATCCCTGTGGCCATTTCCCAACCACTACGGACGCACTTGGGACCAGGTGAATGTAGCATGATTGTTATAGCATAGGGCAACATACTGCCTTATAGGTGATGATACCATGACACATGGAAAATAAAGGTTTGCCATGATTGGGGACGATCTTTTAGTCAATTTATTGAAGACGAGAGCCATGATCGCTTTTTATTATTTATTTAGATTACCGGTTTCGGCAGTTTAACTGCCTTCTTCGGATCTTAAATTACATTCTTAATAATAGTAATAATTTTGTGAAGAATGTAATCTAAGATCCGAAGATGGCAGTTAAACTGCCGAAACCAGTAATCTTCATAATTAATGTCATACATTCCGTGGACATGATTAACTGTGATGTCTAAAAATTTGTGCACAACCGGGAGTGCGACCCGACTACCTGTTTCTCGCAAATGGTAGCGTTAAACATTATCCTATCCACGCACGACTCTTGTACCGACAAAAACTTCCACATGCCACACATTGTGTGGTGCACCATTACGCCTCAACAATTTCTTTTATATGTATAAAATTCTTGAATATCCGTCTCCAGATCGCTTATATTTTCTAAAACATGACCGGTTTCGGGACAGCTGCCCATCTTCAGATCTGTTAAATAAATGTTACAACTGAATATAAGCTACTATTTACAAAGTATGATATCAAAAAGTTAAAGGAAAAACAATAAAACATACTAAAATTTTGAAGTTACAGAGTAACCTGTCCTGTAATGAACGAATGTTCACAGTCGTTACTAAAACATAGTAGCTTCCTGAGGCTTTATATAAAGTACTTGAAATCATCTGATTGGTTGGGATCCTTTTTGTTAAAATTATTCTCAATAAGTAATTATTGACTTACATATAAAATCAATTCTGAGTTCAAGGTATAAAAGGTATAAAATAACAGTTACAAATGAGATACACAGCTGTCAAACTATAAAAGGACGTAGAAATAAGATAAAATTGGGTTCTGCGTAAATATAATAACACTTTAAGTGAAACTGTTATCGAGTTAATATATATATATATATATATATATATATATATATATATATATATATATATATATATATATATATATAAGTATAAAAAATAAAAAATATTGTTAAATATTAAAATCTCTTAAAAAGGGTTAAAAAATGTTGTGGACAATGTCATCTTTCCCGTCTGCGGATGAGGCTTCAGTGTGTCAGGTAGCAGTAGCGTCGCCGAGGTTTCTTCCGCAGTGTCCCATTCACCGCCGCCAGTGTGCTGAGGGCCGCCGTAGCTGGTGTTTGGCAGCGAGTTCCATCCCAGGCAAGGCTACAAAATGTCTTTAAATATTTCAAAAAAGTTTTTATGCATGAAGTCTGTTTGCTCATTTAGAAGTTTATCCGGGTCTTTCTCCTTGTGCGCATATACTTCAAGTTCTTCAAGTACGTTTAAATGAAAGCTTTTCGGTGCCCTGTGCAACACTTCCATTTGTTCGCTTATAGTGCTGACTTGGTGTTTATTGTCTTTAGCATGCGCTCCAAATGCTGTGCGGTTGCTGTTATTGCAGTGCTCTTTGTATCGGACTTCAAAGTTGCGTCCAGTTTGCCCTATGTAATATTTATCGCAGCTGGCGCATTTAATATTGTATACTCCGGAGTTGCTATACTTCGTGCGTTTTTTCGTGTTAGGTCTATGCCTTAATCTTTGTGCCATTTGCCCATCATTTTTGAACGCCACCCCTATGTTTCTCGGAAAGTGTTTCGCAATTTTTCTCCGACACACGTCCTCTGTATGTTAAAGTGACAAACTTCTTTTTATCTTTAAATATGTTATTGCCAGTGGATTTGTTTTTAATTTTATTGAACATCCGCATGACATCTTGCGTCTTGTACCCATTGGCTGCGGCTACCTGTTTGATAATGTCTAGTTCCTTTTGTAATTCTTCCTCGGCAAGTGGTAGTCTGACAGCTCTGTTGCACATTGAGTAGAAGTATGCTCTTTTGTGCTGTGCTGCGTGTCGTGATGTCGCTCCTATAATGCTATCAGAGCATGTCTCTTTCCTGTACACGCTGAATGCGTGTCTCCCTCCGTCATTTCTTATAGTCAAGTCAAGAAAATTGATTGCCCCATTCCGCTCCAATTCCAAAGTAAACTGCATTTTTGGGTGTTGATCGTTTAAAACTTTTGACATTTCCACAACTTCATCTTTCTTCCCTTTATACAGTAAAATAGAGTCATCAACGTACCGTCTGTAATAAATTAGTTTCCCTTTGATTTCGGGATAAGAGGCGAAAAATTTGCTTTCAAAGTCGTTCACAAAAATTTCAGCTAAAATACCCGACAGGCAATTTCCCATCGCTAAACCATCATCTTGTATAAAAACTTTGTCATTGAAGGTAATATAGTTGAAGGCTAATGTGAATTCTAACAGGTTTAAAAATTCAATGATTTCACCCACAGTCATATACTTGTTTTTTATGAGATTGTGCTTGGTGATTGTTAATGTTTCTGAAATTGGTACGTTAGTGTACAGGTTCACAATATCTAAAGAAGCTAGGACGGCGTCTCCTGGAATGGCTAAATCGTTAACATCGTTGGCAAAGCTCACACTATTTTTAACCCTGTAGGTTTCCTGAAATTTGTAGGCATATTTCAATTTTTGGTATAAAGCTTTATTCAGTAGCTCATTAACTGTTTCCCTGCCATTGCAAATTACGCGCATAGATTTATTACTTTTATGCAACTTTATCTGAGCCCTCGCTTCTGGTGTTTTGGGATTCATATTGATTAATCTAGCTTTTTCACTCGGTGTGAACAAAAACTGGACCGCTTCTAATTTGGCTTTTAATTCTACTTGATATTTCTTCGTAGGGTCTTTTTTGATTTCTTTAATACCATGCTTCTGAAAAAACTGCATTGTTTTAGTTATATATTCTTCCTCGTACATGACGACAGAGGTGCAGGCCTTATCTGCTTTGATCACAATTGCACCATATGACTCTAATTTTAAATTTATTTCTTTAACTAAGTTAATCTCAGTATGATTATCAATTGCCTTTTCGCGTTCAATTGCCTCTTTGGTTTTAATAGCGATACATGTCTCCTGGAATTCTGTCACTTTAGCTTCCCTGCATGCTACCTTCACTTCTGCGATCATCCTCTTGACATCCTGTTGATGTATTTTTGTGTGAGGTTTGTACTTGAGCCCCTTGTCTAACAGTTCCTGCTCTTTATCGGTGAAAATAATGTCTGTTAAGTTGACTGTCCTGTCATAGAACTTGTGTACGTGACGCACGTTTTCTGCATTACTGTCTGTGTCCGCTATTATTTTACAGAGGTTAAAGATTTTCTAGTTATGTCCCTTTATAATTGCGTCCCTATGGACCTCAATCCTGTAGTCAGTCTTCAACATGTCTAAACTGTAAGGGAGAAAGTAGATTACCTTTCGATGTACCCAGATTTTATCTCCTGTCTGATCCACAATTGCTCCGCCTTCCTCTTCACTATCCTGGCTGAAACAGTGTTACTACTGACTTTTAATCTCGCGTATTTGGGCACAACACCTAACTGCAGACAGTTCTTTTATATGTGTATGATTTTTATATATTATTTAATTGAAGTGTTGCTATATATGTTCTTGGACAAGTAGATGTGGCAATAAACAAGATGAAAGGAAGAAAGACACCAGTGGTGGATGAAGTGAGTGTGGAAATGGCGAAGGCAGCAGGGGAAGATGGAAAACAGTGGCTGTATCGGGTGATGAGGGTGATATGGAAGGAAAAGTAGACACCAGAAAATTGGAAGCAAGGATTGATGGTTCCAATATTCAAGAAAGGAAACAGAAAGGAGTGCAGAAATTACAGGGCAGTCATACTGTGCAAAAGTATATGGGAGAATATTGGAAAGTAGAATTCGAGCCAAAGTCGAGTGGGAAGTGAGAGAAGAACAGTAGATTCCGACCTGGAGGATCGACAGTGGACCTCATATTTGCAGTTAGGCAACTTCAAGAACACCATTATTAATACTGAGGGAACCTGTTGATGGTCTTTCTAGACATAGAAATGCGTATGATGGTGCGTGTAGGAAAAAGGTTTGGGAAACACTTGAAATTAGGGGCGTGAAAAAAGAGACTGTTAGCCGAGTAAAGGAGATGTATTGTGGAAGTATGAGTTGTGCGAAAGTGGGAGAGAGAAGAACAGAATGGTTCAAATACGTGTGTGGGCTGAAGCAGAGCAGCGCATTGTCACCCCTTCTCTTCATTGTGGTTATGAATGACATAATGACAAAGGTAGCAAGGAAACTTGAGGAGCCGCGCGGGAGCAGACGAGAGGTTTGGTGCGCCACGTTGGGAATCGCGCGGCCTCCCACGTCGGAGCTTCGAATCCTCCGTCGGAGATGGATGTCTGTGTTGTCTTTAGTAGTTAGTTCATAAATAGTTTCTAAGCTTAGGGACTGATAACCCCGCAGTTAAGTCCCATAAGCTTTACAAACATTTTTGCATCTTTAGAACTTGAGGAAGGAAAGATGAAAGCAATGATGTTTGCAGACGATTTCATGGTTTGGGGAAACAAGGAGGAGGAAATCCAGGGGCAGCTAGATGTTTGGGAGAAACAGTTGGAGAATACGGATTGAAGTTCAACATCCGTACCTCTGAGTTCATGGTAACCAGCAGAAGAAAGGACAGAGCAGTGAAGTGAATAACACTTGGAGGTGAACAGCGGAAGAAGATAGAAACCTTCAAGTACCTGGGAAGTGTAATTGATGAGAATGGGAGAGATGTTAAGGATATTATAGAACGTGTCAGACAGGCAAAAGTATTTCTGAGAAGTGTTAGCAGTAAGGATGTACCACAGAGAAATAAAGGAGTCTTATACCAAAATTATTATGTGCCGATATTGGCATATGCATCGGATACTAGGGTGACAAGGAAAAGAGGTAGGAGCAATATACAAGAAGGGGAAATTAAATTTCTACGAAGGAGTTAGGGGCAACATGAAGAGACAGGAAAATACTGAGAGAGGAGCCCTTACAGGATAGAATAGAAAGATCAAGACAGCAGTGGTACAGCCATTTAAAGAGAATGGAGGAAAAGAGGATACCCGAAATACATATACAGAAGAAAGACCAAGAGGAAGACAAAGGAATAGATGGATAAAAGTACCACAGCCATACCTTACCAAAAGATCTTTCCGAGAACCCGAAAAAATCCTGGTCCTATGTAAAATCGACAAGCGGGTCAAAGCCCACTGTCCAGTCACTTGTTGATCCTTCCGGGGCAGTAATAGAAGAAAGCAAACGGAAAGCTGAAGTTCTAAATTTAACATTTAAGAAATTTTTCACGCGGGAGGACCGCACCAATGAACCATCATTTCATCAGCGTACTAATTCAGAAATGGAGGACATAGTACTAGGTATTTCCGGCGTACAGAAACAGCTAGGAGAATTAAACATAAAAAAGTCTGCTGGTCCGGATGGAATGCCAGTTCGGTGTTACAAAGAGTATTCTTTGGCACTGGCCCCCTACTTAGCTTGCATTTATCGCGAATCTTTAATTGAGAGCAAAGTTCCTAGTGATTGGAAAAAAAACGTAGGTTACTCCCGTTTATAAGAAAGGTAAGAGAACTGACCCACAAAATTACAGCCCAATATCGTTGACATCAGTTTCATGTCGAATTTTGGAGCATATTCTCAGTTCGAATATAGTAAATTTCCTAGAAACATAAAAGCTTCTTTCTATGAATCAGCACGGGTTTAGGAAACATCGTTCTTGTGAAACTCAGTTTGCCCTTTTCTCACATGACATTTTGCGAGCCGTGGATGAAGGGCAACAGGCGGAATGTATTTTTCTCGACTTCAAAAAGGCATTCGACGCGGTGTCACACTGCAGACTGCTAACGAAGATACGAGCATATTGCCGGCCGCGGTGGCCGAGGTGACTGAGGCGCTCCAGTCACGGTCAGCTCGGCCACTACGGTCGGGGGTTCGAATCCCCCCTCGGGCATGGATATTTGTGCCGTCCTAGTTTGTAAGTAGTTCATAAGTAGTTTGTAAGTTTAGGGACTGATGACCCCGTAGTTAAGTCCCGTAAGCTTAACAAACATTTGAACATTTTACGAGCTTATTGAATAGGTTTACAGATTTGTGACTGGCTGGGAGACTTCCTAAGTAATAGAACGCAGTACGTTGTTCTCGACGGCGAGTGTTCATCAGAGACGAGTGTATCGTCAGGCGTTCCCCATGGGAGTGTGATAGGACCGCTATTATTTTCTATCTATATAAATGATCTGATGGACAGAGTAAGTAGTAATTTGCGGCTGTTTGCTGATGATGTTGTGGTGTATGGGAGGGTGTCGTCTGTAACTGACTGTAATAGCATACAGAATGACTTAGACAAAATTTCTAGCTGGTGCGAAGAATGGCAGCTAGCTCTCAATGTAGAAAAATGTAAGGTGATGCGCATGAGTAGGAAAAACAATCCCATAATGTTCGAATACAGCATTAGTAGTGAGCTTCTTGATGCTGTCGCGTCGTTAAAATATCTAGGCGTAACATTGCAGAGCGATATGAAATGGAACGAACATGTAAGGACAGTTGTGAGTAAGGCGGGCAGCCGACTTCGGTTTATTGTGAGACTTTTGGGAAGATGTACTTCACCTGTAAAGGAGACCGCGTACAAAACGCTTCTACGACCACGTCTTGAGTATTGCTCAAGTGTCTGGGACCCGCAGCAGATCAGTTTAAAGGAAGACATAGAGGCAGTTCAGAGGCGAGTAGCTAGGTTTGTTACTGGTAGTTTCGACCAATGCGCGAGTGTCACGGAAATGCTCCGGAAACTCAATCAGGGATCGTGAATTTCTGTTGAGGAAATTTAGAGGGCCGGAATTTGAAGATGAGTGTACTACGATCTTGCTGTCGCCTACTTACATTTCGCGTAGCGATCACAAAGACAAGATAAGAGAAATTACGGCTCGTACGGAGGCATATAGGCACTCTATTTTTCCTCGTTATATTTGGAATAGGAAAGGAAATGCCTAGTAGCGGTATAGTGTACCCTCCGCCACGAAAAAGAGTGGAGGATTATGTCAAGGACTGGGTCAGAGTGAAAACAGAGAGATGGTGGGAAGACAAGACGAAGTGGCAAGGCTTGTGTTCCAAACAGACCCAGCCTATGGCTGGAAACTGTGCAAGATGATGATGATGATGATGATGTTAGTATATGTTCTTATATGTTTTGCTTTGTGTTGTAGAAAACACACAACGAGCCTTGGAGTCTGGTGACGGTGCAGACAACACACACTGGTCGACTGTACACACAGACAAACACACACACACACACACACACAAACACACACACACACACACACGCATACACAGCCGCAGCGTTCCATCCTGCGTCGAGCTGGTCAGAAGAAGCCAAAGGCGGAAAGTGATCCAAAGAACCGATGTATTGTCTATTTGTTCCAAGAATAGTTCTACGTAGGACGTAGAGCGAGAAGCATCGCGAAAGTTCCAGCCTACATTGCGCTGAAGAATCTGATGCACAATACACGTATCTTTGAATTTCAGTTTTGAATAGTTACAGTGATTAATACATATTTGTGTAACACTGTACATCTCAGACTTGTGTATTCCACACACGAACCTCGTAAATTCGTATTATTGGTGTGTGGAATGTAAGCACTGGATCGTAGTTATTGTAATCAATGAGATTTGTACGCTGGCCATAAATGTAGACAATTGGGCACTGATAAGGAATTAAAATGTCAATGAACTGCAATACTACGTGTTGCCTTCGTTATTTGTAACAGATTATTTTTGCCCCATAAAATTTCAGCCAGCCGATACCGAGAGTAACGATCTAAAAGAGCAGCAAGAAACAAAGAACTACGACCCGGTAAGGTACAAGGTCTCTTTTAACATGATTCTACGGTGTGATAGGGATTAGAGAGCCCTTGATTGATGATAAATAGTCCTGTGAATTTCTAGTTTATGAGTCGGTACCAATTGCGACATGTTTGACTCCGGGAAAGTGATTCTCAAGCCCGTAGTAAGGTTTCGGTAATATTTGATGAATAAATTGCACCCTCGAACCATAGAAATCGACTACGAGTGGTTTGCATTTATTTTATGTGTTGTTAGTCGGACTGCGATCGCGAGTATTCCGGAATTTTGAGATCACAATCTAACGATAGGAGTTACTTTGGAAATCACGGACTCTGAAAGTTATAATATCACATGCAGAACATTTAATTATAGCCTTAATTATGAAACACACACTCAGGAAATTTATAGTAGGAACTCGATTTTGATAGACCCATAGATTGTATATTTCAACAGAACATTGCACAGCTAAGTTTGCGGTTCGCATTGAGTAACGAGTGGCGTAAAAACGGTTAATCGTCGACAGGTTAGTGGGTCGCGATATTGCCAACACCTGAAGAGGTTGAGCTTTGCATTAAATATTTTTTCTTTAAGGTTAGTAAAAAGTGGTGGTTCACTTATATCAAGTACCATTTAAGTGGGGAAAGATTTGTGCCAGCCCACATTACTTACCTTATGTTTGTCGATTGAAGAAAATGTAGCAAAAATGAACCTGCGGAGCGTTGAAAGAAGTTATTCATCGCCTGTTATTTGTAGATTGTGACTGATAAGTACAGAAAGGAATTGATTGAATATTAATTATTCCACTTATAAAAAACAGAAACGACAGAGGATAATTATTTATTGCTACGTGAAACAGTCATTCGATTTACAGCTTACATAAGCTGGGGTCGTTAAGTAAAATTTTACGGAAATTCCTGAATATGATCCAACCAGGAAAGATACGGGTTTTAAGATAATAAGATAACTAAAATTAATAACTTGGTCCATTGATAGTGATCGAGCCAAATACCTCAAGAAATAAACATCAAACGAAAAACCTACAAAGAACAAAACTTTTCTAGCTTGAAGGGAGAAAACAGATGGCGCTATGGTTGGCCCGCTAGATGGCGATGCTATAGGTCAAACGGATATCAACTGCACTTTTTTTTAAATAGGTACCCTATTTTTATTACATATTCCTCTAGTACATAAATAAATATGAATATTTAATTTGGAACATTTTTTCTCTTTGTGATAGATGGCTCTGTAATATTCAAAAACGTATTGCTCATAATTTTACGCAAACAGTGGGTAACAGGTAGGATTTTTTAAATTAAAACACAGAACGGAGGTACATTTGAACTTTATTTCGGTTGTTCCAATATGATACATGTACTTTCGTAAAATTATCATACATTATGAGAACGCATGCTGTTACTGCGTGATTACCTGTAATTACCTCATGACGTCAATAAATACACAAAATGATGTCCTTCAATGCATTTGGCAATACGCTTAACGAAATTCCTCTCAACAGCCAGTATTTCGCATTCAGTAATGTTCTCACATGCATTGACAATGCGCTGACGCATGTTTTCAGGCGTTGTTGGTGAATCACGATAACAAATGTCCTTCAGTTTTTCCCACAGAAAGAAATCCGGGGATGTAAGATCTGGTGAACTTGCGGGCCATGGTATGGTGCTTCTACGACCAATCCACCTGTCATTAAATATTCCATTTAAGATCGCTTCAACTGCACGCGAGCCATGTGCCGGACATTCATAATGTTAAAAGTACATCGCCATTCTGTCATGTAGTGAAACATCTTGTAGTAACATCGGTAGAACATTAAGTTAGAAATCAGCATACATTTCACCATTAAGATCGCCATCAATAAAATAGGGGCTAATGATCCTTCCTCCCATAATGCCGCACCATACATTGAACCGCCGAGGTCCCTGATGTTCCACTTGTCAGACATCGTGGATTTGTCGTTGCCCAATAGTGCATCTTATCCCAGTTTACGTTACCGCTGTTTGTGAATGACGCTTCGTCACTAAACAATACGCGTGAAAAATATCTGTTATTGTCCTGTAATTTAGTTATTTATTTATTCTGTGCCCAGTGGCAAAACTGTACACGACGTTCGAAGTCTTCGCCATACAAATACTGGTGCACAGAAACATGGTACGGGTGAAATTTATGTTGCTGTAGAATTTTCACCACCGACGTTTTTGATATTCCCGATTCTTGCCCAATTTCTTTGCTATTGATGTTCGGATTAGCCGCTACTGCAGCTAAAACACTACTTGGGCATCATCATGTATTGCAGGTCGTGGTTGCCTCTTCACTTGTGATTGAACACTTCCTGTCTCTTTAAATAACGTAACTATCCGGCGAAAGGTCCGGACACTTGGATGATGTCTTCCAAGATAACGATCAACATACATAGCATAGGCCCGTTGGGCATTTTGATCACAATAAGCATACATAAATATCATACCGACCTTCTCTGCAATTGGTCAACGGTTCATTTTAACATGAGTAATGTATCAGGAAGCAAATACCGTCCACACTGGCTAAATGATAGGCGATACCACGTACTTACACATTTGTGACTATTACAGCGCCATCTACCACAAAGCGAAAGAAGTGTTCCAAATAAAACTTCGTATTTATTTGCGTACTAGACGAATATGTAATAAAAATGGGGGTACCTATTTAAAAAATGCTGTGGATATCCGTTTGACCTATGGCAGAGCCATCTACCGGGACAACCATGGCGCCATCTGTTTTCCCCCATCAAGCTAGAAAACTTTTGTTCTTTGTAATTTTTTCGTTTGATGCTTATTTCGTGAGATATTTGGCCCGGTCACTATCAATGGACCACCCTGTATGTTAGTAGTGACACGACAGACTGTGTTACTCATTTTTACTATCGGCAGTGGAGTCGTTCACAAGGTTACTTATCGAGTTACGTCAAGGCAGTACAGAAAGTGGTACTACTCTATATAAATTGCTATTATGGAAATTTGGAAGAATCCGCGTACATCGAAGTCACGGTGCCGCTGCTGCCGATACCGATCGAACGGTTCACTGTCGAGATTCTCTCGGCGCAAACGAGAAAACATTACTGATATGTAATTAGGCAATAAGTAGTAAATAGAACAGAACGTAATACAAAGTGGGCAAATGTTGGCAATCAAATGTTCCCTTTATGCGGATAATTAATTTACTGACCGGACGGGGGTACATACAAGAATCTGTCAACTACAGAGCAGGAACAGCTTTATTTACTTACGTGATGGTCTGTGCGAAGTACTAATGGAGACATAAAAATAAATTCTGTTCCTGCTCTGTAGTTGACAGGTTCTTGTATGTACCCTTGTCCGCTCAATAAAAGCAACTGCCATCATTTGTAAATTTTTTCTTACCATCCCGGCGAGTTCCAAGTTCTATGTACTTGTTATTGCCTGATTACATATCAGTAATGTTTTATCGTTTGCGTCGACAGAATCTCGAGAGTGAAAAGGTTCGATAGGTATAAACCAGTGCGGGGCAGCTACTTCGATGTACACGGATTCTTCCAAATTATCATTATTATTTCTCGTGTGTTTACAATTGAAATATCATTCCCTGCATGTGAAGTTCCATTGAAAGAACTTGGATCTTTAAAGTGAAAGTCAAAATTAGAATATATTATTATTTAGTATTCAAGTGTGCTACACGAAAAATTTGTTAGTGTGTATTACAAGGACACTACAGGGTTGTCTGATTTTAGAATTTTTTCATATATAAGGTACGTAAAATATAGTCCTTAAGTAACAGTTAAAGCCATTCGACGCAACTCTCAAAAGTTCCCGAGAAAGTCGACTTTGACGTTTTGCAGGCACACGTAAGTACCACCAACTAAAAGGGTTGCTCCATTTGTTGATGTAGCTCAGGTGCTAGCGTTGTGGTTTCCCAACTATAAAGTCTGTGGTTCGATTCCTGTAGTTGTGTTGTTATGGTCATCAGTCCGGGGACTGGTTTGATGCAGCTCTCCACCCTAGTCTATCCACCCTCATAAGAACGGCAACCCATATCCACTTGAATCTGCTTACTATATGCACCTCTTGGTCTCCCTCTGCGATTTTTACCCCACACACTTCCCTCCAATGCTAAATTTACAATTACTCGATGTCTAAGAACGTGTCCTACCAAGCGATCCCTTCTTTTAGTGAAGGTATGCCACAAATTTCTTTTCTCACCAATTCTGTTCAGTACCTTTTAATTAGTTACGTGATCTACCCACCTAACCTTCAGCATTCTGCTGTAGCACCACATTTCAAAAGCCTCTATTCTCTTCTCGTCCGCACTGTTTGTCGTCCATGTTTCACTGCCGTATAAGGCAACACTCAACATAAATGCCTCCAGATTAATATTCAATGTTAGCAAACTTCTCTTTTTTTCAAAAATGCCTTTCTTCCCACTGCCATTCTGCATTTTATATCCTATATACTGCGACCATCATATGTTATTTTATTACCGAAGGCGCACAGAGGCATAACGACAATCTTTCTTTCCGCGAACAATACGTGAGTGGAATTGGAGGGAGAACCGATAGTGGTACCCAAGTTACCCACCACCACATACCATCGGGTGGCTTGCGGAGTATGGATGTAGATGTAGATGTAGAAGTGGCAAAACTCATCTACCACCTTCATTGTCTCGCTACCTAATCTAATTCCTTCAGCATCGCCTGATTTTCTAAGACTGCATTCCATTATATTTCTTTTGCTCTTATTAATGTTCATTTTATACACTCTCTTCAACACTCTGTCCATTCCATTCAACTGCTCTTCCAGGTCCTTTGCTGACTCTGACAGAATTACAATGTCATCAGCAAAACGCAATGTTTTTATTTCTTCGCCCTGAACTTTAATCCCTATTTCAAATTTTTCCTTGCTTTGCTTCACCGCCTGCTGGATTGAATAACATTGGACAAAGGCTCAACCCTATCTTACTCCTTTCCCAACTAATGCTTCCCATTCATGCCCTTCGAGTCTAATAACTGCGTTCTGACTTTTTTGTACAAATTGTAAATAACTCTCCTTTCCCTGCATTATACCCCTGCTGACTTCAGCAGCAAATGATATATGTTTTTATTTCTTTCGTTGTGTTCGAATACCTCCACAATTTTAACATCTAATGGTAATTTTTATGAAAAATTCACGTATTTTTATTTATTCGTAATTTTCTATATTTTATAAAATGATGGTGGTTTTAATAAAAAAAACTTACGTTACATTTTTTACAGTATCGGATTCACTATTAGTTGACGACGGTAGGTTTTGATTATTTCTAAAGAGCTACGACAGTTTTTGAAAAGTCTTCTACGTAGTTATTAATGGCTTTCGATGCAACTACCCTACACAAGCATCGTTTTAGGCGACAAGGTGTTCAGCTCGTCTACTCACACATAAAAACTGACGCAAGACACGGATTTAGAGAGCCCTGACTACCAATCCATTCTGTGAAAACCGCACATCAATCGCACTTTCCAATTCCGTAGTATTTGCGAAGCCACAATAAGGCGCACCATAATTGCCTACTAATAAAAGAGTCCGGTACAGAGAGGGTTGCCGCGTTGGAATGACAGAGCGCTCTAAGACGCCTTATCCGGAGTACGTGGTTGCTTCCCATCGGAGGTTCGAGTCCTCCGTCGGGCGTGTGTGTGTGTGTGTGTGTGTGTGTGTGTGTGTGTGTGTGTGTGTTGTCCTTAGTATAGTTTAAGTTTGAAAACCTTAATGTATTTACATACATTTGAAAATTCAAGGACGGCTATTTGTAACAACTGTAGCAATTTCGTAAGTTAAAAGTGGGATTATTTGTAAACTTAGTCGAACATAGTGCTATGGCCATCTGTCCCTAGACATATATGTTAATTGAACTAACTTACACTAACGACAACACACAATGCCCGAGGGAGAACCTCAGTCGGAAGCGACCGCCCCGTCCACAGCATGATGCCTTAGACCGCGCGGCCACCTCCTGCGCAACAACACCAGTACACAGCCCTTGCTTATCGACAGCCATGTAATCTTTAGTCGGCCGCGGTGGCCGAGGTGACTGAGGCGCTCCAGTCACGGTCAGCACGGCCGCCACGGTCGGGGGTTCGAATCCCCCCTCGGGCATGGATATTTGTGCCGTCCTAGTACGTAAGTAGTTCATAAGTAGTTTGTAAGTTTAGGGACTGATGACCCCGTAGTTAAGTCCCATAAGCTTAACAAACATTTGAACATTTTTGTAATCTTTATCCACTCCAAAAATTATGTTTGCTTGAATTCGGCAAGGAGATAGCTTTTGTAACAATCTTGTGTAACCTTGTTCGCCTTTTAACCCCGGTACACTTTGCGATTATTGAAGATTGTATTTTTGTTTTTAGCACCTTCAGCTGTAAAGGTTTTAGAAGTTTTGTACAAGGTTGACTCAACTCAAATGTTCAAATGTTTGTTAAGCTTAAGGGACTTAACTACGGGGTCATCAGTCCCTAAACTTACAAACTACTTATGAACCATCTACAACTAAGGACGGCAGAAATATCCATGCCCGAGGGGGGATTCGAACCCCCGACCGTAGTGGCCGTGCAGACCGTGACTGAAGCGCCTCAGTCTCCTCGGCCACCGCGGCCGGCCTTGACTCAACTGATCTGGGATATCTGATTACTAATATCAAGGTTATCTCCAACTTTGATTCGAATGGTTTTAATTTTTTGATGTAATTCATACCTATCATATATTATAATATAACAATTTTTCATGATTTCGTCTGATTTTTCGGGAATATATACAGTGTTTTCACCTCGTCAGCTAGTGAAATTAGTGCCCCATATTCTTCCCTTGTCATTCCCATTGATGAAAAGACCTCAACGATCTCAGCTTCTGGTTGCGCTCGATTTACACGGGCCATTTATGCCGAAAATGTAATCCGTTACGTCTACGGTGACCACTGTAGTTTTTGCCGTTACCAATATGTTTGCAGTTTTGCCGACGGTTATTCTGTCGCCTGCCACCAAACCATTCTTCTTCAAATACACGTCATTATGATGATTATAGTGCTTTTAGGAATTTGTCTCACGCGCGTGCCTCTTATTTCTGGTTTATTCCTCGCTAATGACACTTCATACTTCCGCAAAATAGCTGTAAAGACAAAACAGTTGCAGTGCGTCCGCACGGCTCTCTTCCCCCTTTACATGGCAAGTGCAATGTGTGACTGTGCTGGCATGCCATTGATGTGCATCTCTTGTAATCAGAAAACCGCGTTGCAAAACTTAAGTGGATGCTTCCTTCGAGGTGTTGCAACTTGGGTGGACAGTATGTGGTGTCGCACAAGTCTAAAGTGCGCGCCACCTACTTTCGCCGCGCGCCGCCATGCACGCACGGCGCGGCGTTCTTACGACGTCAGCCACGAGCGCCCTCTGCTGCAACTCCGCTCGTGGCCACCACTGGACTGCATCGTGGACTTGGGACTGAGTTAGGAACCAGTTAACACGTGGGATTCAGATAGGCACCAGTTAAGACTTGGCTATCGGATAGGCACTAGGAATCATCAGTAGGCAGGCCTCTCTCTATATAAACTATGTATCAGCATTCTGCAGTCAAGAACTATGTCAAAGTAGTACTAAGTCTCTATGTAATATATATCTCGTTCTAATTTACTCTAGTGTTTCTAGTTTCTGCTGTCCCACTGGCTGCTCAGCTTCGTACCTGCACAAGCGTGCATCCTTTATTCCTGTGTCGGTCTCCTTCTACTCGGTCACCGACACCCAGGTCTACCGGCGGAAACGAGACACAAAAGGGGCGACGAGGCTGAGACACAAAACTGTACGATATTTCGCGGCGTCTCTTTCGGCTAGAGGTAGCTCGGCGCGTTACTGGGGCGAATATCGACAGGTGAAACGAGCGGAACGGCAATTAAGCGGGAAGCCATCGAGATATTTATACAGTGGCGGGGTTGGGAGGGGGAAGGGGGCGCCTCGGCGGTCTGCAGGCGACACCAGGAGGTCGGCGACCGCCAGCGCCGGGCCGGAGCGGCGGCCAACCGAAATAGCGACAGCGCCAGCACTGACCCACAGGCGCCACCGCACTTCCTAAAGGGGACCACGGCCAGGGCGGCAGCTTCTTGTGCCCGGTACTCTGTTCAATTCAGTGGGGAAAATATTAGCTCAAAGGTGGGATGAAACCCACACCCTTTGCTTGCTAAGCTTATTCACCACCAGGTTAAGCCTAACGTAAACACTACACTGCATCATATGAACATTTGACAAAAGATTCTGAATGAGGAAATTAACACGAATGGCAAATGGTTCTTCGATATTTCCAGTGATGTCTTGGGTATGTAGGATATATTTAGGTTTAACCATTCCACACTTCTATTGTTTGCTGTGTTGTTTTCTAACTGTGGAGCAATTTTTTAACTGCACGTATAGTTGATGATCAATCTTATTCTATTTTTTAACTGATAACTTATGGATATTTAGAAAGGGGTCCCGCAAGGGTGCATATTGCCTCCGTTCTTATTAAATCTGTTTGCAGAGCAAGTTATGAGGAATGCCAGGACAGATGAAGAAGAGACAGGAATGAAAATAGCTGAACTAACTGTAAACAATCTCAGATACAGTTTAGAAATTATAAGCCAAGATCGCAAACTACCAATTTATTAAGTGACGACCTGTTTCGTCATGTTTGTAACTTAAGTTGTTTTTATATAGTGACTAAGTGCAATGTTGCACTTCTTATTTTATACCCAATTTTTTAACAAGATGACCAGATTATAATGGTGACATAGTGCACCGAAACCGATCGTCACTTAATAAATTGGTAGTTTGCGATCTTGGCTTATAATTTGGAAACTATAAAACGAATTGATCGCCTCCACACCAGACGATGTCAGGTAATCTTAATCTCAGATATGCAGATGATACCATACTGCTGGAAGAAAGTGAAGAAGGTAAAAAATGAAAGTGAAAAGGCCGGTCTCAGGCTAAATGTAAAGAAAACCAAAATTATGGCAACTAAACCTATTAAAGACATTATTGATAGATATGAAGCATTGAATTAAAATTTGTGGTGCGGCCGGGAATCGAACCCGGACCTCCATGTTTACTAGGCAGACGTCTTAACCGTTAGACTACCACACCACTAACGATTAAGGCGCCTTGGAATAGTCTATGTACGATTTCCCTCCACAACACAAACTTTTAATTCAGCTTCTTTGTTAATTTGTTAATTCATGGGAAATAGGAGGAGAATCCATGGAGATGGTGTCCACATTCAATTATCTCGGTTCCCAGATCTCTGATGATGACGACTGCAGCAACAAAATCAGGAGACGCTTTTGCTCGGAAGAAAGGCGATGTCAAACCTGAAAAGATTATAAGGTCCAGAGACATAACTTTACCAACAAAGATACGTACTGTGAAGACTGTGGTCTTCCCAGTTGTAATGTATGGATACGAGACCTGGACCACTGAAAGGCTGAACGGCAAAGAATTGACTCTTTCGAATTGTGGTGCTGGAGGAAAATTCTTAGAATTCCATAGACGGCAAATAACCAACAGATCTATATTAGAGCAAATAAAACCAGATTGCTCTCTAGAAGGTCTAATATTAAAACAGAAGCTGACTTACTTTGGACACATAATGGGAAGACATGTCTCACTGGAAAAACATTAATGTTGGGGGAAGATCGAAGGCACTAGAAGAAGAGGACTGCAGAGGATGAGGTGGATCGATGGCATCACAGAAGCAACGTGTTCCAACCTGGAAGATCTACGGGAGAAAGTGCAGGACAGAGGGAAGCCCGGCCGCTGTGGCCGAGGGGACTGTGGGGCGCCAGTCACTGTCTGCACGGCCACTAAGGTTGGGGGTTCGAATAACCCCTCGGGCATGTATATTTGTGCCGTCCTTAGTATTAGCTAGTTGATAAGTAGTTTGTAAATTTAGGGACTGATGACCCCGTAGTTAAGTCCCATAAGCTCTACAAACATTTGAACATTTTGAACAGAGGGGGGTCGGAATCCACTAAACGAATAGAGAGAGAGAGAGAGAGAGAGAGAGAGAGAGAGAGAGAGAGACTGTGCCTATATTGTTTCAACCTTTTAACAATGCTGACATACCTGACGTTTCCATTATGCTCATATGCCCTGTTAATAGCACTTCACCTTGCTAGTTTCACCTGCTGCATTCCAGATTTAAGCTTATTTTGATTTGCATTTGTAAAAGAAGTAATTTTCGACGTATTATCCTTATAGATGTTTCCATCTGACAGTACTTCTACCCCGATAAATAAAATTTTGTGATGCTTTTGCCGTGTACAAAACAAAAGAAATAAAAAAAAATTGCCATCGGAAAATGCCTTTTGTTTTGTTAAAGTGCACTTCTCAAAGCTAATGTTCGTAGTACAGCAATGTCTCCAAATATTGTAAATTTATTTTATACATTTAGATTCTCCATCCACCTTTCCTAGCAGTGGCGCAGGGAGCACGGCCTAATGTGACTGAAGCCCCCACCCTTCCCCCAGCAGCTCCCAAAAATATTTTAATTTTTTAAAATTATTATTTTAATTTTTTAAACACTAATGGCCATTAAAATTGCTTCACCAAGGACAAAATGCAGATGATAAACTGGTATTTATTGGAGAAATATATTATACTAGAACTGACATGATTACATTTTCACGCAATTTGGGTGCTTGGATCCTGAGAAATCAGTAACCAGAACAACCACCTCTGGTCGTAATAACGGCCTTGATACTCCTGGGCATTGAGTCAAACGGAGCTTGGATGGAGTGTACAGGTGCAGATGCCCATGCGACTTCAAGACGATACCACAGTTCATCAAGAGTAGTGACTGGCGTGTTGTGACGAGCCAGTTGCTCGGCCACCATTGACCAGACGTTTTCAGTTGGTCAGAGATCTGGAGAATGTGCTGGCAAGGAAGCAATCGAACGTTTTCCGTATCAAGAAAGGACCTTACAGGACCTGCAACAAGCGATCGTGCATTATCCTGCTGAAATGTTGGTTTTGCAGAGATCGAATGAAGGGTAGAGCCACGAGTCGTAATACATCTGAAATGTAGCGACCACTGTTCGAAGTGCCGTCGATGCGAACAAGAGGTGACCGAGACGTGTAACCAATGGCACCCCGTACCATCATGCCGGGTGATACGCCAGTATGGCGATGACGAATACAGCCTCCAATGCGCATTCACCGCGATGTCGCCAAACATGCCTGCGACCATCAGAATGCTGTAAACAGAACCTGGATTCATACGAAAAAATTACGTTTTGCTACTCGTGCACTGAGGTTTGTCGTTGCGTACATCATCGCATGCGCTCCTGTCTGTGATGCAGTATCAAGAGTAATCGCAGCCATGGTCTTCTGTTGAACCACAATTCAAAAGCCTCTACCGTCTTTCTGTCCGCACTGTTTATAGTCCATGTTTCACTTCCATAGAAGGCAACACTCCACACAAATGCCTACAGAAAGGACTTCCTTAAGCTTGAATTAATATTCAACCATTTATATTTTTATAAAACGCTTTTATTCCCTTTGCCATTCTGCAATTTATATCCTCTTAGTGGCCATCATATGTTATATTACTGCCGAAGTCATATAACAGCTACCACCGTTATTGTTTCGTTACCTAATCTAATTCCTTCAGCATCGCCTGTTTTTCAGAGACTGCACTCCGTTACCCTTGGTTTGCTCTTGTTAATGTTCATCTTATATGCATCTTTCAACTGCTCCTCTTGATCCTTTCCTGTCTCCGACAGCATTACAATGTCATCATCAAAACGCAATGTTTTTATTTCTTCACCCTGAATTTTTATTCCTTCTCCAAATGTCTCCATGCTTTCCTTTATAGCTTGCTCAATTTACAATTTGAATTGCACTGTAGAAAGGCTACAACTTCTGCATCCCATTCATGCCCTTCAACTCTGCTAACTGCTTCTGACCGCGGCGGAGCGGGCTAGCGCATTGAGGCGCTATGCTAAGATGCGCGAGTCCATTCCCGGTCGGGGGTTCGAATCCCCGCCCCCCTTCGAGCATGGATGTTTGTGCTGCCTTTAGTATAAGTTAGTTCATAAGTAGTTTGTAAGTTTAGGATCTGATGACCCTGCAGTTATGTCCTATAAGCTTTACAAACATTTGAACGTCTTTTGAACTGCTATCTGGTTTTTGTTAAAATTGTAAATAATCTACTGTTCCCAATATTTTTCACCTGCTGATTTCAGAATCTGAAAGAGTGTATTCCAGTCAACATTGTAAAATCTATCTCCATATCTACGAAAGTTATAAGTGTAGGATTGTCTTTTCTCAATCTATATTTTAAGAAAAGCAGTAAAGTAATGCCACCCGTGTTTGTACATTTGTCCTGAATCCAAGGTTATCTTCCCCGAGGTCATAATCTATAAGCCATTCCAAACTTCTGTAAATAATTCCTGTTAAATTTCTTGAAATATGACTCATTATGCTGATGGTTTTGTAATTTTCACACCTGTTGTATCGAAGCATTTTGGGATTTATGCCCATCTGTTTCCATTACTGATACTCCCGATAGCAGTGTTGCATAATAGTAGGTACGAATGTATTTAGTCTTCTACCATTTTCTTTTCCAAAACTTTTCTCTTTCTTCTAACGTGATTGGCTGAAGTTATTTTCTATTTCTTGACGTCGAATAAGTTTGCTTCTTTAGTAAATATTAATTAGTTTAAGTTATTGGCTGAAGTTATTTTCTATTATTTGACGTCGAAGTTTGTTTATTTAGCAAATATTAGGGAATTAGTTGATGATAGAGGCGTATTGTTATGGGTCATATATCAGGCTAATTAGTATCTCTGGTAAAAGCAAGAAAATTCTTTCTCATAATATTAAAGCCGGCATTATTTTGTTTCAGAATTAATGTCAGGAAAGTTGTGTCTTCATTCATTTATGTATAATTACCGTTTATTACGAAAGTATTGTTGATATTAATATTAATTTATATTTGGATATGAAATACTCATAATATAGCGGGACTTGTATATCAATGTATTCAGTATTATTTACGCTACCATTTACGACATCCAGTTGCGGGTAATTGTTTACTTTTCCATTGTAATGAGTTTAATTTACCTAATTAACAATATGTAATTTTAATTTTCATTGTTAAACTATTATAAATAGGATGATTTCACGTCATGTAAATGAGTACTGTTTCGAATCTGATCGAGGGCACAACCCACATCACTCTGAACTCTAATATGAATCACAGTGTAAAACCTCTTTATTGTTAGACGTGTAGAAAGGGTATCTACAGTTATTATTAATTGTTTCTTCATATTCATGCCTCACTAAATTGTACGCCTCCGACTTTTGTATTTCACACACGAATTGTGAAAATTTGTATTATTTCCGTGAGGAATGTGCCTGCAGGTTTGTAGTAACATTAATTAATGGGACTTGTATGCTGTCCATAAATGGTGACAATTGGGCACTAATAACTCGTTAAAAGTGTCAATGAACGGCAATTCTACTTGTCACCTAGATTATTTGTAGTGGATTAGTTTTGCCCCATGGAAATTCAGCCAGCCGTTACCGAGCGTGCCATGGCGGAGCGGCCGAGCGCATTGAGGCGCTATGCTCCGATGCGCGAAGCCGTTCCCCGTCGGGGGTTCGAATCTTCCCTCGGGAAAGGATGTGTTGTGCTGTCTTTAGTATGTTAGTTTATAAGTAATCAAAATATCCGCGGGTGTACTGCCGGTCTATAGTGTCCAACGGGCGCAATATTTCGGCGATCATACATGTCGCCATCATCAGGTGAACTGACGGACTGAGCTCCTGCAAACTCACCGGCACGGAGATCCGCACGCTACGGGAACTGGGTTCTAGCCCAGTAGCGGGCGATTTAAATACCCTCGGCGCGCGGAGCGACCCCTCCGCGGTCCGCGCCCCGCGCCACGGCCGCGCAGTGGAACCGATTGCGCCGGCGTCTGAGATGACGTCGGTGTGAGGGCTCTGTCCGCCGTGGTCGTCACTTCGTTACGTTTGCTAGATTTACTCTTAATTAACCCAATCGCTGGTTCCCAAACTTTGCTAAGATTATAGCCACAGTCACGGTTTATGAGGTCGTCACTTGTGCGAATTTCAATGGCCTCTCTAACGACGCAGTCCCAGTATCTCGACGTCTGTACCAGAATCCTAGTGCGTTCATACTCCATTGCATGATTCTCCGACAAACAATGTTCAGCGACCGCCGACTTGCTCGGATACATCAATCTTGTGTGCCTCTGGTGTTCAACGCATCGATCCTCGACGGTACGCATCGTCTGTCCAATGTATGACTTTCCACACTGACACGGAATCTGGTACACGACGGCCTTCCTCAACCCGAGATCATCTTTAGCGCTCCCCACCAGTGCACGAATTTTATTCGGGGGACAAAAAACCGTTCCAACCTGGTGTTTTTTCAAAATGCGGGCGATCTTCCCCGAGAGTGCGCCAGTATATGGAACGAACGCAGTGCCCACATCCTCCCTACTGTTTTCATCCGTTTCCACAGGTTGTGTTGTAGTGGTTGGGCGGAGAGCCCGCAGAATCTGCCACTCTGAGTACCCATTTTTTCGAAATACAGTTCTCAGGTGTACCAATTGTTGGGGTAGACTCTCTGCGTCGGAGATGGTGCGCGCCCTATGTACTAGAGTTTTAAGTACCCCATTCCTCTGTGAAGGGTGGTGACAGCTGTCTGCATGTAAATACAGATCAGTGTGCGTTGTCTTCCGATATACACTATGACCCAGGGTGCCATCAGCTCTTCTCTTAGCCAAGACGTCAAGGAACGGCAATTTACCCTCCGTTTCAGTCTCCATAGTGAATTTGTTGTTGGGGTGTATGGAATTCAGATGTGTAAGGACGTCAAGGAGTTTATCCATACCATGTGGCCAGATGACGAAAGTGTCGTCCACGTAACGGAAAAAGCAAGTAGGTTTCCATTCATATGATGCCAGGGTTTCCTCCTCGAAATTCTCCATGTACAAATTTGCGACCACAGAGGAGAGTGGGCTACCCATGGCGACTCCCTCCGTTTGTTCGTAGTATTCGCCATTGAAAAGAAAATACGTGGAGGTCAAGACAAGCCTAAAAAGTTCGGTGGTCTTCTCGTCAAATTTCTGACCAATCAAATCTAGTGACCCTCGAAGGGGCACCCTCGTAAACAACGAAACGACGTCAAAACTCACCATGATATCTGACTCATCCAGCCTGAAGTTGTTAAGGCGTTTAACAAAATCCACGGAATTACGGATGTGATGAGGGCATTTACCCACATAAGTCCTTATGTGGTTGATTTTGATTACCAAATACGCCGGGCGAAACTGAAGAATCACATTTTATAAGTAGTTTGTAAGTTTAGGGACTTATTATCCCGCTGTTAAGTCCCATAAGCTTAACAAACATTTGAACATTCGAACAAATTTCATGGGCGAATAGTTGCTAAACAGACCTTATCAAGCACGAAAACCACTATCGGTCATCTAAGTACAAGGACATAGTCGTGGAAAACCGCTGAGGTTTAAGACGTGGACACAAAGACAGGCAAGTATTTGGCGAGCCAAGGAAACAAGGTGCCAACTAACTCAAATAATTAGACGTGGTCAAGAGAAGCAACTACTTAACTCCAAAGTGCAAATAATAGTTGTAGACGAGGTGCCAAGTTGAAGATTCCGGAGAAGCAGGTAGATCTCGGGAGGCTCAGGTGTACATGAGGCCACCGTCGTCACATGGAACACACTAGGCGACACCGCTCGCCCGTAAGTGGAACACCACTCTGTAAACATCGGCAGCACGCCCGTCCCATGCCCGTTCGGAGTTCAAATGTTTGTAGAGCTTATTGGACTTAACTACGGGTTCATCAGTCCAGAAACTTACAAACTACTTACGAACTAGCTAATACTAAGGACGGCACGAATATCCATGCCCGAGGGGGGATTCGAATCCCCGACCGTAGTTGCCGTGCAGACCGTGACTGGAGCGCCTCAGTCCCTTTGGCCACCGCGGCCGGCTCCAGGAATATAAAAAGAGTCGATGGTATACGTTATAAGTTAAAGGATGTCACTGTTACGAAGGAAGGGAGATTAGGGGTTAACGTTCCGCCGACAACGTGCTCATTAGAGACGGAGCTCACTCTCGGTTTTTTTTTCTAATTTAGTTAAGGATGGAGAAGGAAATTGGTTGTGCCCTTTCAAAGGAACCATCCCGTCATTTGCCTGCAGTGATTTCCGGAAATCGTGGAAAACCTAAATTTTAATTTGAACCACCGTCCTCCACAATGCGAATCCAGTGTGTTACTGTTAGGCACCACTGTTAGTTACGTCCATGTACTAACGTCAAAATAGGACTAGATCATATCCAATCACACCATTACCACATCTACATCCATTCTACGCAAACAATCTAGCAATGTGTGGAGGTGAGTACTTTCTTGTTCCAGATTCGATTCGTCCGCGGTAAGAACGATTGTTAGGTAATCTGAATGCAATTAATTCTATGTTGCTGCATACCTGTATACGTATATTAGTATAAAAGAGCTCCTTTGAAGAGAAAAAAACCCGCTACTCCTGATCTTGCACTGCTTTTAACTCGTATTTCGAACGGCTTTATTCTATATTTACCACACAGCTGTAATTTTGTATACAGGAAAATTCAGCAATGATGCACTGAAGTTATATGCAATTTATGTCACTCGCATTGCGCTCGATCTAACATACCATGCTATGGAATGCGCGGCCGCTCCCGTCGTAGGTTCGCATCCTCCCTCGGGCACGGGAATGTGTGTTACTGTAAATAGCTTGTAAGTCTAGGGACCGATGACTCTAGCAATTTGCTCGCATACGTTTACAAACATTTCCGCTAAGTATCGATTTACTGAAAAAGAGGTATTCTTCGACCTTGCATGCTACAAGTAATGGCAATTCCAAACGAGTTAATTATTTATGAGACTATGGATAATTACATCAAGGGATTTCATGTTCTCGTTCAACCTTGAAACATCCTACATTTCCTACATTTCTCTTTCAGGCGGATTAAGTAACATATTGTATACTGGAATTAGATGCATTTCATTACGGCTTGAAGTTATTCGCTGAAACTTCTGGCCACCCAAAAAGTAGCACCCTGAAGGAGGCGTCCAGAACAGGTGATATTTTCAGCTGTGAGAACGAAAGTTTCACTCTGCAATGGAGTGTGCGCTGATATGAAACTTCCTGGCAGATTAAACACAGCTGAAAGTGATGCTTTCTGGCAGATTAAAAATGTGTGCCGGAAGCGGGATTCGATCAGGGGACCTTTGCCTTTCGAGGGCAAGTGCTCTACCGTTTTTTTTATTTTTATATTTAATTTTATTATTATTATTTTTTTCTATAGGTAGTTATCTTCCTTGCGGACGCTGATCGTTTTTGTTCATTCTTGTTCGGTGTGTTGGTGGCTCAGTTTGTTTATTATAGAGGGCGTTAAGTCCTCTAACCGGGCGTGCTGAGCCACGGAGCCTGGCTCCGTTTGAGCTATTCCGGCACGCTTCACGATCCGCTCTCACAGCTCTACTTCTGCCAGTACCTCGCCTCCTACTTTCCAAACTTCAAAGAAGTAGAAGGCGAGGTTGTGAGGACGGACCATGAAGGATGCCGGGATAGTTCAGACGGTAGAGCGCTTGCCCGCGAAAGGCAAACAATTTTAATCTGCCAGAAAGAATCACCTTCAGCTGTGTTTAATCTGCCAGGAAGTTTCATATCAGCGCACACTCCATTGCAGAGTGAAACTTTCGTTCTCACAGCTGAAAATATCACCTGTTCTGGACCTCTCCTTCAGGGTGCTACTTTTTGGGTGGCCAGAAGTTTCAGCGAATAACTTCAAGCCGTAATGAAATGCATCTAATTCCAGTATACAATATGTTACTTAATCCGCCTGAAAGAGAAATGTAGGAAATGTAGGACGTTTCAAGGTTGAACGAGAACATGAAATCCCTTGATGTAATTATCCATAATCTGTGTTTGCGACGGCGTGAGATAGGCGTTTCTGTTCATGCGCACTAGGACGTCAATTGCGCCACTTGTAAGCTCTTCATAAAGGGGAAACAGAAGGCCGCATGGACGTACTGTAATTGTTCTTTCCCGCGATTGTTTCAGTATAACTGACGGAGTTGTTTTTCCGTGCGGTTGTTTCAGTATAACTCGAAAAAACAGCGACGCTCTTTCGAGCACTTTTCTTAGTTCGGCCGACGAAGAATAGATGCCATTAGTGACTGTAGTCTATCCTTGAGATAAATCGGTAATCGCTACGGAAACTGTAAGAAATGCTACACTGTATGCATCAGAAACGATCACACTCGATAAGAGTGCTTGTATACAGTCGGAGAAGCAGGAGCGGAATATTTTGAGAGTCTTATGGGACACCAAAAAACATGAGGATATCTGGATACAAAGAACACGAAAGGAACTGTAAGAAAATTGTGAACCCTTATCGAACGAGATACGGGAAAGAAGATTACGATTCGGTCGGCACATTATGAGGATGGTCGATGAGAGGTTGTCTAAGAAGATATGGAATGCAACATGTCAAACAGGAAACAACTGGGTCAAGGAAGTCAGATAGCCGGCCGCGGTGGCCGAGGTGACTGAGGCGCTCCACTCACGGTCAGCACGGCCACTACGGTCGGGGGTTCGAATCCCCCCTCGGGCATGGATATTTGTGCCGTCCTAGTTCGTAAGTAGTTCATAAGTAGTTTGTAAGTTTAGGGACTGATGACCCCGTAGTTAAGTCCCGTAAGCTTAACAAACATTTGAACATTTTTTTTTGAAGTCAGATATGCCGCGGCGGAGCGGCCGACTGCATTGAGGCGCTATGCTACGGTGCGCGAGGCCGTTCCCCGTTGGGGGTTCGAATCCCCCTCGAGCGTGGGTGTTTTTGCCGTTTTTAGTATCAATTAGTTCATAAGTAGTTTGTAGGTTTAGGGACTGATGACCCCGCAGTTAAGTTCCTTAAGCTTAAGAAACATTTGTACATTTGAAGTCAGAGATGATAGGTAAGCTGTAGGAATAAAAGAAATGAACCTGCAGGGAATAGTACAGGACAGGGAGAAGTATAAAGAGAAATAAGCAGAAGAAGCGATAGAATGAAGAGGTATTGGGAAGAAAGAAGCCGTGTAAAACCAGCCATACGTTATCCTGAACGGCCCTGAAGAAGCAGAAGAAGAAGAAATCGGCAATCGCATTTCACGTCTGACGTAACCCAGCTACAGTTATGTATAGTTACTGCGTGTAGAAGAGAACGACGGGCCGACGGGACTGTCTGCTCTCACCTCGCTGCACCACTAGACGTAACAGTCATACTGTGCGCATGGCAGTGATGGATTTTGTTCTTCAGTCCGTAGACTTGTTTCATGCAGCACTCCACCCTACTCTGTCCTGTACAAGCATCTTCATCTCCTCATAAGAACCGCAACCCACATCCACGTTACCAAAAATTAGATCTCTTCCACAACAAACCGTGCGCGCGCGTACCAGTCGACGTCGTTTTCAGTAGCTTGAAACGTCCGCAAGGCTTCCTTTGTTGCCTTTAGAAGTCGGACAGCGCTACAGGACGTTGTTTTTACGGCCAACCACCACGACAATCGCATTAGAGTCTGTAGACCCCGAGGTGAGAGACTGTTGAACTGCTGCCACACGCATCGCCATACTGGTCGTGCACGCTGTATTACGATTTGGGGTTGTATTGGATTCCACTTCCGCATACCCCAAATACACATTGCCGGCGTTACATCGCTCCTGTGTTGGACCTTTGGCTTTTGCTTTTATATTAGATTTGTTCACGATAGTGATCAACTGTCAATCCACGAACCATTCATCATCCTTTTCAGATTCTTCTTTCAGTGTTCAAACGTTTGTAAACCTATTAGACCAAACTTCTATGGTGATCAGTCCCTATACTTACGAACTAGTTAAACTAATATACACTAAGGACACCAAGCACACCCATGCCCGAGGGAGGACTTGAACCTCCGGCTAGCCGTGCGCACTCAGGCGCCTCGCCGTCGGGTTTTCGAGTCTCCCCCCCCCCCCCCATCCCTCGTGCATGGATGTTTGTGTTGTCCTTAGGTTAGTTAACCTAGTTTAAGTAATTTTTACGCCAGTGAGTAATAACCAAGCAGTTCTCATAGATTTACAAACATTTGAACATTTCTGAACCTCTGGCGGAATCGACCGCCCAATCCATAGCACGCCTTAGACCATCCGGCCACTAACAAGCAACGATTCTTCTTCAAAATGATACCGTCTACTGAACTATTTCACTTGTTTTTTAGAAGTTAAATTAGTAGAATTTGTTCCGTTCAATCAACGTGTTAAATTATCTCCGCAAGGAGATGCATTAGACTTTCCCTCAGCCTGTTTCAGCTGCTTCCACCGTTTTGCAGGTCTTCCAGCGCATCTCTTCCCTTGCGGAGTATATCGCCCAAAATGTAGTGATAATTTTGGTTCGTCCATCCGCAGCAAATGGAATATCTACAAGGTGTCCAGAAAAGGGCTCCCTGATTTTAAAATTAAATATCTCGGAAACAAAGATCGATAGAGGAATGCAGTAAACGGTATGCATGGATATTTGTGCCGTCTTAGTTTGTAAGTAGTTCATAAGTAGTTTGTAAGTTTAGGGACTGATGACCCCGTAGTTAAGTCCCATAAGCGCGCGCCGTGCCGTGTCGTGTGGTGGTGCCAGTCTCCTGGCACCCCACCCACCCACCCGCGCGCCGCGGTCTGTGCACAATCGGCCCTTTTCAGGGCCACCATACACCTTTCGGCAAACAGAGCAAAATTCGGTCGTCCGTCCGTCCGCCCGCCCGCTGCCTAACTACTACTGAAACCTAACAAACATTTGATTTAAACGGTATGTTTATTGTGAAAGCTGTAAGAAGTTTGTACAGCAGTTTGAAATAATAGCTCATATCAGCATACATAAGTGAAATAATCGTATGAAAACACTCTTTGCAAACAATCACTTCACAATGTTTTCAAAATGTTCACCATTGGCACTACAGATGTGGCGCAAACGAAGAATGTAATTCTCCATCACATTTCGTAGTGTCTCAACTGAAATGGATTCCCATGTCACAGAGAGCGCTGATTCAAGCTCGTCCAGCGTGGCGGGATGCTTCGGGTAGACCATGTCTTTCACTGGTGCTTGCACCAGTAAATTTGGGATATTCCAAAGCAATGACTCGATTCCCGAAATATTCCTCAAGAAAGCGAAACACTTGTTCGGTCCGATGTGGTCGGACTCCATCTTGCATAAACCATTCAGTACCTGGTCGATCCTCTAACGCTTGCTGTGTGGCGACAAATTGTTCCAAAATTGCAACGTAACGTGCACCAGTGACCGTTTCTCAAATGAAAAAAGGGCCAATAATGCCTCTGCTGCATACTGCAGCCCACGCATTAACTTTAGGAGAATATAGGGGTTTCGCTCCACACCAATATGGCTTTTCGGAAAATCGCCAGTTCTACTTATTCACGTATCCATTCAGGTGGAAGTGTGCTTCATCTGTAAACCAGATGCAGCCAACATCAAATGCTTCACTATCAATCATTGTGAGCATCTGATTAGCAAAGGCAATCCTTTGTTGCTCGTACGGGTATGGCCTGGTGCGTTTGAATTTTTTCTGCGTACTGGAACGCTTCAAGATAGTCTCAGATGCAATTCTTCGGACGAATGACATTGGATTTTGCTGAATAATTCCAGAAACTGTGGCGATTTTTACAGGCATAACTGCGGTTTGCTTGCGGCCAACATGCCCCACTAGATCATCAGTTACGGTGCCTGTTCGTTGAAATTTTGCGAATAGCGCACGAATGGTTTTCGCATCGTGTCCTTTTGGAACATTAAATCGTGCTTGAAACTTCGCTTTGTTGCCGTAGGACTCACTTCTAACCTGTGGTACTCTAGCACCAGAAAAACGCGTTGTTCAAAGGAGTATATGGTTTTAATCTCTTCCTTCGGTACGCTAACCTCCTTTCACGTTTCAATAGTGGAACTGATCACACTGGGCGTCGGATCACTATATATACTAAGCAATACGTATGGCGATTACAGAGCCATCTGTTAGGAGCTTTTGTAACTATTATGTCAAACTGCTGTATAAACTTCTTACAGCTTTCATAATATACATACCGTTTACTTAATTCCTCTATCGATCTTTGTTTTCAAGATATTTAATTTTGAAATCAGGGAGTCCTTTTCTGGACACCCTGTATTTTTGTCGGTATTCGTCAACTTTACAGTTTTTATCGAAGATATTTACTTCCCTCCTGATATCTGTGTTCCTTCTGTAGTGTAGCTTGGTGCATTCTGCTATGTACCCTAGGAATTTCATTTCATTGGCTTGTAATCTCGTTTTATCTTTCTTTTTCATTACCCAAGATTCAAATCAAATGTTGAAATGTTTGTATAGCTTATGGGACTTAACTACGGAGTCATCAGTTCCTAAACTTACAAACTACTTAGGAACTACCTTATACTAAAGACGGCACAAACATCCATGCCCGAGGGGGGATTCGAACCCCCGACCGTAGTGGCCGTGCAGACCGTGACTGGCACGCCGCAGTCTCCTTTTTTTTCCTATGGAGTTTCGTGACTGTCTGTGATAGACTCTGCTCTTCCTTGGACTTGCTCGCACAACAGACCCTCTCGTGGGCAGCGGAGATACTGCCGGTAGACAAGCGCAAAGCGCAATAAGGTACACCGCCGACGGGAGAGATCAGAAGTAAGATGGATACGATTGCGCTCCGTGATTCGGGGCCGGCACGGCTCAGTATATTTGCGTTAGAAGTCATACTTCCGTGCATTTTTAATGATTTCTATTAACCAGTTACACCACACCCCATCTCCTCACTTTCGGCCTATGGAATTAATTTAGTATTTGTTAAGTTTTACGAAATACTCTACTGGCCATTAAAATTGCACACCAAGAAGAAATGCAGGTATTCATTTGACAAATATATTATACTAAAACTAACATGTGATTACATTTTCACGCAAATTTCGTGCATATATCCGGAGAAATCAGTACCCGGAACAACCACCTCTGGCAGTAATAACGGCCTTGAAACGCCTGGGCATTGAGTCAAACAGAGCTTGGATGGCGTCTACAGCTACAGATGTCCATCCAGCTTCAAGACGATACCACATTTCATCAAGAGCAGTGAGTGACGTATTGTGACGAGCCAGTTACTCGGCCACTATTGAGCAAACGTTTTCAATTGCTGAAATCTGAAGAATGTGCTGGCCAGGGCAGTAGTCGAACATTTTCCGTATCCAGAAAGGCCCGTACAGGACCTGCAACATGCGGTCGCGCAGTATGCTGTTGGAATGTAGGGTTTCGCAGGGATCGAATTCAACGGGTCGTAAATCGACTGAAATGTAACGGCCAAGAGGTAACCGAGACGTGTAACCAATGGCACCCCGTATCATCACGCCGGGTGATACGTCAGTATGGCGATGACGAATACACGCTTCCAATCTGCGTGTTCCGCGATGTCGGCAAACACGGATGCGGCCATCATCATGCTGTAAACAGAACCTGGATTCATTCGTGCTCCCAGGTTCGTCGTTGCGTACAAAATCTCAAGCGCTCCTGTCTGTGAATCAGCGTCAAGGGTAACCGCAGCCATGGTCTCTGAGCTGATAGTTCAAGCTGCTGCAAACGTCTTAGAACTGTTCGTGCAGATGGTTGTCGTAAACACCCCCCTCCCCCATCTGTTGACTCAGGAATTGAGACGTGGCTGCACGATCCGTTATAGCCATGCCGATAAGATGCCTGTCATCTCGACTGCTAGTGGTACGAGGACGATGGGATCCAGCACGGTGTTCCATATTGCCGTCCTGAACCCCACCTATTCCATATTCTGCTGTCATTGGATCGTGACCAAAGCGAGCATTCATGTCGCGATACGATAAATCGCAATCGCAATAGCCTACAATCCGACCTTGATCAAAGTCGGAAACGCCATGGTACGCACTCTCCTCCTTACACGAAGCATCACAACAACGTTTCACCAGGCAACGCCGGTCAACTGCTATTTGTGTGTGAGAAATCGGTGGGAAACATTCTTCATGTCAGCAAAATGAAATTTTCAAATGTTTGTAGAACTTATGGGACTTCACTACGGGGTCATCAGTCCCTAAGCTTACAAACTACTTATGAACTAGCTAAGACTAAGGACGGTACAAATATCCATGCCCGAGGGGGGATTCGAACCCACGACCGTAGTGGCCGTGCAGACCGTGACTGGAGAGCCTCAGTTCCCTCGGCCACCGCGGCTGGCTCATGTCAGCACATAGTAGATGTTTCCACTGGCGCCAACCTTGTGTGAATGGTCTGGAAGCTAATCATGTACATATCACAGCATCTTCTTCCCGTCGGTTAAATTTCGCGTGTTTAGCACATCATCTTCGTGGTGTGGGAATTTTAATGGCCAGGCGTGTATTTCCAGTGGCAAAGTTAGGTGACTCACTGTGTGTAATCTGTATGGTCCACAAGTCGGTAAGCGTTAGACGATGTGTAGCACGGGTGTGCGGTGTAGTAAAATGTGGTTGGTGTGTCACTTGTGAGCTGTGCAGCTGGTATTTGGGCGCGGCAGACGCTTTCGCCGGGCGCGCCTCCCACGGTGGTGCAGCGGTGACCCACATAGGAATGCTCGCTGTCGCGGCCACAAATGTCAGCCGGTGACGTGTCGCCCACTGCAGGCCGAGCGCCGCGGCGCTGCGTGGTGGACGCCGTGGGCGGCGCCGCCCCTGCAGGTGGCCGGCGAGGCGTGCCATGAGTCAGCCGCCAGCAGCCACTAGTCACAAAGTTGCAAATACCGCGAGCTACCAGCGCCAAACTTCTCCACATTTTCACCATTCAGTGCAGCACAAGTTCTTTTTCATTTACAGCTCGTCACAGTCTAACGTATACAGTGAGGACACTCCCACTGACTCTTGTTATACACTGTGTCAGCGGTGCTCGAAGCGGCCGGGGAGCTGCTTTTCTGAATACGTTATTGGATAATTGCGAATAGCATCGTTTTTAAAAATGATTTCTAACCTACTTTCTGCAACAAGGAACGTATGTAGTGCTATAAAATCAGTAATAACTAAAAACTAACATAACATCTTTCTTTCTTATATTTCACCACCGTGGAGTAGCCGAGCGGTCTAAGGCGCCTCGCTGCGGAGGGCGTGCTTGCTCGCCGTCGGAGGGTCGAGTCCTCCCTGGGGCATGTGTGTGTGTGTGTGTGTGTTGTCCTTAGGTTAGTTTACCTTAGTTTAAGTAGTTTGTAAGCTAGGACTGATGACCACGCAGTTTTGTCCGATAGTTTTACAAACATTTAAACATTTTTCTTCTTAGATTTCCTAAGTTCACTTGCGTGGTTTGAAATGGAACATTACAGGACAGTTTATTTAAAACTAGTAGGGGATCTTGGCATTTCCTGTGTGTATGATTTTTCCAGTCTTATGTTAGAAATGTAACAGATCTATTCTATACACTTTTTAATGTATCGCCTGTTCCCATTCTCTTCATCCGTCTCACCCTCCATTAATCAATGACCACCTCATCGTCAACCCTCCTGTCCATCTGTCATCTCTTCATGTCTCTTACCACCCAATCTATGTTTGCCTATCTCCTGTTCATCCCCTATCTCCTCCTCCTCTTCCACATCTCCTTTGTTTCCCTTACTTTCCATTCTCTCTCTTACCCCCCCCCCCCCCCTCTCTATATCTTCCATCGCCTTCTACCTTGCTATCTGTCCATTTAAGTTTCGATTTCATGCAGCTCAATAATTATGCCATCGTATATTGTTGACTATGTGTCCTACAATAATATAATTTTTCATATTTGTAGAGCATAATATTAGGAAACGGTCTGCGATTGATAAATATTGAATGAATGAAGTTTCATAAATCACATGTCGCTTCATGGGGATGTTTTTCTGACTCAAAAAGACGCCTCTTTTCTGTTCAGGAATGTTAAGGTTTCTTCACTGCAATTCCAATAAAATCGGTGAATTTGGAGCTTAGGAAACGTATATAGAATGCAATATCTACATTATTTAGTGTATCAAATCAGCCATCACTTTGTAGCCGAAGGAAAAAAAGTAACAGACGTGGCAATAAAACGGTAACAGCAGTCAGTCTTTTTTCCAACAAAGAAGAAACCGTTTCCAAAATTGTTGCTACAGCTGAACCACAAAACGCAAGAATCTTGAAGAAATTGGCTCTTTAAGCAAATACAGTTACTTTCAAAAGCATGTGTGGGCATAATAAATAATCAATGATTAGACTCCATACCGAACTGGTGTGCGTAAAAACAAATTCTCTGTCTTAATATGGCAATAATAAAAATAAATTTTCCCCTAAGTTTATATTCTACTTATTTTCGGTGGAGTAAGTATCTCTTCATGAATAGGTTTTTCTTAATACCAATTAATCAGTGAATTTCGGCTGTTTCTACATTAATTACCAGATGATGTGTGTCTCTTGATATTTTAGGCATCGTTGTAAATATAGTATTATAGTAACTCTTTCGTCAATTACGTAGAAAAATGATTATAAACAAAAATTACTCATTCGGAGGCTTGCCCATCACTAGGAGCCCTAGTGTCGTTGCAACTGTCAGTTGCTACCAGATTTCACAGCAATGAGAGTCGCGACTGTATGTGTTAGACTGTTACCTTGTCGTAGAGGCTTGAATTTGGCTGTTTACGAAAAGAAAAATGGAATGCGGTCTTAGAAAATCAGGCGATGCTGAAGGAATTAGATTAGGTAACAAAACAATGAAGGTGGTAGATGAGTTTTGTTACTTGGGTAGTAAAATAACATGCGATGGTCGCAGCACAGAGGATATAAAATGTAAAATGGCAATGGGAAGAAAAGCATTTTTGAAAAAGAGAAATTTGCTAACATCGAATATTAATTTCAGTGTAAGGAAGTCTTTTCGGAAGGCATTTGTGTGGAGTGTTGCCTTGTACGGGAGTGAAACATGGACGATAAGCAGTGCGGACAGGAAGTGAATAGAGGCTTTTGAAATGTGGTGCTACAGAAGAATGCTGAAGATTAGGTGGGTAGATCGCATAACTAATGAAGAGGTACTGAACAAAATTGGTGAGAAAAGGAATTTTTGGCATACCCTGACCAAAAGAAGGGATAGATTGGTAGGACACATTCTTAGACATCGAGGAATCGTAAATTTAGCATTGGAGGGAAGTGTGTGGGGTAAAAATCGCAGAGGGAGACCAAGAGACGCGTATAGTAAGCAGATTCAAGTGGACGTGGGTTGCCGTTCTTATGAGGAGATGAAAAGGCTTGCTCAGGATGGAGTAGGGTGGAGAGCTGCATCAAACCAGTCTCCGGACTGAAGACCATAACAACAACACAACAACATGAAAAGATCAACATAGAAAATTAACTTGTCCTCATTATGGAATGCTTGGATGCTTGGAATGGTAAATGCCTGGAGACTATCAGAAGGGTTCTGAAGCGATAATGAGAGACCGGATGGATCTAGGGAAGGGTACAATATAACACAGAAGGTAGAAGAGAGAGAGAAAACAATGACAGCAACAGAAAGACAATAACATTACATTCAACGACCAAAAAAAAAGTTTTGTATTACATCGGTTCCAAGGTCTCCTGAAAATTAACGTTTACTGTGCGTATTGGAACAAGAAGTCATTTACTTATATTGGCGCCGCGGTGGAGTAACCGAGCGGTCTAAAGCGTCTCGCTGCGGAGCGCGCGGTTGTTCGCCGTGGAGGTTCGACTCCTCCCTGGGACATGGGTGTGTGTGTTTGTCCTTAGGTTAGTTTACCTAGGTTTAAGTAGTTTGTAAGCTACGGACTGATGACCACGCAGTTTGGTCCGATAGATTTACAAACATTTGAACATTTTTGAACTTAGATTGGCCATAGATGTCTCTCAACCCACACAAAGAAGTAAACAACTGCGCAAGAGCAGTGCTAATGCGGCGAAGTGGTTTCTAAGACGTCCGATCTGTTCCAGTCATAACACCAGGAAGTTGACTTTAGTTTGACCGTATCCGCATTATTAATTAATGTCCGGAGGGACTCTCATCAAGTAAAGTGTACAGATGTCTCAGTGTTAATCAAAGCGATGTCGCCCGGTCGTATAGGAGGTGCAGAGATAGAGGCTCTGTCGGTGACTTGCCTCGATCCAGCCGCCCAAAGGTTACCACTGCAGATGATACGCTACTTACAGCGTTCATCTCGTAGGAGCCCTCGGAGGAACGTCACCATGCTGAATAATTATTTTTTACAATGACAGGGCGTCGCGTTTCGACTCAAATGCCGCTCTAAATGCAACTTCAGTCCTGGCGGTCACAGTCAGGTATTACTTTGACAACTAGACACCATGCAACGTGGTGCAGATGATCCCAACGGCTTCATGAATAGGCTCGTACAAATGGCATCAAGTGCTCCTCAAATATGAGACTCTGCCTTCAGTCAGACAATTGTCCGAGACTTTTTTCGAGCCAACCTAGTCAGCTTGAACTTCTTGGACACAGTGTTCACCCAGTGCAGCTAGGTGGTTGTTCCCTGATGTTTAAGGATCACTTTATGTGGGGCCATCTTTTACCCCGGCCGGTCGTAGGAGGCAATCAAACGGCTGTATGGTACAAGGCTGACATCCTCCGACATACAGTACATATCGACAGCATTTCGGTGACAGATTCGTCGTAATCTTGTAAATGTGTTCCTTCAGGATAACGATATTGCACGATTGAATAGTAGTATATTTTACAGACGTGAACCCTCTAGAACATGCCTAAGATACCTTGAAAAAAGAGAGATCTACGACGAATCACCGTTCAGGAGTGCGATAATATGGACCATCAGGTTTTAATCGTTTGGTGGAAAATATGCCACGACGATTACAGGCATGCATCAGCGCAAGAGAGGGGTGTGCAAATTCAAATGGTTGTAAATCTATGGCACTAAACTTACTAAGGCTTACAAAGCACTTCAACTAAACTAAACAAACCTTACTGCGGAGCGAGCGGTTGCTGGCCGTCGGAGGTCCGAGTCACACACCCATGCCCCTGGGAGGACTCGAACCTCCGACGGCCAGCAACCGCTCGCTCCGCAGCAAGCCGCCTTAGAAAGCTCAGCTACTCCACAGCGACCAAGAGGAGGTGTTACCATATATTAGCGTACTGGTGCACGATGCAATCTGAAATACAATTTCACCGAGAGCAGATGCACGGACTCCCGTCTGAAAGCGGAGTGGCGGCCATTACCGTCAAGTTTGTCTGTTAGCACAGTAGGGATGGGAAAAACAGACCGGTTAAAACCGATACCGGTATTTTAGTTTTGAATAACCGGTTTTTTCGGTATTTATTTGGTGTCAGTTGTAACCGGTTTTTTCTAGTTATTGCCAAGAACCGGGTAAAAATAACGGCACGACTACTTCCTGTAGTAGTGGTTCAAAATGTGATTTTGTAAATAATTTAAAAAAATTAAAACTAAAATTTCCACTGCTGTGAAATATTAGGTCATCGCAGTAACTATGAAAAGCGATCAGTGATAATGTATGTACAATCCCGGCAGTCAGAAACGCGCAACAAACGCGTGGCATAAGAACTGGTGCAGCTATTGAGGCATCGATGCACCTGTTGCAGTGTGGCGTGGCCTATTAGACGACACGCGTGCACCGGCAGTGTACAAGACTTGCCTCCGTCTGGTCATGTGGCAGTTCCTTGCTGTCGTCGCCAGACATAGGTTGTGTCTTAAATGGCACCATCCTGAGTGTGGAAGTACTTCACGAAGTACGGGAGCAGTGAGGTACAATGCTCCACTTGCTTTAAAAAGCTGACAATAGATGGAGGTACTACAAACGTGCTATGTCATTTAAGAAGAAAGCATCCAAAATGTTCCTTGGAAGAGAAGGTAAATTCGATTCATATACCTATTACGTAAGTGATGTGCTCTAAGCTTGGAATAATATTGATCATGTGTAAGTCTAGGGACCGATGACCTAAGCATTTAGGTCTCATAAGAACTCACACCCATTTGAACATTCTTTGATCATGTGGTACAGAGCTTTCCTAGTTCAATTTGCACTGACAACAATCATACTGTTCGTCGGAACTGTGATTTTATTTTTCTAAATACTTCTGCAGCACTGATTGAAGTTTATTTACTGACTGTAACTTATATATATTGTGTATGTAACGAGATATTCGTATGCGCTGGCTCCCAAGTCCAACTTACGGAGTGGTTGGCTCAATATTCGCAACTGCCGGATGGAAATACTAGGCCAGTAAATCTGTATGCTTCGTATATCGTCTTCTACGGACTCCTGGCTAGGCTTACACACACTCAAGAAGGCGTAGTATAAGGAGGGGATCTTGCAAAATATGGAAAGACTAGTGATTTGTTTTATAACGTAAATGTACCTAAATTTTAACTAAATTTCGTAAGTTTCGGTTTCGGCCGAAACTAGAAGAACCGAAAATTCTATTACGGTTTCTGTTTCGGTCGCAAAATATGTTTCGGTCGAATTCTCCTGGAAATAATAGCAATAAAAAACCGAAAACCGGTTATTTAAAAAACCGGTTATATTGAGCAATTTTTATGGTGCGGTTAAACTGGAGATGAAAAGAACCGGTAAAACCGAAAACCGGTTGTTTCAGCGATAACCGCCTTCCCTAGTTAGCAGTCGTATTTTGAAACTAACATGTTGCGATAACGACGTCGTGAGCGGTGGACTTGGGGTAGCGGCCACTTCACACGTCTACAGTCTGCACCGTGAGAAAGCGGCAGGCGTTCTCAGGAAGTCCGGGACTGCCCCCCCCCCCTTCCCCCCCCCCTCGCCTACCCCACCAACTGGGGGGGCCTGTATACACACGCCGCCGCTCTGATGACTTTGCCGAGGTATTTATAAGCGCGCGCGCAAGTATATCTGGCTTTCTGCTCTATAATTAGGCCCAAGTACCGCGTTTTCGCGATTCCAGGTTTCCGCTCCAGTGCCGTCCACGAAATGTGGCTTGTTTACGGTTCTCAGGTACAGATCTGTCTAAAATATTTTGCAGCACATGTGTGAGGGAAGCTTTCCTTCCTCTGGAACTCTAGAGAAAGCGATAATATAAGTGATTTACCTCCTCTCTGCCTGCGACATTACTTATTCAGGGTGCAAATGAATCAACAGGCAATGTTGATGTTATGCTTGTACTTCATCATCTCAGCAATAAAATTCAGCATCAGTAAACAACAGAATAAAGTGGCTTACATTTCTCACATCAAAGATTCGTCGTGACAGCGCTAGAAAGCATTAGTAAATCAGAATGTTATACTACTCAAAATGTTCAAATGTTTGTAATTTTGTAGCATCAACCTACTGCTGTCATCAGACCCGACTCGTACAAACTACTTAAACTAAGTTAAACTAACCTAATGACAACATACACATCCGTGCTCGACGGAGGACTTGAACCTCCGACGGGAGAGACCGCGCGATCTGTAAAGTGGACCACTGTACGTAATAAAAGCTTAATTCTGGTAGGCGGTACCCAGATAAGAGATTGTTGTTGTTGTGGTCTTCAGTCCGGAGACTGGTTTGATGCAACTCTCCACAATACCCTATCCTGAGCAAGCCTCTTCATCTCCACATAAGAACGGCAACCTACATTTGTCTGAATCTGCTTACTGAATCCATCTCTTTGTTTTCCTCTGAGGTTACCCCACACACTTCCCTCCAACGCTAAATTCACAATTCCTTGATGTCTAAGAATGTGTCCTACCAATCTATCCCTTCTTTTAGTCAAGGTATGCCAGAAATTTCTTTTCTGCCCAATTCTGTTCAGTACCTCCTCATTAGTTACGCGATCCACCCACCTAACCTTCAGCATTCTTCTACTGTTCTAATCTAAAAAAGCTTAATTTTAGCAGTAAAATTAACAAAAGGTGCGTGTGAACTACCGGCTATTCTCGGCTGCGAAACCTTGTTCCCTGGCCCAAATTGAGAACTGACTTAGTACAAATTACTGTAACAGGAAGTTAACGATACAGTGGTCAATATACGTAGCACTTCACACAGGCATTAATAAACAAACCATCACAATTAAAGTTACTTCATAAAGGTGGCTAAAGAAAAACATTTATTTCGCAACGGAACTTAAACATAATAAATTGCATCTGAGCTGGTTCTCAGCACTAGTGAAAAACAATGTTAAATAAAAGGGGGAAGGTGCTCAAAAACTACTATTTATAGGTAAGTCAAAATTATACTGAACTTAACTTATTTATTCAGGTCGAATGGAAGCTAAATGAGGAATCAATTTTGTTAACACAATAAAAGGGCATCCCATTTACATTATCTAAAGGTGGATTATCCAAGGTGCGATTGCTGCCTGCGACTGCGATGGATCGGCTGGTGACGTCAGAGGCTGACTGCTCGCGCATGCGCACTTTGGAGTGCGGCGCTCGGCTGATGCGGCTGCAGTCGCAGGACTGCACCAGTGAGCAGTGTTGCGATGGGAGTCGCGACGACTCAAGGCAGCGGCAGAAAGATGTCGAGCCAAGCGGGCCGAATAAAAACGGATATTAACCACTCATAAGATATGAGCTCGTCTCGCCATTAAGCTAATGCTTTTGTACGTTGAACAATGTAGATTTCATGGCAATCTAGTGACGTATATAGGAGTAAACTGAAAATATTCGGAGAAATACAAGAAAAATGAAGGTTGGAAAAAAAATGTGACCGGTGGTAACTAATTTTTTTGTTTAGGTGATCCCACAAGTGTAAGGGAATGCATGGCAATGTTAATGTAATATTTTTATTAATTTTATTCATACCAATACAGTCTGTTTTGTGGCGTGCCGTAAAAATTATCTTAATTTATATGAACAAAGATAAGTGTTGTGGTGTACCATTTAGATTCAAATGTCTCGTGTACGGTATGGATGACATCTTCGATAATTTAAAATCTTTTTACTTTCCGTATTCCCTGGAAGATGATTTAGGACAGAAACCGGTCAGAATGGAATAAATTATAGCAATACAGCAAACAGTTGTTGATACATTTAACAAGCTACAGAAAAGTCTTTTGTTTGGTATGTGTTTGCTATATTTTGATCTCCCTTGGAAAAAATTTCAGCTGTACGTTTTCGAACACTGGGACTTATTTCAAAGGCAATACAGAAGGTGAATCCAATCAGTTAAAATGAAAATAAATAAATAAATAAATAAATAAATAAATAAAAAATAAAAGCCTGAGACGAGAGAGATGCAAGCTACAACAGGAGTTTCAGATAAACACACTCCTGTTCTTATAAACAGCACCGCAATCGTAAATAAGAAAATAAAAGAACAATTACCTTAGTGTCACTGCGATTTATTTTTATTTTTTATTTTTTAGGAATTTCTCTGTATGTCACTCTCTACAAGTTCCAATTCATGTGCAAACTGGCTGACATTTAATCTAAACTCAAGTGCCTATTGATAAAAATGTTTTAACAGCGTTCATGGTCTTGTCACAAAAACAGAATCAATATATAGAAAACCCTAACAGTTAAAATTTGCAATGACACAGTGAAGTACACGGCAAAGTGATGACATAAAGAACCAAAACTTCCATCCCTCTGGAGAATAGTCATGCAGCTCCATGAGTAGCACATAGAATTAACACTAAAAAACTGCCATTGATGATGGTTCACAAATAAGGAAGCGAAACGCCTTTCATTTAGTTGCAATAGACGGAAATAAACTTCCATAATTGTTAAATACTGTTTAATTAATACCTCGTTTCATCGTGAAAAACTATAGTTATTTCTGTATACCTGTAGATAAAAAAAGCTTTGAGTATTAATGATTGTGTAAAACATGAATTCCTTCCCAGGCTATCATTTAAAAGAAAGGGTTCAATATCTTCAACAGTTTATAAGATGTGATGATTGTTACGTCCGCACAATTCAGGTTGCACGTGGAGAGAAATGGCGCGCTAGTCGCGACGCTCCCGTACCGTAGACATACGAGCCAAAATCTCGAAAACGGAGACCGGTATCGTCCTGCTCTCAACGTTAAAAATAATTTCGAATTATTGGCTTCATTTCATCCGCAACAATGTATGACCTAAAATGAACCATACGCAAAGTAGCCAGCGACTACAGTTTTCGATGCAAACACTTCAAGTTTAATGCAATGAGTTACTTAATAACTATGAGGAATTTTGAGAAAATATACACTTCGTTATAAAGCTGGTGTATGAAACTACAAGATATGTAAAAACCAAATTTTTTTGCGTGTTAGTTTTCTCAAACTTGACAGAGATGCAATAAAATGAGAAAAAATCACGCACAACCGAAAGTAGTGCTTTTTAATTTTTTAAAGGAAAACGAAAATCTGTAACGAAAAATTAAATGTGGGAACTGATGTAGCTTTGCTTTCTTAACATGCAGTATTTTTTACAGCAAAAAAATCGGAAATTTTATTTTCATCATGAATTTCCGGAGTCGCCGACTAGGAGGCGCCCCTTGGTTAACGGCAGCGGCTCTCGTCGTGCTCCCGACTCGCCACCGTCCGCCACGGCCGGAAAAGGGAGGGGGGCCGAGCCGCAATAGCAGGTAACAGCCGCGTCTTGGACAACACACCTTAATACTGACGATGCCCAGCAGTGAATTAAACACAGAACTTAACGCTCCTAGGGGTGGGGGGGGGGAGGATTTACAAACAATACTCACTCTCTCACACACACGCAATGCAACAGCGAAACTCACCAAAATCTGCGTGCTGAAGCGAGGCAGAAGCAGGCACCGCTGGCCTAAGCGAAATTCAGCAAACCCGGAGGTACGACACAACACATTATACAATAAACCTGCGAAGATGGCTCTGGTCTGTCGTGCCTGATTTAAAATGGTGCGTGAGTATTGCAAGGTTAAGTTGCATTTGGATTAATCCGCGAGCACACAAGCTATCGGCGACACACCGATACGTTACATGATAGCACTCCACCGAAGGTGAAGTGATTATAAATCGGATTCATTCCACAAAATCACGGCGGACTCTTAAGTTGCAATCTGAGAGTAAACCATCTTGGCACTGGTTTTATGAGAAGTGGCGTGAATTCAGGTGACTAGCTGCAAACCCCTGAAGTCGTACTTCGAAGCCACGTGATCCGAAAACTGGTATAAATGTATGAATTAAATTTCCGCAAAATAAAGAAAATTAACTGGGGCATGCAACCCCTAGAACTGCGTAGAATTTCATAAGGAAGCTACTAGAATGCAGCAATTTGCGATTGGGAGCTTTCACAGTGACGAAAGAAGTCCAGTCTCAAAACCCGGAAAAGTGAAATAATTACAAAGCCGGAAAAAAAAAAAAAACTACGACATGTAACCCATAGAAATGTTTAGAATTACAAAAGGAAGCGAATGAAATCATCAAGTGGCTTTCCTGGCGCGTCATTTTAAACATTAACCATGGTTTTATGATTCACGTTTGTAGTGCTAGATTGTTACCGCAGAAAAACATTTTTTAATAGGTACGACTAGAGATAGTTAAAACTACCGCGATTAACGACAATTCACGAGTAATTTATATGTGACGATCGAAATTTAAAGAACTAATTAAATTATTTTAGTTATTTCAGGTACTGTACTAGCGTCATGTATAAGAAGTAACGGAAATCAGATTTAGTGAAGGTTCGAAAGGTAACATGTTTCGTTTAAACATTAAAAAAAACGATATAAATATGCGAAAAGATGCGGTAAAGGTGAAGAGATAATTGAAAACAAAAATGGTGAACCCAGGCACTCAACTTAAGACTGAGTACGTACAAAGGAAGGAAGAGTGGTCATTAGAGACTGAACTCATTGTCGGATTTTTGGGTAAGGATGGGGAAGGAAATCGGCCGTGCCTTTTCAGAAGAACCATCCCGGCATTTACCTGGAGTGATTTAGGGAAATCACGGAAAAAACTAAATGTGGATGGCTGGAGGTGGGCCGCGGCGGAGCGGCCGAGAGCATTGAGGCGCTATGTTACAATGCGCGAGGCCGTCCCCTCCTCGGGCATGGATGTTTGTACCGTCTTTAGTATAAGCTAGTTCATAAGTAGTTTGTCATTTTAAGGACTGATGACCCAGTAGTTAAGTCCTATAAGCTTTACAAACATTTGCTTTGCCAGAGGTGGATTTAAACCACCATCCTTTCATCAGAGACTAGTGTATCGTCAGGCGTGCCCCAGGGGAAGTGTGATAGGACCGCTATTATTTTCTATCTATATAAATGATCTGATAGACAGGGTAAGTTGTAATATGCGGCTGTTTGCTGATGATGCTGTGGTGTATAGGAGGATGTCGTCTTTAACTGACTGTAATAGCATACAGGATGACTTAGACAAAATTTCTAGTTGGTGCGAAGATTGGCAGCTAGCTCCCAATGTGGAAAAATGTAAGCTGATGCGCATGAGTAGAAAAAACAATCCCATAATGTTCGAATACAGCATTAGTAGTGAGCTTCTTGATGCTGTCGCGTCGTTCAAATATCTAGACGTAACATTGCAGAGCGATATGAAATGGAACGAGCATGTAAGGACAGTTGTGAGTAGGGCGGACAGCCGACTTCGGTTTATTGGGAGAATTTTGGGAAGATGTACTTCACCTGTAAAGGAGACCGCGTATAAAACGTTTGTACGACTACGTCTCGAGTATTGCTCAAGTGTATGGGACCCGCAGCAGATCAGTTTAAAGGAAGACATAGAGGCGGTTCAGAGACGAGCAGCTAGATTTGTTACCGGTAGGTTCGACCAATGCGCGAGTGTTACGGAAATGATCCGGCAACTCAATTGGGGAGAGCTGGAAGAAAGACGACGTTCTTTTCGTGAATTTCTGTTGAGTAAATTTAAAGGGCCGGAATTTGAAGCTGAGTGTAGTACGATCCTGCTGCCGCCTACTTACATTTCGCGTAAAGATCACAAAGACAAGATAAGAGAAATTAGGGCTCGTACGGAAGCATATAGGCATTCTTTTTTTCCTCGTTCAGTTTGGGAGTGGAATAGGAAAAGAAATGCCTAGTAGTGGTACAGTGTACCCTCCGCCACGCACCTTACGGTGAATTGCGGAGTATGTATGTAGATGTAGATGTATGCGAGTCCTGTGTGTTACCACTGCGCCACCTCAATCGGTACATACAAAGATTGGAGTGGTGCAGCACGATATATTTTTTAATTATAAGAAAATGTAAATGCTCTGCAGATTAATGCGTTAAATCGCAAAAATGCAGTCACTGTTAAAGTCATACTACGGACTGGGCGGCCGTTCCCGCCGGAGGTTCCAATCCTCCCTTGGGTATTAGTGGAAGTTAGTTCAAGTAGTCTGTAAGAATACGGGCTGATGACCACAGCAGTTTGGTAGCAGATCGCGAGCACGTTGAGTGCCGATATGAGAATGCAAGAACTGCAAACGTCCGGAAAATACGGCCATACTGACAGTACATATACAAAACTACATGGACGTCGTTGTTTTGGCCTGAAAATGGTACCGGTATCTAAACTGGTAGCGAAATAAAATGAAAATTAATTTCAATCAAAATTTACATTTTTGTGTAACAGGGTGTTTTACTAAGTGTGTTTGCCTCTGTAACTTATAAAATAATAGGTGACAGGAAATTTTAATAGTCTAGGTCAAGACAAGAAATGTTACACTTTCTGCGGAGCTATGAACATAGTTTATTGTATCATTTTCCGCAGAGTACAGCACAAAGATATAATTTTTTAAATGGAACAATAGTTTTTTCTATCGTGCATTGGAATCGTTGAAACCAGCTGCGTCCAAATCAATTTAAACTACATTCCTATCACAGTTATGGAGCTACAAGCCTTCAAAGTTTCAGGGGGCAGATACCACACGCTGTATGGCTGTGTGGTGGGTGATGGATGTTATGGCAATGGGAACTTGATTTACATGAGATGTTCAAATGTGTGTCCTTGTTCCTCAATGCATAAAGCAATGCGCCGTCGAAAGGATCTGCGGACGAGATGTAACATCGCCGGTGTGACGGAGCGACATGCGTCCTCGATGCGCCGTTTTAGATCATCTGGGGATGTGGGCTCAGTGACTTAAACACGATCCTTTAGTTATCCCCACAAAAAGAAATCTACTGGTGTTAAATAGAGCGACCTTGCGGGCCATGAATAAGGACCATGGAGCGCCAACCATCTTCCTGCAAACCTGTTGTTTAGTTCTTCCACAACAGCACGCGCAGAATGGGCTGGGTAACCATCGTGCTGCATCCAAATATGGACTCTCGTGTGTAGACATACATGTTTAAGGAGACCACCCAAACTGTCGGCTATGAAAGCGCGATATAACTCATCTGTCAGTGTACCTGGGAAGTAGTGTGGACCGATGATTTCATCCCTAAGGATTTCACACCACACGTTAACAGACCACCTACCTTGACAGTCGACAGGTCGTACACACCGAGGATTGTCTGCGGCCCAGTAGTGCATGTTATGGCGATTCACTGCACCATAATTTGTGAACGTGGACTCATCAGAGAACATAACAGTTTGTAAAGACTCCAGCGAGAAATTACGCTGCAATAAAATTTACCAACATCTATTATTTTATAAGCTACAGAGCCAAACACACTTAGTGAAACACCCTGTATATATATATAAATATTGCTGAATCATAACTTTGACCAGCTGCTGTCCCCCACTCCATGACACTATGTAGTTACAGTGACTAAAACTGAAAGGTCAATGTCGGATTTGTGTCGTCGTCCTTCGGAATTCGCGTCCATTGTCGATACGTGTTAATGTTCAAATGTTTGTTAAGCTTAAGGGACTTAACTACGGGGTTATCAGTCCCTAAACTTACAAACTACTTATGAACTACCTAAACTAAAGACGGCAGAAATATCCATGCCCGAGGGGGGGATTCGAACCCCCGACCGTAGTGGGCGTGCAGACCGTGACTGAAGCGCCTCAGTCCCCTCGGCCACCGCGGCCGGCTACGTGTTAATCCCTTATATGCTTCGACAAATTTTATACAGGGTGAATCACCTAAAATGGCACTGCAAATCTTGCGGAAACGGAAAATGCGATTGATGTGCGGTTTTCACAGAATGGATTACTAGTCAGGGGCTCGTATTTTTATCTAACAAACAGATTGTGATATTACGTAGAAAGTGTACCTTTTATGAAAACATACAGTTTTTAGATGGAACAATGCCTGTAGACATTAAGAAACTGAAAGTAGAATATCAGTAGCGTTTGTTGCAGAGTTCTACTGGAAGTCGTTTACGAGATATCGTCTTTTGAAACGTTCCCACACCGACACTTTTACTATACCTGTGCTAACACACACTAAAGAACAACACAAATGCATACACTAGTTATGTGGATTCCAACCAGTAACACGTCAAATTACCATCACAGGTTGTGTTCAAAATGACCACCGGCAGCAGAAATACACGCTGCACAGTCTGCTATGGAACGACCGCTGCACACGTGCTAGCATTTCAGCGCATATGTCCGAGCAGGCTGCAGTAATACGTCGTTGCAAATCATCGGCTGTGGTTGGTATGTCCTTGTAGACAGCATCTTTCAGCTTTCCTCACAGAAAAAGTCTACAGGCGTCAAATCCGGGAAACGGACGGGCCAAGGCACAAGTACTCTGCGTGCAGTTAATCGATTTGGGAACATTTCATGAAGATATGCTGTACTAATTCCTGCACTATGGGATGGACAGCCGTCATGTTGGATACAAAGGTTCGTCGTAGTCTGCAGAGGAACGTCTTCTAGTATCCGTGGAAGATGGTCTGTTAGAAGGCTGCGATACTTGTGCACGGTCAGTGTTCCGTCTATCAGTTATGGGCCAAAATGTTCAAATGTTTGTAGAGCGTATGGGACTTAACTACGGGGTCATCAGTCCCTAAACTTGCAAACTACTTATGAACTAGCTAACACTAAGGACGGCACAAATATCCATGCCCGAAAGGGGATTCGAAACCCCGACCGTAGTAGCCGTGCAGACTGTGACTGGTGCGCCACAGAGCGCTCGGCCACCGCGGCCGGCAAATCTGGGCGAATGAGCTGCTGGTTCACTATCCCACAACACACGTTTACACTCCATGGACGGTGACGGTCCACCTGTCGAAGCCAAGACGGCTTGCCAGCAGACCAATAGTGCATGTTTCAGCGGTTTACCTGGCCATGATTGGTAAATGTGGCTTCATCACTAAACAAGAAACATGATACATCTGGAGTATCCTGTAGTACAGCCCATCAACAAAATCTAACACGATTCTCAAAACCGTTTCCATGCAGTTCTTGATGGAGAGAGATGCCATAGGGATCGAACCTATGTCGGTGGAGAATGCATAGGACACTTGCCTGGCTCACGCCACTTCCTTGTGCGATTGCGAAAGAGCTGACATGCGAATCAACAGCAGCAAGAACATCAATTTAGTACATTTATTCTTTAAAGACAGGAATCATTTGCTGTGGTTGTGAAAACCACATACGATACATAATTCATACGATATCACGTCATAAACAATGATACAGTATCTGTCCCATCTTTCGGTATGTGATAGCGTTACTTTATTCGTCAACTATTTGAAAAATAGAGCACTTAGCGGCTTGCAATAAATTGTAAACATAATTTAAAATCTCTACGAAACTTTTTCTCGCTGACAACCCAAAAAAAAAAAAAAAATGATGAAAGGAAAAATGTTTATCGCTTACTACTTTTCCGATGTTCCTGATGTATTTTTACGGCATTTGGCAAGACGTTACAAGTTATCACTTCTACACTGTAAATTTTATACGCCAGACAATTCACAGACAGTACACATTCCTTCGATATTATATCACAGTTCGACATATAGTTCATGAGATATGATGTCATAAACAATTTGGTTCATGAAGAACCGCATAATCATGCATGAGGTTTTGATTTATTACGTCTTTACTGCTAACACCATTCACGATACATTTTGCAGACATTAGACACATATACCACAGAATGTACCTTCGAATTTACATCACAATACATGTGGTTCTGAATGGTGTCAAGGTGCATTTGGATGTTCCCGTTAGCTGTCCATCCAGATCCAGAAGGTTGGTACATTGGGCCGGAGGCGTATTGCAATGATGGAGGTTTCTTGGATCTTGATGGACACAACACAGATCTAAACATACTGTAGGCAGTTGCCATGTGTAGGCGTGATTGTAGCCTATCGCGATTGCGATTTAACGTGTCGCGACTTTGCTGCTCGAATTGGTCGCGATCCAATGACTGATAGCAGAATATGGAATCGGTGGGATCAGGAGGGCAATACGGAACGCCGTGCTGGATCCCGAGGGCCTCGTATCACTAGCAGTCCAGATGACAGGCATTTTATCCGCATGGCTGTAGCGGATCGTGCAGCCGTGAGTCAGCAGATGGGGACGTTTGCAAGACAACAACCATCTGCACGAACAGTCCGACGACGTTTGCAGCGGCATGGACTATCAGCTCGGAGACCCTGACTGTGGTTACCCTTGATAGTGCATCACAGATAGGAGCGTCTGCGATGGTGTACGCAACGAACCTGGGTGCACGAATGGCAAAACGTCATTTTTTCGGATGAATCCAGGTTGTGTTTATAGCATCATGATAGTCGCATCCGCGGTGAAGGCACATTGGATGCGTGTATTCGTCATCTCCATACTGGCGTATCACCCGGCGTGATGGTATAGGGTGCCATTGGTTACACGTCTCGGTCACCTCTTGTTCGCATCGACGGCTCTTTGAACAGTGGCCGTTACATTTCATATGTGTTACGACCCGTGGCTCAACCCTTCATTCGATCCCTGCGAAACTCCACATTTCAGCAGGATATATCCTTTCTGGATACGGAAATTTTCGCCTGCTGCCCTGGCCAGCACTTTCTCCAGATCTCTCACCAATTGAAAATGTCTGGTCAATGGTGGCCGAGCAATTGGCTCGTTACAATACGAGATTCACTACTCTTGATGAACAGTGGTATTGTGTTGAAGCTGCATGGTCATCTGTACCTGTCATCCAAGCTCTGACTCATTGCCCAGGCGTATCAAGGCCGTTATGACGGTAAGATGTGGTGGTTCTGGGTACTGATTTTTCGGGATCAATGCAGCCAAATTGCGTGAAAATGTAATCGCATTTCAGTTCTAGTATAATATATTTGTCCAATTAATATCCGTTTATCATCTGCATTTCTTCTTGGTGTAAAAATTTTAATGGCCAGTAGTGCAGAATCAGAAACAATACAACCAAAATATGAACCCAAAATAACAGTGAAAAAAGTTAAAAATTTTAAATAGCAAGGTAAAACAACCAAATGAGGAATAGAACAGATTAGACAAAATCTTCCACAAAAAACAGCAACAATTAGTAAAACAACTATGCCGAAAGAAATGAAATAACTTCTATCACCTAAGGAATAAACAGAATAATTATTATTATCACCAGATATTGAGTAAAAAGTAAACTATAAGAATAAGAAGCGGTTAAATCAATAGTAAAAAAACTAATAATAATAATAGTAACTCAACTTAAAGAAACAACCTCAAGAATTAAATCCTTAGTAGTTTGTAAATCCAAGGTACCGTGACTTCGGTCCATTGGGTTAACAAATTTCTATTCGGTGGCACTCATTTGGTGGTAAGGCTGTCTAAGGCGTCTGCGAGACATTGCCGATGCTTCGTCTGTACATAAATGTCTCGTTTCATTGTCTGACTCACATCTTGTAGCAACTCCGTAACAACAGGTCAGTGACCTCGTAAATGCACCGTCGTGGATGTTCTATACATTACATAGCTAGGTAAATACTGTCATTTACCCATACGTCTAAAATAAACACATATTACGAACTGACATAACATTGGACGACTTCCTTTTTGAGTATCACTGTTTTTGTTACGCATTGTATTTCTACGGCTTCCAGTTTATTTATTTATTCAATATTGGTGTATAAGGTCTCTCGAAAACAAACAAGTCTTTTACGCTATCGAAATAACGCTAAAAACTCGTGAAATTTACTTTTAAAGAATTGAAGACGGAAATGAAAGAAATAGATGTGTGATTAAAATTTCGGTGAATGAACGCGACTGAAATGTTCGTTAGTGACAGGTACTTTGAAAGTGAAACAAGAAGTTGGCTGGATCTATTGAATGTATAGCACTGTATAGATTGTAACCAGGGTTATAAGACTGAACGGAAGAAAAGCGGAAGTAACGCGTAACAGCAGAAGTATGGTTAGTGACAAACTGAATATCAAAATTAGTCAGGTGGATTTGTTTGAGAGAACGTCCCCAACACACCAAGATATTATAAGATTTAGCCAGTTTCACCTAGATTATTAATTTTGCATGAGTCGGTATTATTCAGAAATCTTCGGATATTAACCTTTACATTTCACATTGTATGCATTTATTATATTGAACTGTCTGAAAACCCGGCGTATTCCGGCTGTATATTTGTTCCAATCTTATGAGTTAGTCCATCTTTCATTCCCCTTTGTCTCCCTGTCAACTTTCTCTTTTCTTCTCCCTCTGCCCAACTCCTCCTCTCCCTCTCTCTGTTCTTCTTCGCATCTCCCCTCTCTCTGTTCATATCCTGCTACCCCGTCTCTGCCCATCTCTACATTCCCCTTTCTCCACTAATCACCTCCTCGTCTTTCTGTGCAACTCCTCCACCTCCTCATTGCATAACTCTGTTAACGTTCACGGTGATCACTGAAGTGGTTTCTTAGTAAACTGCAGAGTACTCTCCGCCATGCACCGTATGAAATCTTACATCGATGTTTACGTTCATCTATTAAGTGTACAAAATTCCGTCAATATCTGAATAAAACCGTAGACATTGTCATAGTTCATGAGTAAAGTATCCTCTGCTATGCACCAAACAAAATTTTACGTAGATGCCGGCCGCGGTGGCCGAGGGGAGTGAGGGGGTTCGAATCCCCCCTCGTGCATGGATATTTGTGCCGTCCTTAGTCTTAGCTAGTTCATAAGTAGTTTGTAAGCTTAGTGACTGATTACCCCGTAGTTAAGTCCCATAAGTTCTACAAACATTTGAACATTTTTACGTAGATAGTGACTGTCTTTCTCCATGTCTTGAAGATTAAGTCTCCAAAATTTAATAGCAATCGTAGTAACGGTGCGGCAGCGCATAAAATACGTACAAACATGTGGCAGTTTCCCATGCACCATACGTCATAAACTATATTTAGTACAAAGAAATAATTTTGTAGTCACATTCATAGGAAAAAAAGGATACTAATTACAAAATGTGTTTTGAATGCGTTAAGTAGCAAAGAAGTAATAAATTTCAACGTCATTCATAAAGCCGCAGTTTTACACGCATGTCATTCTTGATAGCGTCATATCTGGTGTACTATATGTCGTACTGTGAAAGAAACAAACAGAATGTTGACAAAGTCTTATCGCAATAAAATGTACGGTATGGACTTGCATAACACTGGAACGAAAAAATAAACAAATCGACAAATATTAATTTTTATGTTTCAGATTTGTATAAATTTCGAATTACTTGTTGGTAAAAGCAAGAGTGCCATACGAGTTCTAATCTTACACGTCGCAGTCTAAATTATGCCCATATACCTACACATACATAAATAATCACCTATTCCGTTTGGAAACATTTAATGGGCATCGCTTGAAACGCCTCTCGGCAGTACTTGCTGAACAATTTATGGATGAATGTGGAGGAGGATGGGATGGTTACGGTTGCAGCGGAATGGCAAGTGAGATATCAGTTGCAGAGATTGATAAACAGTTACCACAAGTTTCTCTATCGCTCAAAAGTTCTCGAAAGTTCCGAATATACGATAAAAATGTAGTTGCCTGATTCAAATTGTTTCCCAAGTGTCATGCTTAATGTAACATATAAGAACAGTGTTCTATGTTTTTAAAAATGAAAGCGTTCAAAACATATCTTTCCATTGTTATTTTGTTACGGTTCCAACACGTGTGGTGGCTTAATATAATCTTTACTCACTAGATGGCATAAACAGAGCGTACACATTCTGTAAACACAGGCACAGCCTAACACAAACAGCCGCGAAACTCTATACCATAAAAAGTGCCGCTGAAGCGATGCTAGTGCTTTATGTGGCCAGTAGACAGTAACAGAATAATGGCATGATACAAACCAACAAGTTTAAATTTCATGGAGTGGCAATGACACTGGTTACAGCGCTCCTTGAGGCAACCAACAGTAACTCGGCTGCCATGTTTTTCTTAGTCAAAACATCGCGAATGAGTGTCTGCTGTTGATGTTGTAAGCGTTATTTGTCTGATATAATTGTCACATTCAATATTTTTTAATTTTAGTGTGACATATAATAGAACAGACATGCCTGAAGTCTGTTCAGCGTTCATCTGCAGTAATCGTAGCGATAAAACAACAAATATTTCATATTATAAGTAAGTACAAATGAAATACGACGCACACGTTAAAAGACAAGGAACTTACAAAAATATGGGTTGTAAATATGAAGCGAGAGAACTGGTTTCCTACTATAGCCAATTACCTGTGTTCAGCTCATTTCTACGTATCAGACAAACAACCAAAGGCACCTTTTAACGAAAGCAGTATTATGAAATGAATAAATTATTTTATTTCCCTGGAAGTTAATTATTATTCAATTATCAGATAATTTCCTAAAACGCCCGGGAATCGAAGCCAGTCCGATATATATCGCTCTTTACCTGTGTTAATTAGTTCTAAAATGTCTTTTATGGAATTATCCTCGTTTGTAGTCAACTGGCTTTTAAGTATATTTGTACTTTGAAATACATAATTTCCGCGGCAGTTACAGCATGTTTACATCTTTTTGTTCCGGTGCCATCTGTTAAAACGGCATTAATTTACGACCAATTTGCGAGTAACAATTTGTCATATGTGTAGGGACAATGTTTTGAATCTTCTTAGAATATTGTCTGCAACGAAAGGTTTTAGCCATATTTCGACTAAGATGGTGTTTGTTGCTGCCAGTCTGAATATAAATTAGCGATATCTACTGTTGTTTTCTCTTTTGTTTCGAAAAGATAAAGGTGTTACGACCTATTTGAAGTAAATCAAACGCAACTTCAAAGGGGAGTGACGCAGCAGACGACGCTCTTGGACTAAGAAATATTTTGTGGGCTGAACTTCAACTTCCTTCAAACATGGCGTACCCATGTTCCATAGATCAAGAATCCGACACTGCGTAATGATGTGGAACATGTCAGGTTATAGAAAGGTCTTTTTATTTATGTATTTTATTTTTTATTTATTTATTTTTCCAGATTTACTAATTTATATCTAAAAATTCATCTATAGTGTAGAACGAGATGCCACTCAGAAATTCTTTTAATTTATTTTTAAATGCTAGTTGGCTATCTGTCAGGCTTTTGATGCTGTTTGTAGGTGACCAAAGACTTTTGTGGCAGCATAATTCACCCCTTTCTGTGCCAAAGCTAGATTTAACCTTGACTAGTGAAGTTCATTCTTTCTCCTAGTGTTATAGTTATGTTCACTGCTATTGCTTTTGAATTCGGTGGGATTGCTGATAACAAATTTCATAAGTGAATACATATACTGTGAAGCTACTGTGAAGATCCCTAGCTCTTTAAACAAGTGTCTGCAGGATGATCGTAGATGGGCTCCAGCAATTATTCTGATTACACGCTTTTGTGCAATGAATACTTTTTTACTCAATGATGAATTACCCCAGAAAATGATGTTATACGAAAGCAGAGAATGAAAATAGGCATAGTACGCTAATTTACTTAGATGTATATCACCAAAATTTGCAATTACCCTAATAGCATAAGTAGCTGAACTCAAACGTTTCAGCAGATCTTCAATATGTTTTTTTCCAGTTCAGCCCCTCTTCAATGTATACACCTAATATTTTTGAATATTCTTCCTTTGTGATCAAAGTCTATATTTATTAATGGTGTCATTCCATTTACTATAGGGAACGGTACGTACGGTGATTTATCAAAATATAATGATAGTCCATTTGCTGAGAACCTCTTAATGATTTTCTTAAAGACGTAGTTTACAATTTCTTCAGTTACTTCTTGTCTATCAGGTGTAATAACTATACTCGTATCATCAGCAAAAAGCACCAGCTCTGCATCTTCATGAATATACAATGGCAAGTCATTAATATATATCAAGAACAGCAAAGGGACCAAGACCGAACCTTGAGGCACCCCATTTTTGAATGTACCCCAGTTTGAGGAATCAGCTGTTTTTTGCATATTATGTTAATTACTTCTGTCAACTTTCTGCACTCTTCCTGTTAGGTATGATTTAAACCATTTGTAAACTGTCCGATTCATACCACAATACTTTATCTAGAAGAATTCCATGATTTACACTATCAAAAGCCTTGTAGAGATCATAAAAAATCCCAACCGGTGATGTCCGATTATTGAGAGCATTTAATATTTCATTGGTGAAAGTATATATAGCATTTTCTGTTAAAAAGCCTTTCTGAAAAGCAAACTGACATTTTGTTAGAACTTTATTTTTTCTTAAGTGTGAAACAACTCTAGAATACATTACTTTTCCAAGAATTTCGGATACGTCTGTCAGAAGTGAGATTGGGCGGTAGTTGTTGACATCAGACGTATTCCCTTTTTGTGCAGTGGTTCAACAATGGCATATTTCAGTCTATCAGGAAAAACACCCTGCTTCAGAGAACTATTACATATGTGGCTAAGAATCCTACTTATTTCTTTAGAACAAGCTTTTATTACCCTGCTGGAAATACCATCAATTCCATGTGAGCTTGAGAGAGTTTATTATTTTCTTAATTTCAGAAGGAGAGGTGGATGGAATTTCTATTGTATCAGATTCTGTGGGTATGGACTGTTCCAATAACTGCCTAGCTTCTTCTAATGAACATTTAGATCCCATTTTCTCCACAACATTTAAAAAACAATTATTAAAAATGTTTTCAATTTCTGGCTTGTTAGTTGTAAACTTTTCATTCAGTTTGATGGTAATGCTGTCTCCCTGTGCTCTTGGTTGCCCTGTTTCCCTGGTAATAATATTCCAAATTGTTTTAATTTTGTTATCAAAGGTACTAATCTCAGAGATGATGCACTTGCTTCTGGACTTTTTAATAACTTTTCTTAATGTAGCACAGTAGTTTTTATAATATTTGACTGTTTCCGGGTCATTGCTCTTTCTTGCTGTTAGATACAGTTCCCTTTCTCGGTTACAAGATATTCCTATTCCTTTAGTAAACCATGGTTTCTTGTATGGTTTATTCTCATTATATTTAACTATTTTTTTGGGGAAACAATTTTCAATTACTCTTACAAATGTATCACGAAATAAGCTGTACTTTAAATTATCATCAGCTTCCTTATACACCTCATTCCAGTCTAACTGCTGAAGATTTTCCCTGACATTTGTAACTGATGAATCGTTAACTGAACGCACAACTTTAGAGGGCTGTTTTGAATTACAGAGAGGAACTACGTCGTTTACTGTAACTAGCTGTGCACCATGATCGGAAAGACCATTCTCAACAGGACAAGCATTTATGTTTTTAAACTTACCTTGGTCTATAAAAAACTTATCTATCAGTATGCTGCTGTCCTTTACTACCCGAGTAGGAAAATCAATTACAGATGACAAATTGAAAGAACCGAGTAAGACTTCCAGGTTGATAGAAACTGAGAATTTGCTATATTGAATACTGTTATTTTCACTTGTACTCGTCACCAAGTGTTGGTGAATTTTCTAATACAAATTTGAAAACTTCATTAAAGTTAATTTAAGTACTTTTGTTAATTTCGGTGCAGTGCAATACTTACGGCTCGCAATATCGTCATATCGTCCAAAACCTTTTCAAGAGCAGACATTAATGTCGACGTGATGCGCTCAAATTTAAGCAGATTTCGGGCATTCTAATGTATTCAAAAGTAGAACAAATTTTACATTCTTGGAGACTAGGTACTAAATCCACGTTTATACGCGCTGTCATTGCTTCTATGCCTTGTGTGCAACTATCGTGATTTTTTGTAAGTTACTTAATAAGTTGCAAACCGTATATTTTCAATAATGTTATGCGCTAATATTCCAAGTCCCTCAACATTTTATACACGTATATATTATTTATTTATAGCTACGTATGCATTTTTTCATATTAGTAGATAACTATAACATATAGGCCTGTAACTTTTCTAAAAGTAAAGTACGAAATTAAGCAGAATGTACTGATTTAGTTGATTAATTACAATTGGAACGATCGAACAATAATAATATCAAGTGGTGGTTCAGGTTTTGCGATTCTCATTAAAAGCCGAACATTATAGGCGAACTAATTGTTAAAGTACAACTAACCATCGTAAACGATTTTCTATTCGCCAAATTAGTCCCTTACTTCTCGGCGTCTTTTGCAAATCGATATGAATAATTTTAGGATTATATTTTTGATAGCTCCTGCAATTTAAGCTCCAAAATATGACCGAATTTGGAATGTGCTAGTCCACTCCAAATACAATACACTTCTGTTTCTAGGGATGTTTATATGACCCGGTCGCTTGGAGGCTCTGCAATTCCGAAGTTACTGAGTTTCGTGACTTCTTTTGTTAGTATTTGGTGAGGTGAGAATAGGGCATGTAGTTATTGAAGTGATAGCAAAGAGTAAACTTCAGTGAGTGCTCGGTGTAAACATCTATAATAGGACAAAGACAGGCGATTTTAGTGGAAAAACTTTCTGCAGTAGTGTTTTTACTTGCAGATAGTCATACTAAGCGACAAAAGCATGCTATTTACATGCGTTGTGTCCATTATATCTTGCACAGGAGTACGGATATTGGCCAGAATATGGAGCGACCTCGAAAGCGTAAGCCAAAATTCACTTAAAATTAATTACTAATATATAGCAAAGTAGTGATCGCTTCAAAACAGATTTAGCAGCAGAACTCAAACATAAAATGGTAACGCCGGTGAGAGTAACTGCCATGAAAAGACGTCTTTAGGCAGTGAAATTTAATGGTCCCGTAGCGGCTGTGGTACCGTTACTAACGGTCATTTAAGGGTAGACGGCTACACACGGCAAATAAACGTGCAAGTAGGCCAATAAATAAATGGTAAAAGGTACTTTACATTGACGAATACAAATTTGGGATCTTCGGCACAAAGCGACGTAACTTTGTTCGCCGGTTACCAGGGAAACAAATGTTACACCTATGCTCATTTCTAACAGTAATCATGGATTGGATTCCCGTATTTTGGGGATGATGATGATGAAACATCTGATGTTATACAAATAAACGAAGCAGTGAAAAAGAGTATTACCATCGCCATTGAGCAGTATCGTGCAAAGCCATTTGGTCGACATTTGAGTGGCGAAGTATTCGACCTTCAGCAAGCCAACTACCTCATTTGAAAAATTTAGAAAGAAAGAAGGGAGACAGAAATATGATCTGGCCATCCCAATCCACCGACTGCTCTGGAATTACTTGAAGAGAGCAATTGAAACGAGGACTATTACCAAAGTTAATCACCACTCGACCAGACTACAAGATCAATGGCGACAGACCACCGAGGAAACCCTGATGAACTCCGAGGAAAGTAAAATTTGACTGCATGTACTTAGTTTCAATAAATGATTATTCCACATCTGACTCGTGTATTTCTAGCTTTTCTGATTCTGATATTTTCCTGGAAATCACAAATATTGAAAGACGTTTGAGTGGTATTGTATGTCTACTTTTCATCAACATTATAGATCCTAGTAACAGGTTAGAAAACTCTTGCAAAAGCAAAGAAGAAAAGCATGTTAAATTTAAAGGGATACAAATTTCTCAAGAGTGACAATCTTTTACAAAAGCTCGAAATTTAACTCGAACTTCAATGCTAAAAGCATATAACAAATTCCACAACGAAACCTTGTCACGTAATTTGGTAGAGAAATTTAAGAAGATCTGGTCTTATCTAAAGTATACTAGCGGTAAAACACAATCAATACCTTCACTACGTGATAGTAATGGTGGTGCTACTGATGACAGTTCTAATAAAGCGAATTTGCTTGACACAGCATTCGAAAATTCCTTCACGAATGAAGACGAAACAAATACTCCAAAATTCGTATCAGGAACAGCTTTCAGCTTGTTTAATTTAGAAGTTCATTACCTATGGAGTATTAAAACAAATTAAATCACTTAACAAAAGTACTCTCCAGGTCCCGATTGTATTCCTATTAGTTTCGGAGTATACCGATGTAGTAGCTCCGTACCTAGTAATCATGTACAACCACTCGCTCAGCTAAAGTTCTGTACCCAAAGCCCGGAAAGTTGTTCAGGTTACGCCAATATTCAAGAAAGGCAATATGAGAGATCCGCAAAATTACAGGCCTATATCTTTGAAGTCGGTATGCAGCAGGATTTTAGAACATACACGTTCCTCAAATATTATGAACTACCTCGAAGAGTATGACCTATTCTCTCACAGTCAACGCGGATTCAGAAAGTATCGTTCTTGTGAAACACACCTGGCTCTTTACTTAAATGACATGATGAGTGCTATAGACAAGGGATGTCAAATAGATTCCGTGTCTCTAGATTTCCGGAAGGCTGTCGGCACTGTACCTCACAAGTGTCTTTGTAGTCAAACTTCGTGCTTACGGAATATCGCCGCAATTGTGCGATTGGATTCGTGATTTCCTGTCGGAAAGGACACAGTGCGTTTAACTGTCATCGAATAGGACTGAAATGACATATGTTGTTACCCAGTAAAGTGTTATAGGGCCCCTTCTGATCCTTATTTTTATAAACGATTTAGGAAACAATCTAAGTAGCTCTATTACGTTTTTCGGATAATGTTGGCACTTATCAGTCAGTAAAGTCGCCAGAAGATCAAATGTAACTCTAAAAAGATTTAGATAAGATATATGCATGGTACAAGAAATGGAAATTGATCCTTAACCCTCGAGCGGTCGCGCTGGCGCACTGAGTGCGCCATACTTTTACAAACATGGTTCTTGTTATGTTGGTAACAATGGAGACGTTTGAAATTCTAGCTATTCCTCCACTGTTATCCTCACTATTGTTGTGTGCAGTCTGGTAATTGCCTGTGCTCAAGAAAATTCTTAACAGGAGAATTTGTGAAGCGTTGTCATAACTGGCGCACTCAGTGCACCGCGCGACTGATCGTGTAAGTATTTTTTTACTTTCTCAAACGTAGTGTTGTATTTCAGTTACCTTATACCTATGGTTCGTGTTCATGAGAATATTTTAGGCCAAGGAAGCTTTTAACCAGCGAGTGGTTCTTGAATGAAAATCCAGATTTTTTGAAAGATGTATCGGATAATGATACTGATGATGAAGAAGAGGTAATTACTCAAAGTGACCACAACACTGAAAGTGAACAAGAGTACGAGTTTGATAAAAATGAAGATAGTAACTGTCAGGTTGTACTGGTGATTGGTTAGTGGGAAGGGACAACACAACTATGTGGATGAAAGTAGTTAGCACAGCCACAAGCAAAGCCAGAAGTAGAAATATTGTAAAAACATTTCCTGGACCAAGGGCTATTTCTAGGGATGTAACAACCGAGATTTCTGGATTCAGTAAGATAATTAGCATGTAAATTATTGATATAATTATACATTATACAAACAAATACATTCAGCTCATACCTGATTATGAAAGAGAAAGAGATAAAAAAGAAACGACGAGAACTGAAATACTGGCACTACTTCATTTACTTTATCTTTTCAGAATAAAGAAAGCTAATCATACGAATGTAATGGAGATGTGGAATACCGATGGATCAGGAATCGAAACTACAAGAGCTGTGATGAGCTACAGGCGATTCCTGTGGTACGTTGTATTCGTTTTGATGATAAAACAACTAGAGCAGAGAGAAGAAAATTTGATAAGTTGGCTACTGTACGCTTCATCTTGGAAGAGTTTGTCACCAATTATAAAAGTACGTACAATCTCAGTGAGTTTGTAACCATTGATGAAAAACTTGAAGCTTTTTTGGAACGTTGTGGATTTGTAGGATATATTCCCAGCAAACCTGCCAAATATCAAGATATTCGCACTTTGTGACGCGAAAACATTTTTTACAAGCAACCTCGAGGTATGCTGTGGTAAGGGACTTGTAGGACCTTACGCAGTCTCCAATTCTTGGTTAGACATGTAGAATTTGGAATTGAGGTGTCGAAATAAATTCGTATTAATTAGCCAAAAATGTGTAATATTTCGATACTATTAATAACTGAGTGAATGATAGTACATCTACCTTTTAGAAAATTAACTATAAACATTAGTACTGTCGTGAGTTCATGTGAAAAGTGTAATAGAACTGAGTCAACGTACGTGGCGCACTCAGTGCGCCGCGCGTCTGCTCCTGCACCGTGAAAATACGCGACTGCTCGAGGGTTAATAATGAGAAGTATAAAATCATCCATATCACCACTAAAAGAAGCCCGTTAAACTTCATTTACACAGTAGACCAGTCAAAACTACAGGCCGTAAATTCAACAAAATACCTAGGAGTGACAATTACGAAAAACTTAAACTGGAAAGATAACATTGTAACGCAAAGCGAACCAAAGACTGCCGGCCGCGGTGGCCGAGAGGACTGAGGCGCTCCAGTCACGGTCTGCACGGCCACTACGGTCGGGGGTTCGAATCCCCCCTCGGGCATGGATATCTGTGCCGTCCTTAGTATTAGTTCATAAGTAGTTTGTATGTTAAGGGACTGATCACCCCGTAGTTAAGTCCCATACGCTATACAAACATCTGAACATTTGAACCAAAGACTACGTTACGTTGACAGAACACTTAGAAGATGAAACAGTTCTACTAAAGAAACTGCCTACAACACACTTGTCCGTCCTATTTTGGAGTATTGTTACGCATTGTGGGATCCCCACCACGTGGAACTGACAGGCGATTTAAGAAAGTTCAGAGGCGGGCATCTAGTATCCATTATCACGATATAGGGGAGAGGTCACGGGAATGATGCGCGAGATGGGGTGAAGATCATTAAAATAAAGGCGTTACTCGTTGCGACGAGATCTATTTGCAAAATTTCTTTCTTTTCCGAACGCGAACATATTTTGTTAGGACCCACCTACATAGGAAGACATGATGATCAAAATAAAATAAGAGAACTCAAATGGAAAACGTAATGATTTAGGTATTCCTTTTTCCCGAGAGCTTTTAGAGAATGGAAATGTAAAGAAACATCATAAAAGCGGTTCGATGAACCTTCTGCTATGCACTTCTATGTGACTTGCAAAGTATTTATATAGATATAGAACCCTTCAATCTCTCCGCTGGTAAATCCACCAATGGTAATACAAGCAAATAAACTTCCTTGAACTGATGCAAATATTGGAAAAATTATACAAAATGTGAATCTAAAATACACATATTCCCTGAAAATAAAAGTGTAACGTTGCAGCTGCAGTATCGTTTATCACAAAGGACACATGGGGCATGAAATTAAAACTAAACGACATCGTTAGAGACGAACTGCATTGGTTCTGGGCGAGATTCTCTTGTGACAAGCTACCTCTATCAGCCGAATAATTGGGACGAAGTATATCTGTTGTTTACGGACGGGGTCGAGTCGCTTGCCAACGGGTTTTAATATAACTGCTCGGCGGGCTGACTTGTTTATGGGGACCTCTCGAATCTTCCGAGGCGCCCAAATTTTTTTTTCTTCTTGCTGCGACGGAGCAGTATATTAGCAGCCTGACACGTGAGAAACAGTAGAAGTGTTCTATCTGTGGCATTTTCGTACGGAGAAAGTGGATGGTCGAGATGATCTGGATAAGTAGTTACTGTAAACCAGCATAACTTCATCCGCGCAAAGCGATCGTCACATAAATGTCGAAGTTAGTTTTCAGTTTTAAATTTAACGACTTGAATCGCGACACTTCTTAATATTTGTGAAGTTTATAGCTCTCCGAATTGATTTCTTGACATATAAAACATTTATGAATCGATTCAATGGTAGATATTTGAGGTAAGTAAAGCGAGGTTCATTCAATGAATATGAATTTTATGTAACAGGATTTGTACTTTCGACATACCTCTTAACACGTCTTGATATTTTGATACTCTTCAAGTCACAAAAATTTTATGTATGTATGAATAGTTGTGTATCTCAGGTACATAATGTGAACTTCTTTTAGCAGAATATACGCAGCAAGACTTACAACAGTCAACTGGCAATGCACGATGTTTATTACTGACGCATATTCCTGATATTTCACATTTAACTGACAATTTGAATCCCGTCAAAATGTGCAAAGCTCTACTTGTAAGTGTAATAAACTCAATTCTCAATTCATACGCTCCGTCGGAGGGTCCTCTCTTGGGCACACACATGTGTGTGTGTGTTTTTTGTCAGTATAAGTTTTTAAGTCTAAGGACCGTGATCAGAGGAGTTTGGTCCCTTAGAACAGGCTGTTCTTGTTCCAGCTCGCTCGCTCGCCGGTGAGCTCAGAGTATTACCATCGTCATTGAGCAGTATCTTGCAAAGCCACTTGGTCGACATTTGAGTGGCGAAGTATTCGACCTTCAGCAAGCTAACTACCTCATTTGAAAAATTTAGAAAGAAAGAAGGGAGTCAAAAATATGATCTGGCCATTCCAATCCACCGACTGCTCTTGGATTACTTGAATAGAGCAATTGAAACGAGGACTATTACCAAAGTTAATCACCACTCGACCAGACTTCAAGATCAATGGCGGCAGACCACCGAGGAAACCCTGATGAACTCTGAGGAAAGTAAAATTTGACTGCATCTACAAAGTTTCAATAAATGATTATTCCACATCTGACTCGTGTATTTCTAGCTTTTCTGATTCTGATATTTTCCTGGAAATCACAAATATTGAAAGACGTTTGAGTGGTATTGTACGTCTACTCTTCATCAACATTATAGATCCTAGTAACAGGTTAGAAAATTCTTGCAAAAACAAAGAAGAAAAGCATGTTAAATTTAAAGGGACACGAATTCCTCAAGCCTGACAATCTTTTACAAACGCTCGAAATTTAACTCGAACTTCAATGCGAAAAGCATATAACAAATTCCACAACGAAACCCTGTCACGTAATTTGATAGAGAAATTTAAGAAATTCTGGTCGTAACTAAAGTATACTAGCGGTAAAACACAATCAATACCTTCACTACGTGATAGTAATGATGGTGCTACTGATGACAGTTCTACTAAAGCAAATTTGTTTAACACAGCCTTCGAAAATTCCTTCACGAGTGAAGACGAAACAAATACTCAAAAATTTGTATCAGGAACAGCTTTCAGCTTGTTTAATTTAGAAGTTCATTACCTCTGGAGTATTAAAACAACTTGAATCACTTAACAAAGGTAGTCTCCAGGTCCGATTGTATTCCTATTAGTTTCCTTTCGGAGTATACCGATGTAGTAGCCCCATACCTAGTAATCATGTACAACCACTCGCTCAGCTGAAGTTCTGTACCCAAAGCCCGGAAAGTTGCTCAGGTTACGCCAATATTCAAGAAAGGCAATATGAGATATCCGCAAATTTCACTTGCTCGCGGGGAACCGCTTCTCGGCCTTGAGCTGCTGTCACTTGGGGCACACGTGATACAGCCGGCTGGGCTAAAGCACTAGTTATATCGATCTGAAAAGTCCACACAGTTGTATGCTTTGCCAGCTGCAGAGAAGTGAATCAGCCAACAGTTTGTGATTTTATTCTTTCACAGTGTGAAATGGTTGGTTGTGCATCTCCAAACTGCTCAAATAATAGTAGACATGGTCGCTAGAAGTTTTATCGGTATTCTTGAAACGCAGTTCGGCGGAAAAGGTGGCTTGTAAATTCCAGATGCCAAGTATGGACGCCAAAATCGAGAAACTATCTGTGTAGGTTACCTATTAAACCTTTTATTTGTATTAAAATAGTTATGCTGACCGAGAGGTAGTAAAGAAAAGGCCTATACATGTAAGCAAGGGTTTATTTTCAGTTTGATAGATGTATTACATATCACAACTCACTGTGCTTTTGTTGCTTTTCTTCATATTATTTAGACCAACTAGGTAGTTATTCTAAGGTCTATTATTTGTTTTTTTAAGCGATCCATGAGTGCAGCTTGCTTTACCCAGTTATTGGTATTTAAATTATCTTATTTCACATTAGTTTATTGTTTAAATTAAATGGTACTATCAACATTGGAATATGTAGGCCTAAGCCAAGCTGTGAACAGGAAGTCTGAAAAAGAAAAATAATAAATTTAACTTCTCAAAGAATGGAAACAGAAAAGACGTAAAATCTTCTCTGAAATACGGTGTGTGTAAAATATGCGAGACATTAGAAGGGGGCAATACGGAAAGTACAGTAACGCAAGTTAACATTATTTTGTAACTGTTTTCGTATGCAACTCTTAGTTACCGTAAATGTATGTGGATGTACTACTTATAAACTTAAAAAAACGATAATTGTAACATGTTGTTGTTATGGTCTTCAGTCCGGAGACTGGTTTGATGCAACTCTCCACCCTACTCTATCCTGAGCAAGCCTTTTCATCTCCTCATAAGAACGGAAACCCACATCCATTTGAATCTCCTTACTATACGCGTCTCTTGGTCTCCCTCTGCCATTTTTACCCCACACACTTCCCTCCAATGCTAAATTTACAATTCCCCGATGTCTAACAATGTGTCCTACCAAGCGATCTCTTCTTTTAGTCAGGGTATGCCAAAAATCCCTTTTCTCACCAATTCTGCTCAGTACCTCTTCATTAGTTATGCGATCTACCCACCTAATCTTCAGCATTCTTCTGTAGCACCACATTTTAAAAGCCTCTATTCTCTTCCTGTCTGCACTGCTTATCGTCCATGTTTCACTCCCGTACAAGGCAACACTCCACACAAATGCCTTCAGAAAAGACTTCCTTACACTTATATTAATATTCGATGTTAGCAAATTACTCTTTTTCAAAAATGCTTTTCTTCCCATTGCCATTCTGCATTTTATATCCTCTGTACTGCGACCATCGCATGTTATTTTACTACCTAAGTAACAAACCTCATCTACCACCTTCATTGTTTCGTTACTTAATCTAATTCCTTCAGCATCGCCTGATTTTCTAAGACCGCATTCCATTATTTTTGTTTTGCTCTTGTTAATGTTCATTTTATACGCTCTCTTGAACACACTGTCCATTCCATTCAACTGCTCTTCCAGGTCCTTTGCTGCCTCTGACAGAATTAGAATGTCATCAACAAAACGCAATGTTTTGATTTCTTCCCCCTGAACTTTAATCCCTATTCCAAATTTTTCCTTGCTTTCCTTCACCGCCTGCTCGATGTACAAATTGAATAACATCGGAGAGCCGGCCCCGTGGCCGAGGGGACTGAGGCGCTCCAGTCACGGTCTGCACGGCCACTACGGTCGGGGGTTCGAATCCCCCCTCGGGCATGGATATTTGTGCCGTCCTTAATATTAGCTAGTTCGTAAGTAGCTTGTAAGTTTAGGGACTGATGACCCCGTAGTTAAGTCCCATAAACTATACAAACGTTTGAACATTTGAACATCGGAGAAAGGCTACAATCCTGTCTTACTTCCTTCCCAACTGATGCTTCCCTTTCATGCGCTTCGAGTCTAATAACTGCGGTCTGGCTTTTGTACAAGTTGTACATAACTCCCCTTTCCCTATATTTTACCCCTGCTGTAACATATTTTAACTATATTTGGTACAAATTTTGAACGGCAACATATGCATTAATATGGAATGTGAGTGAACGTATCATATCTCTACATACCCCTCTAATCACTAACTTTACGTTGCTTGCCTCTTACAGTCAAAAGTTAGCCAATAAATTTACAATGTTGTAATATTTCTGCGCCAGGAAAGTATATTTCATCGCCTTAAGAGCATACTAAAAAGCGTAAGTGTGCCGTAGCCTTTAAATGTGCACCTTCATTGTGGGATTCAAAATGGCGGATTGTTGTGCTTGTACTATACAGTGCTCTAGGCTGGGCTGTGACGTCACGAGAAACTATCAGTTACATTTCTATTCCCGAGACGAGCAAAGAAAAAAAAGTTCAAATGTTTGTGAAGCTTATGGGACTTCATTGCGGATTCATCAGTCCATTAACTTACGAACTACTGATATACTACCTTATACTAAAGACAGCACAAACATCAATGCTCGAGGGGGATTCGCACCCCCGACGGAGAACCACCTCGCGTATCGCAGCATAGCGCCTCAATGCGCTCGGCCGCACCGACGCGGCATCGACGAGGACAATTACTTCTGAAATAGCTAGCCTATAACTGAAATTGCAGTTTTCCTCCATGGAAATGCGGGACGCCTGACGCCAGGTCAATTCTTAGCGATAATAATGTTTTTGTTATTATAATTAATGGCAAAGCTCTGTGATCCTGAATATCAATGATGTGGTTTCGCCGGCCGCGGTGGCCGAGGGGACTGAGGCGCTCCAGTCACGGTCTGCACGGCCACTACGGTCGGGGATTCGAATCCCCCCTCGGGCATGGATATTTATGAAGTCCTTAGTCTTAGCTAGTTCGTAAGTAGTTTGTAAGCTTAGGGACTGATGACCCCGTAGTTAAGTCCCATAAGTTCTACAAACATTTGAACATTTGATATGGTTTCGTGACTATAATTTAATAAACCACATTCATGGTAGCATTATTTTACACCTTTAAATGTCTGTTCCATGGAACCAACACGAGGAGTATTTCTTATCATGTGTGTAACGAATTTTCCCGTTATTTTTCATCAAGAAACTGTTTCTTAGAACATCAAAAGAAGCCAGGTTATGACTATGATTTATCAAGTTGAACCGCATCCTAGTTTCCACCACGTTAAACATAAATATGGCAATATCAATTTTACAGTGCATTCCATAACTAGTATATCGGTTTTAGAAAGACGTAGGATATGTTTTTATGTTCAAAGAAGTGGTACATTTGCGTTTAGGCGTAATCGATTACTTCAGGCAAATTGTTAACACACCGTCTTAATTGATAGTAAATAGAATTACCAAAAGTCGCCTCTCTTAAAAGTTTCAGAACGCGCTGAACAGGAGCAACAATAAGTTACATAACGGTCGATCCAGCATTTATCACATGAAATGACACAAGTACTAAGGATTTCCGTTTAGAAAGACAGTGGAATAAAATACGGACCCAATTTGCAACCTCATAAAAATTGTACGGATGTATGACACACAAGCAAAAATCCCGGCTGTCCTTTTTTCTGTAACGGCGCTATACTCCACAACTTTGGTGCAATGCGAGTTGAGATACACTAGACATAGTGGACGTCAGTATCTGTTAGTGAACACATACAGCTTTGATAAAGAAGTTGGCTCAACGCTTTGTCGGCCATACACTTTTGCTGTTGTCGCAACTACCCAAGAAGAGAACTCAACGAGCCGGCCGCGGTGGCCGAGGTGACTGAGGCGCTCCAGTCACGGTCAGCATGGCCACTACGGTCGGGGGTTCGAATCCCCCCTCGGGCATGGATATTTGTGGCGTCCTAGTTCGTAAGTAGTTCATAAGTAGTTTGTAAGTTTAGGGACTGATGACCCCGTAGTTAAGTCCCATAAGCTTAACAAACATTTGATTTGAACTCAATATCTATAACTTGTAACAAAGACTACATTTGAAATGAGTATGTCACTATCGCTATTATTTGTAGTTACTTTTTTTTATCACAACATAGATGTTTACCGCCTACAGGAAAATCAAAGAGACATTTGGGGACAAGAAAAGCAATTCTACAAATATCAAGAACTCGGATGGGAAACCAGTTCTCAGCAAAGAAGGGAAAGCTGTAAGGTGGAAAGAGTACATAGAGCAGCTCTACAAAGGAAATGAACTTAGAGACGATGTTGTAGGAAGGGAAGAGGAAGTAGATCAAGATGAAATAGGAGATATTATACTGAGAGATGAATTTGACAGAGCCCTGAAAGACCTAGGTTGGTACAGGGCCCCAGGAATAGATGACATACCCTCAGAGCTACTAAAGTCTCTGGGAGAGCCAGCCATGACAAGATTATTTGAACTGGTGTGTAGGATGTATGAGACAGGCGAAATACCCTCAGACTTTAAGAAAAATGTAATAATCCCCATGCCAAAGAAATCAGGTGCAGACAGGTGTGAAAATTACAGAACCATCAGTTTGATAAGTCATGGTTGCAAAATTTTAACACGCATTATCTACAGGAGAATGGAAAAGCTGGTAGAAGCTGACCTCGGGTAAGATCAGTTTGGATTCAGGAGGAACGTAGGAACCCGGGAGGCAATACTCACTTTACGTCTTATCTTAGAAGATAGATTAAGGAAAGGCAAACCTACATTTTTAGCCTTTGTAGATTTGGAGAAAGCGTTTGACAATGTTGACTGGACTACACTCTTTCAAATTCTGAAGTCAGCAGGGGTAAAATACAGGGAAATGAGAGTTATCTACAACTTGTACGAAAGCCAGACCGCAGTTATTAGACTCGAAGGGCATGAAAGGGAAGCATCAGTTGGGAAGGGAGTAAGACAGGGTTGTAGCCTTTCTCCGATGTTATTCAATTTGTACATTGAGCGGGCGGTGAAGGAAAGCAAGGAAAATTTAGGAATAGGGATTAAAGTTCAGGGGGAAGAAATCAAAACATTGCGTTTTGCTGATGACATTGTAATTCTGTCAGAGACAGCGAACGACCTGGAAGAGCAGCTGAATGGAATGAACAGTGTATTGAAGAGAGCGTACAAAATGAACATTAACAAGAGCAAAACAAAAATAATGGAATGCTGTCTTAGAAAATCAGGCGATGCTGAAGGAATTAGATTAGGTAACGAAACAATGAAGGTGGTAGATGACTTTTGTTACTTGGGTAGTAAAATAACATGCGATGGTCGCAGTACAGAGGATATAAAATTCAGAATGGCAATGGGAAGAAAAGCATTTTTGAAAAAGAGAAATTTGCTAACATCGAATATTAATTTAAGGGTAAGGAAGTCTTTTCTGATGGCATTTGTGTGGAGTGTCGCCTTGTACGGGAGTGAAACATGGACGATAAGCAGTGCGGACAGGAAGAGAATAGAGGCTTTTGAAATGTGGTGTTACAAAAGAATGCTGAAGATTAGGTGGGTAGATCACATAACTAATGAAGAGGTACTGAACAGAATTGGCGAGAAAAGGAATTTTTGGCATACCCTAACTAAAAGAAGGGATCGCTTGGTAGGACACATTCTTAGACATCAAGTAATCGTAAATTTAGCATTGGAGGGAAGTGTGTGGGGTAAAAATCACAGAGGGAGACCAAGAGACGCGTATAGTAAGCAGATTCAAGTGGATGTGGGTTGCCGTTCTTATGAGGAGATGAAAAGGCTTGCTCAGGATAGAGTAGGGTGGAGAGCTGCATCAAACCAGTCTCCGGACTGAAGACCATAACAACAACAACATAGATGTTTTCAATCACTCTCTATTGTGATATACACAAGATTAACATTTTACATCATAGATCATTCCCAAAGTAGTTTAGAAAATATGAAGACTACAGGGAAAGAAGGGGTTAAGTCCAAATTTCACGAAAATGAGTTACTGGTATCCTTATGAACTTCATCAGATGTACTTTCAGTTGGGTGGACTTAAATGAATGTAGTGGGTTTAGTCACTGAGTTATAGCAAGATCAAAATATGGTATACCATGAGAAAACGGGTCAAGTCCATCCGAAACACGGAAAGAAAGGGTGAAGTCCAGCCGGTGTCGATTTCTCAGCAGTCAACTGTAATTTTTTTTCTTGCTGTTACGGAAGTATCATTGTTGACATCGTTAAATGAAATGTCATTATTGATTTTCATATGTAGTGTCGAAGCAAACACGGAGCAGATTTCACATTAGCTTCTTTGCTTTATGCTGTGGCAGAACCGAATATCGTGTCGTGATTTGTGCTAACACAGAGTAGCCTTGACATTCACTTGAATTCTTTGTGGTGCAGTAGATTGAATTTCGTGTGATATCCAACTGAGACCGGTGTTTTAACTAGCGATGTAAGATCCAGATTTAAGCTGCAGTGATAAGTCTAGAAAAAGACAGAGCTTTGGTAGACAGTCTGAAGTATCTAAAAAGCTAAGAGCAATGTCACATGAAATAGGAGCATTGTAACTGCAAGAAGAATTGTACTAATTTGCTAACTGATACAGAGAAACCTACATTAATATCTAAATTCCTTTGCTGAAGGACTGGAATGAGCAACGTTGTCACCTGACAGGACTGATTTCTGTTGACAGTGTACAACGGCGTGGCCTCGCAGTGATGACCACACTCAAGTATAAATAGAATTTTGTCAGGTGAATTGCAGGTAAGTTATATAGTGAAATATCATCTCAATATTACATAACAATCTGACTTTGACAATCTTATTTGTGCGTTCACTAAGAAATTAAAAAAATAGATTTACAGATAAACAGACGCAAAGGTTCCACATTTTTTATAAATATTGTTTTATACTTCCAGGGAATACTAAAGAAAGGTCGTAGAATGTACTGTATAAATTACAGAAGCGTATGTCAATAACCAATGAAACTGTACCGTTTTAAACTTTGAAATTACTCTCCTGAAAAGTATGTAAAATGGACTTAATCCCTTCTTTCCGTGTAGTCTTCATATGGTATGAATTTTTATACAAACGTGAGTCAACAATATATTATTTTACCTTTAAGCAACTGAAGTGTCTTAGTGGTACAAAATATTTCAACGATACTAACGAATTTAAACATGTAAACATAGGTACTGTCAAGTACTGTGTTTTTCCTTTCCTTTTTCTTTTCTTTTTGGCCGTCTTCTCGCTCATGCTGGGTCGGATTTATTAGATCCGAATTTGGCGTTTTAATATTTACGGGGTCGCCGGATGACCTTCCTGTCGCCACTCCATGTTCCCCGGAAAAATGTGTACCCCACATGTCTGCGAATAGTTATATATGTGGAAGTGTAAAGTGTTACGAAATTTTTGCGAATCATGTAACTGAGGCGGGACTTGGAGACCAGCCCGGTATTCACCTACGGGGTTGTGGAAAACCGCCTAAAAATCACATCAAGGCTGGCCGGTACTTCGAACCCCTTTGTCAACCCGCCAGGCGGGTTCGAACCTGTGCCGGTACGCCTCCTAGTCTTGGAAAGCGGTGTGTTAGACCACACGGCTAACCGAGCAGCTACCGTCAAGTAATGATATTTGAAAATACTGATATTTGACAATACTGATATTAATATCCTGCCAACCTTTGTAAGAATCGACATTCAGATATTTTGTTTTGTGATTTTCTTACACTGGTCCTGTGTAAGTTATAGGTGAACCACAATCTCAATGTTATGTTCACATTTTTCTAAAATATTTTCCAAAAAAGAGCGAACCTAATGTGTTGCATAAATAATTCGCCAGCAATTCATTAATAATTTCTCAAACCAAGTAGTCTTTACCCTAACAGAAAGCGTACGAAGTCAGTTAAAAAAAGAAGTTCAAATGTTTGTATAGTCTATGGGACTTAACTACAGGGTCATCAGTCCCTAAACTTACAAACTACTTATGAACTACTTACGAACTAGGACGGCACAAATATTCATGTCCGAGGGGGGATTCGAACCCCCGACCGTAATGGCCGTGCAGACCGTGACTGGAGCGCCTCAGTCTCCTCGGCCACCGCGTCGGCGAAGTCAGTTCCGTTGCATTAGTGGTGTGTACGTGTTGCTACGAACCATACCAGGAACGTAGTACATGTAACAGATATAATTATTAAATGAAGTAATTGTTGATGTAATATTGTTCAGTATACTGTGCTCAGTCTTAAAAAAAAATATCTGCACTTCAAATTTAAGGACAGAAATTTTTGGCGGGGTGGAGTAGCAAAGCGCATTGAGGCGATGTGCTCCGATGCACGAGGCCATTCCTCGTCGGGGATTCGAATCCCCCCTCGAGCATGGATGTTTGTGTCATCTTTAGTATAAGGTAGTTCATAAGTGGTTTGTAAGTTCAGGGACTGATGACGCCGCAGTTAAGTTCCGTAAGCTCTACAAACATTTGAACATTTGTTCCCCATAATCTAATGACGGCGTTGTTGACTGGATGTCAAAGAGACAGTATGGTAGAACACTTAATGCTATAAACTATTCCCAGACTGTATCAGAATACAGCTCCTTAGATATTGCTAAATGCGTGGGAAATCTGGGAACGGAATAACATCAGTCTGTCGCTAGTATTCTTCGTAATGAAGCTACGCATATAAAATGCTCTTTAAAACGAGTGTGATTTGTTGGAGCTTTGGAGATAGGAACACAGAGACACTGTTATTTTATTTGATATTCGTATTAAGAATACAACACTTGTATTGTTTGGAGAAACAGAATAACTGTTCATGAAATATCCTCTTTTTTTTTTTTTTTTTTTTTTTTTTTTTTTTTTTTTTTTTTTTTTTTTTTTTTTAAGGGATGTTAATTCGGAGAATTGAAAATGCCTCTAAGTAGCACAATTCATGATGTAATGTCGTGCTATATTGCATAAAATTTAATTCACAGTGGTGTTTCCCGTGTTTTGTAGCACGAGATTACATTACATGCTTTTAACGTTTAGGATACGTGCATCGCCCCTCAGAGACCCTTGCTCTTACTGATGCATCTCCTGTCCAGAGATAGCTGCACTGCAAAATTAGGGGTAATTTGTAACAACGTGCGAACGTGTCGAGACCACTTGATTTGCCCCCTCGACCGTGTTCGACGAGCTGAGTTTGGCCCAGCAGTCCTCAACATTCGGGAGGCCGTACCAAATGTATTAAGACTCTCATATCGGCACGTCTATTGACATTCCAACATTATTTTTTGACGACAGTAAAATTTAGTAATGAAAAATATCGTGAATAGCTTCTATGTCCACATGTTTGTACCAACCATCAACTAAGAACTGTATACCGCTGACAATGTCGATCCTACAATGAGTATTTCTGGAACACAATTTTGAAAAGCTTGGAAGGGATTTTAGTAAATAGTAATGGTCAAGCTTTTGTTCCTCTCATAAAGTCTATGGAACTATTGCAACGCTCCTGCTATCCGGGGTACCTTGAAATAATCTATAGAAACGTTAAATAAGTGTGCACAGTTAAAGTCCCACCTACTGCACTGTTCCCAACAGCACGCCAAAATGATAGAAAGTTCCTTAACAGTAACGCACCCCTCCGAGAGGATTACCGTGAGCTTACTAACGCATAATGGCATCAGACTTTGTTTCGTCTCTCGAAGACTTTACACTAGGAGAAACCTTAAAACTAACGCAAGTACTGGTGTTAAAACTAATGGTTGCTTGTGCTAATGTACCAAGAAAACTAGCCGCGGTGGAGTAGCCGAGCGGTCTCAAGCACCTCGCTGCGGAGCGCGCGGTTGCTCGCCGTGGAGGTTCGAGGCCTCCCTGGGGTATGGGTGTGTGTGTGTTTGTCCGTAGGTTAGTTTACCTAGATTTAAGTAGTTTGTAAGCTACGGACTGATGACCACGCTGTTTGGTCCGATAGATTTACAGACACACACACAAGAAAACTAGCAATGATTACGGTCGCTAGACTATATAGTCAAATTAATGTTTGAAATGTTTTAATAACCAGTAGCATCAACTATGTGAATAGTTTTCTAAGGCCAACCGTGGTGGCCGAGGGGACTGAGGCGCTTCAGTCACGGCCTGCACGGCCACTACGGTCGGGGGTTCGAATCCCCCCTCGGACATGGATATTTGTGCCGTTATAGTTCGTAAGTAGTTCCTAAGTAGTTAGTAAGTTTTGGGACTGATGACCCCGTAGTTATGTCCCATAAGATTTACAAACATTTGAACATTTTGAATTTTCTAAGTTTGGAATAGGCACACAGAAGAGGAAAGTCTGTCAGTACCCAAGTTGCACTCTATTATGAAATTAAGTGCGAAAATAATTTATATTGCAAATTTTGTTATCAGAAAGTGAAAATAGATCCCACAGTAATATACAATGCTCTTAAGAGCAACAGCACTGCTTTAGCTTGCTTTACCACGTTTTCCATTAACGCACGCTCTTTCCGTTTTCCAGTTCTTCCCACAGGTTATTACATTACATTAATATTTACAAAATCTCTAAGCCAGATCCCCTATAAAGCTATCACAATAAAGTAAACAGAACATCATTTACATTACAATCTACATATGATTAAAATACATTTTTGAAATACATTAATTAAAATATAAAAATGCTCAAAGATCTTATGGGTACAAAGACATTTCCTTATACGTTCATCGATGTAACATTACTTCACATAGATTTATATAATTACGGACAAAAATCGATGTACAACAAATTTGTACACTTTGATGAAAATATAGCAGTAATGAAAAATTATCGCCAGTTATGGTGTCACACTATCAAATTTAAAGAATGTTTTTCGCAATACACATTTTTGCTGCCAATAGCACAGAACTATTAGCACAATCGCAGAAAAGCACGCCGAAACATGTCAGAGTGCTAAGGGCAGCATGAAATGCCGCGAGGCTCTATAAAAATTACTCGGTTAAGAGGTTAAATGTTTTTGAAGTTGCGAGATAAGTGGAGAAGCTGGTTATCCTGTTTAAAATAATTGACTCTATTAAGGAAATATTCGCCTTCCGTTGTCCTGTGGTATGAGCACTTGTTCTGGTTTCCATCTTTTATTCTGCCGTGTAATTAGAAGCATTGTCTATCCTCGACGTATTTTCAGTATAATGGTGAATTTTATGCACAGACCGATGGGGTAGCCATGGGAAGTCCCCTAAGCCCCGTAATTGCGAATTTTCTCATGGAATATTTTGAACATCAAGCACTGCAGTCGGCCAAGAAAAGACCCTCAAAGTGGTATCGATATGTCGATGATACCTTCGTAATATGGAATCACGAGGAAGAGAATCTGAATAATTTCCTGGCGCATCTAAATAGCATCAACCCAAAGATCAAATTCACCATGGAGAAAGAGAATAATGGACAACTCAACTTCCTGGATGTTTCAGTTATTAAACGGGCGGATGGGACCTTAGGCCATAAGGTCTATAGGAAAGCCACACATAATGATCGCTACTTCCATAAGAACTCAAACCACCACCCTAGGCAAAAGAGGGGGGGTCATAAAAACACTAGTGGATAGGGCCAATAACATTTGCTTACCAGGCTACTTACAGGAAGAACTAAACCACTTGCGACAGGCCTTTGCGAAAAATGGTTACACAAATAGCGAGATTAACCGAGTACTTCACCCAAGTAGTAAAAAGCACAAAAACAGGAGACAGTAACAACCATCAGCTGGAAAAGTATTTCTTCCATTCATTCATAACATCACGGATCGCATTGGAAAAGTACTGGCCAAGTTTCGGGTGGAGACTATTTTCAGACCGACTAAGAAAATTAGTGAATGCCTTAGATCAACAAAAGATGCTCGTCATCCCCTGGCCACACCAGGGGTATATAAAATTCCGTGTAGTTGTGGCAAAGTTTACATAGGAACCACAAAGAGAAGCATTAATACACGTTTGACAGAGCATAAAAGAAATTGTCGCTTGGGACAGATCGACAAATCGGCAGTGGCGGAACATGTTTTCACGGAAGGAGATCACGAGATAAAATTTGGTAAGACAAGTGTGCTGGCGAGGACGTCACACTACTATACACGTATGTATAGAGAAGCAATTGAAATCCACAAACATCAATACAATTTTAATCGTAAAGAATAAGGATTAAAATTGGACAAGGTATGGCGATCGACGTTGCATAAATCACGTGACAATCGATTGCTCGCAATCGAGAGAACAGGCGATAGCCAGAGACAGCCACACATCGACGCCACGTGACGTGAGGTGGCGCCCTCTACGATCTTATATAAGGAGCGGCCTCAGCCCCCAGAAGCCAGTCGTCGACTCAACCTCGGAAGATGTTCTCCGTAGTCGAGAACGAAACGTCAGGGAGAGGAAGTTTTATAGATCGACCACGGCAACTCAGCCCGAAAGTGTTTACTGATGAAGACGCCGGCCGTGAAAGCCTTCATGGGATGATTAACTTCTTTAATTTCTCCTTACGTTCCACCACACATTCCTCAATGTGAAAATTGAACAATACTGGGGAAAAGCTACAACCCTGTTCAAATATTTGTTAACCTTATGTGACTTAACTGTGGGGCCATCAGTCCTTAAACTTAGAATCTAATTATCAACTATGAAACTTCCTGGCAGATTAAAATTATGTGCCGGAACCAGGACTCGAACCTGGGACCTTTTCCTTTCGCGGGCAAGCAATCTACCACTGAGCTATCCCGACACGACTTACGGTCACGCCCCGCAACTTCATTTCTCTGCCAGTACATCCCTTAGGCTGTGGCCAAGCCATGTCCCTCCAGGAGTGCTGGTCTTGCAATTTTCACAGCAGAGCTCCTACGAAGATTATAAAGTAGGAGGCGAGGTACTGGCAGAAAGGAAGTTGCGGGGCGTGGCTATGAATGGTGTCGGGATAGCTCTGTGGTAGAGCGCTTGGCCGCGAAAGGCAAAGGTCCCAGATTTGAGCCCCGGTTCCGGCACACAATTTTAATCTGCCAGGAAGTTTCATATCAGCGCACACTCCGCTGCAGAGTGATAGTTTCATTCTACTTATCAACTAACTTATATTAAAGACAGCTGGACTACAGTTCGAATACCAGTCCAGCACAAAAACTCCGTTATCGGATTCATTTCAGTGTTCTTTAACAGACGAGATGCTTGAATATTCCGATTTTAGATAATATCTGCCACATGTTCCTAGTTCAAATAGGAACGTAGGCCCAAGACCTCCAAATCGTGATTCCGTAGTCGGCCTTCAGCAATATGGCTGTTACACCGCTTCCGCACAGTAGACATTCGACGTATTCATGACTTGGACGATAGTTAATTACCTGGCAACAAGACCTAGTGACTGCTAATTAGGGTGGAAACAGCACACCACTGTCCTGGCCACATTGAAGCCGGTTGTTGCGCCCAGTTATCTTTCTCTGCCCGTGGCCATCACGTGCAACCGCATCCAGTACTTCCCAGCCGCACGTGCAGATGAGAGCAAACGTCAGATCCTGCGAAACCCCCCCCCCCCCCCGCTCCACCCCTCTACCTGCAAAGCTCGCCCGATCGCCCCACCCAGCACCCTGCCTCACCACCCCAACTGCTCCTCACGTGACTCCACGCTCGCTACTTTTGAATCGCCGTATCTATTTCACTATTTCGTTTGTTCCCGAGTTTACCTTGCCTTCAATTGCGGTACCTACACTTCTTGTAAGTAACAACTACATGCAACATTATCATAAACACATTGTTTAATATAAATAAATGTTTTCGAATATAGGTAGACTTACAGACTCTAGCTGAGCGAGTTTAGCGTGGCCCTGTGGATAAAAGCCTGTGAATGAGTAGTTATGGGTTGGTGGCTCAAATCATGCGAGGTGCTTTGGTTTTCATTTGCAATGTGTTCTAAACAGGTCCGGCCCGAACAAATTCGGCACCCCAGGCAAATTATTTTAATGGCGCCTCATTTCATAAAATCGCAATGAAACATCAATTTGAAACACACACTCCATCTTTTTTTTATTCAAATACATAATCACAACATATACATTACATAAACATATTTCCCCATTATAATGGGTCACATCATACACTTTTATATAATAATGTTACTTTTTCATTGTTTTGCATTTTGTCTTTTAAAAAGTTTTTCGTTGATAGTTTAATAATTGATACAATTAAGTCTCATTATGGCATACAATGAGTCAACCTCAAATTTTGGAAAATCCAAGGCAAGCAAAATGAAATTTGTTTATTTCCTTTAAATCAATTGTGACTGCTGTTTTTCGTTCATCTGACAAAGTTGCCAACCCCCCAAGTCTTTCTTGAGTCATTGTGGATCGCAGATATGTTTTCATCGTTTTAATTTCGAGAAACTGCGCTCACCACTGGCTACAAACACAGGAAGAGTAAGCAGTCACCAAATTACAAATGCAACTCAGAACGTCCTGTGACCCTGAATTATTGGGAACTCTGCTAGCAATGCCTTGTAATCATTGCATAGATCAGTGACATCAATATCTTTAGAGTCTTTGTGAGTTAGAGACTCTTCCAAATTAATACATTCTTCAAGAACACCTTTAGCAGTTTTATTTTTACATTATGCGTGTTGTACAAACAGTCAAATACACGATTTAGGTTGTTAGTCTGATGAAATCTCTCGTCAACTGAACTTATTGCAGTATCGCCATCTTTGATCACGGGATAATTAGTTGCAAACTGCTACTCGTCTATTCATTAAATGCTTACTAGTAAAATTCTGAAGAGTCCAAGACAATGCATGTAACATTGACTTGCGTCTTGTCTCTTGCCTGTTGCTCTATCTATGTGTAGTAACCAGGAATTCATCTCTTCTGGAGGCGCAGAGCAACAGAAAAGTAAACCGCGCCGCGAGTGCACGAGGGTTGGTCGCGCACGACAAATTTGCCACCCCCCCCCCCCCCAAATTCGAGCGCCCTAGGTAATTGCCTAGTTTGCCTATATGGACGGGCCGGCCCTGGTTCTAATACTTTTTGTTGGTGAAATAGCAGAATTTTCAGCAACATTTTATTAACTACATATGATAGCGTGCTGTCCCTCAGTAGTGAGTTGCATCCATTTCGTGAATTTATTTATTTATTTTCATCTTCGCACTTCTAACAAATGTTATGACTTCTCATTCAGGTAACGTTTCTACGTTCTTCTATGTTTGATGTCGTTTGCAAATAACAGCAGCCAGTTCCCAACGGTCCTCCTCTCCTATATCTCCCTTGATACAAATCAGTTGCTTCTTCACTTCCTGCAGGTATGCCTGGAAGGATGTAGATTTTCCTTTCGTATTCCTCAATATGTTGTCGTTATTTTGAGGGGACTAAACATCTACGTCATCAGTCTATTCCTCAATAGCAATGTTCGTGCACCATACTCTGCAGGTCAGGGAAAACCTCTTCTACTTTTTACATCAGCAATAAATCGTCCTACTCGCTACCTTAGAAAAACTTTCATATATCTAACTCACGGTCAAATTCTAAAGAAGAAGTCAGTTTTAATGTAGAGAATATGACAGTTTTCTGAAGGACGTGAGATTAGTATGTTCATAGACATTGAAAGTGTATTGCGCTGTTACAGGTGTTATTCAACATACTCAGAAAGACAATATCAGAAGAATTAATTGGTATTTATTTTGTTAGAGTAATCACGTTCTCAAGATTGTTTGGTTATATTTTAAATACATACAACTAAGAAATATAGCACTTCCAATAGAAATGTAGACCTAAATCGCATCTGTTTAACTAATAATAGGAAACATGATATATTACAGCGTATGGTAAAAATAGACACTACTAAAACCAATAGCTGTTTCGGCTTAGCAATGTTTGTACTAGTAAGAAAAGTTGAGTAGGTTCTCTGTATTGCAAAATTTTGTCTTATGTTGGGAGAATGAGGATTTCAGATAACGAGTTGTGTTTCAGAAATAGAACTAAAGAAAATGCTATTGATTTGTAACAAAAAACATTAGTCGTATATTACTCGTGTAAATACCTTTAGGCAATCTGCTTTAGATTATGGATTCTTATATTTTGTTAATACACAGCATCTGTAAAAATGTTCCAGATATTTATTCAAAAAGTCAGTATAAATTTGTAAACGTAATAAATCACGGAATAATGTAGTTAGAGAGGTACAAATTGACAAACATGCTCGGAATGGCATGGGGTTTTATTAGACCAGAAAAAAAGAAAAGTTCAAAACATGTCCGACAGATGTCGCCTCATCTGATCAGAAAAGCAATAATTAGCATAACAAATTAAGACAAAGCAAAGATGATTTTCTTTACAGGAAATGCTCAATATGTTCATCATTATTCCTAATCAATAGCTTTAGTCCGGGAATAATGTTGTGAACAGCACTGTAAAGCATGTCCGGAGTTATGGTGAGGCACTATCAGTTCCGATCGGAAGATTCTCTTGAATGCCAGTCTTGCTTAAACTACTGTATTACAGCACAGGTGCATACAATGTTACTAAGACATTCAACACCAGATTAATCGAGGGTAAAACCTACGACTTAGAAGTAGTGAGAGCTTGTCATCAGCTGCGACTCTCATTAATGTTTTTACTCCGTCATTATATATATCATGTAGTTTCAGAGATATTTGCAAAAATAACGGCGTTTTTGGGATGTCTGTCTGGCTGTAAGTTCTTCCCACTTTTTAGGTCAAACCGTTCACCCGATCGGCACCAAATTTCACAGACGTAATTGTTGGCTATCAGAGGCCAGATCCTCGTTTTTTGAAATATTTCGGACAAGACATACGTTATTAATACCCAAAAAAGTCGTCTGTAATGTAATTTTAATTGCAAATAAACCGTTCACCTGACGCGAAAATTGAATAAACGAATTTGTAGAGGAGAAAATTCTCTACAACTTTGTTTCTTTATATTTTCTTCATATCTCGTATCATTTGAGAGATATTTGCAAAAATAACGGAGTTTTGACACCCTCCATTGAATTAACGAAAACCAGCCGTTCGCAGATGTCACGTGACATTCCTCGCCCAGAACTTTCTGTAGCATACGCCATCTTGCGTTGCGTATCTGATGATTTTCTTATTGTAACTTACACGTTGTCATTTCAAAGCAATGGTGCACTGAATAATTAACAAAAACACGTCGTTTTTCGTACGGTAAATTATAATCTAGTGTCTACAAATGCCATATTAGCATCAGTTAACAACGGCCATCAATAGTATGAAATTTAAAAATATAGTTCCTAACTGGTAGCCACAGCGTAGAGGGTATTGTGTTGGACGGTGAAGGTCACTGGTTCGAATCTCGCCACTACCTACATTTGTTCTTCCTAAAAGGGTTTCAGACACCCTTATTAATTGATTTTCTATTATTTAGATTATTATTTTGGTCCAAAATGTTTGCAAAATTTTATAAAACAACAAATCTAAAGTGGGCCGTAAAACACGTCACTGCGATTATTTTTGTATTATTTATTTACTTTTCTAGTAAAACCCCATGTCATTCCCAGCACGTGTGTCAATTTTTACCTCTCTATCTACATTATTCCGTGATTTATTATCAAACTTATACTGACTTTTTGACCACCAGTTACTTAAAACTTAAACTGTGCATTACGAACTTTTGTTTTCCTGTAAGTTGTCTTCGATCTTCAGAGTTCCTTGTGGTTTGGTTGAACCAGTGCCACCTACAGGGTGTCCGGAAAGGGCACCCAGATTTCAAAACTAAATATCTCGAAAACAAATAGAGGAATGCAGTAAACGGTATGTTTATTGTGAAAGCTGTAAGAAGTTTATACAGCAGTTTGAAATAAAAGTTACAAAAGCTGCTAACAGAAGGCGCTGTAATCGCCATACGTAATACCTAGTATAAATAGTGATCCGAAGCCCAGAGCGATCAGTTCCACTATTGAAACGTGAAAGGAGGTTAGCGTACCGTAGGAAGAGATTAAAACCATGTACTCCATTGAACAACGCGTTTTTCTGGTGCTAGAGTGCCATAGGCTAGAAAAGAGTCCTACGGCAACAAGGGGAAGTTTTCAAGCACGATTTAATGTTCCAAAAGGACAGGATGCGAAAACCATTCGTACGCTTTTCGCAAAATTTCAACTAACAGGCAGCGTAACTGATGATCTAGTGGGGCATGTTGGCCGAAGCAAACCACAGTTACACCTGAAAATATCACCACAGTTTCTGGAATTATTCAGCGAAATCCAATGTTATCCGTCCGTAGAATTGCATCTGAGACTCATTTGAAGCGTGCCAGTACGCAGAAAATACTGAGAAAGAGCCTAAACATGTTTCCATTCAAACATCAAACGCACCAGACCATACCCATACGAGCTGTGCAACAAAGGGTTGACTTCGCTAATCAGATGCTCACAATGATTGATACTGAAGGATTTGATGTTGGCTGCATCTGGTTTACAGATGAAGCACACTTCCACCTGAATGGATACCTGAATAAGCAGAACTGGAGATTTTGGGGTTCTGAAAAGCCATATTGGTGTGAAGCGAAACCCCTGTATCCTCCTAAAGTTACTGTGTGGGCTGCAGTATGCAGCAGAGGTATTATTGGCCCTTCTTCATTCGAGAAACTGCCACTGGTGCACGTTACGTTGCAACTTTGGAACAATTTGTCGCCACAGCAATCGTTAGAGGATCGACCAGGTACTGAATGGTTTATACAAGATGGAGCCCGACCACTTCGGACCGAACAAGTGTTTCGCTTTCTTGAGGAATACTTCGAGAATAAAAAAAAAAAAATAATAATAATAAAAATAAAAAATGAAAATAATAATAATAATAATAATAAAGTTCAAATGTTTGTAAATCTATCGGACCAAATTGCGTGGTCTTCAGTCCGTAGCTTACAAACTACTTAAACCTAGGTAAACTAACCTAAGGACAACACACACTTCGAGAATCGAGTCATTGCTTTGGAATTTCCGCCGGATTTGACTCCCTGTGACTTCTGTTTGTGGGGCACAGTGAAAGACATGGTTTACCGGAAGTATCCCGCCACGCTGGAAAGCTTCATTCGGCGATCTCTCTGACATGTGAATCCATTTCGGTTGAGACACTACGAAACGTGATGGCGAATTTCATTCTTCGTTTGCGCCACCTCTGTAGTGCCAATGGTGAACATTTTGGAAACATTGTGATGTGATTGTTTGCAAAAGAGTGTTTTAATACGATTATTGGACTTATGCTGATATGAGCTGTACAGCGTACAGCGCCATCTGTTAGCAGCTTTTGTAACTATTATTACAAAATGCTGTATAAACTTCTTACAGCTTGCGCAATACACATACCGTTTACTGCATTCCTCTACATCTACATACATACTCCACAATTCACCGTAAGGTGCGTGGCGGAGGGTACACTGTACCACTACTAGGCATTTCCTTTCCTATTCCACTCCCAAATTGAACGAGGAAAAAAAGGAATGCCTATATGCCTCAGTACAAGCCCTAATTTCTCTTATCTTGTCTTTGTGATCTTTACGCGAAATGTAAGTAGGCGGCAGCAAGATCGTACTACACTCAGCTTCAAATTCCGGCCCTCTAAATTTACCGAACAGAAATTCACGAAACGAACGTCATCGTCCTCCAGCGATTCCCATTTGAGTTGCCGGAGCATTTCCGTGACACTCGCGCATTACCTACCAGTAACAAACCTAGCCACTCGCCTCTGGAACGCTTCTATGTCTTCCTTTAAACCGATACGCTGCGGGTCCCAAACACTTGAGCAATACTCAAGACGTAGTCGTACAAGCGTTTTATACGCGGTCTTCTTTACAGGTACATCTTCCAAAAATCCTCTCAATAAACCGAAGTCGGGTGTCCGCGTTACTCACAACTGTCCTTAGATGTTCGTTCCATTTCATATCACTCTGCAAAGTTACGCCTAGATATTTGAACGACGCGACAGGATCAAGAAGCTCACTAATAATGCTGTATTCGAACATTATATGATTGTTTTTCCTACTCATGCGCATCACCTTACATTTTTCTACATTGAGAGCTAGCTGCCATTCTTCGCGCCAACGAGAAATTTTGTCTAAGTTATCCTTTATGCTATTACAGTAATTTACAGACGACACCCTCCAATATACTACAGCATCATCAGGAAACAACTGCAAATTACAAACTCTAAATTTACTTAACAGAAATTCACGAAAAGAACGTCGTCTTTCTTCCAGCGATCCCCAATTGAGTTGCCGGAGCATCTTTGTTTTCGAGATATTTAATTTTGAAATCAGGGAGCCCTTTTCTGGACACCCTGTAGTTGGCACTGGGTTGAGTGCCTTCAGCCCTGCCGCTGAGGGGCGGAGCTAGAGACCGGTGGGCGCTGACAAAGCAGATGATTTTCGCAGGATTTAAGGCCGTGTGCAGATGAGCAGCTCAAAGTGCCGCAGAGTACTCGCCGCTGTCGTCGGCTATGAACGTTGGCACACCGTGCAGACCTGTCAGACTTGGCGGCGTCGTGTACTCGGCCAGCACACGTGTTGCGCTGCAGTCGCGCTGTGTGGACAGCCTCTGGTGGTATTGGCAGACGGATTTAACCTGGCCAGAGTGTGAGACCTCGCCTCGGTTCAAGGACCGGCCCGCGCGCCGCGGCACTTGTTTTCGCTTCGCCTCGGAGGGTCGGCCGCCTCCCCTGGGACGTGCCCACTGCCCACTGCCCACTGCCAGGCGTCGCTGACCGCCGTCGACCCTGCCCCGCCGACGCCGCCGCTGCAATATCCTCCCGTCTTGCACACGTGCCTCCCTCGGAGACCGCCGGACTTGCGGCGGAAGCGAGGTAATCTCCTGGCGAACAGAGGAAAAGCTCCCACTCCACCAGATTGGATACATCCCAGCAGCGAATCGGTCCATTCATTTTTGTTGTTATTTGTCTTGCAACGTACTGTCCTAACAGAGCCTACTATTATAATCATCGTGTACGACGCGTATTTAAATGGAAAGGTGCGAAGCGTCTTAATAACTGGACCGGTTAAATTTGAATATACCGCTTTGGGATAATGTAGTGCGACATCTAGAGTCTCGAAGCAAGTTCATCTCCTACCTCTAATAAAAACCGAGTTTGTAACAGTTACACGGAGTGACGCTTTCCAGGAGAGGGAATGTCTTGACAATGCCCTGGAGCCCAGGACACTGCAGGTGGTGGACAGTGTGTTCCATAAGTAGGGTACACGGACCTGTCAGCTGCAATTACCTTTGGACCCATCTCCGTTCTCTCGGTGTGCAATAGTCCATAACACAGTGTGTATTTCAAAAAGTTCTTGGACATATTTTTTATTCCAATATGGAAAAATCGTTTCGGGATCTGACAGTATAAACTCCTAATATGAGAAATAGTCTTCAATTTACTTTTTTTTATTTTTTATTGAAACTATAGTGTGTAGTCTTCCGTTAAAACTGAGAGTAGGTTTTTTTTTACATCTACATGTATATTCTTCAAGTCACATTGAAATGCATAGCAGAGGGTTAATCGAACCACTGTTCGCCGTCGAGGATTCGAGTGATGGAGTCCCACCTCTAATTGACAGACCAGGGACTCCACAGACTTGGCAAACGATCTGGAGTGAGATGGGGATTACAATGGGAAGAAGGTAGAGCTGGCGGTGGCTTCAAGTAAGATGTGGTTAGATGTTTTAGCTGTTAGTGACGTTAGAGTAAGGGGAGAGAAAGAGGACGAAGTCGGAGAATACAAGGTCTACCTGTCAGGAGTTAAAGTAGGAAGAGTACAGTGGTGTGTAGGATTTTACATCAAGAAAGCAATCGAACCCAGCATAATTTCAATAACATATGTAAATGAACGATTGATGTGTATAGATTTGGCCATCACCAGCAAGAAAATTAGGATTGTGGCAGTGTATTCTTCCTGTGAAGGGACAGATCAAGATGAGATGGACAGATTTTACAACGCACTTAGTGATGTAGTTGTTAGAGTGAAGGATAAGAATAATGTTTTACTCATGGGTGATTTCTACGCCAGGATAGGAAATTGAACAGAAGGTGACGAAAAGGTTATGGGTAAGCTTGGAGAGGATATGGAGGCCAACAGGAACGGAAAACAGCTGTTGGATTTCTGTTCCAGTATGTGCTTAGTTATTACAAACTCCTTCTTTAAGCATAAGGACATACACCGCTATACTTGGGAAGGAAGGGGAACCAGATATATCATTGATTATATAATAACAGACCAGGAATTCAGGAAGACAGTCAAGGACACATGTGTTTTCAGGGGGTTCATTGATGATACTGATCATTATTTAATCTGCAGTGAAATTGGTTTTGTGAGGCCAAAAGAGCAGAAATTTAGGTCCATGTGTAGAAGGATAAGAGTGGAAAAGCTTCAAGACAAGGAAATTAGGCACAAATATTTAACAATGACTCGGAAAGGTACCAGTTAGTTGAATGTAATGATTTGCAGTCACTGGAAGGGGAATGGTCAAGGTACAGGGACACACTTCTGGAAACAGCTAGAGAATGTCTTGGAACAGTAGTGTGTAAAGGTAGGAAGAAGCAGACAGCCTGGTGGAATGACACAGTCCAGGCAGCCTGTAAAAATAAAAAGAAGGCATATCAAAAATGGGTCCATACTAGGAATCAGGCAGGCAGAGAAAGTTATGTTGAAGAAAAAACAAAGACAAACGGATAATTGCAGACTCCAAGCAGAAATCATAAGAAGACTTTGGAAACAAGCTAGAAACTCGGGGTCAAGCCGCGGGAAAACCATTTTGGAGCGTAATTAGCAATCTTCGAAAGGGAGGGAAGAAGGAATTAACAAGTGTTTTGGACAGGTCAGGAAAGCTGCTAGTCAGTCCTGTGGATGCCTTGAGCAGATGGAGGGAATATTTTGAAGAATTGCTCAAGGTAGGTAAAACGTTCAATGATGTGTCAGATTTTCAGGTAGAATGGGATAGGAACGATGATGGAAAAAGGATTTCATTTGAGGAAGTGGAGAAAATGTTCTGTAGATTACAGTGCAATAAAGCGGCTGTGGTGGATGAAATTAAGCCGAAACTCGTCAAATACAGTGGAATATCAGGTCTCAAATGGTTACACAGGATAACTGAAAAGCCGTAGGAATCGGGACAGCTTCCGTCTGACTGGAAGAAAGCGGTAATCACGCCAATTTTCAAACATGGAAACAGAAAAGATTGCAACAACTGTTGAGGTATCTCTTTAATTAGCGTTGTAGGCAAAATATACTCAGGTATTGTTGAAAGGAGAGTGCGAGTATTAATTGAGGACAAGTTAGATGAAAATCATTGTGGGTTTAGGCCTCTTAGAGGCTGTCAGGACCAGATCTTTAACCCACGGCAGGTAATGGAAAAGTGCTATGAGTGGAACAGGCAATTGTATCTATATTTAATAAATCTAGAAAAGGCTATGACCGTGTTCCTAGGAGGACGCTATTGTCAGTTCTTCAAGATTATGGTGTAGGAGGCAAACTTCCGCAGGCAATGAAAGGGCTTTACGCAGACTGTCAGGCAGCAGTCAGAGTAGATGGCAAATTAAGCTCATGGTTCAGGTTAGTTTAACGGGTAAGACAAGGCTGTAACCTGTCACCACTGTTGTTCATATTATTCATGGATCATATGTTGAAAACAGTAGACTGGCAGAGCGGGATTAGAATAGGTGAAAACAAAATAAGCAGTCTCGCATATGCGGATGACTTAGTTGTAATGGCCGATTCGATTGAAAGGTTGCAAACTAATATTTCAGAGCTCGATCAGAGGTGCAAGGATTATGATATGAAGATCAGCATCTCCAAAACGAAAATAATGTCTGTGAGAAAGAGATTTAAGCAGATAGAGTGCCAAATAGGAGGAACAAATTTATAACAGGTAGATAGTTTCAAATACCTGGGATGTATTTTCTCACAGGATGGCAACATAGTGAATGAACTGGAATCGAGGTGCAGCAAAGTAATGCAGTGAATGCTCATCTAAGATCTACTCTCTTCTGCAAGAAGGAAGTAAGTGCCAAGACTAAGTTAGCAGTGCACCGCTCTCTCTTTCGACCAACTTTGTTGTATGAGAGTGAAAGTTGGGTGGATACAGGTTGCCTTATTCATAAGGTAGTGATTACAGATATGAAAGTAGCAAGAATATTTGCAGGTACTAATAGATGGGAACTATGGCAGGAGGGTGTCCATAAAGAGGAAATCAAAGAAAAACTGGGAATGAACACCATAGATGAAGCAGTTAGAGCAAACAGACACTCATTTGATATAGAATACAAGTATTCTAACATACTATAACCAGAAGCAATAGACATCACAAAAGAAAATATGAAATCACACTGTGTGCTCTCAAAAGAAGAAATTAAGAAAATAGTCGCATTATTAAAGCTTATAACAGAACTACTTCCAATTCAATAATGGATTTTACATACAGGAAGATGTATTTCCAATGCGGTCCGCCATTTCAGGTGCCATAGCAAATGTTTGTGTATACCATATTGAACAGAGTATTTTCACAAAATTAGTTAGAGAAGAATACAACATAATATACTGGTTTAGGTATATGTACTAACAGATGAACCACAAACAAAAATTGAAAAACTTCATACAAACATCAACAAGATACGCAAAAATATTAAATTCACAGTTGAAAACGAACAGGATAACCAAATCAATTGTCTAGACTTAACAAACGAGAAAGAAAACAACAAACATATGTCTGAAAACATATGACATTTCTATCCCCCAATCCTCTAACCACCCACAATTAGAGAAAGAGGCCGCATTCCGACACATGCTCCATGGACTCAATACAGTACTACTCAGCAAAGAAAACTATCAAAAATAACTGGACATAATATTGCAGATAGCCAAAAACAATGGGTACATGGATAACATAGTCACCAAACAACAAAATAAAAATAAGAAAACAATAAATCAACACTACTAAAAATCGAAATCAAACACAGTCAGTAACACTTAATGCCGTAACAACTTCCAACAATAACCAAAGCAATGTAAAAGAAGACAAAAAATGGTACACAATGCCATACAGACAAACGCACAAATCAAATAACCAACACTTTCATAAAACAGGGCATAAATAAAGAATGCTCAGCAGGTAATTATATCGAAAAATTCACTCCAAAACTAACAAAGGCACAGGTATATATAAAAAATCTAGAATGTACCATTTACAGTGCAGCACCTGTGATGGAAGATATATATGACAGACCAGCAGAAACTTTGATGTCAGATATAAAGAGCACATGAGAGCATGGAAATATGGTACAAACCATTTCACATTTGCCGAACATCTATGACAACAGAATTACAGACCAACCTCCAGAGAAGATGACATGAAAATAATTAGAATAAATAATAATAAGAAACACCTTCTCACACTTCAAGAAAATTATGGCCTACAGGAAACGAAAGCTGAAAAGAAAATTCTGCTGAATTATCAAGTAAACATGTCAAAGAATTCACTATTTACGCTGGTAGATAAAATAGTTACATAGCCCAATCCCTCAGACTCTCATTAAACCTCCCCTTTTCACAGATTACTTAAATCAAAACAAAAATCAACTAAATAACAAAATTTCTACCATCCTCATACAGATATTGCAATCATACACACATAAAATGAGACTATTCTCTCTCTCTATCTCTCTCCCTGACACACAGACACACACACACACACACACACACACACACACACACACACACATCTCTCTCTCTCTCTCTCTCTCTCTCTCTCTCTCTCTCTCTCTCTCTCTCTCTCTCTCTCTCTCTCTCTCTCAGTGCGTGGCAGGAGGCACAAGACATTCCGGGGAACCGATCGTGAGGCGTCCCCGGTTCGTCTTGCGAACACGTTTTAGGCGCTATCTGTTCAGGTCAACGATCCTGAGTCGTATGGTGTCCCTCATCCTGAGGTCACCACCCAGCCTGCACGATCCGGGCTTTCACAGAGGGTGGGTTTGCTTGTAGTTGGGAGCTCCGAGGGTACGGGGTGCAGCCAACTGCAGGTTGTGACTCAAGTCGGTACCAATGATGTGTGTCGCTTCGGATCTGAAGAGATTATATCAGTTTTTGAACGTCTATTTTAAGTGATAAAGACTGCCAGTCTTGCTTGCAAGATGAAATCACAGCTCACCATCTGCAGCGTAGTTGACAGGACCGACTGTGGACCTGTGGTAAAGAGCCGAGTGGAGGGTCTGAATCAGAGGCTCAGACAGTTCTGCGACCGTGTAGGCTGCAGATTCCTTGCCTTGCGCCATCGGGTGGAGGGGTTTCCGGTTTCCGCTGAATAGTTCAGGAGTCCACCATACGCAAGGAACGGTTACACGAGTAGCGGGGGCTGTGTGGCGTGGACTGGGCGGTTTTTAGGATAAAGGGCTTCGGAGAAAAACAAAATGGGCAATCTCAAAGGGTGCAGGTGGATGACAGGAGAAATGTAGAGCTGGCAACTATCGGTATAACAGTTGTAAATTGGCGTAGCTGAGTCGGGAAAGTACCAGAATACCAAGCGTTAATAGAAAGCACCGAGACACACGTCATTGCAGGGAGTGAAAGTTGGCTCAAGCTGGAAATAAGTTTAGCAGAAATATTTGCAAAAGGTCTCACTGTGTTCAGAAAGCATAGATTAAACAAAATAGGTGTGTTGGTCGCCGTCAAAAGTAGTATTTCGTGTAGCGAAGTTGAAGGTGATAGTTTCTGCGAGCTATTATGGGTAGAGATTGTACCTGAAAATCGTAATAAGTTAATAATTGGCACATTTTATCGGCCTCCCGACTCTGACGATACAATAGCAGTAAGGTTAAAAAAACTGAGTGTAATTACAAAAACGTACCCGACTCACACGATAATAGTAGGTGGTGATTTTAATTTACCCACAATCTGTTGGCGAAATTATATTTTCAAATCAGGAAGTACGCATAGAACATCGTGTAAAATTATACTCAACGCGTTCTCTGATAATTACTTCGAACAATTAGTTCGTGAGCCAACTGCAATTGTAAATGGATGTTAAAACACACTATATCTCTTAGCAACTAATAATCCTGAGCTCATAACGAGCATCAAAACGGATATAGGTATTAGTAAACACAGAGCTGTCATAGCGAGATTGAATATCGAAAGTCCCAAAGTTACCAAAAATAAACGAAAAGTATATGCGTTCAGGAAAGCAGATAGAAATAAAATACATTGCTTCTTGAAAGATGGCTTCCACTCGTTTCTAACACTAAACGTAGGTGTAGACCAGATATGGCTCAAATTCAAAGAAGTGGCATCGACAGCAACAGACAGTTTTGTACCAAATAAATTAATAAAAGAAGGAAATGATCCCCCTTGCTACACAAAATAGGTCAGGACACTGATGCAAAAGCAACGGAAAAGGCACCCTAAATTTAAACGGACACAAAATCCCCAGGATTTGCACTCCTACACAGAAGCTCGAAATTTATCGAGGACTCCAATGCGAGATGCCTACAATACATATCACAACGAAACTCTTTCTAGAAATTTGACTGAAAACCCAAAGAGTTTTTGGTCACATGTTAAATACACTAGGGGCAAAACACAAACAATACACTCACTACGAAATAGTAATGGCGATCCTGCCAATTACAACGCTAGGAAAGCAGAGTTACTAAATATAGCTTTTAGAAACGGATTCACCGAAGAAGACGAAACCAATATTCCAGATTTCGAATTACGAACAGAGACTGTAATGAGTAACGTAAAAGTAGATATCATCGGAGAAGTGCAGCAACTAAACTCACTTAACAAGAAGAAGTCTTCTGGTCCGGACTGTATACACATTAGATTTCTATCTGATTATGCTGAAGCGATAGCTCCTTACTTAACAGCTATATACAACCGCTCTCTCAAAGAAGAATCTGTTCCAAAAGATTGGAAAGTTGCACACCTATATTCAAGAAAGGCAGTAGGAGTAACCCACTAAACTACAGACCTCTTTCATTGACGTCAATTTGCAGCAGGCTTTTGGAACATATCCTGTATTCAAATATTATGAATTATCTCGAATAGAATGATCTATTGACACAAGGTCAAAACGGATTTGGAAAATATCGTTCATGCGAAACACAACTAGCTCTTTATTCACACGAAGTTATGGGTGCTATCGACAAAGGTTCGCAAATCGATTCCGTATTTCTTGATTTCCAGAAAGCTTTTGACACCGTACCTCACAAACGGCTTTTAATCAAATTGCGTGGTTATGGTATATCGCCAAAAATTTGCGATTGGATAGGGAATTTCTTGTCAGAGAGTACACAGTTCGTAGTAATCGATGGTAAGGCATCGACTAAAACAGGGGTGATATCGGGCGTTCCACAGGATAGTGTTATTGGTCCTCTGCTGTTCCTTATCTACATCAACGATTTACGGTAAAATCTAAGTAGCTCTGTTGGATTGTTTGCAGATGACGCCGTCATTAACCGTCTAGTAAAATCATCTAAAGTTCAAATCTTTTGCAGAATGATCTGAATAAGATATCACTATGGTGTAAAATTGGCAATTGACTCTAAATAATAAGAAGTTTGAAGTCGTCCACATGAGTACAAAAAGAAATCCGTTAAACTTTGTTTACAAGATAAATCAATCAAAAGTGAAGACCGTAAACTCCACAAAATACGTAGGAGTTACTAATACTTCAGTCATAAACTGGATAGTAGATAATGTCGTGGGAAACGCGATCCAGAGACTGCGTTTTATTGGCAGAACCCTTAAAAAATGCAACAGAACTACAAAAGAAACTGCATACACTACGCTTGTCCGTCCATTTTGGGAGTATTGTTGCCCAGTGTGGGATCCCTATCAGATGGGTTTGTCGGAGGACATCGAAAGAGTCCAAACAAGGGCAGCTCGTTTTGTATTGTCACGATACAGGGGAGACAGCATTACGGAAATGATACAGGATCTGGGATGGGAATCATTACAACAATGAGGCTTATTGCTGCAGTGTGGACTACTTACGAAACTCCAATAGCCAACATTCTCCTACGAATGGGAAAATATATTGTTGACTCCCACTTGCATAGGTAGAAATTATCATCAGAATAATCAGAGAAATCAGAGCTCGAACGGAGAGATTCAGGTGTTCTTTCTTCCCGCGCGCTATTCGAGAATGGAATGGGAGATAAATAATATAACGGTGGTTCGATGAACCCTCTTCCAGGCACTTTAATGTGATTTGCAGAGTACCCCATGTCGATGTAGATATAGATGTAGAAGGACAAATCACACACACACACACACACACACACACACACACACACACACACACACACACACACACACCCATGCCCGATGGACGAATAAAATATACAAGGGCAAGGGCCTCTCAACCTCTCAATCCGTAGGAGACGCCTTAGGCCATACGGACATTTCACACAGCATGAGTACTTGCAGAGTATTTCGTATTGTGGTAGTCATGTTGTAAATACTATAGAGTATCTTCCTACAAGAAAGTATGTAGGATTGTGGATATTGTGGTAGCTATACAGTAGTCTCGTTAATTCGAGATGAACTATCGAAATTTACTTGTGAAAAAAAATCCACCTTGAAAAGAATACAAGTGTAAAAAAAAGGCTTTTTAAAAAAAATTGAATATAGCTGCTATTGTCAGCGACCGTTACAACGTCAAAGGATAAATATGCAGCCCTCTGTCGGAAAAATAAAATTACTTAACCTGGTTTCGGCTATAACTACGATTGCCTTCATCAGAAATTATAAATTAAAACAAGTCACATAATAAAAGTTACTACTCAGCCGTAAAGCTTACGTCACAAAGTTTAAAAGAATGTTCATTCCAAGAAACTTTTTTAAACTTTGTTACGTAAGCTTTACGGTTGAAAATGCTCAAATGTTTGTAGAACTTATGGGACTTAACTATGGGGTCATCAGTCCCTAAGCTTACAAACTACTTATGAACTTGCTAAGACTAAGGACTGCACAAATATCCATGGCCGAGGGGGGATTCGAACTCCCGACCGTAGTGGCCGTGCAGACCGTGACTACAGCGCCTCAGTCCCCTCGGCCACTGCGGCCGGCTTTACAGTTGAGTTGTAACTTTTATGATGTGAAATGTTTTAGTTTATAATTTCTGATGAAGGCAATCGTAGTTATTGCCGAAACCAGGTTAAATAATGTTATTTTTCCGACATAGGGCTGCATTATTATCCTTTGACCTTTTTTTAAAACAAGGTTTCTAAATAGCAATTTACATTCTCAAATTAAAGGTTGTAAAGACTCTTCACTATTTAATTCGCGTTATAACGGAGTAGTGTCCTTCTCTGTGAAGACTGAATGTACCAGCAGTTGCTGTTTTGTTTTATGACAACTCGTATTTATGGGAAACTCGTAATTCCGAGAATGGAAACACCGAGACTCCATCGTATCGAGTTTCGTTTACTTATTGTCTAAAGTCCTTTAATTTTTTCCTTTTTACGTAGAAAATGTCACAACGAGGATAAAAGAATCCAAATTGGGAGTACCTTAACAAAATTACCATCGATTTGTCTAAACCTGTTCGTCTTATATGTCATATTCTATTGACTCCTGATTAGATTTACCCACACACAAGAGGCTTATTACAGGAAGCGGCCGGCCGCGGTGGCCGAGGGGACTGAGGTGCTCCAGTCACGGTCTGCACACCACTACGGTCGGGGGTTCGAATCCCCCCTCGGGCATGGATATTGAAAAACGTGGAGAAACTAGTGTTTTGAGGTATAAGGTAGACAGAAATTTTAACTGAATCACGCAAGTTTCGGTTAGGGTTTCGGCCACAAATCATGTTTCCGTCGGACTCTAGTACAAATGCACTGTTGTGTTTACGTCACGGGAGGTAGCAGTGTTTGACGGGTTACAGCGTAGTCAGGGGCAAGCGGGCAAGGAGCTTGTATCACTCTGCTCAGCGGTCTCCCTACTTTCACGGCGTTGGCCTTCGCGGTGACGTCAAAATGACGTAAGCGTCAAATTCGAATACCTATCGATTGCTGTCGAGTTTTTGTGGTCGAATCGAGTAAGCCGTGGGGAGTGCGAAATGCTTGCTTGTCACTACACTCATACACTGACAATAGTGGGCAGTCGTACGTGTGTTATTATTAGACAATACTTGCGAAACGAACGGGGAATTTGAGTGCAGTGCAAACCAGGTGTTACTCATAGTGACTGGTGTAGTTATTCGATTTTTACTTGTTTCTTTGCACGATTGGATCGATCTGTATTGAAGTAACAGATATGTTGCATAATGTGTACTTTACGTATGCTCGTAAAAATTTATACACCTACATAATAAATGCATTGTTGCCTTTATACACCCCAGAAACCAATATGTAGCACTGTAAGAAGAATTGAAACTGACATTCCGTACTAAACATAATTATTGTCGGTTATACAGTCCAAATTTTTAAAAAAAAATTATTTTTTTATTCTTTTTTAAGAATTCAGTAAGTCTGTCATAGAATTGTCGTTACAGGGCGGGTAAATTTTTCATTTTAGTAAACATCAGAGCTCATTTCTCACTTCTATATTGTCAGGCTATCTTGCTTGCTGTCTTTTGAACTAGCTAGCGATGGAAAATGTGCGTAGTATACGAACGTATATTTCGTGAAAATCTGAAAGAGTTTAGCGTTTCATAAGGAGGCCAGATTTCTGTCTACTGTGATTCGTCGGACGTGGGTATAAACCTTTATTTTAACTATTAGATGTCGCTAGTGAATGTGGGTGCCTTTAGACCTAGAAAAAACATGAGCTTGGTATTACATTGTTCAGTTTAGTTGCATTTCCCCATTGCAAAGTTGTAAATTAGATAAGTAAAATACGGTACGGTACTACTTATCAGACCACAGAAGAATTCGATAGTGTTTAAATATAGGCCTGTTAACGTAGCAGAATGACAATGTAGCACCTCACACATAGAAAACATCGTACAAAAGATCACAAAAAGAAATGGTTCACTACGAATAAAGTTAATATAGCAGTCCATTGTTTCTAGGCCTGTACAGACACACGCTTTCACAACCTCTTACAAATTAGTGTAACCCACAAAAAACGTACTGAACACACGAAAAACACTTAAATACCCGGAATGCGATGTACAAAAGGAAAATAAATCTTTGCAGAAGAAAAAAGTTCTCATAAACCAGTCCATTGTCTCTAGGCCTAAAGGCACCCACATTACCTGCGACTTCTAATAGTTAACCTAAAACTATTACTACCGAAAATGTTCAAATGTTTGTTAAGCTTATGGGACTAAACTACGGGGTCATCAGTCCCTAAACTTACAAACTACTTATGAACTACCTTATACTAAATACGGCACAAATATCCATGCCCCATGGGGGATTCAAATCCCCGACCGTAGTGGCCGTGCAGACCTTTACTGAAGCACCTCAGTCTCCTCGGCCACCGCGGCCAGCAGTTACTACCTCCCCCGACGAATCACAGTAGGCAGACATCTGGCCTCCTTCTGAAGCGCTAAACTCTTTCAGAATTTCACGAAATATACTTTCATCTACATACATATTCCGCAATTCACCGTAAGGTGCGTGACGGAGGGTACACTGTACCACTACTAAGGCGCGGTTGCTCGCCGTGGAGGTGCGAGTCCTCCCCGGGGCATGGGTGTGTGTGTTTGTCCTTAGGTTAGTTTACCTAGGGTTAAGTAGTTTGTAAGCTACGGACTGATGACCACGCAGTTTGGTCCGATAGATCTACAAACATTTTATTTTATTACCACTACTAGGCATTTCCTTTCCTATTCCACTCCCAAATAGAACGAGAAAAAAAAAGAATGCCTATATGCCTCCGTACGAGCCCTAATTTCTCCTATCTTGTCTTTGTTGTCTTTACGCGAAATGTAAGTAGGCGGCAGCAAGATCGTACTACACTCAGCTTCAAATTCTGGCCCTCTAAATTTACTCAACAGAAATTCACCGAAACAACGTCGTCTTTCCTCCAGCGATGCCCAACTGAGTTGCCGGAGCATTTCCGTGACACTCGCGCATTGGTCGAACCTACCGGTAACAAATCTAGCTGCTCGCCTCTGAACCGCCTCTATCTTCCTTTAAACTGACCTACTGTGGGTCCCAAATACTTGAGCAATACTCAAGACATGCTCGTGCAAGAGTTTTATACACGGTCTCCTTTACTGGTGAAGTACATATTCCCAAAATTCTCCCAATAAACCGAAGTCGGCTGTCCGCCTTACAACTGTTTTTACATGTTCGTTCCATTTGAAATCGCTGTGCAATGTTACGCCTAGATATTTCAACGACGCGACAGGATCAAGAAGCTAACTACTAATGCTGTATTCGAACATTATAAGATTGTTTTTCCTATTCATGCGCATCACCTTACATTTGTCTTCATTGAGAGCTAGATGCCATTCTTCGCACCAACCAGAAATTTTGTCTAAGTTATCCTGTATGCTATTACAGTCAGTTAAAGACGACATCCTCCTATACACCACGGCATCATCAGCAAACAGACGCAAATTACAACTTACTCTGTCCATCAGATTATTTATATAGATAGAAAATAATAGCGGTCCTATCACACTCTCTGGGGCACGCCTGAAGATACTTTCGTAAACTTCGCACATTTCCGAATGCTAGTTAATTCAAAAGAAGACAAGCAAGATAGACTGTCAATATGGAAGTAAGAAATAAGCTTTCCTCACAGACTTACTAAATAAATACGGCTTTCCTTGCATCGTAGCTGTCTTCGACTACAAAACTCGACAGCAGTCGATAAGTATGCGACTCGGACGCCATACGTCACAACTTACTCTGTCCATCAGATAATTTTTACAGATATAAAGTAATAGCGGTCCTATCACACTCCCCTGGGGCACGCCTGACGATACTTTCGTAAACTTCGCACATTTCCGATTGCTAGCTAGTTAAAAAGATAACAAGCTAGATAGACTGTCAAAGTGGAAGTGAGAAATAAGCTTTCCTCGTAGACTTACTAAGTAAATACGGCTTTCCTTGCATCGTAGCTGTGTTCGACCACAGAACTCGACAGCAGTCGATAGGTATGCGGACGCCATGCGTCCCTGTGACGTCACTGCGAAGGCCAACGCGGTGAAAGTAGGGAGACCTGGGGACTTGAGGAGCGGCTGTCGCGTCGTGTTTACAGTGAGACGGCTATCGGCGGGGACTGTGAAGAGGCGTGGTGTGGGGAGGGGGGTGGCGGTGCAGTCGCGTGCCGGGGTGAATCACCTCTTGCATAGTTGGCGGCCGCCCAGAGCCAGAGCGGGAAGCCCGCGTCGCCCGGTCCCCTGGTATGGCACCGGCACCGGCCCTGCCTGCCTGACTAATGGCCGGCCGCTAGAAATACGGCGCCGCCGCATCCGGCGGCTGACGGCGAGCCCGCCACCGACTAATTCCGCCATTTGCTACCGCGCCGCGAGCGATAACACTCGTTTGTCAAGAAATGCCCGGCCAACCGATCAGCTATGGAATGCTATGCGGACGAAGCGCTCCTGTCCGGCCGAAACGTAATTTGTGGCCGAAACCGAAAACGTAACGGAATATTCGGCTCCTCATCTTTTTCCGGCAGCGAAGAAACAAAGCGTCGATGGTGTCTTGCCCAGATGGCGGGTGTCTTGATCACAAATTTAATTATACTGGGCACTAAACAACTCATCTTCAGGGAAGCAGCGGCTCACTATTGTTAAGTACCAAATGCGCATAATGCTTGGCGGTTCATTACTCTGCTGGAACACATGACAGCAGTGGTGAAACGAAGCATTGGCGGCATCTCAACGTGATAGTGGGTGTCTTGATCACAAATTATACTTTTTTTCTTTTATGATTTTATCAATTGTTTTAAAAAATTGATTGTATGACTTTATATAATAAAAGAAACTATTTTGGAAATTGAAATAGAAATGTCCTCTTATGAAACAATCAATAAATTCTGGAGCCGCTTCAGCTGTTTTTATTGAGATCCTTTTATGTACAGGTCCACATATGGACTTGTATGATCATGTGAATGTGGAAGGTTGCTTTTAATATTGACTGACAGTCGCCGCCTCCCGCTTTAGGCCTTTTGCTGTCCTTAGGAACGCATGGCTTCGTTTGTCGTCTGCGCTGGCGTCTGCAGGATGGCCAGAGACTTGTACCAACCTCACGCTGGATGAAGGAAGTTACAGGAGACCTCTCTGGGAGCGGTTGTAGATGTAATTGACCAGGTAGCAAGGGTTGGTAAACACTAGTCTCTGAACGCACTCTGCGTCGCTTTTAGCGCGCTCTGCATCTGGTGTATGGCGGGGGGAGGATTCTCCTGTGGCCTAAGAGCTTCACTTTTGATTCTGGCTCCGACGACCAGGGCAGTAAGTTCTCCACCGAATCATGCTGATGGGATGGAAAGATGTTAGAACTTTGCTTTCTTTGTGATCTGGCAGTCTTGATTTTTTATTGATAGTTTTCTTGAGTTTGTTTGTTTGTAAATCTATCGGACCAAACTGCGTGGCCATCAGTCCGTAGCTTACAAACTACTTAAACCTAGGTAAACTAATCTAAGGACAACACACACACCCATGCCCCAGGGAGGACTCGAACCTCCATGGCGAGCAACCGCGCGCTCCGCAGTGAGACTCTTTAGAATGCTCGGCTACTCCAGTGCGGCAGTTTTCTTGAGTAATTCTTTTGCTATGCAAAGCGAAGTATTTCTTAATTTACAGGACTCTAGTAAATTCAGTGTAAATTTATTATTAGCATTTTAATTCCAGTGGTGATTGTGTGTCTGGTTCTGCTCAAGTTAGAATACATGTGTGTGGCCTTCAGCCTTTGTGTAAATTCAGTGTCTTTGAATTTCTCTTGTGTTTTTAACTAACGTTTTCAAGTTGTTTCTGTACCTGCGTGTATGCTAAATATTTCTCAGATTTTCTGATTTGATTCCATCTTTCCTGTCTCGTATGACCGATTGCACCACGTGCTTTCGTAGCGGTCATTACTTCGGCCTTCAACCAAGCTTTGTTAATACTAGTTTTCTTCTATACGAATTCTGGCATGTGCTTTAATTGCTTATTCTAAATTAATTTCTCTTTGTAAATGCTATGAAATCCGGTGGGGCCACACATCACGTGGTACTTAACAATAGTGAGCCGCTGCCTCCCTGAAGATGAGTTCGTTTAGTGCACAGTATAATTTGTACAAGTTATTTTATAATTGGGGCATCCGCAGCTGAGTAAATACATTTTCTTTTATGAATTTATCAATTGTTTTAAAAAATTGATTGTATGACACACGGGTGGAAACATATATAAATATGAGACAAACATAGTTAAACATGGAGCATTGATAACTGATAAAAATAATAAAATAATTAACACACAGATAGATAACACCGAAACTCAAACTTACGTAATTCAGATAAAATTTCGGCAAATTTACCTTATACCGTAAATCGCTAGTTTTCCCACATTCTGCAAGATCACCAGTCTCTACTAGAGGCGGATCCAAGACGACCTGCTAGAAGGGGCGGGGGGGAGGGGTTGTGAAATATTTTTTCTTCCGCAGCTAAGCTCTGGCTCAGTAGAAAGACTCTAGTACCAGCCACCCCTTTTCACCCCACGCCCAATAAACAATAATCGTGGCCACTCAGTGCAGTAACACCTTCGCATTCTAAAAAAAAAATAAAAAAAAAAAATAACTAAAACTTTCCCCTGACGTTCCTCCCTCGTCTGCGGAAGGCATCCTCGGAGGTAAAGCGGCGTACTGCAACGAGAGCGCGAGTAAGCGTCGTATATATATAGGCAAAACACAGGGCGCCGCTGTCAGTCACGTGGTGTCGGCTGTGCTATGATCTCTGCTATTGCCAACCTCCTCGACTGACATTAATCGATTGTATTGCTGTTGCTACAGTGTTGACATCCATATACGAGGAGCGTCAAGAAACTAAGTTCCGTTTCAGTTTATCTCTGCTGCAGCGCTGCGATTGCAGTTCCGCACATGCGCTGTAGACGATGTGTATCAAGGAGAAGAACGTGCGCCATTTGGAGATCGCTGTCAGTTACGTACGCTTTGTTGCGCTTCTTTGAAATGTCGGCGTTGATTGAAAATCCCGCCGCCTGTGAAATCAGGTCGGTGATTCGGTTTCTGAATGCGAGGAAAGTGAAACTAAGTGAAATTTATCGGCAAATTTGCGATTTTTACGGACCAAATGCGATGAGTAATTCGATCGTGAAAAAGATGGGTCCGACAGTTCAATGGCGGGCGTAGTGATGTGCACGACGAAGAAAGAAGTGGGCGTCTATATTTGGTTACAGAAGAAATGATTCACGCGATTGATGACAAGATCCAGGAAAACCGTAGGTTTACAATTAGTGCTCTCACTATGGACTTCCCCCAAATTTCACTGTTTCCAACTGGTTGAAGACACACACAGACACAGGCGGCAGATTTCTATGAAGAAGGTATACAAAATCTGGTCACACGCTATGACAAGTGCCTGCAAAATTTCGGCAGTTATGTGGAAAAGTAGTTTAAGAGTTGTAGAATTTTGTGCAATAAAAATTTCTTCTGTATATGTGTACAATTTCATTTTATTACCAAAAGGAAATTACTTTCTGGACGCGCCTCGTATTATCAAGTTTTGGACCTTCCTCTTTTTTGTTAAAATTATTTCGATGTTTAAAAATCTGAATTGCCCCTCTGTACAAACGCGCATAATAATGCGACGTCTTTGCTATGACGGACGTCTCGTTAAGTTTTATTTCTTGGTCACCTTCTTGATACACTTGTTCCGCTACAGCCGATTTATCAGTATGTCCGAGACGGCAGTTCCTTTTGTGTTCGCCCAGACGAGTGTTGACATTTCTTTTAGTTGTACCTATATAAACTTGTCCACAACTGCAGGGGATAGGAAAGACACACACACTGATCTTTATCTTCAAAAAGGTTGAAACCACCACCCACAAAAAAAAATGTTCAAATGTTTGTTAAGCTTATGGGACTTAACTACGGGGTCATCAATCCCTAAACTTACAAACTACTTATGAACTACTTACGAACTAGGATGGCACAAATATCCATGCCCGAGGGGGGATTCGAACCCCCGACTAGGGTGGCCGTGGAGACAGTGGCTGGAGCGTCTCAGTCCCCTCGGCCACGTGATTAAGACATTAGTAGACAGGGCACACAAAATTTGTGAACCAGCGCACTTAGATAAAGGGATGGAGCACCTTAGAGTGACATTTAAGAAGAATGGCTATTCAGACAGGGAGATAGATCGTGCGCTACGCCCTAGACGGACAACTAGGACGGACGAGGAACGACAACAACCCAAGGGGAAAGTTTTTCTACCATTTATCAGTAAGGTCACTGATCGTATTAGAAAAATTTTAAGCAAGTACGATGTGGAAACTGTTTTCAGACCAACCACGAAAATAGAATTTTAAACATCCGGAAAACATAAGCGACATCCTCTGGCTACACCAGGTGTCTATAAAATCCCCTGCAGTTGTGGACAAGTTTATATTGGTACAACCAAAAGAAGTGTCAACACTCGTCTGGGCGAACACACAGAACGAACTGCCGGCTCGGACATACTGATAAATCGGCTGTAGAGGAACAAGTGTATCAAGAAGTTGACCACGAAATAATATTTACCGGGATGTCCGTCATAGCAAAGACGTCGCATTATTATGCGCGTTTGTACAGAGAGGCCATTGAGATTTTTAGACATAGAAATAATTTTAACATAAAAGAGGTAGGTCTGAAACTTGATATGGATGTCAACACTGCAGCAACAGCATGACAATCCATTAATTTCAATCGAGGAGGTAGCTGCAATAGCAGAGACCACAGCACAGCCGACACCACTTGACTGAGAGCGGCGCCCTCTGTTTTGCCTATATATACGGCGCTTATTCGCGCTCTCGTTGCAGCTACTCCACCTTACCTCCGAGGATGCCTTCCACATACGAGGGCGAAACGTCAGGGGAATGTTTTATGTATGGACCACGGCATCTCATCCCGGAAGCTTTAAGTAATGACGATACATGCCGTAAAAGCCTTCATTCTATGTATCTCTACTTTGAGTGTGTATAAACCTAGTCAGGAGTTGGTAGATAGAAGGTGTACAGACAGATTTTCCATACGGCATGAGCTGTGCCGGCGCCGTATCGCGGAGCACAATCCTATCGCTCTTATCTCCCATCGGAGGCGCACCCAAATGCGCTTCGCGCTTTTCTGCGGGAGGCTACCTTCGCTACCCACGAGGGGGACCTGTGAGCGAAGAAATGCAAGGAAGAGTGAGCCGATCTACAGCCGGAAAGTGGTTTGTGTTCTGCAGCCCTTCAGAATGGATATGGGCCAGGCGTGCTGACAGTGTTTACCCAGTGGTGTGCCACTTGCGGGAGAGCGGTGTCGCCTAGTGTTCTCCATGTGACGATAGCGGCCTCATGTACACTTGAGCCTGAAGTCAACCTGCTTCTCCAGAGCCTTCACCTTGGATTAAAACAGACTCGCTTCCATCTCCGACTTGTCTATGCAGGCACCCTGACACTTCGTATACATCTATATTGGACTTAAATAGTTAAGCAGTTGCTTCCCTTGGTCAGGTCTAATTATTTGCGTTACTTGGCGTCTTTCCTTCCTGGCTCGCCATGTACTTGCCTGCCCCTGTGTCCACTTCCTTAGGGTGGTTACCTGTACCCCAGCAGTTTTCCTCGCCTATGTCCTTGTAAATACGTGTACTTTGATACCGATAGTGATTTTCATGCTTGACAGCAACTAGATCTGAGCGGCTAATTTGCCCATGAAATTTGTTCTTATATATTTTTGGAAACATTTTTGTTTCACCTATGGGGAACAGCAGTCTTATTTAAATTTATATATAAAGAACACTCTAGAGTGATATATATATATATATATATATATATATATATATATATATATATATATATATTCGACTAGTTTCGGTCTTATTTTAGACCATCTTCAGGAAATTAAGCTCAATTGAAGTGGGGCTTAATATCCTGAAGATGGTCTGAAATAAGACCGAAGGAAATAAAAAAAAAAAAAAAATTGTTGCACTCTAGAGTGTTCTTTATATATAAATTGATCTTATATGGTTTCTTAACTGATATTTGATGGTTGTAACATACCTAAGTGTCTCAGGGGGGATTTTCCTGGTAAAACGTACCGACTGTTACGTTGTGGCCCCACCGGATGACATCCGTAATCATAGGCGAAGTGTTTTCCTTCTACGGGCAAATTATGGTAACCCGTACTCGAATTTTTGGGCAATGTTGTCGGAGTTTATAGCTTCTTTCCTAATCAAGGCTGTAGCTCCTTAAGTCGGACACTCCTTGAACCGTTCCCTTTCCAATTTCCTTTTTGTATGTGGCCACTAGACGTTCTCTTGCTGGGAAAGATATTGCTGCTTCGAGTTTGCTGCAGTGGGAATTGATTAACGTTTACCATTGATATTGCTTCTCTTCTGTCGTAACTTGAATTGTAAATTTTATTCGTGCCCTTCAGTCAAGTTGGAGTATTTTCTTAAATTTTATTTTTGGCAAGCTTGTGTAATTCTCAGGTATTGGCTATAAAAAGTGCCGCGGTGGATTAGCCGCGCATACTGGAGCGCCATGTTGCGGTGCGTGCGGCCGTCCGCCGTTGGGGGTTCGAATCCCCCCTCGGGCATGGGTGTTTGTGTTATCCTTAGTTTAGTTTACCTTAGGTTAAGTAGTTTGTAAATAACCAAGCTGTTGAGCCCCGTAGATTTACAAACATTTTATTAAAAAGAGCTCGTCGGTTTGACATTTTATCTAACAGTTATTGGTAAAGACCTGTTGTAAACGATTATTTGCTAATTTAATTTCTGCCCTGCAGGGAAGTTGCAGCCTTAAATTTTAATGATCTGGCTATCTTTAAATGGTTCAAAGATTACTTTTTGGGCAACCTAGTGTTTATATTGCCATTTGTGTTTCCTGTTTGCTTTAATAAACATTGAATGTTTGAAATACTACTGAAACACTGATTGTGTGGTCGTGTTCCAGTTTGATTTATTCATTAACCCAAAGTGTTTCTGCACCATTAATGTTATATATCTGTGTGTTAATTATTTTATTATTTTTATCAGTTATCAGTGCTCCATGTTTAAGTATGTTTGTGTCATATCTGTCTGTAAATTTTGGCGAGGCTAGGCATTTCCGGCTCATCGCCTTAGCTTGAACTTACCATTGTCTAAGGCGACATGAATCAATTTTGGTTGGGTGCGCACTGATGGGGCTTGCGCAGACGGTGGACAGGGAAATCGTGGTATGTCATGCCAGTCCGGTCAACATCGAACGAAAGCGGTACACAGGCCTGCAGAAACCTACAAATTTTGCAATTGATGAACATTGCCTTGAAAGTAACCCAGAATGTAATGGGGATGAAAGTACTGCACAAAAAATTCCTGTGTTGGGGCTGTACATATAAGGAGGCTTTCGAATTCCAGCTACGTGATAACGTTATCGACAAGGACATTGTATTTCAGTTTAGTCAAGCGAGATGCTGTACCCAAATTTCTCCAACAAAGCGGAGCGGAATACCGAGCACGACGAAAGTGAAGCGCAGCCGCAGGTCCGCGGACCGATTCCAGAGAGCGTGTCAGTTCCAATACTGCAGCCGGTACATCGAATGGTCAACACAAGACTCAGTGGAAGAGGTAGACGGAAGGAACGGAGTTAATGGTTTGATGTCTTGTAGATAGTCTTCCCCATTTAACAATGTATCCGCACACCAAACAAAGCTTGTAGGTATCATTGTTTTGGCAGTTTTGCAGACTTCAAATGGCATATCGAGGAGTTCGATGTTGAATTGCTTCTATTCAACTTAAATATTTGCTAGTTAAAATGGCAACTAAATAATTGAAGAAAATCACATTTCAATAGAAAACTATTCATTTCATTGTCTCCACGTCTTGTTTTCGATCAGATTCTACCTACCGTTTCACCAGTACTCTCCTCCACATTCTCCCACAACATAATATTTATTTCCTTACTTCCACAACAACTGTCTGCCTAGACCCTTGTCCGTTTTTATTTATCTCTAAGAATCTGTGACACCATAAAATAAAATATTTTAATATTGCCATATTTCATCAAAATGTGCAAATTTGTTGCATATTGATTTCCCCCCTAATTGTATTAATTTATGTGTAGTAATGTTCTATGCGTGAGGAGTCTTGGTACTCATAGAAGCTTTGAACATTTTAAAATTTTATTAATGTATTTTAAAAATGTGTATTTTAATCTTCTATGGATTGTAATGTTAATAATTTTGAGATTACTTTATTGTAATAGATTTACAGAGAATCTGGCTTAGGGATTTTATAAATGTATGTGTAATGTAAAAGCGTCTGGAAAGAACTAAAAAACGGAGAGAGCGTACGTGAATGGGAAAGGTTTTAAAGCGCGCCAAAGCAGCGCTGTTGCGCGTTACGAACGTTCTAGTTGAGAGAGTAGTGTCTGAGACTTCGACGGGTGAGCAGCGTGCAGCTGAGGCAGTGTTGTATCAAGACCAATATTGCAAGATTTTCTGGAAATGGCCCCGGATGACTAGCTGCAAATTGTGGGCAATGGCGTCTATATTGGTGGTTCAATTGCTTTACATTTCCGACGCCAAGAAGATTGCAAAAGCCACAGCGCTGTATGAGCCCATACTTGTACAACGGCGAGCCACGCACCTACTCTTCTCTGCGAACACAGGCAATGCACTCTTTATTACTTTTGTAAGCAAAAACTCATTTATGTACTTATTATGAATGACAACCAAATTTCATTTTAACCGGTGTTCCACCCGTCATTTTCCTAACTCACTGACATGGGTAGGCTCCTAACGTTGTAAGTGCAAAAGATTACCCCAGTGTCCTAAATACTCAATAATGCAGTGAAGAAACTGATTTTATTCCTTATAATTGCATTTTTTAACAAAAATAGGTGTGAAGTTTCTCAGACAGTGTTAGATTTATGAACAACCAGCAATTTAGTTAGCTTGTACAGTTTATTTTATTTATTTATTTATTTTTTTTACTGACCCACAATGTAACTTATTCAGTTCAGACTATTTAAAAAAAAAGAACAAAAGAATAATCTTTTGTAATCCATACTCTGTTTGGATTTGATATATTAGTGTAGACTTTTCTACTTTAGAAAGTAACTACCCTACAGTCATTCGACTTTACTGAAAGGTAACAATATAATTAGTTAAAGATAATTACAGTCTTACACTGCAACTACTTAGCCTGAAAGTCATTTTATTTGAATAAAACGAAAAGGTTTGTACCATATAAGTAAACTATTAATGCAGGAAAAGTGTTTTACAATTAAAGCACATAGTCTATATGAAAATATACAGTTGTCACCTATTAATACAAAGAAGTTTGCTAGTGTATATGAAAGCAGGCAATTTAGGCCTAGAATATACAAAGTTTAATATTTCCTACTAACTGCTTAGACTTTCCCCCAAATATTTGATACACCATCTTAATTATCCTACATTCATCAAGTATTTCATATTGATAGCACTTAATTACGTTCAACAAACTCCACTCATAATTTCAAACCGTTCGAAAAGCTTTCGTGATTACATGGTTAAAATCAAATATGTATCACATTAAGTTACTTATAAAGTAATAAATTGCTTTAAGAAGTTCTATGTGTGGCTGCCGTATAAATCACAATATGTCACTAGCAGAAACATATGAAATAAGTGTATGTGCAACGAAAATGGCCTGGCAGTGCACATAAGAAATTGCTCACTTTCATAATTTGAATAAGGAAAAAAAGTTAACGCATTTCTGGTGAATATGCAGCGTTACAAAAAAGCAAACGCAGTAACATATGATGTAACACTACATCGTGACCATGGCATTAGAATCACCATATTCCAACATTTTTCATCGTTACGTAATTTAAATATTTGTTTAGAGACATAAATTTCTCATTTTTTAAAATTTTTATTAAACTCAAATTAGATCACAGTAATTCAGAATAACAGTACTCTGGGAATACGTAGGTCAAAACACCTCGTATATCAAAGATCATTTCTCAGATTGCTATTACAAATAGTACCCACAGTGGAATTATTCTCTCTCTAAGTTACTTGCTCAGATTTCGAAGTGTGATGGCTCTCCGTGTAAGTTTCCATACGCGGTTTATTTCGAAGATAAGAAAGAACCGAGAAAAGTATTTATTTATTAATACAAACTTTTATATCGTGATCATACGCGAATGCGTGCATTATCTTTGGACTTTGATCGGGATAGGCTAGGACGGAAGAATTAGAAACTTCTGCCTCCCGTAATAAACTGATTAACATTCGTGATTTTGCAATTTGCACTTATTGTCAAGTTTAATGAAAAAAAAACCGTATCTGGAAGAGTTAAAGTATATAAGCAATGTAACAGGATCCAGAGACTTAATATAAATGAGACTTTGTTGTAAATATTAAATTCAAAATAGAGAATCTGTGGTACTTAAACAAGTCCTAAAAATTATTCAAGTATTTAGTTCCCTAATATTGTCCAAGAAGATTCCGAAAGTGAACATATATCTGTGAAATTCGCAATGATTCATTTAATATGTGAAAGAAAATATCTAACAGTTTTGATTAGAAGAAACTTGTAATGAAATTTTTTCTAAAGCATAATTCGATAGAAAGGAATCAGGTACAAATAATATCTTTCGTGACGGGCTTCAAACTGTCTGAACTACCGGGACTCAATGATTCAATTTTTTTTAGGTTCATTAAATATCAGTCCTTGAGAAACGGAATTTCATGCTCAAACATTATAAAAAGAATTTAATTTTATTTGATACGCAGAACCAATATTTACAGTATGAAAAATTCAACAAAGGTATAAATTTTATTAATTACGAAGGAGTACCAGGTCTACCAACATAAATTTCATACTCTTCTATATGTGTTTATCTCTCTATGTGTTTAGCTCTCTATGTGTTTAACTCACATATCACATATCTTAAAGTTTTACACGCGGCTTCATTCCAAGATTGGAAACAAGCCGAAAAAATATTTAAAATTTAATATAAACTCTTATATCGTGATCATACGGGAAAGCGAACATTATTTTTGGACTTTGATCGGGATAGGCTAGGACGAAAGAATTAGAAACTTCTGCCTGCCGTAATAAACTGATGAACATTCTTGAGAGAGATTAATACAAACAAACTTTGACGAAAATAATCACGAATTGTGAACTTATAAAGTGTGTACTGTGAAGGTGTTATGAATGTAACTATTGATTTCAGAATAGAGATTCTATGAAGCTTAAAAAAGTCTTAAACAGTTATTCGAGTATTTAGTTCCCTAATATTGACCCAGCATATTCTAAAAGTGAAAAATATTTCTGTAACATTCCTAAGAAATTAATTAATGTGTGAAGGAATATATCTAACAGTTTTGGTCAGGAGAAACTTATGGTGAAATTTTCTAAAGAATAATTCTATAAAGGAAAAGGCTGAGACAAAAACAGTATCTTTGTGACGGGCGTCAAATTATCTGAACTACCGGGACTCAATTATTCAAATTTTTATTCTTTGGTTTATTAAATATTAGCCCCTGAGAAACGGATTTTCATGCTCAAACATTACAAAAAGAAACATTCAACAAAGATATAAATTTAATTATTGCGAAGTACCAGGCCTACCAAATTAATTTTCATACTGAGGTGACAAATAGAATTTTGAACCTATACATCCAATACAACTGTGAAAATCAAGACGTAATCTACAGCTTAAAAGTCGCAAGCTAAAGCCAAATATAAAACGAAGTAAACACAACTGTCGCCCCAGTCACCAAACCAAACCATGTCGCAGCCCAGTCACAGATAACAAATAAGATTTTGAACCCATCCATCCACTACAACTGTGAACATGAAGCCGGATCTACAGCTTGCAAGTCACAAGCTAAAACCAAAATGCAAGATAACCAACCTGAAGCCCCTCGACGAGTCACAATGAATATACTCAGAAGATAGCATTGCGAAACACAAATATTGTGACACAGGAACGAGGACACACTGACACACTGCACACATTAAAATTTAATGATGTCACATATACCATTAAAGAAGAGGGTAAAACGACTGTGAAGTTACAAAAAAAAGCAGACACAACAGCTGTTCCCCACAGTGTGGCCATTTTCTTGTGGTTTGGTTCCCTTCCGCTGGCAGGAGAGCTCCTATTTCTGCAGGGCTCCTCGGTCATCGACCTCAGAAAGACAGTCGGCGCGGTAAATTTGCAAGTCAGGCAGACAGGGAAGGCGGACGGGCGGTCTCTGTGGACGGAGGGGAGCGTTGGAGACCTGCTGTCTCACAGGCAGGAAAGAGGAGATTCAATGCGTTGAGGGAACACTTGCTGTGTCAGACAATTTTCAATGTCCAGACTCTAGTTCTTATCTCCAAATACGACAACGACTTTACTATCAAAAATGGTCAGACAGGTAATCGGGACATTTTATTTGTCTCAGGGCCGGTTTGTCAATGTCTCGTTAAGTTCCAGTTAAGATTTTAAGTTGCCGTTAACGAAGAATTCGTTATGAGTTAACCAGACGTTAAAAGACCTCAAACAGGCCGTTAAGTTAACGAGTAAAGTTCTGTTCGTTACATGGCTAACGACCAGTTAAGTTATGATCTGTATGAAAATGGCAGGATTCCAAAGCGGTAAAATATATTCACTTGGTAAAGACCGATTTATCGAACAAAATAACATAAGTACTACATTTATGAAAACCTAGTGTGGAATTCAGGTTTACTGGAAAATTGTTTCGTCATATTTCTCGCCCCATCCATGTCAGTACCAATTAGATGAGTTTGATATATTGCAGATATTGCGATGTTGCGATATCAAAATACAAACTTACGGGTAACGACTAGTTAAGTGACAATCGATATGATGGCAAGGGTCGAAATAAGAGATTTGGTTGAAAATTACGACGATGTCAATATTTTGGACGATCTAGAGGTCATTGCCTCTATAAGACGTCCTAGACGTATTTATGTTCGTCCAAATCATTTCGAATGCTGGGATGATGCTGAATTTGTTAGTCGTTTTCGTCTTCGAAAAGCCTCTTTGGAAACGCTGCATGAAACACCCCACGACCGTCTGAAGAGTACAACAGATAGTAACGTATTTTGTAAGTTATCAGTCGTAATAGAAAAACAGAATACATTATTTACGTCTATAAGCTTAATAATTCAGTATTTACTTATGCTTGTTGCGCCTAGTGTAAGGCCTAAAATGTGCTTTCTTCCTCCGGTCTAAGGAAAATTTCACTTTCGCCTATGTGCAAGTTATTGCTTGCAAGAAGGTACTACGCACTTGGCGGTATGTTATCGTACTAGGCCGTTAGAAGTTTTGTTGTCCTACATGTTCCATGGACAGCATTGGTCCTTACATTTCTCTATTAACGACACAAAACTCTCGCACTAACTTCTTGTAAAATTCGATCTTCTTTCACGTTTGTTTGCCATAGCACCAAATAACAACTGTCTGCTCACCTCTTTCAGTCAAATATGGCGTACAGCTGTTTATTCAGACGGAACTTTCATTTGTTTCTATTGCCAAGATAGTCAAAATATATCGCACCTTCTCGTTACTCCAGGTTAGCAAACGAGAGGTGTATCTGGCAATGACAAACGCAATGCACTTAACAAGCACATTTAACTGGACGTTAAAGGCATCTTCTCGTTAACTAACGAGAAGATTAACGAGAGATGGACGAACCGTCCCTTAGTCAATCGAAATACTCTTTCCAGTGTTACGTATAATAGATTTACATTTGCATTTTCTCTTTCCAGACTGCCAGTATCTATCGACGTATGACCGAACCCTATAACACTAAGGGTCAAAACTGGTGTGCGTGCAGCATAATGATATGAACATAGTATTACACTCCTGTACAGAACAACATCTTATGAGCCTTCCAGGAAAACTCTTGCCGCATGTTTACGGGAGACTACTGGCTCTTTTGGAAAAAAGAGTAAAATATACAAATATTATAATCATTTCTTAAAAAATACGGTACAATGAGAACAGACTTCTACAAAAAATATTTAACTGATGTGATGAAGCCCTACGTGCAAGAGAATAAATGTCTTCTGTTGATTGACTTGTGGGGACGACAAAGATATTCACAAACATACAACGAACCAAGGAGGTTAAAATACGGGGAGACGGCTCTACTATGCAAAGCTTAGCCTTTGATGGAAGCCAGTCCGCCATCTTGTGGAGCCAAGGAAATATGTTTTCAGATTAAAGCACTCTATGATTCTTCCCCTGTAAACTTTCATACATGTAAATGACTATGTAATATATATTTGATATAATATACTTTTGTGGACAGTTAAATACACACTAGGCACGACAAATGCTATTCGGTTAGCGTTCTGCTCACACCACTGGGAATAAACGTGACATCATTTTTACGTCACACGCTGTATCGAGACCGCGTAGACAGCTATCGACTATTGCCGGTAATCGATACTTTAATGTGACAGACACCATCTTGATTTGCCGTATTTCTAAGAGTTTTGGTATTATAATATGCAGTAAGACGTTTCATTGAAACAACACATTACAGATGAATCATAAAAACCGTTCTCGGCTAAATTTCTTATCACTAGAAGTAAATAATAATGCACCAACAGTCAAAAATTCCTGAAACTATAGTAGATAATTATACTCAAACGCCTCAATTCTGGATGTCGTCATAGCGTAGTGGTTAGCGTTAGAGGTCCAGAAGGCGGGGGTTTTTGGTTCGAAACTCCTAGTATGGATCTATTTTTTTAATCTCACAGTTTGTAACGTAATGTAGATGTTGCTTAATCGTAACACATTGTGGGCCTTTCTTAGTCATATAACGGTAGTATCGTATGCAATACATGATGTTTCCTGTAACAGAGCGCTGTCTTAGGAATTAGTGACATCGATTTGGTGACTTGGGTCTGATTAGAAAACGGTGACTGGAATTTCCGGAAGTGATACGGCCAGAAACGGCATTTCTATTGAGAATGGACGTCGTGGAAATGATCCGACCAGCAGTCATATTTCTGTTTTCCTTATCAAAAATATTTGACCTTTGTTAAAAATATCTAACGATTTCTGGGGATATGGTTATAGACAAGTCAAAAGTAAACGTTTAATACCCTACATTGGAATAGTAAAAGACACTTAATGTATGGTATACAATATCTCTCCAAACAGCAATCACAGGATGAATAAATAAATAAACTGATGATAAGTAAAATAAGTGACGATGCCATTTATATTGTTCGCTTCTCAGAAATATTTCGCTGTTTATTTCCGAATAGCTTGTGATTTGCGAGCTTGTGGTTAGACCGATATTCCTAGCTTATCTCAATATTTGGCTGTTTATTTTCGAAAGTATCGTGATTTGCGAGAGAGTGGTTAGAACGATATTCCTTGCTTGTTGCCAATATTTGGTACGATAGTTTATTTCTGAATATTTTACTATTGCGGAGGTTTTGGATAGTCAAGACCCTATGGGGTAAACTTCAGAATGCAACGATTTACAGTCACTGGAAGAGGAATGGTCAAGGTACAGGGACACACTACTGGAAGCAGCTAGAGAATGTCTTGGAACAGTAGTGTGTAAAGGTAGGAAGAAGCAGACAGCCTGGAGGAATGACACAGTCAAGGCAGCCTGTAAAAAGAAAAAGAAGGCATATCAAAAATGGCTCCATACTAGAAATCAGGCATACAGAGAAAGTTATGTTAAAGAAATAAAAAAAACCAAACGGATAATTGCAGAATCCAAGCAGAAATCATGGGAAGACTTTGGAAACAAGCTAGAATCCCTGGGCCAAGCCGCGGGAAAACCATTTTGGAGCGTAATTAGCAATTTTCGAAAGGGAGGGAAGAAGGAATTAACAAGTGTTTTGGACAGGTCAGGAAAGCTGCTAGTCAATCCTGTGGATGCCTTGGGCAGATGGAGGGAATATTTTGAAGAATTGCTCAATGTAGGTGAAACGTACAATGATGTATCAGATTTTCAGGTAGAATGGGATAGGAACGACGATGGAAACAGGATCTCATTTGAGGAAGTGGAGAAAATGGTCAGTAGATTACAGTGCAATAAAGCGGCTGGGGTGGATGAAATTAAGCCGTAAATCGTCAAATACAGTGGAATATCAGGTCTCAATACAAGATAACTGAAAAGGCGTGGAAATCGCAACAGGTTCCGTCTGACTGGACGAAAGCGGTAATCACGCCAATTTTCAAACATGGGAACAGAAAAGATTGCAACAACTATCGAGGTATCTCTTTAATTAGCGTTGTAGGCAAAATATTCTCAGGTATTGTTAAAAGGAGAGTGCGAGGAGAAGTTAGATGAAAATCAGTGAGGGTTTAGGCCTCTTAGAGGCAGGTAATGGAAAAGTGCTATGAGTGAAACAGGGAATTGTATCTGTGTTTCATAGATCTGGAAAAGGCTTATGACCGTGTTCCTAGGAGGAAGCTACTGTCGGTTCTTCAAGATTATGGTATAGGAGGCAAACTTCTGCAGGCAATTAAAGGGCTTTACGTAGACTGTCAGGCAGCAGTTAGAGTAGATGGCAAATTAAGCTCATGGTTCAGGGTAGTTTCAGGGGTAAGACAAGGCTGTAACCTGTCACCACTGTTGTTCATACTATTCATGGATCGTATGTTGAAAACAGTAGACTGGCAGGGCGGGATGAAAGTAGGTGAAAACAAAATAAGCAGTCTCGCATATGCGGATGACTTAGTTGCAATGGCCGATTCGATTGAAAGGTTGCAAACTAATATTGCAGAGCTCGATCAGAGGTGCAAGGATTGTGATATGAAGATCAGCATCTCCAAAACGAAAGTAATGTCTGTGGGAAAGAGATTCAAACAGATTGAGTGCCAAATAGGAGGAACAAAGTTAGAACAGGTAGACAGTTTCAAGTACCTGGGATGTATTTTCTCACAGGATGGCAACATAGCGAAAGAACTGGAATCGAGTTGCAGCAAAGCTAATGCAGTGAGTGCTCATCTAAGGTCTACTCTCTTCTGCAAGAAGGAAGTAAGTACCAAGATTAAGTTAGCAGTGCACCGCTCTATCTTTCGACCAACTTTATTGTATGGGAGTGAAAGTTGAGTGGATACAGGTTACCTTATTCATAAGATACAGGTTACAGATATGAAAATAGCAAGAATGATTGCAAGTACCAATATATGGGAACAATGTCAGGAGGGCGTCCATAATGAGGAAATCAAAGAAAAGCTGAGAATGAACACCATAGATGAAGCAGTTATAGCGAACAGACTGAGATGTTGGGGTCATGTTACACGCATGAGAGAAGCAAGGTCACCTAAGAGACTCATGAGCTCGGCAGCGGAGGGTAAGAGGAGTCGAGGTAGACCAAGAAGAAAGTACTTAGATTCGGTGCAGAATGATTTTGAAGTAAAAGGCATAACATCAGACGAGGCATCAATGTTATCATTGAATAGGGGATCATGGAGGAATTTTATTAGAGGTACTATGCTCCAGACTGAACGCTGAAAGGCATAATCAGTCTCTAATGATGATGATGATGATGATGATGATGGCCGGCCGCGGTGGCCGAGTAGACTGAGGCGCTCCAGTCACGGTCTGCACGGCTACTACGGTCGGGGGTTCGAATCCCCCCTCGGGCATGGATATTTGTGCCGTCCTAGTTCGTAAGTAGTTCATAAGTAGTTTGTAAGTTTAGGGACTGATGACCCCGTAGTTAAGTCCCATAGACTATACAAACATTTGAACATTTTGATGATGATGATGCAAATGTAGCTATACAGTTTACTCTGAGAATACTAACAGCGCCGTCTGCTGGCATCTCTACATCCTAATGTTGATTCCAGAGTCTTAATTTTGCAAAAATTTGAGACCCGAAGTTCTTTCATAATCCGTTAGAAATATTCATTTTAATCATAGTTTGATGTTGTCTACACAGACTACAAAGAGCATTACCTAATTCGCTAGGCCTATTTCGAATAAGGTCATTACACTTTTTAACATTTCAGCTTAAACCCATTACTCACCTCCCTGGGGAAAAGGGTAGTGTATTGTATCCAGATCTATTCTTAACATACATCAGTGGCACTACCACGATGGCGAAGAAAGGAACATAAAATGGAAACGGCTCACAATAACTATATCAGGATAAAGTAGCGAAACCGGGTGATGTCAGTGTTTGTTTATAACCTACCGTACCGAGAACGAGGTGTTTTCATGCTACCATTAAATAAGGCAATACCCAAGCATGTCACTTCAATGTTCAAATGTTAGTTAAGCTAATGGGACTTAACCACTGGGTCATCAGTCCCTAAACTTAAAAACTACTTGTGAACTAACCTATACTAAGGACGGCACAAATATCCATGCCCGAGGGGGGATTCGAACCCCCGACCATAGTGGCCGTGCAGACCGTGACTGGAGCGTCTCAGTCCCCTCGGCCACCGCGGCCGGCAGCATGTCACTTTTGCAGCAGACTGTAATCGAACCAACAACGACATTTATTATGATATGATAGCTATTGAAATAAACTAATTCACATTACACGAGCATATCACGTTTGCACCAAGTTATGTGACCGCAAGTCGATAGCTCTTCGTCCGATCTTCTATAAAGCGTGTGACGTAAAAATGACGTCACGTTTGTTCCAAGCTGTGTGAGCAGAACGCTATTGGCACCATAATATGGCGGCAATGACTTCACTTCTGTGGCGTTAAAGGCATCTCTCCCTATTCTAACCTCCTTGCAACAAACAGTTGCAACTTGAAGACGGATCACCAACGTGTAGTGTGAAAGAAATTCCCGTCAAATGTACGCCACTAAGGTAGCCCTGCAATGTATACTTTTATCATCAGGTGAATAAAGAAAATTCAAAACTGCACTTACCTCATCGTAAAACAAAAGGAATCACTTCCTGCGAAGCTTGCATCAAACTACATTCTGTTGTACAACACCAGGTATCCTCTCAAGTGCTCAGTGACGTACTGCGTTACGCGTGTTTCGGTGCTGGACTGTTGGACGAAACAAGCTGTTTTTCGAATGTCAATCACATTTTTTTTTTCTATGGAAACAGAAATAAAACGATGTCACTGAAAAATTGCGGCGTTTACAACGAGTGCAAGATGCGGTCAAAGTGTTTTCCCTGTTTCTTCAATGAATATCACCCCTATATATATTACTGATCATCTGCAAAAGAATGGAAGAACAGACTTACGTAAACGACATTTCCGTGTACGCGTTAACTGCAATCCCTTTGTAATGTTTGCAGTCATGAATTGCATCCTATGGCGAAGGGAAGACAATTTTATTGCGAATCCGATCTGTTACCTTTAAACCAAACACCGTTTCCTAAACACAGTCCCACAGGAACCATTGATGCGGTACAAATCGTGACAGATACGTATCAGAATTCCTTTTATCTTCTAAACGCTTGGCCATTTGGAGTTCCCATATAGGGCGCTTTCATGTTTCACAACGTCCTACATACACCAAAAATAGGATGAATTCGGCGATGACGAGTAGGCATTCTCTCGTTGTTAGTTACCTTGTACGTGGGCAATTCGGGGAAAAAGTTTCGATAAAAATATTTCAAAAGCCCTATTTTCTTGGAATTTAGTTACATTCCAGTGAATGGTAAACTCCATTTGTCAATTTTCACGATCATATCGATATAGATTAAAACATTTGTCATCAATATATAGGCTTTAAGTGTCCTTCTCCCTTAATTCTATCTCTTGTGATTGTAGCCATTCCATCACGTTCTCCTTGACTTCCTAATACTATGAGAGTTCAGAAATGGGGAAATGGTGGTTCTGTGTGATAACTTTAGACAATATTGATTGCAATGATATCATCATTGACAGCAAATAGTTGGCCACTTCATTCGTTTTTCATTCATTTAGCTCACGATGAAATGCTGCTGCTGTCATTTGTGTTGCCAAATGAAAACATAACGCTCTACGACCCTCACTCTTCGCGTGATCCTCTCATTTAAAACACTTCTGAACAAGGTAAATGGCCAAATACAGCCTAACAGTTAAACTGCCACCATAAACCAAAATTATCGATTCTAGTAAGCCTCCTTCACGTGACGTAAGTCCACTTTTCATACTACTATTATGTTGTATGCATTATGTTGTATGCACTGCCTGACAGATAAAGTGATTCTCCCACTACCTTATTATTGAACTGCTTGGAATATTGAACGACAAACACAAGGTCGTATGCAGTTGCAGGTGGAATGTTGCCACCAGTAAGTAGTATATCCTACCACAGCTTTATGTGGTTGGGATCGATATTAAACCGCATTTGAATACTCCCGTGCGGCAAGTTTGTCAGCAGTTGTTAAAATTTCTGCAGGTTGTTAATGGGACAGAGGCACTTCTCATCCAACATGTTCTTAATTGTTGAGATGTCTGTGGACCATTCTGGCCATGGACTTTCATGGCAGCATAATTCATCCCTTTCTGTGCCAAAGTCAGATTTAACCTTGAATAGTGAATGCCGTCCTTTCTCCTAGTGTTGTAGATGTTCACTATGCAATTATGTTAATAACAAATTTCATAAGAGAATACATATATTGTGAAGATCCATAAATCGTTATATAAATGTATGTAAGCTTGAATTGGGTGGGATACCGATTACACACTTTTGTGCAATGAATACATTTTACCTACGGTTTAATTGTCCAGAATATAATCCCATATGAAAGCAGTGAACGGAAATAGGCATAGTATCCTAATTTCACTGAGATGTATGGCACCAAACTTTGCAATGACCCTGATAGCATAAGTAGCTGACATCGAACGTTTCTTCCAATTCAATCCCTCATCAATGCTAGCACCTGAAGAATTTGAATATTCTATATTAGCTACAAATTTCTCCTCAAAGAGTATATTCATGACTGATATCAAGGCTTTTATTCTATAAAACTGTAGTCAAAGTTTAATGAGAGTCGAATTCTAGAGAACCATTTAATAGCTTTCTGAAAAACATCGTTTACAACTTCATCAGTTAATTCCTGTTTGTCAGGCTTCATATTGATACTTAAGAATAGCAAAGGACCCAAGACCGAACCTTGTGAGACCCTATTTTTTTATAGTTCCCCAGTTAGAGGAAATAGCTTGTTCTTGCGTATTATGTGAGCTGTCAATGGTAACTGATGCACGGGGATGATAGGAGACCAATCCTACAGATTCGAATCATCGAGTCACTTGTACCGTCTCCAGAACATATTCGTGGATGGCGGGTAATGAAGTCACACGACCTCACATTGCCTGGTGCGGCATACGACTCTCTTTCCTCCTGGTGGCTTTTCTTGATCGGTCAGAATCTGCTAGATCGATGGCTGCCCTCATGTACCAACTGATTATGACATCCGGCTAGTGTAATATCTGATTCGCTCATATTCCTGCATCTTCACGATACTACTTTCCGTTTCACGCAAGTAACACAGGTGCAGCCATCTTCACTGGTGTTTCGTAGTGTGCGCATACGTCTTGCTTTAGTGTCTTGACTTAGGCAGTTGAATGTTATCAACTTCGCAAAAACAGGGCAGTGAGATCACAAAATGAAATTTGGTCGGTTTTCAACACCTTAAAGAGCCATGTGAAACTTATTTGCTTATACATCCAAGGTATGTACGTATACGGAAATGGGTTAGTATTGGAACACTATAGTTGCAACCTTTTTTTATCAGGAAGAGTATACAATAATCAGTTAATCTGAATAAAATCTGTGGATAATCCAATCATCCACTATCCCCCCCCCACCCCGTCCAAAACCTGTTTTTAACAGTTACGGATGTAAAAGACTCAGTATTTTCGAAGTTGTAAAGAAAGTATTATAAACTGAAATGTAACTTGTTAAGTAGTAATTTGCGCTTTCGTTTTTCCTTAAACATAGGCTCATATCATCGAAACCTTTGTTCGAATATACCTCTTTGGTCTAGGAGGTGTCTCATGGACGATGTACGTTATTAAACATACATAATTTTGTTACCTGTTGTTTCTCATACTGCGGGTGTTTAGAAAGGTCCCGCAAGCATGAAGAGCCGGCCGCGGTGGCCGAGGAGACTGAGGCGCTCCAGTCACGGTCCGCACGGCCACTACGGTCGGGGGTTCGAATCCCCCTTCGGGCATGGATATTTGTGCCGTCCTTAGGATTAGCTAGTTGATAAGTAGTTTGTAAGTTTAGGGACTGATGACCCCGTAGTTAAGTCCCATAAGCTTTACAAACATTTGATTTTGAAGCATGAAGAAAACTACTGCGATCACCTAATTCAATAGTCTTGACGCAGCTACAGTTCAACGAAATGTTTCGAGAGCACAGAAAACAAAGTAAATTTAGTGTAAAATCTACCAGATGTAATGTTAACCTTGAGGAAGTGGAGGACTTGAGACTGGCCACCCAGACACAAAACTGTTTCCAATTCCAAGGTGATCTGTATAAGCAGTTAGATGGATTATCTATGTGGTCCCCTCTTAGTCCACGCTTAGTTGAGATATTCATGGACAGTTTTGATTTTTTTTTCTTTTTTTTTTGAGAGAGAGAGAGTACCTTTGAGTACAAATATCAAATACTGTTTCAGATATGTTGATGATGTACTATGTATTTTAAGGACAGGTACTACAAGGCAACTCAACACATTTTTCCATAACCTGAACAGTCAACATAAAAACATTCAGTTCACTATGGAGATTGGCAATAAATCCATTAACAACCTAGATCTCAATATTGACATTATTGCAAACACACACTTTTACAAAATTTACAGAAATCCACAATTACAGGCACAGTAATACCTTCCACCTCACAACTCCCAGTAGCACATAAACATGCTGCTTTCCACTCAATGGTACACCGTCTCCAATCTATTCCAATCTCCAAAGAAAATTTCAATGTAGAGTTGGACTCAATAAAGTTTATTGCCTCAATCATGACTATGATCCAGTCCTAATTGACCATATCTTGCAGAGGAAACAAAAACAGGAAGTTCTACAATATGCTCCTCCTGCTGGCCCTTCCACTATTTGTAAGAAGTGGTGTACTATTCCAAATCCAGGACAGGTATCACACATTGTAGTAAAAACTCTGAAATCCTGTAACTACAGGGTTTCCTAATATGTCATTAACACAACTGCCCAATTTATTTTCAATAGCAAAGCCAAGCCCCAGCTATTAGTCAATAGTTACAAGTTTTACATTGGCCAATCAGGAAGGTACAAAGCAACTAGGCTATGAGAGCATGAATGCAGTTAGATGTTGCAAAATCGTGACTCCACTTTTGCTGAACATATTCTGAGTGAGGGTCACAGACACCAACCACGGTCCCAAGTACTCTACTTAGCCAGCAAAGGGCAGAAACTAAATATACTATCTGGCTCACAGTCCAGGCTTAATATTAAAAGATAAAATAGTCCTCAGTACTTCACGACTTCTGAACCCACACTCATCCACAGAATATCCAGGCCTGTTCCATTTTATTCCACCACTTCTTGTATCTTCATATTTTACCTTACTCTATTGTGAAGTCAGCATATGTTTGTAACAGTTCCCAGTACTTTCGTCTAACATTTACTTTACTGATATGAAGTTGTAAATCAAATTTAAAATTTGTACAGCCAGGCTTATGACCATGTTCCTAGGAGGAAGCTATTGTCAGTTCTTCAAGATTATGGTATAGGAGGCAAACTTCTGCAGGCAATTAAAGGGCTTTACGCAGACTGTCAGGCAGCAGTTAGAGTAGATGGCAAATTAAGATCATGGTTCAGGGTAGTTTCAGGGGTAAGACAAGGCTGTAATCTGTCACCACTGTTGTTCATACTATTCATGGATCATATGTTGAAAACAGTAGACTGGCAGGGCGGGATTAAAGTAGATGAAAACAAAATAAGCAGTCTCGCATATGCGGATGACTTGGATGTAACGGCCGATTCGATTGAAAGGTTGCAAACTAAAATTTTAGAGCTCCACCAGAGGTGTAAGGATTGTGATATGAAGATCAGCATCTCCAAAACGAAAGTAATGTCTGTGGGAAGGAGATTCAAACAGATTGAATGCCAAATAGGAGGAGCAAAGTTAGAACAGGTAGACAGTTTCAAGTACCTGGGATGTATTTTCTCACAGGATGGCAACATAGCGAATGAACTGGAATCGAGTTGCAGCAAAGCTAATGCAGTGAGTGCTCAGCTAAGATCTACTCTCTTCTGCAAGAAGGAAGTAAGTACGAAGACTAAGTTAGCAGTGCACCGCTCTATCTTTCGACCAACTTTGTTGTATGGGAGTGAAAGTTGGGCGGATACAGAGTACCTTATTCATAAGATAGAGGTTACAGATATGAAAGTAGCAAGAATGATTGCAGGCACTAATAGATGGGAAGAATGGTAGGAGGGTGTCCATAATGAGGAAATCAAAGAAAAGCTGAGAATGAACACCATAGATGAAGCAGTTAGAGCGAACAGACTGAGATGTTGGGGTCATGTTACACGCATGGGAGAAGCAAGGTTACCTAAGAGAATCATGAGCGCGTCAGTGGAGGGTAAGAGGAGTCGAGGTAGACCAAGAAGAAAGTACTTAGATTCGGTGCAGAATGATTTTGAAGTGAAAGGCATAACATCAGACGAGGCATCAATGTTATCATTGAATAGGGGATCATGGAGGAATTTTATTAGAGGTACTATGCTCCAGACTGAACGCTGAAAGGCATAATCAGTCTCTAATGCTGATGATGATGACTATTCATCTACTTTCTATGTTAATACCAGTCTAGCTTTCCGTTGTATAACACCAGCTTTGTATTTTCCTTTATTAGTACTAACATTCAAAATTATTCTGTACTCCGTTCTTACAGTAACTCTTTATTTAGTTGAACCCTGTAATTGAATATGTTTATTTTCACCGTTTTTTAGTTCGAGTGCATACCTCCGATTTGTTAAGCTTCTTAATTCTCCAATGCACCTCACCTACACACTCTCATCTAACCCCTATATCTTTATCAACAAATAATACAATTCCTTGAGGGAACATTGTCTCGTTATACCAAAGGGATTAAACATAAGGAGAGGCATTGAATTAAAATTAAAATTTATGCTCTGGCTGGGTTGGAATCCCGGTCACCGCATAAATTGTAATTCAATGCCTCTCCTCATGTTTAATATCCTATATTTTTGTCTGTTTGCTTATTTAGTTATAAAAGTGTGCCAGGTTTCTAATATTTCTAATATTTGTGTCACTTTGTATTTTGAACAACCCCAAAAAACATTAGATTCTCGTTTAATTTTAATTTTATTTTTTCTTATTTTTATTCACTATAGTCATGTTGTAAGAATTTATGTTTTCAGTATTTCTCTACGTATGGTTTTTATGTTTCCTTTTTTCAGTACTATTATTTTGCAGATTTCATTCAAATATTTATTTATTTGAATTCTAACTCCTCCATCAAAGAAGTTAATCTACACTCTTCAGGTTGACTGACAGCACAGGTTCTTTGACTGAACTTCAGTAAATGTCTGATGATGGCCTAATAAGCCGAAAATCGATACATGAAATAAACAAATCTGTAGAACAAACACAAAATTGTGTATTTTAATTTTTATAGTGAAAATAGTTGTATATGAAAGGATAAAAAAGAATGAGACATTAAAGACACATCTTTATCCTTCTACATAATATCCAAGAACAATGAGACATTTGACAAACCGCTTTATAAGCTTCAAAAAACCGTCCAGGAAAAAATCAGGGCGTTGCATACGGAAAAAGCGTTAAACGACTATGTAATGGAAACATCCGTCATCAACTGTACGAAAGAAGTTCAAAAGCACTCCGACTGCAGGTAAAGTGCTACTCACCGTTTTCTGGGACGACGAAGGAGTTTTGTTGCTGGACGTTTTGGAGGATGCAACCATCAATGCTGCGCAGTACTGTGCCAATTTGTCGAAATTGAAAGAGGTGAATCGGAAAAAGCGGCCTCGGTACAGCCCTGGTCTCGTAACAAGTGTTTTCATCTGTGTACAGCTTTGAAGAAGACTCTTCGGAAGGCGCTTTGGAAGCAGTGCTGACGTCAGACTTGCCGTTAACGCTTCTTCCGTATGCAAGGCTCTGATATTTTCCTAGAAGCCTTTTTGAAGCTTATAATGCGGCATCAGAAATGCCTCATGTCTCAATGTACTTGGAAATTATGTAGAAAAATAATGATATGTTTCCAAATCACCGTCGTAACAGGATGTAGGCTGGAACGTGAAGGAATTTATTATTATAACTGGGTAACTACGAACAGCACGCTGTACTGGGTGACGGGGAGGGTAAAGTACCTTATCACCTCTTGGAGACTATCAGGCATAAACCAGCTTGGAGTAAACAAAGTTGGTATCTTATACACATTTTCGCCTCAGTTACGTTTAACCGATTAACTTCGATTTTCATTAAGGGTCCTGGGGAACATAACAGGTGGAAGATTGCTGCAGCTCTGTACGCTGCCGTGGCTATCGTGAGAAGGGCGACAGAAGGGGCAATTGCAAAAGCGCCTGGCAACAGCGGCGTCACCGCCACAGTTTCAGGAGAAAAGCAGGCAACTGCTGTACAGTGCGTGTTCAACGTCTAAAATATACTGTGGAGGATCGAAACACTCACAGAAAGGAAAGTGTGATAATTGACTACTAACTAAAAATAAATTATACTTTCTAACACAATAAAATTACTAAATCCGCTGCACTAGTTCTCCATACCACGACACGACAAAACATGTAAGTAATAAATCGCATGTAAACAGCGTCAGATGTTGATTACGCTTTTAACGATTAGTTATTGAACGAAAAGTCTCAAAAGTTTAATTGATACCATTATAAAAAAACTTTTGGTTGCATCTTACATTTTTAAAGATCAATTTACAGTTCTTCCGTCGAAAGCGACTGATTGAGAACTATTCTGTGCTCTGGTGGGTAATTTTATAGTTTATGTTTTTGTCATACGGTCTATTTCATTTATGGATCATCATATAAAAAATTGCAGTACTTGTTTCTTCCGTATATATTCCCCTTCCTAACATCAATTTAGAAGAAAATGCTTTCTTGTTTTCTTAGTTCCATTATTTTCACATTTCATAAAACTCGTAATATTATGGGTTATCAGTTCATGATTAGCGTATCTTACTACCACGAAACCAGAATTCTTCGTAACTTCATACTTATTTTTATTTGAAGTATTGAATCTATTAACCTCAGAAATTCAAAAGGTGGAGACCTCTTTCTCTTGCTATATGTACCTATCACACCATAGTGTTAGAAGGATTGAAGTCAATACTGCAGTAACTACAAACGAGGTTCAAGGTCAGAGAAAGAATTAAAGTGACTTAGAGGCAATGGAAGGAAACGGGCATAGAAAGGGGGGAGACAGCTATAGCATTACTAACTCTTCTTTTGCCAGCAGTACCCTCTATTACTGGTTCTGCTATTACTACCACTACTGTTACTATTATTATGTTACCGATCTTCTGACTGGTTTAATGGTCTCCATCACGAATTTATACCCAGAGCTGATATCGTCGTCATCTCAGTATACCATCCAATGCTCTTTTTTATGTGTTGGGTATTGTACAGTTGCTGGGATCCGTAAAATTACGAATTACGCTTATTTAGTGAACTCAATCAGTGGCCCCATCTTTGTAATTCCTCACCCCCGCCTCTCTCGCTCTCTCTCTCTCTCTCTCTCTCTCTCATATATATATATATATATATATGTGTGTGTGTGTGTGTGTGTGTGTGTGTGTGTGTGTGTGTGTGTGCAAGATTCAAACCAAAAATACGCAAATGACACACAATGAAAGGGTATTTACAGTTGACGAAAGATGGGAAATGTCAGAACGAATGAAAAGATACTGAGCATTTGTGAAAGGACGAAACATGCAGTTATCAAAGAGGAGGACGGGAAAAGGATTGACTTAAGTGGTCAAATGAAGCTGCAAAAGCAAATTTAAATACCTCACTACTGAGAAACAAACAAACTGGTCTCTAGCGTTTACTTCATCAATTAAGACCTTGGACAACTTGTAGAATAAATGTTCAAATGTTTTAGAACTTATGGGACTTAACTACGGGGTCATCAGTCCCTAAGCTTAAAAACTACTTATGAACTAGCTAAGACTAAGGACATCACAAATATCCATGCCCGAGGGGGGATTCGAACCCCCGACCGTAGTGGCGGTGCAGACCGTGACTGGAGTGCCTTAGTCTCCTCGGCCACCGCGGCCGGCCAACTTGTAGAATAAATCTCGTCATTAAATAATACATTAATAACAAAATGTAATCAATCTGTACAATAAATATACATAATACTCCAAGTTCTTGACGTCATCCAATCAATACAACTCATAAAGTTAAATTATGTTTCCTTCTTTAAATAATTAAGAGTAATATGGAACAATATAACTTCATTCATCAAAACGGTTCCATCCCTTTTCTTTTTTTTCAGAAACACAGGAAACTGTAGGATGTGTTCAATGCCGTCCCTGTATACTCAACAACCTTGTTATCAGCCTTCACGTTCCTTTTGATTTTACCTGATGATCCACATTTCACCTGTTAGGAAGTGTCCAGTACCGTCCATCTACATTCAAACCATTTGTTACTAGGTTTGAAGTCCTGTCGTATTACTCAAGGACCCAGTATTATATACTCCTGAAACACTAAAATACTAGACACCAGGCCTATACACTTACGATTCACAACTCATGAATACTACATATGAACTAAACATTTAGTTCTATCAAGGCAATATTTTACTATACAATCCGAATAGATTCACATCCTTCTACATAATCACAATACAACATAAACGTCATGGACACCACGGCAGAAACAAGAGTAGTACAAGCAACTGTTCACCAAGAATTTGGAGTGGAGCAAACATTAATTGTACATAAATACAGTCTATGCACTATATTTCAAATAGCATAACAAATACGTCGAAGTTCCACACCCATTTACCACATGCAAACAAGTACCGCAGCGGAAGGTTGGGCAGCACAAACACAGACACCAGAAACAAGGCGTACTTCACATACCAACAAGCGTACATTCTTCCTCTGTCTCGCCCACGCACTGTCTTTCCAATACGTGTCTGCCGTCAAACTGTTTGTGGCGTGAGTGCGCTCTCTCTCACAGCGATCGGCGTCAAGGAGGAAGGCCGTGCATAGGGTTGGATCGATAGTAGAAGCGTGGGGGTGAGGAGCTACAGCCGAACGATAACAGTTATGCCTGTGCGATAAACATTTCTTAACTCGCGGCCAGCCACACTTCTAGAGAAAGGATATTATTGGCTGCCAGTGAGGTAATGGAGGGAGATGCGCAGAACACTTTAAAAGTGGGGCGCCTTCGTATGTGACGCTGACTATAGTCCCAAGCAATCTCCGTGATACAGTGCAAATATGAATTAGCCACAGCCTACGGTTTGTTTCCAAAAATATTTTCACTCTGATGCGGGGTGTGTGTTCTCTCCACCATATCTTTTCTTCCTAGAGTGCTAGTTTTCAAGGATTGCAAGAGAATGTCTGTGAAGTTTGGAATGTAGTATGTGAGGTACTGTCGGAAAGTTCAAATGTTCAAATGTTTGTTAAGCTTAAGGGACTTAACTACGGGGTCATCAGTCCCTAAAGTTACAAACTACTTGTGAACTATCTTATACTAAAGACAGCACAAACATCCATGCCCGAGGGGGGTTCCGAACCCCCGACCGTAGCGGTCGTGCAGACTGACTGACGCGCCGCAGTCCCCTCGGCCACCACGGCCGTCATACTGGCGGAATTAAAGGATACACTGTGAAGCGTGCTGGGGTAGTTCAGTTGGTAGAGCGCTTTCTCCTGAAAGGCAAAGGTGCAAGGTTCGATTCCCTGTTCCGGCACACAGTTTAAACCGCCAGGAAGTTTTTATATCATAGATTTTCACTCGGGAAACAAAAAGGTAAAATCAATGTCCCTAAATATATCCCTACATTTTACCACGGACAATGTTATTTAATATAAATATTACTGGGATTACGTGTCAGTGCCCCTGGTTTGAACCTTGGAAGATGCGGTATCAGGTTTTATGATAAACGAGAATTGTCAGTAATTTTTGTAAGTAACTGCTCAATATCTCAAAATTAATATATTGTTTTTATCTCAGGTTTTATAAAAAAGTTTTTAAAATAATTTTACCTTTTTACATACTATTCAGAGCTTTTAGAAGTTTTTTTTTTTACATACCATGAGAAAATGAAACATTAGTCGTCACTAATTTCTTAATAATTTTAGGTACTCCAATCACCTAATTATGTGTCTATAAGACAAGACAATAAAATAGCTGTAGTGGAGAACGGGACTTTCAGTCGGTTTTCAAACTGACTGTTCCTTTTAACATGTATAACTTGTTTAGCTGTGGATGACATAGGTAAAAGATTGTCATACATACAATTTTACATAAACTGATATTTTGATTACACAGAGGAACGTATGATTACTAAGACTGAACAGTTCAAATTTGCAGTGTTAATGGATAAACCAGCAGCCCTCGGTCGCAAATTAAAAATTATTTGACCAGGTGTCGGCAATGACTAAGATTCAGTTCATCATAGAATATAAAACAAAAAAAGTCACATAATTAACTATACTATTCAGATGTATAGCTTACGTCACAAGTTTAAAAAGAATTTTTTTTTTGGAAAAGCTAGTCAGTCTGATGCCTCCGTGCAGGCGTGCAGCCCATAGTGGCTAGCTTTTTCCAAAAAAATTCTTTTTAAACTATGTGACGTAAGCTATACAGCTGAATAGTATAGCTAATTATTGACTTGTTTCATTTTATATTTTATGATGAACGCAATCTTAGTCATTGCCGAAAGCTGGTAAAATAATTTTGGCCCACTTTAGGTTACGGTAGTAACACTAAAAGTGGGCGTTTGCGATTGTCTTTTGACAGCTCGAAATTTAAATGAAAATAACGGCTTACCTATTCATCTGAGACGGGAATTGAATAACCGAATTTTTAGAGGAGAAAATTCTCTACAGCTTTGCTCCCTTATGTTTTTTCATATCTCGTAGCGTTTCAAAGATATTTGCAAAAATAACGGCGATTTTGGGATGTATGTCTGTCTGTCCGTCCGTCTGTCTGTCTGTCCGTAACGTGTTCCCTGTTTTTAAGACGAACCGTTCAACCGATCAGCACCAAATTTTACAGACATGATTGTAGGCCACCAGAGACCAGAACGTCCCTTTTTCAAATTTTTCGGACAAAAAATACGGCAGTAAAACCAAAAAAGCCGTTTGTAATATAATTGTAATTGCAAACGAACCGTTCATCTGACACAAAAATTGAAGAACCTAATTGGTAGAGGAGAAAAGTCTGTGCAACTTAGCTCCCTTGTGTTTTTTTTTTCATATCTCGTATCGTTTAAAGACATATTTGCAAAAATAACTGAGATTTGACACCATCCTTTGAATTAACGAAAACCAGCCGTTCGGAGATGTCACGTGACATTCCTCGCGTATTTGATGATTTTCTTATTGTAACTTACACGTTGTCATTTGAAAGCAACGGCACACTGACGAATTAACACACACACACACATCGTTCTTGGAACGATAAATGATAATCTAATGTCTACAAATGCCATATTAACATCAGTTAACAACACCCATCACTAGTATGAGATTAAAGAACTCCTGTTTTGATTTATAGCCGTAGCGTAGTGGGCAAGGTGCTGGACAGTGGCGCAAAGGGTCGGGGCTTCGAAACCCGCCACTACCTAACTTCTTTTTCCTAAAAGGGTTTCAGACACTCTTATTAATTAATTAACTATTATTTAGATTATTATTTTGCAAAAACTTATAAAACTACAAATCTAAAGTGGGCCGTAAAACAAGTCAGTGAGATTTTTTAATTTACGACCGATGGCTGCTTGTTTATCCATTGACGTTGTAACGGTCGCTGACAGTAGCTGATTTGTTTAAAATTTTTGCAGTGTTAGACAGAATGTAACTTAAGCTCTCGCGGAAAGTCCATGATCAGAAATAACGGATGGCTCAACAAGAAAAGTAATCTACTTTGTTTATTGTGGTGTTTTTCGTAGGGTAGTTCGGCTAAAAACTAAAAAAGAGAGAAAAAAAGACAAGAAAATAATGTGAATAAAATTCATTTATCGTAATTGTGAAGTAATACACATGACCACTAAAAGAAATCCGCTGAACTTTAATTACGCGATAAATCAGTCAAACCTTAAAGTCGTAGATTCTACCAAATACCTAGGAGTTACAATTACGAATAAATTTGACTGGAGAGAACACATAGAAAATATTGTGGGGAAGGCGAAACAAAGGTTACGTTCCATCGGCAGAACGCTTCGAAGATGCACCAAAGAGACTGCCTACATCACACTTGTGCGTCCTCTCCTGGAGTACTGTTGCCCCTTGTGGGACCCTCACCAGGTGGGACTGACGGAAGATATTGAGAAGGTTCAGAGAAGGGCAGCTCGTTTTTTTTAATATTTTTTTTTTATCACGTTACGGATGGGAAAGCGTCGCGGTAATGTTGCAAGCATTGGGGTGGCAATCATTAAAAGAAAGACGTTATTCATTGCGACGTGATCTGTTTGCGAAGTTTCAATAAACGACTATTAGTTCTGAATGTGAAAATATTTTGCTAGCACCCACCTACTTAGGGAGACATGTGTGGTGTCGCACAAGTCCAAAGTGCGCGCCACCTACTTTCGCCGCGCGCTGCCATGCACGCGCGGCGTTCTTACGACGTCAGCCACGAGCGCCCTCTGCTGCAACTCCGCTCGTGGCCACCATTGAACGACATCGTCCACTTGGGAATCAGATAGGCACCAGTGAAGACTTGGCTATCGGATAGGCCCTAGGCAGGCCTCTAGCTCAACTATGTATCAGCATTCTGCAGTACTGATCTATGTAAAAGTTAAGTATTGTATAAATTCTGTGCAATATATATCTCGTTCTAATTCTAGTTTCTGCTGTCCCACTGGCTGCTCAACTCCGTACCTGCACAAGCGTGCTACCTTTATTCCTGTGTCGGTCTTCCTACTCGGCCACCGACACCTACGACGGAAACGAGACACAAAAGCGGCGACGAGGCTGGGACACAAAACATGACCATCCCAATAAAATAAGATAAATCAGATCGAAAACGGAACGATTTAGGTGTTCTTTCTTCCCCTCGCGCTATTAGAGAATGGAACGGTAGAGAAAAGTTATGAAAGTGGTTAATGAACCCTCTGTCAGGCACTTGAATGTGATTTGCAGAGTATCTATGTAGATGTAGATGTACATGAAGAAAATTACGATGTATTTAGAGAGTACGATAATGCTGCTAGAGCTGATGGTTTCACTTGTGTGTGCAGAAGTAAGTAAAAGCTGCAGTCTGCGCGGGGATGTTTAGTTAAGCCCCGGATATCGGTATCCAGTCTCGCGGTATCGATATGGCAGAACGCCCGGGGGTACTGGCGCGTGGGCGCGCGCTAAGGCCAGGGATGCAGCGCTGTGCGGCGTGGGCGCCGCGGCCGGCCTCGCCTGGAGGGGGAGCGGCTGCCGTCTGCCGTGCTGCATTGTCCGCGCTGTGCTGGAGCCTCCAGCGGCGTTGTTTGCGCATCCGGCGCCGCGCTGCTTCTAGGCCGCGGGCTGCCGAGCATTGGTTTACAGCGCGAATAAACCCCGAGAGTACTGGCGTGTACACAACACGAGCGGCGGCAGCTCTGTTCAGAAGCGGGCACTGTAATTGCGTTGTCTGATAGCATCAGACGAACAAAATACGCAAATATCGCGAGCGAATTCGCCTTTTCTCTGCTCAGAGTCAAACTACAACAGAGACCTTGCAACGATAGGCAACTACATTGTGAACTTACTCGATAGTTCTATGCCAGGAACCGCCAGGAGTGAACTATGTCGTTAGTTATTTAGGACAGCAATTAATTATCTTGGGTCGCCACCATATTTCTCCAAAATATGAAAAACTAGCTGAACTCCCACTGCTTCGCATGCGTAGGCTGGTTGGTCTGCACCAGTTGTTACCTTTTAATCCTGATGAAGAATCGATATCTTAAGTTTCGTAGTTATAGCTTGAAATTTGAGTTAGCAGCACCATATTTTTGAAAATCAAATTTTGCATCTCTTATTTCATCCCCTTATTGGTCGAATTTCCAAAAATACCGAAACACGTGTCTTTTAAATTTGAAGCCCGAATCCGAAAATTTATAGTTCTAACTTCAAAATTGCGTAAATAGCAACATATTTTAGAAAAACACCCCCCTCTCCAATTTAACCCCGTTGATGGTTGAATTTCCAAAAATACTGAAACACGTATTTTTTTAAACGTCTATGCAACTATACAAATTTCAATTTTTGCAGCTCTAGCTTCAAAATTGTATCAATAGCAACGTGTTTTCAAAAAGAATTTTTGATCCTATATTTAACCCTCTTACTTGTTGAATTTCCAAAAATACTAAAAATCTTAGATTTTTAATCCTGACCAAGATTCCATATCCGAAGTTTCGTAGCTGAAGCTTAAAATTTGAGTTAACAGCATCATAGGTTTGAAAATCAATTTTTTGCGTCACTTATTTTACCCCCTTATTTGTCGAATTTAAAAAAATGCCGAAACACGTGTCTTTTAAATTCGAACCCTGAATTAAGATCCGAAAGTTTGTAGTTTTAGCTACAAAATTGCCTAAATAGCTACGTATTTTCAAAAAAAAAAAAAAAAAAAAAAGACGTTTCATCCCCTATTTCACCCTCTTACGGACGGAATATCGAAAAATCGCTTCTTAAATGACGCCTACAGAGTAAGATCAACACCCTCCACAAATTTCAAGTTTCTATCTTCAGTGGTTTGGGCTGGGCGATGGTGAGTCAGTCAGTCAGTCAATCATCAGTCAGTCAATCGGGACACTTCCTTTTATATATAGTGATTAAAATGTTACTGATCAGCTATGATGTGATCATATTTTCAAACATATAATAAATATTCCTACTCTATTGCAATGTAGCAGTTGTACCAAACAAAACAAATGTACTTGAAAAATTATGGGTAAACTGTGGAATTTAACTATTCTGTTTCCCCTCCAAAATAGTGAAAAAGGAGTGTTCTTAAATGAAAGACGATCTGCTCAAATTCAATTTATTACAATTAAACACGGAAAATCCTATCTTGACACAAAATTAGATGACATTTCCTATCATGAAAAAACAGATAATGGTATTCAAACAACCTTGTTCAAATGTTAAAATATTGAGACACAAAAATGACTGGCTGAGTCAAAGGTAGGAGGTTTTGCCAAACAGAATGCTATTAGATTGGCTACACAGGGGGTTGAAGTTACCGTTAGCCCTAAGCTCCCCAAAGTAAATAGGCAGATCTCAAAAGAATAAAATAAGGGACAGAATCCAACAAGTCTGATTCATATAACCCCCCAGCAAGTGCGTCACCTTACCCACACAGATGATCATTGACGGCAGCGTCTCAGGCTCGCAGGCAGCAGGCGGTGGGAGCGGATGAGTTGAAATTACTCCTCTGATCACGTTAAGTTCATCGAATCGCTTTTATGATACCTCTCTATCGTTGAAGGTACACATGGACTGACAACAGGACATCAAAGTTAGAACGGCACTGGCGAAAGAAACGTTTCAGAAGCAGAAAAGACTTCTAAGTAGTGGCTCACAAAAGAATTAAGAAAGCGACTGAAATCTGGAGACTTGCCTTATGCGGAGCAGAAATGTGCACTTTCAAAAAGAAGGTTGAGAAAAAAATTGAAGCTTTTATCAATAATGAAAGGAGCAGCATTAGCCGTAGAATATTTTGCTTTCTTCAGGCAAATCGATTTCGGTTTTCCAAGAAACCATCTTCAGCGCTGTCAGTAAGTTCAAAAAAGCATTTTTGTGACAGCACTGAATATGGTTTCTTGGAAAACCGAAATCGATTTGCCTGAATAAAGCAAAAGAGTCTACGGCTAATGCTGCTCCTTTCATTATTGATAAAAGTGATTTTGTGGCCGTTGAGCACACCTCTCCACATAATGAAATCCAATTTAAATTGAAGCTTGTTAAATGTGGATATGGCGTCGAATATAGAAGATTAGCAGGACTGATAAAGTCGGGAACGAGGATTTACTGGCCGGCGTATGGCAAGCACGAAGGATGTCACAGACTGTAAGCAACAGAAAGGTAAACTGGACAGGCCAAAAGTCTAAGAAGAGATTGCCTCCTATTGCAGGCAATTGCAGGATTTGTTCCAGGGAACAGAGGGAAGGGAAGAAGAAGATACCAGATGCTGAATGACGTCAGTGGACCACACGGAGGGTACCAAAGAATGAAGTGGCAAGCACAGGACCTAGAAGCATGGACTATGCAGTCAAAAACCTGCCGAAAATTAGATAACCATATGATGATATCTACCGTTCCATTCTCTAATAGCCGGCCACGGTGGCCGAGGGGACTGAGACGCGCCAGTCACGGTCTGCACGACCACTACGGTCGGGGGTTCGAATCCCCCCTAGGGCATGGATATTTGTGCCGTCCTTAGTGTTCGTTAGTTCATAAGTACTTTGAAAGTTTAGGGGCTGATGACCCCGTAGTTAAGTCCCATAAGCTATACAAACATTTGAACATTTGAACTCTATAATAGCGCACCTGAATCTTTGCGTACTCGACCTAATTTGTCTTATTTTATTAAGATGGTCATGTTTTCCTATGTAGGTGGGTGCTGACAAAATATGTTCTCCATGCTCGTCGTTTAGATATGTCTGTAACAGCCGACCTACATATAGCGCACATTAGATAATAAACGGTATGTAATGGTAACAATCGCCACAAATCTGTGTGTGCCCATCTTAACAAAGACTCTTTCGGTATAAAAGACTCTTTCGGTATAACATAATTTCAATATACTGGCGGAAATAGCGAAAATCGGTAAGGACATTTCATGATTCAGGCTCAAAGTCTGCACACAAACTATAGATTTCGAACACTTCAGCTTACACACACGATATTTTACCGAACATCTAAAACAGGCAACGATAGTCCTGTCTGCCGTTCAACCACCGCTATTCCTGGAACACGTCATTGTGCTAGGAATGCGTCTAAATACAGATCTGCAAGCCATGTTAGTTCTTCCTGGCTGGACCCAGACAGAAAGACAGTCTAACGACAAACCGCTCTCTCTTACAAATCAAACCGGCCATACTTTGTGACTGCTCTTAAAACAAAATTATCAAGTTTCGAAATTTAATAATCTCTCTCTTTTTAGCGATCATGCCCTGTTAAACTACACACAATTCTTTTCGAAATATACCAAGTCTTTACAACATTTCCTTAGATCGAGGTATCGCTGTCTCCCCCTCCAGTACTTTGACAGGTAAGTTTTCGAATTCCATGTCTTCATGTAATGTTTTTTATATCCAGCCTTCTGACATTTCTTCTATACAAGAGAATTCAGGTAGTTTATATTTTTTCTCTTATTTCCTGGATAACGTGAATACTAAAGCAGTACACATATTCATGCTTACACCCATCTTGCTGAAACTAAACATACCAAAGGCAATCTATCTAATGAACATACCCTGTTACAATGTTAAACACTGCAAACGATTCCTTTCGAAATGTTCCATGTCTTTACAACATTTAGCTGACACAGGTCAAACTTGCAAATACCAATAATTGGGCACCCCAGAAGACATTTAAAATTGTTCTTTCTCTATGTTTAAACAAAACTAAAGCCTATTGTATAGCGGTATTTCCGTGGAAATTGACAATAAACGATAAAAATGAGTGAAATATTTTAAAATTAACAGTTTGCCAATTTCCAACCGTCTACACTAAAACTTCTTTTTCTCGAAAGCACTAAGCAAACAACATCCTCCTTCGAAATGACACTCGCCAATACAGCATCCTCGGAACCGATAGCTAGCAATGAACACAGATAAAACAGATTTTCAATTCTGTAGAGCAAGATAGACCCGCCCTTTACCCAAAATATAGACAAATAGAGACAAAAATTCCTACTCCAGACTTAAATGAAGCTCCCTTTCTGTGTTACCTAAGACTTCTGTTTTCAATTCACTAAACCAAAGTCGGATTTTTTTAAATCGATAATTAGAAACTCATCAGTGACACCGCTTCAGTTATTATCCTCTCACAGAATAGTATTACACAAACAAAAACGTTTAAACCAGCATCTTAAAGACGAATGTAGTACACGTTAGGTCTCACAAAGGACAGCATACAGTGCGAGAAAAGCGTTAGATAAACAGGCATCGAACATATTTTGTTACAGTACAGCTGCATTTGTGCAACATAGAGATCGCAAATGCTTCTATTGTACCCCAAAGAGAGACATGATCATCACAATGCAAGAAAACATGACAGGCCTCCGACAGATACGCATACATCTAACATCATATTTCTACACTTTTTTCTGATAACCATGTAAGCGCAATGTACCAATCAACTATAGAGACCGCAAACGTCCTATTGGACAGAGGAGTTCGCTAAATTAACAGACACACCAGTCAATGCTCATTAATGAAAAACATAGGATGTCACAATTAATACATAAAAAAATAATCGGGGTCAGTGGTGTATGGTCTGGTGGCTGGGGAGTGAGGGTGGTTTCCTTTTTCCCATGTTGGTTTGCAATAAACATATACGTCGGTATGCGTTAGGGGCACGGGTTTGAGCTCTGGACCAGGTCACCTGGGGGCGGCAATCTTTAGGACTGTTGGTAGGGCAGTTCGATAGGCGGGGATGACTCCTGTGCTAAGCAAATGTCCATTTGTCGAGCTGCCCTTGTTACTGTTAAATACAGTGGTAGTTACAATTAAATTGATATGCAGATTTAATATAATTAATCAGGGGCAGTGGTGGATGGCCTGGGGCATTCGGGGGAGGCAATCTTTGGGACTGTCAGTGGGGTGGAGGTGAGGGATGGTACGGGTGCCAGGTGAGATGGGAGTGGACAGGTCTGTCAGTTAAATTGTTCGCAATTAATTTGATATGTAAATTTAATAAATTAATCGGCAGTGGTGGGTATGAGGCAGACAACTGGCGTAGGTGGTCAGGGGTGGTGCCAGACTGGTGGGGCTGGCAGGTCTGGACCTGCTGGGGGCCTGCCGTCAAAAGCGGAAGAGGCGGTAGGGGCAGTGGAGGGTGGGTTCAAAAATGTTCAAATGTTTGTAGAGCTTATGGGACTTAACTGCGGGGTCATCAGCCCCTAAACTTACAAACTAATTATCAACTAGCTAATACTAAGGACGGCACAAATATCCACGCCTGAGGGGGGATTCGAACCCCCGACCGTAGTGGCCGTGCAGACTGTGACTGACGCGCCGCAGAACGCTCGGCCATCGTGGCCGGCAGGGGCAGTGGGGGCGGGTTTTCCCCAAAGGAGGTGGATGTGGCTGGGCTGGGTTTTCCTGGCCGCCATCTTCAGTTTTGAAGCAGGGTCAACAAATCACAGGGTCTTTTTACTAACGAGATATCGGGAATTATATCCGACGGACAGAAGTGGAATGTGTGCCTAGTTCTGTCCGTTCAGAATATGTATCGCAGAGCTCAGAGGTGAATAGTTATCGTAGATGAAGATTTCGAAGTACAGTAAGGTAACTGTAGTTAGTAGTTCATCTAAGAGGGTCGTTTGAAAAGTTCGCTGGATCCCAACAAGGGATCACTGCTAGTGCAACAAGTTGTCTCGTGATATGCTTTGGACTGTTGCCTGTAAACACTTGCCACAACAGTGCTCTTGGAAGAGATCTGAGGCGGTGTCGTGGGTCTGCTGTTGTTGCCATGTACTGATTTGCAAAGATAGAAGAAATCTTTGCAAACAGTGATTAAGAACTTTGTAAAGAAAAGTGTGAAAGCAAAGGACAATCATACCGATTTCCAGAATACACTGGGAGAGTATGCACCTCCATATTCGACTGTTGCCAATAGGACAAATGAATTCAAATTTTGACGGTAGAGATTAGATAATAATCCTGGTAGTCGTCGCCCAAGATGTGTCACTGTTTGAGCAATCAATCCAGATGTGCACAAAATGGTCATGGAGGAGGGCCGATTGAAAGTGTGTGAATTTACTTATGCCTGCCAGATTGGAAAGGAGAGAAATTATCTGCTGGAATGGTGCAGCAGCTCTTCACGCCGGATCAAAACCGTATGAGAATGGAGTATCGAAACAATGCTTGGCCTCATTTTTTTAATTTATTTTTTTTTAAAGAAAAAGAACAAGATTTTTTCCGCCGGTTTGTGACCAAAAATGACACTTGAGTGCACTAGTATACCCAAGGGACAAAACAAAATAGCAGTCAGATCAGTAGAAACAAGCTCATTCTCCGCCACCAAAGAGAACAAAGACAGTTCTTCCAGTTGAATATGTCATGGCATCAGTGTTCTGGGATATGAAGGTAATTCTGCCTGTAGATTATTACGTTACTGGACAAACAGTTACTGGAGAATACTATGCTAACATCCTGGACATATTCCAACAGAATATTCCTGGAATATCGTTGGACCAAGGGCATTTATCTACAAGGGCACTATAATGAGAAATAAAATAAGTTTTAGTGATGTCTTCTCTGTATTCTGTTTCGAGGACTTTTTAAATCACCCTCTTACATTAGTGTTACAGAACTATTTACCAACTTTTCTTTCTTTCTTTATTTTTATTGTTTTATTTTTTTATTTTATTTTTTTATTTTTGTGAGATTGTCAGAGGTTGTATACCAACCAGGCAATCGTCTCACGGCGTAGAATAACTCTACCAGATCGGACATTCTATGACATTATTTATTGTTCACTTGAAGAGCGGACCTTAACCTCTCGAAACAGGCAGTGGCTTAAATAGGAGTGTACATAAAGAGCTAAGCGGATTTGTTCCACAATAACCATGCCTCTCAGTTGTGGCTGTTCGAATAACCAGTGGCTGTTAGAATAACCAGTGGCTGTTCGAATCATCAGTTTTGAGAACATAGATCATTCAACCAACTGATGTGGCCAGTCAGATCTGGGTTCAACGTGAACCCCACCGAATACTTATGCGACAAAATCGAGGGGCATTTCGTGCACAATCACCGTGCACGAGAAAACCCTTCACCAGTTGTGGGCTGCTATAGAGGCAGCATGATTCAGTATTCCTTGCAACGACTGTTGTTTCCACGGCACGTCTAGTTGCTGCAAGTCGGCGGTCAAAAGGAGGTCCTGGAAGATAACATGGAGTACCCGTGGCGTTTGTAACCTCAGTGTAGAGGTTCACGGCCATTTATATCTGTTTGCTGACATTTACTTTCTCTCTTGACCACAAAGGTGACCAATCTCTCACAGCCCAATAAACGAAGCTAAATCTCTAGAACTAGTTTTGGTATGACATAATGCTAGGTCCATCAAGATATGTCAGAGCGAAAATATGTTGCGAAATTATATTGGCAACACACGACTATGTCTTTGAATGCCTTGCAATATATTGTGCAAATGTTAATAGAAATCAAATTTTACGGAAAGGAAAAAACCACATCTGGTTAGAATACTTTGTTGACAATTCTATCGAATATGTTTCTTCGACTGTTTTTATTGTCTGTAAAATCAAGTAAAATGCCTCTTTCACACGAAGAAATTTTCCTACCCCGGGAAAGAGAGCGTGAAATTTAACTCATTATTATTATTATTACTAATATACATAGAAGTTGCACACAGCTTTTATAGTTTTGAACTTGGTACATCAAATATCTATAGCTCTGCAATAGAGAGATCACACTAAACAATTAATTGTGTGATGAGGCGTCTGAACATCTAACACAATATTTTTTTTCCTTGTAGGACCTATTTACAATATGAACCCTTCATCTCCCCACCATTTATCTAAGCTTATTCAGCTTTTCCAAGTCTGACAGTCGTCGTCGTGGTCGGAATGTAACGTTCCTGAAATTCCCTCTCACTCTAGATTAAGTATCACTTTAGTTTTTCACAATTGGTACTTACCAGTTTCAACGTTAGTATAATGTAATATGGAAATTACTACCTTAGTTGTTGCGCCTGCTGTTGACTGCCGTACAGGGGAAGAAATCTGTCTTGCTCCTCTTTATTTCTTTGTTTTCAGCAACTTTTATAAGAACTGAAGTTGATACGATTTTTGCTAGATCGTAAAGCAATTCAAATGAATTTCATCAACCTACTGCAGAGTAGTTAATTACTGAAGATTAAAGAAATGGGAGTTATGCCCACTCTGACAGTTTGGCAGCCAGATGTGTCCTGCTGGTAAACATGAGATGAGATGCGCCCCATCTACTGCGCAAATCACAAACATTATCGCTGACAAACGACACTCGTAACTCTAACAGACCATTTAAAACAAACGACGTCGGGTGGTTCATCAGTTACTACGTGTAAACTGTAATTAGTGTCTGCTCTTTCTTCAAAAATGCCAGTGCAACACTCCAGTGGTATAAATTGGTTTTGCCAAGGAGAATAAACGGAGCCGCGAAACTAGAAATGCGATAAATCTTGACTATTACTCCGATTGAATAGCACTTTAGACTGTGTATAACTTGCTATACAATTAACGTAAAATATGTTTAAAAACATGTATTTATGCAGGAAGAGTGAATTCAAATGATGTTTTGTATTTAGGCCTAATGTTGATGTGCACATATAAAAGTCTGCAAGGATTGCTTGTACTGAATACAGTGGGAACGATGATTTTGCCCTGACGACGATGAAGTAATTACAAACGGACAAGGGATCAATGTGAGTAGAAGCGGGTCTAAGACTGAGTAACGTGCACTACAAATACAACTTGTCTCCACAACGACTCTTTCTTCCCATCGAAAACACTTGGCTGGCTGTTTTCCACGTTGCTTTCAAAACTCCTCAGTACATTATGTGAGAAATTTTGCTGTCGAATTTTATTCAGGTGTACCTCAAAGTGTAGTATTGTCATTAATAGTCTCGCGATTGTTCGTGTCAAAATTCATATAATCAGTATTATAAATCCCTCTCACTTTTTTTTAAATTCGTGTTTTGCAGTACTTCATAGTAAGAAAAACCATATTAACAGTTCCCGGAGACTAATTCTTAATTGGTAAACTAAATTACAGCTTTACGTTTGACAGGTAAGATTGCACTAAGCTCAAAAAACTTAACTGCTATAAAAACGCACTTAATAGTCTCACGGAAATAACTGACGGTACGAAAAACCGTGCATCTCAGTAATTCAACAGAGCTTGAGACATTTGAATATCAGAAAACACTGACACTTATGCACATTTGTTTCGTAACAAATGAAAAATGCTACTTACCGCTGTTCATAGAACCCTGATAAAGCAAACTGTTGTGAATACTATGAATGCAAATTACTTATGGAGCATACATTGCACAGGAAATGAATAGCTACTCTTTGTAGTATGAGATAACGAGGTTAAACATCTACAGATATTTGTAAAATGCATACGGCGGAAGCTAATTTATCACTTACACACACAGAAGTCCACACAACCTTTAGTATATGCGAAACAAATGAATATTACACACACTTGTGGATACTATCACAAATTAAGAGAAATTTTTATTAAATTATAACTTGAGACGAGTGTTTGTTCAAACGTTCTGAAAGTACTGTTATTACATTCTAATCTGAGAGAAGTCGTTGTTCAAACATTCTGAAAGGAGAAGCTATATCAGGAACCTTAATTAGATCGGTGGTAAGTTATGTTGTTTACAAAAGGAGACTGTTATTTGTCAAATAAGTCGAACCCCGACGTGTTCAGATTATTAATGAAAAATATATTCTGGAGTTCAGGAAGTGGCAGGTAGTATTGCTGATTGGATGAAAATGATTAGCCGAATTTGGGTTTTCATTGTTAGCCATCAGTCGAACTACGCTGCTTTTCCAAGTGTTGGGAAAGGTGTCATTCATGAGAGAAAAATTAAATATGTATAATAAATTGATTTATTGGATTCAGATCTGGGAAAGGAATAAGAGAGAGGATACTAGCTCTGAGGAGCGTACTAGAAAGACTAATTGGAGTTACCAGGAACACATATTTAGCATTTATTAATTTACAAAAATCTTTTGACAAGGTTCATTGGAAACTGTTATTCCAAACCATGGGAGAAATAAATATTATAGAAGAGATAGGTGATTAATTCGCGACCTGAATAAAAGACAGGAAGCTCTGAAGTGAATGGTGTTAAGAGGAAAAAAAATAAAAAAATAAAAAAATAAAACAATGGGGTGGGGGGAGTAAGGCAAGGGTGCCCGTTGTCATATTTGAATAATATATAACAATAATAAAGGGAATTATAAAAATGTTAAAATGTTTGTAAAACTTATGGGTCTTAACTGCGGGGTCATCAGTCCCTAAACTTACAAACTAATTATGAACTGTTATGGTCTTCAGTCCAGAGACTGGTTTGATGCAGCTCTCCACCCTACTCTATCCTGAGCAAGTCTTTTCATCTCCTCATAAGAACGGCAACCCATATCCATTTGAATCTGCTTACTATACGCGTCTCTTGGTCTCCCTCTGCGATTTTTACCCCACACACTTCCCTCCAATGCTAAATTTACGATTCCCCTATGTCTAAGAATGTGTCCTACCAAGCGATCCCTTCTTTTAGTCAGGGTATGCCAAAAATTCCTTTTCTCACCAATTCTGTTCAGTACCTCTACATTAGTTAGGTGATCTACCAACCTAATCTTCAGCATTCTTCTGTAGCACCACCTTTCAAAAGCCTCTATTCTCTTTCTGTCCGCATTGCTTATCGTCCATGTTTCACTCCCGTACAAGGCAACACTCCACACAAATGCCTTCAGAAAAGACTTCCTTACACTTAAATTAATATTCGATGTTAGCAAATTTCTCTTTTTCAAAAATGCTTTTCTTCCCATTGCCATTCTGCATTTTATCCTCTGTACTGCGACCATCGCATGTTATTTTACTACCCAAGTAACAAAACTCAACTACCACCTAGCTTATACTAAAGACAGCACAAACATCCATGCCCGAGGGGGAATTCGAACCCCCGACGGGGAACGGCCTCGCGCGTCGTAGCATAGCGCCTTAATGCGCTCGGCCGCTCCACTGCGACAGGGAATTATAATTGACAGGAGGAAACACATACAATGTAACAGTTTGGCAGAAAATTGACAACACTTTTGTTTGGAATGCCTTAACATACGGATGTGGAGGATGGGCTCTGAGAAAGTCAGAGAAAAAGAAATATGGAATTGGAGAAGGATGAGAAAACAGTCTGTGTTGATAGAAAAAGTAATGATCAGATATTAACAGAAATGAATGGGAGCAGGAACGCTGCTAAAATATATAGGAAAATAATGGGACATTTAATGAGACACCCAGTTCTTAAGGTAGCCACGCAGCTATATAGGATCGACGCAGCAATAATTCTAGTTATGGCCCAGGAGATCTCGGCCGAAAACTCGTGGATTTCAAACCACTTGACGTGGCTGGATGCCCGACAGAATTTTATTAGTAACCTTGCCGCGATACTATCCATTCATACTTTGAATTTTTACATGTTTACCCGAAAAGTGAAGACAATATTCCTCAAGGTTTCAATGCAATAACCAAATAAAATAGAGAAATGTGTTCGCGAATACACTACATAATTACACTGCACATACAAGTGAAATATTAAATTAATATTTATTGAATACCTCGTTTGCTAGTTTATGGTCTCTTTTATTAATGTTATCGAAATATTGCCTTAGAAAGGAAAGTTCTGCTCTCTGCCGACTGATTCCATCTTGACGCCGCGTTTCGCCTTATTTCACCCTTACCTGCAGCTACTGTCGAATATTTGCATCGCTCTTACTCAAATGAGGAGATATTCTCCGACATTTATAATTGGCTTTTTGAGCCGAAGAACACGTCTTCTCTAAAATGATGACATTTGTGTTCAAATGTTTGTCAAGTTTAGATACTTAACTGCGGGGTCGTCAGTCCCTTAAGTTACAAACTACTTATGAACTACTTTATACTAAAGACGACACAAACAGCCATGCCCGAGGAGGGATTGAAACCCCCGACGGAGAACGGCCTCGCGCATCGGAGCAAAGCGCCTCAATGTGCTCGACCGCTCCGCCGCGGCACATTTGTTTATATTGTTAAAACACCTGACTGCGAGGCGTAGCTACTGTCCAAGCGAACGAAATAAAATTCGCAAAGACTTTATGCGGTAGTATTTTATGACTCGATTTACCGTTGTGAGTTACACGTCGTAGCACGGTATCATGTGATACATTATTGTTCTATCCTGAACAGCTATATACAAGAAACTTCCTGGCAGATTAAAATTGTGTGCCGGAACCGGGACTCGAAACTGGGACCTTTGTGTAGGCAAAGGTCCCAGGTTCGATTCTCTGTTCCGGCACACAATTTTAATCTGACAGGAAGTTTCATATCAGCGCACACTACGCTGCAGAGTGAAAGTTTCATTCTGGAAACATCCCTTACGCTGTGGCTAAGCCATGTCTCCACCATATCCTTTCTTCCAGGAGTGCTAATCTTGCATGGTTCGCAGGAGAGCTTCTGTGAAGTTTGGAAAGTAGGAGGCGAGGTACTGGCGGAAGTAAAGTTGTGAGGCGGCATCGTGAGTCATGTCGGGGTAGCACAGTCGGTAGTGCTCTTGCCCGCGGAAGGCAAAGGTCCCATGTTCGAGTCCCGGTTCCGGCACAAAATTTTAATCTGCCAGGAAGTTTCATATCAGCGCACACTCCGCTACAGAGTGAAAGTTTCATTCTGGAGCTATATACAAGTTGTCAATCCACATCTACACCTACAACCATACTCCGCAAGCCATTTCACGGTGTGTACTGCTGGCTACTATGTGTAGCACTGATACTTCTTCCTCTTATTGCAGTCACGGGTGGTTCAATGGGGAAACGATTGCCGGTATTCTTTCGTGTCGGCCCTCATCTTTCTAATTTTATCTTTGTATTCGTTTCGCGAGATACAGAGTGAATCTAAATTTGCGCACTCGGGCTTCGCAGCGCGATTCCTCTCCTGCCAACAATGATAAATGTCTCGCGCGAAATTTCATCCTGTGCATATTTCCGCCAGTAAATGGACGTCAAATACTGAGATGGCTGTGTGCTGCATACGTCACTGTGTTTCATAATTACACCAACAAATATGTAAGGGATGTATTAGGCGTCTTTAGGACAAAATGAGCATGGAAACCCATGCCCGAAAACGCCATTCAACGACGCTACGGAGAGTCCAAGTTACAGACACCAGCTCCTGTCGCTAGACATCCCCTCCAGTAACTTCTACGCTCTGTAGCGTCACTGGATGACGTTTCCGAGCGTGGGTTTCTATGCTCACTTTGTTCCTCAAGACACTTCACACATCCTTTAAAAGTTTGTTGGTGTAATTATGAAACACACTGACGTATGGATAGGGTTGCCAGATCTCCGGGCGCCGCCCGGAGAGCCCGGGTTTGGAATGATTTCTCCGGGTCTACGGGCCAATGACTCTCATCTCCGGGCTTGAATGTAACCTTCATCTTAACTTTATTTTTCCTTTTCCTTTTTTTACGACGCTTTTTAAGTAATATGCTCATGTAGGGACGATCTACATCGAACTTAACGTAACTTAAACTAAGGACGAACACAACATCCATGCCCTAGGGGGGGGGGATTGGGACCTCTGGCGGGAGTAGCCTCGTGTACCGTGGCAAGACGCCTCAGTGCACTCGGCCATTCACAGTGCGCGGACCCGCAAGCGGCAACTCTTCGAAGGCGCAGCTGTTGATGTGAGCAGCTTTGATGCTGCCGCCACTTCTGCTGCCACGCCGACTGAAGTGTGCCGATTGTTGATCCACAGCAACTGGCGGCCTGGCCGGTCAGCTGCGGCATGTGAAGACCACCACTAGCAATGTTCCACCGGGGGGAGTTACTTGCTGGGAGGGAGGAGATTATTAGTTTTTTTTTTTTTCTTTTTTTTTTTTTTCTTTTTTTTTTTTTTTTTTTTTTTTTTTTTTTTTTAGAATTCATGTGTAACCCTGGTTGGTGGGGGGGGGGGGGATGAGTCATTGGCAAAGGGGGAGGCGGGCAAGTCTGGTCTCCGGGCCTGCCTCGAGTTCAAAGGAACACATCCCCATCTCAATCTTCGTCGTCCATTTACTGCCGTATAATATGAGCAGGACGAAATTTTGTGACAGATATTTCTTTTATTGCTAGCATTTGAGAAATCGCGCTGCTAAACCCGAGTGCGCGAATTTAGATTCACCCAGTATACGTCGGAGGAAGCAATATATGGTTGATTCTCGAGCAACAGATGCTCTCTGAACTCTTGACATAAGTCCGCACCGCGATGCAGAACGCCTCTGTTGCAGCGTCTGTTACTGGCATTTCCTAATCAACTGTGTGAAGCCCGTAACAAAGCGTGCTACTCTGAGTTGGGAGTTCTCTACGTCTTCTATCAACTCTATCCCGTATGGATCCCTGATGAGCGACTGTCAAGCACTGGCCGAACAATAACCTACGTCATTTGCTGAATGACTTCACTTCCTGAGGATTCTTCCAAACAATCGCAATCTGGTATCCGCCTCCCCCATGAATAACTTTATATAGTCGTTCCATTTCAAATCGTCACTTACGTCCACTCCCAGATATATTGTGGAAGTAACTGCTACGAGTGTTTGTCCCACTATTGTTAAGTTATGTACTAGAAAATATGTCTTTCTGTGTGAACGCAGCGCTTCACATTTGTTTGAGGCACAATTGCTATTCCATATACCATGCGTTGATACGATGCTGATCATCCCGCAATTCGCTACCATTATCCAGCGTCGTGACATCTTCATATAGCACACTATTATCCGTAACAAGCCTTGATTATCTTCCGATGCTATAGTGAAAAGTAACGGTCGTATAACTCTCCAATGGGGCACGTAAGGAATTACTTTTACGTTTGAGAATGAAAAGTTGCGTTGTTAGCTAGAAACTCGTCAATCCTGGCACAGATTTGCTCTAGATCTGCATCTACATGTGATACTCTGCAAATCACATTTAAATGCCTGGCAGGGGGTTAATCGAACCACCGTTGCACAATTTATCTCCCATTCCATTGTCGAATAGCGCGCGAGAAGAAAGAACACCTGCCGGCCGCGGTGGCCGAGGGGATTGAGGCGCTACAGTCACGGTCCGCACGGCCACTACGGTCGGGGGTTCGAATCCCCCCTCGGGCATGGATATTTGTGCCGTCCTTAGTTGTAAGTAGTTCCTAAGTAGTTTGTAAGTTTAGGGACTGATGACCCCGTAGTTAAGTCCCATAGACTGTACAAACATTTGAACATTTGAAAGAACACCTGAATCTCTCCGTTCGGGCTCTACTCTGATATTACACAGGCTCACACTTTGTTCATCGTCAGGTGACGGTGCGGAACGGTATCGAACGCCTTGCGGAAGTCAAGAAACACAGAATACATCTGAGACCTTTATCTGCTGTCCTCTGGCTCTCGCGGAAGCATATTGCCAGAAGCAGAGCTAGCTTTTTTTAAATTTTTTTATGGTATTTCAATTAACATTAATAAATGGTCGAAAGCCAACTCATTGACCATTGATATTAAACTTTGAGATGCAGTTCACAACATGTAGGAGGATATGTATAAAGTATGAAGACGAGCGGGTAAGCAATAAATTCCTGGGGTTACAGCTTGATAATAAATTCAGTTGGGAGGGCACACAACAGAACTGCAGAAATGACTTAACAAATTTGAATCTGAATTAGCAGTTCCAGTGTTATCAGATGTAGGAGACACGAAAATAAAAAAGCTGGCATACTCGGCTTAAATCTATAATATCATTTGTCATAAATAATATACCCCTATATACAATAAACAGTTCAGTTCATAGCTACAACTCTAGGAAGAAAAACGATCTACACAAGGACTTACAAGCACTTACTTTGGTTCAAAAAGGGGTCCACTACTCAGGAACACACATTTTCAACAATTTACCAGCAACCACAAAAAGATTTTGCAACAAATAAAGATCACTTTAAGAGTCGCCTAAATGCCCTTCTACTCCACCGACGAAGTTTTAAATAGAACCAAATGATGTATGTAATTGTATTCATACTGTTAGTACCGGTATTATTATATTATCAGCTAAAAAATAAAATTTACATGCTTCACATCGCGAGCTGGGTTTCTAAAACCCTGTTAACTCCTATACAGGACGTTTCCAGTCTCCAGAAATGTCACAAAACTAACATAAAACAGGTTCCAACTCACAGACGTCAGAGAGTAGCCCTATAGTTTTGCGCATTTGTTCGACGTCCCTTAATATGCCGATGAAACTTACGTCGCTCTTCTTCTGTACACTACCAGTTAAAAAAAATCTCTATAAAATGCAGGTGTGGTGAGAGATACGTAGATGTCTGCTGGTACTGAATTTCAAATATTTCAATGGAATTACTCTAACTTTAATAACATTGACGTATGCTGCGGGAGACTAGATATTTATATCGAAAACAATGTATTTCTTACCATATTAAAGAAGCTTCTGAAATATTACACACGGTTCCCATCGGTACTGCGAAATTGCTTACTGCAGTGAATCGAATCGCGAAGTGTTCCTCCTACGCACCCGTACTGTAAGAAAATTGGAAACAAGCAAAACGCCCGAGTGACTTCATGACCTTTCCAGCCTCTCGATGCCTTAGAAAAAACACTGGGACCGAAACATAAATATGGATACAAGTTCCCCCTCACTTCCGCTGATCAAACTTGTTTACTTTCTATGGGCCTGTTTTGTCTCTTATTGTGAAACCCAATACTTTTATTCTGTTCGTGGTCCACAGTAGTAGCGATTCTATTTTAATATCTAATATTTTATGGCCCAAAATTTTACTAAAAAACTCGTTAAATTATTAAATTTTGTGCGCAATGGATAACGCTCCCTCGTACGGTACCGCAATTTCACGTTCTGAATGCGAGTGGGGGGAGAACTTTTGTTAATGCCCTTTCTTCTGCTTTTGTTCTATTACTCTTAAATGATAGAGGATTTTCTCATTTTAAGAAACAACAAGAATTGCATTGAATAACTTATTCCCGTATATTAATTTATATTGGTTTAGAAATTAAAAGCCCCATTTATTAATTTACATTGGTTTACCAATTAACAGTTCGCACACAAGTACTGCATTATCAGTTTAAAATAGGTCTCCTAACATAAATCATAACACTTAGTCGGTACTGCCACACTATGATACTATGGAGGGCGGGAAAATGTAGTTTTTTTTAATTCACTTTCAGACCACACGGCATTCAGTGCATTCTTTTACAGTTTAACTACAGTATTAGATAAGAGAGCAAGAAAACCGCTAACATGATATGAGTTCAAACAATGTACGTACTCTTTGCACCATCACCAACACACAAATGAAAATGAGTGAGGAAATTACATGAAATAGTACAATTTTAAAATAAATAAAATAATGCTGCCTGTCCGCACGAGTCTCGCAGATCGAGAATAGCACCAACCACGTAGCACAAAAGACTAACATCAAACACATTTAAAAATTACATTAAAACTCTTTCGCAACTTCTTCATTCTGTTATAAGCTTTCATAAAGTAACCTTCCTTTATACCAAACGGATGAGCTGTTCTCTGGCGCCAAAATTACAAGTGTCCAACACTCAATGAAAAAAATTCAACTAAAATCTTACCGATTGGTATTCTATAAAACTGAACAGTGCAAAAAGCAACCGATAATTATTAATAGCTTTTATACTCAGAAAACGAAGTAGCCTGATCATAACGGCCACATGGTGTGAGGAGTTGATTCAAATGGGACCACGAAAAAAAAATTAAAAAAAAACCTTCCTGGACATTCGAAGTCATTAATTACTTATTATCTGAGTGAACTTTCTCTACATTTTAGCTTGGTTAATTCTGTGACATGCAGCTGAATTTTCAGTAGAAACAAAAGTTTAACACATACTGCCGCATACACGTGTGACACTAAGGGCCTGCATTATACAAAAGTTTTAAGTCCTTCCCACTAATTAATAACCAGAATAACTAAAATTGCGTCACCAAATAACGTTCCTGTATTAGTTATGATTTTGGCGCGTTCAATCGGTTGATTCCTAAGATTTTGCGGCTGCAGCACCTTAACAACATGTAGACAGCTGTGGAGACGACTGCGGTGAAGTGAAGCTTTTTTCCAACCCTCTAGCTTCTTCATTGGCTGACTGCACCCCCGCGAACTATCGATATCGTCGTACCATCTCTTAGCCTCTTTGCTTAGCCTCGCTACCCACGCTATGTTCGCAAACCTCCACCAACCTTGATCTCTGACTAGATGCCACCTACAACCATATCTGCCAGCAAAGGAAGGATGAGAGGAAGGAAGTGTGACAACAACAAGGAAACGAAATAAAATATATTTATCCATGCACTTCACAGTTCTTTTACCAATGTGTCATAAGAGAAGAATTACTAAATAAATTTTGTTGTGCACATTTATCATTAATAAAAGGGATTGCACTATTAGTACCGTTTCATGGATATCAAATGTATATTTTGTATTTGTTTCTAAGCTACTAATAATTGCATCAGTATAAAGCAAAAAGGGTATATTTACACGTGTCTCATGTTTGTCATATTTTGGGAAAGATCTAACTTGTTTCATAAAATATAAACAAGCAAAGCATCGAAAACGTTCACATTTGCGACTGGTTTAAGCAGATGTACGCTGCCATCTTTAATGTGTAAATTTTATTGTATATTAATCGTACACACCGAAGTGAAGGGGGCTAATATTTATCCTGTAATTACTATATATACTATTTATGCTGTAGAACTTACGTTGCACGTTTCTAAATATTCATGACTGATATGTCTCAATAGGTCCCATTAATAACTTGGCATGCTATAATAAGGTAAATAAACCCACATTTAGACCTACACGAAGTTGTCACCGTTTTCTCATGTTGACTGGCAGGGCCAGTGTGACTTTGTGATATTCTTCCTAAAGACACCACATTATTTATAATGTCACTGTGGAACACGCAAAATGATTCGGGATAACCGTTTTCTAGCTACTTTTGCGACACACGGACACCAGAGACCACGAAAATACCTCACGTATTCGCGTATAATGCAAAGGTTTGCCTCTGGCAAGAAGCATATATCCATATTTTCAAAAATAAAATATATACTAATAACAAAAACGTATTAATCACAAGTAATCGCAAGACTGTTAATTTCATCTTACTTGACTGTTATTTCAACATTATCAATACGTTTCTAAGCATAGACCAAAACCAATTTCACCTTCAGAACGTTTATGAAAATTATGTATATCAGTAATAGATAATGTCTTTGAATTTTTACTTTCATATTATTTTTATTTTTAATTCAAGTAATGAAAGCTGAAATCTAATCTGTTTCATCATTAGTGTGAGATATTGCTGTAATCCGAATTATTTCTTTCAGATAGGAAATAATTTCACATAATATTTTAACGATTTTACTACTGAACTATTTTAATTTCTAATTTACCTGAGACAGCCTGAAATACAATACGTTTGATAGTCGTTAAATATTCTTCTCCTATTAAGAACACGTATTTATAAAAAGAAAGTAGAAAAGTTCCCTTTTATTTTGTATTAATATTTTAATTTTGTTTCTTAAGCATGACAGAAATATTCAGTTTGTACATCACTTTAAGGTTTAATGAGGAATACAGTTAGGCTTTGATACTACATTTACATGGCTAGCGGCTGCTCACGAAATATATTTCCGCTCAAATTAATAATTAAACTTTAATAAATACTTTCATTTTAATGAAACCTCTTTCCGATCTCACTGTGGCCATCGTGATACTCCATTTGTACAGTTCACAACCACATGAAAACACACACAAAACTTTTCTTTCATGTCAGTAATTAACCCTTTAAGGCATGACTTTTTATTTGAAGCTATGAAACAACGATTAATGTACAGTGCGTATATACCGAGAAAAATATTGAAAAAAATTTAAAATTATTATGCACTACTAGCAACAAAAAGTTCATAGTTGGTCGTATACATAGTGCTTCCATAATGTACCCGATGTAGTAATATGTCACTATTATGTCTCTCATCTTTCCAGAAAGTAAGACATAATGCTACAGTAGTATGTGAGAGACTATTTTTACATGGCAAACGAGGAACACTAATGTAAACAAAATCACATGTTAGGAGTCACTCAATGTAGATAACTGTCGAAATGATTCAGTAGCATTCTGAAATTTATATGTATACAAGCAGCTACAAATAATTTTGTGGTAAAATATTGATCAGTATGAAAGGTAATGGAAAAAATAAGATATGTAGCTGATTACCTACACTATGCATTAAAGGGTTAAGTTTTATCTAATTACACTTCTTTCTGATTACAACCCTTGTTCGTCAATATCAGCACATCTGCACATTTCTCATTCTTAGTTGGGCTTTTCAAAGTCAGATAAAACTTCTTTTCTTATTTCTAGGGATTCAGGTTTTCCATCAACTGAAATATTCCACAAAGAGATTTGCACCATTTGAGCTGTGTAACGATTGGAAAGCATTTAGTACATCATGCTGATTACTCTGATGTTACAACTGGCATATCATCGTTAGATGGAAGATAATCACCGACCTTATCGAAAACCACGAAAATATTTGTATCTTATCAGCGTTCTAGAATTACATACGGAGGAAGATAACAGCTGCCACCGAGGATAAACGGCGTTTTGCTAATTAAAGTGAATACCTCCAGCCGGCCTTCACAATGACGCGTAGGAGCCGCACCACAGTCTGATACAGACGGTTGCAAAACTCTATAATGGGAAAACTGCATCCGAAGCGATGTTAGCACTACAAGCGACGGATAGGGAGTGACATGATACAAACTGAGAAGTTGCTGTGGTAGTGGCTTATCCATGAGCAGGGGGCTGCGAATTGCACAAAAGATGTATATTTTGAAAAAGAAAAAAAAGAGAGAGAAAGAGGTGCGTAGCTTTAGCACTCACCACAGTAAAATGTCAAACAAAAAGAGTTGAAAAATACCGTTCCTCGATTAAGAAAATTTTGATGGGATTCTACGATGCAATATTTTTATGACTTCAGCCCCTGCCTAGACCAAAATGCTGGTTACATTCCTGCGCTATATTTAAGGTTGTTGATTTCACATTTATTAGTCTCGAAACGTGGTGGTGAATTTTCGATTACAAACATGAAAACGTCATTAAAATAATAATACAGCTTCTTTTAATGGCAGTCTACAGTAACATGTCAGTGAAGTGTAATTCATAAGGCTTCCAATAGCAAAGTCGTAGGCCTAAACTTAACTGCCCAAAAAGTTTTAAGAGCAGAAATGAATTGCAACTTGATGTGTGAAAGCTAAAAAGAAATGATTATCATTATAATAGTTTGGTCGGTGCGCACTTTCACTTTGCACGAGTTTAGCTACTGGCTACTGAATAGCCAGCTGAAAAAAGTGCTTGTTTGCCCGCTGAAGAAATGTGTCGACATTTGTTTGAAGACTTCGAAGAAGTGAGTTATGTGATGTAATGATGACATTGTTGTTATACGACACAAGTTTACATATTATTTCTAAGCTACCATATCCTATACTGCATATAATCATTACGTGCGTCAATAAAAATCTGAACGTAACAGCTGAATTTATAGATCTGGTACTCTTTAAGGGCTCTACCAGGGTTGGACAAGACGCTGTATGAGGTGTTGAACATGTTTCCTTGAGTTGGTATAAGCCGATTTCTATTGCAAACGTGGGGCTTCATGTATGGTAGTAGTTGAAGAGGGATTAATTACAATTAATAAAAGAACTTACGAAACATGCTGCTGCTGCAACACATGAACTCACTGCAATCCATTGCATTGTTCACCAACAGAATGCATGCACGAAATACATTATAGTTTTAAATGTTACGGTTACGGCGGTACAAGTTACAAATGCCATCCAAACCTTTTCTCGTATTGTGACGTGCTTTGGTTGAGTAGGGTGAAAGGGTTACATTGATTCCTTGATTTAGTAAATAAAATGCATTGTTTACAAAAGTTCAGCTTGTTCCTCAGTCAGCAGAAACATGGATTTGTAACGTATTATTTCTTGATCAAAATATCCACGGGTGTACTGCCGGTCTATAGTGTCCAACGGGCACAATATTTCGGCGATCATACATGTCGCCATCATCAGGTGAACTAACGGACTGGGCTCCTGGAAACGCGCCGGCGCGGAGATCCGCACGTTACGGCTGCTCGAAGGGAACTGGGTTCTAGCCCGGTAGCGGGCCATTTAAATACCCGCGGCCCGCGGAGCGACCCCTCCGCGGTCCGCGCCCCGCGCCGCGGCCGCGCAGTGGAACCGATTGCGCCGGCGTCTGAGAAGACGTCGGTGTGAGGGCTCTGTCCGCCGTGGTCGTCACTTCGTTACGTTTGCTAGATTTACTCTTAATTAACCCAATCGCTGGTTCCCAAGCTTTGCTAAGATTATAGCCAGAGTCACGGTTTATGAGGTCGTCACTTGTGCGAATTTCAATGGTCTCTCTAACGACGCAGTCCCAGTATCTCGACGTCTGTACCAGAATCCTAGTGTGTTCATACTCCATGGCGTGATTCTCCGACAAACAATGTTCAGCGACCGCCGACTTGCTCGGATACATCAATCGTGTGTGCCTCTGGTGTTCAACGCATCGATCCTCGACGGTACGCATCGTCTGTCCAATATATGACTCTCCACACTGACACGGAATCTGGTACACGCCCGCCTTCCTCAAACCGAGATCATCTTTAGCGCTCCCCACCAGTGCACGAATTTTATTCGGCGGACAAAAAACAGTTCCAACCTGGTGTTTTCTCAAAATGCGGGCGATCTTCCCTGAGAGTGCGCCGGTATATGGAACGAACGCAGTGCCTACATCCTCCCTTGCGTTTTCATCCGTTTCCACAGGTTGTGTTGTAGTGGTTGGGCGGAGAGCCCGCTGAATCTGCCACTCTGAGTACCCATTTTTTCGAAATACAGTTCTCAGGTGTTCCAATTCCTGGGGTAGACTCTCTGCATCGGAGAGAGTGCGCGCCCTATGTACTAGAGTTTTAAGTACCCCATTCCTCTGTGAAGGGTGGTGACAGCTGTCTGCGTGTAAATACAGATCAGTGTGCGTTGTCTTCAATTTTAAATATGCAATACAAATGACAATCCAATTTGGTTGTTGTTACTTGTCAAAAAAAATTAAATGTGCAATATAGATGACGATCGACTTTGGTGATGCAAATTTCAATCGTTTGACAAAGTTCTTTTTCTTATATTTCATTTTCACAGGTAACTCTTTATTTTGTGTGTCCCAAAGGTTTTGTGCATGTTTTTTTTATTTGTATACATCAAGGGCTTAACAGAGTTTAACAATATTTGTAAGTTTTTGCAATATAAATACGAAAAAATTGTTATAAAAAATTGTTTATGAAGATAATGACATAGCGATCTTGGCTGAAGTAATTGTGTGATTTATAAATTTTGATCGCTCTCCATAGGCATAATATGCCACTTAACTATTAACTATTACACTAAAGCTTTTATAATGGCACTAGATGTCTGGGCGAATCAACTACAGGCTGAAAATTCAGCATTTTCCGAAGTTAGCATGTAACATGGTGTTCGGTGGAAAGTAACGATGTCCCTATCAGGTTCCAGATGTAACTGTTAAATTAAAAATGTTACCAATTATTGAAGATTAAATATAAACGCAATAAATACTTGCAAGATTTTTTGTAAGAAAGTTCCCCAAAACGGATTTACGAGATTAAATGCTCTTGCTTCATGGATATCAGGTGTGTGCCTTTGGACTTGTGTGTGTGTGTGTGTGTGTGTGTGTGTGAACAGTTATTTTCTGTTATGAAATTAGCAAAGTCCAAATACCGATATACCTTGTCAGAAAACAATGGATTAATAACATCCCAGTCACTACATCACAACCAAGAAAAAGTAACTAAAGAAAAACGAAATAGAAAACATCCACGTAATTTTGTGTACAGGTTTGATCTACGAAAATTGTACTATTTTCTATTCTCTTTACCTTACAATACTGTAATCTCGCATTAAATTAGACCAATTAAATATTTTCTCAAGGTATAATGACTAAACACAATTGCTTATCATCTGCGTCCATAATTGAATTAAAACAGGTAAACATTAAAATTAGGATATCCTAAGCTGATTTGTATTCTCAAAACTAGAACTGATTCCTGTCATTCGTGAATTGCATATTCCACACGCCGAACTGTTATGTTTCTCCGCGCCAGCAGTTCAGACGAGTGACGTCACACACGCAATTTTTCCTACTTGTAAGAAGCAGCATGGAGTGACGTCACAGCGGCCCTGCCTGCCTTCCCCTGGCTTAGATGCTCTCTTAGTTTGACGGCTCTTAGTCTGACGGCTTTTGTGACTCCTACATTTTTGTTCCCTTATTTCTCTAGTGGACCCTCCCGCTGCATCTGCTGCCGACAACGTATTCACTGTCTGCCGCCTTCTGCGTCATTTAATGCCTGTATGAAACCAACAAGGACACCAAACTAATATTGAACATTTTATTTGTAATAATGTTGAGATTTGCAGCCCCACCAGTTGTTTTAAAATAATTACAAAATTTATCTAGATTTCGACAACACTAAGGGAGCCATCATCAGAATGTAAAATTACCGCATGAGATTTTTACAGAAGGATTGTTCACGCTGTAAAAAAGATTAAAAATAATATGTTAATTACTGGCTAGCAGTCTGAACTAATAAAAATTCTAAAATTCTAAAATTCTAAAATTTCTAAAATAGCCCCTTAGCGGCTTTTATTTGTTCAGACTGCTGGCCAATAAGTAGCATAATGTTTTTAATCTTCTATACAACATGAGCATTCCTTTCCTTCTGTTAAAGTTTCATGTGGTAACTTTACATTCTGATGATGAATTCCTTAGTGTTGTCGAAATCTTGACACATTTTGTGAATATTTCAAAGCAACTTGTCTGCAATTGTCAGCATTATTTCATATCCAGTTGCTGCATATAAGGCGATGTTTAAAATTGTGACGTTTCATATTTGGTACCGGAAGCTTAGAAGTTAAACAGCAATCAGCACAATCCAAGTCTCAAGAAGTCACGAGTAAATCGAAATTGAAGTTTCTGTAGGTCTTTTATTTGCAAAGAGAGGTTCGCCTACTTAGATGAAATTTTGTACAGATGTTGAAAACAGAGAGACAGGTGTTTCGGCAGTTTTAGAAAATTCCAAGGTCCAAGTAATGACGAAAAACCGTGTTTACATGCCATAGGCTACATCGAAAGAGCGTGTATGGCCAGTAGGGGTTTACTAGTACAATGTGCAATCTGATTTATTAATTATTTGGTCTTTTGATGATGTAGTTGGAATACCCATGAAATTTAGTAGCATTTTTATCATTATTGCCGCTGGAGTAATGCTAGCGAGGTGGCTCAGTTAGTTCGGTGAGTGAGCTTTATAATCTCCATAACAAAAATCTTAGTCAAGAAAAAACGATAATCACAGAACATACACGATACCACTGAATTGAAGTACCTAAAGAACAAAGTGGTCAAGATGGTAGACGAGCAATACGTGGGCTCTAGTTAAAACCCTGCTCATGGCTTTGCTGAGATTGTAGTTTTTTCTATGTACATAATGGTATTATAATATTTAGAACCTTTGTGAATGCTATCAATTACCCACAGGGACTGTCCATATGTTTATCTGTCTTTCATGTAATTAAGTATCCTCAAACAAATTGCACTGGTTTGTTTTGTGGCCCACTTTAGGTTTTCTTGTACTGTCCTGATACTTGCAAAATATCAAAAAGTTAGGAAATTGTAAATAATATAAAATTGAATGCATAAAAATAATAATATAAATATAATATTAAAAAATAAAAATGTAATATACAATATTTAAAGAGATTTAATTTTATATTATTTCTGATTTGTATATATAATTTTATTATTTCCTTGTACGAAATATTTGGAAAGGTGGGCCAAAAGCATGCTAGTGTTTTTTTATTTTTATTATTTCTGCCATTTTGGAAGACCTGTTCAAATAAATTCAGTTGTGGCCAAAATTTATATATTTAAGGCGTGTTTTCGGAAATAACGAAACAAATCCGAATACTCATGAACCGTGGTTATTAATTATAATTCATTATATTTTTTATAATTCTTTATAAAAAGGTATTCTCCTAATATATATTCATCCATGGAAAAAATAACAACCATAAAAAATTCTTCAAATTATGAGCGACACGAATTTAAAAAGTTCCAGAGTATAGGTCTGAGGTCCCCCAATTAGGTGTACCAACACCCCAGTGTGTGCGCTGGCAGTCTCAAGGATGTCGTGAGACAATTAACTGAGATCGTAATATTAATGTACAAATTTATTGTCAGAAAGATGCCATTGGAAGTTTATGAGACATCACATTCAGATCATCACTCAAGCAACGTGCCTTAAACTTCAGTAATTACAGAATAATTGTCAAAGAAAGCCTTCAAAAACTCCATTTGTTTTGTATAACCGTGCCGTGGCGAGAGAAAACTGTCCTGTATAATGGAGTCGTTGATATTCATAGGTGCATTTAGTAACACACACACACACACACACACTAACACAAAAAAAAAAAAAAAAAAAAACAAAAAAAAAAACGAATAAATAATGCAACTGAAAAAGAGATGGGATTCTCCTTTTCGAACACCTAAACTATCCTGGATTTTTGCACTATAAATCATGTTTCACTCTTCAGTACTTGTGGATATTAACTTCTTGGGAAGAATGAACAGGCAGACGTGAAGAAAAATCCTACTTCAACACATAAGTCTCACGAATGATGTTTATGGAATTTGTGAATCTCAGTTCACTTAAGTCAAAGAGCGCAAATCATATCAATGTTTTTTTTCTTAAAAATATTCAAGTAACTAATATAAAAAAGTTACCGTGGAAATTTGTGAAATTTATAAAAGGAACTGCATTTGAATTTTTCCTATATCTAAGTTAATAAGCTAGACTTGTGATCCTCATCACCGAATTAATAATAACGTTTTCACGTTTTGTATCTGAGAAAAGGTGGGTGGCGAATAATTATAACGTTCTTAGAAACAAACTGTAAAAATTAATATATCTTCAAAACTTAATTGTAGAATCACTGTTACTAATGACTGTGAAGGTGTGCCCCGTAAACGTATGTGTATTGGACCGATGAGAATTTTTGAAATCTCTGATACAAGCAGTAAAAATACTAACAGGATATGCATAGTTTTGCTCAATCAATAGCCTAACAGCAAACGTTATGTTTACCCATGTGTTTTGTTACGTGTGCCCCTCTTAATAAAGTATGAGTTACAGAATGTCGTGGAGAAGATAGTAGTTTGAATACAAGGAAACGTTGCTTTCTCCGAAAGCTTACACTTACCACCTTATCAGTGGGTCCTAGGCCGATCACAAAGCCGCTGCAGTTCCCTTTGCTACTTGAACATTTTATGTAACGTCACACTCATTTCGTGCTGGCATCAAGTTCATTCGCCGTGGATCAGCACTGCTTAGCGCGTGGCAGTGTTACTGTACCTGTTACGAAAGAAACCACTTATGTAATCAACCAATCCAAGTAAAATGCTGCTACGGATCCTCTTCTGAGCCTGTGCCGCGAATCTGCTTACTGTCGCTAGCAAGCCACACCAAGTCATCACATTGCCCACAAAAGGTCTGCCAATTCAACGTCACTGTACTGTGCATTTAACGATAACTGATAGAAAAAAAAAACATTTGATTATTTCCAATAAAGTAATATTGGGTGTTTTGCTACGTCATGATGAAATATTAAAGAACTTCGGCTTTTTTTTTTAAATCTGTTGTTTTGTTCTTCAGTCCGAAGACTGTTTTGATGCAGCTATCCAGCCTACTCTATCCTGAGCAAGCCTTTTCACTCATAAGAACGGACACCCACATTTATCTGAATCTGCTTACTATTTTTCGTCTCTTGGTCTCCCTCTGCGATTTTCGCCCACAGACTGCCCTCCAATGCTAAATTTACAATTCATTGAGATGTCTAAGACTTTGGTAAATATATACCAAAAATCTTTTTTTCTCCTCAATTCTTCTCAGTACATGTTCATTAGTTACGCGATTTACCCACCTAATCTTCAGCATTCTTCTGTAGTACCACATTTCAAAAGCCTCTATCCTCTTTCTGTCTAAACTTTTTATCGTCCATGTTTCACTCCCTTACATGGCAACACTCCACACAAAAGCATTTAGAAAGGACTTCCTTACACTTAAATTAATATTCGAAGTTAAAAATTTCTCTTATCCAAAAGCGCTTTTCTTCTCACTGCCATCTCCATTTCATATCGTCTGTATTGCAACCATCTTATATTATTTTACTCACCAAGTACCAAAACTCATCTACTACTACTATTGTTTCGTTACGTAATATAAAATCTGCAGGATCGCCTGATTTTCAATGACTGAATTACATTACCCTTGGTAATTTCCACCTTATACGCTCCTTTTAACACAATGTCGATTCCGTTCAATTGCTCTTCGAGGTTCTTTGCTGTCTCTGACAGAAATACTATGTCATCGGAAAAAGTAATGTTTTCAAGTCTTCACCCAGAACTCTAATTCCTTCCCCAAATTTTTCCTTTATAGCTTGCTCAAAGTACAAATTGAACAACATTAGGGGAAGGTTACATCTCTGACTCGTTCCATTCCCAACCACTGCATCCCTTTCATGCCCTTCAACTCTGTCTGGCTGCTGTCTGACTTGTACAAGCTGTAAATAACCTTACGTTCCCTATTGTTTTTACCTCTGTTGACTTCAGAATTTCAAAGAGGGTACTCCAATCAACATTCTCAAAATCTTTCTTCGAATCTACCTTCTATCTTCTAAAATAGTGAGATAAATTGGCTGGCCAGTACTTACCTAAATGATATACCGCTGATAGTAACACAAAAAAGAATAAGGACGAAAAAATAGCACTAGCTTCCGGAACAGGGTTCCTTTATCAGGCAGGAGAGAAGGGAAGAAAAATGGAATAGATAACTGAAGGGGAAGGAGAATCAAGACCTAAGCCATTAGGATGATGTTTGAGGATAGTGTAAGGTGAGTGTTGCTTTCCATGTTCCAACATTTCTCCTGAATCCGATCTTCCCTAAGGTAAGCATCCGTTTCAGGCTTTCTATCCTCAGTAAATGATTAGTGTTAAAATTTTGCAGTCATGACTTATTAAACTAATGGTTCTGTAATTTTCACTCCTGTCGGCACCTTCTGTCGTTGGAATAGGGATTGTTACATTTCCTTAAAGTCTGACGGTATTTCGCATGTCTCGTACATATTACTCACTAGGTAGAAAAGTTTTGTCATGGCTGGTTCGTACAAAGAGTTCAGTAGCTGTTGGGGAATGTCCTCTATTCCAGGGGCCTTCTTTCAAATTAGGTGTTTTTTAATTCATCTCTCAGTATAGTATCTCCTATTTCATCTACTTCCTCTTCCCTTCCTGCAATATTGTCTCTAAGTTCATTTCCTTTGTAGAGCTCCTCTGTATATCTTTCCACCTTTCAGGTTTTCGTTCTTTACTCAGAAATGGTTTTCCCTCTTTGTTCTTGATATTCACACTGCTGTTATTCTTGTCTCCAAATGCCTCTTTTATCTGCCTTTATGAGGTAACTAATTCTGCCGCAACTTACACATTCTTCTACAGATATGCATTTGGCTTCTAGCCACTCCTACTTAGCCATATTTCACTTCCCCCCGTTACGGGGGGAAAAGCGTCACGGAAATGTTGCACGAATTGGGGTGGAAATCATTAAAAGAAAGACGTTATTCATTGCGGCGTGATCTGTTTGCGAAGTTTCAATCACCGACTTTTAGTTCTGAATGTGAAAATATTTTGCTAGCACCCACCTACTTAGGGAGACATGACCATCCCAATAAAATAAGAGAAATCAGATCGAAAACGGAACGATTTAGGTGGTCTTTCTTCCCGCGCGCTATTAGAGAATGGAACGGTAGAGAAAAGTTATGAAGGTGGTTAATGAACCCTCTGCCAGGCACTTAAATGTGATTTGCAGAGTATCGATGTAGATGAACTGTCGGTACTCCATTGCACCTGCTTTATTCACTGTATTTTTACATCTTCTCCTTTAATAAATTTAGTATTTTCTGTGATAGCCAAGGATTTTCCGCAGATTCTTGCCTTACTGCCAATTTTGTCCTCTGCTGCCTTGACTATTTCATCTCTTGAACCTACCCGTTCCTTTTCTACTATTTCATTTCCTCCCGTATCTGTAATTGTGGCCTAAATCTCTCTCTGAAATTCTTAACAACTTCAGGTGCCTTCAATTTATCCAGGAACCATCTACTTATCTTCCTACCACTCTACAGTTTTTTCAGTTTCAGTCTGCCGGCCGCGGTGGCCGAGGGGACTGAGGCGCTCCAGTCACGGTCTGCACGGCCACTACGGTCGGGGGTTCGAATCCCCCCTCGGGCATGGATATTTGTGCCGTCCTAGTTCGTAAGTAGTTCATAAGTAGTTTGTAAGTTTAGAGACTGATAACCCCGTAGTTAAGTCCCATAAACTTAACAAACATTTGAACATTTTTTAACAGTTTCACTCTACAGTTCATAAACAAAATATATGGTTAGAGTCTATACCTGCCAATGGATATGTCTTAAAGTATACAACCTGGTTCCGAAACATGTGTCTTACCATTATAAAATCTATCTGGTAACTTCCGGTTTCTCCTGGTCTCTTGAATGTATAGAAGTTCTTCCATGATTCTTGAACCAAGTGTTTCTTATGATTAAATTATGTTCCGTTCAAAATTCTACCAGGCGGCTTCCTCTAGCATTTCCAGTTCGTGTTCGCCTACAACTTTCTCTTTTCTCTTTTTCCTACTACCGAATTTCAATCCCCCATTAGAATTAAGGTTTCCTCTCCCTTAACCAACTGAATAATTTCTTTTATTTTCTTGTTCATTTCTTTATCTCCTCGTCACCGGCAGATGTAGTGGGCGTGTACAGTTGTACTATTGTGGTCGGTTTTGGCTTGGTATCTATCTCGACTACGATAATGCTATGACTGCGCTGATCGTAGTAGTTAACCTGCATTCCAATTTTTCATTATCAGACCTACGCCTGTAGTACCGCCACTGTTTTCGTATTTATAGTCCTGTACTTATCTGACCTGATACCTCTTTCCATCTTCGTCGTGGTGGGGCCTCTGACATGAATGGACTAGCAAAATTACGGCTACCGTTGTTAACGGCTACCTTTTTCCAATGTGCTAGTACTGACAGTTGCGTAACGGGGGACTAAAGATGATATGATTGTAACATGGAAACCGGTCGCATTAAATAAATAATATTTATACAGCTGCTGGTACTTTCGATCACTTTCAAATTCCTAATATAACTACAATCTCTCTATTTCCCTTATTAAATTTTCTAACCTCCCTAACATTTCACGCTCCGATCCGTAGGAAGCCAGTGTTGACTTTCGTGATGACGACATCCTCCAGAGTATTCCCCGCCCAGAGATCGGAATAGGGGAATATTTTGCCTCAGGAATATTTTATCGGAGAGGATGCCATCATCATATATTTTTACAGTAGAGCTGCATGTCTTCGGGATAAGTGACGGCTGTAGTTTCACCTTCCCTTCAGCCGTTCGCAATAACTGTATGGAAAAGCCACATTAGCTGACGTTACAAGGCCCGATTAGTCAATCATCCATATTGTTGCCCCTGCAACTGAAAAGGCTGCTGCCCCTCCTCAGGAGCCACACGTTCGTCTGGCCTCTCCACAGATCTCCTTTGTGGTTGCACCTACGATACGGCTGTCTGTATCGTCGAGGCACGCACGCCACACCACCTAGGCAATGTCCGTGGTTGATGGGGGTGATATTTTTAATAGCTAATATAAATAGTAAAGAAGTTGCTTTTCCTAAACAACCAAACGGTTTGGAATTTCACTAGAGAAAACGTTTCGACCACAATGTAAGGGATGTTGTTATTGTTGTGGTTTTCAGTCCGGAGACTAGTTTCATGCAGCTCTCCACCCTACTCTATCCTGAGCAAGCCTCTTCATCTGCTCATAAGGACGGCAACCTACATTCGTTTGAATCTGCTTACTGTATTTATCTCTTGCTCTCCCTCTGCGGTTTTTACACCACACAATTTCCTACAATGCTAAATTCACGATTCCTCGATGTCTAAGAATGTGTCGCACCAATCGATCCTTTCTTTTAGTTAACGTATGCCAGAAATTTTCATTCTCCCCAGTTTTGTTCAGTACTTCCTCATTAGTTACGCGATCATTCCACATAATCTTTAGCTTTCTTCTGTAGCATCACATTCCAAAAGCCTCTATCCTCTTTCTGTCTACACTATTTATCGTCCATGTTTCAGTCCCTTACAAAGCAACACTCCACACAAATTAAATGCCTTCAGAAAGGAATTCCTTACGCTTAAATTAATATTTGATGTCAACAAATTTATCTTTTTCGAAAACGCTTTTCTTCCCATTGTCATTCTGCATTTTATATTCTCTGTGCAGAAATCATTATATGTTATTTGAGTACCCAAATAACAAAACTCATCGGTCACCTTTATTGTTTCGTTACCTAATCTAATTTCTTCAGAATCGCCTGATTTTCTGAGACTGCACTCCATTATCCTTGTTTTGATCTTGTTAATGTTCATCTTATATGTACCACCCCCATGAACCACAGACATTGCCGAGGTGGGGTGGCATGCCTGCCTCAACGATGCAGATAGCCGTACCGTAGGTGCAACCACAGCGGAGGGGTATCTGTGGAGAGGCCAGACAAACGTGTGGTTCCTGAAGAGGGGCAGCAGCCTTTTCAGTAATTAAAGGGGCAACAGTCTGGATGATTGACTGAGCTGGCCTTGTAACATCAGCTAATGTGGCTTTGCCACACAGTTACTTCGAATGGCTGAAAGCAAGGGGAAATTATAGCCGTTATTTTTCCCGAGGACATGCAGCTCTACTGTATGAACATATGGTGATGGCATCCTCGTCGGGTAAAATATTCCGGAGGTAAAATAGTCCCCCATTCGAATCGCCGGGCGGGGACTACTCAGGAGGATGTGATCATCAGGAAAGTCAATACTGGCATTCTAAGGATCGGAGCGTGGAATGTTAGATCCCTTAATCGGGTAGGAAAATTAGAAAATTTTAAAAGGGAAATGGATAGGTTGAAGTTAGATATAGTGAGGATTAGTGAAGTTCGGTGGCAGGATAAACAGGATTTCTGGTCAGGTGAATACAGGATTATAAATACAAAATCAGCTGGGGGTATCACAGGAGTAGGACTGATAATGAATAAGAAAATAGGAATGCGGGTAAACTACTATGAGCAGCACAGTGATCGCATTACCATTGTCAAGATAAATACGAAAACAACGCCGACAACAGTAGTACAGGTTTATATACCAACTAGCTCTGCCGATGATGAGGAGATCGAAGAAATATATGAGGAGCTAAAGGAAATTATTCAGACAGTTAAGGGAGAGGAAAACTTAATTGTGATGGGAGACTGGAATTCGGTAGTAGGAAAAGGAAGAGAAGGAAAAATAGTAGGTGAATATGGACTCGGCAGAAGGAATGAAAGAGGAAGTCGCCTGGTAGAATTTTGCACGGAATTGATTTAATTGTGACAAACACGTGGTTTAAGAATCACAAAAGAAGGTTGAATACTTGGAAGAGACCAGGAGACACCGGAAGGTATCAGATAGATTTTATAATGGAAAAACATAGATTCCGGAACCAGGTTATAAACTTCAAAACATACCCAGGTGCAGATATAGACGCTGACCATAACTTGTTAGTCATGAACTGTAGGCTGAAACTGAAAAAACTGCAGAAAGGTAGGAAAATAAGGAGATGGGACCTAGATAAATTGAAGGAACGTAAAGTTCTGGAGAATTTCAGAGGGAGATTTAGGCAACAATTGACAGAAACAGGGGGAAATAAAACAGTACAAGAGGAATGGGTAGCATTGAGGGATGAAATAGTGAAGGCAGCAGAGGACAAAATAGGTAGAAAGGCAAGACCTACAAAAAATCTTTGGATAACACTGGAAATACTAAATTTAATTGATGAAAGGAGAAAATACAAAAATGCAGTAAATGAAACAGGTAAAATGGAGTACAGACGACTAAGAAATGAGATTGATAGGAAATGCAAAATGGCTAAGCAGGAGTGGCTAGAAGCCAAATGCAGATCTGTAGAAGAATGTATAAGAAGGGGAAAAGTTGATACCGCCTACAGGACAAGAAAAGCAACTCTACGAATATCAAGAACTCAGATGGGAAACCAGTTCTCAGGAAAGATGGAAAACACGAATTATCTACAGGAGAATGGAAAAGCTGGTAGAAGCTGACCTCGGGGAAGATCAGTAAGGATTCAGGAGGAACGTAGGAACCCGGGAGGTAATACTTACCTTACGTCTTATCTTAGAAGATAGATTAAGGAAAGGCAAACCTACAGTTTTAGCTTTTGTAGATTTGGAGAAAGCGTTTGACAATGTAGACTGGACTACACTCTTTCAAATTCTGAAGTCAGAAGGGGTAAAATACAGGGAAAGGAGAGTTATTTACAACTTGTACAAAAGCCAGACCGCAGTTATTAGACTCCAAGGGCATGAAAGGGAAGCATTAGTTGGGAAGGGAGTAAGGGAGTTGTAGCCTTTCTCCGATGTTATTCAATTTGTACATTGAGCATGCGGTAAAGGAAAGCAAGGAAAAAATTGGAATAGGGATTAAAGTTCAGGGTGAAGAAATAAAAACATTGCGTTTTGCTGATGACATTGTAATTCTGTCAGAGACAGCAAAGGACCTGGAAGAGCAGTTGAATGGAATGGGCAGTGTGTTGAAGAGAGCGTATAAAATGAACATTAACAAGAGCAAAACAAAAATAATGGAATGCGGTCTTAGAAAATCAGGCGATGCAGAAGGAATTAGATTAGGTAACGAAACAATGAAGGTGGTAGATGAGTTTTGTTACTTGGGTAGTAAAATAACATGCGATGGTCGCAGTACAGAGGATATAAAATACAGAATGGCAATGGGAAGAAAAGCATTTTTGAAAAAGAGAAATTTGCTAACATCGAATATTAATTTAAGTGTAAGGAAGTCTTTTCTGAAGGCATTTGTGTGGAGTGTTGCCTTGTACGGGAGTGAAACATGTACGACAAGCAGTGCGGACAGGAAGAGAATAGAGGCTTTTGAAATGAGGTGCTACAGAAGAATGCTGAAGATTAGGTGGGTAGATCACATAACTAATGAAGAGGTACTGAACAGAATTGGTGAGAAAAGAACTTTTGGCATACCTAGACTAAAAGAAGGGATCGCTTGGTAGGACACATTCTTAGACATCGAGGAATCGTAAATTTAGCATTGGAGGGAAGTGTGTGGGGTAAAAATCGCAGAGGAGGCCAAGAGACGCGTATAGTAAGCAGATTCAAGTGGCTGTCGGTTGTCGTTCTTATGAGGAGATGAAAAGGCTTGCTCAGGATAGAGTGGGGTGGAGAGCTGCATCAAACCAGTCTCCGGACTCAAGACCATAACAACAACATATGCACCTTTCAACACATTGTCCATTCATACATTAGAGCTACGACGGTAGGAACTGTAATGATAACTCGACTAACAGTCTTGGAGAGGACAGCTCTGTAACTGCTATTGCTGGAAAAAAGTGTTTTTGGTGGAATCAGTTTTATCGTCTCCAGTTTAACCCAATCATTAAACCCACTCAAAATAACCAGTTTATGAAACTGCCGCATGGTTACGTTACTGCTACTTCCAGTTAAAAATCAAGTTGTAACATGTGTAAATGCAACAACTTTCATGTACGAGGAGACTAAAAAGATTGGCCTGCCAGAATAATTTAAAGACCGAGAACAGAGCCCCGCGCATGTTCAAGTTCTGACGTGCCCTTTTTCTCAACTCTAAGAAGTCTCTAGAACTTCAGCTTAGTGTTTGCATTATGAAATAGAAGCAGTATTGTAGTTAGCATAGATTCTACATAGAGTTTCATTGTAATGTATGTCATAGTATCATTTCTATTGGAAATCATTATTTGAACACGTAGAAAAATAATAATCCATGACTATAGATTTAAGACTAGCGTTTCATATCTGTTTGATTGGCGAGACGGAGAGGCTGGCGCTATACGAAGGTAAAGCACAAGCGTTCGAATCTTAGTTGAGACAGGTACCCGTTATTACATTTACACTGTAAACATGGGCTTTTAAACCTTAATTCGCTACGAAATGTGCAATTGTCGGTTTTTGTAGGTTCCACATTGTTTTAAGAAAAATTCAATTTCGTAATTTTGTTACCTTTCACTCAATAGACAAATGGTCCTAGCAATCATTATGAGCCGTGTGGAAATGCCGCGCGCTCTCCATTTTGATGAGTTCCTCTTTCTTTTATTCAAAAAACCCTTGCATCTTTTCTCTCAATCAGGTGACAGGCATTTCTTAGTTTTAACTCCGCTGTCTCGTTTTATTATTAAAATAAGAGTGGCATGGTGCTTCTGGAGCACTGTCCCAACCCTTTTAGAGGATTGTTTTAGTTTATCTGCAGGAAGGAAGCATCTTCCTCTTTTTTCCCCTAACGTTTTTATTTCTTTTCAATATAGTAGGAAGAAATCCTACTGTATCCTATTTATAGTTTTCCAGGTTCTCTCAGTATTCACACAGTCCAATATACAGAGTCGCGAAAATCACTGCTGTGAAAGTTGTTACCAGCTGACAGTTACTAGCGCTCCTAATTATAATTACTTTTCCATGAAATTACCCAAATAGTTTCTGTAATTTTTCGTTCCAAGCATTAGTAAAATATCGACGGAGATAAATAATCATGAAATGTATGTAAAAAACAGCCGAATTGCTGAAACTATGGGAATATAAAAAGAACAGAAACACTAATTCCTGTTGTGGTCTTTTCTTATATGACAGACATTTTATTTGCCTTGTAAAAATTCTTACTTTCAACACTTACGGATTTGACTGGATTTGTAGTGAAGAATCATTGACGTTTCATATTGGAAAAGTGACTTATTTCTGCAGAAAGTTACGTATTGTATCATTTATTAACCATTTTTTGTTTTTAATAGAAAATTAAATTCTCGATTGAAAAGTCGTAGATTTCAATACAATCTTGAATAAACTGTCCTGCAAAGTACCATTTCACACCTGCCAATACTTCCTAGGAAACCTAATAAAGACAAATATGGAGTTATTTTCTAGTTATTGCCGTTTTTTTTTTTTTTTTTTGGCAGTAGATTCCTTCCCTATTGTCATTTTAAACGATAGTACTCAGTCATCCGATGTTGTGTTCAGAAATGTACCTTACCTGCCGCTTGGAGCGCTGCTGTCATGGCGTATATCAAAAATCTATGGGAGTGCTGTGACTGTATATGTTAGACTGGTGGTATACACCTGCTGTTAGGGTACTATTTTGATTCTCCTTTTTCTTTTACTCCTTAAGGGAGTGGCGGGCCCATTGTTCGTTTAAGCTGTGGAACAGAACTATTTTATGCGCTGATGACAGGCTTTATTTAAAATTTAATAAGGCAATTATCTTAACTTATTTCGTTTTTGCGCTTCTTACTTAGTCTTCAGTTCGTTGGGGATTACCCGATTTTGATTATTATAGATTTGAGATGCCCGCCTTTTTATTTATTTATTTTTATTATTATTATTTTTTTTATCTAAGGGTGGTGTTAGGCTGAAGTACTAACGCCTTTGGCGGCTGGACTTCCGGGACTGTATGGTTAGGGTTAAATTTTATTTTTATTTTTTATTTTATTTATTTATTTATTTTTTTTATTGGGATGGTCATGTCTTCCATGTCCTCACATTCAGAATTAAAAGTCAGTGATTGAAATTTCGCAAACAGAACTCGCCGCAACAAATAACGTCGTTCTTTCCATGATTTCCACCTCAATTCGTGCAACATTTCCCTGACGCTTTCCCTCCTGTAAAGTGATAAAACAAAACGAGCTGCCTTTCTCTGACTTTTTCAATATCTTCAGTCAGTCCCACCTGGTGAGGGTCTCACACTGGGCAACAGTACTCCAGGAGAGGACGCATAAGTGTGATGTAGGCAGTCTCTTTGGTGGAGCTGCTGCATCTTCGAAGCTTTCTGCCAATGAAAAGTAACCTTTAATTCGCCTTCGCCACAATATTTTACTTACATACCTCGGCATGATAGTAGATAAAAATAACCTACAAAATATCAGTTACTAGTTTCACAAAACTTTGTTTCTCACTCTTTTTCTTCTCATATCAGTAATTAACAATAGTAAAATAAGACGACAATCGTCACGGAAGACACCCTAATCTTCCTTTTTTTTTTTCATAAAATGCTACGACATAAATTTCCTGTCAGGAATTTTGAGTCATGTTGTCTCTGTAGCGATCCATCATTGCGAATGTGTCGCGAGATTCTGTGCACGAACTAATATCTTGATTGTGTCCCCTAAATATTCAATTGTATTTACGTTGGGTGACTCGGGTGCACAAATCATTCGGTGGAACTGTGACGAACGATCGTCAGATATGCAGCCTGCTGACATGGTGAAATTTCTCACATGGTGTGTTCTCTTCAGTCTAAGTTGTTCGTAGTTGTAACTCCTAGCTATTTGGTAGAATTTACAACCTTAAGGTTTGACTGATTTATCGTGTAATTGAAATTCAGCGGATTTCGTTTAGTGGACATGTCTATTACTTCAAAATTTTCATTATTTGGTGTTTTTATCCATAAAAATCAAATCAGTAATCGGCTATGCCGAGACACATGGGCGTATACGTCACAAATGAATGGATCACATTTAAGTGACTTCGTGCTCTACTTTTACAAACTAGTTAAACTGACTTATCCTAATGACAACATACAAGCCCTAGGAGGACTTGAACCTCCGACTGGAACGGAATCCGTAACATGATGCCAGAGACCGTGCGGCTATTCCGGCGCGGTATCCAAAGTTGACATTCGCTACCTACGTACGCCCTCCATGCCTTCAGCGACGCAACACCACCGTCCCCAAAGGTAAACTATGGGGTCACCTACATCTCTGAACAGAAAACGAAAGTGTGTCATGATCAAGCATGCAAATAAGACCCGTGTCATTACACACTGTCGACCATGGCGATTTCGTTAATATTGATTTCCCTAACAACTTCTCAGATAGTGTGTCTCATGCGTCTAGCTCCAATTCTCGTTAGAAGTCTGTAAATTACCGCTGTGTCACCATAGTAACCCTTCAACCTTTTAACTTTTAACGCCGGAGTAAAAATGACAGCTCCGTCAACGTACCGCCCTTTTCTGACGTAAATACACTTTCGGAGAGCCGTGGGTAGGAGGCTTCAGAAAAATTAATCTTGCGTGTAAGAATTGGCCGAATAGCGTGCGAAAATAACACTTTTATTTAAACATTTATTACTGCACCAGAGAAGTACTTGCATACTGAAAATACATAAATATTTGTGAAGGCTTTTCTTCTCCTTAACTATTCTCAATTAATTAGAACGTGCGCCCGTCAAATTCAGTACTTTTATTTTTCAAGGAGCAGCACACAGAGATTTTATATACCTAAGGGAAAGCAACCCGTCGTTGCTGCACGAAGCGCCTCTGGCGGCCGGTTTGATAAACTTTCTCACAGATTCAAATGTTCAAATGTTTGTAGAACTTAAGGGACTTAACTACGGGGTCATCGTCCCTAAGCTTACAAACTACTTATGAACTAGCTAAGACTAAGGACGACACAAATATCCATGCCAGAGGGGGGATTCGAACCCCGACCATAGTGGCAGTGCAGGCCGTGACTGGAGTGCCTCAGTCCCCTCGGCCACCGCGGCCGGCTTTCTCACAGAGTAAACACACTTTCACAACACTACACACACAGTCAAACATATACAGTAACGACATGTCCGCCGATTTTTTTTTATACACTGCGACAGTAGCGCTCTAAGCGGCCGGAAAAATACATTTTCTGAATACGTCATTGGATGAGTGCGAATAGTATCGTTTATATTGATTTTAACTTACTTTTTACATTAGGAAACGTATGTAATACCTTAAAATAGGTAATAACGTAAAAACAATTCTACATTTGTCTTAATTAAGTTTCCTAAGGTCCCTGGCAAGGTACGAAACGGTACATTACAGGATAGTTTATTTACAGCTATCTTGTAACCTACAGGATTCTGCTAAATAACATCATTTTATATTAAAAATTAAAAAAAAATGGCTAGGAAACACCAGAAGAACTTTCCTTTGGCTGAAAGACTCGCTTTTCTACTAACAAACGTTAAGGTTTCTTCACTATAATTCCAATCGAATCAGTAAGTTTGAACGTAGAAAACGTATATTGAATGCAATAACTACAGTATGTAACGTACCAAATGAGCCACAACAGTCGTAACTGAAGGAAACACGTCACAAACGTGGCAATAAAACGGCGAAAGCAATGAAATTGTTTTCCAACAGAGACCAAGGCAATTCCATAATTGTTGTTTCAGCTGAATCACAAATTGCGAGAATCATCAAAAGTTTGCCTTTTTTAAGCAAAAGTAATTACACTGAACATAATATGCACGTTTAGGAAGACGTATGAGGTGTAAAACTGTGCGAATCATTAGACTCAAAAATGTTCAAATGTTTGTAAAGCTTATGGGACTTAACTACGGGGTCATCAGTCCCTAAACTTACAAACTACTTATGAACTAGCTGACACTAAGGACGGCACAAATATCCATGCCCGAGGGGGGATTCGAACCCCCACCGTAGTGGCCGTGCAGACCGTGACTGGAGCGCCTAGTCCCCTCGGCACCGCGGCCGGCCATTAGACTCCACATCGAACTTATACACGTCAAAAAAACTGCCTGTCATAGTAAGAAAAGACCATAATAGAATTTTATTATTCTCTTATGTATATAGTGTACTTACTATCAGCGGAATACGATTGAAATACACAAATATTCATAAGTATTTGTTTAAGACGAAGTTGTTGTTATACCACTGAATCAGTAAAATTTACTGTTTTTACATTAATTTGCGTATTCATTTACGTCTCTTGACATATTCCTAATGTTTGTAACGCAAAAACTGTACAAACTATTTCGTTAATTACGTACAAAAATAATTATAAGCAAACATCACAACTTTGATGGATTTCCCAACGCTAGGAGCGCTAGTGTCATTGCAGCTGTCAGTTGGTAACAACTTTTACAGCAGTGAGTGTCGCGACTGTTTATGTTGGACTATGCTACACATTACACATCAGTGCACTGCACTGAGGAGCGGTGATTTCGCCGCTACAGCACAATACTAAATATGAGATTTTCATACCGCTATGTAAGGTTTCTGGTGACCTCAGCGTACAAGTACTTTACGACACGCTCGTTTGGACCTACAGGACATTAATTACTGGTCAGCTGCCTGCAGATGCGATGCGCAGAAGAGCCGCTTTGTCTGGTGGCCAGTGTCGGCTTAGTTCCAGCCGAGCGCTCCCCTAAGGTCAGCGGGACGCCCGCCGTGTAAACAAGTGGACCTGACAGCCTCTGGCCGGTAAACACTGCCACGACGCGCTCTCCTGCCACCTGAGGGCGCCGCAAGCCCCCACACTCCCGTAAGCGGCCGGCTGCTGACAGCGAGCACAATGAAGAGCGCCAGGGCGGCCATTATGGTGGCAAACTTCCGCGCGTTACTGACATCTGATTTTAATGCTCGCTACTAACACCTTTCTTTCAGGGGCTCTTGAACTTTTGTTAGTAACACCCGGTAATTAGGCAAATTCAAATGTTCAAATGTTTGTTAAGGTTATGGGACTCAACTACGGGGTCATCAGTCCCTAAATTTACAAACTACTTATCAACTAGCTTATCCTAAGGACGGCACAAATATCCATGCCCGAGGAGGAATTCGAACCCCCCGACCGTAGTGGCCGTGCAGACCGTGACTGAAGCGCCTCAGTCCCCTCGGCCACCGCGGCCGGCGTCGTCAATTAGGCGAGTGTGATTCCAAATGTAACTCGTAGAGGGGCTTCACATTGGTTGTCTTGTATTATTGTTTTAGCTTGTGACTTGTAAGCTGTAGATTCGGCTGCACGTTCACAGTTGTAGTGGATGGATGGGTTCAAAATTTCATTTGTCACCGCAGTACGACATTTAAGTTGGTAGACCTGGTACTTCTTCGTAATTAATAAAATTTATATCTTTGTTGAATTTTTCATACTGTAAATATTGGTTCTGTGTATCAATTAAAATTAAAGACTTTTTATAATGTTTGAGCATGAAATTCCGTTTCTCAGGGGCTGATATTTAATAAACCGAAAAAATTTAATCATTGAGTCACGGTAGTTCAGACAGTTTGAAGCCCGTCACGAAAGATATTATTTGTAACTGATTCCTTTCTATCGAATTATTCTTCAGGAAAAATTTCATTAGAAGTTACTTCTAATCAAAACTGTTACATATTTTCTTTCACGTATTAACTAAATCATTGCGAATTTCACAGATATATGTTCACTTTTAGAATCTTCTTGGACCATATTAGGGAACTAAATACTTGAATAATTGTTTAAGACTTGTTCAAGTGTCACAGATTCTCGTTTTTGAATTTAATATTTACAACAAAATCACTTCCACAGAAAACACTTTATGAGTTAATAATGCGTGATTATTTTCGTCAAAGTCTCATTTATATTAAAATCTCTGGATCCTGTTACATTGCATACGAACTTCAACTCTTCCAGATACGATTTTTTTAGTTATTTCATTAAACTTAACAATAAGTTCAAATTCCAAAATCATGAATAGTAATCAGTTTATTTCCGGAGGCAGAAGTTTCTAATTTTTCGCGTATGTTCACGATATGAAAGTTTATATTAATAAATAAATACTTTTTCCCGGGTTCTTTTCTATATTGGAAATAAACCGCGTATGATACTTTGAAACTCATCACGGAGAGCTATCAAATAGAGTTAAAAACTTTGAGATCTAGTAACATAGAGAGCGTGTAACGTAGAGAGAGAGTAATTAAACTGCGGTTACTATTTATAATAGCAACCTGATAAATGATCTTTGATATACGAGGTGTTTTGACCTACGTATTCCCTGAATACTGTTACTCGGAATTACTCTGATCTAATTTGAATTTACTAAAAATTTTGAAAAATGAGAAATACCTGCCTCTAAACAAATAATTAAAATTACGTACTTTTGGAATATGGTGATTCTAATGCTATGGTCACGATGTGGTGTTACATAAACCAACACTCTACTCGTGTACACTTGTTCATCAATTGTTCCTAGAAACATCACAGCTCACTGACAATTTCAACGGAGCCGCCATTTTGACGGATGTCACTAAGCAAGGGTCAAATGTGCGTGAGACTCTTCATTAGCGTGTGTATTCATTCGAGTTAAGTCGCGAAAACTATGTCTCATTTAAATATAATACTAAAAAACAGCTCAGACTCTTCGAATATACAGAAACTATTAGTTGTGTGTAAATTTATTACACACACGGTGTAGAAGTTGTTGTTTCTACTTCCTAAGTAAATCTAATTATAACATTTCGTTTTTAGCGTTCTAAATATAGCATTTATTGTCAGACACGATTTTTTGGCACTTTCTCAGTATACTCTACGATGGTGAAAATTTGTATAAACATTAATTCCGGAATAGTTTCACAACATTTTACGTCTTTTCTTGATTACCTGCAATATTCTCAAATATTTAAATACTTAATAGCATCAAAAAGTGAAATAGGGCTGCCTGAAACAGACAAATATCGACTGTGAAAATGAAATACCCCATCAGATAAGTAACTGTAAAATAGCGTCTTACCTTGTGAATACAGCAACCAGACACTACAAAATTCTTTTAAGAACACGAAGAATGCCACAACCTTTCCTTGACACATTGACTGCCATTATGGAATTTCGACCGCGTGTTCATGTCCACATTGAATTCATGAATATTACTTCTGAGGCCAAATAGATATTTGGATCATATGTCTTCTTTGGAACATGTAGAACTGTTACTTCATAAAACATCAAATTCTGACTGATATGGACTGATAACAGACGTTAGCCATATATGGCTCACGTGGCCCAGAAACTACATTTTGAATAAACTTTAAAGTCTTGACCACTAATTTAAATTTATTGAGGCCGTACGCGTTTCGACGTTGCGTCATTATCGAAGGCTACAGCAAGACAATGGAATTAATATTCATCACACATTTCGATAAAACATAAATGAGAACACAATAATCACACTCACCATATCTTTTAAAACTTATTAAAAAGTGAAACTAAACATTACTTTTAAAAATTGACTTTCAAAGACATATGTCAAAAATAAAATAATTTAAAATTTAAAATTCCCCCAGAACATCCCTGTAGGATGGCCAAGTGCAAACTAAATTCAGCGTTGCGGTCAGTTATTAAGTGGAGAATCCGCTCATTCACATATGCGCACTCACGCCCTCTGTTTTTTTTTTTTTTTTTTTTTTTTTTTTTTTTTTTTTTTTTTTAAATCTACCTTAATCTGCAAAATATTTTGTTACTGTTATGTTATACAATTATAAACATACAACTAAAATTTACAATCATTGTGTACAAACTTTCTTTTACATTATACAATTATATGAGTGCTGCACCAAATTTTCCATACTATATTTTGACATCGTTAGGAAAGATAGTGTTTAGTGACACATTGCTGGCAGTCACTAAAATCATGTTATCTACACAGTGTTCTGGTGAGGAAAGTGTGTGGAGGGGAGGGGTGAAGGGGGACGGACATAAAAGTGCTGGGAAGGAAGAACAGCCATCAAGCACCATCTGCTTACAAAAACCACACGGTGGCGTCCACCACGTACAACCCCTCGTACAAACCACAATGCTGGCAACAATAGCGATGCAATATGTCAAAGCAGTGTCACACCCATTTAAATTTGATTACTTGTAACACGAGGAAGTACTATGTACAGTATTACAGTTTAGGCAATGCTGATGTGAAACAATGTCTATAATATAAACTCTAGGGTAGTTAACTATCATCTTCCATAAGTGTATTGCACATGTTAGCCCTCTATTATAAAACATGAAATAAAAGAGTCTTAAGCTGTTCTGATTACATGCTTAACAATCAAGGCTCCTAAAATGAATGAATGTTATAAGTAAAAAGGAGGGGGGGGGGGGGGAGGAGATGGTTGATGGAGCAACTACAGGTTATAATTTTGTGCACTCTTACAGTTTGTAGTAATATTAACCAAACTATGCAGCTCCATGAAAGAAACCTTAGATTTACTATAGTAGACTGTTAATGGAAAATGGACTTTAAGTATTACAGTATACTACGAGCTACGATGGGACTGTGTGGAATCACAATGTTCGTGGAAGGACATAATTTGTTAAGAGCAGGGAAGCTATTCGGCTAGGAAACCTCTTAGTGAACGCTGTACTGTAGTGGAATGCAAAGTGTCGCCATCTATTGGCGTCTGTTGTTTCTATGGAAGTGCCTAACTGAGTTGATGAATAGATTGAAGCATCATCTATCAGCTACATTCGTTACCATAGAATGGTCTACAAATGTTCGGCGAAAAGACTAAAGAACCAGTTTTTCGAAAAATCAATTTGTTCATTTATTATGTGAGAGGGAGATTTTGATTTTTCCACAAAAATCTCTATTTCCTCAAGGGTGTTAAGCATTAGGCCTTTTGGTGCGTTGTGTAGTATTTTCAGGCTTTGTTCTATTTCTCCTAATCCGTGGTTATTTCGTGTTAGGTGTCGTTTGATACATCCGTCGTTGCTGTCTCGCGTGTGTTCCTTGAATCGCTGCCTGAATGACCTGCCCGTTTGTCCTACGTAAAGCTTCTCGCAATCTCTACATGTTATTTTGTATACACCCGTGCCATCAAACTTGTCTCGTTTGGGTCCCACTGTGTGTCGTAACCTATCACCTAGTTTGCTAGTGGTTTTCATCCCTAAACCTACGTTGTATTTTTTGAACTTATTTACGACGGAATCAGTCAATGTCCCTTTGTATGTAATACTCATTTTTAGTTTCTGTTGTTCTATCGGCGTTTTAATGGCGGTGTTCTCACAGAGCTTATTGTACAGATACCTTACTTCTTTACTGTTATACCCGTTAGAGGTTGCAATGTATTCCAATGTATTCAGCTCTTTTGCTTTATCGTTATCATTTAATGGTAACTTCACTAGTCTATTCAACATTGAACGGAAAAAAGCCCATTTGTGTACGTTTGGTGTACTTTTGTGTACTTTTGGTGAAGTCAAGAAAAACCCAGTACAAAAGTTTAATGCTACCTTAAAAACGAAAAAAAAAAAAAAAAACGGTCCAGTTGCTTTTTGTATCCTACTGAAAAGGAGAGGAGGAGAATAAACATTATGAATCCGAGTCTACCAACGCTTAAGTCACAAGTCAAGCTACACAAGAATTTACACCCGATCCGTCCCATAGTAAACACCTACATATATGTTAAACAGAGATTTAAACAAAAAACTGAAGAAAGCTTACACGTTTGAAAAAACATTTTCTCTAAAAAGCACCTATCACTTTGTGGAGGAAACTAAAAACCTCAAATTATCAGAGGATGTACGTTTAGCCTCATTTGACGTAGTTAATCTGTACACCAGTATACCCGTTTCTGAAACTCTTGACATCATAAAACAAAATTTGTTGAAACATAACAAAATCTCCCAGGGCGAAATTGTAGAATTAATAGAAATGCTAGAATTTGCTTTATCCTTCAACTATTTCTCATTTAATGGAAAAGTGTACCACCAACCAGAAGGCCTTGCAATGGGTAACAGTCTATCAGGCACCCTAGGTGAAATTTTTATTAATAAGCTAGAAACAGACTTTATAGAGAAATATCCTGACATCTGGAATGATGTACTTATTTACCAGAGATACGTAGATGACACCTTTGTTGTGATAAAAGGTAACGAGGGAGCAATCAGTGATCTAGCTGAGAAATTGAACGCCATGCACCCAAACATAAAATTCACTGTGGAACATGAAGATAATAAAACACTAAATTTTCTAGATCTGTCGGTAAGCAGAGACAACGGAAAACTCTCATTTGGAATTTTCAGAAAGCCAACTTATACAGACACAATTATACCAGCTGACTCATGCCATCCAAAAGTACACAAATGGGTTTTTTTTCGTTCAATGTTGAATAGACTAGTGAAGTTACCATTAAATGATAACGATAAAGCAAAAGAGCTGAATACATTGGAATACATTGCAACCTCTAACGGGTATAACAGTAAAGAAGTAAGGTATCTGTACAATAAGCTCTGTGAGAACACCGCCATTAAAACGCCGATAGAACAACAGAAACTAAAAATGAGTATTACATACAAAGGGACATTGACTGATTCCGTCGTAAATAAGTTCAAAAAATACAACGTAGGTTTAGGGATGAAAACCACTAGCAAACTAGGTGATAGGTTACGACACACAGTGGGACCCAAACGAGACAAGTTTGATGGCACGGGTGTATACAAAATAACATGTAGAGATTGCGAGAAGCTTTACGTAGGACAAACGGGCAGGTCATTCAGGCAGCGATTCAAGGAACACACGCGAGACAGCAACGACGGATGTATCAAACGACACCTAACACGAAATAACCACGGATTAGGAGAAATAGAACAAAGCCTGAAAATACTACACAACGCACCAAAAGGCCTAATGCTTAACACCCTTGAGGAAATAGAGATTTTTGTGGAAAAATCAAAATCTCCCTCTCACATAATAAATGAACAAATTGATTTTTCGAAAAACTGGTTCTTTAGTCTTTTCGCCGAACATTTGTAGACCATTCTATGGTAACGAATGTAGCTGATAGATGATGCTTCAATCTATTCATCAACTCAGTTAGGCACTTCCATAGAAACAACAGACGCCAATAGATGGCGACACTTTGCATTCCACTACAGTACAGCGTTCACTAAGAGGTTTCCTAGCCGAATAGCTTCCCTGCTCTTAACAAACTATGTCCTTCCACGAACATTGTGATTCCACACAGTCCCATCGTAGCTCGTAGTATACTGTAATACTTAAAGTCCATTTTCCATTAACAGTCTACTATAGTAAATCTAAGGTTTCTTTCATGGAGCTGCATAGTTAGGTTAATATTACTACAAACTGTAAGAGTGCACAAAATTATAACCTGTAGTTGCTCCATCAACCATCTCCTCCCCCCCCCCCTCCTTTTTACTTATAACATTCATTCATTTTAGGAGCCTTGATTGTTAAGCATGTAATCAGAACAGCTTAAGACTCTTTTATTTCATGTTTTATAATAGAGGGCTAACATGTGCAATACACTTATGGAAGATGATAGTTAACTACCCTAGAGTTTATATTATAGTCATTGTTTCACATCAGCATTGCCTAAACTGTAATACTGTACATAGTACTTCCTCGTGTTACAAGTAATCAAATTTAAATGGGTGTGACACTGCTTTGACATATTGCATCGCTATTGTTACCAGCATTGTGGTTTGTACGAGGGGTTGTACGTGGTGGACGCCACCGTGTGGTTTCTGTAAGCAGATGGTGCTTGATGGCTGTTCTTCCTTCCCAGCACTTTTATGTCCGTCCCCCTTCACCCCCTCCCCTCCACACACTTTCCTCACCAGAACACTGTGTAGATAACATGATTTTTTTTCCCTTTATTGTTGTTTTAAAGCCAGCCGTAGAAACAGCTGGCAGGCTGGCAGCAGCTGCGGTGGCTGCTCTTCAGCCATGTGATACACAAGCATTTGACAAAGAAGAGATAAAATATAAAAAAGATGAACAAAATTGCGGAAATTAAAAACTTGACAGACAGATTTTTCGTCAGAGTAAAACGGACATGTATAAATGGGACAAAACATATGGCAGAGAACAAAAAAGAGACGAGTAGTGATAAAACACACACACAGTCAGTAAAAACAACCGGCCACGGTGACAAGTTTAAAAGTACATTGCGGAGACACGAAGTTCACACACGGAGACAGCTGACGGCGTATAGAATAAAACATGGGGACGGCGATTATGGAGGCACTGAGTAAAACACACGACACTGGAGACACTTGCTCTGAACACGTAGATAAAAAGTCGAGACGCCCCCGCAGGGAGTGGGGAGGGGATGGACGGGGGGAGGTGGGGCAGGGACGGGGGAAGTGCGGGGGAGGGGGAGAAGGGGAGGGAAGAGAGCGTAAGGAGGGAAGGAGTGACGAGACTCTGGGCATGGGAGAGGGGTAGCCAAGCGGGCGGGAAGGAAAAGGGACGGGAGAGAGGGGAGGGGCGCTGATGCTACGGGGAAGGGATCAGAGTTGGTAGGAGGGGTAGATATCGGGCCGAAGTTCGGTATCCGGTAGAGGAAGGGTGCGGAAATTGCCTTGGGAGAGGATACGGAGTGTATGGAGGTGAAGGCCGGGAGGGACGGTTTGGCGGAGGCGTGGCAGAGGCCCGGGATTCGTAAGAATAGGGTAGACCAGAGGGTTTTGGGACTCTATTTTGCGGGATGTGTAAAGGAGCCGGAGATGTTCGAGGTGTTGTAGGAGAGGAGGGAAGGGGATGAGGTCATAGAGGATCCGCGTGGGGGAAGGGAGTCTGATACGGTATGCGAGGCGGAGGGCGTGACGTTCTAGAATCTGGAGGGACTTGTAGAAAGTAGGAGGGGCTGATATCCAGGCGGGGTGGAAGGAACAAAGGACGGGGCGCATGATTGATTTGTAGGTGTGAAGGACAGTGGAAGGGTGGAGGCCCCACGTCCGGCCAGTGAGGAGTTTTAGGAGGTTTAGGCGGGACAGAGCTTTCTCACGGAGGGATTTGAGGTATGGAGTCCAGGACAGTTGGCGGTCAAGGATAAGGCCAAGGTACTTGAGGGTGGGGGTGTGACGGATGGGTCGGTTGTGAAGGGTAAGATAGAAATCGTGGAGGCGGAAGGTGCGGGTAGTACGACCTATGACTATTGCCTGGGATTTGTCGGGATTGACGGAGAGGAGCCACCGGTTACACCAGGAGGCGAACTCGGTGAGGTGGGACTGGAGCAAAACCTGGGAACGGGCAAGGGAGGGGGCGAGGGCCAGGAAGGCGGTGTCGTCAGCATATTGGAGGAGATAGACGGGAGGTTGGGGTTGAGGCATGTCGGCAGAGTAGAGGAGATAGAGGAGGGGAGAGAGGACTGAGCCTTGGGGCACCCTGGCGGAGGGGTAGAAAATACGGGAGTTGGAGTTGCAGACAGTGACGTAGGAGGGGCGGCGGGTAAGGAAGGAAGCGATGAGGCGGACGTAATTAATGGGAAGGGCGTAGAGCTGGATCTTGAAGAGGAGACCGGAATGCCATACTCGGTCGTAGGCTTTTTGGATGTCGAGGGATGGATGTCGAGGGATACAAAAATTGCGGAGCGACGGGAGTTGAGTTGGACGGAGAGGAGATGAGTCAGGCGAAGGAGCTGGTCGTCGGCGGAGAAGGAGGGTCGGAAGCCACATTGGGAGGGGGGGAGAAACTGGTGGCGGTGGAGGTGCTGGTGGATTCGACGAGAAAGGATGGTTTCCAGGACCTTGCTGAACACGGAGGTAAGACTGATGGGACGGTAGGATGAGGTCTGGGACGGGGGCTTGTCAGGCTTGAGGAACATGAGAATACGGGAGATTTTCCACAGGTCGGGGTAGAAGCCAGTGTAAAGGATGACGTTGTAGAGTTTGGCAAGGACTTCATGAAATGAGAGGGGGCATGCGCGAAGGTGGCGGTAGGTTAGCCGGTCGTGACCGGGGGCGGTGTTTCGTTTCGTGCGAAGAGTGTCTATTATGTCACGGGCAGTAATGGGAGTGTTCAATTCTGAGGGAGGAATGCGGTCCAAGTACTGGAAGCCAGGGGCGAGCGGAGGAGAGGAGGTGTCGGTGCGCTCATGGACATCCGGGAAAAGAGAGTAGTCAAAGAGGGGATCATCAGGAATGGAAAATACATCAGAAAGGTAGGAGGCAAAATGTTCTGCCTTACTGGCGTTGTCAGGGAAAGGACGATCATCATGGAGAAGTGGGTAGTGGGGGGAGGAGTGACTGCCAGTAAGGCGGCGGAAGGCACGCCAGTACTTGGCGGAGTAGACCGGGAGGAGCGAGTTAAGGCGGGTGCATGTCTGACGCCAGTCCCGGCGTTTCTTCGCGGTCAAAAGGTTTCTTATGTGTCGTTGGAGTTGCCGGTGGCGTTGGAGAGTATCCCGGTCACGGGTCCGGAGAAAGGAGCGGTACAGACGGCGGGATTCGCGGAGGAGAAGGACGGCCTGTGGAGGAAGGGTAGGGCGGTGAGGATAGATCGCCCGGGTAGGGATGTGGGCATGGACCGCGTCAGCAACGGTCTGCTGGAGAAAGGAGGAGGCATGGTCAATATCGGCGGGAGTATGGAGGGGTAGTGGGTGGTTTTCGACCGAGGTGTCAATGGAGCGACGGTAGGCATCCCAGTCGGCACGGGAATAATCATGGACGAGTTTGGGAGGGGGCATGGGACGAGGAGCGTGGGCAGGGCGGGGGCGGTGGTCAAAGGTAAGTAGGACAGGGGCGTGGTCACTGCCTATTAGGTCTAGGACGTCCGCCGTGATGCGCCCAAGGAGGTTGGGAGACACCAGTACTGCATCGGGTGTGGTGTTGCTTTCGGGGCGGGTTGGGCGGGGAAGGGGAAGGACGTCGCCCCGGAGCGAGGTGGTGACGAACTGACGCCACCGCCGGAGTTCAGCGGGGTGACGGGAATGAAGGTTGAGGTCAGCGGCAATGACATAGGTCGGGAAGGTGCGGTCGACATGGGAGAGGAAATCGTACGGGAGAGGAGAGGTGGAGCGAATGTAAATGGTGGCGAGAGTGACAGTGAGGGAGGGAAGAAAGAGGCTGAGGATCAAGTGTTCAGTGGGGTCATTGAGGAGAGGGTGTAGCCGGACGGGGTGGTGACGGAGATGGCCGATCGCCACTCCGCCTCGGGCCAGGGGTGGGGGTCCGTCGGTGCGGTGGAGAAGGTAAGGATTGGTGTTGACTGGTCGGCGGGGTTGCAGGAAGGTCTCGTTGAGTAGGAAGGCATCCACGCGGTGTTGGGAGAGAGTGTGGAGGAAGAGGTTCTTATTGGCTGGGAGGGAGCGGATGTTGTGGTAGAGGAGGGTATAGGATGGGCCTGCCATGATGGGATAGAGGGAGGGTTGGGGAGGGTAGAGGAGGGGTGGGGAAAGGAAAGGGACCGGAGGGACTTAAACTTGGGTCTCGAGGCGGGAAAAGGCGAAGTGGGAGTGGGCACGGGAGAAGGTGGCAAAAGTGTCCAGATTGAACACGGACCTGGCGGCCAGTGCAATCTGTTGGAGGGGTGTGGGGACGCTGGAAGGGGTGGATGTTGGCGAGGACGGTGGTGACGAACCGGATAACGTCTTCGGCGGTGGGGGGAGGGACCAAGGATTGATTGGGGTGCATGGGAGGATCTATGGGGCGGATGGGGACGGTGAGTTCGGGTTTGGAGGGAGCAGGTGGAGGGACGGATTTGCACTTGTAGGAGTAGGTAGGGTGAGGGCCACCACAGGTGTTGCAGGTGGGAGGAGAGGTGAGGTTAGGACAGTGTTTATGGAGGTGGGAGTCTTTGCAGTGGGGACAGGTGGGAGGGTTTTTGCAGTTCTGCGTCAGGTGATCATTATAAACGAGGCACCTGGCGCAGCGGTAGGCTTGCGGGGGGGATCGGGAGGGTTCTACCGTGTGGCGGCGATCGTATATCAGCGCACCCTCGAGGAAGAGGTGGTCAAGGGAAGATGCGGATTCAGTAAATATCCGCATCAAACGGGTGGGGCCAGAGTCATTGTTGATCCGCTTGGCGGAACGGATGGAGATGTCGGGGTGAGAGTTGAGTTGCTCCAACACCTCTTCCTCCGTAATCAAAGGACTAAGCCTTGTGATCACGGCGGTGAGGGTCGGAGGGCGGCGGGGGGGAGGTGGTAGGCGGGCAGAGGAGGCTGTATAGTAGGGGGTGAGGGTGGCATGAGGGCCGAAAAGGACCTTGGGGATGCGAGCGAGGATGTCTGTGTGGAGGGTGGGGCTGGGGGACTTCAGGAGGACAGAGTCTCGGCGGGGAAATAATTTGGGAGATGGGGGCGGAGGGGAAATACTTCCGAATTTGGAGGGAGAGGTTTTTATGTTCAAGGAATCGGGGATCAGGATGGGACAGTACATATGTGAACAGGTCGGGTTGGGGGCGTGGGAGAATGGGGGCGGTGTCCATAGGGTCGGTAAGAGGGGGAGGAGGAGGGGGCGGGGGAGGGGGGGAGCTTTCTTCGATTTGGTGGAGGCGGGGGAAGGGTCCGCACTTCCCCGTTTCTGGGTGCGCTTGGGGATGGCGCCAGTAGAGGCAGGTAGGGATGCTGGAGCAGAGGCGGCGACGGAGGCATAGGTAGGAGGGGCTGGGAGGGAAACACGATCAAGTGGGATTTCGATGGGAGGCGGGTGGTGGGGTAGAAGGTGAGAAGGGGGCGGGGGCGACAGCGGCGTATCTGCCACCGTGGCTCGGCGGTGCGTCACATGGGCGGGGTTGACCGGTGCAGTGTAGGGGGTGGTGAGGGGGAGGTAGATCGGAGGGGGAGGGGGGACCTCATGGGATGGTGAAGCGGAGAGGATGACATGGAGCGGGAGAGTAGTTTGGGGAAGGCTGGAGGGGCTCCAGGTGATTGTTGTGGAGGCGAGGGAGGGTGTGGTAGTAAGAATGATGGGTGCAGTATGGACGGGGGGCAGGGTTATTGTGGGAACTGCGGAGGAAGTTGACGGGGTGGACGATGAGGTCGCCATGGGCAGCTCTTACGACAGGGGCGCAGTCCAGGGCGACGAGCGGAGACCGGCAGGGCGGCAGCGATGACGGCGGCGACGGCGGAGGCAGCGTGGACGTTGGTGGCTGCTACGACGGCGGCGGTGGCGGCGGCGGCGGCGGCGGTGGCGGCGGCGGGGGGGCCAGGGGCTAGGCCTGGGCGGCGGCGGCCCAGGTGCGGGGCCTGGGCGGCGGCGGACCGGGTGCGGGTCCGCGGCGGCGGCGGCGGCGGCGGCGGAGCAGGTGCGGGGCCTGGGCGGCGGCGGCGGCGGCGGCGGTGGCGGCGGAGGACCAGGTGCGGGGCCTGGGCGGCGGCGGCGGCGGCGGTGGACCAGGTGCGGGGCCTTGGCGGCGGCGGCGGCGGCGGCGGCGGCGGCGGCGGCGGACCAGGTGCGGGGCCTGGGCGGCGGCGGCGGCGGCGGCGGCGGCGGCGCAAAGCAGGAACGGAAGGAAGTAGCGGGAACAGGGAACCAACTGAAGTAGCCGAGATCAGCCCGGCAATAGCTACAGTCGGGGGGATTCGATGAACATGATTTTGGTGACTGCCAGCAATGTGTCACTAAACACTATCTTTCCTAACGATGTCAAAACATAGTATGGAAAATTTGGTGCAGCACTCATATAATTGTATAATGTAAAAGAAAGTTTGTACACAGTGATTGTAAATTTTAGTTGTATGTTTATAATTGTATAACATAACAGTAACAAAATATTGTGCAGGTTAAGGTAGATTTAAAAAAAAACCAGAGGGCCTGAGTGCGCATATGTGAGTGAGAGAGAAGTAGAATGACAACATCGCCATCTGGCGGATTCTCCACTTAATAACTGACCGCAACGCTGAATTTAGTTTGCACTTGGCCATCCTACAGGGATGTTCTGGGGGAATTTTAAATTTTAAATTATTTTATTTTTGACATATGTCTTTGAAAGCCAATTTTTAAAAGTAATGTTTAGTTTCACTTTTTAATAAGTTTTAAAAGATATGGTGAGTGTGATTATTGTGTTCTCATTTATGTTTTATCGAAATGTGTGATGAATATTAATTCCATTGTCTTGCTGTAGCCTTCGATAATGACGCAACGTCGAAACGCGTAAGGCCTCAATAAATTTAAATTAGTGGTCAAAACTTTAAAGTTTATTCAAGTGCATCGCTATGACCACGTCTCATAGATCTCTAATGGAGACAGCAAAGAAACTACATTTTAACACAATTATGGCTCACATGATTTAAAAACAGCAGGAGTAAAAAATCGTTTTCGAAGAAATCATCAAAAATCCCGTTTATCATTCCATTTGATAAGGGGATTTCTTTGTGTTGTTCTGTGAAAATACTGTTTGTTTCAGTTTCAGGTTTGTAGATATTACCGTTTTCAGGTTGCCTTTCCGTTACTTCTAATAGTGCCAACAAAGGGGTTGAGGTAATCATTACTTCTGTAGCCAATGATACATTACTGTATTAATTATCACAATAGTCTTCCCACCGTAAAATTAAGGGTAAAGTAACTTCTTACTATTTTATTGCGAACATCAGAGTGTTCAATGGAGCTACCATGTTTAAACTGATATATGTGAGCCCCATGAGGCTCACGAGGCCTCTAAACACAACTCAGCATGTTAGCCAGTTCTGGCTCACGCGGCTCACTGTACAACGGATACGTTAATAAATGTGGCTCATGTAGCGTCATAACCCGTGGAACTGTGACCCGATATTGGCTCACATGGCAGCCAATGTGTTAACTACGTTCATGTAACATTAACATTAAGGTATCTAGTACGAATATTAACATTTTAATGCTTTAAGCCAAATATCATACAGTAGAGTGAACTGCTCAAAAGTCAGCAACAATGGTCATAGGAATCAAAATTACAATGTGCATCCAGTGTGCCTATGTGTCATTCATATATGGAACCTTACACAGTTCTGCAGACCCCGTTCAGTTGTTATATGTGAAGCAGATGACTTAAATTCTTTGTTAAAAATGCTAATATTAATTACACGAACAAAAATTCGAACTGCAGTTAGGCAACTGATATCGTGCACCCAGTAATTATTTTACACAATCTTAAATTGAACTTTTTGAGCTTCCTGTCCACGAGTACTGCCTAAAGTAGCTCATTTATAAGAGCTACCAGTATTGTAAAAGCCTCTTATTTATTTAATTCAATCCTGTGTTGTCTTGGCTAACAGCTTTTAAGCAAAAGTAACTATCTCTGAACACAAGTATTAGGGCTACTAGTATTCCTGAGCATTTAAATAGGAAGACAGTATTCGTTCTTTTTATTACTTTCTTAAATCGATTTTTGCATTTTAACACTGAGGAGCTCTTCAGCATCAGCATCGTTGGGGAGTCTAGTTAGTTTTACAACGTCTTTGGTACCCCACGTACAGTCATACACTCGGGGAAAAACAGTTTGAGGCGAAACATTTGTAAGCGTGATCTTAAAGTTCTTACGCTTGCTGGGAATGTGCTGGCAGGTCAGTAAAGCTAATAATGAATCCAGTGGATGCCTTGAGCAGAGAGGAAGGGGTATATTCTGAAGAGTTGCTCAACATAGGTAAAAGGTTCAGTAATGTTTCAGATTTTGATGTACAATGGGATAGAAATGAAAATACAAACATCACATTTGAGGAAGTGGAGAAAATGGTCAATAGATTGAACTGCAATAAATCCCATCAAATACAGTGGAACGTCACGTCCCGAATGGTTACACAGGATAAAAGAAATGGCGTAGGAGTAGGGACAGGTTTCGTCTAACTGGACGAAAGCAGTAACCGCAAAAACCTTCAAGCTTGTAAACAGAAAAGCTTATAACAACTACCGAAGTATCTCTTCAATTACCATTATGGGCAAAATCTTCTCAGACATTGTTGAAAGCAGAGTGCGACTCTTACTTGAAGACGAGCTGGATGAAAATCAGTGTGGGTCTCTGCCTCTTCGAAGCTTTCAGCACCAGATCTTTAGCTTATGTTAGATAATGGTATGGAGCTGTGCTATGATGGAACAGGGACTTGTATATATGACGTCATAGTTAATGAGAAGCCACCTCGTGAGGATACCCAGATTTGTGTGTCAATTACTGCAAAATGGGAGTAGCTAGGGACCTGCAACAAAGTTTGCATATAATTTCGGACGTTTATGAAGCGTTTTGTAACTTAACTCCCCCCCCCCCCCCCCCGCTCTCGACACACAAAGTGATGAAACGAAAAGAAGTCTACCGCTCACAACAGTTTCGCTGCAGATGCCGAATGAACTTGGATGAAATAAAGTTAGCATTACAAATTTGCAGGTTACTATTTTTTTGTCTACAGGTCTCCCTTAATTCTCTTGTATCCAAAATTAAGCAATCTGTTTTCTTAATCTCTATCTATATAAAAGCGAAAGAACTCTCACTCAATCACTGACTAAACACGAAATCTCGGAAACTACTTCACCTATGAAGCTGAAATTTGGCAGAAATATAGTTTATAGGTGGAAAAAGTTAGCTAAGAAAGTATTTTACGATGGGTGCATGGCGGAGCATACTTCTCCTACAGACTCACGAAATCTACAGGTTCATTCCGATTTTCACGAAATTTCGCACGCTTGACCTTCAAGACAAGAGGAACGTCACAGTCTACCTTAAGTTTTATACGGTGCATGGGGGAGGGTACTTTGCAACATAAAATGGATCCCTAAATACCTTGGCCCGAATGATTTCAAAGATCCTTTTTTTTTCGTTAATCTCAGAACAAGAGCAGTATGGAATAAAACAGGAATATTCGAGAACAACAAAGTTGCGTTTTTTAATGTGACCCTGCTTATCTATTACATTTGTTCCGAAATTGATGAAATTTTGCATACTCTACCTTATAAAAGAGAGGAATGTCACTGTATAAAATTTCGTTCGGTGCATGGTGGGGGGTACGTAACATACGAAATTTTACAATATGTATAGTTTTGCACCAATTTTTATGAATTTTTGCACCCATGACCTTTAATCCAAGAGGAAGATCACTGGGTCACTGGGTACATAAATTTTTGTATGGTACATGACAGAGGGTACGTTGTAGAAAACTTTGCCGAGAGAGGGAAAGGTGGAAACGAATAGATGGGAGAGAAAGAATTGGATGCAGAGAGAGGAGGGGGGGGAGGGGAGGGGATGTGGACTACGAGGTTACAGGATTTAAACACCGGAGCAACGCCGGGCTTACAGCTAGTATATCTATAAAAGGCTGACGACTGTGTTTCTAGGCTGATGCCATTTTCAGTTCTACAACATTATAGAGCAGGAGGCAAACTTCTGCCGGCAATTAAAGGTCTTTACGTAGATGGTCAAGCAGCTGTTAGAGTCGACGGTAAATTGAGTTCATAGTTCGGGCTGCAATCCTGTCACTATTGATGTTCATATTATTTAATGACCACATGTTAAAACGGTAGATTGACGAGGTGATATTAAAATAGGTGAAAATAAAATATGTACTCTCGCATTTGTGGAAGACTCAATGCTGTTGGTAGATTCGATTGAAAGGTTGCAATCTACATTTTCAGTATTAGATCAGAGACGTGAGGGCTATGGTATGAAGATCAGCATCTCCAAAACTAACGTCTGTGGGAATGAGATTTCGAACAGATTGAGTGCCAAATCGAAGGAACAAACTTACAACAAGTGGGCAGGAGAACAGGGGCGAAGATAGCAAAAGCAATGCAGTGTGATGGACGATTTAATGGTCTTGAACATTCCATACAACGTTGCAAATCGACGTCAATGATAAGGGCTTGCAGTTTTGCGGATTACTTTTGTTGGATTTCTTGAATTCTGGAGTGACCTGTGTAACTTTCCAGTATTTTTCCAGAACGGTTGTATAATTACGTATCTGGTGCATAAGCTTACTCCTAAAGTAACCTAATATTTATACAATCAGGACCGCAAAGCGATTTAAGTTGCTTTAATACTGCAACAGTATCTAATTCTAAGTCACTCATGCTGGCAGAAGTTATTGATTCGAATTCTGGTTTTTATTACGTAGGTGGAGGAATTTCGAAAATCTGTACTTAGCAAATCTCCTTTAGCAGCACTGTCATTGGCAGCATCATTTTTATCGCGCAGTGAAAGTTTTGATTGTGTGTTGTCACTATTTTACTTTACATTTGAACAGATTTTCTACCAGAGACAGAAAACGTTGTGGGAGTGATTATCAGCTTTCCGATTTTCAGTAAAAAAATCACCAATATTGGGGATTTTGTGTTCGTTTAAACTTGGCATGGCTCACTTCCAGTAACACTCGCGGATGTATTTTCTTGGTGAGTCTATGCCCATACCAATACCTTTATTTACTGCATTATTTCATTTGGTATTAGAATGAGCCACAGCAAAAGTTAGCTAGATTTAGCTAGACAGTTAAGCGAAAATTATCAAAATAAATTTTGTATCTCCAATGATAGTGATAACATTTTAGTTTACTGTGGGAAAGCTGTGTACCGTACATTTTCACACTGTGTGAGAATTGGGTACATCATCAAGTGAAGGAAATAATCTTTTAATCAGATTCAGCATTACGACGATAAGTACATTCCTTTTGGAAACTCTTATATGTCGTCTTTGTAGTGATATCAGGACTGACCAGTAGTAAAAAGGTATTCATTGCACAAAAGCGTATAATCAGAATAATTGCTGGAGCCCACCCAAGATCATCCTGCAGACATTCATTTAAGTATCTAGGCGTCTTCACTGTAGTTTCACAATATTTATAAATAAATATGAGTGAATATATATATATATATATATATATATATATATATATATATATATACACTCATGAAATTCTTTATTAACTCTCCGATCAAATTCAAAAGTAATAAAGTAATAGCAGTGTGCATAGCTACAACACTAGGAGTAAGGGTGATATTCACTATTCAGGGTTAAATATAACTTTGGCACAGAAAGGAGTGAGTTATGCTGCCACAAAAGTCTTTGGTCACTTACCAAGTAGCATCAAAAGTCTGACACAAAGCCAACTAATATTTAAAAAGAAATTAAAAGAATTTCTGAGTGGCAACTCCTTCTACACTTTAAAAGAATTTGTAGATAAAACTTAATAATTCCCCTAAACAAAATTAAAACAAAATTCCTTAAAATATTGTATGCCATGTGTAGTTACCCTTTAATAATCTAGCACGTTCCACATCATTGCGAAATGTCGTTTATAGGATCTATGGAACAAGTACTAAGCTAATGTAAGGCGACCGTATTACGAAATACAAGATCTTGTTTCCACAGTTCAAAAAGAGTGACAGTAAAGACTGAAACACTGCCGTTTCCTTCACCATTCCGCAAATAAAGACACCAACTCTTACGTCAAACAGTCAAGGGGGAGGATCTACACAGAAAATGTAGGAAAACTGTCACTACTGCTACATGTAAAAACTGAAGATGTTTACGACTGTAACGAAACGTGTGTGGGTATAAAGAACAAGAACCAGTGTTTTGTAAGGTCATAGAGGAAAAAGTAAAATGACAGTGACGTTACATTAGTGACATTTGGCTTTGTGTAGCAAAATTAACCAGCACCGAGTGATCCGGCACTCAAAGCTGAAATAACTAGCCAACGGTTAGCGGTGCGCGTTTTGCCTGCAACGTGCGTGGGCTGTGGCCACTGTCCGTCAGAACCACCCACGTAATACCCCAGTACAGCATCAGTTCGCCGCCATCCGCTCATACAAGAGCTCCACTCGAGCTAATGATCTCCTCGATCATTAACAACGTGGGCGTCCATTTTCCAGTGTGTAGCGCTGCTCAGATAGCCCTAATTAACCCTGTAGGTACCAGGCGAATCGGCTAAACGCGTTCTGAAGGCAGCTAAACATCATTCGGTGACGTACAGTAGTCAATATTTTAATGGTAACGCTCGAGTAACAGTCATTATCTCCAATAACAATTGTATCCTTCGTTATAGCTGAAATTCCATTAGTGCTTTCTGCGAATGATGCTGTAGCATACAAACTCTGACGGTAAAGTTCGGTGAATAGTCCTGCAACATTAACGTAGGTGAACTACAGTTACCTTATTGTCCTTCGAAATACTCACCTCCTATAAATACGCACCGCTGAGTACTGCGATGTCCTGGAAACTTTGCACGAAGTCATCCCTAATGCCGTCCTCTCACGGGACGTGGAAACGCACGTGGAGGAGGACGTGGTGCCCTGTGAAGCGTGGAATGGAGGATCCAGCATGTTAGATTTTTGCTTCGTGGAGTGTAACGTGGCCAATGAAAAGCGACATGGTTTTTCACGTGACAAGCAGAACTTTTGATCCGCCATATTGCAAACGGAACTCCGTATTTCGTGTCTTATTTCGTTTTAGCGTACGATGTATAAATATAATCTTTTTAAAGCGCCAGACAATTGAAGAACTTTTGAAACGCATCACTTTAGGTATGATTTGTTACAATAAATTACCGAAAACTATATATTCATAGCCTTAAAGGATATCGTATTTAACGTTAATCAATGTTATAATTTGTATTTCCGTGAAAGAATATCGTTCCTTTGCTACGGTTCAACGCCATTCTATCAAAGGAGCGCCTTTAGGATACTTTGTCATGGATAAATATTACAACTTGGTTTAGGTGCATAGTACATCTCAAACACAGCACATATTATCGTGAGCAGTAAGTAGGGCAGTGAGCTCCGGAACAGAAGTTGGGGGTAACTTGGGTTCGCGTCCCTGTACTTCCAAAAAATTCTTATATTTTTCCTTTTTTGTTTCCTTAATGTTTCTGGTTCTTTCTTATTAATTTAATTGTAATATCCGATATACGTTATTATTTCTTTTTAAGACGACGGATATGCATGGTGGTTAGGGTTACGAGATATGGAGGAAAAGATGTAAATAACAGGTTTGCATCTACACTCTCGGAGATATTTTTTAAAGATTTGGTTTAATTACGGTTTATGAAATTTATTTGTTAATTTAATACAATTATAATAAACAGAATTCGACGTTATTTACTACAACCATGAACGAACTCTGCCCACGAGAGAACTTGTTGAGTATTTCATGCAAGGGCACAGGTACCAATAAATTACGAGACAGTACCCGACGTTCAAATGTTCAAATGTCTGTAAATCTATCGGACCAAACTGCTTGGTCATCAGTCCGTAGCTTACAAACTATTTAAACCTAGGTAAACTAACCTACGGACAAACACACTCATCCATGCCCCAGGGAGGATTCGAACCTCCACGGCGAGCAACCGCGCACTCCACAGCGAGCAACCGCGCACTCCGCAGCGAGGTGCTTTAGACCGCTCGGCTACTCCACCGCGGCAGTACCCAACGTCATTCGATTTTCGCCACGGCGTTTGAATTCTGTTATACTTCAATACAGTGTTGTAATAGTTCAGTTTCACGGAGCAGAGAGAGTGTAGTTATGGAAGCAGATGTAGTAAAGGAGCAAAAGTGTTTACGTACAATACTAAAAGCAAAAATTATCACAACGAACATTGTCGAACTGAGGTGTTCCGCGTGTATGACAAGTGGTCTGCATCAGGCAGAACTTACTATCTCCGAAGGAATGCCAAAGTAAACATCTGGATATGCAGAATATGTACATCGTGAAAAATAGCAATATAAGAGAGCAAGAAAAGTGGAGCTGGTGCAGATGAAGGCTTTCACTGTTGACAGTTTTTTAATGATATTTCGCATTTTATTATCAAACGCTTTCAGTTAATTTGCCGTCTTTGTGTTTCTTGAAGAAAAAATTACAATTTCTGGAAGAGTATTACTTGCAACGTGCAAGCATAAGAAAGCTACAGTATTCAGTTTTTTTTTTTTTTTTTTTTTTTTTTTTTGCTGTGGTTGCTAACAGATACCGTGTAATTTCACGTACATCCCCCTTTGTAAAGACAATGATCTACGCGCCAGCCCGCAACGGGCGCTGGAGAGCGCTGCGGTCGCAAAGCAAATCACGGTGAGCAGCACGTTGTGTTCCGTGGGATGTAGCGGGTCGTTCCAGAGCGTGCTGTAGCTAGACTAGGTAGACAGCACGTCTGGCCTGCGCCACGTTGGGACAACAGGTCCCGTGTGAGGACGGCTTAAGGCTGGTGTTAAAAAGCCTTGTAAAGTTTCGTTCTAAGTCAGGAATATCATCAAATCCCTTCCTTTTCAAAGATTTTTGAGTCGAGGGAATAGGACGAAGACTGGAGGATTGAGATCCGGGGAGTATGGTGCATGTTCAACTTACACCACACCCCTTTTTGCATGAAACAGTTTGACGATATTGGCTGTGTGAGGGTCAAGCACTGTCGTGAACAAAAAACCGGAACCTTTTTGTGCGTACTGGGTTCGTACCTATTGCACACGTTGCATGAAACGCGTCTAAAAATTTCAACGTATTGAGTAGCGTTCAACGCTGCTCCCACAGAAATTCCTTGTGGGTAATGCCTTGAGTATCGAAAGCGGTGATGAGCATCGTTTCGAAGCGTGATTTTTCGGCGCTGCCCTATTTCCGACTAGATACGTGGGAGAACGCCATTCCATAATTTGCCGTCGCGTTGTCGTACAGTGTCGTACCAGAGACACCAGGTATCCGTCAATGACAATATGGTACATTTCCGACAAGATCCTGTGAAGCCTTCAAACGTCCCCGCTTCTGATCACCGGTCAAGTAATATGACACAAGACAACGCCTCTTCCATAACTTCTGGGTAAGGATTCGTCGCACGGATTCACGATTATTCTGCAGTTCATCCGCTATCAAGCGCACAGATAATCGACGATCGTTCGTGATCATTGACCTCACTTTCTAATTATTTTCGTCACTGACGGCGGTCGCCAAACGTCTACTACGGAAATTGTCAGAAACACCTTCCCGGCCTTCTCAAAACCGGCGAACTACACGTTCATACACTGCATGGATAGTTCTTGAACACCATAAAGATGTACCAGCATCACATACATTTCTTTAGGTGTTTTGTCACGTAGGCTCAACCATGTGGATCGTGTAAAAACACTAAATTATGACGCGTTTCAAGCGTCAAGCCCTCATCATCAGATAAACTATACAATAATCTTTAAACCTGAGACAATAAAAATCTAAAACGATTGTCTCAGGATTTAAGATTCTTGTATAGTTTATCTGATGATGAGGGCTTGACCTTGAAACGCGTCATAATTTAGTGTTTTTACACGATCTATGTGGTTGAGCCTACTTGACAAAACAATTAAGTATACAACGGTGACCTCACGTCCATTATGGATATAATTATTGTTTAGGTGTTTTGCTAATCTTAAACCAAAATTTAGGACTGATCATTTGCTCGTTCGTAGTCCTGTTCTCAGTTCAGAATTAACGCACCAAACTTCGTCAAACAGGTAGAATAGGGAATACAAACTCTGCTCAACTGTAATAAGATTGCGGCAGGTTGTCGCCGTCGGAGATTCGAGTCCTCCCGCGGGCATGGGTGTATTTGTTGTTCTTAGGATAACTTAGTTCAAGTAGTTTGTAAGCCTAGGGACTAATAACCAGAGTAATTAAGTCCCATGAATTTACAAACATTTGAATATTTTGAGCAGGTTGTCAACAACGGCCGATACGCAAATGCAGCGTTCTGATTGGCCTGTGCCGGCCGCGGTGGCCGAGGGGACTGATGCGCTCCAGTCACGGTCAGCACGGCCACTACGATCGGGGGTTCGAATCCCCCCTCGGGCATGGATATTTGTGTTGTCCTTAGTCTTAGCTAGTTCATAAGTAGTTTGTAAGCTTAGGGACTGATGACCCCGTAGTTAAGTCCCATAAGTTCTACAAACATTTGAACATTTTTTGATTGGCCTGTTACCAGATTGCCGCGGCGGATAGCCGTGTGCACTGAACTGCACTGCCGTTCGCCGTCAGGGGTTTGAGTCCTCCTTCGGGTAAGGGCGTTGTCCCCAGGTTAGTTTAAGTAGTTTGTAAGCTACGGAATAATGTGCCCGATCAATCAATCCGACTTCAATCACTCAACTTCATTGTCATACGTTTTACAATGTACTAAAAACGTAAAACTGTAGCAAAATGCAGGAGAATCTGCAGTCGATCGACGCCGACGGCGTGGCAATTGACCCGCAACAATACAAGTGTAGCGTTTTGCGAAAAGAAAAAAGTATTGAAGTGTTTGTTAAGCTTATGGGACTTAACTGCAGGGTCATCAGTCCCTAAGCTAAAAAACTACTTATAAACTAACTTATACTACAGACAAGGCAAACATCCATGCAAGAGAAGGTTTCGAACGTCCGACTCGGGAGGCCGTGTGATAAGCAACGTGGCGCTCCAGACCGCTCGGCTACTCCCGTGTGGCAGCGTTTTGCGAATGCTCGAAATAAAGACCATTTTGATACGATTACCCATAAGCAGTTACACATGACTGAAATAAATGTAAGCCAATCTCCAAGAAATATTTCAATATGATTAAAGTGATACGGCTCACAATCTGAATGACAGTTATAGATGAACAGACTAAATAACTTAACAAAAGGATTCGCTTTAATTTTTAATTTACTTTATCTTCATAACACATAATTATTAAAACAAAAACATTTTGAATATAAGTTTCTCCACAATAAAATCGATCTAAAACTTCAACTGTTCATACAAAGATAACCAGATGGATAAAATACACTGTAAAAACACGATGAATAAATGTCAGTTTACATAATTTATTGACATGTTGAATCAGAACAGTGGGTTCCCGTGTCAACACATGCCAACTCGACGATTTCTAACAGCCGTTGCCAACAGATAATATCTTGGCCACGTACGGTCGCTTGGCGAACATTGGATATCAAACTTCTCACCAGTGTGTAATGCGGCTGATTTGGGTTCAAAAATGTTCAAATGTTTGTAGAGCTTATGGGACTTAACTACGGGGTCATCAGCCCCTAAACGTACAAACTACGTATGAACTAGATAATACTAACGACAGTACAAATATCCATGCCCGAGGGGGGATTCGAACTCCCGACAGTAGTGACCGTGTAGACCGTGATTGGCGCGCCGCAGACCGCTCTGCCACCGCGGCCGGCTGACTTGCGTTCCCCCAAGCCTGTCAGTTTTCACTGGACCCTTGAGCTTACTGGACCTGACAAAAGGTTGCGATGTCAAGAAAGTAGACGCAATTACACTGCAGCTTAGCTATTGTAGCTGTAAAAATCAAACAAAAGGAGTTCAGTAACATTGGGGAGACATTTGGAAGCGCTGAATATATACCAGTCACGAGGCAGATCAATTAAAGCACCAAACAAAATGATCAGTGTTTTGTGTTGAGACGCATATACACTGCAAAAAGTAATTCCATTCCTCCATTCGTATTTTATTTGGAGTCTCGCAACTACATTTTAAAGGCTGCTGACCAATATACTGCTTAAAAGTACTCATAAAATTAACGTAAAAAGGGCTAAGATGTAGGAAATAGAACAAAAATGTAAATCAAACGGAAAATTTAGAAATTTATGTTTCATGCAGTATGGTAGGAAGAAGCATGCTATGAATGAAAAGCTTCTTCTCTCAGACATGTTTTTCCCTAGACACAAGAGAACGAAAAACTTACTCTTTCCTAAAATGCATTTATGGAGATTAGAATGTAATTCTCCACTGGTAATCAATGAATCCACACTATATATGTCAGAAAAAAATAATTAAAATTTTATAACTTATGTCTTATTTTGGCAAAATATACCGAATTTACGGCAATTAGAAATCTGAAACCTGAAACGGTACTTTCGCTTCAGCGATCAAAAAATAAATACTGAAACCTCCTCATATTTCTCTTTTCCCCTCTCGTCAGTGATAATTATTTACTACCTATACATTTGCTGTCTGTCACTAGAGAGGAAGATGTGATTGACTTTTTTTTTTCACTCTTTTTTCTTTGTTCCCCCAGTGTGAAGAAGCAATGCCGTTGAGCCCCGGATTTCTTCTGTACAAACAATAGACGTGAGTTGCACCTTGGCCTTAACATTCTTAAATCATTAAAAGTTCTCAATTTCCCTTAGTTTTCATTTAATTTCACGCTCCCCACCCCGCTTCAGTAATTTTCTCTAATGTGGAGATGTCATTTCGAAGCCAATTTGCGAGTTTGGTTTAGTGCTGCCATTACCATTGAAATCGATCATTCCCTTTATAATCCGACTTCGTATGGAACATTTTCACACAACCTGCCGTCTCTTTAATATTTTTATTGTGACCCAATATTTACGTGTGAGCAATATTACGCTCTGAGGTTAAGTTTTAATTTCATATGTAACTGTCAATGGCATCAAATCAAGCTGTGTTGCAATAGCGATCTGGTTTCTAAGGTAGCAACTACGGTAGATTTGTGCCTATTTTAGGGTAATTTTGAAGCAGAAGTGACATAAGTCCACGAGAGCAACAACTAGAGGCAACAAGCACCGTCTCACCGTTTTATAACGTTATCTGCCATTCTTTTCACAATTTACGGCTTATTTTAAAATTAGTTTTAATCAGATCCCAGCATCTAGTTTTTCTTTGCATCAGTGTAAAGCAAAATTAGTAACTACAGATTTTTGTCCCATTCTGCTCACGTAATAAGGCAAGTAACGTTATTAACCTTAATTTGCTCGTAGTAGCTGTACTTGTTCAAATGTTTGTATAGTCTATGGGACTTAACTGCGGGGTCATCAGTCCCTAAACTTACAAACTACTTATGAACTACCTTATACTAAAGACGACACAAACATCCATATCCTAGGGGGATTCGAACCCCCGACCGTAGCGGCCGTGCAGACTGTGACTGGCGCGCAGACCGCTCGGCCACTGCGCCCGGCGACTAGCTGTACAAAAGTCATATTTATGTTCGTAAATGCAAAAGATCTCTGTTTTCAGTTATTGTTCTGCATACTACAGAAGACCAATTTAGATGGAATCGGTGATGGCTCCAATTGAGAATTGCAAGCGTTCATGTTGAAAAGTGAATGAAAAGAAGTCCGAAACCTGCTAAAAATGAAAAGTGGGAAAACGAAATTCACCACGTTATTATCTACAAATATAAATTAACCCCTCGGCTTACAATGTCGTGTGAGAGACCTAGCGTGCCGACCTTGCCAAACATTAACTAGACGTATCAGAGACGTACTATGTTTACCGCGCCGAACAAGCGCAAGTCCTGTGAGAGACGTTGTCGGTCAGCTGCGCCGAATGTAAACAGAACGTCTCTGATACGTTGCGCAGCTGATACAATACACGCGGCATACATGAAGTGTTCTTCGCCGCATTCGGACCTGCAGACATTACAAAGATACTTTCACAATGTTCTGGAGGTGTAGCAAAAGTGTTCAGGAGGAACGGGAGACATGTTGTGGCATAGCCAACAATGATTTTTCAGGATATTTTGACAGCGACAACGCCAATATTTAGGAAGACGATGCCATTTAGGAGATTTCTACATATACGTAGATTTCTACACCTAGCAAGTGACTGTTTAGCCAACAACATAGATAAGCCGTAGAAACTAAGGCCACTGATAGATATGTTCAATCAAAAATTTAAGGAAGAATATTGCTACTGATGAATCATTAAATTTAAGGGGCTGTTATCCTACAAATAATTTAACCCATCAAAAAGTGCGTGGTTTGGTATTAAAATTTATAAATTGTGTGAATCAAGTACAGGATAATGCTATGATTTTAAGACATACACGAGTAGTGAGAAACGAGAGGCTAGTGGTAGCGCCTCTGAAAGTGTATTTCTAGAACTATAACGGTCGGTACCTATTACAGAAAGGGCATACTCTATATTTAGATAACTGGTTTTCTTCACCCAAACTTGTCAAAACTGTTCTCGCCAATAAAACTAATGTGATTGGAACAGTGCACTGAAACAGAAAAAAAATGTCCGCAAACTTCTTGAAAGCACAATTTAAAAAGAGAGAATATACAGTGAGTAGTTGTAATGGAATTTTGGCACTAAAATGGAAAGACAAACGAGACGTTTACATGATTTCCACAAAACATTCAATAGCAGAAATGATTGCCACATACACAACTCTCCGCAATGCCTCTTGAAAACTGAAATGTGTCATCGAATAAAGTAGAGGAATCACTGCAAATGATCACTGCAGATGCTCGCATGCTTCCCTGTGATTAGAAAATGTTTAAAAGATACCGCAAGTTTTTCTTTTACCTATTTGTTGTTGCTTTATTTAACACGTACATTTTGTATTATAAAATACATTGAAGCAAAAGACAGAGATATAGCCGGCCGCGGTGGCCGAGGGGACTGAGGCGCTCCAGTCACGGTCTGCACGGCCACTACGGCCGGGGGTTCGAATCTCCTCTCATGCATAGATATTTGTGCCGTCTTTAGTGTAAGGTAGTTTATAAGTAGTTTGTAAGTTTAGGGACTGATAACTCCGCAGTTAAGTCCCATAAGCTATACAAACATTTGAACATTTTGAATAGACCTACGCAAAATATAGCATTCCAATTGAAAAATCATTGTTGAAAACTACACCTTTACCGCAATAAAATCGGAAGGGACGATTAGCAAACGGCGATCTACCAGAAGGACTGCTCGCGCAAAATTGGGCACATTTTCCCAAATATAGGATGGAAAATCTGGTAGAAGCCGACCTCGGGGAAGATCAGTTTGGGTTCAGGAGAAATGTAGGAACACGGGAGGCAAAACTCACTTTACGGCTTATCCTAGAAGATAGATTAAGAAAAGGCAAACCTACATTTCTAACTTTTGGAGAAGTCTTTTGACAATGTTGATTGGAATAAACTCTTTCAAGATCTGAAGCAAGCAGGATTAAAATATAGGGAGCATAAGGTTATTTACAACTTGTACAAACACCATACAGCGGTTGTCAGAGTTGAAGGGCATGAAAGGGATGCAGTGGTTGGGAAGGGAGTAAGACAGGGGTTGTAGTCTTTCTCCGATGTTATTCAATTTGTACATCGAGAAAGCTATAAAGGAAAGCAAGGAGAAATTTGGAGAAGGAATTAAAGTTCAGGGTGAAGAAGTAAAAACTTTGCGTTTTGCCGACGACATAGTAAGTCTGTCAGAGACAGCAAAGGACCTGGAAGAGCAGTTAAACGGAATGGGCAGTGTGCTGAAAGGTGCATATAAGATGAAGATTAACAAGAGCAAAACTAGGGTAATGGAATGCAGTGTAAGAAAATCAGGTGATGCTGAAGGAATTGGATTGGGTAACGAAGCAATAAAGGAGGTAAATGAGTTTTGTTACTTGGGCAGTAAAATAACAAATGATGGTCGCAGTACAGAGGATATAAAATGCAGAATGGCAATGGGTAGAAAAGCGTTCTCGAAAAAGAGAAATTTGTTAACATCGAATAATGATATAAGCCTAAGAAAGTCCTTTCTGAATGCATTTGTATGGAGTGGTGCCTTGTATGGGAGTGAGACATGGACGATAAACAGTGCGGACAGGAAGAGGATTGAGGCTTTTGAAATATAGTGCTACAGAAGAATGCAGAAGATTAGGTGGGTGGATCGCGTTACTAATGAGGAGGTACTGAACAGAATTGGGGAGAAAAGAAATTTCTGGTATACCTTGATTAAAAGAAGGGATAGATTGGTAGGACACATTCTTAGACATCAAGGAATTGTGAATTTAGCGTTGGAGGGAAGTGTGTGGGGTAAAAACCGCAGAGGAAGACCAAGAGATGGATACAGTAAGCAGATTCAGACAGATGTAGGTTGCCGTTCTTATGTGGAGATGAAGAGGCTTGCTCAGGATAGGGTATTGTGGAGAGCTGCATCAAACCAGTCTCCGGACTGAAGACCACAACAACAACAACAACCGATCCAACACCTTCAAAAGTAATCCTTCGATAGCTTGTGTAGTTTGCGGAAAGCATAAACGACGCAGCGAAATAACGCGGGAACGCAAAAAGTGCAGGGTTGCATTACATGCGCCAGAATGTTTGAACGATATCATGCAATCGGTGGCCAAGCGTACCGCGGCGCTCCAGTCACAGTCTTCACGGCCACTACGGTCGGAGGTTCGAATCCCCACTCGGGCATGGATAGTGCACCGCAGCTTCAAGACGTCGGCACACGACACGTATATCTGAACGAGTGAAGCTAATGTGGAGAGTTTTTGACGTCACAACGAGCGAACCGCACGTTGGCGAGGCTTTTCCAACGTGTCGGGCAGTATCCAGCGTGCCAGATATTCCCAACGCTCGTCTGAACGATCACCAGTCAGGTGGGAGTACTCCATCGACGTCACACCACGTGGTTATCCGAGGAGGGCGGCAGCTTTTTTTCAATAGAGGGATGAAGACGCCATATTGGCTGTCGTATTTCATGGGTCTTATATGTATAACTTACGTCATATGAATCTATGACATTTCAGAGAAAATAAAAGTAAGTGAATAAACTGAGAATCTCTCGAAAACCGGTCTTTAGAGGTACTATTTGCTGGAATAAATGACTGGAAACGTCTTATATGTGGTTAAAAATTTCCAGTTATCTGCCGTGTCAAGACAAGTCGGACTGAAGATCTATCAACACGAATTGATATTTACATCATTTGTTGTAATTACATGTCAGCAACCGACATATCTACCAGTAGTGTATACAACACGTCTAATAGCTTCGCCGATGACCTGCAGGTATGTTAGTGGCCGTAGTGTTGGCAGCAAATTCGTGGATAATTAAGCAGAAGACTTTGGGGTCAAATATTTTTTTCTTCTTTTTTCGAATTTCTGATAGACGCACAGACTTTCCAATAAATTTCATAGAAGTATACTGCGTAATATTCTATGCTATGTAAAGATAAGTGCGCATCCTCTGAGGAGTGAGTTTATTGGATTCGTTTTATGAACAGGGCAGTATGCACCTCGTATTGCATTTTACACGTTCTTAATATTCTTCTACTGAATAGTAACATTGACTGTGGAAGAATGACCTTTGAGTTTTACTAAAAAGCGTGACTGTTGCAATAATGTTTGCCTCATGTGAAGACGTTTTCTAATTTTATATCGTTTGTCATGAAGCTATTATAATTCACTGCACTTGTCCAATTTGTGCAACTTTTATAAGAGTCTTATGTTCACAGAAATTTTGTTGTTACTTAAGTAGGCCTATATCACAGAACACAACAAACATTTGCAAAAGCTCAGAAATATGCGATATAATAGAGGTAAAGCAGGAATTCCACTCTTTTGTTTTCGTAAACAGTGTGATGCCGCCGACAACTGTCGCTGGAGCGCGCTGCAGTCGCATGTAGCTCGTTGAGGAACACGTGCCGTATGCATAAGTCGCGCCGTCTCCGAGCGTTCAGCCACACGGTGGACTCGGCACGTTGACCACACACGCTCCGTGTACCGACGGCTTTACTCATACTTTGGTCTGATACCGGTTGAACCTTGCCGGCACAGATACGGTGTGTGCGTGTACCTAGAATTAGGGTTATGCTCTTGTACACGCCGTAGCATGTTCTCTCACAGGTGTTCGCGTCGGCCAGACTGCATCAAATCAGATTCAAAGGCAGCACGAATATGCTGCTGGTGTGTCTTGACACCCATACATACACACACATCTGCTGTTGAGATGGCCCGACACCAGAAAATCGTACGGATTGAGATCTGGTGGTCGAGCACCCATGCAACTTGACCTCCCCGTCCGATCCGAGAGGGACGATTGAGATGTAGCCGGACAATAACGCTGAAGGGTCGGCAAGACTCAATGGAAGTAAGAAGACCTCCGAAGATGTCCGGCGCAGCTCTGGACGAAACGTTAGGAAAAACTGGAAAGTTTTACTGACCACGGCCTTATAACCTGAAAGTTCCACCAGCAACTTTGACATCCGGTCGTGAAAGCCTTAATTACACGAGCATACATAGAGTTGCACATTTTTACCGTGATTCGAGAAACTCGAAGTTTATTAAGTACAAATCAAAATGACTTTGAGTGTGAATTAGTGGTGTAAAATTTGTAGTAAATCGGGTTTGTGTTAACAGCGTGAAAGACGGCTGTCTGCCGCCTTCCCTAAATTTTAATCTTGTATTTTATTTAAAGTCGCTTAACGACACTCTATTCGTTTTCTGAGGCATGAGGAGTAACGTAGCCCTTCATTTCTTGTTTTTAAATGTTATTATTAGTAATCGTATTTAACTTCATTTGTGTTAGATTTATGTTATTAATTTATTACTGTGTCAATCAATGTGGTAACATGAACGGCTTCTCCGTCTCGCCACCGTGCCCATAAGAGTGTAAAATGTTTTGTCTCTGCATGTGTGAGTATGAGAATTTTTTGGCGTGCTAGTGTGTTTGGAAGTGTGAGAAATTTAGCCTTGGGTGATGCTCTCTGGACCTGCGTCGTTAGGTAGCTAGTACCAACCTCTCTTTCTATGCTCTCAAAAGAGGTTTCCACACCCTTTCGTTGCAAGTTAGGTTGGCAAGAGGCTGGTGTGAGCCTATACGCGCCCTTGTGTGAATCTCTGCGTTTCCCCCACCACCCCTGGCTCCCTCGGCCTTGCCGATTTCCGGCCGGAGGCCCACATGGCCCGCCAAAGGCTCACTCGTGCGGTGGCTGTCAAACTAGTTCTCAATTTGGGCCAGGGAACAACTTTCAGCCGCACATCAAGTAGTTTACATGAATCTTTTAACTGGCTTGTACACCCAGAACTATAATTTTCAAAAGTAGTCCTTCTATGTTTTCTGCTACTAGAATTATTTCATTAAATTAATGTTGGTTTGGCTCCTCTCGTCAAGACTCTATTTACTAATTTCATAACTTTCAATAAATTAATTGATGCCAGATTTGATTACACTATTGAAGCAGTGCATTTTTGATTATTTACCGAGACTAAGATCAATATAATCTAGTTAGCAGACAGTTACAGCGAATATGCTCAGCCAAAATAGCTAAATATCACATTACATCTGCAGTGGTCAACTTTCAAGCGTCAAACAACGACGTAGTAAACATTGGTCCTCGAGTTTTCATACTCCAGAGCCTCGGCGGAGTGGCCGAGGTTACCAAGGCGCGTAACTGCAGAGCGCGCCGCTGCTCGCTGTCGGAGGTTCGAGTCTTCCCTCGGGCTTGGGTGTGTTATCCTTAGCATAAGTTAGTTTAAATAGTTTGTAAGCCTAGGGACTTATGACCAGAGTAGTTTAGTCCAATAGATTTATAATCATTTGATTTGATACTCCAGTAAGCAAGAATCAACGTCTGAGCTCTACCCATAACACTACAATGACAATGAACAGAATAAACTGCTTCGTCGCGCAGAACAGCAATAATACCGAAGTTTCCCGTGGCTTGTCTGGGTTTAGCCTAGGGATTGCGGTTATTGCTGAAACAACCGGTTTTCGGTTATACCGGTTCTTTTCATCTCCAGTTTAACCGCACCGTAAAAATTGCTCAAGATAATCGTTTTTTTTTTTTTTTTTTTTTTTTTTAAATAAGCGCTTTTCGGTTTTTTATTGCTAATATTTCCAGTAGAGTTCGACCGAAACATATTTTGCGGCCGAAACAGAAACCGTAATCGAATTTTCGGTTCTTCTAGTTTCGGCCGAAACCAAAACTTACGAAATTTAATTAAAATTTAGGTAAATTTACGTTATACGAAAAATCACTAGTCTTTCCATAGTTTTCAATGTCCCCTCCCAATACTATGCCTTCTTGAGTGTGTGTAAGCCTAGCCAGGAGTCCGTAGAAGGCAATATATGAAGCATACAGATCTACTGGCCTAGTATTTCCATCCGGCAGTTGTGAATATTGAGCCAACCACTCCGTAAGTTGGACTTGTGAGCCAGCGTATACGAATATCTCGTTATATATATATATATATATATATATATATATATATATATATATATATATATATATATATATATATATATATATATATCGAGGCACCACATGATCAATGCTACCTAACCCATATTGGTTATTAAAAAAGCCCCTCGCTTTCAAGGAATCACATTAATAAAACTTGTTAGCTTAACAATATGATAATACATTAAAAGTTACTATTCCAAGCTTATAGTACATCACTTACTTAAAAGGGAAATGAATCGAATTTACCTTCTTTTCCAAGAAATAATTTGGATGCTTTCTTCTTAAATGACAGCATATTTGTAGTACCTCCATCGGCTTTCAGCATTTTTAAAGCAAATGGAGCATTGTACCTCACTGCTACCGTACTTCGTGAAGTACTTTGACACTCGGGATGGTGCCACTTAAGACACAACCGATGTCTGGCGACGACAGCAAGGAACTGCCGCATGACCAGAAGGAGGCAAGTCTCGTCCACTGCCGGTGCGCGCGCGTCGTCTAATAGGCAACGCCACACGGCAACAGGTGCATCGGAGCCTCAGTAGCTGCGCAAGTTCTTAAGATCTTATGCCACGCGTTTCTGACTGCCACGATTGTTCTTAAATTATCACTGATCGCTTTTCTTAGTTACTGCGATGACCTAGTATTTCACAGCCGTGGAAATTTTAGGAATAGCCCTAAATATTAGGGTCTACTAGTTTTAATTTTTTTTTAATTATATACAAAAACACATTTTGAACCATTACAACAGGAAGTAGTCATACCGGTTTTTTACTCGGTTCTTGGCAATAACTAAAACAACCGGTTACAACCGACACGAAATAAATACCGATAAAAACCGGTTATTCAAAACTAAAATACCGGTATCGGTTTTAACCGGTCGGTTTTTCCCATCCCTAGTTTAGCCTGGCTTGGCTGTCAGTGAATCAGCCTATCCGTACTGTGGAGAAGTTGCCGCAACCAGACTGCTTGTCTCGCAGGCTAGCATGGACAGCTTGAAAGCGGAGTGTGTACACCTGCACACGTGACGACCTGGTCCTGAGACTTAGGTACAGTCAGTACTGCAATTACACTACAAATAAACGTAGTTGTTTATTCGAGGTCCTGAAAAGCTATAGGAGGAAAGGCAGAAATATTTCATATACCTCCAACAAAATAGCCAATAGGATCGACGATAGATTGTACTACGCAAGATTTGCTGACAAAGACATAGTTTTATGTATAACGAGAGTTAGGATACTGATCATTGCAATATCTTCATTTAGTAATCACAAAATTAACTTGACATAATGAAATATAAAAATTCTTCATGTCTGGAGATATTACAGCAACAAATACTTTATTTTGTATGTCATTTTATAATGTTTGTGATGAAGGGTCACAAATAAGAGTATAGGTTCCAATATGAAACCCTGTGGTACACGATGCGGAACCAGTTGCAGTTCGACTGTTGATTAATGACATCCATCCTTACTGACAGAAAAATTACTATTTGAACCAATTTGCAGGATGTCCTATTCAATGCTCTGCTTAAATATCACGTACAATAGCCAGCCACATACAGTACTAATATCTCTCAATACCTGCCTGGTTGTCGTGGAACCTCTTTTCCAGAGCCTTGTGCAAATTGGTTGGTTGCACTTCGGTAGAATTTGATGTCGTCGCTGCTCCCTGTCTTTGATACAATGATTTATTTTTCGTACTTCATTTTCCACATTTGTTATGTCTTTAATGTCCCTGTGTGACATGTCCTGTAACGATGGTTTTAATGTACATGTGTCTGTAAGTTTACGATCTTTCAACACGTATCTTAGAGTACTAAAAGTTCTAATTCACTATTGTAAACATAGTGTATCCATTCTCTGCTTTGTAATACTGTGATAGAGGTAAATCCGCAGCGGAGTGACCGAGCGGTCTAAGGCACCTTGCTGCGGTTGCTCGCCGTCGGAGGTTCGAGACCTCCTCGGGCGTGAGGTTGTGTGGTGCCCTTATGTTAATTTAACTTAGTTGTTTGTAATGCTAGGAACTAATAACCAAATAATTTAAGTCCCATAGATTTACATACTTTTGATTTGATTTTTTTTCTTACGTTACGTTATATTATTGTCGAGGTTTCGTCTTAAACTTTTTTGTAAATTATATTCATGTATTTGAGATGGGATGCATGCCCAACTCAACGAAAAGTGCTAACGTGTAGGGTAAAGATGGAAAATGCGCGCCAAGTGGCTTTAAAGCAATTTAATATCTTCTTCTCGACTCTGAACAAGTAACCGAGCCAGTGAGAGGTGGTTCTTCTATTAGAGGTCTTTTACATCTAGAAAAATATTAAATGGTCTTGGATGACGAATACATCCAAGTGCGGTTAATGGCATAACCTGGTGGCATATTATTTAAACAAATTCGACGCCAAGGAGTGAATTTTGTCACTTATAGCTAGAGCTAGTACTGGACAACATTACGCTCTACTAAGCCAAATTTGTGCATCATCTGCCATCGCAGGAAATTTAAAAAATATTGTAGTGCTGTGATAACACCCTGAGCCTCAATTTATTTATCCTACGCTCTGATAGTCCAACTTGTCTCCCACCCCTGCCCCCCGTCCACTCTGCATCCATCTGTTGCTCTTCCATCTACCTGCCCATTTTTCACCTCTTTCCTCCCGCTCCATTGATCATCTCCCACCTTCAATTTAGGAAAACTCACAACTTTCCTGGAGTTCAGTGAAACTGAGTCAATTTTTCTTTGCAAGGAACACTTTACCTTGTACCATGAGAAGATTTATATACACAGAGACCTTCCTTACACAATTTTGTCAAGATCGGAGCAACACTTTGTATGTGGTCGATATCCATAAGTAAAGTACCCACCAACATGCACCGAACAAAATTTTATGTTGACAGTGACCTTCCTGTTGTTTAGAAGGTCAAGTGACGAAAACGTCATCGAGATCGTAACAAAACTGGTGATTGGTAAGCAATAAAAACAAACGGTCACATTGAAAAACGCACTTTTAATTTTACAAAAAAATAAATAAATAAGTAAAATTCGAAATTTCCGGTAGATATTATTTCATATAAACCGTGTCCTGCGAATGACGAACAAAATAAAAAAAAAAAAGACCAGACAAATAAGTCAAGTCTTCTCATGTTATTGCCTGAAAAAGAAACAGGGATTCATCTTTATGTGTAAAGATATTCCGAGTCTCCATGTGAAGTTATTTGCGGACTTTAATAATATTTTATCTTTCATTATATGCTGTCACCCAGTGAAAATTTTATTACATAATTATAATGTGCAGATTAAAGATATGTGTAGGCTATATTCAGTTTGCATCTTCATAGTGTACTAAACATTCAGTCAGTATTGAATTATTAGGGTGGTTGCTTAGTCTCTATTAAAGAAACATTTGCTTAGTAGGTTTATAATCCTTATTGGTCAGTCTGACGCAGTTTATAGGATTTTACGTAAGTTAAAATATTCATTATAAAAATACATCTGCATTACTTTTTAAAGTGTGTCTGTTCTTAAAACAACAGCAGTGTTAAAATACTCCACATACATGTAAGTTAGCACAAAACAGGCTTATCACAGTAGTAAAAGATGTCGTTACAGTACCAGCTGCGCACATACTTGTTAATAGCGTGGTATCTGCTTTAATAAAAACCAGCTATTTGATTAGTTGTCAAAAATAGCACCGGATAGTGATCTGTCGCATTACTAAAACTATAATTTTAAGAGATCGCAGTATTTTCTTTATCACACTAGTTTATGGCTTCTAACAATATTATACGGAAATGTAGTATACATATTGACCAAATTCAAATTAATGAAGTAAAATATTTACATTAATACCACATTTAAGTATATGTTGCTATGATTGCTGTCTAACATTTGCAAAAGTGACTGAATTCCACAGCAGCATTGCATTCAGTGCTGTACCTTACCATTTATTTAATACCTTTGAAAAGGAATGTTTTTACTCATCACATAATTCACATAAACAGTTCCCATATGACATGATTATATTCACGTTGTAAATGAATAGTTAAATTCATGTCTACAAGACCTGGTGATCGTAATTATAATAAACTAACTGATAAACCTCTATTTCCTCATTTATATATCCATTTTTGCAGTCTTATATTAAAAACGAAAATAAAAGTTCAGAAAAGATTTATTCTTCATGTATTTATGAAATCAGCTTAGAAATTATGAAACAGTAAAACAAAGAATTATGTAGCTCAATACTTATGACATCATACATCCTTCACCATGTGTCCCACAATAATATAATTTTCCAGGTTTGTAGAGAGTAATATTAGGAAACTGTCTGCAATGAATAAGTAGTGTATGAATGAAGTCTCGTAAATCACGCTTTTCGTCATAGGAAAGTTTTTGTGACTCGTTGTTTATGATGTAATATCTCCTTTAGTATGTGTCGTGAGTGATTCTTCCCCCAACAGCGATTGTTGGCTGATAGTAGGGAACATTTGTACCAATTTCGGTTGAAATCGGTCCAGTAATTTAGGATGAGATGTGGAACATACACACACACACACACACACACACATACCCACAGATGTAAGATGGATATATGGCAGTATTTTTCCTCTGGAGCATTCCCTTACTTCCTGAAAACTCGCTTCTATAGGTTCTCTAGTGCATTCGAAAGCAAATTTTTTCGAAGGTACACAATTCTGTAGGTTGGTGCTTACAGTGGCAATATAATGCAGTTATGAATATTACAGTAAACATAAGTTTTTGAAGAGTTATTGCGTATTGTGGTAATGGCTGTGGTGTACAAAGCAACCCATTCCTTTTATATCAAATTATTTTTTATATTATTTATCTCCTGTTTTCAATCGGATGATTTCTTTATTAGTTTGAGTTATTTTTGCTTATGTAACTTAGGCAAGTTCTTTTCCTTGTGGTTTTTTCTTCTTTTCTTTGTTGTACTAGATTGAGACTTTAGACATTAATAATTTCTGCTTGATCTTCTAATTCAAATTATTCATTGTTAGGTTCTTTACGTTCTGTTGCCCAGGCTATTTCTTATGAAGTAAGATTGGCTTTAATTTCATTATCATTAATTATTTTAGTTAGTAGTTTTAATGTATTTGATTTTATGAATTTTCAGTTTTATTGTTAGTTTATTGTTTTTTTTTCTTTTCCTTTCGCTTTATTTTTTTTTTTTATCTTGTTTAGCAGAAACTAACAGGAATGGTCTGGGTTATGTTCTTTTGGTTTATTTTGTTTATCAAATATTATTTATGATCCTTGGTACACGGAGATTATTATTTAATAAGGGTATAATTAATTTAATGTCTAGAATGTCTATTTGGTGATTTCTTTTAAGATCTTCAAATATGGCTTCTCCTCCATCTTTAAATCTTTTAGGTGAGTTTACTTTTTTGAATAGAATTATTTCTTGATTTTCTTATATAATTTTATTATTAATTTTTTATCTGTTTATATATATATATATATATATATATATATATATATATATATATATATATATAAATTTTTGTTTAGAACTTTATTTTTTGTATTAGGTATTTATTATTTAATAATAGACTTTAGATTATTTATTGAGTGGTAGTTGTTTAGTTTAAACAGTTCTATGGCAGTGATAACTTTTATTTTTGATTGAATGTCTTTAATTTTTATGTCTTTTGTTATATATATATTTCTTGTTTAGTTATTTAATATAGAAATGATCCTTTTTAAATTAAATTCAAAATTAGCTCCAAGATTGGACATAAATATAGTTAAACAACCTATAAAAAGAATATACCAACGAAAATCATTAACTGCCGTGCTTAACCAACCGACAGAAGTGTAGCATGTCAATCACAAAGTAACATTAAATTTGAGTGTAATTCACTACAAAGGGTGTGGTACCACGATTCACACAAGGTTCAGAAAGAGTTTTACGAAAGAACAGGTGCGCTCTCCTATTTGCCGGTATCGGACGGCGAGGTTGGGCCTCGACGCTGTCAGCCCTTTTTATTTCTTTGCAGGCTGGCGCGTGCCTTGCACCGTCTTCCTCCTGTGCGCCGGGTCGGTCACCCTGCAGGGCGCACGTGGCGCGCACGTAGACCAAACACTCGCTAATTACCTGGAGCCCGGCCACTGGCCGGGGGCGGCGACGCAGGGATTACCTCAGCCAAACAAAAGGCAGCGAGCGGGCGAGCAGGTGCGCCAAATCCTCTGCAGGCGCCTTACGGCAGGGCGGCGAGGGCGCCCTCCCCCAATACGTGATGGTGGGGCTCTTCTGGAAAAAGGAAGGGGTGACTGACTTGAAAACCCGTCTGTAAGAGACCAACTTGTTAGCGGTATAGCCCCGGGGGCGCCGACTTTTGAAAATCAGTGTGAGTGCTCCTGGTTTCATTTTTCATTACCTTTTCGGTCACAAGGTTCAAAGAATGGGCCAAGCATTGATCAATTTTTCTGATTTTTGCTTGCAACCTAGAAAACGTACCAGTCATATTTGTCGCTCTGTCAGTAGTAATAACATTGCATGATTTGATATCTGGAGAAAAACGGGAAGGAACAGTCACTGATATTATTAACAGTACTTCAACTGTGGTAGATTCAATAGTGTAAAAAATCATTAATTTGAAAATTAGCACCACTGGTTCGTTCAGGAAATTTTAATAAGTTTAAAACGAATCAGACGATTGAATGATGTTAGTACTTCGTTACTCATTTGCTTCTCTAATAGACGGAACTCTTTAGTAAACACTTTGCTCCTTCATCTCTATTGTTAGATGTTCTTTGCCCTGCAATGATTAATTTCTTAAAGTGATTAGTTATCTGAGTATCGACCGTTAGATTTACTGTCCAGTTTTAATGTATTCGACAATGAACTTTGCCCCTTTCATTTAGAGAGACGTATTTCCTCATGACTGACAAAGTAAAGACAACTAAGTCAACGAACTGTACTATGCTAAGGTGCTCGACTTGTATATCTTACAGCAAACCTTTCAAATGGCGGTTATTTATATGGCGACAATGCACAGAACCCACTCACGTGACGTCTTTTATTACGGCGCCTGGTTGCACTCCTTCAGCAGACAATGGCGCTTCGTGAATGGAGCAGTGAATAGTCAAAACGTCTTTCCTGGGTTTCCTTTTCAGTTCATTTCTCGGCTACTAGCCCTGCAGGTGCTTCGCCCTCTACCTGCCCGCGATGTTTTACGTGAAGTCGTGTGGAACGCCACTGTACTAGTATGCTGTACTTGTTAGCAGACTACTTTGACGTAAAAGACAGTGCGGATATCAATCTATCTTAATGAACTGAATTAATGGAGGTGCCACAGCAAACTATGGCTGTCACTGAACTCTGATTGTTTCATCGCTTACGTAGTCATGCGGCCAGGGGTCAGTGGTCTCGCCCCTCCCCCCTCCCACCAGTGAGTGAGTGCTCCTTGGGGCACTATTGGAACACCCTAGCGGATAGGGCGTGATTGCTACACTGCGATGTCAAAAATGGATAATTGACAGCTACGACTTTTCCTCATTTTTGTGCTACTTTATTTTCCTCCCTTACTTTGTGTGGGTGCTGAGCACCCTCAAAAGTTTTCGTGGGGGATGCACCAGCACCGGAGCACCCACAGAGTCGGCGCCCCTGGTATAGCCTCATCCAGTGTGCGCTATACTCTTGTTATCTTTGCCTAGGGATTTTACTATACCATTAGCGTATTGATATGTACGCATATGAGTACTAGCCCAGCTTGTAAGTTGTGGGTACGGCAGTGAGGCATTCCTTAAGTCGAAGGGCAGACTGGTGCATTACCAAGAACAGACTTTGATCACATCCCAGAATGTATGTTTCTCCGGAACTCATTTTTGTTGTTTCGATGACTGGTACAATATCTCCAAGTTCTCGACACTTTTTATTGAAATCCCTGTATTTGCAAGCACGTTTGAAAATAAAACTAGGCACACAACGTGTAAGTGGCTGTTTGGTGTTTTTCAGCATATTTGTAAAACAACGAAGAATTACGTTCATGTATTTTCATTCTGAAAAGATGATTACATCTACAACAGAAAATCAGTCAAATGAATAACCACGGGTCACCTTGTTTCTGGCGAGACATAGAAAATAAATACAATGTCTATACTCCAAACGAAAAGGCTAAAGTGCTTTAACAACGTTTGTTACTAGAGCACAGAAGAAAAATACAACAGTTAAATCACGTATGTAAATGTTTTAAAAAAATTACAATGTTCATATATGGTAAAGGTATTATATAACTGTAGCTCTGTGATGATAATTGTGTTTTCCGCACTACATGGTTAGTACATGTCAACGATTGAAATACGTTACTAATACAACATGAAGCTAATGTGCAAAGAACGTATGTTGTCAGAAAATATAACACAATATAATAATATACATACACTAGTGGCGGGCTAATGTTGTCGGAGGCCTAGAGCAGCAAAATAAAACGAAGCTCCCCTTCATTTGATCACTTGGAGATAAATACATCCTTAAAAATAATTTAGATATATAAATTCGAACCCCCCCCCCCCAATACGAGAGTTCCGGGGTACTCATCTGATTCCCCCCCCCCTTCCCGTTTCATCGCCCACCCCCTTTGTCCGCCATTAGCATGCCCGATAAAAGGATTATATAACCACGCAGCACTGATAATACTTTCTTCCTGGACAATAACAAATGGGAACCACACAAAATGTAAAATATGTATCCTTGAATAGAAGTTAAAAAAGCATGAGGCTTAACTCCATATCACTGTGTCGGTGACTTAATCTTCGTCATTCTGGAATCTGTAATTTCTCCAACGACCGAAGATTAATATATATTTGTATTAATAAATATCAGACACACTAATTTCGGAGCGCGTGAATAGTACATGTGCTTCTACAAAACAGAACTAGCCATGTGGTCTATGGCGACAGGCTATAGGTTGCACGGTCACACGCGCACTCGGATATGGATGTGCGTGTTGTCTTTTAGTTTGTGGGTTGGGGTTCGGTTGTTTGGTTGGGATAGGGGGACTAAACTACTGAGGTTATCAGTCCCCCGGTGGAGAGGGAAAGAGTGAGGTTAGGGGAGGGGAAAGGAAATGCAGTCCTGGAAGTAAAGAAGGAAGGAAGACTGCATTAGCTCGGGGCCCCGTGCTCGCACCCACGTACTCACGATAGACCCGTGAGCCGCTTGGGGGCGTTTTTAGTTAGTCTAAGCAGTTTGTACGTGTAGGGACCGATGACTTCCGCAGTTTAGCCCCTTAGTTTTACAAGTATTTGAATATTCGAGAACTTGGTACTAATGTGGAGGTACGTTTCTATTGACGTGTACGTACGCAGCCTAAACAATATTCCCACAACGTTAACAGGCCACACGAAGATTACAACAGAGGCTCGTATCTTTCACTGCGGCCGAGCGCATTGAGGCGCTATGCTACGATACGTGAGGCCGTTCCCGTCGGAGGTCCTAATCCCTCCTCGGGCAGGATGTTTGTGTGGTCTTTAGTATAAGCTAGTTCATAAGTAGTTTGTAAATTTAGGGACTGATGACCCTGTAGTTAAGTTCCATAAGCTCTACAAACTGTAGAACATTTTTTGTATTTCTTTCATGAAACGATCACACACAGTTTACGTAATCGCTTATTAACACCACACAGACTATAGTAGGAAAATTATAAATATAAGTAATTTGAAACTGAATCCGCCTAATTTGGATTATTATGAAGAGGCCATACCTTACCTATAAAGTAAGAAACACAAATGACTTCACCGTCAGACTACCCGTGCGCACTGAGGCACCCTACTACGGTGTGCGCGGCCGTTCCACGTCGGATGTTCAAGTCCTCCCTCGGGCATGGGTGTTTGTATTGTTCTTAGGATAAGTTTAAGTAGTTTTTTTTAGTTTAGGGACCGATGACCACTGCAGTTAATTCCCATAACTTTACAAACATTTGAACATTTTGAACTAATGACTGTGCAGAAACTCTTTCTTAATTAAAGATGGGCGCTATACGAAGTTATCCGACATGTCATTACATGGTGCAGAGTTATTCAGTTCATCATATCAGTGTACAGTGCCACTGATAATTGTATCTTTAAACACGATCCATTGAGTGAAATGTTATTCGACGAAACCTTTGACTAAACATCGAACTTACATTATGTCCACATCAACATATACAGATTTACTCGCAAATCACATTTAAGTACAATCCAGAGGGTTCACCGAAACGCTTTCATAATATTTCTTTGCTGTTCCATCCCCTGACAGACCTCGGGAAAGAAGAGCACCAAAATATTTCCATCTTAGATCGAATATCTCTTATTACTATTGTGATCATTTTTCGCTATGTAGGTGGGTGGTAACAAAGTATCCTCGCATTCGGATAAGAAAGTAGTTGAAAGAAATTTCACGACGACGAGTAATGACTTTTATAATGTTATCCAACCATTAATCTTGCATTATTTCTATGACACTCGCGTCCCTGTATCGCGATAATACGAAACGAACTACTCTTCTCTGAAGTTCTTCTATGTGCTCTGTCACTGCCACCTGGCCAATATCCCGTAATGCGCAGCAACTCTCAAAAATTTACGACCAAATGTAGTATATGCACTTTCTTTCGTAGAACTATTTTATCTTTTGAATGTTTTCCCAATAAGACTAGACTTTGATTCGTCTTCCCCACGATATTTTTCATGTGTTCTCTCGAATTACAGTCGTTCGTAATTGTAATTCATCATATTTAGTTCAATTTACGATTTTTATTAATGACTGATTTATCGTGTAAATGTAGTTTGCCGGCCGCGGTGGCCGAGAGGTCTGAGGCGCTTCAGTCACGGTCTGCACGACCACTACGGTCGGGGGTTCGAATGCCCCCTCGGGCATGGATACTTGTGGCGTCCTTAGTTGTAGGTAGTTCATAAGTAGTTTGTAAGTTTAAGGACTGATAACCCCGCAGTTAAGTCCCTTAAGCTTAAGAAACATTTGAACATTTTGAAATGTAGTTTAACGGATTTACTCTAGCGGTAACGACTTCACTCTTTACATTATTTATGGTTAATTCACAATTTTTTCAGCATGCAGGTTACTAATCTACATCGTTTTGCAGCTGATTCTAATCTTCAGGAGATGTTGCTAAACAATAAACTATAGCATCATCTGCGACAAGTGCTGCTCATATTGTCTCCTACATCGTTAATAGAAATAAGGAACGAAAATAGCCCTGTAACACTTCCCTGGGGAGCGCCAGATATCAGTACCGTTTCACTTGATGACTTTCCGTTAATTACTACGTACTGTGCCCTTTCTGACAGGAAATCACGAATCTAACCTGCACAGGTGAGGCGATCTTGCAAGAGCACTCAATCTGATTAGAAGCCAATTGTGAGGAAAGCTTCAAAAGCCTTCCGGAAATCTAAAAATATGAGATCTATCGACGGTAGTAGTCATCACTTCATGTGACCAAATAGCGATCTGCGTGTCACAACAACGATACTTTCTGAATCCGTGTTGACAATGGGTCAATAGAACGTTCTCTTCTAGTAGTTCAGAATGTTGGGAAAAAGTATATGTTCGAGAATCCTGCTGAAAACTGACGTCAATAATATGGGTTTGTAATGTTGCGGATCACTACCCCTTTGCCTTTCTCGAATAATTGAGTGACCTGTGGAAGTTTGCAGTTTTTGGGTATGGATCATTCGCTGAATGAGCCATGTATATAATAAATAGTTATGGTGCTATTACATCAGTATACTATGAAAGGAAACTAATTGGTATAGGGTAAGGTGGAAAAAATTCGATATAGTTACAATTCTGATTACTTATCTAGGAAAAGCTTTTGAATGTGTAAGTTGCGGAATTGTTCTAGATAAGTATTGTGGTAGGAGTGGGGCAGTCCACCAATGGTTTAATTCATTCATAACTGGAAGAGCGCAGATCGTTGAAATCAGTGATACACATAATGTGCAAAAATCAGGTGTTCCTCGAAAGCTTTAAGATCGTCTTTAGTCGTTTGCTGTTCTTAATATGTGTTAATTGACTTTCCATTCTATATTCACGAAGAAGAAAATCTAGTACTGTTTGCTGGCGATGTATTGTAACCACAACTGACGAACAATCACAAATTGACGGTATAGTAAATAGTGTCTTTCATAAAAACAAATTGGTTTTCTGCAAATGGACTATCATTAAATGTTGATAAAACACAGTATACAGTAGATGTAATTGTAGATGTCATGGGCAATGCAGAAATGTTAACCATAAATGTAAATGGGTAATAATAAAATGCTCTGAGCAATATGATGACTGCAAAACGCACAGTGAAAGAATGCAAGTTGAGAGTGACATATATGCACATTCTATAATATCAGTGTTTGAACTCCACTTCAGTGACACTTTCAAAGTTGTTTACTGGTTCACCAGTACCGTAGCCAGCGTCTAAACACTTCCCCAGATAACTGATTGTAAATGAGAGAATGCATACTCATGATAAAGAATCCGACATGCAATTTTCGCTGCAAATTACTGAACTATAGTTTAAAAACATATGTTATTCTGTTGGCATATATTTCATAGTGCCTGACGAAATACAAATCTAGATGTTGTGCATATTATATAGTTCTAGGCGGAATTATTGTTAAATCTAAATGAATTACGCCGGACGCTTCCAGTAGTACTTGTTCATCCTAATGTCCAGACCACGAGGCACATAGTACTGATGACTTTCTCGACAAATGTTTGTTCAAAACTGACGGAAAATGTATTCAGATGTTGTTTCGTCGTCTTCCAAATCACACACACTGAAAACGACATATGGAGGGCACCGCGTTTGTTTCTCTTGATACACATGGTTCAAACTTTCCACTAGGTTCTTGGAAGCAGTCTGGTGCAGAGCGACCACATTAAAATTATTAAAATTGGAAGAACCAGCTTTGGCCGCATTGAAACCTACACTTTATATAAAAAATGTTTCAATGCGGCCAGAGCTGGTTCTTCCAATTTTAATAAATATAGAGTTTGTGTGCCAATCGTCGGAGTATTGATACAACAACGTCGATCGTGTAACTACGTATTACACAGTTAACTGATTGCAAAGTCGTGACTGATTTTCTCTTCCCTTTCATGGATTCTGTTCTCCCAAAAGAAAGTTCATAGTTGTACTGACTATGATCACAGATCCATATAGAACTAATATCGATTTTTTCTGTCGTGATATGCTCCTTGACGTCAACAACAAACGTCTGAGCTTTTTCAATCAGCTCTTCTTCGTAAACCTTATCTTTTCGTGCTTGGAGCATAATGGTACTGCCTGAAGTTATCCTAAACTCCTTTTTCAAATTAGCAATAAATCCTAGCGATGCTGTAAAGATTTTACATCCAAAATTTCTGGCTACGTCCAGTCTCCAATGTTGTAAATGACAATAATGAATGGCGGAACCACATTCTCGCATTTCATCCAATTTTGCCATTACACTCCCCTTTATGTCTATCGTACATATTCTCTAGTGTGTTGTCATCAAACGCCATGATGATACTTGCGATTCTAACCTTCTTCCATCACCTGTTCACTCATTTGCGTAGCACTACCGCTTGCAATGAGTTGTTCGTCATTATTATCCCGCGGAAGCTACGGTCGGGGGTTCGAATCTCCCTTCAGGCATGGATAACTGTGTCGTCTTTAGTGTAAGGTAGTTCATAAGTAGTTTGTAAGTTTAGGGACTGATGACCTCGCAGTTAAGTTCCTTAAGCTTAACAAACATTTGAACATTCGAACATTATCATCTCAATCATCACCATTATGTGTTAGTATTACCACACTACCTGTTTCAATCTTATGCTCATATTTCTGCATTATATTAGACACCAAAAAACATGATTCATCGTCTATAACAGTACCATCAAGGGTTCTTCGTAACTTCACCTCAACCAGTTTATAATACACTAGCAGGAATTATTACCAACTGTCGAACCATCTGACGCTTCGCTACACAAATAACGTCACAAAACGCAGCTTCAGAGGCACACTGCTCCGACCTACTGGTCCCGACTGGCGTACCGACAGGTCAGTGTACAATGTGGCGTGACACACGCAAACGCCTCGAACGGATGACTGCAGAGTTTTGCAGGTGCGGCAGTATCACTAGTGCAATAACAAACCTCTGCATTATCTCTCACACGATTTTGGCGTATTTGTGTTTGTCCTGGCGAGTAAAATAGTACCCATCGCAGAAAAGCGTGTAATTAGAACAACTGCTGGAGCTCACCCAAGTGCATCTCCATAGTAGCCTCACAATAAATTTACTTATGAAGTTTGCTACTTATAGCCCAACTGAATTCAAAGGTAACAGCAACACTAGGAGAAAGACAACCCTATGAACCACAGCCATTGCCGAGGTGGGGTGGCAGGCGTGCCTCAGTGATACAAATTGCCGTACCGTAGGTGCAACCACAGCGGGGTAACTGTGGAGAGACCAGAAAAACGTGTAGTTCCTGAAGAGGGGCAGCAGCCTTTTCACTACAGTAGTTACAGGAGCAACAGTCTGGATGATTGACTGAGATGGCCTTGTAACACCAGATAACATGGATTTGCCATGCAGTCACTGCGAACGGCTGAAAGCAAGGAGAAACTACAGCCGTTACTTTTCCCGACGACATGCAGTTCTACTGTATGAACATATGATGATGGCGTCCTCTTGGGTAAAATATTCCTGGGGTAAAGTAGTCCCCCATTCGGATCTCCGAGCGGGAACTACTCAGGAGGAAGTGATCACCACAACACTGGCACTATACGGATCGGAGAAGGTTATAATACGCGGAAGAGACCAGGAGACGCCGGAAGGTACCAGATAGATTTTATAATGGTAAGACATAGATTCCGGAACCAGGTTTTAAACTGTAAGACATACCCAGGGGCAGATATAGACTCTGACCATAACTTATTTGTTATGAAGTCTAGGTTGAAACTGAAAAAAAAAACTGCAGAGAGGTAGGGAAATAAACAGATAGAACTTGGATTAATTGAGGGAACCTGAAGAGCTTAAGAATTTCAGATGGAGCTTTAGGCACCAACTGATAGAAACGGGAGGAAGTAAAACAATGTAAGAGGAATGGGTAGCTTTAAGAAATGAAATAGTGAACGCAGCGAAGCACAAAATATGTACAAAGGCAAGACTACAAAGATTCCTTTGGATATATCAGGAAACACTAAATTTAATTGTTGAGAGGAGAAAATATAAAAATTCACTAAATGAAACAGGCAAAATGAAGTACCGACGACTAAGAAATGAGCTTGATAGGAAGTGCAAAATAGCTAAGCAGGAGTGGCTAGAAGGCAAATGCAAGTCTGTAGAAGAATGTATATAAAGGGGAAAAATAGATACTGCCTACAGGAAAATAAGAGAGAAATTTGGAGACAAGAAAAGCAGTTGCAGGAATATAAACAACGTAGATGGAAAACCAGTTCTCAGCAAAGAAGGGAAAGCTGAAAGGTGGAAAGAGGATACAGAAGGGCTCTACAAAGGAAATGAACTTACAGACAACATTGAAGTAAGGGAAGAGGGAATAGATGAAACAGGAGATACTATACTGAGAGAAGAATTTGGCAGAGCCCTGAAAGACCCAGGTTCAAACAAGGCCCCTGGAATGGATGACATTCCCTCAGAACTACTAAAGTCTCTGGGAGAATCAGCCACGGCAAAACTATTTCACCTGGTGCATAAGATGTACGAAAAAGGTGACAGACTCTCAGACTTTAAGAATAATGTAATAAACCCCACTCCAAAGAAAGCAGATGCAGAAAGGTGTGAAAATTGTAGGACTATCAATTTAATAAGTCCTGGTTGCAGAATTTTTACACGAATTCTTTAAAGAAGGATGGAAATGCTGGTAGAAGATCATTTTCGATTCAGGAGATACGTAGGAACACGGGAGGCAATATTCACTTTACGGCTTATTCTGTGAGATAGATTAAGAAAAGGCAAACCTACACATCTAGCTTTTGACAATGTTGATTGGAATAAACACTTTCAAGTCCTGAAGCAAGCAGGAGTGAAATATAGGGAGCATGTGGTTATTTACAACTTGTGCAAAAACCAGATAGCAATTATCAGAGTTGAAAGGCCTGAAAGGGATGCAAAGGTTGGGGAGGGTGTAAGGGAGGGTTGTAGGCTTTCTCCATTGCTATTCAATTTGTACATTGAGCAAGCTATAAAGGAAAGCAAGGAGAAATTTGGAGAAGGAATTAAAATTCGGCGCGAAGAAATAAAAACATTGCGTTTTGCCGATGACATTGTAATTATGTCAAGACTCATCAAAAGACCTCGAAGAGCATTTGATCGGAATGGACAGTTTGTTGAAAGGTGCGTATAAAATGAATATTTACAAGAGCAAAACAAGAGTAATGGAGTGCAGTCTAAAAAAATCGGGCAATGCTGATGGAATTAGATTAGGTAAAGAAACAATAAAGATGGTAGATGAGTTTTGTTAATTGGGCAGTAAAATAACCTGCAATGGTCGCAGTACAGACGATATAAAATGCAGATTGGTAAGGGGAAGAAAAGCGTTAATGAAAAAAAGAAATTTGTTAACATCGAATATTAAGTGTAAGGAAGTCGTTTCTGAAGGCATTTGTGTGGAGTGTTGACTTGTATGGGAGTGAAACATGGACGATAAACAGTGTGGACAGGAACAGGATAGAGGCTTTTGAAATGTGGTGCTACAGAAAAATGTTGAAAATTGAGTGGTAACAAATGAAGAGGTACTGTACAGATATTGGGGAGAAAAGGAATTTCTGGCATACCTTGACTAAAAGAAGGGATCGACTGAAAGGACACATTCTTAGACATCAAGGAATTGTGAATTTAGCGTTGGAGGGAAGTGTGTGGGGTAAAATTCTCAGAGGGAGACCCAGAGATGAATACAGTAATTGGATGTAGGTTGCAGGTCTTATGAGGAGAAGAAGAGGCTTGCTCAAGATAGATTAGGTTAGAGTGCTGCATCAAACCAGTCTCCGGACTGAAGACCATACCAACAATAAAAGGAGAAAGAATGAACGATTAAATCTAACTTTGGCCCATGTATGAAGTATCTGCCACTAACTATTTGGTGACTTTCCAAAATAATATAAAAAAGATACATAGCCAATTACAAATGCAAAAGAAACTAAAGTAATATTTTAATTATATCTTCTTGGACTCAGTGGATGAATTTTTGGATATGAATTAGTAATTTTCAAAACAGAATGAAAATCCAAAAATATATTTTTTTTAATAAATAAAAAGTGAAACGTCTTGTAATATCATTTTTAAAGATACCTTTTATTAAACAGACACGTTCCTCATCATTACAAAAGGTCTTATACATGATCTGTGGAACAAGCACGTTACTAATCTATTCTTACCTAATCCGTCCTATTCCTAAACAATGCGCATTTAATGGACGTCAAGAGCTCATACTGTTGTACAACGTATGGTAATGTTTTCGTCGAAATATTTCACGAACACACGTGAAAAAGTGGGTCACATTGCGTGTCCAAGGATGAAACTTCACCGAAGTGTGGCCTTGACAGTAACGTAAACATTTTATAAAGGGGCGGAAATTGCGGTGCGCCTACGCCCTCGGCCTGTATGTCAACCACATGGCCCGTTATTTTTATGAAGAATTTTACTGAGGCGCTGGCAAACTGCTTTGAGTGCGCACTTCAAGAGCGTTTTGAAAGGCGTGCAAGATATGCTTCGGTTCGCTCCATAAACGCAAAGTTGAATAAATGCTTCGGTAAATAACTTTTCTGAGCATCATACAATTATGAACGAAATGTTGGTATTTCATCGATGGAACATTACCACCCTGTATATTACAATCAGCTCACAACCCCTTTAGTGTGAACGTAATACAGCCATATATATGTAATTAGTATGAAGTTGTATCTGATACTCAGATTCACGCCGATTTCAGCCTTCCTTCATTATTATTCAGTTTCTATCTCCGTGTAAATGAGCAACTACTTTTCTCTGCCTTATGGGAAATTTCAAACGGTGTACAAAATGTGTTGCAGCGTGGAATATTTGTTTTTCTGGTACCATTTACCAGTGAGTGTATTTTACATACTTTTGTCGTTACTGCAAACCTACAACAGTTGTGCATACACATATTAACAGACCTTTACAGAGCGTAACAATGTACTGTAAATGTGATGCGTAAAATATGTTACTGGTGTGCAACGAGGTGAGTGTAATAGGCTTGTCACTCCGTTATTCCCTCCTGCATCCAGTTATTACAGAATTCATTTTCAATGAAATACAAGACATCTGTGTAATATTCTACAACATTTATCTTTTAACAAACCGGGTTTCAACTTTTATGCCATTATCAGGTACGCACTAAAGAGAAACAAACATGTGCCTGTGAAAGTTTAAGGTTCAAAGATCTTAAATTAGTGTATTTCATGTCATATTTAACCCTCTGGAGGGCGCAACCCCTGATTTCGCGTGAGTGGGTGCGCCGCGACAATCACACCGCACTTTCGTAAATATCTTTTTTAGGTAAACCAGAGGGTTAAACTGAAATAAAACAGTGTGTGATTATATTAACTACTTACTTGAGGTTAAAATAATTTTAAGAAGCCGTCAACATTATTTAGAAAATATGTTGACAAACGTCGCCAATCTGAAAAATTTCTCATCTGCGGGTGATTAGAATCTCAAGAGATACACTCAACATAGGTTGCAGACATTGATTCCACAATTCTTGCACGATGTTTTCGTCCTGACATTTTTCTGTCGTCCACATTTGTGACAAGTTGCAGGCTTAGAAATATTCTACCATACAGAGTGCGAATGCAGTTTACGTATCTGATTATGAAAAAAAAAAAAAGAGTAAATAATAATAAAAAAATTAAAAATATCGGATTTTTTCCATTATGTACCATGTAAAACATTTTTCTTGTGAAATGTAATGCTTGTAGGTTAAAGGTGAATTATCATATAGGTTTCGGTATGTCAGTTCGCAAGTAACACAGTATCTCTCATCAATGGAAGGACCTGTTTATTTCACTGGCAGTATTGAAAATCGGCAGTGACCAGAGACTTCTGTACGTGATCAACTATCTATTTTATACCGCTACCTGTTCTTAGGCAAACCTGTATACGTACATACAAACAAAGACAAAAAGTAGACTTATTCTATAGGATCGTTTTTTCTAACGATTGAGGTACAGAACTCCTAATAAGCAACAAGAAATGCAAATTGCCCATATGATTAGACGACAAGTGTCGATAGTAGGCACGCACGATCTTGGTATTCCTATCATCTTGGTATGGGCACCACAATATTAACGTATATACAAATAAAATGGGACATGGAAATCACATTACCAGAATCTTAGCCAATAATGCAATCGAAGTAGCACGGGTGTTCAAATGTTCAAATGTCTGTAAATCTATCGGACCAAACTGCGTGGGAATCAGTCCGTAGCTTACAAACTACTTAAACCTAGGTAAACTAACCTAAGGACAAACACACACCCATGCCCCAGGGAGAACTCGAACCTCCACGGCGAGCAACCGCGCGCTCCGCAGCGAGGAGCACGGGTGTAATCAAGTTATTATTTTTTTTAGAAGCTGTAAAATGAGCAAAATTATGTATATAATTATTGCCTTTGGACTATATAATGCATCATTTGATGCAAATTATGTGCAGAAGAAGTGTAAATAACTCCCAAACTTCAAACTGTGCTATCTTCATTCAATGAACGAAAATCATTATTATATATTTTTAAATATATACTTGGTATTGTAACCACCAAACGAAAATTTCTATCATTATTAATAATATTACGGTGGCTTGAGAACATGTCTCGTAGACTTTCTAATGAATGATTTCATTTTCTATCGACGACAAAATGTGTCTAATAAACAAAAGAAGGCACGACCATTTGCAGAAACGTCAAGGTTTCTTTCACCACAATTCCAGCCGAATCAATAAATGTTGAACGTCGGAAAATCATATGGAATACAGTACCTACATTATTTAATATATCAGATCAGCCACCACAGCTGTAAGCGCAGAAAATGGTCAAAAACGTAAGAATAAGACGTTGAAAGCAATAATCTGTTTCCCAATACAGAAGAAACCAATACACAATTCTTGCTACATCTGTACAATAAACAGCAAGAATTTTCAAGACATCCGTTTTGCAAGCAAAAGTAATTACACTCAAAAGTATATGCGTGGAAACGGAAGACAAGTGAAGTGTAAAAATGTTCGAACATTAGACACCGTACCGAACTGTAACACTTCAAGAGAAGTACAGTTAATGCAAGAGCAGACCATATTAGGAATTTATGTTTGTAGTACGTTTTCCTTCTATTAGTTTCAGCGGAATAAGTTGCAGATATACACATTTTCATAAATATTGCCCCAAAATTGGTATTTATATCACAGTGTCAGTAAAATTCTGCTGTTTACATTCATTTCACGATTACTTATGTCTCTTGAAACATACCTGTTGGTAAAAACAATCAGAGTAGTGAGTGTCGTGACTTAAATCCTGATAGCCCGCTACTGCAGCAGCAGTAAGCGACCTGACTCCTGCAGCAGACACCTGTTGCCTTACATAGGCGTTGCCGACCGTACATCTACATCTACATAGATACTCTGAAAATCACATTTAAGTGCCTGGCAGAGGGTTCATTAACCATTTTCGTAACCTTCTCTACCGTTCCATTCTCTAATAGCACGCGGGAAGAAAGAACAATTTCTTGTCTACCTGATTTCTCTTATTTTATTGGGTTGGTAACGTCTCCCTATGTAGCTGGGTGCTAGCAAAATATTTTCACATTCAGAAGTAAATATCGGTGATTGAAATTACGCAAATACATCTCGCCGCAACGAATAACGTCCTTCTTTTAATCATTTCCACCTCAAATCGTGCAACATTTCCGTGACACTTTGCCCCCTATAACGTGATAAAACAAACCGAGCTGTCCTTCTCTGAACATTCACGTCTTCTGTCAATCCCAGCTGATGAGAGTTGCACAATGGGTAACAGTACTCCAGCAGAGGACGCACTAGTTCGATGTAGGCAGTTTGGTGGAGCTGTTGGATCTCCGAATCGTTCTGCCAATGAAACATAACCTTAGGTTCGCCTTCCCCACAATATTTTCTATGTGTTATCTCCAGTCTAAGTTGTATGTAATTGTAACTCCTAGGTATTTGGTAGAATCTAAGAACTTAAGGTTTGACTGATTTATCGTGTAATTGAAGTACAGCGGATTTCTTTTAGTGGTCATCTGTATTACTTCACACTTTTCATTATTTAGTGTTAATTGCCAATTTTCGCATCATGTAGAAATTTTGTTTAAATCGCTTTGCAGTTTCTTTTGATTACCTGTTGACTTCACTAACCGCTAAATGACAGCATCATCCGTGAACAGACTAAGAAGCTGTTCAGATTGTCTCCTAAATCGTTTATAAACACAACGAAGATTAAGGGACCTATAACGCTTCTCTCGGGAAGGCCAGATATCAGTTCTGTTTTACTCTATGACTTACCGTCAGTTACTACGAACTGTGTTCTTTTTGACAGGAAATCGCGAATGCAAGAGTACAATTCTGGCGATATCCCATAAGTACGCAATTTCGTTAGAAGCCGCTTGTGAGGTACAGTGTCAAAAGCCTTCCGGATATCCATAAATATGGAATCGATTTGAGATCCCTTGTCGATAGCACTTATCACTTCATGTGAATAAAGGACGAGCTGTGTTTCGCAAGAATCTGTGTTGACTATTGGTTAATAGGTCGTCCTCTTCGAGGTAGTACATAATTTTCCAAAATCCTACTGCAAATCGACGTCAATGAGATGGGTCTATAATTTTGAGGATCACTCCTATTGCCTTTCTTGAATATTGGAGTGACCTGGCCAGCTTTCCAGTCTTTGGGTACGGATCTTTCGCTGAGTGATGGGTTGTATATGATAGCTAAGTGTGGAGCTATTGCATCAGCATACTCTGAGAGGCATCTACTTGATATACAGTCTGGCCCGGAAGATTTGTTTTTCTTTAGTGACTTAAGTTGCTATACTACTCCAGGAACATCTACTTCTAAATTTTGCATGCTGACAGCTGTTCTTGGTTCGAATTCTGGTGTGTTTACTTCATCTCCTTTGGTGAAAGAACTTTGAAAGATAACATAGCCAGAGCCGTGTCCTGCTTTGAAACCATCTAAAATTGACCCGACTCACCTGGATTATGAATTCAAAATACTGGAACATTTGGAACGTTTCGGGCCGTTAAAATAAATTCAACGACGAAGATAAAAATTTGTGCTGGACCGGGATTTGAAACCGGAGAGTCCAAGTTAAAGGCATCAGCTCCTTCCTCTAGACATCCCCTCCAGAAACTTTGACACTCTGTTCCGTCATGGGATGACGTTTCCGTCATGGTTTTCTATGCTCACTTTGTTCCGCAAGACACATCCCACATCCCCTAGAAGTTTGTTGGTGTAGTAATGTAATTTTGAAACACACTGACGTATGGGATACACACTCATCTCCTTTTACCACCGGAAATATGCTCAGGACGAAATTTTGTGACTGGCATTTTTTTTATTGTTAGCATGTGAGGAATCCCGCTGCTAAGCCCGTTAGCGCTAATTTTGATGTGTTTTAACGAACTTTATTTCAACACACAAAGATCAGAATTTTTAGAAGACAAACTAAAGTCAGCATTTACTTTCTACTTCATTTTTGGAATTGTCTTATGTGCTTGCAAATATAAAGTTTCTTCAGCTAGTAAATGTATATATTTTGAAATTTTAGGATTATCCTATTGTGTATTTCTATGATCAGTTAGGTACAGAGTTTACCACATGATATTAAACGAGAATATCAAATATATGTTACCCTTTAGTCGTTAGTGTACTCAAAATCATTCCTGCTCCCACATAAAAAATGCCCTATAACCTCACTTCGTCATTCAGATACGAAACTAAGCAGCAGCAGCTCTACAATTTTGGTGCTATCGTCCAAACGAAAACGACCACTCGAAACAAGCGATACTCAGTAGGGCAATAAAACGCTAGGAGCGCTGCAGTAGACACACTCGGCTTGAATAGTCAACTGAAAGAAGATTGTCGATCGTGTAAAAGTGGCTTAAGTTTGTGGGAGGCCCGGAGCGGCGGCAAAACAAAATGAGGCCCTCCCCGTCCACTTGAAAATACATGTATTGCCATACAAAAGTAACTTTTGAGCTTTGGACGCCCCTCCAGTACGAGAGGCACGTGACAGTCTAAAGATAATAGCTTTCGAGATCTGGAGAACCTAGAACAAAGGCCAAGGGCGCTCAAAATAAATAAATAAACAAAATAAAAAATAAATTTTATAATTTTCAAAATGAAATGCAAGATAGCACATTAATATTTTATTCATTGACGACTGTGTCAGCATTATCTGGTCACACACATATTACAAGCTGGTTATCTTGTTAAAAATTTGGTATAAGAAATAACAAGTACAACATTGCACTTAGTAACTATATAAAAAATACACAAGTTAAAAACATTTTTTAAGCTGTCATTTTTTGTAACTTGTGTATTTTTATATAGTGACTAAGTACAATGTTGCACTTGTTATTTTTTATACCAAATTTTTAACAAGATGTCCAGCTTGTAATATGTATGTGACCAGATGATGGTGACACAGTTCACCAAAATACCAGTGAATAAATTACTAATGTGCGATCTTGACATTTCATTTTGAAAATTATAAAACGATCAGATCGCCTCCAAATCCGACTAAGTCAGGTAATCTTAAAAAATAAATTAAAAAATTAAAAATAACGTGCTGTCGAGGTATTTGGTGGCCTCACAAGACGAGAGGCTCAGCAGTCTAAAAAAAAAAAAAAATACATTTCAAGATCTGGAGCTCCAGAACAAAGGCCAAGGACGCTAGAAAAATAAATAAATAAATAAAATAATATAATATAAAATAAAGTACATTAAAATAAAATAAAAATGGAAAAAAACATGCTTTCGAGGTATTTGGTGCCCCCCCCCCCCCCCAAGACTTGAGGCCCAGAAGTCTAAAAAAATATCTTTCAAGATCATGAGGCCTCTGAACAAAGGCCAAGGCCGCTAAAAAAAAAAAAAAATAAATAAAATAAAAAATGAAAAAAACTTGCTTTCGAACTATATGGCGGTCTCCAAGACGAGAGGTCCGGCAGTCAAAAAAAAAAAAAAAAAAAAAAAAAAAAAAAATAGGGAAAAGATACCTTCGAAGATTTGGAGGCCCCAGAACGAACGCCAAGGGCGCTCAACAATAAATAAATAAAAAATTAAATTAAAAATGAATAAGAACCTGATTTAGAGGTATTTGGTGGTCCCCCCAAGACGAGAGGCCCGGTGGTCCGCCCCCCCCCCCCCCCACAGTCCGCCACTGGATATTGGTTTCAGTATGATGACGTCACACACAGTGCACGTTCCTTTGGTCCATGTTTCCGCCCGCATCGCCGTCCTCTGAGTGTTTGTATACGCCTGCCTATAGCAGTTCCTTTGCCTCTTCAGCGTACTTAAACTGCAGAGAAGCCGTCCGCAGCAGTAGCAGCAGTGTGAGCTGCCGGCACAGGTCGGCTGACCCAGATAGCGGCGCCCTGCGCCCTGTGGGGCCGTGCCAAGGCCACGCCCCGCCCTGCGGCCCCCGTAAAGGGCCGCCTCTTATCGAGGCGTCGCGGCGCGTAAGGCGACACCTCCTGCTGCAGCTCCCGGGACAAGCGGCTCCCAGCGATCGAGCCGGCTCAATCGGTGCACTTGCAATCACTTGCCGTAATCCAGACCGGAGCCGTCTAGCTTTAAGAGGCGCTATTCGGTTTTATGTGCTGCCGGATTTGTACTAGGTCACCTGGAAAAGAGTCTTACAGATTCAGGTAAAGAGGCAAAGGGGCTACAAAGAAGTGGGTTTATTGACTAGCCAACACCTCGCTATACTTGTGAGGCAGCAGCCTTTTTCCAGGCTTTGTTTCTCACATTTTTAGAACAACAACAACGTACCTTAGATAACAATCTTATTTCGTTTATGAACTACTAATTTAATGCCGCGGTGGAGTAGCCGAGCGGTCTAAGGCGCCTCGCAGCGGAGCGCGCGTTGCTCGCCGACGAAGGTTCGAGCCCTCCCTGGGGCATGTGTGTGTGTGTGTTTGTCCGTAGGTTAGTTTACCTTAGTTTAAGCAGTTTGTAAGCTACGGACTGATGACCACTCAGTTTGGTCCGATAGATTTACAAACATTTGAACTAATTTAATGTTTTTATTTTGCATTTGAAAGGATACGTTTATGCGGAATTGCATGAGCCGCGGTTGAGTTGCCGAGCGGTCTAAGGCGCCTTGCTGCGGAAGCGCGCGTTCCTCGCCATTGGTGGTTCGAGTCCTCCCTCGACTATGGGTGTCTGTCTTTTCATTAGGTTAGTTTAACTTACTTTAAGTAGTTTGTAAGCTCAGGGACTGATAACCAATGAAGTCCCATAGATTTAAAAACATTTGAACAGTTCAGTTTTTGAAATTCCATGAATGGTTACTAAAAAAATAATCAAGATTCATATATCCCTCATTTACTCATCTTAGGAAGCGAGATTATTGCATAAATGTAGACTGCAAGATAGCAATTTTTATTTTATTTATTCAAGACGACCTGACACTACATGATGTCATCATCTGGTCTCATTGACATTCAACAGCTTATTATAGTGTCCCACATAAGCTCTGAGAGGTGTCTTTAAATGGTGAACTTTTTCTAACGAAGATGAAGCAAGAAGGGTTGCTGCCCATCACTTTCCTCTCAGACAGGAAGTTAGACTCACCTGTTGATACGTAAGGGCGTCGGACTTCTTCTCTTGACAGGTTAGTCAGTTTTCTTATGGCACTTTTTTCATCCCGTGTGCAATTTAATGGTACAGTATTGTGGGTAGTATCATTTTGCTCCTTGTAAGGTAGAGATTGAGAAAAGTGATGGTAGATATCTCACACCCGCGAATGGGAGGGGGTGGGGAAGGATCGGTAGTCATCGCGCGCTTAAACCCTTCTAAATTCGATCGTAATCATTCAATTTTACAATTTTGTATAGGATTTTAATTTTCTTTTTTTTTCAAATGTTCAAATGTTTGTTAAGCTTGTGGGACTTAACTACGGGGTCATCAGTCCCTAAACTTACAAACTACTTATGAACTACCTTATACTAAAGACGGCACAAATATCCATGCCCGAGGGGGGATTCGAACCCCCGACCGTAGTGGCCTTGCAGACCGTGACTAGAGCGCCTCAGTCTCCCCGGCCACCGCGGCCGGCTATTTTTTTTTTTTTTTAAATTAAAGTTCTAAATGCATACTACACATTATGTTATTAGGAATTGTTACGTAAACGTAGCCGTTTTGGTTAAAAAATTTTAAAAATCCCTGTCAGTCTCTGTCGCTGTCAATAAATCTGTAGGTTTATTAAATTATAATCCATGTTTGATGATAAATCCTCAATTTAAATTATATACGCGTCTCACATGGTATTTTCGTTAGAAAGTATATTGAATCATCTGGCATCACTGACATATGGACTGAAAGTGGTATTTTTGACGAGTGTACAATACGCCACTTATTAGAGGGAAACCTGTACGCCGATTCTTCAGAGCCAATGTCATTACACTTCATGCTCTCTTCATTCTTCTTTTAAATAAGTTCGAAGAGACAAATCCTACATTTCAAGAAAATATTCAAGTAATTCAAGGGAAGATGGTAGCTGCGTGGGAAACTATAAACTCAGAACTAATTCGAATAACAAATGACGATATAGTAGAAGATATAAAAAAACTTGAACTTTAGAAACAATTAAAAGATTTTGCTATGACAAGAGAAAAGACAATCCTACCCTGAAGATGATTCTGAATTACATGGAGATGGTATTTAGTCTTCTTTCGTTTATTAGAGGAGTACGTAGTGTCAACTGGGAACTGAGGCTGGGTGCACTGAATGAGTTCACTAAGTATGTTTCTGCAATGGACCTTCACAACAAGAATGTACTGGGTGCAAGCCACATAGCCGAAATGGAAAAATTGCGTGAAACTGATAATGAGAAATGGCTACCATTAAAACTGGCTGGCCCCAAAACAGTGATGTCTCATTCTGTTCTTTACGAGGAGATTTAGCACTTGAGCAGGAAAACAGAAAAACGAAAGTTTGCGGGGTATCGTAGGGATCACAAAAAATGCACAAGCTCTAAACAAATTATTCTTGACAGTTCCTGAGCTGTCGATGATTTGTTGTCGTAGTAAACAACCAGTGACGGATCCAATACATCACGGTGTTTCACAGAGATCAGCAAATTGTTAGAAAAAGAATGTTCTGACTGTCGTCTAATGTTTCAAAAATTTCATCAATCAATTTGACTGCACAACATTTTTTGTGGATCAGCAGAAAAGGAACACATGTCTGTGCAAGGAACTTATTTAGTGCACATTTGCACGGCAAAGCACGTTATGATGGACCACATGAACATTTGACGATTGAGATAAGTTCTTCAGGTCCACAAAGAATATCACACATAACTGGCTCGTGTTTCCAATTTCTTTTCTCATTAACAGCCGCGGTGGAGTAGCCGAGCGGTCTAAAGCGCCTCGCTGCGGAGCGCGCAGTTGCTCGCCGTAGAGGTTCGAGTCCTTCCTGGGGCATGGGTGTTTGTGTTTGTCCATAGGTTAGTTTACCTAGGTTTAAGTAGTTTGTGAGCTACCGACTGATGACCACGCAGCTTGGTCCGATAGATTTACAGACAGACAGTCCAACCCTACTCAGTAACTGCAGGTAGTTCAGGATTGGCAATATGTGATTTCCGCCATATTAGGGTTTGAAGACGTGCTCTTTACATGGTCGCGCAGAGTATCTTGAGTTGGAGGCATTCATAATCCATCGACTTGGTTTTTGGTAGAAAACCACCATCGCATTTCTTTGAGGGATATCATCTTCGGGTTTCTTAAGTATACATTGCATTTAAATCTTCCAGATTTCGGATCCTTTCTCCATTAAAATCTTCTTTTCCCATTGATGACAAAGCGTCAAGAACTGTCTCTTCAGCTGCCATAAACATATTAAAGAAACTTGTTTTCGTTTTACCATAAAATGATCCAGAGGTATCAGTCCCTGAGAGAGAGTGCAATCCAGTCAAAGAATCAGCTCACTTGTGACCTAACGCTTGATATACCATACGAACAGAAAACTCACGTGTCTTCGCTCCTGAGACAACAAACCACGTATCCTTTGGGAGTTGAGGACAGAAATTCGTCGCTAGCACTAGGATATCAGTATCAGAAGAAAATGTTTTTAGAGTTTTTGCTCCATTCACACTTGCGAAGAATACATGTAGTATTATTTTTGTATCGGCCTCTCCTTGTGTTGTTACTAGAGCTTCGACACATCGATTGGTAGCAAGAGCCTGATTGCGATAGGATACTACAATGTTTTTCGCAGTATCTATGCTGCTTTCCACTATAGCAGTACTGAAAACATCCATTAGTCTATGTTTGTGTTTAGCATGAGAAAGAAGTTTATTAAAAGGAATATTTTTAATATTCGTGTTGGATTCTACCTCGTACATGACAGGAACACTACCTTGTTGTATTCTATCTCTTATTGCTAATTTCAGAGAACTGTCTAGATATGTGTCACAACATGAATTTCAGAAAACTCGCCATACCTTGAAAAATAGTTTTGCAGAACTGATTTTTTAAATCAAAAATTGTTTTCGTCTCCTTTCCTACTTTAAAAATGTGGACCTCTGCCATTCCATCAACAACTGACTGAATATTTCTTTCCTTCAACTTGCGTTGAACTATTCAGAGATGTAATTTATTTTGACTCTGATTCAGAATCTGTGTTTTTATATGCAAGGTTTCTAAATGGCGCATTAGCTTACTTTTAACTTGTATGTAGTACATTGTTCCATCAGCTGCGAATATAGAAAGTGGGATAGCAGATAGTTTATAATTTCCAATGCGTTACTTCAGTTTAAATTCCGGACTTGATTGACATAAAACTATGAGGCGGTTGAAGGGTTTTTTGTCTTCTTTAAGTTCTACTATGCCATGTTCAGTTTTATTTTCTTGCCCACTGTTCCGAAAAGCTTCAATTTGTTTTGTGGAAGAGGTTCCCAAGTATTAACAGTACCATTAACAATTCTTTCACGTACGAAGTGCTGATGTTTCTCCTGACCTAATACTGGCATTATACAAACGTCACGTTGTACTTCAGAGAGAGCAATAGTCATTGTTACAATGTTAAACGAGTCATTACTTGTGCAGTCAAATGCAGTCAAAACACTAGACGACAGCCAGAACATTCTTTTCGTAACAATTTGCTGATATCTGTGCTACATCGTGATGTATTGGATCTTTCACTGGTTGTTTACGACGACAACAAATCATCGACAGCTCAAGAACTGTCAAGAACAATTTATTCAGAGCTTGTGCATTTTTTCTGTTTTCCTGCTCAAGTGCTTAATCTCCTCGTATGGAACAGAATGGCACATCACTGTTTTGCGGGGCCCAGCCATTTTTAATGGTAGCCACGTTTCATTATCAGTTTCACGCAATTTTTCCATTTCGGCTATGTGGCTTGCACCCAGTACATTCTTGTTGTGAAGGTCCATTGCAAAAACATATTTAGTGAACTCATTCAGTGCACCCAGCCTCAGTTCCCAGTTGACCTACGTACTCCTCTAATAAACGAAAGAAGACTAAATACCATCTCCATGTAATTCAGAATCATCTTCAGGGTAGGATTGTCTTTGCTCTTGTCATAGCAAAAATCTTTTAATTGTTTCTAAAGTTCAATCAGCACTAAAGTTCTATTATATCTTCTACTATATCGTTATTTGTTATTCGAATGAGTACTGAGTTTATAGTTTTCCACGCAGCCACCATCCACCCTTGAATTACATGAATATTTTCTTGAAATGTAGGATTTCTCCCTTCGAACTCATTTAAAAGAAGAATGATGAAAGCATGAAGTGTAATGACATTGGCTCTGAAGAATCGACGTACAGGTTTCCCTCTAATAAGTGGCGTATTGTACATTCGCCAAAAATACTTTCAGTCTATATGTTAGTGATGCCAGATGATTCAATATACTTTCTAACGAAAATGCCATGTCAGAAGCCTATATAATGTAAATTGAGGATTTATCATCAAACATGGATTATAATTTAATAAACCTATAGATGTATTGACAGCGACACAGACTGACAGTTTTTTTGAAATTTTAACCAAAACGGCTACATTTACGTAAACATTGCTAGTAAAATAATGTGTAGTATGCAGTTAGAACTTTCTTAAAAAAAATTAAAACCGAATGATTAGGAGCGAAGTTAGAAGGATTTAAGCGCGCGATGACTACCCATCCTTCCCCACCCCCTCCCCCTTCCCAGTCGCGGGTGTGAGATATCCACCATCACTTTTCTCAATCCCTACCTTACAAGGAACAAAAGGATGCCACCCACAATACTGTACCATTAAATTGCATACGGGACACCACATGAAAACCCACTAGGTGTTTCGTCGCCTGATTGAAGATTCACTAATAGAAAAGATGACAGTAGGAAAGTTACAGAACTAATAGGCAGAAGTGTAGGGAAATCTTTATTCATAAAGCTATGACGAAATTGTGGTGCCGGCCGCGGTGGCCGAGGAGACTGAGGCGCTCCAGTCACGGTCTGCACGGCCACTACGGTCGGGGGTTCGAATCCCCCCTCGGGCATGGATATTTGTGCTGTCCTAGTTCGTCAGTAGCTCATAAGTAGTTTGTAAGTTTAGGGACTGATGACCCCGTAGTTAAGTCCCATAGACTATACAAACATTTGAACATTTTGAAATTGTGGTAGCTCTCTTGCAAGTTTAATATTGTTCACAAATCATACTATTTTTCCACAAAACCAATTTGCTGTAGGACAAGGAATTACTAACAATAGTCAAGAAATAAATACATTGTATACTGATACATTTGTAGTCCCTAGAGAGAACGGAGAGTGGTTGAAACAGAGAGAATGTTGCGCGTCATGAAGTCGTAATACTATTACCAGAGCAGGGGCCAAACGGTCCAGCTTAACTCACTATTAACTGAATGGTAAGTATACAGGTTGTTTCCACTCGCCCATCATTGTAACAGACGCTGACGGTCCTCAAGGCCACACTTTACTAATACGGCGGTAGCTTCCGTCCTAGACCGCGAGGTGGATACTTCGAAGGTCTGCAACCGAACGGCGGTGCGTGGCACGGCACGGCACCACAGTATTCTTCCGATGTTAAAAAATAGTCCCTGCAGCCAACCTTACAGGTAGGTGAGAGAAACCGTTGGGGAAGCTTAGCCCTTGCGGGCCGCAATGTGTCTCGGACACTCAGACTGGGACACCTGCTTGGAGAGCGGGACAAAGCTGGTATGCTTCCGCCACGGCGTGGTTTCCATTTGCTTTTAAATTTAATGCCTACAGGAAATTCTCCATTTTCAGCAATTTTTACATTAACCAAAGGGGTAATGTAGAAATTACTCTGCCCCTTCCATTCGATTGTCCTCTAAGTAAGTAATCATTCTGTTATGTTCCTTGGTTTGTGAAAACATATAAAACGTCGTAAATTAATTGATAATTTTTTTTGTTTTATAATTAAGGATCCGTCCGGTCTGTTATTGGTACCCAGGTGTTCGTAATTTTACTGGCAATTGAATCTGTGGTCGGAATAACATGATTAATTTTATATTGCTCTGTTTCTTTGTTATGGCACAGCTGTTGCTGCCGCACATTGTGTGCCCTCAAAAAGTCTCAGCGTTACAGATATATATAAAATCAAGTGCTGGTGGATAGAAACAAAATAGATGGCTGCTCAAAACTAAAACAGTAAAATATACAAAAAATAATAACCACCATATTGCACATGTATGTTTGAGCACCTACATAAAACTTATAGATGCGTCGCAAGTACTAACAGATTCAGTTTTGACCAGCCATCCGTTTTATTTTTATCCACCAGCACTGTGTCTAAGGCTTCTTGATCGTATGGAATTTGTAAGTTGTACTACCGAACCATACAATTATGAACTTTAATGTGTTTAGCGCATGCATTCTTTTGTTGAAGGATGTCTCCGACTTTAGTCAAAGCAACATCTGTAGCGACAGAAACAAACTTATTCCAACTCACATCAGCGTTTTAAATAGATATTTCCACGGCTTTGAAATTCTCTAACGAAATATTAGTGCCCTTTAAGGGGGTTCAAATCTAAAATTAGCTCTGGTCCGCGTACCGGAGGAAAGTTGCACAAGTCACTCCATTAATCAAATCACAAAATTGTGGACCCAAATCATTGACGTCGGTTGTAGCAGGACATTAGAACATATGGTGTTTTACTATTTCCATTTTTTTACATCGAAAACTAAATCGAAGAGACCAATAAAAATGTTCAAATGTTTGTAGAGCTTATGGAACTTAACTACGGGGTCATCAGTCCCTATACTTGCAAACTACTTAAGAAGTAGCTGATACTAAAGATGGCACAAACATCCATGCCCGAGGGGGAATTCGAACACCAAACGGGGTACAGTCTCTCTCATCGTAGCATAGCGCCTCAACGCGCTCGGCCGCTCCGCCGCGGCGAAGAGACCAATAGTCAACACGGATTGTGAAACAAGCTACCGCATTACTCACATGAAGTGGTGAGTACTATCGACAACGGATCTCGAATCGTTCCCGTATTTCCAGATTTCCGGAAGGCTTTTGACATTGCTTTTCAAATGCGGGCTCTAATAAAAGTATGGTCTTTTGGAATATCCACTCAGTTGTGCTATGGATGCGCCATTTCCTGTCAGAAAAGACACAGTACGCAGTACGTGACGGAAAGTCACCGAGTAAAACAGAAGTGATATCTGGCATTCCACAGGAAAGTGGTATGTAGCTACTACTGTTCCTTATCTTTATAAATGATTTAGGATAAAATTTAAACAACTTTCTTTAACTGTTAGCGGATGATGATGGTGAATATCGTTTAGTACATTTACCTAAATATCAAAACGACTGCAAAACGATTTATAGGAGATATATTCTTGCTGCGAAAACTGAATTGACTCTTATATAATGATACGTTCTAAGTCATCCATATAAGTACTAAATTAAATCCGTCAAACTTCATTTTTACGACAAATCTGTAACTATGAATTAGAATTACGAAAAACTAAAATTGAAAAGAGCTAATATCGTCCGGAAGGCGAAACAAAGACTACGCTTCATTGGCGGTACACTTAAAAGATGCCACAGTTGTACTATAGGAGCTACTATTGTGTATGTTTATCCGCACTGTGCTGTCCTAATCAGGTCTGATTGACGGAGTACGTAGAGAAGGTTCGGAGAAGAGCAGCTCGTTTTCTATTATCACAGCGTTACGGATATGATGTTCGAGATGTGGCAGAAATAATTGAAAAAAGACGTTATCCGCTGCGTCGAGATCTATTTGCGGAGTTTCTTTCCCCAACTTTATCCTCCGAATGCAAACATATTTTGTTAGCAACAACGTACAAAGGACGGCATGATCATCGTAGTAAAATGTAATCATAAAGATATGAGTGTTCCTTTCACCCGTGCGTTATTAAAGATTCCTGCGGAAGAGAAACGTTATCAAAGCGCTTCGATATACCGCCTGACACGCACTTAAATATGACTTCCACGGTAAATATGTAGATGTAGCTTATCTTCGACGCCTCTAAGAAAATTGCTTACTGTTCAGTATCTGTCAGTTGATCATCGACACCTAAGGAATAATACACTCCTGGAAAATGAAAAAAGAACACCATGAATTCGTCGACCCAGCAGAGGGAACTTATATTAACACATTCTAGAGATGGTATACAACACACGATCACACAGACAGAGCCGTACCCACGTGAGTACAGTCACCAGAGCGTCCGCAATGTTGGTGTTTGTACCTTATATACCTTCCTTTTGGAGCAATGCGAGCTCTAATTCTTTGTTGGAAACGATCGTAGAGGTTCCGAATGTGGTCATGTGGAATGGTCTGCCATGCAATTTCCACCTGGTGCCTCAGTTGGGCCAGATTTCGTGCCGCTCATGCAGACCGCACAGCATGACGTTCCATGCGGTCCCAAACATGTTCAATGGGGTAGACATCTGGGGATCGTGCTGGCCAGGATAGTTGACGTACACCTTGAAGAGCACGTTGGGTGGTACGGGATACGTGTGGATCTGCACTGTCCTGTTGAAAAAGCATATCACCTTGTTCGTGCATGAGTGTTAGGAATACTGGTTAAATGAAGGTTTCAGTGTATAGTGCACTGTTCAATTTACTCTAGACGAACACTAGAGGAGAATGGCGAGCTTAGAATATCACTCCCCTCACAATGATGCACGATAATGTGTGTCGTTAGAGTGTCCTCCACTCATCGTTCAGCCCGCATCCAACAGTGTCATGGTAGGCGATTATGAAGGGACGAATTGAGACGTGTCATCTTGTGATGAGAGTCGTCGCTGCCTCGGTGCCAATAATGGTCGTACGCGTGTGTGGTGTCGTTCAGGGGAGTGCAAACATCTGGAGTGTACGCGACAGAGGCAAAAGGGGCCGACACCTGGCATCATGGTGTGGGGAGCCGTATCCTACACTGGCCGTTCTCTTCTGGTGTTCGTTGTGAGAAAATTGAACAGTATCGGTACAATGAAACCATCATTCAACCCATCTTGCCACCGTTCATGCACCACAAGGCGATATGCTTTTGCAACAGAACAATGCACGTCCATACGTATCCCGTACAACCCAACGTGCTCTTCTAAGTGTACGTCAACTACCATGTCCATCATTATCCCCAGATCTGTCCCCCACTGAGCATGTCTGGGACCGGATGAAACGTCACCTGGTGCGGTCTACACGACCGGTACAAGACCTGGTCCAACTGAGGCATCAGATGGAAATTGCGTGGCAGGCAATACTGTAAGACGTCATTCGACACCTCTGCGATAGTCTCCATGAGAAATTTGCAACCTGCATTGCTGCAAAATGAGGATATACACGACACTATCGTCGACATTGTACACGCTCTGGTGACTGTACTGACGTGCATATGGTTCTCAATGAGTGATCGTGTGTTGTATACATCCTCAAGAATGTGTCAATAAAGTTTCGCTCTGGTAGGTTGACGAATTTATGGTGTTCTTTTTTCATTTTCCAGGAGTGTATACAGACGTCCATGTTGTAACACCCATCATTTGCACGTATTTACTGAGTACGTGGCATTATAGTTTCCGGAGGACACGAACCTCCGATGGGAGTAACGAAAACACAAACTCACTGTTTCAAATTCTTCTGTCAAAAGGGGTCACATTTCCTCACCGGCCATCAAAAGCATTTACTTTGCAATGTCACCCTCAGGAAATGGAATAACTTTCTTGATCAAATGTAGCGCATTTCTGTAGCGTAGATGAATAGACTCTTAGCTACCGTGACAGTCTTCCACATCACCACGTTCCTTTAGTTTGGTTTTTAAGGAGTCACGTTCTGCTCCTTGATATATCATACCCTCACTAGCGTGGCACACGAAATAATTAGGCTGTAGTTCTCTGTTATACACCAATCACTTCGCGCCTTTACCGCATTGCACACAAAGAAATAAAGGAAGAATAATATTTTATCTGGTGTTAGTACAGACGAATTACAATTGAAAACATGTATCTGAGGATTTTTCATTGATTTCTACCTCGGGTCTTTCTAGAACATCATCAGATTGAATTAAAAACATTTTTGTTAATGTTCATCACGTTTATTGTGATTGAGTTTACCGGTTTAGAGTTACAAGGCCATTTTCAGACCTTGAAGTCTGAAATATAAAATTATTATAATTCATTATGATTAAATTCTACAAAAAACTGGTAGAAGAATCAGCGAAAACGTCCTGATTACCTTTCTTTCCAGTTTGTTTCGGTTACATGTAAGTCAATGGAAATGGGCCACGCGAGAATGACCACCCGGTCAGGTGCGGCAAGTCATCGATTGCGTGGCCGCTCCCGTCGGAGGTTCAAGTCCACCTTCGCGCATGAATGTGTGTGTGTGTGTAAGCCTTAACGAAAGTTAATTTAAGTAACCTTAGTAGTTTTGTCCCTTAAATTTAAAAATATCTGAACAATTTGAATAAAAATGGGACACGTGTTTTATGACATTTTTAAACTTCTATTCTACCACATTTTTTTAAATCTTTATTTCATAGTTATACAATAACATATCACCAATACAATTAATGGGTCCTAAATTTAACATGTCTAATCAAACAGTGATTTACTCAACTCTACATAGTTCTAAAAGTTACTGCAGTATCTACTAAGGGGAACTACTTTCTATTTCTGGGTTACCTAAGTGTTTTCTAGCTACATGAAAAAGCTGCAGCAATTACAGCATTACTAAATATTTACAATTACTCCTGAAACACCCTGTAAATATTTCAACACGTATGTAAAAATGGTTACTCCGCTTTGTTTCTACTCGCGATGTCATTGTCGTCAAAGCGCTGGTGGTGACTTCTACTGCCGTAGTACAGTCCGTCGTGGTGGAGTAGCCGATCGGTCTAAGGCGCCTCGATTCGGAGTGCGTGGTTGCTCGCCGTCAGAGGTTCGAGTCCTGCCTGGGGCATGGGTGTGTGTGTTGTCCTTAGTCCCACTTAGTTTAAGTAGTTCGTAAGCTACGGACTGATGACCACGCAGTTTGGTCCGATAGATTTACAAACGTTTGAACTTACAGTCCCTTCTATCTAGGCAACACTGCAGTACCCAGCTCTTGACTGGCGTCGCCATTCAAAATGTTCAAATGTTTTTAGTTCTATGGGACTTTACTGCTTGTTATTAGCCCCTAGCTTAGAAACTACTTAAACTAAGTTGAACTAACTTAAGAACAACACACACATCCAATCCCGAGGGAGGATTCGAACCTTGGACGCGGGATGCCCCTTGATCCGCAATGTAACGCTTCAGACCGCTCGGCTACTCCCTCGCACTTTTTAACACCATCTGAAGTTGTCTTCTTCTGCCAATAATTAATATAAAACTAAATAAATTATAATGAATTAAAAATAGTGGAATGAAAATATTAAAAAGTAATAAAAATATTGAAATAATTGTTAAAAGTTATCAAACATATGTAAACCTAAGGTACAAATCCGCGGATATCGGCGGTCCCTAGATGTACAAACTACTTCATCATTAGTCGTTTTACTCATTGCTGAGTGTCATGACCTCATTTCCTCATTCATAGATAGTTGAAACTTCAGTCAGATGTCTCCATCCATAGCGATCTTAAGACATTCTTAATATGATGGGAAGAGGTAGGCTAGTGATCTTCTTCACTTGATCTATCCATATACTTGCTGCTCTCCCTCGTGGTCTTCTGCCCTCACATACATATGTTCGATTGAGGACTCAGCCATTCGCGCGCGGCTGTCCTCTGACCTACACGCTCCTGTACAACAGAGTAAACAATGTCCTGTCAAGCTCTATTTGCGTCAGGCTTCTGAGATGCTGGTCGTCTGTGGGATTGTATGAATAAAATGAAAATCATATAATGTAAACTTAATAACATGCATTGAAAAACATGTAATTGCTGAGCATTGCGTATTTGGTTATCACAGTGTAGAGGTAGCGTGCGACTGTGTCGAGAAAACATGTGCGCATCCTGAAACTGTTAGCTATTGTGAAAATCAAAGTCAGTATTCGGTATTATCTGAATATTTAGTTGATCCAGCGCCACACATAAGATATCATTACGAAAAACGACCACCAACCACAGTAGAGACATACGTAACAAATGTATCTCTTTCCATCAAGAATGTTTAACCGACGGAAAAAGCAAATGACGTTTGAAGAAAAACTTTATTTAGTAAATGAAATGTCATTTATGTTAGGAAACGCCTTCATCTTCTCTCTCTACATACATTCAGATAATATAATGAAAACAAATGTCAACGTATAAAAATGCAGCCCTCGGTTGCAAAATTAACATTATTTAACCTGGTTTCGACAATAAATATGATTGCCTTCATCAGAAATTATAAATTAGAACAAGTCATATAATAAAAGTTACAACTCAGCTGTGTCTTGCTCTATCTAACTTTTTAAATTTTTTATTTATTTATTTATTTATTTATTTTTATTTTTCTTTTTGCCGTAATTTTAACAGGCAAGGCAGTGTCGTAGCACCAATGCAGTTCAATATTATAATAACGACCAACCCATTCCAGACAAAAGAGTTTGATTTTGGCAACCCAAATTAAGAATTTCACTGATGCTTTTACGATAATTTCAGAGTATTATAAGAGAAATCATCTAAGCCTCATCCAGGGAAAACTAAAACATGTGCATTTCATCTGAAGAACGGGGCAGCTTCACAGGAGGGGCATATAACCTGCAACGGAATGGTGTTGGAACACTTTAATACTCAAGGGTACCGTACCGTTAGCCTGGGCTGTTCTATGACTTCAAGACACATTGCACCCAACCTCAGAGCTAAGGTCTCAGCACAAAATTCTCTACTGTATAAAGTAACTGGTTCTGCATGAGGTGTGCACACCCAGACAGTAAGGACAACTGCTTTGGCACTCCGGTACTCTACCGGTAAATAAGCATGTCCAAATCTGCCAACGCACAGGAAAAAACAATAACTCTCTTAATGACACCAGCAGGCTAGTCACAAGTTGCCTGAGGCGACACCAATACAGCAGTTGTACTCATTCGCAGGCATAGACACACCAGCTATCAGACGTGAGATAGCGAAAGACAAATGGTATAACACAACTAACCCACCACCTGCATAAACATCAACCACCACCACATCCACCGTCGTCCAGGAAAAGTACCTTACAGTCCTCTGTTGCACATGACATAGCTACAAGTGAAACCAGGTACCATAACCACCCTCAAAGAGTTGAAATTGAAGGAACTCTGCCACCTAGCCGCCAAGTAGGATGGTTTACATGGCATCCCTTTAACAAACTGCACTCTGGCGTTGCAAGATCTAAGGCCAACCTGAAGAGATGGGGCATCGCGCAAGATGAAAAGATATTGTGTATTATATTTGCCCAGACACCTGTACAGGGTTGGAACTGGCATAGGCTGACAACACCGCAGTCAACATACCCAAATACTGGTCACAATTTGTGTAAATTACGTAAAATACTGATGTTTATGCCTTGAATCAACTTAATGTGATTGATTTAATAATTTCATAATCTTCGACTTCTTACGTTATTTTTCTTTCTGTATACTATTTTTGGTACTTCTGAAACTTGTAAAAAAGGAAAAAAGAATCAAATATAATTGTGTGAATAAATTATTATAAATTAATTAATAGATATGTAAAGGCCATCAAAATAGTTTCTTTGTTTTAATTAAATACTGAATTTATCTCTATCCCTTATTAATAACTAACTGTCAAGTACTAGCGATTAAACAATAGAAGCCGCTATAATAGAAGTTACGACTTATCTTTTCGAGAGCAGACAAGGCATTTACATTTTTATCGATATTAGTCTCTGATAATATGAATTACAATCCATCAGTCTAGAATTTACATTTATCTTTATTTAAATAAATTATGATATAAATGTGCATCCGTTACAACCATAATTACCAGCAGGTGTTACCACTCCACACTCTAATAAACACTAGACGCTGTCTTTCGCCTTCCCCGCGCCAAAGGATATCAAGTCAACACTCTCCAAAGATAAGAGCATTGGTATTCCTAAACGAAGAAAATCCATTTTTTTAAGAAAAAAAAAAAAAGAATCCAACTATTACACTGGGGTTTCCCTGACGGAGGCTGAAAATCGACTGAACGTTGGTCAATGCTAACTCGTATTTCAAAACAACGAACAAAAGATTAACGACTAAAGAAATTTACACGTCAGAGTTACATCTAAACGTGATACTGTTCCTCTCAAACACAAAAATACGCAACAATAATAAAAATTACGCTACTCAGAACACAAGGGGTGAGGACTTCATGAATTAAGTTATAAAATGAATATAAAGAATAAACAGGGGTCTCACTGTTGTGCTGCTGATGAGTGCTACGCTGTGCACTCACTACAGCTGACAACAGCGCGGTCGAATGTTCCCAGACTACATCAATACACACAAATGAATAACGGCAGTGCCAATTTCAACGTCTAAACACGGTACTGTAGCTGTCAAATTCGCAATTATGCACCGCCTTTCATAAATCCGCCAACACACAAAAATGAAAACAAATTTAATAATTAAATTCCAAAAAAGGGTATAACGTTAAATCTAGAAGCTGCTATTGCACTCTTCTCTGATACAGCTGACTAACAACACTATTCAACGGTCCCAGACTACACCACTGCCTCGTTAAGGTCCTTATACATAACGAGAAATATGTAGCGCAATATATCAGGCGCCAGGCATCGGTAGCGTGCACTTTTGTTTGCACGATGTATGTATTCAGCTGCAAGTAATGTATTGCACAGTCACTTCAATTTGGTAATGCATAGTATGACGATCCCTCTTTGAATAAGGTCATCGCCACATTTAATAATTAATAAAATTTGAACTTGACGATAAATATTATTTATGAAGGGGTGTTTTTGAAAAAGAACAAATACTTCTTCGAAATCCACTTCGTTTTATTGCTACAGACTGGCTTGAACTGAACTCTAATTCTGAAGTACAACAACAGACTGACTGACCCTAATTCCCGCGCATTACATGTATTTATTACATGATTAACAATGTTATGTGATGCATAATTATTACAATGATAATTTATGAATCGGTTCTTTTATAAATAACAAATTTATGTAAATTGTATTTTTTATATAATGTCAATGTATTAGTATAACAAATAACTGATTAAATAGTTTTAATATTTTATAAATGAGAGAACCCTATTGTTTGGTTGAAGTTAAATAATCTGCTTTACAATGTCTGAAAATTAACCATAATGACAATTAGATGTAACAACGACTTTAAATTACAATTTGTACTCGAATTTGGTCAAGCCAAAAATATTATAAAATTAATCTAATCTTAATAAAGGAAATGAAAGAAAATAAATGCTGCAAAATAAATACTATGAAATTACTGGGGTTTAATAATGGGAACAACGGTGATAGAGCATAACGAAATTAATGAGGTTTGATAATGGGAAAATATGGTAATGGTAATTAAGAAGATAGAGAAATTTAGTAATGGGCATAAAAGTGGCAATTACTATGAAATTAATGGATTTTATTGATGGGAATAAAATGAGGTAAATCCTTAGTGACATAAACAATGTAGTTGTTATAATGTAGAAATGAATACGGGTGGTATCACAAACTTTACTACGGGATAGAAAGGTTTAAAGGTGGTATAATAAACTTTACTACAAGAAAGAAAGGCATCCGGAGCTACAGTATATAGGGAATGGTATGCTAAACTACACTATAAGGAAAAAAGGGTATCCTGGGTTTCAGTAAGAGAGGTATCGTGTACCACATTAGATGGAGGCTCATGTTGTTACATTACAATAGGGACCCGTAGATATTTAATATTGCACTGTTGAACTGGTTGCAAAGTTTATTAAATTTAATAGCGGGTAGACGCCGGTTTCCCCAATTCAATGACAGACTCACATCCACGTCAACGAAAGATCACATAAAATTTTTAAGATGAGAAGAACGACTGTTGTTTCGTGTCCAGTCCAGACTAATTCACTAGAGATGGGGCACAATTTACAATTGGGACGGAGAGGGAAGGAAATTAAACAAATTAATCGATTTATGTTAATGTTAAATTCTGAACATGAATGACCTGGTGGGGATTTTAATCGAGGTGGTTAGATATTTCGACCTTCTTGACACGATTTCCCAACAGGCAAAATTTATTGTGAATCCTAAACCCGCGGCGTAATGTTTCTATATGAACAAAATTTAGATCGCACCTACCACTTTGTGTAGTTAAACAAAAATATCGAATCACCATAAACGGTTCTTACCAATCTCCTCCATGTCGTTCCTATTGTTTCAAAATTGAAGTGGTCAGTAGCGTTCTTTGGGTTGTCTATCAGGCAGGGGCATAGCCGTCGCCACCCCCCTCCCCCAATAAAACAAACACGAGTTTTTCTATGAATTTGGAAAAAAAATTGTGAGTAGTTTATAAAAGATTTGTAGACATGAAGAGCCGTCTTTTCTGTTGTACCTTGAAAATGACTGACGTTCACCTCCCGAAATACTGGCTGTTGTTACCCAACTATATTCCCGTAAATTATTTGAACATACTAAATAAGCTGACTTTTCTTAACAAAAGTAATGGCTGTAGGGATTAGTAAATCCCTTCCGCACTACCACATCTGGCTCAAGTCATAAGTTTCCAGCAGTCGTAAAAAATCGAAAGCCTTCAGACTAATAGAATAGGGGAGACCAGGGGAATGGCGCCTCCTTAAGGGAAACCAGTTTATTTACCTGATTAAAGGTGTTTCTTTATCGTGCAGAATAATACCACAGCTCGACACCTAATACTACTTTATTATAATTTTTGCAGCCATGTATTTTGTTAAGTTCTGTTGTCAAAAATATATTGTGAAAGTATCCGCAATGGCGCCAGTACCCTTGGTTCCGGGGTAATGACGCCATAGATTTGAAAATCAAGCATAAACCAACGCCGCGGTGGAGTAGCCGAGCGGTCTGAATCGTTTCGCTGCGGAGCGCGCGGTTGCTCGCCGTGGAGGTTCGAGTCCTCCCTGGGGCATGGGTGTGTGTGTTTTCCTTAGATTAGTTTACCTTAGTTTAAGTAGTTTGTAAGCTACGGACTGATGACCACGCAGTTTGGTCCGATATATTTACAAACATTTGACATTTGATAAACCAACATGAGGAATGAGTAGTAGTAAATAAGTATTACAACTGTTCTAATTTATACTTATCACTCTACTGTATTAGACATTTAGAAGGCTTCAAGTACTTGTCGATGTAAAATTGGAATGAAAGGATATTTTATAATTTAGACTTGATTAAGACACCGAAATAACGGAACTACAGTTTTTGGCACTTCAAACTACTACATTCTCTACATTCTGCAAGTGACCATTTCACAAAATGTATGCAACTGCTTTATACTTCATTTTGCCTAAATTCCTCAACATGGCGTCATTGCCCCAGTTTCAAAACATGGCTAAGAACGTCAATTTAAAGCCTAAGAGTTTGCGAAACAGTAAGGTTAGAGACAAGAAATCGAAGTTAAATATGTACAGATTACGTTAAAACGAGTATTAAAAGCACTGTCAGCCTATAGAGGTACTTATTTCAATAAAATACAAACTCGAAAATTAGATCGAAAACGTCTAAACTAACAATTCCTTTCATACGATTAATATATGTCAAAAGAGGAGGAATTTAATCTGTCTGCTATACAATGCTGTCATTTTAGGAATGCGTGGTTCAGATGATCAGCATCTGTGGTATAAATTATACACGGAATTAATAAATTTGAGATGTAATACGTTTGTTCTCGTTTATTCATACTCGTTAAAATATATTTGTCTGTGTCACGTACAAGTTTGCTGCCCTACTGTAGTAATGAGGTTAATAGATCACTGAAGTTGGTAGGAGTAGTAAACATAGGACACGGTGGCCTTCGTTACACGCTAGGCAAGCCTCTGTGGAGCGTGTTTCTGACTGGAATTCGTCTTGTTCATTGTTGCTGATGGTTAGGTGGTGGTTACCTGAGCAACAATTGTTTAAATTGGCAACATTTACAGTGGTGAAAGTTGTGCGCGACGCTTGCCTAGGCCTCACGAAGGCCACCAGTAAGGCCCTGGAGACACAATGTCCCGGAAACGAGTAAGAAACCAAAGCTCAACTAAGCATCGATTACAATTACAAACCCTGGTACCTCTCTTTGTTGGGAAAGTTTTCAGTCTAACTCTCATATTCATTACACAAATAATTGTCAATTTTTAATTTTAGCACAAGTATCTATGACCCTGTCTATTAGAGTTGTTTCAGCCAGTGGAATCCCGTTTCTATGGCAGAGTGTCATATGGGCCCACGTGAATGGAAAGACTACTGTCCATCTAATATGTCACACCATATATTACCAAAGAGGTAGCAGTTTTTTTTTTTTTTTTTTTTTTTTTTTTTTTTTTTTTTTTTTTTGTGGGTGTTATACAAAGATCACTTGACTGAAAATAGTCCAATGTGAAGTTAGGAACATAACCATTGAATTTTGTTACTATCGCTGGCTATATCCGTTCCTACACGCCTCGGTTTTTAAGCATGGAGGCTCTCCATGTGATGTACAGCTGTTTATTAATGTACATTTCGCTTCTCATATCCAGGTCTAACAGTGATTGGTATGTGACAAGAGATCGGGACGACAGCGATCCCAGACAGCATTGCAACGTGATGTGCAATGAAAAAGTCTTGTAAAATTCTAGCTACGTATAGTCGCTGTATGGGAGGATAATGCTCTTCCCTACTTCAGAGATGTCATGCTGGGTATTAAGTGTAACAATAATGAATATTTCGAGAGGGAGGGGGTTGCGGGAGTCAGTTTCTAATGCCACCATCGTAGTGGTGCTGGGATAATTGAGATTTGTTTATATAACGTAAGTTTTCCCGAGTCATTTTCGATGTGTGGGATTTTTAGTGCAGCGGTAGCGCATATTAGAGGGATGCGGAAGTCACGCTCTACTCCGAGTACGGTGGTAGTGTTAGGATTCGTCGGTAAAAATAGTCATTCTGTTCGATCGTCCATGTACCCTGTCCATTCTACATCGCTCTACGGCTGGCACAAATGCCTTTATAGTAATATGCTTCGGGATGTGGTACAACGATCCAACAATGCCTTGAGCACAATACGCCTGTCATCACATGTCCTTGTGCAACGAAGTTCTCTCCTGCATTTAACGATTACAGGTTTGCATCACAGTTGCTCAGTTACTTCTGGAACGACGAAAGAGTTCTCTGATGTATAATCCGCAGTTCGTACAGATAACTTTTACTTCCTCAATCGAGGTCCAAAAAGTGCTCGAATGACGCTTTCTGTCGTCTACAAGGAATACAGGAGCTGTTTTCAGAAAACGGCATGAAAAACAATATCGGTACGTCCATGGGGCCGTCTGTTCTTCCTTTAACTAGCGCTGTCAGGTGCCGCTTTGGCCGGCTGTGCACCTGCACTGGAAACAGAAGCACGTCCATCCCTCGTCGTTGCAAACATATACTGCAATTTCACCGGACTTGGGTGCTTCCTTCAGGGTGCTGAATCTTCGGTGGTCAGCAGTGAATTTCATTGTCCACTTGTAGCTAATGTCTGAATTCCTCTGTTTATTGATTCATAACGACTGTCTGGAGTGTAGCATTGTACGGCAGTGAAACGTGGACGATAAGGAGTTCAGATAAAAAGATGATAGAAGCTTTTGAAATGCGGTGCTACAGACGAATGATGAAAGATGGGTACATCACGTAACTAATGAGGAGGTGCTTAACCGAATCGGCGAGAAAAGGAGTTTCTGGCATATCTTGACTAAGGGAAAGGATAGATTCCTTGGACACATTCAAAGACATCAAGGAATTGTCAGCTTAGCATTAGAAGGAAGCGTGTGGGGTAAAAATCGTAGAGGGAGACCGAGGGACGAATACAGTAAAAAGATTCAAAAGGATGTAGGTTGCCGAACGTATAGTCAGATGAAGAGACTTGCACAGGACAGGGTAGCGTGGAGAGCTGCATCAAACCAGTCCACGGACTGAAGACCACAACAACAACAACGACTGCAGCGTTGCAGATTCACCGTTTCGGGATTCTTACCATGAATTCTAAGACTGTTCATTAACTGTCTGGTACGATGCCAAATTGCTAAAATTTGTAAATACTTGGTGAGCAGCCTATAGACTCAAAGAACTTCAGACCAATATCACTTCTGTGCCACAGTTTTTGAACGACAGTTATTGAATCGCATGAAACTACTGGAGAATCTGTTCTCATTCCAGACGAAGCTTGAATTAGGCCAGGGGTGAATTGCTGTACACAGATTCTTAACGTCACACAGCACGGAGAAGATCCAGTGTTGAGAATAAAAAATGCTACCATTCACATTAAAGATCGTATTGTTAATTTATGACACAACCGGCTTCGGGCTTGTGCCAATCTTCAGGTGCTTAAAACATTCAGAGTTTACATGTGTAGCATGTTGCTGGAGTTTACTGTTTGAAAAAAAAATTGGTATTAATAATAGCGGATCCAATTCGAGGTGTCGAGACGACAAGAACAAAAACACTGTTTACTTACATTTAATATTTATCCAAATCGCGATTGTTCATGTGACGCACTTTTTACACAATTTTACAACCACATTTCCTTTTGATAACCTCCTTACTTTCGGTACTATTCTGCTTATCAATTTTGGAGTACAATTTATCAACAACACTGCACAGAAATGTGAACTGTCACCATACACTTTGTTTCTATTTCGATACGGAGTTTCTGGTCAAAGAGCTGATATCTGAGAAGCACAAAGATGTTATATGACAGTTGTACACCATATAAAATCCAAAGGCATTGTACAGGTATGGAGGAGGAGAAAAGTATTACAGGATGTGAAAATGAAAACAAAAAATAATCACAAGTAAACCATGTTACATTATTTAGTCAGTGCAAAAAAATGTTGGTTTGACTACAAGGTGGGTTATTTAGATATGCCGAATTTCATGATTATTTAGATATATTATTCTGTATTATGAAGAGTTTTTGATACAACTGAATTACTATTTACTTTTCAATATTTCACTGAATATGTTTAGAAATTGCTTGTTTGCTAGGTACGTTTGTTCATTTAGAATGAAGTGTGGTCAGTTTGAGTTATGGATATATATTTCCAATTCTTCAAGAAGTTTCAATTTCCTTTCTTTGTAGACAGTGTGTAGTATCTGAAATTTGTCTGTAATTGATGTGGCTGAGTGACCATGATCGTTAAGATGTGATGAAAAGGTTGATCCATATGTTCCCAGTAATAAAATACAACAGCACGTCCTTCATACCAATAGCACAAATAGATATGGGGCTACAAACGTTCATTTGACAACTGTGCCCAGTACTATAAAGGCCAGACAGGGAGAAACTTAACAAAAGAAACCGGTAACATACAGATGCTTTCCGGCTAAATAATTATGATACATCAACCTTTGCATCCACTGTTCCCGACCTATGCTGTCTGCAACGCGTACACTTCTTTCACACTAGTGGCATTGAGGTGAAGTGAAAAACACGTCGAAAGTGATCCCATTAGTAAAACGTAAGGTGAGGTGCAAACTTTAATCAACCTAGGAAAACTGAAATGAAATGAAAATTATTGAAAAGAAAAAGATTCGACGAAATAGATAAAATTTGCCGAATGTAAACGAAAAACAAGTCGTAAACCGGGTAACCCCAGCCAGCAAGATCGAGAAAAATAGCAGTGTGACGTGAAGAAGAGGCATTAACACCATACACAGAAGCTTGTTTATGAAAGAAACGAAACGCGTCTGGCGTGGAAAAATTGACCTAATTGCCAGCATCATAAGAAATCTTTTAATTGTCTCCAATTCCGCTCTTTGTTACTTGTTTAAGTTTCTCCCCGGATTTTGATGTCAGACTTACTTCGTGTAATCGACCTAAAATTTCCAAGTGTGTAATACAATTCCCACCAGTTTATTCGGAGCTCTTTGATGTTTCATAAACGTAATGCACACAGAGGTTGTATGATTGCATATGCGAGTTGTATCACTTTGTAATATTCGACTCACAATGTGTATTTGAGGCGTCATTTAGACGAATAAATATATATGGTGTCACCGGCAGCAGCTAGGTAAAAAAATTAGTGCCTAACTTTCCGAGGTATACGGGGTAATTTAGAAACCGACCACGAGCTCGGAATAAAGATGATTGTGGATGTGTAGTCTAGAGTAATCATGAAAGCCTACATCAGAATTACTGCGTCGGAATTTGAAGAATCGTTCTCCTGAATATGCTTTCAGTTTTCCACAACTCGGCTAACGTATATGTAATGAGGTATAATGTTATTTATCCACCAGAGAGGTAGCCAAGTGATATTCGATCTTCAATAGACACGAGCAAATGTTTAAATTTCTGTTTTTTAAATCTGTTATTTGCACCCACAGTTACTTTTTATGTGTTTCCTAATAATCTTAATTGTATGGTTTTTTCTTTCTGTTATGGCCAGAATAGTGTAGGCAACGTCTTTTGTGTTTTAATTCTCTCTTAATACTGCAGTGTTCTAATCAGTTCGACAATGTTGCCAATGTTGACCATGTGCTACTAATAAGAATTTAGGACTGCCTTTACATATAAACTTGTTGTATTGAATAATTAATTACCTTAGGCACTGTTACATAGATTTTTAACATCAAACCCCCATGTAATGTTATGTGACAACATCAAACATTCCTGTACCTGCAATTCTTTCTCTTTATTTTAAACTGTTTTTTATGTTGTCTTATTTTATTTTAATACATCTGAGTTAATGAAGAAATAAACAACATCTGTTGCATTTAGTTTGAATTTCATATTTCAGTTAATTACTGTTAGCTCATCGGTATTTGTTCTAAATTTCATCTTCCACAGTGCTTCTGTATTAACATGGTGCTCCTCTCATTTCTTGCTACACCATAGTTCTGTTTAAGTCCGCCGTTGATTACATCAGTGTATAGTGTTTACCATAAACCATTATAAACTTTCATTTGTGTATTAAACATGGCTCTTGCTTATTTAATCCATAATGAGATTGTACATATTTGGTAGTTTGTAAGCTGGAAATGAATTGAAATGTCACTCGAGATTAAACTTGAGGTTTGAGGATGTGAAATGAACTCCACTATTTGTAAAGTGGTTCGTTATGGTATGTTGTGATAGCATTAACAACATGTGATTCTTCTTCAATTCAACTGGATTCGCAGGGAGGAAGGGGAGCTATAACATGCTAGGAACTGTGAATGTTATCAGTGGTTGAAGATAAATTGTAATAGAAAATGTTGAAAAACACATTGTCTTGTTAATATGTTTTATTTTGATAAAAATTCAGTTTATAGAAAATACAACACACTTAGAAAAATCACAGCCATCTTATAGATAAGTTTGTGGATATACGTTTCTACCACTTTCACATTAATATTTACTTATACTGACTTACTGCTACTATCCAGTGAGTTTACCACAAAGAACGAGTTGCTGAGAGGCAAACGAACTATTTAAACCATTTCATTAAATATTTGTCATAAGTACAGACTTATCTGCAGTACCAATTTTTGATTGTTGAGGAAAACACAGATTTGAACCCTGTGCACAAATATACCTCTCTTAACAATTCGTTCTTCATGTCAGTACATGACAATCAATTCAAAAATAAGAATAGTATATATCTTGTAAAGTATCATCAGAAGTTTGTTATGGACTGTTGACAACAGTCTGAAACAATATTTCCTTACAGAGAAATTTTGTTCTTATAATTAATATATACAAATATATACAAAGTGTTTCCTACTGTTTTACGGAATGTATTTTTAAGGATATCTCAGTACTGTCATGAAAATAATGAATCCATTTCCTAGTATCTGTATTACATATATTATTTGAGAGTTCAAGTTTTTTTTTACAAAGGATGAGATATAAATTTTACGTTTGAAGTATATAAACTATAGGTCACAGTCCGTTTATCATAAAACAAAAATGTGTTGGGGTGTATTGCAAGTTTCATTAGTCCATTATAATATCAAGAGGAGGCAGGAAACAACTTATAATAAAATATGGACTTAATAGGACTAATAATCAAATATTTGGCACAAATATTCTGTGATCACAACCATTCAGACTCTTAGGCCGTTTTTTTGTTACACATTATTATTGAGGAATTACTAATAAATGTAGATGGTCGTTTTGACCGTATCAAGGATGACAGAATGTGGTCCTTCCATTCTGTGCAAAACCAAAGAATAATAGTAAGGGAAAGTGTCCTAATATCAGGTTGTTTTTATAAGTTTACTACCATGAGTAAAGTAGCAGTATTTAAGTTGTGGAAAATGAAGTGTAGTACTACTAAGAAATATTTAAATAGTAAACTAGCGAACAAAGTTCTGCATATATACCCATTTAGTAATAACGTGGCAGAGAATTAAAATGTATAAATATTATCTCTTACCAATAAGGTCCCTAATTTAGGGAATTTGTAATATAGGCTTTTTGGTAAGATCAAGTTTAAAAGTACAGATATTCGTAGAAAATTTGTATGTGAACCATAAATTGAAAGAAAAAGCTGGTGGAGAACGAAAGGTTCACAAATTTGCCACCAAAATCACAATAACATAATGATGAATGCTACTGGATGTCGGAACAAGCCACAAAGTGAAGCAATCAGGGCTACATGGAACTGAGCAACCACCCGAGATTTGGACACTTTACCCTAGTAGTTTTTTATCCAAAGACTGTTGAGTATATTATTGGAATGTAAATGCTATACAAGAAAAATAAATGCCGTTCTTTTCTTTCCATCAGAATTGACGGCAACGAATGATAGACATTCGAGAGAATTGACATATGAGGCCTACGTCAGACATGCAAGCAGCACGTGTGGGAGAGACATCTGGGAGCAGCCCGTAGAGTAGGGCCAAGTTGGTATTTCCCGTTCCCCGACACGTCCTCTCGCTCTTCATCTCACTGCATGTCTGTCAACTCTACTCTTACATTCCCCTTACCCTCTCAGATCATAAAGGAAACCAAGGCGGATGAGGGAGAACCAAAACACCGCGCAGGGTCGAGCCGCGCAAAGTGGCCCATCCAGAGCTACCTTGGCGAGGGCTCACCCTGCGGCCGGAGGAGGCGCAGCAGGCGCCGCCAGGCCATTGGCCGACAGAAGAGGCCGCCCGGCCAACCGGAGCGCCGCGCCGGCAGGCAGAGACGGAGGGAGGTTCACGAGTGGCCGCCGCCAGCGGCCGCGCCGCGGGGAAGTCACAGCGAGGCGGTGGCCGCGAAGTTGGGCCGGCGGCTGAGCACGCGCGACCGGTGCACGTCCGACTTGTGGAACTCGACGACGGTGCCGCCGCCCACGGGCAGCGGCGGCGGCTGCTGCTTGCCCGCCGCCGACCCGATGAGCGTGCCCAGCATCTTGGAGACGGAGAACTTGCGCGCCTTGGGCTGGTGCTGCTGCGCCGCGCGGCACTCGGCCAGCAGGGTGTCGAACGCCTGGTACAGGCCGGCCGTGTTGTCCACGGCGGACACCTCGTAGAAGGCGCAGCTGCCCTCCGAGGCCGCCTTGCGACCTTCCGACTCCTCCACCTGCAACACAGCAACAAACATCCCGATTGTAGTACTGTGAAACAAACCTATATTCAACAAATGTGCTGGCACAGACATGCTTCATCAACTCTGTGGCCTGGTGCAGTCATAATAATGCGGTCAATTCAAAACCGACGTGTCACGGTTTGGGAGTATTATTGAATCCATCATTGGTGGTGGAAATGGGACAGCGGTTGGTCAAGAGTCTGAAGGAATTGAGATACCAACAGCCGTATGTATACTAAAATATTTATTGTATCACACCCAGTTTCGGCATTCCACTATGCCATCTTCAGGTCCCTACATCGGAGCATAGTATCCAAAAGAAGAGATACTTGTGGATTTCCCTACTTTTGGATATTATGCTCCGATGTAGGGACCTGAAGATGGCATAATGGGAAACCAAGTTTTCCCACTAAGAGACAGAACTCCGCAAACCCAGTTTTGGATATTATCCTCCGATGTAGGGACCTGAAGATGGCATAATGGGAAAACTTGGTTTCCCACTAAGAGGCAGAAATCAACAAATCCAGTTTTAGTATCCCTTCTTTTGGATTTTATGCTGCCGGCCGCGGTGGCCGAGAAGACTGAGGCGCTTCAGTCACGGTCTGCACGGCCACTACGGTCGGGGGTTCGAATCCCCCCTCAGGCATGGATATTTGTGCCGTCTTTAGTATTAGCTAGTTCATAAGTAGTTTGTAAGTTTACGGACTGATGACCCCGTAGTTAAGTCCCATAAGCTTAACAGACATTTGAACATTTGATATTATGCTCCAATGTAGGGACCTGAAATGGGGAAACTTGGTTTCCCACTAAGAGACAGAAATCCACAAATCCAGTTTTAGTATCCCTTCTTTTGGATATTATGCTCCTATATAGGGACCTGAAGATGGCATAATGGGAAAACTTGGTTTCCCACTAAGAGACAGAAATCGACAAATCCAGTTTTAGTATTCCTACGTTTGGATATTATGCTCCGATGTAGGGACCTAAATATGGCATAGTGGAATGCCTTAACTGGTTGCGATGGAATAAATATTTTAGTATACTTACGGCTGTTGGTATCTCAGTTCTTTCAGTTTCGGAATATGGTCTCACCATAGTTTTATCAGTCTCCGTATTAACCCGGCCCTCTCCTCTATAAGATGTGATCAGTCACACATTTAAGTGTAAGTCCCCTTTCTTTCGTAGGATAACTGCAATTGGTTAGGGACACACAAGTCGCCAAAGTGGTGCCAAATTGACAAACTTGCACCAGGCCACGGAGCCACACGAAAATACAACCTCTAAAAAGTAAAAAGTTCGGTGAATAGTTATGTAAAACGTAAATGAAACATGAACCACATGGATCTTACTATCCTTCGAAATAGTCACCTCCCATAACTATGCACTACTGAGCTCTGTGATACATCGAAACTTTCCACGAGGTCTTCAAAATCCTTGTCACGTTTCGTTGGATGACAAGAGTATCGTCAAATCTCTTTCGTTTGAAAGCGAGTTCAATCGAGGGAATAGGAAGAAGATTGGAGGATTGAGGTACGACGAGCATGATGCCTGATCAAGTTCGCCTAGAAGCGAGCGTTCTCATGCGACTTGAACATCCAACATACTCCCTGGATCTCAAGACTTCTTCCTATTTCCTGAACTCAAACTAGTTTTGAAAGAAAGATATGCCGATAGTCCTGACATCCAATGAAACGTGACGAGGCTTTTGAATATCATACGAAAGGATGAATTCGTGCCAAGTGTCTAAGACATGTATGACAGATCTCAGCAGTGCATAGTTACGGGAGGTGACTATTAGAAGGGCGGTAAGGTAACTATATATCATAGTTCATCCACGTTAATGTTACAGGACTAGTTACCGAATTTCATTGTCAGAAGTTGTACTATTGTTCTTACTCTATCTGGAGACATGGTCTTCACCTGCAGCCTTGCCCCCCAAAAGAGAAGAAACGAAGAAATATTTTATTTTCAATATTTCGCCTATTTGTTGCCCGGTTTAAGTATTTAAAACTCCCCATATTCTGCTTACGAAAACAGAAAATGCTATGTAAATTGTAACACGTTAATCCCAGTATTACAATGCTAAAAATTGTTTGTGTCTTTAAACTCATGGTGCTGAAATTTATTAATTTTAGCACTGAGATACTCCAAACAACTTTCACACACAATTTCAAACATTTGTGAAACTTTTTCTCGCTGATTCCTTCCACAAAAGGAAGAAGGGAAAACGTTTATTGCCTATTACATTTTCGAAGTTTTTTTTTATTAGGATTGGTATTGCTGGAGGTGCAATAGAATTTACGTGGAAAATTATATCAATGTTCGAGGTATAGTTAAGAAGATGTTTTTATAGACAATGAGATGCGAGCTAAAGTAGCTTTTGTTTCGAATTCAGGGATAACTTATATACTCCATTGTCTTATACTGAGAGCATTTAGTGAATACCAACGAGCATGAAACGTAATTTCAGACCTGATCCCAACATTTATCCATTACGGGACTAAAGTCAAATACAAAGCTCTGTAACTGAGGTATAAGACTACAAGGCATTTGATGCAGCTATATAAAAGGTAAGTGAATTCCTTATGGATTCGATATTTTTGCTAGTGTTCAATAATGTGGCAGCATCATGCCGCAGGATTGAAGTTCGTTAACGTTATATCGACAATGGTACTGAAAGTGGTTAAAACTGTGAGGAATTATCATATGATGAAGCTCCAGTCCGATTCACACCTGCTTCCTGATTATGGAATTGACAGTTTAATATAGGAATTACTCATTTTGAAATCTTACTGCAAATCAATAGCGCTGAGAAAACTGATTAATTCCAGAAATTCAATTCCTTTCCTGTATTGTGCATTGGTGTTAACTGTAAAACTACCCTATTTGTTGCTCAAACTCAAACTCAAACATTAATGTTTTACAAGTATTCCTTTTTCTTCTATGGTGGGCTAGCTAAATTTTACTCCTGAACTGTAAACTACGCATTACAATTGCTTAACGACATTTCTTTATCGCAGCCCAGCAGAACTACAAAGATTCTATTTACAGTAAAAACTTAATAAACCTGATGAATTATTATGTAACTCACTATAAAAAGGAAGTTAGTAGTCATAAAAAAAATTCTAGATATTGTACTGTATGTTTTTCGGGACTTTTAACGCAGTGATGAGTCTAAAACACCGCGCTTCAAGACTGTTATAAAATCTTTATTAGACATCACAGATTATTTAGTAACCTCTACCCTGTCATCTGGCGCAAGTGCAAAGTGCAACGAACTGCTGTGTGTCCAGGTGGGTATCAGATATCTTACATCTTCGTGTAAGACATATTGTAACTGTTTAGTCATCATTGATTACATCCCTGACATCTGACAAAAATGACAAGTGTGAGTAAGTCCTGTGTGAACGCAGCAGTCGCTTGTGTCGAGAGCAGAGTGTGTCGGCGGCGGAATGCGCACTCGCTGGCGAGGGCTGACCAGCCAGCGCACAGTGGCCGAAAATAGCGACCAGCTGGCCGGTGGTGGGGGAAGGGAGGCAGGCTGGGGGGGGGGGAGTCGGATGCCTGGGCCGCGCATTCACAGGGGCCCGAAGGTCGGGCGAGTCCAGGTACGTCCGCACCTGCCGGAAAGTCAAACACCGCAGACGGACACCATAACAGTCCTTGTGCGACGCGTATATCACCGGCCGGTGGTAACATTAGCACTGCTGCTGAGTAATGCACGTACCAACGACGGCTCCAGTCTGGGCTTTACGTAACTGGCTCTACAAACTGTCATTCTCCTGCAGAAATTTCTGTCAAGAGAACCACCACGCCGTTTCTGTATAGAACAGCTGGTCTGTGTTTCGGAAACGATATACATCTCTAACGCGGAATGACGTACATGATCACTACAAGAAAGTTAAATGCATGACAAGCCTTTTCTGCGGGTAAACCGAATTCCGATGGGTAGTTTTAAGTGTCCCCTTCATATTTCTCGGCCAACACCTGCGTCATGAAATGCGGCGTTTACCTGTATTTCCTACAAGATTAAGGTATCGCAATGACAGTCCTAATGTTCAGATTGGAGTAAGTCGTCAACAACATCCAACGAACCAATATTTCGACCATTTTGAGAGGAAAAGCGAAACGGAAGATCGCTGTGCATGGTCACATGCAACGATCTCTCTTTTCACACATCCCTTTAAAATGTATGCGATGCACGCGTAGAAATATTGCCTGTATTCGAGGAAGTTTCCCATTTACCTCATTTTAGGTTATCTTACTTTTGGAGAAGCACAAGTTTTACTTTGGTAATAAGTTACCCTTGCGCATTGAAAGTTATTAAATAAGTAAAGGCGTGATTCTTGAGTGTTTAACTACAGTAGATGCTCGCTATTGATCTCCATCAGTAACGTGATAAACCCACATATGTCTCGTTTCGCATAGTAATTCATCCTCTGAAAATGTTGACATGTTTACGAAACTTAAGAGACTTAACTGCGGGGTCATCAGTCCCTAAACATACAAATTACTAATGAGCTACCTTATACTGAAGACGACAAAAACTTCCATGCCCGATTAGGGGATTCGAATCCCCGACGGGGAACGGCCTCGCGCATCGGAATATTGCGCCTCAATGCGCTTGGCCACTTCGCCGCGGTTATCTCCTGAACTATATGAGGTGCAATGATATAATCTCGTAGGTAAATTTATTAGTATGCGTCCATACTGTCAGTCAGATACCGGAGAATTAGTAAGCAATATAGTTCTTCTCTTTCATCGTTTATTTGCCGTTGTCAACGAGAAAAAGTTTCGTAAAGGTTTTAAATAATGCTTCAGATTGGTTGCAACTGCTCACGGTCTTAAATATTAAATATGCATAATGTCTCATTATTAATCTGTCACTTTATGCTACAATTTTTCAAGTATCTTTGTTTATGACTATAGTTCTTCCCTTTAATCATTCATTTGCCATTGTCAATAAGAAAAAGTTTCGTAAAGGTTTGAAATAATGTTTCAAACTGGCTGCAAGTGCTCACTGCCTCAAATATTACATAAATAGGCATAAAGTATTATTATTGTCGTGGCACATTATGCTACAATATTTCAAGTTTTGGTTCTTAATTATGTCTCATGTGTAATTGATATTCCCATAGCGATTGTGGCCTGACAGTAAGGAACATGACTACCAAGTCTGGTTGAAATCGGTCCAGTACTATAGGAGATGTGGAACTTACAAATACACACTTACCTACCCGCCCTCCCACAGAGAGAGAGAGAGAGAGAGAGAGAGAGAAGCCTACAGTTAAGTGTCAGTGTTAGCTGTGAAGGCCACGGGTACGAGCAGAGTGTGGTACTGACCTGCCTGAGGTGCTCGAGGTCGACCTTGTTGGCCAGCAGAGTGGTCGGCCGGCCTGTCTTCATGAGTCGCTGCAGAGCCTGCTGCGCGTATTCGAACGACTGGCGGTCCGTGATGGAGTAGACCAGCACGCACGCGTCAGACCACTCCACCTGCTCCACCGGCAGTGGGTTGTCAGTCTGCAAAAATCACAGACGAAACAATCAGTATACTACACGAAACTGTAGCTCCTGCGTGACTATAATGCTCATAACACAGGAGCTCTCCTGAATCAATTACTTTATGCATTACTCCAATTCAAATGTTATTCAGCAGACTGCAGTAACTAACTCACCGTTTCGCCAGATATGTCGACGATCTCGACGTCAATCTGCGCGTTGTTCACCGTGACAGTCTGGCGATACAACAAATCTGTAACAAGGAAAGGAAAAATATTGTAGAAACTCGTTTGAGAGTGACTAGTTTAGAATAAGGAATCTGACAACAGTAAATAATACCTCTCCCTAAATTTTGAGTATATTCGTATAAATGCTAACATTTCAACAGATTGTCACGCACAATACTACGAAGTTCTGATGACAGCAAAAGAAATTAACTCAGTAAATTTATTTCTTGTTACGACAGAGTACACTGTCTTAATGAACCGTGAAATCAAACAGTTGTACAGCACTAAGTTTCGTAGTGATGAAGAGTAAATCGTTTCGAAACACTTGTATGGAATGTAATACAATTACTCGCAGAGTATGAATGTAATTAATTTAAAATGATACTGGTAAAGACTTTTCTCCTACACAGTGAAACAAATGAGCCACGACAGTGTTTGACACTTAAATTTCAGGAACAAGAAGCATTCGTAAATTTACTCACCTGTATCAGAGCGGTACTCGCCGATGTACCTCTTGGTCAAGTACCGTACCGTCAGGGCTGCAACAGCAAGAAAAGTGTATTCATTAGTTAAACATATCATGTAACTTTCCTTGAAACATATGTATAGAATTACGTGAGGCTGAATATTTTCAAAGTTTAACTTTAAAGACTGGCTTTTTTCTGTTAACACCTTTGTCATTAAGAAGGCAACTAGTGGAGACACGCACCTGATTTGCCGACGTTGGCCTGGCCGAGCACCGCGACCCTGACGCGCGGGGCGGCGGTCTTCTCCTCTGTCTTCATGCTGATGAATGGGATGGCGCAGCACCTGCGGCAAGCAACACAACAACCGCTTAGCGCTGGCAAAACACGCGTGGCCGACCGGCCTTGGCGTAATAAAACACCGTACAGCATTATTAGACATCTACAAATCAATCCCGAATATCTTCTTTAAGTGCCTGGCGGAGGATGAACAATTACAGATTACAGTTATGGAATTTCAACGGTTTCACCAGTCACGACTTATTTCATGTGCATAAATAAGTATACAAAGACTTGAACCAACGAAGACAGACCCTCGAAACACCCAGTTTATTTACTAGGAAAATAGGGAAATTCCTGAACAAAGCAATGGAACTGATCATATAAAGAAAGCGCCCACCCATAAGTCTGCCAGTTAAATAAGTTATATTCTTGGTAAAACAGAGATGAAATGGACAAATTAAACGATTTAACAGTACATATGAAGGCAACAACTACCACTCAGATTGTATGTGACGTGCTTTACACATGTAGCAAACATGTAAAGAAGAGAACTTTTGCCTGAAAGTAATCCTAAGTTATCAAAACTGTAAGTTGTTAACAAGGCCCTATTGAATAGTTACATTTGTTAATTTGCTCTGATCCTTAATAAATTATTAAAAATACTAAGTTCGAAAAATTCTAACGCCGAGGCCCTGAACGAGTATGTACTAGCATACATTGAATAATTTGTAATTATATAAAACAACCGCCTAGGTCACTAACTATTTTTTTAGTTAGATAACCAGTTTCAGTAGAGTATTCTGACATCATAGCATCTGTCATCCCCTTGAAGGCAGTATAATCTGCCGAAACCGGTTACAAGAATGACAAATAATTAGCGATATTGGCTCTTGTTTTATATACATCTGATCACACCCAAGAATGAGAAACTTGTATGAACTTTTTTAATAACCGTCGAAGCTATTAAATCGTGGGAAATTTATTTATTAATGACAACCAGAATAGACATATTATTTGTGAATTATTAAGTCTACAAGTTTGTCCACCACAACACCACACGCAAACACTGGCCACATGGCTGTTATGTGTGGCGGGACAGGCGTCTACACAGTACTGCATTCAAAGAACTACGAGTTTGTTTCCATACAATACAGATTAGACGCGTCTACAGCCATAAATAAAAGCCTTGTAGTCAGTGGTTGTGTGTAACTCTATGGTAAAGACTTACTAGTTGATTGAAAATGGACAAAAATACACTCCAAAATCGGTCGTCACTAATGTAGACACGATTTGTTGAACTTTCAAGGTTATTTTAAAAGCTGGTTGTATAACTAAGGGCTTGGGTGTATAAAGAAGAGAAGCTTAGTGAATGGTTTAAGCAGACCTACATTTCTATGCTGGAAAGACAACACTCAAGTACGCACTGATTCTGATATAGAACGCATTACTAAAAAGTTTGAAGACAGGAAAAATTTCTACACTCGGTGAGATTCTTTAACTGGTAGTTACACAGGCTTGCCCAGAAGCATGATTAAATAAGTAACTGAACTGATGAGGGAGACTACACTATTCACTAATCACGTTGTACAAACAGTGGGAACTTCGAGTGAAGTTGGTACTTACAAATGAATCGCTGAGGACGAGATGGTGATCAGTTGTGGTGCGACCAGGTCACGACGAAATCCCGGGCAGCCGTGAGTCGGTCACGCCGTCGGGCTATCAGGGGTGGCTGGCTGGCTAGCTGGCTGGCTGGCGGAAGCGCTGGCTGCGGTCTGCTGCTGCTGCTGCGGGCAATCCGGAGAGCACACAGGACACAGGCGCCGGGCAACTGGAGCCGTGCGCGGCGGCGCGCCGCCTTTTAATACCTCACGCGTTGCCATGGCGACAGACGGCAGGGGCCCCGTGGGAGGGGACGGAGCGGCGCCTGGGCGGGCGCATGCGCACTGCGCCGGTGGCGTCGCGGCCGCGTTACACAACAGGTGGGGGTGGGGGGCGTCGCGGGCGGCCGGCGTCGCGGCGCGCGGCGCGCGGGGTGCCAGACGAGCGCCGACCGCCGCCGGGGTCGGACGGTCGGAGCGGCGCGTCGAGTGGCGCTTGTGGCACCGCGACCGGCAGGCCGCAAGTGCAGGGAGGATGGCGTCCAAACCTAATCTGCGCTCTCGAGCCACCAGACGGTGTGTGGCGGAGGGTACTTTGTGTACAACTGTCACGTCCCCCCTTTTGCTGTTAACCTCGCGTATGGTTCGCGGGAAAATGGGATTGCAAGTAAGCTGCTATGAGCTATAGGAAGAATATTGATTGTTCGAGAATTGTGTGCTGTTAGGACGTTTCAGAAGCTCATACTGTGCTTCTGAACGTCTCTCTTGCAGCGTCTGTCTCTGCTGTTCGCCAATAACATCCGTGACGCTCTCGCGCTTACTAAATGAGCCCGTAACGTAGCGTAGCGTGCTTCCCACCTTCACTATCAAACATATCTGGTATGAATCCCACGTGGATGAGGATTATTCAAGCATGGCCGGAACAAGTGCAAATACTTACTTTGTTGATGGACAACTCCTTCTGATGGTTCTTCCAAAATAATCTCATAGATAACACCATGCAAGCGCCAATCGCCAGTTCTCATATATCGCGGCGGATTAGCCGTCCTGCGGTGCGCGCGGCCGTTCGCCTTCGGAGGTTCGAGTCCCCTCTCGGGCATGGGTGTTTGTGTTGGCCTTACGTTAGTTTACCTTAGTTTAAGTAGTTAGTAAGATACGGACTAATAATCATGCAGATGAGTCAGAGAGATTTGCAAACATTTGAACATTTTTTATTCTCATGCTCTTTTAATATGCTGTAGTGTATGTCAAAATATGAGATATTTTGATACGTAGCCATATGGCCGTTGAAGTGTTGAAACCCCTCCTGAATGAAACGCGAATCTTATCTTTCTGAGCACATATCGTCCAAACAGAAGCAGATACAACAAAAATGTTGTTACATCATTTCCAAGTTTTCTACTGTATTTAACAACTGTGCAATTATATATACAGGGTGTTACAAAAAGGTACGCCAAACTTTCAGGAAACATTCCTCACACACAAAGAAAGACAATGTGTTACGTGGACATGCGTCCGGAAACGCTTAATTTCCATGTTAGAGCTCAATTTAGTATTTCTCTTTAAACTTAAATTTAAATAATTCGTTCAGACAATTGTCGAAATACCCTAATGTTTCGTTAGTATGTACTGTACTTCCTCGATTCACCGCCAGTTGGCCCAATTGAACGAAGGTAATGTTGACTTCAGTGCTTGTGTTGACATGCGGCTCATTGCTTTACAGTACTAGCATCAAGCACATCAGTACGTAGCATCAATTGGTTAGTGTTCATCACGAACGTGGTTTTGCAGTCAGTGCAATGGAGGCATTTGAAAGCTCTTGTCTACGAAACCCCGGTACCAAATCTAGAGACTCTTCGTGCTCGTATTGTGGACGGCTGTGATACAATACGCCATTCTCCAGGACTGCATTAGCGCATTAGGGATTCCATGCGACGGAGGGTGGATGCATATATCCTCGCTAACGGCGGACATTTTGAACATTTCCTGTAACAAAGTGTTTGAAGTCACGCTGGTACGTTCTGTTGCTATGTGTTTCCATTCCATGATTAATTTGATTTGAAGAGAAGTAATAAAATGAGCTCTAACATGGAAATTAAGCGTTTCCGGGCACATGTCGACATAACATATTTTCTTTCTTTGTGTGTGAGGAATGTTTACTAAAACGTTTGGCCGTACCTTTCTGTAACACCCTGTATATAGAAATCATGTCATCATCTCACAGATTTTTAAACGGTAAAATTGTACGTATAGTTCATATGATTATATATTTAACGATAAATTCAAACATATGTGATAAGTTTCGATTCCGAAATCGCAGTAGTCAGATATGAATTACAAGCACCCCAATGCATCGTTATAATCTCGTACTTTCCGACATATGACGCTTGTCATATGTGACGCTAGTGTTGTTTGCAATATCACAAGGCACCTAAGGAAGACGGGCAGCTGAATAATTTAACTGAGACAATAGGGTAGCGCTCTCTGTTGAGTCTGGGAATAATGAACGTTAAGGAGACGCTATTTACGATTTAGTTTTTCAAGGTTTTTGTTTTATTTGAGGGATTTTGAAAATATTTGAAACATTACTGCATGGCTGTAAAGTACAGTAACAAACCATGAATATTATATTTCAAGATTTTTGTTCATCCTACGTTTGATGATACGTGTTCACAAAAATAAGAATCATAGGTACTGTTTTCACCACTGTAAATGCAGCATGGGCACGTAAAACTAAATACGTGTCTCATATTTGACCTACACAAGATATTGGATGTCTATTGGAATCAGTGAGTGGTACTTGCGTAGTATAACTATTCAGTCGGTCATCTACCTTACTTACAGTTACTTTTATGTTGTCGTTCTCCTTAAATCACTCCTCATACCACTCTCGGACATTTTATTGTAGTATGTAACTGCACTGATAGTTCTGCACCTGTTAAATCATGTCATAAAATATACATGTTCCCATACATTTACGATACATTATATTTATTTATATTGATGATCAAGTGCCACTCCATGCACCAAGTTTCCATACACTGCGGATCCTCCAGCATTTCGCTACAACTTTCCAGTGTTGACTTCTCAATATACAGGAGCTTCATCTGAAAAAATCCTCATTAAACCTCCTGTGCAATACATAATTTTTCCTGTTATACCAGTACGTTCCGAGGGAGTAATAGGAATACACCAATTACAGGAAAGTGGAACTGCCAAGTGAGACAGAGAATAAAACAAATGTTGGTATTAGGCCGCGTAATTTTCAAGGCAACAAAGTAATACCCCAACTTTCGACCACTATGCAGTGGTTCTCCTCAGATGATTAACTGTTGGATGCTGCTGAATGTTTGCCTCAATATAGGGGCTACCATTCAGCAGCATTCAACAGTTAACCGCTCTCAAGAAGACTACTGCATAGTGGTCGAATCGTTGGCTATTCATTTGTTATGTGTTTCAAAAATGACGTGGCCTAATACCCATAACTGTTTTATTCAAAACGACAACGGCCGTGAAAGACTACGAATTTATATGAGCTCGTAAGAGGTGTAACTATTTTTCCGTCACTTTCTGTGTTTTTTTTCCTTTTTTAACGAAGCATATTCTAGCGTTCTGCATAATAAAAAGGCACTGGATTTTGTTACCAGGTTCACTCTATGTGGACCAGCACTTGGTAGTGAAAAAGAATACAGCCAGAGAGACAGATTCCCGTTGCACTGAACATCATAGCCTTAACTGATCTAATCCTCCAAATATCAAAGGGGATTTTGGACTGGTACTTCAAGCCCGTCTTCGGAATAATGGTAACATAGTCAGATACATTACATTTCAAAACTATGAAAATAAAGTACATTATTTGTAATTAAGTTTCTACCAGTTTACACAAATAATTTAACCGTTTTATTTAAAGTTAACACTAAAATTGTAAGTAAAACTGACCTATGCAGTGAATGTCATTATACTCTAATCATAAACATGTAACTTCCACATATCTCACCTTAAGTTGAAAATAATAAGATTCCAAAATTAATTACTGGAGTAGAAACAAATATTTCACAAGTGAATAGACAAACTTACCTGCTTTCCGATAAGAGTCTTTTAGATTTATGTTTATTAAGATTTATTTTTTGGCATTGGATGTTTGCTGAAGCATTATTGAAAATATTAAAGAAAGTACATAATTTGTAATTAAGTACCTAAAAGACTCAACATGTTACATTAAATGATTAGTATGCTGTTTCGTATTATTCTTCGACATATGTTGCAGTTTTCTTGGAGTTCTTTATTGATATCCAGAGGAATTTATGAATAACTCAGTAGTGTAGAGCCTGACCCACTGCCCAATGAATATTAAGTCGTTTTTCTGTACTGAGCTACCAAAACCTTCCAAGTATGTGTTGGTTGCGGACCTAACGAAGGTCCTGTCAGTGTAACAAATCAGTGATACTGTACCCAGCGGTATCGTAAATAATGTTTAATTCTCAAGTGGTATGTCTTAAGAGCTGACATAGGAATTTATAACTCAAAAGTTCTCGTTACTAACCTTTTCACGGAATGTTGGAAAATTGTATTACAGATTTTCCACTTTTTCTTGTCAATGTGTTTCTCTTGTTGTTTCAACTGACTTTTTAAAATACCTATAAATCAATATCAGAACCGACCGAGATTGGGGGCTCACATTCAGGAGGCCAGTGGTTCAAAATATCTCTGACCACCCAGATTCAGTTTCCCCGTGATTTCCCTAAATCAGCCTTTGGAAAGGCACGGCCGATTTCCATCTCCACCATTGTGTAAAGATTTGAGCCTTTACTCGGTTCTAAAGACCACGATGTCGACAGAATGTTAAACCATATATTTCATTGTTTTTTTATATCCGGGCTTAGAAGTTATTTAATGTTCTTTTTTCCTGTTTTTCAGGGTATATCTTAAATTTCAATTATATAATCAGAATACACTCACTAATGTAGTTTACCACCAGTTTCGGCATTTGTTAAATACTCATCAGATAATTTTATCTATGTATGCTTTCATCTGGTCAAAACTTGTCTAAATGTTCAAATGTTTGTTTAAGGGACTTAACTAAACTTACAAATTACTTATGCACTACCTTATACTAAAGACGGCAGAAACATCCACGCCCGAGGGGAGATTCGAACCCCCGACCGTAGCGGCCGTGCAGACTGTGACTGGCGCGCCGCAGACCGCTCGGTCACCGCGGCCGGCCAAAACTTATGTCTGCCACAATATGAAGTCTGTTTGAAAATAGTCTTAAATACGTACAAATAGGTCTAAGTACTTCTACTTAACAACGCGAACAAATATTCATTTCCATCTCTGCTTAATATGTTCATCTCAAAGTAGATGACACAAGCGTAACGATTTTGTTAGAATTTGTGATGTATGATGGGGAATGCGAGGTGACTTTAAATAATACGAATCTGACGGATCTCCCAAGTGATACTAATAAATTCCTTTTCATTCTTGGTCTCTCGGGTATCAATTAAACACAGGATCTATTGAAGAGACGTATTCTATATAGGATGATGTCCACCGGTAACCACGTGTAGACGCAATACACGTACCGATTCCTCATTAACGGGAATTTAGTAATACAATTGGTACAGGTCTAAATAAGGATTCCTTAGATAGTTTCCACGGTTTTCACAAATTGCCTGCAAAAAAGGAAAAGCTTTTGTTCTTTGCGACCACCTGTTTCAGGCCGTTTTGTGCTGCCCCAAAAAGACAATCTGTTGATGGTTTAACTTGCGTATTTTATATTTCAGTTAAGCGCTATGTTGCCTGTACTACTTAACCTCCATTTTGTAAATAACGTAAGATTGCATTTTCAGTTTTACATGACCAGATAATGGTGGCATAGCCCATTGAAATCAGTCGTCATAAAATAAATAATTGTGTTGCGATGTTGACTCTCTACTTTTGAAGATAATTAATCTATCAGACCGCAACCTACGAGACAGGTAATGTTAATATTTTAGAATGGTATTTCGAGCGTGTTGTTTCAACACTAATTGTTACATGCTCCATATCATCCCGATTATTTATTTGCACTACTGATTTAAACAACTATTTATCAATTCTTTGAGTAATTGACATTTATCACAATTATTTTTCACCAAAATTTATTCATGTCTCACGTATGTAATTTCGTCGATTTTCATTCTCGACCTATACAGAAAACATATCCGAGTATCATTAAAACACATTTTCATCAAATATTGGGGTCGTTTGGTCTAGGTACTTCATTAAAATGTCGTCACAGAAAACTTGCCAATACGGCTACCGATTAACAATTTCTCTCTTCACATGACTGTTCCGCCACTTTGACGACATATTTCGCGGTGTATTCCTTTTGTTGCTTTGAGTTGGGTACGTTTTGCCTGCACTCATCTTTTGGGAAGGAGAATCAGCGTGCGTCGCGGGTTGCCTGCGTCTGGGCAGCGGCGCCTAGTGGGCGGCCGCCCGCGGTGCACGGCGGGAGGCGCGCCTTACACAACACGCCTTCCGCACACACGGCGCGCGATCCCTAGCAAACGAGCCACCTGTTCTGCGACAGGAGGCAAACACTGTAACCAAATACACGGCCGATGACTAATGTTGTGGCACAAACAGCTGGAAGAAGAACACTGTGGATGTGTCACGTAACCTGTCCGAGGTCAAAGTACTCTAACATTCTAACCATAAGTAACCATAATTTACTATTACTGAGGTTATTGCGGCTTATTAGAGTAAAAATTTCTTTCACCTAAAAAGATGTCCTTGCCCTTGAGTTTGAGATGTATCTGGATACGAAATTCTCAGAGAATAGGTAGCAGGTGTCTGTTCGGAGGCTAATCCTTATACGCATGAGCGAATAGGCACTTGTGTGTTTTTGGTTTACTATATTTATTACTAATTCCCGCTGAAACGGATGGATAAATTTGGATGATATATGGGTGGAGATAGCTTGTACCAGGGCTTCCTTTCGTAAGGCACTATACTGGCACTATACACTCAGTGTCGTACTATACCTTTTAACAGATCACTACACTGATCAATCGAGATAAAACATGGCAGATATAAGTAACTTTTTGTAAATAGAAGGAAGGAGGTTGCAAATCCGCGAATTTATATACGTGAAACATGAATAAATTGTGGTGAAAAATAATTGTCATAAATGTCAATAACTCTCAGATTTGATAAATAGATGGTTGAATCAGTTGTACAAATGAATATTTATAATGATGTGGCGAATGTAACAATTAGCTCACGCTCACGCTCAAAATACCATACTGAGGCAGGCAGAGGAGAAAATAGCAGAGAAGGAAGCAGCGAGAGTGAAGAGATGGAGAGAAAGGTGGGAGTGAGGAGGGAGATTAGCAGAGAAACGACAACTATGAATTATTGGTATAAATATATAATCTAGAAAATGTTTCTGTGAATTACATTTAAGGGGGTAAAGCAGGCAACAATCCGAAGATTGGTTTGAACACGACAGTGCCTTACTAGGCATGATCCTGTTTGGAGGTGGTATGCCGTTGCCTTCCTCCGATCTTCTAACTGGCTTACCCAGCCAGTTATAGGGGGACCTACAGTTATACGTGGATTCCGAACCACGGTATTTTTCACATGAGAAATAATGCCAGAGGTGAAAGAAATGAAAGTGACAGATAAAAATCGGCGGGTATCGAACCCGTGACCTCTAGATTTCTGGTCTGGCACTCTACCACTGTGCAAACGAGGTACATTTACCAACATTTATAATGGGGAAAGGAGAGAAGGCACAGACATAAGGGGGGGGGGATGGAGGAGTAGGAGGAGGACTAAGGAGACGCTGAAGGAGGAGATGAACCTATAAATTGTGGCAAAGGAATTGGCCAGTGAGTGGAGTGAATGAGATTGATAGTGGGGAGGAGAAGATGGACTAAGAATTGAGTGGAACAAATAAAGACCTGGACAGGCTTTTACAGTATGAGCTTGCGGTGGTTGCTTCCATAGGTTAATGTATAATGTAGTGACTGTAAATAATACCCTTTGGAAATGTGATGCTGTAACTCCGTGTTGTTTCTGTACTAATGAGTTTTATTAGTTGCAGTGTGTATAGAAGATACGGCTTTATTTAAAAGCAGTGCACATCGAAGCATGTTCTTTCATGCATCAAGTACGAAAAGTAATGAAGAAGAGCTCTGACGAATGTATGGCGGCTTGCCGAAGACGTTATAATTCTCTCAGGGACAGGAAGATCAGTGGAACAGAAGGGACAGTGTCTTGAATGGGGATTAAACTTGAACGTTAACGTGAGTGCTCTGTTGAAACACATCAGTATAAATAACAGTCAAGTCTTTCGTCCTTATTGCAATTGTCGCAATTTGTCTATTTATTTTAAATTTCATAAACAGCGCAGACACTCTTGCACATTTATTTGCAGCACTCAGAGCTGTTGAGGCGATTACATATAGAGATTCTAAGATAGTACACCACTACACTGTGTACACACGGTACAACAAACAACAGCCTGAGCTGAATCACAGTTTAGTGTAGGTGACAATAATGGTCTAACTGAGTGATAACTGCAAGAAATGTTCTTCACGACCAGTGTCGGTTTTTACATTTTATTTGGTATGTTGTGGTGAATCACAACAAAATACTATATACCCAAAAAGGTTTAGACATCGCCATAAGAAAATAGTTTAAACAATAAGAGGGGAATTGCTCATCTAAGAAAATATAATTCTTGGGGTCAGATTCCAGAGGAAATCATATGTTCAGCGACAGCTATGCAAGTGTTGTAGACAAGCAAAGTAGCAGCAACGATATTAAATGTTTGGGAATCATTTACTCTAGGATATCTGTTTCAGCCTGAGACGTTTTTCAGTAGAGTCTTCTTGAAAGGAGTATAATGCGACAATTCTGCAAGCTTACAATCAACATTTGTTTGGTACGACGGTCTGTTTCCTGATTACGCAAAGGGATTGTGTTGTTTACATCAGACAGCCGGCTCCCTGATTCCGAGATCGGCGTATTGAGGTCGTACGGCCGTGTCTGCCGTAAAATAGGAAGCTTCCTTACGACGCGGACACCTGTCTCACCCGTGATACGGAAGCGACACTACGTGATTTATGCGTCTGACGGGTTAGTGACCTAAGACACTGTTGATTTCGAGAACTGGGGTTGAGATGGCGCAGAAAATGTATTTGAATATATAGGTCTTTCATACAAGTAGAAGTAAATTAAAAAAAAAAAGTTATACTTTATTTATATTTTAAAAATATGACGCATTGAGTGTATAAACGTAGAATTGTGTTAATCTGAAGGTAAAAATTCCCGTTAAGGATTTTAGAATCACCGAACAACGCAAGAATAATTATTAAAATACATGAAGACAGGAAAATCATGGAAGTGGAAAGAATCCAGTTACTATCACTGCTCGAATCGTTAGGTTCAACTACACGTGAACCATTGACAAGATTCATCGGTATATGTCAGTAAATATACACAGTCAAACAACATCTCTAGTCCTGAGTTGCGTACAGACAAATTGTTGCAAGTACTTCATAAATTATAAGCTAATTTAGGTAAAGTGTCCCATTTACATAATTGTTACTGTTCACTGGAGGTTCATCGGTCTGGCTGGAACACTGTTGGGTGTAATGTACCTGCTACAAATTGAAAACGTCCATAAGCTGATGCTAAATAAATGTCACATCAATCTTTCAATCTTTTTTGTATTGCTTATGGAAGTTAACTACGGGGTCATTAGTACCTAAACTTACAAGCTACTTATGAACTAGCTAACACTAAGGACGGCACAAATATCCATGCCCGAGGGGGGATTCGAACCCCCGACCGTAGTGGCCGCGTAGACCGTCACTGACGCGCCGCAGTCCCCTCGGCCACCGCGGCCGGCTGTCACTTGCACGTAGCAAGGTTACAATTACAAAATTATTAAGTTCAACACATTACCATATTGTCGTAGGTTGGGTGTATCTCGTAGAATCTGCTTCGCTTGTAAAGTTCTCCACATGCCTGAAATTCGGGTTAATTTGTGTCCTGGGTGATATCTTACAGACCTACATCACTTAATGTGAACTCAAAACACAAGTCGCACTTTTCATAAAACTATATTCAATAATACATTACATTCTTGATCTGCATACTGACATACATAGCGACTGCCCAAAGACAGCCTTAATAATGACACCCCGAGTCTCTCTGCTCGGATCCTTATATACTGTTTTAAAATGTGACAACAATACATATTATTGTTAGAACCAGGAAGTTATACATTTATCATTAACGACGGATTTGTTACAATATATACTTAATATTGGTAAGTAGAGCATTAAATGTTTATTCTTTTAAATACGATCACTTTGATAAGAATTGGTACAATTAAGCAATATATGATATACCATGTATTCGAACAATGGAATTCATAAAGACGTTAATAACACGTGAATTATGTCATGAATATAATTCCTAACATGTACAGATTTACGTTTTTGCAAGCTTAACTATTGACAGTTTCTTTTAGTTCTATAAATATCAAACTTTCCAAATAATGCTTAAAAGCTGACCATGTGGTCATGTTGGTTTCAGATAAAGTCTTCGGAATTCACATAATAAATTATTGCCAGTATTTCATTAATGCATCAGACGGTATTTTAAGTCCATGTACTGAGTTTTATAGGAATCTAATATCATTTAATATGTTTTCTGTTACTACCTGTTAATTCAACATGTGCTTACTTTACATTCCGGAATACGGCTTTAATATGCAATAACTCTGCTTCCTACCAATGGATGAACATTAACTGAATAGTTATTAGTTTCTACGGATTTTCTTACAAGAGTTACAAGTTCTATTGGTGTTGCCTACATGCAAATGTATAGTCTTTAGGTGTTTCCCTAAGTGGTCTGTTACGTCTCTATACTCCCCCGAAAGCATTGTACAACTGAAAGTTGGTGAAGGCTTTCGTCAGCTCTTCACGTGACAGCATTGTTCAGTATCAATTTATGTCAGATTTCTTTCAAGTTCATAAAAATAGCAATGGGCTTCAGTATTTACCCTCATTATCATAATAAACAACATATATAAAAATATAGCAAAAAGCCAGTTAAAACACAAATGACATAAGATATAAATACATATATATACAAAATTAAATGACTCAGCTGTGTCAATGTAGATTATCTACCTACTTAAATTTCGACACAGAGCAAAATTTTCCTAATATCACAACAGACAGTAGTATTGTTACATCACTATTTGTTTACTCAAATTTCTAACTAGCTTCACTTTCCGTTTACAAAACTTCTATGTAATGCACTAACTATAGGTAGTGTCAGCTGTTTATAATTCTTTCATTCCCTATTTCCGAAATTCTAAATAACCGTAAATATTATTCTTCAATCCTCATGATAAGCAGAAAGTTGATCTTTTTGTATACCTTTTTGTCTATGTATAAACTTGTAGAAATTGTTCCATGTTTTCATGGTATAAGGCATATAACATAGCAGAAGATACATATAATCATAATTCAAATAAGTGATTTAAACTTAATACCAGTAATCAGTATATGTAAAGTCACTGGTGCAATGACATGTTGTTTTCATAATGATGAACTGTCTTTTCAGTTTCATAATAATTGACTATTCATACATTTTATAATCACTACAATCTATAATTGCATATAAGTTTGTATTCTGTACAGTCTTTAGGTGTTTCCCTTAGTGGTCTATTACGTCTCATGGGAAATCTCGAGACATCGGCTTTTCGAACTCTTGTAAATCTTTTGTGATCGGCAATTATTTGTCCTTTTTTCTGTGTTCTGACTGTTTCCATATAGCTGGTAGGTGACTGCATCGCGTTCTTTATCCACAATTTGTAATCATTGCGCATGAATCCGCAACTTGTTTTGCGGCTGCTAGTTCTTAGTTTATTGATATAAATGTCAATCGCTGAACGCTTCCGTCAAAGTTACAAGTTTCTAGCGTCAAATCCATTCAGATACGCTCTCCATTAGTGGCCATCCTTTCGTTATTCGATCATAATAAAGCTATATGACAAAGAGCCTTAAATCCCTTAACAGATCAGTCGAATTAGGGAATTGTTACAATAGTGGACTAGCATTTTCAATTATGACGGTTCAAATACTTGTCAGGACAAAATATTTGTCTGCGGTTTCAGCGTATGGTCACCATTATCCAAGTGAAAAGAAGACGGACCATTTTCGTTGCCATCCGTTTTCACGACCAGAACGTCTGCTTCATCACTGATATCAGGATGATAAATCATTTCTTCCCTTAAAATATCATCCACTCCATCATGGCGTATAGTACATCAACCACTGTAATAAAATTTCTAACAGAACACAGTCTTCGCTGTAATAATTTATTTTGATCGACGCCTTTGGTATTTTTGGGACATTGTAAAACTAGGTGGGAAATGAATCAGGTTGGGTGATTGGAGAGGTGCAGGTATGTGGGAGATAGGGAGCACAAGGGCGAGGATGGATTGGCAGAACCCCCCCCCCCCCCAACAATAAGTAAAAATGTGCCCTAAAGTAATCTGGCCTCTTGATGTCAAATACCCACCAAAATACTAATGAACTATAGGGAAATCTAACTACCTAATCAGATGTATGGTTCAACAAAAAATGCCCTAATTTATTTAATAAAGAGCAAGTAACAGGATGAAATAGATGGATTTACAAAAATGGGAACAAATTAAAAAATATGAATAACACAAAAATTACACTTATGAATGATTGGCAAGCCCTATGATAACTATTGTTTTGGACAGCACGAAGGTGACCAAGAAAGCGTGCTACAATTACGAGCGCTTTCTATGTAAAAAAATGAAATTCCAAAAATTCATTATAAAAGGCAGAACTCTAACTCTCGCCTAGATGAGCAGTGGCAAGCGATACTTAGCAAGATGCTGCTGGAGCCGGCGTCCCTGTAGCCAAGACGGCGACGGCAGTGCAACACCAAGTGAAGCTGTTACTAGAAAGCACCAAAGACGAACCGACTGTCCTGGTCGTCGTTCTAACACGAATTGAAGTTCTAGAGTCTGTTCCACATACCCTCCACTCATCAGACAACAACAGCCAATCGCTGTCTGGGCGCCAATTTCCCTCCAGTGCCCAGATAGGGTGCCAAGTCAGTTTCGAAAAACTGTGGTCCCGCTCTGAATCGTCCAGAGTCCAGCATACCCGCGTAAAATTCCTACACAGCCGTCCGCATAGAGCGTATTCCTCCATGGTGGTCACTGACCTTCGGCTAATGCGCATGTCTGCGCGGCTCGGCCGCCTGCAGGGCGGCACGGTGCGAGCACAGAGTAACATATACAGAGAAGCAGCCACCCCTAAACCACTGTCCTACACTCCCCTCGTAGTTCCGTAAGATGCTAGCAGGTGTCCGGCGGTTCCCCGGCTTAGTACGGGTACACCACACTAGAGGCGCTTCTGAGGGTAGCGTGGAGGGGATGCTGAGGGGAGAGCCTCTGCCGCCTGCCAAGAGGCCACGGCTGTGTCCGGCGTGACGGCGTTTGAGGGGAGGTGGTGATGGGGACAGCCGCTACCTGCTACCTGCTCTGGCCAGTTTCAAAGGGCTGCTTCTGCCCGCAGCACCATCATGGGACATCTTACAGAACCTTCCCTCCCCGCACCCCTGAGCGTGGGACCGGGCCCTTACAGAGGTTTCCCGTCTGTGGTGCAAGGCAGTCGTACAATAGCTTACATTCGCAAGCCAGAGCGGCGTTCAGTTCCAGCGATGGGGCGTCGGCACAGGTACAAGCTTTCTCGGAAGGGAAACTCTCTGTCTCACCTGCGTGTGGCCTCTCTCTCTCTCTGCGGAGCCACCCAGAAGCGCTTTAGAAACCAGTCGACTTTGCTGTCTTGGTCTCACCGTGGAATTCACTGCATGGAAAATATCATACAAGCCGTAAAATTAAAAATAAAGGTGGCGGACAGTTCTCGACGCCTTTCAACATCATCAAAATCGTAATACTTTACGTCAGTCAGTGTTCAACAAAATTTCGTGCCAAGGCCTGGAAACGTCAGTTAGATCGCTGGGTAAGTTTGAAGAGTTACACTTGGTGTATGGTTTCAAATCAAAGAAAAGAGTAATGTAGTAAAACATCCAAGTAAATATTAATTGGGATTGATTGATTGATTTTCTCAGGGAAGCCAAAACTGTCTTTGTCCAACCAGCCACTGCTCGCACCGAAACTAAGTTTATTGTGCGGTATCGCTCCCTGTATATCTAGTAAAGCCAACCAATGGCCCTGAACAGTGCAAGGAGTCCCTTTACCAATTCTTTATTAGACAATTTCTTCGGGTCTGGTTGTCCCAAATGTTCTGTGCCTTTTACTCTCCAATGCAATGCATTTGAAGATTAGATGTGATGCAGTTTCATCATCGTCATCACAGATCCTACAATTAGGCTCCTCTTCTGTTATTACCATTGTATGTATGTGTTATTTGAAATTCCCATGGCCTGTCAGCAATCCAACCACGAGTATAATCTCTCTCCTGTTCAGGCCGAGGATTGCAGAGGTTCTTTTAAAACATGGCTTTGGCATCATTACCTTGCCTTGTTTTTGTTGATAGACTTTGGTCCAATATTCTACGTGCTGTCTTCTGAGCCAGTTACGTAGCTCCAATTTGATCATTGCCTTGGTGATTTTCAGGACAGGTTCGGGTCCAAGAAATGGAGTCTCTGCCCCCATCCTGGCTAATCTGTCGGCATGTTCATTGCCACTGATCCCCGAGTGGCCAGGGACCCACAGTAGGTTTACCCTACTGCTTTCCCTTAGCTCCACCAGAACCCTACGACATTCTGCAACAATTTTAGACCTTGTTGCAGGAGCAGCCAGTGATCTCAGGGCCGCCCGGCTGTCTGAATAGATATAGATGTTAAGGTCTTTATAGGACCTACGCAAATTCTCCTCCACACACGCCCTGGTGGCAGCGATTTTGGCCTGGAATACTGAGGCCAGTTTCCCTAGAAAGATGACGCCCTCCAGTCTTGGCTGCACCCCGTATACCCCGGCCCCCAAGTCTCGGTCTGATTTCGACCCCTCAGTGAACCAGCCAATATCCCCCGTACGGTGTCGAAGTATTTTCGCCCACTGCTCCCTACTTCCAATTGTTATATTGAAAGGTTTGTTGAAGCAGTATGGGGTTATAATATAGTCGGCTGGCATTTCCCCAACCTATCCTATATTTACCTCACTCACTATTTTAGTGTGTGATTCTGGATGTCCCAAAGAGTTCCAGTTTCTGCCAGTTCTAGTCTGCATGCACCAGCCGCTTCCTCCATCCTGACCCAAAAGTGTAATGGGGGCATATCCAACATGGTTTCCATCCCAACAGTTGGTGTGCTGCTAATTCCGCCTGTTACGGCTAAGCAAGCTAATCTCTGCACCTTACCAAGCTCCTTAGCAGCAACCTGCTGTTCTACCTTCTTCCACCATACGACCGCCCTATAGGTGATCTTGGGTCTAACCACCGTGGTGTATAACCAGTGCATATTCTTGGGGCTCAGGCCCCAATTTTTGCCACAAGCTCTCCTGGTACTTACTAGAGTACCTTTTTGCCTTGGAGCAAATATTCCTAATGTGAGGGGTCCATGTCAGTTTCTCATCTAGGGTAACCCCCAGATATTTCACTGTCCCCTTCATAGGTAGCGCTTCATTGAAAAGCTTTAGATTCCAACTTGAATGTTGTATACGCTTCTTTGTGAATGGTACAACAACAGTCTTTAATTGGGATACTTAAATTGGTCCATTTGTAGCAAAAGAACTAAGATATTCGTAGAGCTATTGTCACATTTGGGGTAATATTCCTCCATCTCCCTTCTGTCCCTACAGGCAGTGCCGGGCCTTCTGTGTCCCTCCTCCCCCTCCCGCCACTGTGGACTGGAAGTTTTGCGCTCGCCGGTGTTATTTGGAGTCGGGGCTACGTGCCGGCACGCGCCGCGGCCGGTGGTGGCTGACTCACCGGCAGGCAGCAGACAGGGTCAGTGGGGCAGCCGCCCCCCTCAGAGCCCGGACGTGCGTTTCCATGGAGCCGGCACTCCTGCGACTGACCACGGTTGCGAAAAGCGAGCGCCTGCCAGCCGAGACGTCCCACACCTGCCACTGATACCTCTGATCTCTGTCCACCCTCCACACGTCCGCACAACGGAGAGAGACGACAGGTGGAAGATCTCAGCTAGTGTTTCACTCTCTAAGCAAATTTCTTTGCGACGCGCTATGCCCATCAAACGGAATTCGGATATCGATATTGTGAATTTTCATATCACCCTTGAACTACATTCCACGAAATCGTCAACAAGTGGATGTAATAGTACAGTTTTTTAACCCTGTGAGTATTCCAGGCCGAAATCATTGCCATCATGGCGTGTGTGGAGGAGAATTTGCGTAGGTGCTACAATGATCGTAGCATCTATATCTATTCAGACAGCCAGGCAGCCCTGAGATCACTGGTAGCTCCTGCAACAAGGTCTAAAATTGTTGCAGAATGCCACAGAATTCTGGCGGAGCTAGGGGAAAGCAATAGAGTAAACCTATTGTGACTCCCTGGCCATTCGGGAATCAGTGGCAACGAAAATGCCGATAGATTAGCCAGGATGGGGGCAGAGACTCCATTTATTGGACCGGAACCTGTCCTATCGCCAAGGCAATGATCAAATTGGAGCTACGAAACTGGCTCAGCACGTAGAATATTGGACCAAAGTCTATCAACAAAAACATGTCAAGGTAATGATAACAAAGCCATGTTTTGAAAGAAGCTCTGCAATCCTGGTCCTAAACAGGAGAGAGAGATTAGACTCTGGATTGCTGACAGGCCATGGGAATTTCAAAAAATACCAACATACAATGGGAATAACAGAAGAGGACCCTAAATGTAGGATCTGTGATGACGGTGATGAAGCTGCATCACATCTAATCTTCGAATGTATTGCATTGGAGAGAAAAAGGCACAGAACATTTGGTACAACCAGACCAGAAGAAATTGTGTCTAATAAAGAACTGGTAAAGGGACTCCTTGCACTGTTCAAGGGCATTGGTTGGCTTTACTAGATATACAGGGAACGATACCGCACAATAAACTTAGTTTCGGTGCGGGTTGGAACAAGACTGTTTTGGCTTCCCTGAGAAAATGAAATGAAATCAAATCAAACCCTGTCCAAACTCTAGGGATTGATCAAGGAGAGGATGAATCATCATCAGATCGGGGACTGAAGACACTATGGATTATACGCCAACTTCACAATACTCGTCCATACACTGCGATCCAGGTATCATAGACTCCTAGTTGCCAAAGCTCTTTCCACTGCGCATCGTCCCATCGCTTTCTGAGTTGTTCAATCCCAACTACACTGTTGTAAGAGATATACTCGTTTTTGTCGTAGGTCACACATTTATTTCTCAGAGTTTCTGTTGATTCTTGCCACTGAAAACTATAGGAAAACGCCACTGCTCTCAGTAATTCAATAATTAACCGCAGGTCATGTAAAGTATTATTTCCCAAGACGCTGCGTTTTAATAAACTATTTAATTCGACAGGCCTGTTTCGGCGTGAATGACATCGTCACGTTAAAGTGGTAGCTTTTCCTATCCGTGTAAGATCGCTGTTTATCTGATCTGTTTGGTTTTTATTTAACGGTTTTAAAAGAACTTTGGTTGTTGTAGCGCTTTGTATATATATATATATATATATATATATATATATATAGTTACAAAAATTTACGGCCAAACTTTCAGGAAACATTCTTCACACACAAAGAAAGAAAATATGTTATGTGGACATGTGTCGGAAACGCTTGATTTCCATGTTAGAGCTCATTTTATTACTTCTCTTCAAAACACATTAATCATGGAATAGAAACACAAGGCAACAGAACGTACCAGCCTGACTTCAGACACTTTGTTACAGGAAATGTTCAAAATGTCTCCGTTGGCGAGGATACATGCATCCACCCTCCGTCGCATGGAATCCCTGATGCACTGATGCAGCCCTGGAGCATTGTATCACAACCGTCCACAATACGAGCACGAAGTATCTCTACATTTGGTACCGGGGTTGCGTAGACAAGAGCTTTCAAATGCCCCTATAAATGAAAGTCAAGAGGGTTGAGGTCAGGAGAGCGTGGAGGCCATGGAATTGGTCCGCCTCTACCAATCCATCGGTCACCAGAACTGTTGTTGAGAAGCATACGAACACGTCGACTGAAATGTGCAGGAGCTCCATCGTGCATGAACCACATGTTGTATCGTACTTGTAAAGGCACATGTTCTAGCAGCACAGGAAGAGTATCCCGTATGAAATCATGATAAAGTGCTCCAGTGAGCGTAGGTGGAAGAACATGAGGCCCAATCAAGACATCACCAACAATTCCTGCCCAAACCTTCACAGAAAATATGTGTTGATGACGTGAATCGAGGAAGTACAGTACATACTGACGAAACAATTGCGTATTTTGACAATTGTCTGCACGAATTATTTCAAGTCGCGGTGGAGTAACCGAGCGGTCTAAAGCGTCTCGCTGCGGAGCGCGCGGTTGCTCTCCGTGGAGGTTCGAGTCCTCCCTGGGGCATGGGTGTGTGTGTTGTTCGTAGTTAGTTTAACTAGGTTTAAGTAGTTTGTAAGCTACGGACTGATTACCACGCAGTTTGGTCCGATAGATTTACAAACAATTATTTAAATTTACATTTAAAGAGAAATACTAAAATGAGCTCCAACATGGAAATTAAGCGTTTCCGTACACATGTCTATGTAACATATTTTCCTCCTTTGTGTGTGAGGAATGTTTCCTGAAAGTTTGGCCGTACCTTTTTGTAACACTGCACTCTGTATATATACAGAGTGGCCCAAAAATGTATCCATTCTTTAAAGATACATAACTTGCAAACTAATTGACGGAGTTGTCTCACCTTTGGTAGTGTAATAGTTTGTAGTTCCGGCAATCGCTACACAAGCGTTGAATTGGGTTGCTTTGTCAGATGACAGTCGCCGGATAGTCGGTGTTTTGTTCTTAGTTGCACCTAGAAACTGGAGTAAACATGGATGGCGCAAGGCTTACATGCGATGAAAGGAAGTCAGTTTTGAAGTGGTATTTTAAGTACGAAAACATTAATGACGTTCAACGGGAATGGCGAAGTGAGTATCAAACAGAGCCATCGAACGCTTAACGATTCGTCACATTCGAGACAATTTTGAAGTAGAAGGCTGTGTTAAAGATGAACACAAACAACGATTTGAACGACCTGTAACAGTAACAAGTCCAGCTAAGATCTATTGTGTGTTACAACAATTCATCCGTTCACCACAGAATTCTGTAAGACAGTGTGCCCGTGGAACTGGAGAGAGTCGCTCAAGTGTTCGGCGAATTTTGAAGACAGGAAAGTGGAAGTGCTACATCCCACGATTGCTACACGGAATGAACGAGGGCGACCCATATCGTAGAATGGAGTACTTCGAGTGGTTTACTAACATGCTGCGCAACGATGAAGAGTTTTGCAGACATGATATTGTGGTCTGATGAGGCACTGTTCAAACTGAATGGTACAGTAAATCGCAACAATTGCATCTAATAAGCTGCCGAAAATCCGAACGTCCATGTACACAAAGCCGTGAATTTTCCAGGTTAAATGTGTGGTATGGGTTGTCTTACCGGGCCTTGATTGGGCCATTCTTCTTTGACGGCACAGTTCAGAAGCTTCAGATATCCATTTTACCTGCCATCTGAGATTTGTATGAAGACGGAAGATTTTACTTTCAACAAGATGGTGGCCCAGCCCACTACTAAAATCGTGTTAGGGCTTATTTCGACGAAAATGTACCAAGAAGATGGATAGACCGTAGTGGTGCCGTCGAGTATCCACCACGTTCCCCAGTCTTAACTGCTGTGGTACGTCGTTTAGCGACAAAAGCCACGCACATTGGATGAGAATCCATCGTACATTCATGTACTGATATCCAACTGAACACGCTGCAGTCAGTAGTCCGTGCTGCTGTTAGGCGGCATCGATTGTGTTTGGATGTTAATGGTGACTATTTCGATCACCTACACTCATATCTTTAAGTTGGACTTTAAGCTAAACTTTCGCCAAAAATAACTCAGTCAATTAGTTTGCAAGTTATTGACTTTTAAACGGTGGATACATTCTTTTGGACCCCTCTGTATATATAAAACAATTCATACGGTGTCAACGTCAAAATAACTGTCAGACATCAATAACGTATGAATTATTTTAAAAATATGTATATGCAGCTACAGAAAGAGCTACAACAACTACCGTTCTATTAAATCTGTTAAATAAGAAGCATACACATGAGATAAACAGCGATCTTACAAGGATAAGAAGAGCTACCACTTTAAACTGACGATGGCATTCACGCCGAAACAAGCCTGTCGAATTAAAAAAATTATTAAAAAGCAGCATCTTGGGAATGAATACTTCACATTGTCTCTAAATGACGTATACGAGGCCGCGGGCCCAGACGATTACAAAATGACCGCAGACCGTCAGCAGCTTAGTATTTTGTGCTGAGAGGTAATGCCTCAGTTTTGGTATTTTCGGTTCACACTTTTCAGATCTAGAAATACCGAATACCCTAGTAGTTTCCTAAATGTAATGCCTATTATGTATAGCTTCAACTATCAATAAAATTAAAAGTGTGTCAACTTCCGTCCTGAGGCCCTAATCACGTCAGGAGCCCTCTCATAAGTAATCGGAGTACAACTGTCAGCTATACCACTCTCTTTTAGGCGACACCAGAACTATCTGTGTTCATATCGTTATCCCATGGCGCTTCTCCCCTCAGTGAATTTAACTGCAGTATAATATTTGAAATTATTTTTAGGATATTGCTAATTCTTCTACATATACGCTTCCCGCAGGGAATCCGAAGAATATACTGCAGCACTGCAACTGTGACGCCTTCCACTGATAACTAAAGATTCCATGAAGCCACTCTTTAACGGTGTTCCACGCGCATATTACACTGCGGGGCAGAAAACAACTCCAACCACTTTAGCAATACGCACGCAACAATCACAACACAGCTGTCCTTTGCTGAGGCTCTGATAGTAAGAAATATAAATTATGATGACGAAGAATGATTTAAGGAAAAAAAAAAACTTTGATGGCTGACAGTTCATTACAATCTGTTAAAGTTTCATTTACAGTAACGTGGAAATAAGATATGTAACAAATTTGTAAGACCTAATTCTTCGCGGGTTTCCAGCTGGATCATTCTGACATCTATACGCAGATGTGTACAGATGTCAGAGTGATCCGGCTAGAAACCCGTGAAGAATTTGATTAATTAATACGCCGGGAAAGTCTACATAGCCAAGTCAAGTGGAATCTACTTCCAAGAGCGAAATAACAAAGGTGTGCACGTGCTTAGGCTCCGACTGATCAATTCTGTGTGTTTGGTTTACATCTGATTTGCTCTAATGATGAACGAAGTATGTGTACGGATTTTATTGATGAGACTTAAATTTCCGCTGCAAGCTCGGACGTTTATAGGTATGTGAACTCTTTTTAAAACACTATAAAAATTGTGAATTTGAATTACTTGTAGCAAATAAATGTCAATTTGTATGTTGAATTCATCTTAATTACAGATATGAAGATGACACTGTCGAAACGACGTTATAAATAAAAGCATTTCTAGGTTCTAGACCACTTGTTCATATTCTTTTTATAGAGGGGCAAACAGTCTGTCTTGAAATCATAAAAAATATATGTACTACGTACTTTATTTTATATACAGTTTATTTAGCTGAGAGAGACTTTTAACTCTGGGAAGGGAACATCTATTTAAATAAACAAGAAACTACATTTTCCCAAATGATATAATAAACTCTATGACACCGTTTTTTTTACAATGTATAGGAAATACCAAAACACTTGAAAACTGTAATCACTCAATACAGCTCGACTCGATAGGAAAGATGCTATCCTAATCGACGCGCGTATAGTAATGTACTTACAAGTTAGAAACATAGTATAAAACTGGATAAACAACCACCACAAACAGGATACAAACGCTAAATATCAAGAAAATTAGGAGCAATCTCGCATTCAGGAAAAGAATAAATGATTGGAAAGTTACATGACACTTGTCGCAAGTGGTAAAGGATGCTACGTTGACATATCTCAATTAGGAACAAATAATTAAAATTAAAGTAATCCAGATCGCAAAATCGTTTTTATTTCATGAGCGGTTTCCGTCCATAAAGACCATCTTCAGATGGATATTACCATGAAGACAAGCGGTGGCAGTTAAACGCAGCAAGTATCAAAACAATGTTCACGTTTGTGCAACCTGCCATCATTGTAATATCCATCTGAAAATGGTCTTTATATACGGAAAGCGGTCATGATATAAAAACAACTATGAGACCTGGAATGTTTTTAATGTTCACCATTACATCATGATTGCTCTATTGTGTAACTCCTATCGACGTTAAATTTTACCGTGTTTTGTAATAAGTGACAAAACTTGTGTTGCTCAGAAGGCATAAAAGTTATTTTTTACGCAGTGTGAAGGAATACATGAGGAACTAAAAAGGTGATGCAAATTAAACACTAAAAACATTATTTTTCTCTCATGTCGCTTCCTTCACAAAAATGATTACTGTGACACATTAAACGTTTTATATAGTGACATAGAAGTGAAACAAGTGAATTCACCTGCGTGTTTTATCCGATTGTATGGAGTGGCTATTTAAAGTTATAAAGAGCAACATAACAAAACAATATTGTATATCTCGAAATAGGGTCTATAAAGGCCTTAAGATCTGAATTCCAAATAAAGTGCATCCAGGACTTTACAGTCTGTACCACAAAATAAAAAATAAATATTGCTGCATTGCTGAAGGGTTTTTTTTTTCTTTTTCTTTTTAACTGCTTCCTGCTCATGTTTATTTGTAACCAAACCAGTTATCCTACTTAAGATACGTTTTCTGACTACGGAATCTAAATTTTTGTTATGTTACAAGTAATTAGTCACGACAGGACAGTTAATTATAAAAGTAGTGGGTCTGTTGCTCGTAGAAATCCGTACGGCCTATCGCTTCCGAGCATATTTAACAAAAAGTATATCCTGTTAGAAAACTCTGACACAGTTCCAATTTGAAGGAGATGAAAATGTGATGTATTCTTAAACTCTCGTTCATATATAATGTGAACCGAACTTCAATAATAAAAAAGTTTCTCCGATGGCGACAATTTTGTAACATCGCCAGAATAATATATTTTTGTAGACAGTCCATATTTAGTAAAACAATTTGCCTCCGACACAACACACTAATATATAAATATAGTACAGTTCTCCCTGAACATGTAGAATATTTGAATAATTTGCCTGATTGAGCTAGTTGAAAGAAATACCCTACTGAACAGCTGAACCGTGCTGAACGTGGTTCACGGAGAACTTACTCAAGGAGGAGAGGATGCAGCGAGAATGAACTCTCTGCTCAGAGAATATGCTTCAAAATTTTTACCCTTACGAAATTGGAAACTGACTCGGAGAATGTTCCCTTGCTCTAAGAATCTCCTTCGGGGCATGTGCTCTATATTATTCATACGGCCCATTGTGTGGCAAGACGGTTGTGTATTGTGAGGTAGAGGTCTTGGGGTGTTGTTTTTTTTTCTTTTTTCTTGTGATTATTGCCTGGGTTTAGTGCAGTAGGAACCATTGAACACTCCAGGAAATGAGATTATTCACGCTAGGAAGGGCGGAGTTTAGAATGGACGGTGAGGAGGATGTAATAAAAAATTGCACTGACGTGTTTTACGACCCACTTTAGATTTGTAGTTTTATACGTTTTTGCAAACATTTTGGACCAAAATAATAATTAATTAATTAATAGGAATGTCTGAAACCCTTTTAGGAAAAATAATTTTAGGTAGTGGCGGGTTCCGAACCACTGTTCTTCTACGCTACAGCTGACCCGCAGGAGTTGTGTTCTTTAATCTCATACTACTGATGGCCGTTGTTAACTAATGCTAATATGGCTTTTGTAGACACTAGATTATCATTTATCGTACGAAGAACGACGGGTTTTTGTTAATTATTCAGTGCGCCATTGCTCTGAAATGAGAACGTGTAAGTTCCAATAAAAAAATCATCAAACACGTAACGCAAGATGGCGTATGCCACATAGAGTTCTGGGCGAGGAATGTCACGTGACATCTGCCAACGGCTGGTTTTCGTTAATCCAATGGTGGGTGTCAAAACTCCGTTATTTTTGCAAACATCTCTGGAACGATACGAGATATGAAGAAAACATAAGGGAACAAAATAGTAGAGAATTTTCTCCTCTACAAATTCAATTTTCGCGTGAGATGAACGGTTTATTTGCAATTAAAATTATATTACAAACGCCTTTTTTGGCATTACTAAAGTATTTCTTGTCCGAAATATTTCAAAAAGCGAGGTTCTGGTGTCTAGTAGGCAACAATTATGTGTGTAAAATTTGGTGCCGATCGGTTGAACGGTTCGACCTAAAAAGTGGAAACACGTTACAGCCAGACAGACATCGTCAAATCGCCGCTATTTTTGCAAATATCTCTGCAATGATGGAAGATATGAAAAAAAAAACATAATAGAGCGAAATTGTAGAGAATTTCCTCTCTACCAATTAGGCTATTCAATTTTCGAGTCAGATTAACGTTTCGTTTGCAATTACAATTATATTACAAACGGCTTTTTTTGGTATTACCACCGTGTTTTTTGATCGGTTGAACGGTTCGTCTTAAAAACAGGGAACACGTTACGGATAGACAGACAGACATCCCAAAATCGCCGTTATTTTTGCAAATATCTCTGAAACGATACGAGATATGAAAAAAACATAAGGGAGCAAAGTTGTAAAGAATTTTCTCCTCTACAAATTCGGTTATTCAATTTTTGTGTCAGGTGAATGGTTAAGCCGTTATTTTTATTTAAATTACGAGCTGTCAAAAGACGATGGCAAAGGCCCACTTTTAGTGTTACTACCGTAACCTAAAGTGGGCAAAAAAAATAAATAAATAAAAATAAAAAAAAGTAGAGCGAAGTTCTAGAGAATTTTCCCCTCTACCAATTAGGATATTCAATTTTCGTGTCAGATGAACGGTTCGTTTGCAATTACAATTATATTACAAACGGCCTTTTTTTGGTATTACTATCGTGGTGTTTGTTAGAAAAATTTGAAAGAGGGAGGTCTTGTCTCTGGCGACCTACAATTATGTCTGTAACATTTGGTGCTGATCGGTTGAACGGTTCAACTTAAAACAGGGAACACGTTACGGACAGACAGACAGACATCCCAAAATCGGCGATATTTTTGCAAATATCTTTGAAACGATACATGATACGATAATAACATAAAAGAGCAAAGTAGTAGAGAATTTTCTCCTCTACAAAATAGGTTATTCAGTTTTCGTGTGAGATGAACGGTTAAACTGTCATTTTCATTTAAATTTCGAGCTGTCAAAAGATGATCGCAAAGACCCACTTTTAGTGTTACTACCGTAACCTAAAGTGGGCGAAAAAACGTAATACAGCGCAGTTCTAGAGAATTTTCCCCTCTACCAATTAGGCTATTCAATTTTCGCGTGAGATGAACGATTCGTTTGCAATTACAATTATATTACAAACGGCTTTTTTTTGTATTACTACCGTGTTTTTTTGTTCTTTGAAAAAGAAAGGTTCTGGTCTCTGGCGGCCTACAATTATGTCTGCAAAATTTGGTGCTGATCGGTTGAATGGTTCGTCTTAAAAACAGGGAACACGTTACGGACAGACAGACAGACAGACATCCCAAAATCGGCGATATTTTTGCAAATATCTCTGAAACGATACGAGATATGAAAAAAACATAAGGGAGCAATGTTGTAGCGAATTTTCTCCTCTACAAATTAGGTTAGTCAGTTTTCGTGTCAGATGAACATTTAAGCTGTCATTTTCATTTAAATTTCGAGCTGTCAAAAGACGATGGCAAAGGCCCACTTTTAGTGTTACTGCCGTAACCTAAAGTGGGCCAAAATGTGTTGGCACAGACATGCTTCATTAACTCTGTGGCCTGGTGCAGTCAGAATATTGCGGTCAATTGAAAATCGAGCTGTCACAGTTTCGGAATATTATTGAATCCATCATTGGTGGTGGAAACGGGACAGCGGCTGGTCAAGAGTGTGAAGGAACTGAGATACCAACTTTTGAATCCCATCCTCGTCGCCACTTTTGTGTCTCGAGCTGTCAAAAGACGACGGCAAAGGTCGACTTTTAGTGTTACTACCGTAACCTAAAGTGGGCCAAAACAGACATTTCTAGCGATCTACACGGTGTTATTGATATCGACAACAATGATCAGGGACTGGTTCAGAAGCTATTTTTCCGCTGGTAAACAGTGATGCGCTGACTTAATTTGTTCGTGGAAGTGTCGGTGTTGTGTGTATTTCGGCGTCGCGGCGCTCCGCTCCGCCGACGCCCCCGCGCGCGGCCGCGGGATCAGCGGTCTGTGGTCTGTGGCGAGGCGAGCCGCGGGGCGCCGGCGCGTGGCGGCAGCACAATCGCCTCGTCAGCGCCCCGCGGCGTCCGGCCACGTGCCGCGCTTCTCCAGCCGCGTTCCAGCCGCTCCACGCTCCAGAGTTCCAGCGCTCCAGCCGGCAGCGTGCACCGCCCTGGCCTGCCATGGCCTGCCCTGGCTGCCTCGCGACACGTGACTCCAATGGGTCACAGCCTCCCAGCAGGCCAGCTGCTAGCAATCCCAACCACAGGCATCGTGAATAGACACGTGAGGCCCACATCCACCTACATCAGGGGTTGTCTCGTAGACCCCTTGGCAAACTTTTCTACCCGTGTAGACCCCTTGTCTTTTGTTTAATTATATTTTTACGAAACCATGACTTAAAATGTGTTTCCGCGCCTGATATGGTGCTACTAAGTTTGACTTTCACCGTAAAAGGATGGAGCGAAAAGTGCTTTACAAGTTAGTATATTTACATTATAATCATATGATTCCCCCAACCACCAAAAAAAAAAAAAAAAAAAAAAAAAAAAAAAAAAAAAAAAAAAAAAAAAAAACGCACTACGAGTCTGAAGCAGGACACCGAAAATACAGAATTCCTCCTATCTCTCTCTTACAAGGAAAGTACTCAAGCTCGAACAAACACGAAAATACCAAAATCGTCTGAGAGATAATGTAGAGGTCCCTTATTCCACTAGCGATACTCTCGCTCTGCACGGCCACTACGGTCGGGGCTTCGAATCCACCCTCGGGCATGGATATTTGTGCCGTCCTTGGATTAGCTAGTTCATAAGTAGTTTGTAAGTTTAGGGACTGATGACCCCGTAGTTAAGTCCCATAAGCTAAACAAACATATGAACTTTTTAAAAAAAAAAAAAATATATATATATATATATATATATATATATATATATATATATATATATATATATATATATATATACTCTCGCATCTGCAAAACTCTGCAATCGCCCATTAGAGGCCTCTGCGTGTGCCACGCCGCATTGCATATTGAGATGCCGGTAGCCCAGTCTGGACCAGTAGGGACAGTGCGGTGTGCCTCTGAAGTTGCGTTTTGTGACGTTATTTGTGTAGTGAAGCGTCAGATGGGTCTGCGATTGTTAATCAATCCTGATAATGTATTGCGATTGGTTGAGATCAAATTCCAAAGAGCCCTTCTTCGTGAATACGGACTTGGAGTAGAAGATGAATCATTGACATGTTTTCTGGGATCTATTATAGTGCAGATGTTCAAAATATTCAAATGTCTCTAAATCTAACGGACTAAACTGCGTGGTCATCAGTCCGTAGCTTACAAACTACTTAAACCTAGATAAACTAACCTACGGACAAACACATACACCCATGCCCCAGGGAACACTCGAACCTCCACGGCGAGCAACCGCGCGCTCTGCAGCGAGGTGCTTTAGACCGCTCGGCTACTCCACCGCGGCTATTGTGCAAAAATAACAGCATAGATTAGAAACAATATAGTATATACCAGGTAACATGCCTATGATTCATCTTCTACACCAATACCATCTTCACGAAGAATGTTTCTTCGTAACTTCATCTCAACCACACTATATTAGAAGGATTTTTTACCAATCGCCGACCTATCTGACTCTTCAATACACAAATAATGTCACAGAACGCAACTTCAGAGGCACACTGCACCGTCACTACTGGTGTACCGGCAGGTCAAGGTGCAGTGCGGCGTGGCACACGCAGCGGCCTCTAATGGGCGACTGCAGAGCTTTGCAGATGAGGGAATATCACTAGTGCAATGAGGAACCTTCGCATTATCTCTCACACGAGTTTCGTGTATTTATATTTCTTTGAGTCCAAGTACTTTCCTTGTTAGTCAATGAACAGGAGCAAGCTTCAGCGTTGTGAGAATAATTCTGAATTTTGGTTGCGACCTTCCTAAATGTGAACCACTGTCGTGGCCCCCATTTACAACGAATAGACACCCACGTGGACTCCTTGGAGGTTGGAATAGACCCCTGGGGTTCTATATAGACTACATTGAAAATCACTGACCTAGATTAACTCTGAGGATTATGCTGCGGCACTGATGGCGTTGGATATCTAGTAATATAATCTGTTTTCCCCCTTGTAAATATGAATAAAACAGACTGAATAGCTAAAACTGTCTTTATGTATATTTTTGTTTCGGCATTTACCATCGTAAAATATGTAATTAACATGAGTGGAACGCACAAGTGTTGATCGTGCACAATCCAGTCTCAAAGAAACTTTCTAAATACTGTAACGGGATGGAAATTAAATTTGAAATGTTTTTTTTTTTTTCATTTATAATTTTTTTCTCTTACAGAAGTCCACTCATCAAAAAATGTCTTAATTTACAAAGCAAAGTCATTCATAAAATTTATACCTAATACCTAGTAGGTGTCAGCAAAATTTCTTGTATAAAAACTATGTATACAAACACACACACACACACACACACACACACACACACACACGCACACAAACACACACACACACACACACACACACAAACACGCACACACACACACACACACACACACACACACACACACACACACACACATATATATATATATATGTGTGTGTGTGTGTGTGTGTGTGTGTGTGTGTGCTACGGTCTGGGTTCGAATCCCCTCTCGGGCATGGATATTTGTGCCGTCCTTAGTTGTAGGTAGTTCATAAGTAGTTTGTAAGTTCAGGGACTGATGACCCCGTAGTAAGTCCCTTAAGCTTAACAAACATTTATATATGGGGTGAATTACCTAATATTTGCACCACAAATATTGCAGAAACGAAAAGTGCGATTGATGTGCGGTTTTCACAGAATGGATTGGTAGTCAGGAGCTCGTATTTTTAGTCAACAAACAGATTGTAATGTTACTTAGAAAGTATTTTTTATGCAGACACAGTTTTCAATGGAACAATGCTTGTTTCTATCATGCATTGGAATCATTAACACCAGCTGTGTACAAAGAATTTTGAATGACTCTTTTACCACGTTTAGTTTGCCAGCTACAACTGTTGAAAGTTTCTGGGACGAAGACTGCGATAGCGTAGCTCACTGGCCGAGTGGGTATCCCCTGGGGCACGGCCCACTGTTTCATTGCCACCAGCCAGTCAGCCACACTGACGTGGCCTCCGTCCCCAAAATTTTGAATGGTTGTAGCTGCCAAACTAAAAGTGATAAAAATGTCAATCAAAATTCTTAGTACACAGCTGGTGTCAAAATATCCAGTGCAAGATAGAAACAACCATTGCTCCATTTGAAAAATTGTATGTTTGCATAAAAATACACTTTCTAGGTATTTTTACAATCTGTTTATTGGCTAACAAAACGAGTCCTTGATTACCAATCCATTCTATGAAAACAGCACATAAATCACACTTTCCGTTTCCGCAATATTTGCGATGCAAGTGTTACGTGATTCACCCTGTATATATAGGGTGACCCATTTAATTTGATCCCCCTAAATATTCCTGGAACAACAACAGCTATTGTAATGCGACGTTCACCGGTATCAATGTATGGCAGGGGCTCATGAATACAAAAATTTTGAAACATTCTAAAACGAAAGCATATGTCTTTATAACACAAACGTATGTGATTTTTCATGGATACCCTGTATTATTTCATAAGCAATCTATAGCACGACAAATCACATGAAAAATGACATCGTCTGCATCGCAAAACGCCAATTACTTTCGAGATATTGCGAAGCGAAATCGACGCTAGAAATATGCGAAACGCGCGGCTAGTGCACGTCCTGAGCGGCATGGGGTTCTCGTCTGAGACTCGAAAGTAACTGGCGTAGTGCGATGCAACCAACGCTACTGTTTATGCGATTTGTCATGCTACATATTCCTGCTGAAATAATATAGGGTGCCCACTTAAATATACATAAGATTGTATTAAAAACATATATGCTTTCATGTTAGAATGTTTCAAAATATTTACATTCATAAGCCCCTGTGTTACTTACATTGACACCAGTGAAAGTTGTTGTTGTTCCAGATATATTTTGAGTGGTCAAGATAAATGGGACATATTGCGAATCTAAATTCGCGCGCTCGGGCTTCGCAGCGCGATTCCTCACATCCTAGCAATAAAAAAAATGTCTCTCACAAAATTTCGTCCTGCGCATTTTTACGGCAGTAAATGGACATCGAAGATTGAGATGGGTGTGTGTCCCAGTGTGTTTCAGAATTACACTACACCAACAAACTTCTAGTGGATATGGGAGGTGTCGTGAGAAACAAAGTGAGCATAGAAACCCATGCCCGGAAACGTCATCCAATGACGCTACAGAGCGTCGAAGTTGCTGGAGGGGATGTCTAGCGGCAGGAGCTGGTGCCTGTAACTTGGACTCTCCGTAGCGTCGTTGAATGCGTTTTCATTCTCATTTTGTTCCTCAAGACACCTCCCACATCCTCTAGAAGTTTGTTGGTGTGGTAGTGTAAATCTGAAACACATACCCATCTCAGTCTTCGACATCCATTTACTGCCGAAAATATGCGCAGGACGAAATTTTGTGAGAGACTTTTTTTTTAATTGCTGGCAAGTGAGGACTCGCGCTGCGAAGCCCGATTGCTCCAATTTAGATTCACCCTATATGAACGCTCTAGCTGACAGGTGGTGCTACTGTGGGGCATTGCTTATCAATTTTTATATTTATTATTCTACCAATTATGGATTTATAAAAGAACAGCTAATTCTAAATTAAATCTATACACAAATTACTCACAGTCAAATATTTCTATTATTTCGCTCTTACTTTTAAACTAGTTTTTGTAAACCGTTGTTGCATTCATAACAGGGTGATTCCATCAGTGGCCTTGGATAGCGATCACCTTTTATTGGTAACGAACCTAAAAGGGACAAAGGATAACTAAGGGATAGAAAACAAGAAAGACGTATAAGAGTATGAAAGTTGAAGGAAGAAGGAAACAGTCTACAGTACCTACTAGTAGTAAGGGAAAGCATCCCCAAGAACGAGCCAAAACCAGTAGAAGAGAAATGCGGTAGATTCAAAGGAACATTAAGTGAGGCGGAAGTAATATGTGGAAGGATGAGCAACAAAAAGATATGAAGAAACACCCTGGTGTAATGATAAAGGATATAGTACAGAAGAAGAATAGAGACTTTAGAGTATGGTTCCAGAAGAGAACAGTAGTAACAACAGAGGAGTATCAAGGAAGAAAGAAAGAAGCAAAAAGACTAATGACAGGGGAGTAAAGAAAGTTAACGGAATAGTGGATCAGACTGATGGAGGAGGATGGTGAAGGTTTAGAAAAGGTGTTATATGGAATGATTAATAGAAAGAGGAAGATAGGAACGACGTATTGTACCAAAATTGTGAACAAATGTAGCCAATTTGTAGAGAATAAGGAGGAAGTCAAAAATATGTGCTGCGGTGGATTAGCCGTGCGGGCTGAGGCGCTGTGCTGCTGTGCTGCTATGCCTGCGGCCGTTCGCTGTCGGTGGTTCGAGTCCTCCCTCTAACATGGGTATATGTGTTGTCCTTAGGTTAGTTTACCTTAGTTGAAGTAGTTTGTAAGCTAAGGACTAATAACCAAGATGAAGGGAAGGAAGTCACCGAGTTTGGATGAGCTCAGTGATATGGTGAGAGCGGCAGGTTAGGTGGGAATACAATGGCTCTATCGAGTCCAGAAAAATGTATGGAGACAGAAGATACCACAAAACTGGAAGAAGGAAATAATTTTCCCAATATTTAAGAAGAGAAATGGAAAAGAGTGCAAGAACTATCATGTGGTAACACTGAGAGTCATTGTACTAAGATTTTTGAGAAAAATTTTTAAGCGCGAATTCGTGCAACATTAGAAGGAGGAACGAGAGAAGAGCAACTTGGCTTCAGAACAGGAAGGTCCACAGTGGATCTAATTTTTGTAGGAACAACACTACGAATATGGTATAGATTTACTAATGATCCTCCTGTACAGTGAACAAGCATACGATATCGTACGTAGAAGTAAAATGTGGAAATCCTTGGAGAATAGAGGGGTAGAAAAATGACTATTTGGAGGTTAAGGGATGAGGTAATTTTTGTAGTGTTAGAAGGTGCTTTCTGTTGGTTATTCTATTTTTTTATGTCTTCTTCTCTGGATGATGGTTTGTGGGTGTGTGTTCCTAAGTGTTCAGAAAATGTGGAATGGTTTGTTCCATAAATATATACTACGGACTGCTACTCACTGGGCGGTCGTTCTCGTCGGAGGTTCGCGTAATTTAAAATACCTAGAGACTAATAATCAAATCAGTTTGGTCCAATAAGCTTACAAATATTTGAACATTTGAAACTGCCTTATAAGAAAATCACACAAAGCCAGGGCCGCGGGAGGACTCGAACCTCCGACAGGGAGCTGCTACGCAATCTATAGAACGGCGCCTTAGACCGCACGGACATTTCCGTAGGACGGTCTTCAGTCCGGAGACTGATTTTTTGTGTCTCTCCACCCTATTCCATGCTGTGAAAGTCTCTCTATCTCCGCAATAGAACGCCAGCCCCCATCAATTTGAACCTGGATACTATATTTGTCATATAAACTAGTGCTGCATCCTCAGTAAAAGTTAGCCTGTAGTTTCGCTTTGCTTTCAGCCGTTTGCATTAACAGGGGCAGAGTCACATCAGCCCGATGTTCCAGGAACAGATCAGTAAATCATCCCGACTGTTGCGCCTGAAGTTCCTGAAAAGGTTGCCGTCCCTCTTCAGGAAAGAGACGTTTGTCTGGCCTCTCTACAAATACTACTTCGCTGTGATTGCACCGGGGTATGCAAGACACTCCATATGTCTGTGGTTCATGGGGGTAGCAAGAATCAGTAACATTAGCAGCAGGGAACAAGCGCTTCACAGGCGGGTTCTGAGTTTTTGTTTTGCTACTGATTTTTATTCCCATCAAATTGTAAAAGTTTTTTAAGAAGTAAATCAATTCTAGAAAGTGATATAAACAATCTGGATGTCTTTTTATGAATTATTGCAGTCCGCTTTAGCTGTTTTTATACTCCTTTATTGCGTTACTACCGGTTTCGTAACGTTAAAGGTACATATTCAGGTATCTTTTAATTTAAATGGAGTGGTTTGATTTGTTGCGTGTCCCAACGTTCATGATGGTTTGCCGGCTTTTATGGAAGTATTCTTCAAATAGTTAATTAATTTTACAAGGGACTCCCTTCAGTAAACGTCTATGTAGGCAACGGTTGCGTATACCAAGTTTACTACTTAAAATTTTAAAGTTGAAGGTAGGGGTTGGTTCAGTATCCCCTGAATCTAAAGTAAAACGAATTATACCAATGGTTTGCGTCATATGTTATTAAAATATTTGACAAAACCAGAAGGTTTTTGGAGTCGTGGTCCTTGTTATGATTCTCAAAATTAGAAAATTCCTAGAAACCATTAGGTTTCATTGTTGTCATTCAAACTATGAAAAGTATTCATGTGCACTGTTAGTATATGATATGTTCAGAAGTGCAATACTTCTGAATACGTATTGTCGTCGTTCAAGAAATCGTTGTGGAAAGCCCCCAATACTCGTCATCATAACAGTGTGCTGTGGCAATGACGAAAGCCTGATGGTATGTGTCCAAGCTGCTCTCTTAACCCGGCAGCGTTAGTCGTTGTCATGTACTCGCTTATTGGCGGTGACTGAGGTCCGTTGGTCGTGTGGCTGTATACTAAAGTGAGAAGCTATAAAACAAATACGCATCATTTAGAAGAAGGAAAAAAAACACTGAAAATACGTGAAGCAACGTCATGGTAGTCAGAGGTGGGTATTCCCAGTTAAGGGTTATGGAAACTGTACTGAAAAATTTCAATTACATCTAGCGTAAGTGCAGAAGTTTTGGAGTCTTTGACATTCCCTCTATTACGTGAGAGCCTCTTAATGAATTACTCGATCTAGAAGTGAGTACTACACCAATATGACTACAAATTACTGTACAGTGACGATTTTCTGTCTTGATATTTTTATCAATATTTTTTCGCAATAGTAAATTTCACTTTGCGTCACTGTATAAGGTATAGATGTTGTACCAAATTTTCATATGTCACCATTTGGTACAACATCTATACCTTATACAGTGACGTAATGTGAAATTCGCTATTCCGAAAAAATACTGATAAATATGACTACAGTTCCTAATACATATGCTTGTACCATGACCTCACTCGTACTCGATAGAGCCATTGTATTCCCACCAAACCTGCCGCTCTCACCATATCACTGAGCTCATCCAAACTCGGTGGTTTCCTTCCCTTCATCTTGGTTATTAGACCCTAGCTTACAAAGTACTTCAACTGAGGTAAAGTAACCTAAGGAAAACACATATACCCATGCCCGAGAGAGGGCTCGAACCTCCGACAGCGAACGGCCGTCCGCACAGCAGTACGGCGCCTCAGACCGCACGGCTAATCCGCAGCGGCACATATTCTTGACTTCCTCCTTATTCTTTACAAATTGGCTACATTTGTTCACAATTTTGGCACAATACGCAGTTCCTTTCTTCCTCTTGCTTTTAATCTTCCCTGAACCTTCACTATCCTCCTCCATCAGTCTGGTACACTTATCCGTTAACTTTCTTCTCTCATTTATGAAAATACTTTTTCTGTATTTTCACTTCACTTCTATTGTGAAACCATGATGCGTCAATATCAATCCATGTCAACGGAAAGAGGTACATTCTAATAATGCAGAAAGATATAAAAAAGCCAAGATCGCTGATGATCAATTTTTATTTACGAGACAGGTTTCGCTGAACTATGTCAGCATCATCTGGTCAAATGAAGTATTTTACAAGGCCATAATCTCTTAAAAAGGACAGACGGAAATTTAAAACATGCATGTCATTATAATAAAACGAGAAGATACATCAATTAAATCCATAAGAGCAAGATCGGGCATATTTAGAGGTGAGACATACCTTGTAATGTCAATCAGTTGTTATATAACAATTTACAGTGAATAGGTGCACTATGTCATTATAATAAAACATAATTATCACAGTGAGTGACAATAGCAAACTGATACATGATACAAGTCAAGGATAAAAGAATATGACGCCAGATGGCAGCACACGCCAATGTAATATTAAAACCACAACACGTTTTTAACCTCATCTTGACTTTTTTTATATCTTTCTACATTATCATAATTGGATCGCCTCCTACAACGTAAACCAACTCAGGTACATTCTAAGTTAGGTTAATAGTTCGTTTCAACTGCTATCGGGAATAAACATAAATTGTTCCAGCAGTTACGTAGTATACAGCGAGGCAATAGCTCACTCATCAACGTTCACCTGAGTAGCTTCCGAAAGGAGATAATGCACTTGTTACAGGACAGGCAAAGTGGTGTGTGCCTAGCACTAGGACAGAGGGCTGGCTATACTTAGTAAGTGTTTACCCAAGGTGGCGGCGGTGGCGGCGGCGGCGAATCGTGTCCGAGGTCAGGGGGTGGCTGCACGTGGGGCCTCCAGCTGAGCGCTGCCTGGAGCTGGAGCTGGAAAGAACGCCGTGGGGGCGGGGGCGGCGGCTTCCTGCCGTCTAACGACCGCCGCTGACGCAACGAAATGAAGCGGGGATGCCGTCCAGGGGGAACGCTTTGCCGCTGCTGCTCCCCACAGAAGGTCTATACCACAGTTGACGTCAGTCGTGCTTATTCCATCATCATCAACATCAGACTTCTTATGCCATTCGGCGCCGCGGTGGAGTAGCCGAGCGGTCTAAAGCGTCTCGCTGCGCAGCGCGCGGTTGCTCGCCGTGGAGGTTCGAGTCCTCCATGGGGCATGTGTGTGTGTGTGTGTGTCTGTCCTTAGGTTAGTTCACCTAGGTTTAAGTAGTTTGTAATCTACGGACTGATGACCACGCAGTTTCGTCCGATAATTTAAAAAAAAAAAAAAAAGCCATTCGGCGTTCAGTCGGAAGCATAGTCCCACTTCTAAAATTCCTCAATGATCCCCTATTCAAAGCTAACATTCATGAATCGTCTGATGTTAAGCCTGTTACTTCAAAATCATTCTTGATCGAATCCAAGTGCTTTCTCCTACTGTCGAGCCAAATTCAAATGTTCAAATGTTTGTAAATTTCTGGGGCTTAACGACTGAGGTTATCAGTCCATAGCCTTACAAACTACTTAAACTAACGAAATGGAGACCCCTTTGTCCTTAGTATTAGCTAGTTCATAAGTAGTTTGTAAGTTTAGGGACTGATGACACCGTAGTTAAGTCCCATAACCTCTATAAAGTTTTGAACATTTTTGAAGAGCTATTGCGTGTTTTAATTCACAATATAAAATATCGTGCAATGCAGATTTTCCTTTTTCTGCTCTTCTCGTGTATGGGTAGTAGTATTCATTGACTACGTATGTTATTCTGAACTGTGAACTGTAAATGAGAAGTAAAAGTTTAAAATAGGATATACTCAAGTTATATATTTGTTGCCCAGAGATTACACCTATATGATTTATCTATTACTACGACTATTAAAAAATAATTTGTTCAATGTATGTGGTACGTTGCGAATTTTATTCTACAAGTGATGAAATCCAATCTCCTTCAGATAGGCAGTTTAACGTAAAGAATTTTATTTCAATTCGTCACCAGATTTGACTTTAGATAGATGCCAAACGTTATTCTTAGGAATAAATTGCGAACATTTCACTCTACGGTGCTCAGCGATAACGTTAATAAACAATAATACGACTATAAGCTCTCTGCAGTCGATCTATTACTTCTTGCCAGACGAAAAATTTTTATTCCATTTACACCACAATTGAAGACTGCAAAAAGGTATTTATTAGTTTATCCATCACTGGATGGTTGCTGTTGCCGCAACTGTGGTTCAAATTTAATGAAAGTCCAGCTCCAGTTGCAATTACTTGTGCTTTATTTAAGCCCACACTACCGGTTTCGGCGTCTATGTTAGGCCATTTTCAAGTGTGACAGACGTTACGCCGTAGAGAAAGCAACGTCAAGTCAAGTGTGACAGACGTTATGCCGCAGAGAAAGCAACGTCAAGTCTTGACGTTGCTTTCTCTACGGCGTAACGTCTGTCACACTTGAAAATGGCCTAACATAGAGGCCGAAACCGGTAGTGTGGGCTTAAATAAAGCACAAATAATTGCAACTGGAGCTGGACGTTCATTAATAAAAGGTATTTATTCGGAGATTTCATCGATATTTCAGCCCTTGTTAAATGAAAATACTGCTCATCATCGTAAATTGTGTTCAGCCTAGCACTTGATAGAAATCTGTCGAGCCCAACGTAAGCATAGTTACGTCAGTCGAAACTTGACATTGAAAGTTTGAAAGGTTGACTATTTAGTGAGCCTTCCGCGTTATTTAAAGACACCAGAACTATACCCTGAAACCACTCAGCTAAGACACTTCCCTGTAAACGTCTCCCTGCTTTCACTAGTTAACTTCATTAGTAGGCACATATAACGTGTAACTGCGGAATGTGACTTGCTCTTTGCTTTGTGTTTTTATGGTAGTGTGTTTATTTCATAATCATAATCATCATCATAAGACTTCTTATGCCATTCTGCGTTCAGTCGGAAGCGTAGTCCCACTTATAAAATTCCTCAATGATCCCCTATTCAAATCTAAAATTGTTTAAATACCTGGAAAGTGTATTTCTTATGCAAACATACAATTTTTCAAATGGACAAATGGAGCAATGGTTCTTTCTATCTTGCACTGGGAGTTTTGACACCAGTTGTGAACAAAAAATTTTGATTGGCATTTTTATCACTTTTAGTTAGGCAGCTACAACCATTCAAAGTTTTGGGGTTGGAGGCTACGATAGCGTATCTGACTGGCTGGTACTCATGCCGTGCCGAGCCCCAGGGGCTAGCCAGTCGGCCAGTCAGCTACGCTATCGCAGCCTCCGTCCCCGAAATTTCAACGGTTATAGCTGGCAAACTAAACGTGGTAAAAATGTCAATCAAAATTCTTTGTACACAGCTGATGTCAGAAATTCCAGTGCATGATAGAAACAATCATTGTTCCATTAAAAACTATGTTTGCATAAAAAATACTTTCTAAGTAATATTACAATCTGTTTGTTGGCTAAAAATACGAGCCCCTAACTATCAATCCATTCTGTAAAAAACCGCACATCAATCGTACTTTACGTATTATATATATATATATATATATATATATATATATATATATATATATATATATATATGTGTGTGTGTGTGTGTGTGTGTGTGTGTGTATGTGTGTGTGTTTGTGTGTGTGTTTGTGTGTGTGTGTGTTTGCTTGCGTAATTTTTGTACAAGATTAACTGACACCTCTACTAGGTACAAATTTTATGAATGACTTTGAACTTTGCTTTGCAAATTAAGACATTATTAGATGAATGGACACCTGTCAAAAAAAATTCTAAATGAAAAAATTATTCATGAATCGTGTGATGTTAATCCTGTTACTTTAAAACCATTCTTGATCGAATCCAAATGCTTTCTACTTGTGCTACTCTCTACTGTCGAACCAAATTCAAATGTTTGTAAATCTCTGGGGCTTAACTACTGAGGTTATCAGTCTATTGGCTTACAAACTACTTAAAGTAACGAAATGGAGACCTCATTAGGAGCAGTGTGCAACACGACCATAAAATGTTAAATATCCAAAGAAAATTCAGCATTGGTCGTAAATTAGTTTATTTATTACTATCTGAAAACCCGGCGTTGCCCGGGTTTTTATTTAATCATTCCTGCCATTTTTCAGGTGTATATTCATTTGTATAAGGGCTGTATGTCTGTAAAATCTTGTGGCAATACAATTAGTAGTAAAGAAGTAATAGATTAAAACTTGGTGCGTGATGGGGCGGTTTTCCATGAACGTTACTGTTTATCTACTCATATCTCATGAACTACGTGTCGTTCTGAGACAATTTGGAAAATACACTCAACTATATGCGTGTATACTGTCCGAAAAATTTCCTGTGGCTTTAATTTGTAGTGTTCAAATTATAAATTGTAACGTCATACCTAGAGCCGTAGTGTTACTACATAAACAGTGGAAAAGTAGTAAGCGAGAAACTTTTCTCCTTTCATCATTTTACTATGCTTGCCAGCGAGAAAAAGTTTAATAAAAGTTTGAAATTATGTTTAAAGTTTGTTGCAAGTCGTTAAGTACTGTCATTCTCATACAGTGTATTTCGAAAGTCTCGCCGCATTATATGCCAGTTTTTGCGATTTCTATTGGTTATGACGTAATATCTTTTGAATCATGTGATTCTTAACCAATACCTCACGGTAAGGAATGTGTGTATCACATGTTATTGAAATCGGTCCAATGGTTTAGGAGAAAATGAGCAGCATTGTCGCAAAATGCAGCAGTTTTTCGCGCATCTCATTGTTTATGACATCATATCTCGTGAACTATATGTCGTTTGCTGCTACTTTTTAATAGTATACAACCTATGTCAGCAGTATATTGCAGCCAATTATGATTATTTTGAAGACCTGTAAAGGTGTTTTGATTATAACTCTTGTTCCCTATATTTCCTGCGACTATTCACCGAACTTTTCTGACGCACCTTCTATATTGGACTTTTGTAGTAAAAAAAAAAAAAAAAAAAAAAAAAAAGCTCCTAACACTAGTTCGTCACAAGCGTAACTAAATGGATGCAAGTAGTTTTAACGCACCTTCAAATTACTATCCCTTAGGACAAGCCTACAACTCTGAGACGCAAGAGGAAAAATCGACATTCTCGATTCCTGGAATGGATCAGTAGGCTATCAATAACCATGTTTGTAAGGAACCGTCGATACCCGATGCCTACTAGGAGTTAATTTTTTTAGATTCCTTATGCCTCTCACCATAGTAGTGTGTAAAATAATTATATATATTAAATATTGATATTCATTACGTCTGACATAATTATTCTGATTTAAATGTCTCTTTAAAAGTCTCTGGTCAGTTTCTGATAAGATGCTGCGAAATTCGTGAAAAGGAACAAATTTATTTCTTACCACCACAGGCTAGACTTTGTGGTGTCCATGCATCTCGTAGTTTCTTGCTTCATGGTCTGCAATGATGTGTGAACCTGTAAACTTTTTAATTTAATTTCTTGGATTACAGAAGGTTTCTATGTACCGAATGGAAAATTTACTACCCAATCTGGAATTGACAGGAGTATCTGTGTCCAATATAACAGTCAATTTTATAATTAGCTTCAAATAAAGTCCCGTGTGTAAAATCTGCAGGTTCGTAATTCCAGGTGAGGTAGCTCACGTAGACTCTCTTTCTACTGCACCATAATTACATGTAGAAGAGATTACATAATTGTAGACAAAAGCAGAACTTACTTTAAGTTGAAATATATGTATTGAGCGTTCGTAATACATCGATTCACTTTGCATAACATTCCAATAATAATGACATACTCCTATAGAATACTCTAAACTCTATCAACAAAGAACAACCAGTTTTCTCTTCATAGCAATTACATGGAGATTCTATATGTTCTGGAAAATACTTTACGGTCAATTTTGATATATATCAAATACAGCAAACATTCTAATTAGCCTTGAAATTAATTTATAACACAATAAAATCTTTTATCTACATCGTTAACAAATATGTGACACATAATACTAACAGGTATCTTACATTGCCCCTCCTAGGAGCAAAAATACTAATAATTCTTTTGCGAACTATAGTGTCAGTATGGTAACTTTTCATCTCATGAAAATTGAATAATTCTTTGAACATTTCAATGACATAGAAGAAATAATTTCTCAAAAAAATATTACAGGAATTTTATCCTAATTTGAAGCATTAAATTTACAGAAAATTGATCTTGACAGTAACAATTCTTTGAATTTATTGGAGTATTCAGGTTGTTGCTTTTACGTGTGTGGAGGAATTCAAAAATGTTTGTAGAACTTATGGGACTTAACTACGGGGTCATCAGTCCCTAAGCTTACAAACTACTTATGAACTAGCTAAGACTAAGGACGGCACAAATATCCATGCCCGAGGGGGGATTCGAACCCCCGACCGTAGTGGCCGTGCAGACCGTGACTGGAGCGCCTCAGTCCCCTCGGCCACCGCGGCCGGCTGTGGAGGAATTCCCGCATCTCACACACACAACCGAGGAAGCTAAATTTAATTGAGGTCTACCCATTTGGGAGCTTGTGTCAAATGGGAAACCTGGAAAACCATCTGACGATAGACCCCAACCAAAATACTCGTACAATGATTTTGCAAGAATGTATAGTTGAAGTTAACTAAAGATTAGTTAATAAAAAACATTAAAGTTGCAAAAGATTAAACGATTGATATTGAATTTATGAAATAGCTGAATTAATTGAATGTTCGTTATTGAATAATACATTTTAAATTGCTATAGCTCATAGTTTGAGTTAATTTTGGAATAGTGATCACATGAGCACAGTTTATAGTGAACTACCTTCGGTGCGGGTTATAAAGGCAACGTCGAAAGATAGCGGAGTACTGCAGGAAGGCGGGATGGACGACGGCGGATGGTTTTAACAGGAAAGAAGCGACTGGCATTGGGTGAAATGGGATGTGAATCTGGAAGGTACTGACTTGACATATCCGGTACCGTGAACATGAAAAGGAATCAGAGGTGACTTTAGTGTGAGCTCATTACTAGTGACTCTGGAAAAGAACGGGTTAGCACATCTCTCCGTTATCAATCATGAATTCAAAAGTTTGGAAGCGATTCTGATGCTGTTCCATCGAATTCCAACTGCGTTTTATGGTTGCAGTCCTGAAAAAACGAAATTTTGAAATAAAAGTCATCCATATACTTCCCAGACACATAGTACATAATGCGCATTGGAAAAGCATGTGAAGGTTTCTTGTTGAATCAAATATTGTCCATTTAGTCCACTAAAAATCGCGGATACGAAAAAATTGAAAGTAATAATTTATGCCAATATCCAAATGCACTTCTAAAGTTGAAAGTGGCATTGAATCAAATCCAAGTTTTGCATTCAATTAAGATCGGAATTATATTAACTTTCATGTATGATTATTAGTCCAACATAATATCACCAGTACTCTTAATTTTTTCGATTCTCACATGCCAAATACAAAAATTATGATACATCAGTAATAATTACTGAATATTAGTTCAATTTTATTGTTGCGGGTGAAAAGGAAACGGATCAGTTTTCGTGCCAGTGTGCATTCATTCATTATTTTCACTCATTGCATGTACAGTCATTCACTCATGATATGATGTGACATCTATCATCACCTGAAAATAACTTAAAAAACATGAACGAATAAAATTTCATAAACAATTATCACTATCATTGACCGCTAGAAAAGAAAAAATAAACATTAAAATTTTAAAGATTGTCTGTGTGGCGTGCAAGAAAGGCCGTAGCGTGCCTATCGCAGTGCGTGCTAGCGTTTTGTCCTGAGTGTGTCAGCTGATTGGCTAGCGTTGTTTGTATAGCACAAACGACAGGTTATTGGTTGCACAGCCACATATTCCTATCCATCACACGCTGTATTAAACGTGTCCATTGGTAAATAATAACTTAGCATGAAAGTCACTGCAAGTATTCGTACTTAACGTTTCACACAAGCGTTACTTCGTGTACATACACAAATATCTTGAAAACTTCTGATATAAACCATAATTAATTAATACACTTCATATTAACTCACTATACGTTGTAGCATAGTCCATACTCAAGGGTAGCTCACTAGAGAAATTGCTCACCTAGTCCACCAATATTTCAAAACCTTTAATTAAAAAATTACGTTAATAACAACTCACTATGTCAGCTAACATAGTCCACACTAAAACTAGCCCACTAGGGAGATGCTCACCTAGTCCACTTATGGATGCTCACTATGGAAATCACGTACATAGGCTGTTAACACTATCATATGTCTTCAGCAGAGTAGTATGGTTTTAAATCCCGATGAGAAAATAACCCTTTAATCTTTCTCGATAAAGGATATGCCAATAAATATGCTCCTGGGTTTGGTATTTTCACAATAATATATGGTCCCGTGTAAAGTAAATACCACTTTTTTGTTCTCAGAATCAATGAGGATTTTGTGTACCAGCGCAGAAGTACCTTCTGACCTACATGAAAAGTTTGTGTCCTCTTCAGTTGCGCATTATACCATGCTTTCCTCCTGCTCGCTTCCTCCGAGAGATTAATCGGAGCTTGACGTATCTTTTCTTCCTGCACCGGTTTCTTGAGGCGCTAAGGGATCAGATAGTAAGTATGACTGTAAGTTCTATGTGGCCGAACACTCAGATGACATATATAATCCTTAATGATGCCTGGTTTTTCATCGAAGACATGTTCATACCTAAGTAACAAGTGGGTTAGATGTCGCTTCTGCTGGTCTGTGAGATGATCCACATTAATGTTACAAATCTTCTTGTGATTGGTTGCTGCTGGTACTGCTAATTACACTTTTGCCTCTGTAATGAATCGGTGCCTTTCTAATCAAATCCACTGAAACCGTTTTATGCTCGATGGTGAAGTATGCTATTCTTTCCGAGAAGTCTATCGTTGCGTCTTTTTCTCTGATCGTTTGAATGCCAATGATGCAGTCCACTAACAACTTATCAACTACTACGAACGTGCATTGTATCACTACATTTCCTAATTCCAAAAAAAAAAAAAAAAAAAAACTGCATCTTGACGTTCTGCGACCTAGTGCCGACTGCTCCTAGTATTTTACAATTCTGTACAGGAAAGACAGGTACTTTCATAATTTTTATTAGCTTCTGGTAGAGATTGTATGATATTACATTTGCTGAAGCAGCAGTATCGAGTATTACAGTTACTTGTATGTTACCAATGGTAGCCATAAATTCGGAAACTGGTACTGTTGGCTCCTGTTGTTCTGAGGCGTCAGCGTCTTCGCTTAGTTCATCATGTAGTAAAGTTCCTTCATTATATCTAAGCATCTGTATTCTTTCTTTTTCGACCCTATATAATCCCAAGACCGCCCCTCCGGGGCTCGATGCGGTCGATATTAGTTTGTTTGATTCATAGCACGATTATTATTTGCTTCATCTGATACCTCCGTAATTATAGGGGGATGTTGGCGCCAGTCGTTTTGTTGGTAACACTGGGCTGGCATGCGTTGCGAGTCATTTGTTGGAAAATATTGCTGCGCCGCTTGTGGCCGCTGATATCCGTTATTTCTATTCCAGTCGGGGTAATTGTTATTGATTTTATGAGGATTGTATTGCATAGGGTTGAAATATGAAGTTGATCTGCCATTTCTCATTTATTATTATGGACATTTCCATGTTGTTGTTGATAATTATTTCTGTCAAATCCTTGGGTTGGTTCATTATAATTATTATTTCTAAACTCCTGTCTCGAATTCTTACTCATAGAAGGCGGTGAATTATTATTAACATTGTAGGTATAAAACCGTGGATTTGCGGTTGTAAACTCCCGTCGATCTTCCGGAAGATATCGAGCATTATTTCGTCTCGCTTCTTCATTGTTAAGGTCAATACGATCGAGAGTAACAAGGAGCGCCTCAATATTATTGTAGGGTACATTTACCAACTGATCTTGCACGCGTGGAGATATGACAGAGATCAGTGCCATCATAACATCCTTTTTCGCTATAGGTTCATCTAAGTACCGACATTTGCTCAAATACTTCTCAAAAAATCTTCTTAATGTGCCTTTTGAGAATGAAAATGGTTCTGGGTATAAAACTTCTCTACCTAACGTTCCTGTGCCCCTACAGGCCAGTATTTCGCTAAAATATTGTTCTTAAAATCATTATATGACCTACAGTTATTGCGCATCTCATTTGCCCACAGTACACCCTTTCCTTGAATAAATCTTATTACAAATGTTATCCTTTGGCGGTCAGTCCAAGAAATGGGTAATACGCCCTCAAAACTGGAGATAAATTCAACAGGATTGGTGGTCTTCTTCGCAGGATTGAAGATCTCAAACTGTCTATGCTTTAACATTTTTTCATCTATATTAGGGTTGGAGGAAACTGTTAAGGTTGGATTGTCACACGTGTTTCAACTATATTGTCTATACATCTGACCATTCTCAAAAGGATCATTCTCAGTGGGATTTTGGGGTTGATGTGTACTGGAAGGTCTACTGTTGGCTGATGCGCCTCCTTAGGCTGGCTAGATTCTGTTGTGTAGAAGTAATCGACTGTTCAATTGTGTGCTTCCAGTTTAAAAATTCATCGCCTAATTGGGCCCTCACTTCTTCGTGGCCACGTTTGAAAGGATTGTCTTCAGTGTCAGTAGATAGCGACCTAACCACTGACTTAACACCTTCGTCAATAGCCTTTCCTAGTTCTTCTTTCTTGGAGGCTGCCCAATGGTTTAATTCGTGCAACCTCTCTTCATTGCCTACTGATAAATTACTAATTTGCGTAGTTATTTCCCGTACTTTTAGATCAACAGCGCCTTGATGTTCCTTTATTTCAGATATTGATCTAATAAGTGAATCCATTTGTTCAGGAAAACTTTCTTGCGTCTGTTTAATTACGGTGAGTTCTAGAGATAAAGTTTGTTGTGACTCACTAAGCTCGCAAACTTGGATTATTAAATCGCTTTGGTTAGTCATGAGTGTGGGGATAAGGTCAATTTGTTTACGCATCTCTTCCTGTGCCTGCGCGATCTGTGGATCTAAATCGACATGTGACTGTAAGCTGTTAACTTTTTCTGTTAGCTCGGCTTTAGTTTGCTGTATCTGAGCAGAAGTTTGTTGAACTTGTGAAGACAAATCAGTCTTTAATTGTTCGATTTGAGCTGATAGTTCGTTTTTATTTTGTTCAATTTTGAAAGACATTACTTGCATCATATTCACAATTTCATTTAATTTTAGAGTTAAATATATCTATTGGAGAGACAACTTCCGCTTGTTGTGTTGTTTGGTTGAACAACGTCCGCACAAACAGCTGATTCGCTTTCTAAAAAGTCTGCTCTATCAGTCATGTTTTCGTTTGAAACAGCAGAAGGCGGTACTACATTATCTCGCTGCTGAGACATTTTATAACCTAACCTTGTTAGCACCATGTAACAAAAGTTCAAAATCGTCACACACAACTAATGCAAATAATGTTCACTGTCACAAGCAATCAATATATAAATCGTCACTATCTGTTCAAAATCACTTCGCTACCTACTGCTAAAGTGATGAAAAATAAAAGATAGCGAAAATGAATGTCTATACATACATAGGATAGATAACAGTTTATATTATACAAAAAGTCTAATAGAGAGTAATTGACGTGCGAGAAAAAAAACTTATTTCATGGAACAAAAATTACATATAAAAATTAGACACAGTTCTTGGCGTCCTTTCACAATGGGAGCCAGTGTAAAATTATTATATATTAAATATTGATATTCATTACGTCTGACATAATTATTCTGATTTAAATGTCTCTTTAAAAGTCTCTGGTCAGTTTCCGATAAGATGCTGCGAAATTCCTGAAAAGGAACAATTTTATTTATTTCTTACCACCACAGGCTAGACGTTGTGGTGTCGATGCAGCTACCAGTAGCATCTCTGAGGATGTCCAGCGCAGTTCTGGACGAAACGTCAGGATCAGATATGTTTCTTCGACCACGACCACATAACCCGGAAGATTCAACAGCGATTATTTCAGCCGGTCATGAAAGCCTTCACTGCATGATTTTTAATTATTTCTTGGATAACAGAAGGTCTCTATGTACCGAATGGAAAATTCACTACCCAGTCTGGAATTGACAGGAGTATCTGTGTCCAATATAACAGTCAATTTTATAATTAGCTTCAAATAAAGTCCCGTGTGTAAAATCTGCAGGTTCGTAATTCCAGGTGAGGTAGCTCACGTAGACTCTCTTTCTACTGCACCATAATTACATGTAGAAGAGATTACATAATTGTAGACAAAAGCAGAACTTACTTTAAGTTGAAATATATGTATTGAGCGTTCGTAATACATCGATTCACTTTGCATAACATTCCAATAATAATGACATACTCCTATAGAATACTCTAAACTCTATCAACAAAGAACAACCAGTTTTCTCTTCATAGCAATTACATGGAGATTCTATATGTTCTGGAAAATACTTTACCGTAAATTTTGATATATATTAAATACAGCAAACATTCTAATTAGCCTTGAAAATAATTTATAACATAACATAATCTTTTATCTACAATTACATCGTTAACAAATATGTGACACATAATACTAACAGGTATCTTAGTGCTTTGCAAACGGTGAACTGAATGGAAAAATTTTATCGCAACAACGTCCTCCATTTCACACATTCACTTATAATATTTTTATCGTTTTTAACGCATTTGATTCTTTGTAGCTTTCACCGCTGTATACCACGCAAAGGAAGAATGAAATGCTAAGAACTTATGTATCTCAACCAATAATTAAATGTAGTGCTTCCCACTTATATTCAAAGTTGACCGAGTTCTTGTGTCCGTGGAGGAGGAGCAGAAGTAGGAGCAAAGAAGGACAAAGGGTATCGAGCTTATTCTATTTGAAACTTGTAACTCATTGAAGACCAGTAACTTTTTAACAACCTATTTTCAATCCGATTTACAATTTTCCATACATTTGGAAAAATATAATAATTTTAAATCTTTCACTACAACTACTCTAGTTAATGAGAGCAATGTGTAAATAATTCGCAAACTGTCTAAGCGAGAAGGCATATAAGATGTGAACTCGTAATTATACAGTACTGGTAGTTGTAAACGGTTTATACGTAGTTTTTATTATTCAAGAAGTCCATACGGAACAAGTAAGAAATGGCCATTGTAACGCATCATTAAAAGCCAATCATTATTTTAAAAATTATTTCGAAATTTTCTCCTATATTTCACGTTATTTTGGACGAATATTGTGGCAGAAATTAATAAATATCAACGTAAAAGGTATAGAATTGATAACAGCTCTAATATCTAAGAACTGATGCGGTATATTAATTCACAATATAAAAGATCGTGCATTGCAGATTTTCCTTGTTCTGCTCTTGTCGAGTATGGGTATTCATTGTCTACTTGGCTTATTCCTAACTGTGAACAGTAAATGACAAGTAAAAGTTTAAAATAGGATATACTCAAGTTAAATATGTGTTGTCCAGAAATTACACCAATATGATTTAACTACTAGGCTATTAAAAAATAATGTGTTAGAATGTATCAGTGGTAGGTTGCGAATGTTATTCTACAAGTGATAAACTCCAATCTACTTCAGATTGGCAGTTTAACGTAAAGATTTGACTTAAGATAGATGCCATGAAGTTATTTTAGGAATAAATTGCGATAAAGTTAATAAACAATAATACGAGTATAAGATCTCTGGAGTCGATCTATTACTTCTTGCTAGACGAAAATTTTTTATTCCGTTTATCCTACAATTGAAGACTGCAAAAAGGAGTTTATTCGGAGATTTCATCGATATTTCAGCCCTTGTTACATGAAAATATTGCTCATCATCGTGAATTGTGTTCAGCCTAGCACTTGATAGAAATGTGTCGATCCCAACGTAAGCATAGTTACGTCAGTCGAAACTTGACATTGAAAGTTTGAAAGGTTGACTATTTAGTGAGCCTTCCACGTTATTTAAAGACACAACTATAACCTGAAACCACTCACTACGACACTTCCTTGTAAACGTCTCCTTGCTTTCACTAGTTAACTTCATTAGTAGGCACATATAACGTGTAACTGCGGAATGTGACTTGCTCTTTGCTTTGTGTTTTTATGGTAGTGTGTTTAGTTAACTTCTGTTATCTTACCAGCAGTTTAATTGCTTCCGGGGCAACATCAGACAAGTAATTAATGTGGTGATGCCTGGTAATTAATTGGGGATGGGAAAGACAGGCCACAGCCCTCTACACGGCACACGGTGTCAACGAACTTTCCTGTATCATTATGCTGTACATGCAGGATTTGCACAGTAGAAGTACTAGAATTAACCGGAAAATTACGCTGCGATCTTCGGCGCTACCAGTAAACTACATGACAAAAGCCTTGGAGGTTTTAACAATTCTGATTAATAGGGCATTTTAAATTATTTTAAAACAACTAATACGCTCACAAGTTCATGAGAGTGATACTTCACAAATAGTTGGATGACATCATTACACAGGTCTACAGTTTGTCAACGTATTACAATGTTATGGGAATGTTAAGTGTGCTAATTGCGGTTACCTTTTTGATCGCAGGTAAAGAGTGAAATATGTGTGTAACACGATTGTTACTATAGTAATCTCGAAAGGGGGTAAAACTTAATATCATTTAGATGAGCAGGTCAACATTGTTACATTTCTGCATTCCAAATGCACACGGTGTCCCAAGAAAAACATCGATAAACATGGCGGACAGGCCATTACATCGATACTAGGCAGAAACCTGCCTTTTTTTCTTCAGGTGGATCTAAGTTTTGCGGTAGTTGTTTCAGTTCGTTCTTGTTTGTTCGTTGTATATTTGGCTCAGCTATTTTATTACAGAGGGCGTTTAGCCCCCTGACCGGGCGCGCTGAGCCACGGTGCCCGGCTGTGTAAACAAGGAGCTCTAAAATGCTCTTTGAAGAGTATTCAATCTGTGTAACACTGATTGCATTCATAGCAAACCTTCACAGGTTGTTCGGAACAGGGGATAAGATGATGATAGAAGAAGTTTGAAACGAAATCTCAGAGATAACGTGTTCCATACTGATTCAGAATGGCATCAAAATTTTCTGTTTTAATTAAATCTTTGACGCAGGAGCCGAACACCGTCGGGAGCCATCATCTACATCTACATGGGATACTCTGCAAATCACATTTAAGTGCTTGGCAGAGGGTTCATCGAACCACCATTATACTATTTATCTCCCATTCCATTCTCGAATAGCGCGCGGGAAGAAAAAAACACCTGAATCTCTCCGTTCGAGCTCTGATTTCTCGTGTTTTATTCTGATGGTCATTTCTACCTATGTAAGTGGGAGTCAGCAATATATTTTCGCATTCGGAGGAGAATATTGGTGATTGGAGTTTCGTAAGTAGCCCACGCCGCAGCGATAATCGCCGTTGTTGTAGTGATTCCCATCCCAGATCCTGTATCATTTCCGTAAAGCTGTCTCCCTGTACCGTGACAATACGAACCGAGCTGTCCTCCTCTGGACTCTTTCGATGTCCTCCGTCAAGCCCACTTGATAAGGATCCCACACTGGGCTGCAGTACTGCAAAAATGGACGGACAAGCGTAGTGTATGCAGTTTCTTTTGTAGTTCTGTTGCATCTTTTGTGCTGCACGTTGTTTAATATTCAACACTAATGTAAGGTAGCAAGTGCGAGGCTTAGCTTTTATGACCGCCCACTGTCAAACTAACTACACTGTAATTGCTTTTGCCCCACACAAAAAGATTCACCGCGGTGGAGTAGCCGAGTTGTCTAAAGCACCTCGCTGCGGAGCGCGCGGTTGCTCGCCGTGGAGGTTCGAGTCCTCCCTAGGGCAAGGGTGTGTGTGTTTGTCCGTAGGTTACTTTACCTAGGTTTAAGTAGTTCGTAGGCTACGGACTGATGACCACGCAGTTTGGTCCGATAGATTTACAAATATTTGAACATTTTGAACAAAAACTTACAATACTTACGGAGATGAAACATCGTGACGAGACTGAAACAAATTTACATCAGATTGAGATAACCATAACTACTAGAAGTAAATGTGAACCGCAGATAAGACGCAGCTGCATGATTCTAAGGAAGGACAGGGATATATACTCGGATTGCATATGATTCACTCTCATCATGGTCTCTTTTATTAAAAAAAGGATCAGTATCAGTGGGATAAACAGTTCCTTTAGAATAAAGTGACAAATATTACGTCAGTAGACATACAACCCTTAATTACAATTTCAAACACGTCCACTGAATGTGTGGCCGTGTTCCATTTTGAGTTATTCATTACCCTAAACTGTTTCTCCACCATTAATATTGTTTATTTGTAGTTCAATTATTTATATATTAATGATCAGTCTGAGTGATTGAACTCGTGTGTTCGTATGAATGTGGAAGGTCGCTTTTAATAGTGACTGACTACCGTGCAATGGATTACAGTCTCCGCTTCGCTACTTTAGGCCTCGTTTATTTAAGAACGCATGGCTTCGTATGTCGCCTTCACTGCCGCCTGCTGGGGAGCCAGAGGCACCCTCATTTGGCAAGAGAGCGAGGTGGACTGTTCTTGGTGTAGTACCAACATAATCATGGACGAAGGCGGTGACAAAAGAGACCTCTCTGGAGTTGTACTAGAGGGTATTATCTCCCTCAGGTAGCGAGGGTTGGTAGACAGTAGGTTTTGAATGCACCCTACATCCGGTGCAGGGAGGGAAGGCTCTGCCCGCGGCCTGAGGCACCACTCTTTCTGCGACCGCCGAAGTCAGTATTTCGTCGAATCATGCTGAGGGGATGGCATGCTGTTAGAACTTTACTTTGTGACTAGGCAGTACTCTTGAAAAACTAAGAGCAATTCTTTCGCTATGCGGGGCAAAGTGTTTCTTACTTTTCATAACTCGAGTAATTCAGTGTAAATTTAGTATTTGTAGTTTCAATTCCAGTAATGATTTTTGTGTCCAGTTCTCAAGTTAGAATACACTCGTATGGCTTTCAGCCTATGCGTAAACTGAGTATGTTTGAATTTCTTTTGAACTAACGTTTTCATGTGATATCTGTTTCTGCAAGCATGCTAAATATCGGAATTTCTCGATTGATTATGTCTTTACTATCTTGGTACGATCGACTGCACAACGTGTTTTCGTAATGGGCATTACTTTGGTCTTCAGCCATGCTTTTTATCGATACTAGCATTCTACTATTGAATCCTCATGTGTACTTTCCTTGCTTATTCTAAGTTAATTTCTTTTCATAAATTCTATGTAATTCACTGTGGTCGTACACCACATGGTACTAAACGATAGTATGCCGCTGCTTCCTCACACATGAGTTCGTTTGTGCATAGTTTAATTTCAATTGTGCTTTAGGCTGCCCGCCATCTCATCAAAACGCCGCCGACGCTTCGTTTTGCCGCTGCTATGAATTGTTCCTGCTTGAGTGAGTGTCGAAAGCATTATGCGTGTGACTGTGAAACAATTAGTGTTCTTTCTTTATCACCTTCAGTTTTGCAAATATCCTCCCTCGTTACATCCATATTCAAGAACATCAGAAACTAATTTTCCTATGGGCAGTAACTTTATAGTTTAATTAAGTGTCGTACAAGATTTGTGCTTCATTGTACTTATTTGGCCTCCAAATTTTGCTTATTCATTTTATTGAATAGATAACAATTTAAAGTATCAAACCTCTGCATCATAATTTCATGCACCCCATCCCATGTTTAATTATCTATTTCTTTTTGTATATATATTATTTTTTGTGTTTGTTAAAAGGTTGGCTGCTGCCTTAACGAGTGAGTAGTTAGATAAATTTCAATTGCGCAAGTACTGTTGCCACTCGCAAAGTAATTTGGGGCAGCAGTGAGCGTTTTAACTTGGATTTGCAGACCTCTACTGCCTTTCATAGAAAATTTAACAAACAACATTTAAATTTACTCAATCTTGCGCGAAGCGCATACTTATGCAGACTCAGCACCTAGAACCCGAATTATCCTAAGTAAAGGAAACCGATTTTAGTGATTTGTAATAAATACTTAAAACAATGACTGCATATCAAGACCAACAACAAAAATCTCTGGAGATCTCAGCAATTATAAAGTGCTTCCGGCACAATATGAGGCTGCAAACCAATTGCTCAATAAGCTATATACTAGAAATATAGGCCTCAGCTCTTGCTCTCTCGATACTAACAACGACAAGAATGAACAAGGAGTCTCCTCAAACACTAAGTATGTTTTTGAGGTTTCATTCCATTTTCAGGATGGTGCTCAACGACCACACAATGATGAACACCCCCAGATGTATTGAGCAGCATTGGTCGTTAATGTCTTATTTATAAGCAACAGATCGATTTCACTCACATAGTGATCATCTTCAGTGTATCCTTCAAACAAGCATTGTGAATGCACTGGATGTAACTGCAACTATGTCGAAATAATTTTCGGCATACATAAAATTGCAGTGTCAGAGGTTCACATTCCATCTGAACCTCTGGCACTGCAATTTTATGTTTGCCGAAACTTATTTCGACACAGTTGCAGTTACATCCAGTGCATTCACAATGCTTGTTTGAAGTATACACTGAAGATGATCACTATGTGAGTGAAATCGATCTGTTGCTTATAAATAAGACATTAACGACCAATGCTGTTCAATAGATCTGGGGTGTTCACTAAGTATGTTGTTGTTGTTGTGGTTTTCAGTCCGCAGACTCGTTTCATGCAGCTCTCCACGCTACAGTGTCCTGTGCAAGTCTCTTCATCTGAGAATACGTTCGGCAACCTGCATCCTTTTGGATCTGCTTACAGTATTCGTCCCGCGGTCTCCCTCTACGACTTTTACCCCACATACTTCCTTCTAATGCTAAGTTGACAATTCCTTGACGTCTCAGAATGTGTCCTACCAATCTATTCCTTCTCTTAGTCAGGATATGCCAGAACTCCATTTGTCCCCAATTCGCTGAAGCACCTCCTGATTAGTTACGTGACCTACCCATCTAATTTTCATCATTCTTCTGTAGCACCACATTTCAAAAGCATCTATCATCTTGTCTGAACTCCTAATCATCCTTGTTACACTGCTATACAGTGCTACACTCCAAACGAATGCTTTCAGAAAGGACTTCCTATCATTTTAAATTAATATTGGTTGTTAACAAGTTTCTCTTCTTTATAAATGCTTTTCTTCCCATAGACATTCTGTACTTTATATCTTTTCTACTTCGGCCAACAGAAGTTATTTTGTTACCCAAATAACAAAACTCATCCATTATTGTCTCATTCCCTAAACTAATTCCTTCAGCATCGCCTGATATTTCTGACATTACATTCCATTATCTTCGTTTTACTCATGTTCATCTTATATCTTCCTTTCAAGACAGTGTCCATTCCATTCAATTCAAGAATAGCACATTAAATGAAAAGGTTAATTAAGGGAATCTGGGTATTAAATCAATAGAAGGTAGATAACGCTATTATGTAACCTAAGCAACTGAGCAAATGGCTAAGTGAATAAACACACAAACCTTCACATTAATTCTCAACATTATATAGTGATGCACCTTACAACAACCGCTCAACTGAAATGAGTACCTTTGCACTAGAATATGAAACGTTCAATTACAGAAATGGGAACTGGTTCAAAATTTAAGACAAGAAATTATATTTAAGTTAAAACCTTTAACTTTGTTTAGATACTAAATTTTACTGCTTAGAATAGGTCTTTCCCTGAAGACACAATGTTATTTTTTCATAACTAAACATGTTTATTGGCGGAGGCTGAGCCAGCAGGGCTGATGACCACAGACATACTCCGTTCGTATAAAATGGACGAAACCACCGTGAAGGACTCGACACATAAATGTCCATCAGGACTAGCGAGGGTCAAACCGATATCAAGTCAAACAATGTTCATCCACTATTTCAGTTACACGTACCCAAGTCGTCCACACTGCTCCTAACCCTTTCGTGGTTGTTGGGACATATACGTCCCACCAACTTCAGACCTCATTTGTACAACAAGGTGATGAGTTGCGTAATTCTGCATAATGCTGCCATCTGTTGTTGGCCCTTCAGAACGCGGTAAAAAATCTAAGCACTGAAATTCTTACAGTGTAGAAGGCTGTGACTGTTTATATGGGCTGCCGCGTGAATTTTCGCGCCGTAACCATTGTTTATTGTGCCTTGAATCGGTTTTCGTCGTTTTCTCGCTACCGAAAATGTCCGAAGTAAGTATATTTCCTATTTTATGTTTCTTAGAAGTTTACAAGCAACAATTACACTTTCTAAAACACATTTTACTTCAAAAGGTTTTTTTTCAGTGAATTTACAATTAGTGGGACGCATGTGTCCCAGTGACCATTGTGTAGCCCTATAGTGCCTTTATGTTGCGATATTATAGTACTCATATTTCAAAGAAAAATAGTTTTTCTGTACATTTTTGCGCTTATAAAACACAGTATGTGGTTTACCATTATCTGCATTTTCTATTATAGAAGCTGCGAGACAGCTCTCTCGCTTTTTACTTATTTATTTATTTTATTTTTTAAATATGGTGTGCAATACAAATTTTTGAATCATATACTTGTTTAGACCCTATGACAGTTAGGATAACTTAAGAGATTATTTTAAAAAGTCTTAGGTAAATCGGTGCCAGAAATGATCAGTGGGACGTATGTGTCCCACCTTTTTTTTTTAGGAAAAATGGAATGTGCTAAAATATTTTGAGTGTCATATTTGTAATCCTGACCCAAATCAGACTCTGTAACAGCTGAGATAACTTAAGATATTCTAAAAAATGAGTAAAAACCGCGAAAGGGTTACAACAAGCGACACCTCGCCGCTCTTCCAAACACAGGCTACCGAAGGAAAAGGCTTCTAAGCTCCGAGCAAACGGCCACACTCATGGCGATACAGAGTCCGCCGGGCACCGTGCAGATTTCAAGCAATACGTCAATTGGCATCCAACAGCTGCCCGTAGTCAGAACAAGTTCCACGACGCTGTCACGACTCAGCATTAACACGTTCGTGACGGCTCACGCCACTGGGGAATGAAGGCTGCCTTGCCTCCCGGACGGCACACGCGTGTGTGAACGCGTAGCAAGATAATATCTGATGGCCGGAGTAAAGGAGATAAAAAATGCAGTACGGCTATGGGAAGAAAATCGTATCTGAAGAAACGAAATTTATTGACATCCAATATTACTTTACATGTTAGGAAGTCCTTTCTGAAAGCATTTGTCTGGAGTGTATCAGTGAATGGCAGTGAAACAAGGACGATAAGGAGTTCAGACAAAAAGATGATAGAAGCTTTCGAAATGTGGTGTTTCACACGAATGATGAAAATTAGATGGGTATATCACGTAACTAATGAGGAGGTGCTCAAAAGAATTAGGGATAAAAGGAGTTTTTGGCATATCCTGGTTAATTGGTGGGACGGAATCAGAGGCGTCAAGTAATCGTCAGCTTAGCATTAGAAGGAAGTGTGTGGAGTAAACATCTTAGAGAGAGACCGACGGACAAATACAGTAAGCAGATTCAAAAGGATATAGGTCGCCGTACGTATTCTCAGATGAAGAGGCTTGCACAGGACAGGATAGCATGGAGAGCTACATCAAACCAATCTGCGGACTGAAAACAACAACAACAACAGCAATGTTTGAATTGATGTATTGTGTGTTACGTTTCAGAAAAGTACACGGGCTTGCAACTTAGACACTGGTGACATATTTCACATCGCATTGGTTAAGGACTACTTTCCTATATATATAAAATTTCTACTGGAAAGTAGTCCTTAACCAATGTGGTTTGAAATATGTCAAAGGTGTCCAATTTGCAGATATGTGTACTTTTTTGAAACATAACATATAATGAGATACAGGTATTGGTCACATTCACAAACGCTATTTCCTCCTTTTTCGGGCACTACTCTGTTATTCTCATTCAAAATTCTATAGATTTATTCCATTAACTGCCAACATGTTTCATCTGCTTTCTTTCTTTCTGGGATTTTTAACTACGATTACTTTCGATACTGATTGGCCCTCATTTTATAGGAGTTAACCACTATGTACTTTAAATCTCTGAATTGGCATTTCAGCTGACTGGCAACATTTGCTTGATGCGAAAGCTGCAAAGCATTTCTGCGGGCACGCTGTTTTCACAGTTTCTACTTACAAAACTGTCCTTCGGTTTCGAATAAACTCTTAGACAGCTCGAAAAGTTTATTTTCCGTGAGAGTTTCCATTATGCGGTAAGTGGCTTCGCAATACATCTGTGAAAGTTGTTTACCAGACGGTGAAAACTTCTTCTTCTAATATCAAACAAGGTTCCAATCATTCTGACTGTATGAATCGTTCTATGAATAAAGTTGCTCATGGCCTATTTCCTTACATAAGGCACCAGACGCCAGGGTCGGGCGCCTAACGGAATGTTTTCCTTGAAAACGCATACCTGCGATGAATCTAAAAAAAAAGTGTTTTTAAACACCTTACTATGATGTTAATGTGAACTGTATTAATATGAAACGATGACCTATATTTTATTTCCCACTTTCCTGATGTTGTAGTCTGAATTTAACGGTATTTCCATTATTGAGATAGTAGCGCTTCCCCTCCAAATTACTGCATCATCTACACTTCGAAAATCTCACATTTATACTGAAATAAATATTGTATATTGCCCGTGTACCTACTAGCCTGCATTTTATAAACACGACTGACTTTAAAGTGTTATATGTACAGTAATTTTTCGAAGTGCATCGAATATTGTGTTGTGATATTGCCAACACGTCAGGGAAACATAAGATAATAATTTGCCCATAACAGCGACAGTCTCTGATGTGTTCTGAAAATTTTATCCTGTGATAATGGTCGATGTCCGAATCCGGTAGATAATTCAGCTTTTAATAAAACAATGAATTTTATAAAAAAATTCTTTTAATGATTTCTCTGGTCAGATTGTGACTGTACAAAACAAGCAGCTATTCTCTGAATTTTTTTTTATATCCTTCGTCAGTTTCTCCTACCGAGGATTCCATTATGCGCAAAACTTCAAAATAGGACGCACAGGTGTAGTGTAAGCAGTTTCTTTAACCGAAGTGTAGATGCTCCTAACGTAGCATGTGTTCTTACTAATTAAAGTTCTTCGTAATCGTAACTCCTTGGTATTTAGTTGAATTTACAGCCTGTAGGTTTGATTTACAATGTAAATAAAGTTTGCTTTTTTTTATGGCTCGTGTGGATGGCTTTACATTTTACAGTATTTATGGTGAACTGCCAACTTTCCCTCCTAAACCGTTTTACTATTGCTTTACTATTGCTTTTATCATATGACGACATTACCACCTGACAAATGACAGCATCATCGATGAACAATCTAACAGAGCTCTTCACACTGTTTCCTAAATCGTTTATAAAGACAAGGATCAGTAGTGGCTCTGGGAAGTCGAATTTGAAACGACTAGATTTTTGATAAACCAACACTTCTATTAGTTCGTATTTGGTAATGAAACTACAAGTGTAGTGTTATTGGTCCTCTGCTGTTCCTTATTTACATAAACGATTTAGGGGAAAATCTAAGTAACTCTCGTAGGTTGTATGCAGATGAGGCCGTCATTTACCGTCTAGTAAAATCATCTGAAGATCATAACCAACTGCAGAACGTTCTGAATAAGATATCAGTATGGTGTAAAAATTGGCAATTGACTCTAATTAATGAGAAGTGTGAAGTCGTCCACATGAGTACGAAAAGAAATCCGTTAAACTTTGTTTACAAGATAAATCAATCAAATGTTAAGGCCGTAAACTCCACAAAATACCTAGGAATTACTATTACTTCAGACTTAAATTGGAAAGAATACGTAGATAATATCGTGGTTGAGGCGAACCAGAGACTGCGTTTTATTGACAGAACCCATAAAACATGCAACAGATCTACAAAAGAAACTGCATACACTACGTTTGTCCGTCCAGTTTTGGAGTATTGCAGCCCAGTGTGGGATCCTTATCACGTGGGTTTGACGGAGGACATCGAAAGAGTCCAGAGAAGGGCAGCTTGTTTCGTATTGTCACGATACAGGGGAGACAGCGTTACGGAAATGATACAGGATCTGGGATGGGAATCATTACAATAACGGCGCTTATCGCTGCGGCGTGGGCTACTTGCGAATCTCCAATCGCCAACATTCTCCTCCAAATGCGAAAATATATTGTTGACTCCCACTTACATAGGTAGAAATGATCATCAGAATAAAATACGAGAAATCAGAGCGCGCTATTCGAGAATGGAATGGGAGATAAATAGTATAATTGTGGTTCGATGAACCCTCTGCCAGGCACTTAAATGTGATTTTCAGAGTATCCCATGTAGATGTAGATGTAGATAATCTGATAACGTTTTCCGACGTTATTGTGCTGATGAACACATAATGACTCGTATTGATAAAGTTCCAGTAAACCTAAATATTCTATTCGTCCACTTTAGGTTAAGGTAGTAACACCAAACCAGGGCCTTTGAGATCGCCTTTTGACAGATAGAAATTTAAGCGAAAGTAATGCCTTAACCGCTCACCTGACGCGTAAACTGAATAAACGAATTTATATTGGCGAAAATTGTTAACAACTTCGCTCTGTTATGTTATTTCCATATCTCGCGCCGTTACATAGATATTTGTAAAAACACGGCGATTTGACACTTTCCCTTGGTTTTACGTAAACTAAGCGCTCCGAAATGTCACATGTTGCTTTTTGTATTTTATTATTTTTTTATTTTTTTATTATAACTCAGGCGTTGTCATTTCAAAGCAATGGCGCAATAAAGAATTAACGAAATCATGTCGTTCTTAGCACGATAAATTGTAATCTTGTGTCTAAAAATGCCATATTACCTGTTAAAACCTACCAATAGTACGAGAATTGACGAACTATCAAAACTGTTCACCGTGGTGTAGTGCGCAGCGCGTTAGGTTCTGATGATCATGGTCGGTAGTTCGAAACCCGCCTCCATCACTTGTTTCGCCTTGGCTCCTAAATGGCTGTCGGGCAGTCTCATTAGAAAATACATCTATATTGTGCAATAATCATAGTTTTTCTTATGTCCTTTTGAGGCTCTCTCTGAAAAGTGTGTTTGTTCTATTTCGTGAACATGCCGCAAAAAACGTATCAACGAACAGAATCAAATCCACTAAAACTGTAACAGTGAATTACTGGATACTGTAATAGCGAATATTATAAACAACGTGCTGTGACTAGTAATTTGATATATAAATGAAGTCTTAAATTTTCGCAGCGACTGTCTTTTCTTGAAACGGAAGTGTATACATTGCAACAATTTACCTTGTATCTTTTTTCTAAGCAATTATTCATTATTTATGAAATATGTTGAAAGGCATTAATTAGAATCAACGCGTCAAGTAAAATGTTTCTCTTTGCATGGTTTCTACGGACGCCTTTACTGTAGAATCTTGTACTTTCCTGTAGTTCAAATATTACTTTGTTCTGCGCGAAAATAAAGGTCAAATAACCTGTTTCAAACCGTGACTATGTTTTGTTTTACAGCTAAAATAACAAACGGAATATGTGTGGTAAAACTGAATTCCACATTACTCTTTTACTTAATCTATATACAAAGTTACCACTATAATTACATAATTTACAACAGTCATTGTAACAGTTTTTCCACAGTTTATGTACATGCTATGTTTGCAATTCGTTGGTATGTATTTCAAGGCATATCACAAAATTTAACACGTGCACTTTTCAGAGAAAGTGCTGTTACCTATGAACGACTAGGAATCTTGCAGAATATAGTCGTGTTCAGTTAACAAGTGTGTGCGGAAACCTTTTAGGTAGCAACATGAAAAGTTTGCCATTGCCGGTTTTTTATTTTTAATTATTTAATGATGTTTCTTGTTCTTACCCTCTCGGATAGCCGTGTGATCTAACGCACCGCTTTCCGATACGGGGAGGCGTGTAGGGGCCCCGGTTCGAATCCGCCCGGTCGATTAACGAAGGGGGTATCAGAGTGCTGGCCAGCCTGGATGCAGTTTTTAGGCGGTTTTCCACATTCCCCTAGGTGAATACTGGGCTGGTCCCCAAGTTCCCACTCAGTTACATGATTGACACACATTTATACACACATATCATACTATACGCAGACATTAAGGGTATACATTTCCTCCTGGGGGCATGGGGTGGCCACAGGAAGGGCATCCGGCCACCTTCTAACTATTAAAAAGCCAAATACGATTAACAAATACGACCCTGTATGTGCGGGAACATGGCTCAAGAGTAAGAAGAAGAAGATTTATATTTCCTGTTCTTTAAGTAGATCACTGCTTTTCGGTCATTTGTAAATGTTCGTGCTGGGTTGTTCGTTGAAAATTCAGTAATTTTTTTATTGCAGAAAGCAAGATGTTGTATCCATAAGAGAGTTTCGGGTGAGGGATGTCACGTGACTGATTTCCGACCGCCAAATGTTCGCTACGTTCCTTCCTTGCTATAGTCACTCATCCGAATGCCAAATGTACGCTACGTTCCTTCCAGGCTAAAGTCACTCGTAACTAGTACAGGCGAAGAAAATAAACTTAGAACGCACTACTACGGGAAGACAGGTGACAACATTTTAACGGAAAAGGTAATGAACATGAAGGAGAGATATTACAATAATAGTTTAAAGAGGTAAAAGATCAAAGAATGCTATGTTTGTCAAAGCTAAACTCAAATATCAAATAATTTTGGCTTTTTGTTAAAATACAGTCCGAGACAATATTACCTGTTGGGTGTATAGATATTATCTCAATGGTAGAGTCGTAATGGTATGACCATAATTTTTATTATTTATATTTCTATTATTTTGGTCCGAAATCATAAGACAACAGGTAAATCTAAATTGAGCGGTAAGACACGCCAGTGCGATTTTTTGTGGCACAGTATACTTTCCGAAATTTGCTCTCGATAGCTCTTGGAAATACAGTTTCTGTGATATAGCCCTTGTTAATTTGGGCAATGAAAGCATTATCAAAAATTTCTGAGACAAGTACTAAAATTGGAAAAAATGCAGCCAGAGTCGCTTAATGGGGTTTCCTATTACGCTTCGTCATTATTGCAGCGAGCCTAGCCTTCGTTACTAATAGGGGCATTAGACTTGTTAATCGGAAATTTGGATAAATCTTACAAAGAACTTGTTAGCCGTGAGGTCGCACGCTTAATCTTTAGAAGGCGTAAGACCCAACTGAAAGTATTGCGTCAACAATTACGACAATCTAATACCCCAATTATTAACTGTATGAAAAATTAAGAATATATCAATGCTTAGTACTTTATAGATCTGTTGTCATTATGGGTTTATGTCGTAGTTGGTAGGCGTTAGTACTTATGATGTTTCTTTCCATTAGCAGTAGTAATTTATGTCGTCGTGCTTCTGAAAGTTACGGTTTATTAATGGGTGGCTAGTAGGTGTTAATAAATACTTATATCTTCAGATATCTTCCATATTTATTATTCAAAGCACTCGGTCACACTTACAATGCTTCCTCACAGCAAGTTGAAGGTGCCAAACTCGACTCATAACCAAATTCTCGCTTGTCATCACTGCCGTCTACAGCTTCACGGGCTCGGTTAAACCCTTTAGAAATTATTGTAATAGCACTTTATGTTACTGGTTACAATTAATGTTAGGAGAAATAAGTGGTGTTGCAATCTGGAGTTTAAACCTTTAACTGTGCATAATTTACATATAACTCGCATTAATGAAAATAGGAACATACAGTTTGTCAACATACTTGCTATGTATTTGGGATGTTCAAATGAGAAGGGACGAAACCACACTCTGGATATAACTGAAGTCTTTGTTCAAACATAATCACTACAACTATCCCAATGTCTAACGAACCGAAAGATTCCAGAATTCATGTGCTTATGACAAGAGACCGTCCTCTACCGTGTCCTTCAGTTCGTCGTCCGAGTTGGAGAATTATTATTATTAGTTTGGAAGTAGCCTGTTAAATTATTTAAGCAAAGTCTCGGTCAGTTGAGATCTGCAAATGCAAGTTACGCTCACTGCTGCTCTAAATTACTTTACGAGTGGCCACAGTACATGCGCAACGGAATTTTATCAAATTGCTCACTCCTTAAGTGAGCAGCCAACGTTCTAACAAACAAAAAATCAGTGTTAAAAGGAAATGAATAGATAATTAAACATGGGACGGGGAACATGAAATTATAAAACAGAGGTTTGATACTTTAAATCATCATCTATTCAATAAAGTGAACAAGTAAATAAATGTGGGGAGACCAAATTAAGCGCACACCTTGTACAAAAGTGGATTAAATCTTTAAGTTACTGCCCATTATAAAATTGTTTCTGCCCTTTATAAATCCGCGGGAGGAAAATTTCCAACACACAATGGATAGATGAAAACATATTCATTCATTTAAAGACACGCGCATAATGCTTGCAACACTTACTCATGTAGGAATAACACATAGTGACAAACAAAGCGAGTATGCTAAATATTTCTCAGATTTTCTAGTTTGATTCCGTCTTTCCTGTCTTCTACGACCAATTTCACCACGTGCTTTCATTTTCACGAAATGACGGGTGTCTTGTCGCACAAATTTAAGATCACTATGCACTAAACCATCTCATGTTCGGGGAGGCAGCGGCATACTATTCTTGAGTACCACGTGCTTTGCGACCACGACGAATTACATAGAATTTACAAAAGAAATTGATTTAGAATAAACAGGTAAAGCACACGCGAGAATACACATAGGAGAAAGCTAGTATCTGTAAAAGCACGGCTTAAGACCGAAGTAATGACCGTTACGAAAGCACTTGGTGCAATCGGTCATGCAAGACAGGAAAGACAGAATCAAACAAGCAAATCTGAGAAATATTTAGCATACTCGCGGATAGAGACGCGACGCGAAAACTCTAGTTAAAAAAAATCAAGAATATTTAAACATACTAAGTTTACACAAAGGCTGAAGGCTACACACTTGTATTCTAACTCGAGAAAAAGTGGGACTCAAAATCATCACCAGAATAAAAATGCAAATACTAAATTTACATTGAATTACTCGCGTTCTGTTGACTAGTATGCACTTCGCCTCGTACAGCGAAAGAACTACACGAGACATATATATAAATTGCTGTTCGTTAGTCTCGCTAAAACTCGAGAACGGCTGAACCGATTTGGCAAATTTTTGTCTTGAAATAATCGTGAAAGTTCAGGGAAGGTTTAAACGGTGATAAAATATGGAAAAGTTGTCCGCAAAAGGAGGAAAATCGAGAAAAAATAAACAGCATTTTCCAGGGAGCTACCACTACCGTTCGTCCAATTGCAATAAAATTTTGTACTTCTCATGTTGAAAGCAAGAGGAAGGTTCGCATCAAATAAAAATTTGGAAAAGTCGCCCGGAAAGTAGAAAAAACCAAAAGTGATTTTTTCTATGAATAAAAGTCAATTGCCACATGGGTGTAAGAGCATCACTTGAGTATGACATTAGCATGACGGAGAGGGGTAATTCAGTTTTTGTTTTGTTCATTATGGTCTTGGAAAAGTTTTCAATAAAAGAAATAGGGACAATAAAAAAGTCGCAAAATACGAATCAAGATCCTTTTTCAATGTGTTTCTAAATGTGCACAATACTACAAGTTGAGAACCGTTCATTCGATTGCGATAAAATTTTGATCATTTGACGTTCAATGAAAGATTAACGTTCGTATGAACTAAAAATTTGGGAAAGTTACCCGGAAAATATGAAAATTCGCTAGAAACTGAAAGAGATTTTTTCACTGGGATATCAATATCATTCGTCTGATTGCCATAAAATTTTGCACATTTGACGTTCAGAGCGAGAGTACATACAACCTACAAATTGCGAAGCATTGCCGGGTCGACTAGATTACCCGGTGAACTTCGTATTACTTCGTTACTGTTGATGTTTTTTCCGTGATGAATTCGATGAGTATTGGACCTCAGTCGTCGAAAACGACGATGAGCATCACCTTGCTTACAGAGGGCACAGCCTAGAATTTTTTATGGCTACCTGAAGATACAAGATTTGCGTCCCTAGATGTAGCACTACGTTATCCCAAAGCGGCATATTCTAAATTCAATCGATTTGGTTGTTAAGACGTTACGTACCTTTTCATTTGAATACCTCTCCTCAGTTTTATTATCCTTGTGCTTCTAGATTCTATCATTGCCACAGAATTCTAAAGAAGTAGGCTATCAAGATTCTTAATAACAATCGGCGTTCCAAAAGCGAAAAAATTGTGTTAACTGATACTTCCGTCGGTTTTTGGTATAACAAATTCAAGTCATGAAAATTGAAATAGAATATTTTGTGTTTGTTGTACAGGTTTGTTTATTTTGTTAATCGCGTTTCGTCTTCTTAGGCCATCATCAGACATTTACTGAAGTTTAGTCAAAGTACTTGCGTTGTCAACAAACCAGAAGAGATGTTACAAGCAGAGGAATAAGTTATCTTATCGGGTAGTTTAATATTTTCGTATAAACCTATTAGGTTCCAGTCTGTAATTTTTTTCAGATGATATGTTATTACATTAATTATAATTTCAGGTGGTCATATGTTTTTAACATATCGCACAAGTATTATTTTATAACATCAAACCTTCTAGAATTCAGAAAGAGAATATGTTAGCATTTGAAAAATAGAGCATTAAAATTGAAAACTTTGTTAATGGGATAATAGAATGAGTTTTTTAATATTCGACTTATTAACGAAGTCCTCATTTCAAATATTATACATAAATACTGATCTCGCTCTTCAACTGACAAATGCGATACGATTCGTAGAACATCACTGAAATACAAGAAAAATATTCACTGCTAATGACTCAGGAACTCCATCAAGATGGCGACGAAACATAAGCGTCTGTGAGGTGCAGATGCCAGTCTTAATAAAATGGGCATCGTCGACAACGAAGTAAATGTTCAAAACAAACCAAAAACCATGAAGACCAAACGAGAATTGGTTTACCACAGTGATCATAAAGGTCCGCACTGTGAAAAACGCGGCGAACGTTCAGATAGGTATTCACTGTTAAGACATCCATAGACAATCAAACTGGTTTAATGAGGCTTTGAGAACTGATGGGATGTGATGGCACGAAAACGAATACATTAACAGTAAGTCGTGGAGCTCTTAAAACACATACACACACACACAAATAGGTCTTATTTTTGGACATACATCAAATCACAGAAAGCATTTGTTGTTGTTATGGTCTTCAGTCCGGAGACTGGTTTGATGCAGCTCTCCACAATACCCTATCCTGAGCAAGCCTTTTCATTTCCTCATAAGAACAACCCACATCCACTTGAATCTGTTTACTATACGCGTCTCTTGGTCTCGCTCTGCGATTTTTACCCCCCACATTTCCCTCCAATGCTAAATTTACGATTCCTGGATGTCTAAGAATGTGTCCTACCAAGCGATCCCTTCCTTTAGTCAGGGTATGCCAAAAATTCCTTTTCTTACCAATTCTGTTCAGTATCTCTTCATTAGTTATGCGACCTACCCACCTAGTCTTCAGCATTCTTCTGTAGCACCACATTTCAAAAGCCTCTATCCTCTTCCTGTCCGCACAGCTTATCGTCCATGTTTCACTCCCATACAAGGCAACACATCACACAAATGCCTTCAGAAAAGACTTCCTTACAGTTAAATTAATATTCGATGTTAGCAAATTTCTCTTTTTCAAAAATGCTTTTCTTCCCATTGCCATTCTGCATTTTATAACCTCTGTACTGCGACCATCATTTGTTATTTTACTGCCCAAGTAACAAAACTCATCTAACTCCTTTATTGCTTCGTTACCTAATCTAATTCCTTCAGCATCACCTGATTTTCTTAGACTGCACTCCATTACCCTAGTTTTGTTCTTGTTAATCTTCATTTATATGCACCTTTCATTTATATGCTCTTCCAGGTCCTTTGCTGTATCTGACAGAATTACTATGTCGTCCGCAAAACGCAATGTTTTTAATTCTTCCCCCTGAACTTTAATTCCATCACCAAATTTCTCCTTGCTTTCCTTTATAGCTTGCTCAATGTACAAATTGAATAACATTGGAGAAAGGCTACAACCCTGTCTTACTCCCTTTCCAGCCACTGCGTCCCTTTCATGCCCTTCAACTCTGACAACCGCTGTAGTTTCCCCTTGCTTTCAGCCGTTCGCAGTAGCTGTGTGGCAAAGCCACATTATCTGATGTTACAAGGCCAGCTCAGTCAATCATCCAGACTGTTGCCCCTGTAACTACTGAAAAGGCTGCTGCCCCTCTTCAGGAACCACACTTTTGTCTGGCCTCTCCACAGATACCCCTCCGCTGTGGTTGCACCTACGGTACGGCTATCTGCATCGTTGTGGCACGCAAGCCACCCCACGTCGGCGAAGTCTGTGGTTCATGGGGGTGGTCTATTTAGTTATGGCCCTAATATTAATACCGAGCTGCGGTAGATCTTGCAGAGAACTATAATCCAGTGTTTAGTGCACAAACGGAAAAACGGCAAGAAATCACAATTTACGATTCACAGAAGTCAGAAAGCGGAGAGCAACCGCACAAGTAGTAATGTTTGAATATGGACTGTCACCGACAGAGCTCGTGACCGCCTACCCACAGAAAGCAAGTACGACAAAATATTACTGTGTGACGTTTAACTATTAACAGACTTGAAGATGTCAACATAGAGTTCTCGGAACCGGTCTCAATAAAAGAATTTTAAACAAGCGATCTTGGTTCCTCTGCTTATCCATTACTAAGAGTTGAACTTCCGATATCGCACTTACCGGGATTCTTGGCAGATGTTATGGCAGTGGATTCCACTCCCGAGAGCTTCTATTATACCTTCTCGCTTCACTAAATAGTGTTACACCTCACTGCCGACGGACACGTTTCATAAGGATAATGCACGAAAATATGTGGCAAGGAATTTTGAAGACTTCTTCGCCCCCGTGGAATCGCATTGCTTTGGCCTCCTCCCGATATTTCGCATATCGATAACTTCTCGACAGTTATTCCAGAGCGACAGGCATCCGATACACACCCGCTGCAACACTACATCAACTTTGACAATGTGTAGAAGTAACAAGGGCTACCAAAAAGCAACAATTCGCCCATGCTGAGGCACGTAGCAACATCAACACTACTTATTTCACCATCTTCATACAGAGCTGTATTTTCAATAGTGAAATCCTTCTACATCATCTCCCAAATAAATTTGTGAGATCTATCGTCGTTCTTGGAATTGTATTTTGGGTAGGCACTATGTATAAACGTATGTTGTAATATAGTTTGCTACAGTCAGGTTATGGCATTGACAGTCACATCGCAATTGAGTTGTAGATTTTGATGTCGGAATGCTTCATTGCGAATGTTATTCAAAAACATACTATAACATACAAAATATACGGACTCACAGAGTCGTTTTAGTATTTTGTGCGTACCTTCAGCTCGCACCTCATCCTAATGAAACATACCGACTAAGTCAATATAATATTCATAGAATATATGACATCAACTGCGATTGGGCAAAGCTGAAAATGTGTACCCAGCAGGGATTCGAAGCCGGGTCTCCTGCTTTCTAGGCAGTTGCGCTGACCCCTACACCACTGGGGACACAGTGATCACCGCACCTGCAAGGACTACCTAGGCACGCCTCCCGTCAGATACAAATTCACAGCTTCACCCTCCCCACAGTACTCAAACTCGTAGTTATGACTATTTCCCGTAAGAGTAAGGGCTTCAAACCTTGCCCACCCCTCCCCACTAATATACTTCATTTAAATAACAGTTACTTCAGAATTACCTTCTTATCATTGAAGTCCATATATTATAATTTTCTATCCTTTATGTATACACTGTTTGGACAACAAATAACACTGTTGACAAACAAGATAATTATTAATTTTACAATACATTCCAATTTAAACATATCACATTTCTTGTCCTTTGCGGAGTTATTATCTTTGCCCTAGTGCAAAGAGCTGCCTGCTCTTTACAGTTTTAGAGATTCGTATTTTCTCTGCCGCAAAGGGTGCTAGCTCGCACTTACCTTACTTCTCACTTCCATTACATCACAGAATAAAAACTAAACGAATACACCATACTTTGTATGTAACAACATTGCTTTAGTGACGTACGCTCTTTGTTCTCTTCCATTTTGATTTAACAGTTTCAACAGAAAGGAAGAGCTACACATTGAGGACTAACATAAGCGATAATTGGTTCGTAGGATATGTTTCCTTTCTTGTGTTGCAAATCACCTTAACCAGATTTTTGGCACTTTTCATTAAAACGAAATCATACACTGATATCTTGAAATTACGTTTAGTTTTGTTGCTATGATATTGATAATTTGATGCTTAGTATCTTTCTCCATCCCCATGAACCATAGACATTGCTGAGGTGGGTTGGCTTGCGTGCTTCAAGGATACACATAGTCGTAACGTAGGTGCAACCACAGCGGAGGGGTATCTGTGGAGAGGCCAGACAAACGTGTGGTTCCTGAAGAGGAGCAGCAGCCATTTCAGTAGTTACAGCGGCAGCAGTCTGCATGAATGACAGCCGGCAGCAGCGGTCTGCAGCGTGCCAGTCACAGTCTGTACGGCAGCTACGGTCGGGGGGATTCGAATCCCCCCTCTGGTATGGATGTTTGTGTCGTCTTTAGTATAAGATAGTTTATAAGTTTAGGGACTGATGAACCCGGTTAACTTCCTTAAGCTTAACAAACATTCGAACATTTTGATGATAGACTGAGCTGGCCTTGTAACATCAGCTAATGTGGCTTTGCCACACAGTTACTGCGAACGGCTGAAAGCAAGGGGGGAAGCTACAGCCTTTACTTTTCCAGAGGAGTTGCAGCTGTACTGCATGAAGATATGATGATGTCTTCTTGAGTAAAATATTCCAGAGGTAAAAAAGGCCCCCATTCGGATCTCCGGGCAGGGACTACTCAGGAAGATGTGGTCATTAGGAAACACAACACTGCATTCTACGGATCGCAGAGTGGCATTCTAGATCCCTTAATCGGGTAGGGAAGTTAGAAAATTTTAAAAGGGAAGTGGATAGGCTGAAGTTAGATATAGTGGGGGTTAGTGAAGTTTGGTGGAAAGAGGAATATGATTTCTGGTCAGGTGAATACAGGATTATAAATACAAAATCATTTGGGGGAGTTACAGGAGTAGGTCTGCTAATGAATAAGAAACTAGGAATCCGGGTAAACTACTTTGAGAAGCACATTGATAGCATTATCGCAGTCAAGATAGATACGAAGCCAACACCGACCACATTAGTACAGGTTTATATGCCAACTAGCTCTACAGATGATGAAGAGATCGAAGAAATGTGCGAGGATGTAAAGGAAACTATTCAGACAATTAAGGGAGGGGGAAACATAATTGGTAGACTGGAATTCCGTAGTAGGGAAAGGACAGGAAGGAAAGATAGTAGGTGAATATGGACTGCGCGAAAGAAATGAAAGAGGAAGCCGCCTGGTCTAAGAATCACGAAAGAAGGTTGTATAGATGGAAGAGAACACCGGAAGGTACCAGATAGATTTTATAATGGTAAAACATAGATTTCTGAACCAGATTTTAAACTGTAACACAAGCCCAGGGGCAGATATAGAACCTGGCCATATCTTATTTGTCATGAATTGTAGGCTGAAACTGAAAAAAAGTTCAGAAAGGAAAGAAAATAAGGAGAAACTGCGACCTGGATAAATTTAATTAACCTAAAGTTCTAGATAATTTCTGAGGGAGCTTTAGGCAACAATTGACGGAAACTGGGGGAAATAAAACTGTAAAAGAGGAATGGGTAGCACTGAGAGATGAAATAGTGAAGGCAGCAGAGAAGTAAACAGGTAGAAGGGAAGACCTTCAAATATCCTTGGATATCACAGGAAATACTAAACTTACTCGAAGAAAGGAAAAAATATAAAAATGCAGTACATGGAACAGGTAAAATGGAGTACAGACGACTAAGAAATGAGATTGACAGGTAGGGCAAAATCACTAAGCGGGAGTGGCTAGAAGGCAAATGCAAGTCTGTAGAAGAATATATGAATTGTGGAAACATAGATACTGCCAACAGGAAAATAAAAGAGACATTTGAACACAAGAAAAACAGCTCTGTGAATGTAAAGACCTCAGATGGAAAACCAGTTCTGAACAAAGAAGGGAAAGCTGATAGTTGGAAAGAGTATATAGAGGGGCTTATAAAGGAAATGAACTTAGAAAAATGTTCAAATGGTTGCAATTCTATGCGACCAAACTACTTGGTCAACAGTCCCTAGACTTACAAACTACTTAAACTAAGATAAACTAACGTAAGGACAACACACACATCCATGTCCGAGGGAGGATTCGAACCTCCGTCGCGGTAGGCCACGCAATCCGTAACGTGGTGCTCTAGACCGCTGGTGTACTCCCGCACGGCGAAATGAGGAGGAAGAAAGGAAAGAGGAAATAAGGAAGTGGAAGTGACTGAGTCTCAAGCGCCGAGGCGAGCAATAAAGGAGAGGAAACCTAGAAGAGTACTGTATGGAGCGAAAGGGAGAAGAAAAGTTTAGGAGAAGAGAAACCGTTAAAAGGAAAAAGCTGGTAGACCACCGAAACTCACACGGGACACCTGTCTCCGGGCGAAGGCACAAGCCGTGGTGGGGTGGTGGTGGGGTGGGGGGAGCGGGGAGGGGGAACTGAAGCAGCTTGGAGAGGGAAGGAAGGCTGCTTCGGCTCGGGGACACTTTTTTTTTTTTTGTTTTTTTTTTTTTTTTTTTGTAGTTCTGATACATTTTTTAAGGGTTCTGTCGATTAAACGCAGTCTCTGTAGTAGTAGTAATTTCTAGGTATTTTGTGGAGTTTACGACCTTCACTTGGATTGATTTATCTTGTAAACAAAGTTTAACGGATTTCTTATCGTACTCAGGTAAATCACTTCACATGTCTCATTATTTAGAGTCAACTGCCAATTTTTACACCTTGGTGATATCTTATTTAGATCGCTCTGCAGTTGGTTTTGATCTTCAGGTGATTTTACTAGACGGTAAATGACGGTATTTGTAAACAACCTTAATAGAGCTGCTTAAATTTTCTCCCAAATCGTTTATGTAAATAAGGAACAGTAGAGGACCAATAACACTACCCTATTGAACGTCTATTTTAGTTGATGCCTTACCATCCATTACTACAAACTCTCTAACAGGAAATCCCCTACCCAATCGCAAATTTGGGACGATATACCGTAACCACGAAATTTGATTAAAAGCCGTTTGTGAGGTACGGTGTCAAAAGCCATCTGGAAATCAAGAAATACGGAATCAATTTGAGATCCCTTGTCGATAGCACTCATCACTTCGTGACAGTAAAGAGCTAGTTGTGTTTCGCATGAACGATTTTTTTCTAAATGCGTGTTGACCTTGGGTGAATAGATCATTATGTTCGAGATAATTCATAATACTTGATACAGGATATGTTCCAAAATCCTGCTGCAAATTGACGTCAATGAAATACGCATGTAGTTTAGTGGGTTACTCCTACTGCCTTTCTTGAATATTGGTGTGACCTGTGCAACTTTCCAGTCTTTTGGTACAGATCCTTCTTTGATAGAGCGGTTGTATATGGTTGTTAAATAAGGTGCTATCGCTTCAGCATAATCAAATAGAAATCTAATGGGTATACAGTCCGGACCAGAAGACTTGTTTTTGTTGCGTGATTTAAGTTGCTTCACTACTCCGAGGATATATACTTCAACGCTACTCATACTGGCTTCTAAAGTCTAGCGTGAAAAGTTTGTGTTGTCAGTTCAGTGCCTAGAGAGCGCTTTTATTTTTTAGGAAGGTTGATTTCTGCTGCAAGGTGTTTATGACCAACACGGTGGTTGTAACAGTGTCAATTGTGCACCGTTTGCGAACATGTGTTTCGATAGCCGAGTACACAAATGGAATGAGGAAGAAAATTCCGTTTAAGGAGACCTGAACGTGTAATGACAGTAGTATCGAAAAACAATTTGCCTCCATCTAAAAGACAAATTTCTCCAGTTTCCAAAAATGTATGGTTTACTTACTTTCATATAGTTAGTCTTAAACGCTCTTTGAACAACTGTGTCTGTACACTGGCCACGCTGATGCTTCAGGCAAGGAATATCACCATAAACATTCCATTCCTGCCACAGTCATGGAAACAATGAAGGCAATTTTCAGGGATCTTGCAGAGAAAAAATTAGTTGGCAAATGGGTACAAGACCGTACACAAAATCCTAATGAGAGTGTCAACAGCTGCGTGTAGCTACGAGTACTGTAAACAATGGTTGTTGGATGGGCAGTACTAAAATAGGTGTGATGGATGCTGTTATCTCTTTGAATGATGGTGTAATTAGCAGGACAAAAGTAATGGACAAATTAGGCATCCGGCCAAGAAAAAATATGGTAGTACTCTGACTATCATAGATCAGCGACTTGTTGAAGCTGAAAGGGGTGCGGAAGCCACCACTAAAGCGTCCAGAGTAAGGAAAAACTCCTGAATGCAGAGGATAAAGAAGCAGCTGGCCAGCGACATTGTGCCGCTCTAATGTTCTGAAAGAGGAACGTGGTGAGAAAAACATTGTGAACATTCTTTTCTCATTTTCTCGAAACGACATTTTCAGAACATAGGTTCATATATCTTCGTAATGGATTTAGCTATGTTAACCTCATTTCTCCCAACTAAAGAATGGGACAGTGTCTTTTTATTATGCCTCATACATTGCAGAAATGGACTATCATTTTGTATACAATTTTAACGGTACTTTTAGACGAAATAGTAATAATAGTTTTTCTGTTTCCTCATATATAGTCCAAACGACAAACCGAGAGGCTTAATGTGTTCCTACGAATGTTGATACCAGTCTACCACAGCCTAAAGGCTATTAGACTGACGAAGCTCCAGAAAATGATCCCAGAATTCGGACATGTATTGTAAAAGAATTTACATCTACATATATACTGCGCAATCTAACGTACATTGCGTAGCGGAGGGCACACTGTACCACTACAATGCATTTCCCTTCATTTGACTATCTGTTCGCCTCTGAACTACTTCTGTGTCTTCCTTTAAACAGACCTGCTGCGGGTCCTAAACACTTAGCAATACTCAAGACGTGGTCGCACAAGCGTTTTATATGCAGTCTTCTTTACAGATGAAGTACATCTTCCCAAAATTCTCCCAATAAACCGAAGTCGGCTGTCCGCCTTACATGTTCGTTCCATTTCATATCTCTCTGCAGTGTTCCGCTTAGATATTTGAAAGATGCGATTCCATCAAGACGCTCGCTACTAATGCTCTGTTCGAACATTGTGAGATTGTTTTTCGTACTCATGTGCATCACGTTACTTTTCTACTTTTAGAGCTAGTCGAGGCTAGCAGGAGACAACGATGACGGCCCAGTCTTCTTAGTTGTGAGACTGGTCCATATTCCTATTCGAACTTCTCCAGTACATAAGGTGACCTGGATGTGACGGGTTGCATTTTCATACCTTGATTTCGGTGCACAGTCTACAATGCGGAGGAAGTAGCGATTTTGTACTGTAAGAGTACACCTGTTGGTGTATCTTACAGTTTGATTTAAAGTAATGCATACATTGTCTTAAATTTGTTTAGTTCATGTATTTTTCATTTCTTGTACGCTAGAGATATTTCTTATGTAACGTCACTTTCAATATTGAATCACTTAGTGTAAACATGTACTGTAGGTGTAAACCCGCATGAATGCACGGACATTCTTTGTAAGTTAGCAATGCGCCAGAAACAATGTTGAACCTGTGGTAAAGACTGTCTTTGCCACAGAAGTAGTAGCTGTGAGTGTCGCGCTGCTGAAGCAGTCGCGGTGCGGACTCGCCAAAGTAAAGACATAAATGCAGTCGCGGAGCGGACTCGCTATAGTAAACACATAAATGTTTTGTTGATAGTGCAGAGGCACGGTAGGCGCAGTGTGGCGCGAGTTTAATGCAATTGCAATAAGCCTGAGAGGCGTACTGTTTAATGTATTGAAGGAAGTGCGAAATAAGTTTATTTATACTCGATCAGTGTAATCTTTTTTCATGTGTGGAAGAAAAGTAATTGTTTGGTATCAAGTCTATTGTCACCGAGTGTGATCGTTGTTGTATTAAGAGTACCTATTGTAATCATATCTGTCTTGTATGGACTTCACGACGAAGACGACGAAAGCAGATGAGTACTTTTGAAACATTTTATTTTGTATGCATGTAAATGTAGTGTCAACCCAATCAGAACTTTGGTTCAATTATACATGACTTATTTTGAAACCAGTCTTAATTTTGTAAGTAGTTGTAGTCACCCCATTATCACCATTATTAGATTATGTTGAATATGCAAGCCTGTACATTGACTAACAAGTTCAATCATTTTCAAGTAATTATGATCAGTATTAAAGAAAATTGCTAGACGAGTTAAAGAATTGCTAAACGTGTTGCAACCACAGAGACTAGTAATTAAAGTGCAACAGAGTTTGCAAGTAAAGTAAAGTTGGTTTCATTTATGTAGAAAGTAACCACGCTAACAGTTGTCAATTTTTTATGAAATACGTTAAATGCCAAACTGTGCTCAGCCAGTTACACGAAAAAAAAATAGTTTAAGGAACTTGAATGCTTTAAACAATAATATCAAAATTATTGAGAACTTTGACTGTAGTATTTGTGAAGATCATTGCACCACGGAGTTTCACTGTATTGAGCTATTATCATTGCAATCAGAGTTATCTGCTATTACAATTTTGATTATAACACGAACACGCCATCACCACTACATGAATTCTGACACATTTGTTAGTGAAGTTGTGCTGTTCGTGAATCGTAAGAGGTGCTAGTTGGAGGCTGTAGTCAATGCTAAGTCAGATAGGGCCAAGCTTAATTAATTACTACAGTGACTGTTTTAAGTTAATTAATATCAATTTTTTATTTATTCAAAATTCTAACTTACAATGCGAAAGTGTTGTTGCGACCCATTAGTTGTGATTTGCTACAACATTCAATAACAAAATTATTATTACTAGAGCATATCATTATGCATTCTGAATTTTGAGATTTTTTCACGACCTCCAACAGGCAATCTTCTTACAGTACCAACGGTGAATGACATTACCTCAAGCTATAATAGAAAATTTATTGAAATACCTGTTATATTTTAAGAGTTACAATATTTTTCCTAATAGACTGGCTGGAAGACATCGTATTCGCACCAACTAGAAATGTTGTCTAAGTCATCCTACATGCTATTACAGTCAATTAAGGCGACACCCTCCCATACTCCACAGTGTCAGCAGAGCCTCAAATTACAAGTTATTCTATCCATCAGATGGTTATGTAGATAGAAAATAATAGCGGTCCTATCACACTCACCTGTGGCACGCCTGACGATATACTCGCCGTCGATAACAACGGACTGCGTTCTATTACTTAGGCAGTCTTCCAGCCAGTCTATTAGGCAAAATATTGTAATTCATAAACTATAACAGATATTTAAATAAATGTTCTTAGCCGCGGCGGAGTGGCCAAGCGTATTGAGGCACTACGCTCCGATGTGCGACGCCGCCCCCGTCGGGGGTTCGAATCCCCCTCTGGCATGGATGCTTGTGGCGTCTTTAGTATAAGGTAGTTCGTAAGAAGTTTATAAGTTTAGGGACTGATGACCCCGCAGCTCCATATGCCTGGCTGGCCAAGAGTGTTCTCTAAACCGTCACCAATGAAAGGTGTTGCCTGTGAGCGGAACACAGTGTGTTTTTACACAGTGTTACAATTAGTTTTCAACAGATGTTCAGCTTGGTCAGACAGGCGTATGGAGCTTCTTACAAAGAAGAAGCGCTATCAAATTGACGAAAGTTGCTTGATTATTTTCCTAGCTTGGAACAAAGTGACTACTCTAAATTACAGGCTACTGTGCACCTGGGATAAAACAACTGGTGGCCACAATGATACCTAAAGGCTTATATTTTATAGCATTCTTCTACACATTTCTTAAATTGTTCTGTATCTTATACTAGCTTATATGCCCGTACTTCGCAACGGTTGTTAAAGAAGGGCCTGTGCGTATCATGGTTTTTTAGGGTCCCGGACCTCAGTCAGATTTAAACATCTGCAAACCGTGAGTTTCCCGGGTATTTATTTATTTCACACTCTCGTAGTCCATCTCCCCTTTTCTCCTGTCTCTGCATTCAACTCTGTTCGTTTCCACCTTTCCCTCCCTCACCAAAGTTTTTTACAAGGTTACCCTCTGTCATGTACCATACCAACATTTATCTACTCAGTGACCTTCCTCTTAGTTTAAAGGTCATGTGTGCATAAATTAATCGTGATCGAAGCAAAACTATGCATCATTCAACAACCGAAATTTTATACAGACAGTGACATTCCTCTTGTCTTTCAAGTCAGATATGAAATTTTTTTTCAATATCGGAAAAAAACTATAGATTTTCATGCAATAAAACAGGGTCATATTGAAAAACGCACTTTTTTCTCAAATTTTCCAGTTTTAATGCATACAACCCTTGTTCTGAGAATAATGAAAACAACCCAAATAGATCTGTGAAATCGTTCGAGCTGTTCTCAAGTTTTGGCGCGACCAAGGTATATAGGGATACATTTTTATGTTGCAAGATACCCTCCTCCATGCAGTGCATGAAACTTTAGGTAGACGCTGACCTTCCTCTGGTATTGAAGGTCAAGAGTGCAAAATTCCGTGAAGATCGGAATGAAACTGTAGATTTCGTCAATCTGTAGTAAAAGTATCCTCTCCCTTGCACATTAATTTTGTCCTATCGCAAAATACTTTCTCAGCTGACATCTTCTACCTTTAAACTACATACCGGCAAAATTTCAGCCTCATAGGTGCATTAGTGTTTAGTCAGTGAGTGAGTGAGTGCGTGACTGACATTTCAGTTTTATGTATATACAGCACAATACCTCCTGAATTGTGTGTCCTACAAAAAATTATTTACCAGATTCGTACAGCTGAATATTAGAAAACTGACTACGAAACGTGTTTTTAATGGAGTTGGTAGTAAAGTGTAGTAAATTACAACCTCATGCTTATTACGGCGAATTTTCATGCATTTCAAGTTCTTTGGCGTAATAGCAGCTGAACTATATGTCGTAATATGATATTATTTCGAAGGCACATCCAGTGGCGTATACGTAAAAAAACTACAAAATACGTCGCGAACATAGTTGGAAAGACGCATAAATCAAAACGTCATGCCTGATGAGGCGGTTTTTCATTATGATAATTGTTTGTGACTGCATTTCTCATGAACTGCGTGTCGTACTGTGATAAAATTTTGAACTTACGTTCAGTGGCATGTGTGTATACTGTCAGATTTCTCACGAACACAATTAATAGTGTACGAGCAATAAATTGTATCGTTATGCTAAATGCCGGATTTCTAGTGCATGAACGCCGAAAAATTAGTAAGCGAGAAACTTTTTTCCTTTCATAGTTTTGCTGGCGTTGTCAGCGAGAAAAAGTTTCGTAAAGGTTTGAAATTATGTTTAAAGTTTGTTGCAAGTCACTAATTTCTCTCCTTCTCAAATAGTGGACTGATAAAGATACACTATCACTTGCCGCAAGACGGGGAAGTTTTAGTTGTTTATTACGTCATATCGCCTGAACTACTGGCCCTATCGCAAAATCCTTTCTTAGATGACGTCTTCTACCTATACATTCCTGCCGAATTTCAGCTTCATAGGTGAAGTAGTTTTCCAGATTTCGTGTTTAGTCAGTGCGTGAGTGAGTGAGTGAGTGAATGAATGAGTGTGTGAATGAATATCCTTTCGCTTTTATATAGATAGGGATAGAAATTTTTGTCTTTGTAATTTTATAAATTTTCCTTATTGTAGAGCACTTCAGAATGACAGCAAAGTATGTCGAAACAGGTTGAGCATTATACAGGGCGTTATAAAAAGGTACGGCCAAACTTTGAGGAAACATTCCTCACACACAAAGAAAGTAAATATATTATGTGGACATGTGTCCGGAAACGCTTAATTTCCATGTTAGAGCTCATTTTAGTATTTCTCTTTAAATTTAAATTGAAATAATTTAAGCAAACAATTGTCAAGTTACACAAATGTTTCGTTAGTATGTACTGTACTTCCTCGATTCACGTCATCAACACAGATTTTCTGTGAATATTTGGGCAGGAATTGTTGGTGATGTCTTGATTGGGCCTCATGTTCTTCTACCCATGCTCACTTTGGCACGTTATCATGATTTCATACGGGATACTCTACCTGTGCTACTAGAACATGTGCCTTTACAAGTACGACACAACATGTGGTTCATGCAAGATGGAGCTCTTGCACATTTCAGTCGATGTGTTCGTACGCTTAACAACAGATTCGGTGACCGATGGATTGGTAGAGGCGGACCAATTCCATGGCCTCCACGCTCTCCTGACCTCAACCCTCTTGACTTTTATTTATGGAGGCATTCGAAAGCTCTTGTCTACACAACCCCGGTACCAAATGTAGAGACTCTTCGTGCTCGTATTGTGGACGGCTGTGCTACAATACGCCATTCTCCAGGGCTGCATCAGAGCATCAGGTATTCCATGCGACGGAGGGTGGATGCATGTATCCTCGCTAACTGAGGACATTTTGAACATTTCCTGTAACAAAGTGTTTGAAGTCATGCTGGTACGTTCTGTTGCTGTGTGTTTCCATTCCATGATTAATGTGATTTTAAAAGAACTAATAAAAGGAGCTCTAACGTGGAACTTAATCGTTTCCGGACACATGCCCACATATCATATTTTCTTTATTTGCGTGTGACGAATGTTTCCTGAAAGTTTGGCGGTACCTTTTTATAACACCCTGTATATGAAGTATTGAAATAGTAAAAACAAATTACAATAAGCAACTGTGGCTTGGAATACATTTATATTGCCGCGACAGAGTAGCCCAGCGCATTGTGGCGCTATGATCCGGTGCGCGAGGCCATTTCCCGTCGGGGATTCGAATACTTTCTTGGGCATAGATGTTCGTGTTGTCTTTAGTATGTTAGTTTATAAGTAGTTTGTAAGTTTAGGTACTGATGACCCCACAGTTAAGTCCCATAAGCTTAGCAAATATTAGAACTTTTTTTCTTTTGTATTCCCTATCACATAAATAAATATTCTATTACAGCTTGAGTTAATGTCATTCAGTGTTAGTACAAAATCGCAACTCCCTCCTCTTTGTGGATCAAGAGTAATGTGCACCGAAAGCAAGGTATGAAAATTCAGTCTATCCACGACCAGGCCCCATTACCGGAGAAGTCTGAAGAGCAATATGGCACAGAGCCACAACTCAGAAGATTGGGCCGCCATAGTTAGCTACCGCTAGGCTCGACAGTTATGTAATTGAATGAATAAGAGTTCGCGACATTTCTGAAATCGATTCAGCGTCGCTGCCACGGCATACACGTGTCGCCATCGGCTGCCGCTAATGGCTGTGTGGACGGACAGTGAGCGGCGGCAAGTTCCGACGGCAATCACGTTAAAAGCCAGCGTCCTGCAGACGGACACGGGGCGGCGGCCACGGCGGTGGGCGGCGGAGAAGACGACACTTGTTCAGTGGGCGGCGTCTGCTGCCGTGAACTCACTCCCACGCTCACAGGCGGTTTCCGCTAATGGCGTATTAGGGGAGGGAGTCCCTGCCTTAAAACTCTTGCAATGTGGTGGGAGTAGGTTCTTTCTTACTCAACTTCAGGCAAGTGTTTCGTCATCCCGGAGTACCGCTTGCAACACTTCCAAGTCTAGCTACTTTGTAATAATTTCAATGCAATAATCGGTTACGGCGGGATAAAGCAGGAGAAAAAGATGGGGTGATTATTTAAAGTTCGAGAAAGTTAATTATTTAAAAGTGAATACGACATTTTCAACTTTTTGCCTTCATTCACCGTCGGTCCTTTTATCAAGACACATCGTTCCAATGTCCTTATTTGTGATAGAAAAAATGCACCGCACTTGAGGGGCCGTATTGCTTCCTCCCTTATTATTATTATTATTATTATTATTATTATTATTATTATTAGTGTGGAATTTTTTTTCAGCAGTTGTAAAAATATATTTACTTATTCGCAGATCTAGATTTCGACCACTGTGTGGTAATTATCAATGCTTAAAGACAGTAAAAATACTTAAAACATCTCGACCTCCATGTCGGAGGTACGAACGCCACCTCCAACATGGAGGTCGAGATGTTTTAAGTATTTTAATTTAAATTGGATTCCATTATCTGGATGGGTGTGCTCGACGGCCACAAAATCACTTTTATCAATAATGAAAGGAGCAGCATTAGCCATAAAATCTTTTGCTTTATTTAGGCAAATCGATTTCGGTTTCCAAGAAACCATCTTCAGTGCTGTCATCAAGTTCAAAACAGCATATTAGTAAAATGTATAGTGACATTTACGTCTAACAAATGCATTGACATAGTTAGATTCATGTGATACTATCTGGTGTCATACAAAGTCAGACAACAAGTTTGACTTTGTATGACACCAGATAGTATGACATGTACCTAAGTATGTCAATGGATTTGTTAGACGTAAATGTCACTATACACATTACTAATATGCTGTTTTGAACTTGCTGACAGCACTGAAGATGGTTTCTTCGAAAACCGAAATCGATTTGCCTAAATAAAGCAAAAGATTTTACGGCTAATGCTGCTCCTTTCATTTTTGATAAAAGTATTTTAATTGTTTTTAAGCATTGATAATTACCACACAGTGGTCGAATTCTAGATCTTCGAATAAATAAATATAATTTTACGACTGATTGCTGAATAAAAAAATTCCTCAAGTCAAATATAGTCGTGGAGCACAAATTCCACTATGGAATCAAGCCTAATTATTATTTTTTGAAATGTCTTCGGTAGCAATATACCTTATTTTACCGTTACGCTTTTCGACACATCATCATCAGATCTGTGGCACAAATAATAGAAGTACATTATATTTCGGATGTTTACAGTTTTAAATCACAAGGAGAACAAACACATTATATGCAAAATATACTTACAACTTTTTTTACAAACTTTTTATGCATATAATGTGATTGTCCTTCTTGTGAGTATTGTGATTTCAAACTGTAAACATCCGAAATGTAATGTACTTCTGTTATTTGTGCCACAGATCTGATGATGATGCGTCGAAAGGCGTAATGGTAGAATAAAGTATATTCGACCAAAGATATTAAATATATATATATATATATATATATATATATATATATATATATATATATATATATATATGCATTCCAACGTACGGTCGTTTGTACCTAAAATGGATGGAAGGTTTATGAACCATTGAAAAAATTTCGGAATGCCACTTGCTTTTCTTGTTTTATTTATAATTCACTGTTCCGTTACAGTAAGCCACAACTGTGTATTTAAGTTTGACAAACGTTTAGCAATATAATTTTTTTAACGAAACCAGCGCGTGATTCCTGCAGACTCTTATAAGTTAACTGTCCGAGGCTCTTAACTCGACTGACTGCGGCAGGTGTAACACTCCTCGCCAAAGGAACATTCTGGAGTGTTACGCCTGTAATCTTCATATTTAACTTACATTAAAATAATTTTTTAAACAACAGAAACAGAGCTTTCTACAAGATTATGAGACTGTACGAAGAGACATATTTAAATTAATCATAGTATATCAAATATTAATAAAACTGCTGGACGGTTTTGGCGGGCTGATACTCCTTGTAGGAGCCAATCAGATTTTACAGGGAAATATCGGCGTAGTAATCCCACGGGATACTTCTGCACCAGATCATATAATCTATTTTTTTACTCATACTAAATTTTACGCAATGCTCTTCGAACACAACAAAGAGATCTTACAGAATAAAAATATGCAAGAGAAAGTAAATGGCTACATATCAATCCCTTGTAATAAAACTATGAAAATGGCAACAGGCCACTCGAGCGGCGAATAATTAAGATCGATGTTGAGAATCAAAGTTTTTGTAGAAATTTTGTATTCTTGAAGGTCTCGTGTTCTAGGTAGTTAATTCTCACTTTCAAGGTCTCGATTTTGTAAAAGGTTGTGATGGAATTCTTCAGCACTCAGGTGTGTTGTCACTCAAATTTATTTCCAACTAGCAGAAAGCCGGTGTCGCCCGGGTACTTATTTATTTCATAGTTAGTCCATCTGTCTTTCCCTTTTCTCTCTCTGTCCACCTTCTCTTTCCTTCTCTCTCTGTGCATCCCCTTCTCTCCTCTTACGTTCTCTTTCTATCTGTACATCTTCTTTTACCTGTTGTTCACCATCTCCCATCTGTCATTTTCCTCCTCTACCCTCTCCCTGTCCGTCTCCTTCCTCCCCTTTCTGTCCATTTCCTCCTCCACCTACTCCTCTCCCTCCTATATACGAAAACAAACATATATAAGCAAAGTTTCATGGTCACTGGTCAAACGGTGTCAAAGTCGCAAGGTACCCTCCGCCCTGGTGAATTTACTGAATTTCATATTCAGTCAAGCAATTTGGATGCTTGTCGTAACGTACCGTCCGCCATGCACCTACGAAGGCCTGCGAATGGTAGCCCATGTATTAATTCGGGGTATAAGTTATCTACATTCCACATTTCATTCAATTCCGTCTAGCCGGGTCAGCGTGAAGAGTAATAAGCTTGTTAACTCAGTGTAAGGTACCCTCCGCTATGGACCATACGGTGGTAGGACATGCATTAATCAGGGTATAACCTATGTGTGTTCCAAATTTCATTCATATCCGTTTAGCGATTTCAGCGTGAAGACGTAAGAAAATGTTCAAATGTTTGTAAAGTCTATGGGACTTAACTACAGGGTCATCAGTCCCTAAACTTACAAACTACTTATGAACTAGCTAATCCTAAGGACGGCACAAATATCCATGCCCGAAGGGGGATTCGAACCCCCGACCGTAGTGGCCGTGCAGACCGTGACTGGAGCGCCTCAGTCCCCTCGGCCACCGCGGCCGGCGAAGACGTAAGAAACGAATTAACTAATTGTAAAGCGCCCTCTACCGTGCACCATAGGAAGTTAACTTCTATACGCCTATAAACTACGTGCAAGTGCAGGTAATGAGTTGACAAAGTTTTATCGCATTCGGATGTACTGATTGCCGCGTATAAAAACAGACAAACATTAATTTTTATATACTAGATCACAGGTAATGAAACCAATACATGTCCGCCACATTTTACAAACACACTACCAGAGTGGTAATTCCTTAGATCAAGTTCTTTGACACAAACACCAAAGTTAACAGACATAACTTCACACAAGCTTGACTGACACTAGACTGAACTCAGAGAACTTGTCGAAATCTCTTTCTTAAGAATGCCCAAAATTGGACGTAGTATCTCTGAGATTTTCACCTACTAGTTAAATGTCATAACTCATACTTAAAATTTTAAGATGGGCATTGCTTGTACAGATAAACAGTATCACATAAGCAAAAGCATAAAAAGTGCACTGAAAATTGTGTGTTGAAAAGCGTGAATCGACGTTTCGTGGACGTGTTTGTTTTGAATCTTTTGGTGGGTTTTCAAATATGAAATAAAGTGGAAATATACGTGTGAAATTTCTTTAAATGACAATTGAACCGGCATCTATCCATCTTCAATCGAGTAGTGAGATAATATAGTACACGTTCTTGTATAGTAGTAAGCAGATCTCAAAAGGTACGTGTCAGCATATTTACATCATTTGTATACAATTTACAAGTGTTTTCCTATATATTTTATACCTACAATATGTTTATATTGTCTGACCAGCATTATGAAGCAGGTTACATAGTGAAACACGTTGTCTTTACAATTCCTGACAATCCATAAACATTTAAAATTAGATTGCACAAGTATCGCAAAAAGTGTTACAAGATCAAGAAACAGATGTTCTGTTCGTTTATAATCTGATAAGGTTTACGTCAGGTCATAGTAGACGTCACATACTGCATTATACGCTGACGTAACGACGCTTCACCAAAGAAGAAGAGCATGCGTAATTCAGAAGTAGAATATCCTTGCAATATCAAAGTAACTTAAATCACTTACCAAAAGAAAGTATCCCTTTCCAGCGTGTATACCAGCTTCATTTCTTTCAGAATGTTGTAATGCAATAGCTCCATACCTACGTATCATATACAAGCCGCGGTGGAGTAGCCGAGCGGTCTGAAGCGTCTCGCTGCGGAGCGCGCGGTTGCTCGCCGTGGAGCTTCGAGTCCTCCTTGGGGCATGGATGTGTGTGTTTGTCCTTAGGTTAGTTTACTTAGGTTTAAGTAGTTTGTAAGCTACGGACTGATGGCCACGCAGTTCGGTCCGATAGATTTACAAACATTAGAACAACATGATATACAACAGCTGAGCGAAAGACACGCACCCAAACACAGAAAAAAGCGCAGGTCACTTCAATATTCAAGAAAATTAATAGGAGGGATCCCCAAAATTACAGGTTTTGTATCAATGACCTCGGTTTGTAGCGGGACGTCCGAAAATTGATATTGACCCGTAGTGAATTCGGAATGTATCGTTCTTGTGAAACACGTCCGGCTCTTTACTCACATGAAGACTGCTGTCGACAAGGGATATCAAATCGACCCCATATATATAAATTTCCAGAAGGCGTTTGACACTGTACCTGACAAGCGTCTTCTAATCAAATTGCTTTCTTATGTAGTATGACCGCATTTGTGCTGTTGGATTCGCGATTTTCTGTCGGAAAGGACACAGTACGTAGTAAATGACGAAGAATCATCGAGTAAAACGGAAGTGGTATGTGGCGATCAGGTCAGTGTGATAGGTCCGCCACTGTACCTTTATAAATGATTTATCAGACAATCTAAACAGCTCTCTTAGACTTCCCAGATGATGCTGTTGCTTATCGGTTAGTAAAGTCACCAGAAGAAATTGCTAACTTATTTAAATGTTTGCATGGTGTGAAGATAATATAATCGTTAAAAGACCTGCGTTCATTCACACGAGAAATAAGTCAAATCTGCAAGTCGTAACTTCAACTAAATACCTAGGAACTACGATTACGAACAACTTTAATTGGAAAGAACACACAGAAAATATCTTTGCGAATGCGAACTAGAGAATACGTTTCATTGGCAGAGAACTTAGAAAATACAATAGTTCTACTAAATAAACTGCCTACAATACACTTGCGGATCCTAATTTGAAGTATTCAGAGCATTGTTGGACTCGCAGCAATTGTGACTAACAGGGGATATACAGAAACTTCGGAGAATGGCAACTCGTTTTGTATAATCGCGATGTAGATGTATATTCATACAGTAGAGCTGCGTGTCCTCGGAAAAAGTAACGGCTATAGTTTCCCCTTGCTTCCAGTCGTTTGCAGTAACTGTATGGCAAATCCACATGAGCTGGATTAGTTAATCATTCAGAGTGTTACCCCTGTAACTACTGTAAAGGCTGCTGCTCCTCTTCAGAAACCACACGTTTGTCTGCCCTCTCCACAGATATCCGTCCGCAGCGGTTGCACCTACGGTACGGCTATCTGTATCGTTGAGGCACGCAAGTCACCCCACCTCGGCAATGTCTGTGGTTTATGGGGGTGGACACAAAAAAGATTAAATAATTATGAGATTGCAATAAAAAAAAGTTCAAATGTTTGTATAGCTTATGGGACTAAACTACTGGGTCATCAGTCCCTAAACTTACAAACTAGCTAATACTAAGGACGGCACAAATATCCATGCTCGAGGGGGGATTCGAACCCCCGATCGTAGTGGCCGTGCAGACCATGACTGGAGCGCCTCAGTCCCCTCGGCCACCGCGGCCGGAGATTGCAATCACTGGAAACAATTACTATTATAAAATATATGGGAGTGATCTGAAGCGTAGAGACGACGTAAGAAGAATCGTGCGCAAAATAGATGCCAAACCGAATATGACTGGAAATATGATGAGACAGTGTAGTCCACCAACAAAGGAAATAGCTTGCAAACCACTCGTTCCAGCTACTCTTGAATGCTAATAATAATCCGTACGAGGTCTGGGTAATGGAGCAAATAGAGAAGAGCCAAAATCGGAGCATCATGCTTTGTTACAGGTTTATTTGGTTCGCGCGAAGTAATGGGCAAATTCGGTGGATATTGCAGGCGAGAGGTTCTACAGCACGATATGGGTTCTGTCAAAGTTCCAAGTACGTACGTTTGCAGAAATGTCAACCAATACGTGGCTTACATCTATGTAAACTTATCTCTCTTGAAAAACAACGATAATTAAATTAGGGAGATCAAAAACAACATATGAGTTCTGATTTTTCGGTCGAACCAGGAAACAAGACAAGGAGAAAGTGGCATTGGTACACGAAGTACCCTCCGCCACACCACTTGAGATGGCTTGCAAAGTATAGATGTGGAAACGTTAGTGGTTCCCTTCTCCTAACAGCACAAACATCGTTTATCGTGTAATATTTTCGGAACATGGTCATTTAATAATATGATGCTTCAAGAACAATGTATCGCAACATCGTCGGAAAAATAGAGAAAATAACCCCATTCGTAAAAGAAGAAGAAAAAGGAAACTTCAAATAGCAGTGCAGTGTCGTCGAAGGCATCTGAAGCTTCAGATTTTTCACTTAACAGTTGTACACCAGTCACTTAAAGGCAGCCACATGAAAACCCAACCTTCTTCCCTCACTTCTGAAAAACTTTGACTTTCATGAATGATTAGTAAAAAGGAAGCAAATGATGACAATATATTTCGACGAATAAAATAAGATAACCAATCCTCTCAGGCAACTTCTTTTTTATTTGTAAGGAGAATAACATAAACATTGGTTCAGTAATGGTTCCAGTTCTGTGTATAACGTGCTTGAAGTGGACACATGTCGGATGCACAAAAAGAGTACACGTTGTGTGTGCTCTATATTTCAACTAAATTTTCTGTTTCCCGCTGACGGAATAATATTTTTCTGTGTTTTAATGTTGTAATATTTCTTTACTTATCGAGTGCTGTACAAACAAACTATACACTGAAAATTATTTAAAATTTCATTAACCATTGTAAGAGATAGTAAATTGTTTGGTAGTCGAATATGGAAAATGCCATGTTATAATTTTTAGAAGGTATTAGCGGAAAGCAAATATTGACAACCCCAAATAAAGATTGCAGTTGATCCCAACGCAAGCTAGAACTCAGCGAAACTCAATGATAAGTATAACATACCATAGTTTTAAATAAAAACAGTAATATTATACAAATTATTATAGAAATATTAATAACGAATATTCAATCGTAATAGCAAACAAAATAATATCTACTTAAATACATGAAATATTTACATAAACATGAATTTTGCTATAATTAATTAAAGATTACTATATCTTTAAAATAAAATAATTACCTCCATATGAAATATATTCACAAAATGCTTGTCTCATCGCTTTACAATTAATGTGACTGCTATGCACGCAACAGAAATTTTCAGTCCATGACTGATGAGAAAAAAAAACTTGTAAAAGAAGAAATTTACATATTTCTACTGAAATTGTAAGAGGATTTTTAGGTTTGCCGATTGTGTTACCTAAAAGTCCAGCGTTTGTAAAACTAGCGAAAACATGTACGTAAGCGACAGGTTACAACTACCTGTTGTTATATTTAATATGCAACCAAGGTGCTGTATGAAATCCAAAATGATACTTATCGTAATTGTTGATTCTCTTAATGAATTTGGAACTTGAATCAGGCTGTAAAACTGTGAAGCGAATAAAGTTTATTTTTGTTGTCCAATTTCCAGTAATTTCCTGAATAAAAATCAATCATAGCCATAAAAGCTGGTCAACTGCGTTTAAATAGAAATAATTTCTGTACATATCCACTCGAAATACGTTTCTCAAACGTTCTGTAGTTCTCTGCATATTCGTAAGATTTACAATAAATTCCAAAGCTCTAGTACTTCACGAGGTACACTGTTGTTACTCTATAGGTTCGCCGGACGTAAGCTGTATTATTCCATCGGAAAAGCTGTGCACGTGAGGCTTTGATTGTATCTGGTCACAACTGGTATATCTGACAACACGTCGCAGTATAATAACAAGTGACGTCGAAAAGAATCCAACCAGTGGTAACCGGGAACGATAAAGCGCTAGTTGCTCCACGATTACGTTTCATAATCAGTATTACACTGATAGCGGAAAAGATACCGAGGGGGCGGACAAAACTGTACTGATTACTATCACTGTTAGACGCCTGTATCTGCAATGCAGCACTTGTCACTAGATAGCAGTCCATAACAGTTACCATCGCCAGGCAACATGCGCGGTTGCATCACTAGCAGCAGTTCTGTAATCGTTGCTCTGTTTACGCCCATAACATCGGAGGCTGATGCAAGCCGCAACCAATGTCTCGCAGTTCCTGTAACTCAAGGCCATATGCCTTCAAGACATATAACGCGGGTAACATTTTACGACGCTTCTCGCCGGGCTCCAGTGCTTATGTTGGCAACAAATGAACAATGAAGTGAAGAATGGCGCTAATATTTTTCGTAAATGTTATTGCTGCTCGTTTCACTCGCAGCAAAATTGATACTGTACCTGCTCTATGGTTAACAGTTTCTTGTTCAGAAAAGAAATTGTTTTAATTGAAGTTGTCACGAAAAAACATTTATTGGGCATCTGAGTTGCCGTCATTATTATTGTTGCTGTAGCCGCTTCTTAGCATCATATTAAAATAAATTAAAAAATAACGGCTTGCACTTAATACACTTTAATCACGTCAATACTAGAACATACAATTTCTTCTCCTTTCCTAAGCTGAGCCGTCCGAATATCTACACTGATGCTATTTGCATTAAGAAAATCTGCTCCTAAAATATGCTCTGACATTTCAGCTATAACAAATGTCCATTTAAAAACTGCATTAAATCCTAGGTCCAATTCTCTGACACAACTGTCATACGTTTGTATCGGCTGTTTGTTTGCTGCTGTGAGACAAATCAACGGATGTTCCCTACTTGTTCTACTCGACTGCACAGGTATGGTACTTACATCAGATCCAGTATCTACAAGATAATAACATGAGGTATTTACATCCTGAACGTAGAGCCGTCTGGACAAAGTAAAATAGAAATGTCTGTACTTACAATTATTTCCATGTTACGCACGGAACGTACGTAATTGCAAGGAGGTGTACATTTAGCTGCTCGCTCACCAAACCTCCGGTGGTACCAACATAACTGGTCGATCTTCTCTTCTCCTCCATCTCGTACGCGTGTGTCCTTCGCCGTTATCTTCCAGTTTTCAAATTGTTTTTGTAGTCCATCTAATAGTTCCTTTAACTGTAGGAAATGAGATTTTGTCTCCGGTTTACGTTCTTTGCTGATTGCTGCTGCTTCAAAGTGATCCGTCATTTATATTGCTTCATCGACGCAAATGTATCCGTTGTCTTGATCGTTAATCGAAGAATTTGGATCATATCTTGACTGTCGCCTGCCGCTACAGCTGCTCTGACTGCCGAGGGAAGCTGTGACGCCCAAATGTAACGAATCGTAACATTTGATAGGTCTTCCTCTGTTACTATACTTCTTAACTGTCGCCAGAATTCTGACGGAGACCTGTCGCTGAGTTTGTCTATTAACAACTGCTTAAGGTGAGTATATTGTTGCGTCGCCGGAGGGCTTTTAATTGCGTCTTCAACTATTGTCGCAGCTCTGTAGTCCAAACCATTAACTGCTATCGCAAACTTCTCGTTATCGTCCGCAATCCCATTATGAACAACCGCTAGCTCTAACATGGAAAACCATAACTCCGGTTTGTCTGGAAGGAATTGCAGAGTGCGTACTTTCATGTGTGTTCTGAACCAATTCTTTTTATCTTCTCGGAAATTCGTTGGGGCGAATTACTCTGTTGTCGTCTCATCTCGTTACGCAAATCTTGCATTTGATTTCTTAACGTGTCTTGTAGCTGTGTTAAATCCAACACCTGGTTGCTAAGTTCCACTCTACGTTGCGGCGAATTTACATCCTCCCGCGTATTTTCTTCTTCTTGCGCGTGTTCGTCAGTCTCTGGGGTCACCACATTGTAGCCGCTTCTTAGCATCGTATTAAAATGAAATTAAAAATAACGGCTTGCACTTAATACACTTTAATCACGTCAATACTAGAACAAAGAATAGAAGACAATAAACAACAGAAATTATATCATCATCAAAGAGCAATTAAAGTTCAGCATTAATGATAATCTTTGCCGTCGTCCGTCTGCACTGTACGTCATTCAGCTTCATATTAATCTCGTTGTTCCCACAGTGCCAACATAACCACTGCTGCCCGGCGAGAAGCATCGTACAATCTAACCTATAACGCGTATCTACAGAACACGAAAAACGTCATCACGTAACGGCGAAAACGTTTTTTAATAATTGGGTCCTGTTATAATTTTAATAATAGTGGAAAAAGTACTTAAATGTCCTATAGCATAAAGCAAGTTGTTCCAGCAGGCTTCTCACAGAGCAGGAGCACACACGAGGGCTCACAACCACAGCTCGGAGCTGCGGTGGCGGGCGAAGCTGACGTCATGCACGCTACTAAAGCACTAGATACACCGAGCTGAACAACCCGCCATTTTGAATCCCAATGCGACGACAGTGTTGTATGCTTTGTGTAGTGCAGCGAAGTGAATCACCGAATAGTTTCTGATTTTACTGTTTCACAGTGTGGAATGATTGGTTCTGCAGCTGCAAATAATAGTAGACATGGTCGCTATAAGTTTCATTGGTTTCCTACAAACATAGATCGGCGTAAAAAAGTGGCTTGTAAATTCCAGGCACCAAGTATGAACGCCAAAATCAAGCAACAAACTGTGTAACGTTAAGAACCTTTTATTTATATTCGAAATAGTTATGCTCATACAGCGTTAATAATATTGGTCTAAACATGTAAGGAATAGTTTATTTAAAAAATTTTCAAATATTTGTAAATCTATGGAACTTAACTACTATGGTTATCAGTCCGTAGGCTTAAAGACGCCTTAGAACGCTCGGCCACTCCACTTATTTTACTTTTGCTACAAATTGTTAACATAACACGACAGACAGTGTGTTTAAAGTAGCTTGCGTATATGTAGGCCTAAGCTACACTGTGAACAGGATGCCTGGAAAAAAAAAAAAAAAAAAAAAAAAAAAAAAAAACTGAACTTAGCAAAGAATGGGAACAGGAAAGAAGTCGTACATGAAAGGCAACTTATCATGCAACATTCGCTTTATTTCAAAGTGTATGCTACCAGGGACACTTTATTTAGTCGTTATTTAACGAAACCAGGCGTTCAAAGTTTTGACGTAAAATCTTCTCTGAAATATGGTGTGTGTAAAACATGAGAGACATTAGAGGGGTGGGGGGGGGATACTGAAAGTACAGTATCGTAATTTTACATTATTCCGACCGTAGGTGGAAAATATTTAGAAGAGCAACATATTCCTTAATATGGACTGTAAGAGACTGTATCATATCTCAAAATATCCCTCTAATCACTAACTTTCAGTTGCTTGCCTCTTACAGTCAAATGTAACATTTTTTGTGTTAGGAAAGTATATTTAACGGCCGAGAAGCATATTAAAAGGCATAATGGTTCCCTAGTTTTTAAATGCTGACTTTCAACGTGGGATTCAAAATGGCGGATTGTTCTGCTTGTACTAGACAGTGCTCTACATGCTACTAAAGCACTAGATACACCGAGCTGAACAATCCGCCATTTTGAATTCCAATTCGACAACAGTTTTATATATTTCTGTTGTGCAGTGAAGTGAACAAGCGAATATTTTGTGATTTTATAATTTCACAGTGTGAAATGTTTGTTTGTGCATCTCCAAACTGCTCAAATAATAGCAGACATGGACGCTTTAAGTTTTATCGGTTTCGTTCAAACACTGATCGTCGTAGAAGGTGGCTCGTAAATTCCAGACGCGGAGTATGGACGCCAAAATCGATCATCTGTCTATAACGCTAAGAAAAAAACTTTTTTTTTAACATAACGCGAGGTACAGTGTTTTTAAAGTTACTTTTCTTGATTTTATTTCCACTAACAAAGGAATTATTATAAGGACTGTAAATTGTGTTTTAAGTGATGGATGTGTGCAGCTGGCTTTAACCAGCTAGCGGTTTTTACATTATATTATTTCACATTAGGACAGTGTTTAATTTAGATGTGACCTTCAACATGGGAATATGTAAGCTCAAAAAATTGAACTTCGCAAAGAATGGGGACAGGAAAGAAGTCGTACTTGAAAGGCATTAAATTCAACATTTCCTTTATTTCTAAGTGCATTCTACCACAGAGACTATATTTAGTCGTCATTTAACGAAACGAGACATTCAAAGTCATTAAACATATTTTTGACGCAAAATCTTCTCTGAAATATAATGTGTGTAAAATATGCGAATCATTAGCGGGGAGAACACGGGAAGTACAGTATCGCAGTTTAACATTATTCCCTAACTGTTTACGAATACAACTCTTACTTACCGTATACGTACATAGATGTACAATTTATAAACCATAAAATACGATAATTGTAACGTATTTTAACTGTATTTGGTAAATATTTAGAACGGCAACATATGCCTAAATGTGGAATGTAAATGAATGTATCATGTCTCTAATTACCAACTTTAAGTTGCTTGCCTCGTACAGTCAAAGGTAAAACAATAAATTTACTATGCTATAATGTTTTCTGTGTTAGAAAAGTATATTTAATGGCCTTAAGAGCCTTATTAAAAAGCGTAAGTGTTCCTTAGCCTTTAAATATGTACCTTGAACGTGGGATTCAAAATGGCGGATTGTTCTGCTTGTACTATAGAGTACTCTACATGCTAGTACTCTGCGGACATAAGTAAATAGATGCGCTCTTTTGGTTCTCGTCAATGTGTAGCTGGAATAACATCAAGAATATCTTGTTAGGAAAGCCCCATGTCTGCTTCTTTAGAAGAACTGTATCTCTTCACTGACAGAGACGAACATCCACACACAAAAGTCCTGTTTGCACGACAAAATAATAATAACAATAAATCAATCTACGCCGCGATGGAGTAGCTGAGCGGTCTAAAGCGTCACGCTGCGGAGCGCGCGGCTGCTCGCCGTGGAGGTTCGAGTCCTCCCTGTGGCATGGGTGTGTGTGTTTGTCCTTAGGTTAGTTTACCTAGGTTTCAGTAGTTTGTAAGCTACGGACTGACGACCACGCAGTTTTGTCCGATAGATTTACAAAAATTTGAACATTTTTCCAATCATGAAATCAAATCACCGATATTCAGGACCACCGAGTGTCTACATTAATATTAACACTTAAATTCAAGGTGTTGCATATCTGAAAATCTATTGTAATACTGTTTTATCCGTGTCTTGTGGAAATTTTGTGTGTTTAACAGACGCAGCAGACATTTTAGAAAGTGTCTGTGGCGTTTTTTGTGTCGAGGTTGGCTGCAGTGTCAACTTCTGTTAACATTTTTGCTTGTGTTTCGAGAAAACGGCAGATATTGCAGATTTTAATGTTTTGTTTTCAATATTAAGAGCCAGTTTTGGAAGGAGGAAAAAATGACACCAATTAAGACAGGTATGGAGAACCAATATAAGCACAAAAATTTGTTTATATTATCAAACATATATAACAAGTTTATGTATGTTGCATATCTGCTTTTATGGTAAACTAGCAGCATATGAATTTTTTTACTATTTTTCCCTTTGTTTGTACAACACAGAAAACACGAAAATAATTGTTTTTTAGAAATAAAAAAATGATCCATTTAAGGGTTAACAACGAAATACATATTATTGTCGCTTAGGATTGATCAGTTGCGTGTTTTTTCCATGGTGACAAATGGCAGTCTCGATTATAGCTATTTCAGAACCAATTGAGCCCGTAGCGGGAATTGGAGTGCGGCTGCAGTTTCTCGTGACGTCACAACACAGATGGCTGCTTCCCTAGCACATTCGATCGCTGCAGCCGTGTGCGCCATGTTAAAACAGCTCACGGCCGAGAAGAGGTGTCCCGTGAACAACTGAACTCTCCCTAGCTGACGGGCGCGCGCGAGTGAGCTGTTACAGATTGTCATAAAAGGTAGGAATGGACAACTCTCTCTGCTCGATTTAAATAAAAGAAACAACACATAAATTTAATGCCCAGTAAAAATCATTTCGAGAATTTAGTCTCCCTTCAGTTACGTGACTATTATTTATTGTGATGTCTAGTTTTGAGACACGTTCTAGGAACAAAAGCTGCGGAGAATTTGTCTCTAGACAAGTCTCCTTGTTGCCGCGAGACATTTTTCTGGTGTTGCGAGACAGTCGCGATACAGGTTGCCAGTCAAAGTGGGGAACATGATGCAATGTTGCGCGACATTTCGTAGTCTGTACGTGTTCCTTGGCTCGAGTGCGTCATTTTTCTCTCACCACAATGGAGACAACAACGTAAGTATGTGTAATCTTCTCGGGTTTGCAACCGGATACTAAAGTCAACTTGACACATCATTTCAGCGGCGCAACTGCCCGCCATCCTCAGGTGAGCTTGCTGATAGACAATCTCGCCGGAACGGTGTATCAGCAAGCTCACCTGAGGATGGCGGGCAGTTGCGCCGCTGAAATGTATCCGGCTGCAAACCCGAGAAGATTACACACAGTTATTACGCCGGGAAAACCTTTGTGGTAACAACGTAAGTAGTTGAGTACTTTAATCTTGTCCTTGTCTTTGAGATGTGGCACGTGGTGACCATAAAAACGGAAATTAAATATGGAATTTCTAGCCAAAACATGCCACATGTCACACCATGAAAAGAAGAAAAAAAATTGACTTCAAGGTAACAATTTAGGCACGAGTTTAGAAATTTTGTCAGAATGAGTCCTACCGACTTCGAAACCCACCCTCTAATGCTTCGAGAAAATATTTCGAAAGATAGTGTTATATTTAGGAAAACCATCCATTCTCATGAATATTAGGTATCACCCTGCAGTTCCCTTCAGTTTGCAATGAATCATTTCTCAGCTTGATGTACTCCAGTCGAGTGTAAAAAGAATCAGTTTCAAGAATTTTTCAAATATTATATGGAGCCAAAATTACATCGCTGAAAGGATTTAAAGGATTTGTAAATATTTTATTTTTAGAATGATTTCTTGTGTACAATTCATAAATTTCTTTAATTGATTAAAAAAACTGTATGGTTTGGTCCTCTTTGTTTCCTTCATTTTGGGAAGGAGGCTGACGATGTTGCAAAGACTTTAAGGGAGTAAAAAAATAAAAAAAAAATAAACAAATAAAAACTCTGAAGGCTACGTGAAGTATGGGATGGTGGAATTGCTAGAAGCGGGCTCAAATGGTCTGAATTGACCTCGGATAAAGTCCTATCTTACTACACATTGCAATTTTCAATTTTTAGAAGGTGTCTTCAAATTCATACTAGGTTAATGAAATTACGATGCTACTTTTACCGAAGTTTCTTATTATGTTAGCCGAGTAAACACAAAATGGACCACTCTTAAAAATTGCTACTGGTTTGTTCACATTCCATTACTGTTTTTGTTCAAAGGAACAGAATCCAGAGGATGATGAGATACTGTGAGGAAGCCGGGGAATAATCGTACGCAGCCAATATGGTAAGTAATCTTTATTTGTTTAACAATGTACATATACTATTTTTACTTGTACGTAATAAGTAAAGAGTTTTATTCTTCTTTCTCTTTGGCGCTGCTCCCCCACATGCACGGTCGGTTCTTTGATAACTCCGGATTTGGCGTGTGTTAATATTTACGGGGATGCCCTTCCTGTCGCCAACCCATGCCCCCGGATGTCAATGTGTACCCTAAATGTCGGCGTATAGTGTTACATGTGTGAAAGTGTAAAGTGTTACGAATTGTTTGCGAATAGTGTAACTTGGGAACCAGCCCGATATTCATCTAGGGGGATGTGGAAAACCGCCTAAAATACCACATCCAGGCTCGTCGGCACTCCGACCCCCTTCGTTAATTCGTCGGGTGGATTCGAACCGGTACGTCTCCTCATCTCGGAAAGCGTTAGACCACACGGCTAACCGAGAAAGTCTAGCAAGTAAAGAGTTTGTATGTCATAACTCAGAGGCGATCCGTTCAATCAATCTATTTTGGACAACAGAGAAGATCGCTTATAACCTTTATCTAAATTACCAGTTGATGAATGAAATGCAACATCTGAAGATTGGGGTGTAATCTGCCAAAACCGACAAGCTAAATAAAAATTATAAGCGATGTTTGCTGTTGTCCATAAAAGATTTTACCTTTTATGTATTTTAAAAGTAGTATTCCTATAATGTAGATTTTAATTTTATTGATATAAATCCATTATTGTCACTGGGAAGCAAAAAAAATGACAAAAATTGTTACACTGCCTCTTATATTATTTTGCGAATAATCGCTCCTCCTTGAGATAGAAAGTAATCTCTGAATTCATCTCGAATTTTCTGCGTATCGTTAGGTACTCGTACAGGTATGCTTTGCAAATTAATTACACCGTTTTGTGATTCAGATCTCCTCTGTCCCTCTATCATATTTCCGTCGATGTCTTCTAAATCAAACAATCCTGGAGAAATAAAAAACTTCTTTAACACAATCGTTGGCTTGGATAAGGTTTCATGACATGGGTGGATAATAAGCATCATCTGCTTCAAATCCATATGGAACAGGTGTAGATTTAGTAGGAAAATATTTATCGTGGGTGGATATTTAGTTTATTATGCATCATCTTATATGAAGATGTAAGTTTTGAAAAACAATCATCCGACATTAGCCACCTTGAAATCACACATTCATTTATATAAAGATATAAGTGGAATCATTTATTCCAAGGAGAACCTTACTGATGTTTCCTTTATAATTGAAATATATGCTGCCTGTATTTTCTGGGACCACTATCTATATATGTTTGCCGTATACATTCCCTGAACGTTGAGGAAAATTCCATCACCTTGCGAAATATGCTGCTATAGCTGCCAATGCAAAGTTACATTTCGGCATCTGAAATTGAAAATAAAGAGAGAGAATACATAAAATGAAAAGATACCTATCAAAACGCTCGAAACAGCTATTAAATAAAATTAGTTCAATAAAGTGTTCGTTTTTCCCTTGGAGGATTATAACAACAGAACGAAAGAGGGGCTATATGATAAAGGACTGTCCACTCTACAACAAGAAGAATTCAAAAGCCCTCCGATCCGCAACTGGAGGAAGAAAACAGATTAGGAGGTCGATATCGCAAAGGAAACAGTAAGCTGCATAAAATCTTTAACACGGGCCGATAGGAGCAGAAATGAATTTGCAGTTTACGGGGACATGTTGCTAACATAATAAGAAACTTCGGTAAAAGTAGCATCGTAATTTCATTAACCTAGTATGAATTTGAAGACACCTTCTAAAAATTGAAAATTGCAATGTGTAGTAAGATAGGACTTTATCCGAGGTCAATTCAGACCATTTGAGCCCGCTTCTAGCAATTCCACCATCCCATACTTCACGTAGCCTTCAGAGTTTTTATTTGTTTATTTTTTTTTTTATTTTTTTACTCCCTTAAAGTCTTTGCAACATCGTCAGCCTCCTTCCCAAAATGAAGGAAACAAAGAGGACCAAACCATACAGTTTTTTTAATCAATTAAAGAAATTTATGAATTGTACACAAGAAATCATTCTACAAATAAAATATTTACAAATCCTTTAAATCCTTTCAGCGATGTAATTTTGGCTCCATATAATATTTGAATAATTCTTGAAACTGATTCTTTTTACACTCGACTGGAGTACATCAAGCTGAGAAATGATTCATTGCAAACTGAAGAGAACTGCAGGGTGATACCTAATATTCATGAGAATGGATGGTTTTCCTGAATATAATACTATCTTTCGAAATATTTTCTCGAAGCATTAGAGGGTGGGTTTCAAGTCGGTAGGACTCATTCTGACAAAATTTCTAAAACCTATGCCATCTTCTGGCTTCAAGAAGATTCAAAGCTGTGGAAATCTACCAGAAAATAAATTTCTCCACCAGTACGGTTTAGGTTCACACTTTTCTCCCCAAAAAACACTAAATTATTTAAAAATAGGTAAACAGTTCAAGTAGCTAATTCTTCGGACATCTTAGGTACGGACGCGTGACTCAGTTGTGTCCTAGATCCATAATGATAAACAGGAGCCCGCTGCAGGGCTATGCATGTCACTGTAAGTCGGAGTTTGGGCAAGTTGAAATCTGTATCAGTTGGTACTGTGATTTGACGAGAAGTTCTCGATGTAACACTTGTCTATTGCTGGAACAATTCGAACGTTGTTTCTGTATGAAAAAAAAAGTACAACGAGCTGTAACTGATCTATGTTACTATCAACAGCAATAAAATAAAGAAAGGAATCAATCTGAGTGTTATTTAAACTAATGCATGAAACGTTCTACATCATCCTGTAGTCCAAGCAACAAAGATTAGTATACGTTACTCCTTGCCAGAAATGCTATCAGAATATCTACGTTGTTTTTAAATGTAAATTCTGCAAGATAACTTGATTATCAGTGGCGGCTGGTGATTCATATGACTGGGGGTTCACTTCTTTGAGTGTCGGATCTTTATAGTGTCGGCGCGTCGATGTTTCGGGCCCCCCCCACCCCAACCCCCCCCCCTCCCCCACACACACACGCTTCTACGTTGGGCGCCGGGAGAAAGACCTGCAGAATGTCTTACCTCGGCTTGTTTGCGCTGACGTCTACTCGAGCTGAGCCGTCAGCCTACCAAGCTTCTTTATTTCACACTTTAGTTCCAAGCTTAAAGCTGAGTAAATCATCTACATCTGCATGTAGTACTCTCAAAATCACATTTAAGTGCTTGGCAGAGGGTTCATCGAACCACCTTTATACTATTAATCTCCTATCTCATTCTCGAACAGCGCGCGGGAAGAAAGAACATCTGAATCTCTCCGTTCGAGCTCTGATTTCTCGTATTTTATTCTGATGATCATTTCTACGTATGTACGTGGGAGTCAACAATATATTTTCGCATTCGGAGGAGAATGTTGGCGATTGGAGTTTCGTAAGTAGACCACGCTGCAGCAATAACCGCCTTTGTTGTAATGATTTCCATCACAGGTTACGTATCATTTCAGTGACGCAGTCTCCGCTGTATCATGAACAATACCAAACGAGCTGCCCTTCTTTGGTTTCTTTCGATGTTCTCCGTCAAACCCACCTGATAAGGATCCCACACTGGGCAGCAATACTCCAAACAAGGATGGACAAGCGTAGTGTATGCAGTCTCTTTAGTAGTTCTGTTGCATCTTTTAAGCGTTCTGCCAATAAAATGCAGTCTCTGGTACGACTTTCCTACCACATTATCTACGTATTCTTTCAAGTTTAACTCTGATGTAATAGTAATTCCTAGGTATTCCATTGATTTATCTTGTAAACAACGTTTAACGGATTTCTTTTCGTACTCATGTGGACTTCTCATAATTTAGAGTCAATTGCCAATTTTTACACCAAACTGGTATATTATTTAGATCATCGTGCAGTTGGTTTTGATTTTCAGTTGACTTTACTAAACAATGACGCCGTCATCTGCAAACAACCTAAGAGACCTACTCAGGTTTTCCCCCAAATCGTTTATGTAGATAAGGAACATCAGAGAACCAATAACACTTTACTACAGAACGCCGGATATCACCTGTTTTAGTCGATGCCTTACCATCGATTACTACAAACTGTGTCCTCTCTGACAGAAAATTCCCTATCCAGTCACAAATCTGGGGCGATATTCCATAACCACGCAATTTGAAGAAAAGCCGTCTTTGAAGTGCTGTCTCAATAGCCTTCTCGAAACCTATAAATACGAAATCAATTTGAGAACCCTCGTCGATAGCACTCATCACTTCGTGTGAGTAAAGAGCTAGTTGTGTTTCGCATGAACGATATTTTCTAAATCCGTGTTGACCTCGGGGCAATAGATCATTCTGTTCGAGATAATTCACAATATTTGAATACAGGGTATGTTTCAGAACCCTGCTGCAAAATGACGTTAATGAAATAGACCTGTAATTTAGTGGTTATTCCTACTGCCTTTCTTGAATATTGGTGTGACCAGTACAACTTTCCAGTCTTTTGGTACAGATCCTTCTTTGAGTGAGCCGTTGGATATGGCTGTCAAGTAAGGAGCTATTGCGTCAGCATAATCACATAGAAATCTAGTGGGTAAACAGTCCGGACCAGAAGACTTGTTCTTGTTAAGTGATTTTAGTTGCTGCATTACTCCGACGATATCTACTTCTACGTTACTCATTCTGGCCTCTGTTCGTAATTCGAAATCTGGAATATTGGTTTCGTCTTCTCTTGTGAATGAATTTCGAAAAGCTGTGTTTAGTAACTCTGCTTTAGTAGCGCTATCATCGGCGGGATCGCTATTTGTATCACGTAGTGAGTGTATCGTTTGTGTTTTGCCTCTAGTATATTTTACATACGTCCGAAATGTCTTTAGGTTTCTCAGTCAGATTTCGAGAAAGAGTTTGGTTGTGGAATGTATTGTAAGCATTTCGCATTGAAGTCTTCGCTAAATTTCGAGATTCTGTGTAGTATCGCCAATCCTGGGGCTTTTGCGTTCGTTTAAACTTTACATGCCTTTTTCGTTGTTTTTGCAACAGTGTCCTGACATGATTTGTGTACCAAGGGGGATCACTTCCACTTTTATTAATTAATTTGGTATAAAACTGTCGATTGCTGTCGATACTACTTCATTGAATTGGATCCACAACTGGTCAAAACTTACGTTTAGGGTTTGGAATGAGTCGAAACTGTCTTTCAAGAAGCAATTTAGTGTATTACTATCTGCTTTTCTGAACAAATATACTTTTCGTCTTTTTTTGGTAACTTTGGGACTTTCGATATTCAGTCTCGCACCGACAGCCCTGTGTGCACAAATACCTGTATCCATTTTGATGCTCATTATGAGTTTGGGTTTATTTGTTGCAAAGAGATCAATTGCGGTGTGACATCAATTTACAATTCTAGCTGGCTCGTGAATTAATTGTTCGAAATAATTCTCAGAGAATGCATTGAGTACAATTTTGCCCCATGTTTTATGCGTAAATCCTGATTTGAACATTTAATTTTGCCAACAGATTTATGGTAAATTGATATCACCGGGTATGTGTTTACCATTTGATACAGTCGGGAAGCCGGTAAAAGGAACCAATTATTAACGATTTTCAGGTACAACCTCTACTCATAATAGCTCACAGGAACTATCAGCTTCAACGTCGCTACACGAAAGACTAGTTTCGATGGTGACAAACAGCCTCCACCTATTTTGTATAATCTATCCTTTCTGAACATGGTCAGATCTTTTGAAAGAACTTCGGCTGAACTTATTCCCGGCTTCAGCCAACTTTCACTGCATATAATGGAATGTGTTTCGGTGCTTTCTATTAACACTTGGAGCTCTGGTACTTTCCCGACACAGCTACGACATTTTACAACTGTTATACCGATAGTTCCTAGATCTACATTTCTCCTGTAATCGTCATGCAGCCTTTGAGGCAGCCCACTTGTTTTTTTCCCGAAGCGCTTTAGCCTAAAAAACCGCCCAGCCCACGCCACATATCCCCAGCTACCCGTGTAGCCGCTTTCTGCGTGTAATGGACTCTTGTCCAATTTAGCGAAACTAGAAAACCCACCACCCTTTGGCGCAAGTCGAGAAATCTGCAACCTACAAGGTCACAGAACCGCCTGAGATTCTGTACCACAGGAACGCAGTCGGTCCTGTCGACTATTTTGCAAATGGTCAGCTCTGACTTCAACTCGCAAGCAAGACTGGCAGTCTTTACTATCTCATATATCCGGTCAAATCTGGACAGAATCTCTTCCGACCCAAAGCCACACACGTCGTTGGTATCTACATGAGCAACCATCCGCAGTTGGCTGCACGCTGTTCCCTTCATGGAACGACTCCCCCCTGTATGCACATGGAGTGGTCATTAGCTTTCTTCCCCTCCTTACTGGTCAAATCCACAAGGCGCCCCATTATCCGCCTAACGTTTGAGCTCCATACTATTTCTTTGATAATAAACGCCAAGAACATATGAATATGCACGTGAACACTAAAACTCTGTACGCTACTTACACTGTGAAGTAACTGTAACAAAATGAATCTGTTACGATGAAGAGAAAAGGTACCTTCTGGTCACATAACAATGTAAGCAGCACCCCCTCCTAACCTTACATACGCGCAAAGGCTGCTCTCCCCCATATCTTTTCAAACAGAAGCTCTCGTGCGAAATTGTACTCATCGCATTCTCTGGAATTACTTCGAACAATTATTTCGGGAGCCAACTAGAATTGTAAATTGATGTCAAAACACACTTGAGCTTCTGTGAAGTATGGAAAGTAGGAGGCGAGGTACTGGCGGAAGTAAAATTGTGAGGCGGCATCGTGAGTCGTGTCGGATAGCACAGTCGGTAGTGCGCTTGCCCGCGAAAGGCAAAGGTCTCAGGTTCGAGTCCCGGTTCCGGCACACAATTTTAATCTGCCAGGAAGTTTCAGTTAAATAGTTGATACAACGAAGAGTATAAATGTCATTACCCTCAAAATCGCGATTATTTGCTAAAACGTCCAAAGATATGTGCCAAGTAACAATACAAAAGTCATTGTTGTTCCAGTATCTGGTAAAAAGAAGACTGCGTTTAAAATGAATTGCTTGTAGTCGGTCTCGAAGCGACTACTTTCGACGGCGCAGCGCGATGCCGCTCACCAGTCGGCTATTCTTGCTAACGTTTGTGAATTTTATTTAAACAAATCTGTAGGAAATGTCTGCAATCAATCGCAATTTCTCTTTTTTACTTTTCAGATCTCCCTAGGAACCGTCATGAGAATGCCCGAAATCTATGTAGCTGGCCGCAGTGGCCAAGCGGTCTGCGGCGCGCCAGTCACAGCCTGCACGGCCGCTACAGTCGGGGGTTCGAATCCCCCCTTGAGCGTGGACGTTTGTGTCGTTTAGTATAAGGTAGGTCATAAGTAGTTTTTTTAAGTTCCTTAAGCTTAACAAACATTTGAACATTTTGAATATGTGTAGATCTGGAAAATAAAAACTAAAATTGCGACTGAATGGTGAAATTCTCTGCAGATTTGTACAAAACAGTCGCAGGGCACCATCTCAAAAATGGAGTCAAACCTGATTGAAGAAATCAGCATTGTGAATTTACAAAAATGTTCAAATGTGTGTTTAAAATCTAATGGGACTTAACTACTAACGTCATCAGTCTCTAAGCTTACACACTACTCAACCTAAATTATTCTGAAGACTAATACACACCGATGCCCGTGGGAGGACTCGAACCTCCGCCGGGACCAGCCGCACAGTCCATGACTGCAGCGCCTTAGACTGATCGGCTAATCCCGCGCGGCAAGAACTTATAGTTAACGTAAATAAACATTTTTCAGTGGTCGTGAACAGATTATGTGTTCAACGGAAAACAAAATATAGTAAATAAATGTTGGCAAAGTGACTATGGGACTTAACTACGGGGTCATCAGTCCCTAAACTACTTATGAACTACTTACAACTAAGGACGGCACAAATATCCATGCCCGAGGGGGGATTCGAACCCCCGACCTTAGTGGCCGTGCAGACCGTGACTGGAGCGCCTCAGTCCCCTCGGGCACCGCGGCCGACCATGACAGCTTACAAAATACTGTATTACTTAATTTTTTAACAATATGACCAGCTTGTAACATATATGTGACTAGATGTTGGTGACACAGTGCACCGAAACCGGTCGTCATTTAATAAATTATTAATTTGCGATCTTGGATTTTCATTTTGAAAACTATAAAACGATCAGACCGCCTCCAAACCCGACTATGTCGGGTAATCTTAAAACTAAGAATGGTAGTTTATAAACACTTTTAATTATATTTTTTTATTTAACATTTTTCCTGGCGTTTGTCCGGAGGTTCACTGGACCAGTGAACACACAGATCGCGCCGCCACTGTTGATTATTAATAAGTAGGAGTGTCGTTATAGAGGGAACAGCCCGCGGTAAAGCAGTGCAGGCTCCTCAGTTCGTGTCAGCGCATTCGCGCGCCCCTGCGTTCGTTAGTTCTCTCGGAATCCGACGTATCGAGACGGCAGCGACGGCTGTGTTGACTCAGTGCGTCTTCGCCATTGTTGTCTTAGGCCAGGCTACGCGCTACGCGACCCAGATCGGCTGCAGCCGCGCGTAACCGGTCCGCGTCACTCCCAGCGTGCCACGGAAAATATTTGCCGCCTCATTAATTAGTTGCCACCCCACCCCGGCGCTCCTGCGGCGATAGGCTGCATCGGGGGCGCGAAAGCGAACACCTAGCTTCCTGGTCTCATGAAATTAACCTCGTTTCGCGCGCTCTCGAAAGCGAGCCTGGAATTAATGAGAGGCGCGGCTCGCTTCAGGAAGCTGAAACTTTGATGTCGCCGCCGCCGATGGGGTGCCTGTCGCAAAGCGGGGGGAGGTGAGGGTGAAGTGGCTTGTAGTCGGATTTTGTAGCCTGTGATGTGGCAGCCGGCGGCAGTAGGCCGCCATTTCTGGAGCAGACTGCATGTAGGCAAGTATGTCATGAGGTGGTGCTTGGCAGTATTTATGTCTATCCAGGTAGGGCACTGAGTAAGAGGGAGCCTTTTTAAGAAATTACTGGATCAAATCCGTAGGCCTCAAACGTCTGCCCTATTACAGTAAAAGAAAGCGGACTTAGAGATCGTGTGTTTATTATTCATTCGATGGTAGTTGTGAGGAAGTGGTAAGGTAGAGAAACTAATGTATTACGACAGTATCATGAGAATTGTCATTACTGGCTGAAGACATGATCTGAGGCGAAATTTAATTTTGCAGCAATTGACGCGAGGCCCAAGGAGCCTTAGCAATTTCCAAACTTCACCAAATGCAACTAAGGTACATGAAATTGCAGCAATAAAAATTTCTTCAAGTGTAATTTTATACAAAACAATATGGTGAATATACAATTTTCGACATTTAAAAATGTAGTTGCGAGGAAGTGGTAAGGTAGAAAAACAAGTTTATTACGACAGTATCATGAGAATTGTCATTACTGGCTGAAGACATGATCTGAGGCGAAATTTAATTTTGCAGCAATTGACGTGAGACCCATGGTGCCTTGACAATTACCAAACTTCACCAAATGCAACTAAGGTACATGAAATTGCAGCAATAAAAATTTCTTCAAGTGTAATTTTATACAAAACAATATGGTGAATATACAATGTTCGACATTTACAAATGTAGTTGTGAGATAGTGGTAAGGTAGAAAAACCAGTTTATTACGACAGTATCATGAGAATTGTCATTACTGGCTAAAGACAGGATCTGAGGAGAAATTTAATTTTGCAGCAATTGACGTGAGGCCCAAGGAGCCTTGGCAATTACCATACTTCACCAAATGCAGCTAAGGTACATGAAATTGCAGCGTAAAAATTTCTGCAAGTATAATTTCATACAAAACAGTGTGGTGAATATACAATGTTAGACATTTAAAAATAAAAAGAATAGTGTCTGTCGGAATTTACTATGTGTACCAGTCACTTCCTCCTCTATTCCTGTCGAGTATGGTTCGCCGAAAAACGATTTCCGATAAGCTTCAGTGAGCTCCCTGATCCATTCAATATTATCTTTCTAGTCGTTTCGCGAGATACACGTACGAGGAAGCAATGTACTGACTGACTCTTCCAGAGACGTATGCTCCAAGCCCCTACCACGCCGTAGCGGAGAAGCCAGGCAACTGTCCCCGAATTGAAGCAGCTGATCGCCGCCATTTGCAGGGAAGAATCCTAATACTGGGGTTGTGATTTGAAGTATATGAGACGCAACAAGAGCAACATGAAGCTTAAAATGAACGCACATTTGTTTAAAATCAATTACTGAGTATTGGAGTCTGTTTAAAAAGTATTATTAAATGAATGGAGTTTCGTAATTTCCGAAATACGTCTGCATAGACACACGAAATTCAAGAACGTAAGGCTCTTTTCTGACAAGGTGGAGCGATTTTGCATCGAGATATTTGCATAAGATGATTGTGTGAAACCTGTTAAGTAGTACAGGGTGCGTTTGTTATTTAATTTACGTAATTTTCTGTCAGGTCCTGTTAACTTTTTGCCGACTACTCTCTCTGTATTGCAACTTTTTTTGTATGGTACGATTTTGTCTACATTTCTGTCCATATTACATAGAATCTATCATTCAACTTACTCGAATCTGGATATGTATAATTGTAATAACCCATATAGGCCCTAACTTTAAATAGGAATTTCATTCACACGTTTTTTAAGAGAGAGTATCTCTTTTAAAGTGGTTCAGTATGCAACATTTGACCATTTATGAAGTACAGTCACCACCTGTTAAGTATCTAAAAGCAATTATGCGATCCACCTCTGCATCATACTTACATATGATTACAAAACTACCTACCTGTCATATACCTAGCTCTTCATTCAGCTCAGCTTAGTACATCAATCGCTTGTATTTTTAGTAATTTATATGCAAATACAATATAGCCTAAGTACTTGACATGCAGCAAAGTACTTTTCTCAGTTTTTGTCTTATTGAATACTACAGCCCTTCCCTATGTAGCTTCCAACTTTTATAACAGACAGATCATTAGATATAAGGTGCAAATATAGACATCAGGTTATGCTGCAGAACAATCTGCTATCACCTACATTTATCATTTGTATTAAATGGCACTGCAAACAAATTGTTACTGCCTATTTTAACCTACAACTTAGACACATTAAGATGTATTTTCACTTCTAAAACTTCTTGTAACAACCCAGTTTTAGTATTTTGACAATTACCCATTAAACCCCATCATCATTAACATTTCTCACTTAAAATGTGAAAAGCATGAAAATAAAACACTAGGACCACTAAAAAAGCCTCTGCAAAGACCTAAAGTATTAAGAGGACTCAAGACACACACCAACCCATGTTTTCAGTAACTTGCCTGAACACTTAAATCTCATGTAGTGAATGTCAAAATTAAAAGAACTTTGCTATGTGGCAACTTCTTGAACATCATTTAGTAAATCTTAAATTTATTATTTTGGTTATAGAATCAGCACTTTAATAAATGTAATACCTTTTCCTGTGTTACACTGAAATGTACATCTTTAATTGCATTGCACACATCATAGAAGGATGTGGGAGGAGTAAGGATGAAGGACTATCACACTACAGCCATTAACTGGCAAAATTAAGTTTACAGAATTTGATCTTTTACACATACATAAGGAAGACAATTACAGCTGTCTAGACTATTCATACAAAGCTGGTAAAATACAAGAGTTGAAATGATACAATAATACTGTTTTCAATTTTAAACTGTTTTATTTGTAACTAAAAAACAACACATTACACAAATCACTGATTCTGATATAAAATAGATTTTGTCAGTGTCTGTCTTATAACTCTTTTGTGCAATTTTGCATTGCATGTAGTTGCTATATGGTGACAACGAATAGTGACATACCTTCTTACAATAGTTTTTACAATAATATACATATGATTCTCTGGAAAAACATTTTCCACCAGATGATCCTTCATTTCAGGAAATAAGTCTTGCTGTATTACTATTGGCACAACATGTGACATTATTTCAATGAGTGTATTTGATTTCTGAATTATGTTATTTGATTTGACAACGCGCAGACGTATTACTTTTTCAGCTTCTCTGCAAACTGTAATTACTCCTGCAGAAGGCATAATTAAGCCACCACTGTTTTTCCTTCTTAACAAATCAGAGAACTTTACTATTTCTACACTAAACAAACTATGTACACAAGTACTACAATTTAATTTCTTTACCATTTGTTTTACAACAAATCCTGCAATGTATACAACAACATTACTAGTGTATTCTGTCAAGTTATTTGGCAATATAACATAATCATGGTCAGACACAGATTCTACATTTGTTTCATCAGTACAGTCATATCTTCTGCTGTTGCAAAACTCAACTGGGTCATATGAAACACGTTTATTTTTTCCAGTCCAAGGTAAAAGACATGTATTATCTTGACCCTGACAGTTAGCAGTTGCCTTAGGCCTAACCTCATTTGAAATGAGAAGGTTCCTATATGCTGCTCTAAACTGTAGGTAAGATGGATTGTTATTCCATCCTAACCTAGACCTAACCAGAGAAAAATACATTTCCAGATGATCCTGGCTGAATTTATACATTAACAAGTAGCTCATCTTCTTTTTCATGATCACATCATTATACAAGCCCTTAATTGTTTCACAGAGTGCTAATATGCCAAGTATAGCAGTCTTCCTATTACCTGTACATAATAGCTTCCCATTTGCATCTTTAAGGGATGTCAGATAACCTGCTACTCTCTCTAGGAAAGGCTCCCAAACACACTTATTGCTTTCCCGTATTGGTGCTTTGTATCCCTTAGCCAAAGGATTTTGGAATTGAACATGTCAAATATTTGGTCAAAAAGGAGACAAAAGTCTACTGTACCTTCACATCCCTGAAATTCCTCTAATTTTAAGTCACAGCACAAATATTGCAATGCACAACTAACTGAAGCACTTAATACCTGGACAGCTAACTTAACTTTCATTTTTTGTTGTCCATAATTGAGGTGCAATAATTTTAGTTTATTAGCAAGAGTAAGACCCTCCCTTTCTTGTGTATAGTGCAGCTTTTCTATATACTGCCAGGAGACTTTCCTCCCACTCCCATCAACTAAATTCTTGTATGTACCAAACATATTTCTTACTATCTTAATCATATGACAAGGATCTAAAATTATATAAACATTGTTACCTGTAACAGGATGAGCAAAATATGGTTTCATGTTGTCAACAGCAATATTTGCCCCCAACTCCTTTGCCATTGCGAAGTTAGTTGAAAGCCCATCACAAGTAACAGCTAACACACTGACATTTATGTCATGTAACAATGTAATGGCCATTTCAATAATTGTTTTCTTTTCCCAGGCAGAAACACCATCAGTTAAGAAGTATCCTATAGGGGTCTTCCAATGATCATTGACACCTACTGCCATTAGAACTAATGCTTCTTTGCATTCGACACCCTCTAGTCCTGATGTTGTTGGAACACACCCAAAATTAACATAGCCCACAAATTCACTGCCATCCCATTCAACACACTTTTTCATCGACATTTCATCAAACATCAATGCACAAAACACTTCACGAGATGATTCTGCAACTCTTGCCTTTATCATGTCAAAACTTTCTGAGGTAAATCCTGGTAAACCTTCAACACAATTGTACCATCTGCGTAGAGTACTTGCATGTGGTAGGGATAAATTAAATGTACTTCGAACATACCTGTAAGCAGCAGGTGAATAAAAGTTTAAGGTAATGGCAAAAGCTTTCAATCTTTCTGAATACTGCTGCGATCTGTTTTTGCTTCTGTCTAGTATTTCCAATAACATATCACTGTGAGTAGCGTTAATAAGCGAGATCACTTTTTCGTTTATTAAGTTTTTAGCTTTCAGGTCTTCTAAAATAGTTGCTAATTTACAAATCTTCTGTGTCTGTCTTTTACACTTTTTGTTTACACTATTTAACCTAGCTTTATATTGTACAATTTTTGCTTCTTTTCGTTCTTCAATTTTTTCAAACTTTTCCTTTATCTTACTGGGACTTGAAGGAAACGAATAATTGTGGTCTCCAATGTAAACAGAAACGGGCTCATTTTCACACACGTTTTCTGCTGTCGCAACATTTCTTGGCTTTGGAGATTTCCTTGCCTTGGTAACCTGGAAAAGAAACGCACTAAATTGTAGACACTGGCGGTATTTCCACATTTACACATAGGCGTATACTGCACTGCTTACATGACACTATACCTTTTTCAAATGAGGCGGAACCCCAAATATTGTCGGTACAGCGTCGTCCTTTAGCTGGCGTCTATTTACGTAATTTTCCATATAACAGTTTTCTTCAAAATGAAGAGAGCACAGTAAATGATTTGCTGTCGGTTGGAAGTTCTCTCTCCGAGTGGCAGCTATCCATTTCCGATTTAAATAATCATTTGTAAGAGGAAACCTAAACAAAAACAAACGCTCATGATGTATTTCTCCACGAAAATACTATATTGTATACATGTAATAGAAAGTAACAAGCAACTGAAAATGACTTACCTATGAAATGTAATATTATTTCCGTCTTCATCTTTGCTTCCATTCGTAATCGTACAATTAAACGCAGCACAGGAACGAACCATGTTCATGCACACTTTTCACTGTTTCCCTGCAAATGGCGGATTTTGTCACATTCAATGTGGGGACGCGACACTAGCGCCAGTGAGCGGTCTAGTTTTTATTTAGTAAGTCTATGGTATGCTCTCGGAATATTGACGGAAGCTCTTGCCATTATAAAGAGCGTTTCCTTTGTAGCGTCTGCCCCTGCAGTTTCCTAATCACCTCCTTCCCATAACATAGCGTCCTACTCTCCGTTCGATCATATCTACCTGTTCAATTGAAAGGTTACTGCTAGTAACATCTTATGGACTTTCCCTTCAGTATTTGCAATTTAATTGGAATGACGAGTTATCAGTGCATCATTAACTTATGCAGTAACGAATTACTTTGGAAGTAATATGGACAAAACTGTGTTATTTAATTTTTTCTTACCCCCAGTTCTTTTCTTGAAGCACATCCATTTACCCCATTCCTGTTTAAACTAATCAGTGTAATTAATTGTGTGTAATTGCTAGGCAACAGTTACATCTGAATATTGCCACAGTAATCCTTGTCAACATGTAGGGCAAAGATGTAAGGTTAGCGATTCACGTGTCAATGCAAAGAGAAGCGGACATGTCGACCGGCAGGAGGTATCGACTTTGCAAACTCTCCCTCTCCCCCTCTCCCCCTCCCACTCCTGGGACTGGGTCCGCACGATTTCCGCCAACCACCAATTTTCAGACACTCTGCTGCAGCCTGTCCCTGTGTGAAGTTGGTGTCGTGGCTTCGCCGACTGCTACTGATATCGGTAGGTATGTCGGTAACTCTCATCAGATAGCAGAGAAATATGTATTTCAGGTGCATCGAAAGTACAGTAGGCTCAAATAGGACATTTCTAATCGAGGTTTCATTAAACCTTTTTTTTTTTTTTTGTGGTAGACATGTAGCTTCACCTGGTCAAGGGATCCATCATCTTCGGCCTACAGCTAGTGTCTAATCCATTTTATGTTTCTTTCTTTCAGCAATTAATAGGAAATACGTTTGGGTAGTTATAAGGGCGTGTGACTCATATTTGTAATAATTTTTTCGTTGAGCTTTGCAGTCGATCTGTTAACATCCAGATTTCTTGATGTAAGCTATGCCCCAACACTCATCCTATACTCTGTTCACCGAAACGAGAGACGGACTGTAAACAAACACACGGCGGTGCGTGGCCAGGGGTGGACAAAACGGGGGCGCTCGCTCAGTGTCGCCTCGTCCGCCGTCGTGTGTGTTGTATGGCGGTGACATTTGAAGCTGATTGTACATTTTATCCTGAAGGACCAGTTGCCGAATAGTGACACAAGTTTTAGTGTTTGCAATCACATTTAGTATTCAAACTCTCCACCTAATAGCGGTCAAATAAGAAATCATTAAGTTTTTCAGAGAAACTGTAGTTCTTAGTGTGTATAAAATGGACCAATGATGTTGAGAGAAACAGCTGCATCTTCCGACATTAACATTTCCTTTGTTTGTCGGGTGGCAAATCAGTACAAAGCCACATTACTCTTTGAAGTCTGACAGTAAATAAATATATAATCACGACAGAAGTTTCAAGAAAGTGATGATGACTTAAAAAAAAATGTTCAAATGTTTGTAGAGCTTAAGGGACTTAACTACGGGGTGATCAGTCCCTAAACTTACAAACTACTTATGAACTAGCTAATACTAAGGACGGCACAAATATCCATGTCCTCTGGGGGGATTCGAGCCCCCGACCGTAGTGGCCGTGTAGGACGTGATTGGCGCGCCGCAGTCTCCTCGGCCACCGCGGGCGGCTGACTTTAAAAGAAAAGCGGTGCCAAAAGAAGTGCATGAACTTTTCTTTCGTAACGAATGGCCATTAATTCACGACGTGCTTGTTGTCGTAAAAAAAATATGGAGATTTGTGCACTTTTCAGAAGCCCGAATTTTATAGATTATTAAATAAAATAATTTTATATATGTTCGGCTTCTAATATCATTGCTAGGTCACAAAGCACACAGCGACCTTACACCTGAAACAGACGAGCCGACACTGAGCTAGCGACCCCTTCTTGTTCAACTCTGGTCTTGCGCCTCGTTGTGTTCGCAGTCCGTCTCTCGTTTGGTGAATTAAGTATAAATTTAACTTCAACTAGGAAATTCATGTGACAATTTGCAAAAAATATATGAAGAGAAGAAAGAAGATTGCTACGGACAGGCAACATGGTAAGATACTCGATGCCCAACAAAATGATCCAAATGTTTTAGCTGTAAACTCAGTTATGATTGCGTGTGCAGAATTTGCTAAGTACTAGGGCGGACCTTAAGGTGAGCTGTGAAAGCCTTCCTGACGCAGTAATAAATTAAGCAAGAGCGTCCGTCCCCAGGGTACAGTAAACGTTAGAAACCAATGTGATGACCGAGTGCAACCATAACAGGATGTATAGCCTTAAGTACAATTACTATTTATTCTACTTCATGTCTGGCCCACATTATAACTTCCCCACTTATTGGCAATATTCAGTTCGTGACGCAGTAGTAACAGTAGTATTGGCACTATTCAGTCGGTAAAACTGTACTAACTTTGGTAATGAATGAAGAAATTATGCCAAACATTTATGGCACAATCGTAAACCCGAGTAATATCTTGTGCTTCAGCAAAACTTCGTTACGAGGTCCCCATTTTCTTTCAAATAATAACGTTAATTTTAGGTGCCTGTTCTTTACGGAAATGTTAAGTAATTCCCTGTCATTTACCCGATTTTGTTCTTTATGTTAAATAAACACCATTGCAGGGCTGTGTCCCAAACAAATATTTGTTATTATATCCATTGTACTTGCTCTCATTTAAGCTCACAAATGATTTCCAGTATAATACCCAATACCTTACTGAACAAGAATATTATGCCACTAAACATATGTAATAATTAAAGGAGTCTGTTGCATACGATACGTAGTCTCACTGACAATAGTCGAGTCAGATAAATAGTTTCCGTTGCGCGTTTCAATAAATAACTCGGCCATTGCCTTGTCCAAGAGTTGGGACTTACTATATTAAATCAGTGTGTCTACTGTACTCGCCGTTACTGCGGAATGCAAGGCATAACTGTATAACAGAGGCAATGGTACTTCACAAGTTGAAAGGAGATAGTACTATTTAGCTAACAAATCCGCTCCCATCTAAAGAACAGGTGACACAACAGATTAAACTGTGCAGCCATCCGGGGGGTTTGTCCAAATCGGCGGTAATCTGAGAAGGGCCCATGCTTTGTACTCTAAACTAATGAGGCTGTAAGTCAATCGTTTCTTGAGGGGTTGTCCGGAGGACATGTGTGAGTTGCAAACTCCAGTAATCTATATCTATAAATGTGAATGGCTGTTCGGTGTACGTTTATCACGTCTGAACCACAAGACATAAAGAGCTAAGATTTTGTACAGTTACTAATGAATACCCGGGGAAGGCTTTAGGCACGGTTTCATGGCGATCGGATGGCTATATATATATATATATATATATATATATATATATATATGTGTGTGTGTGTGTGTGTGTGTGTGTGTGTGAATGTCTTTTCGGAGTACGCTTATCACGTCCGAACGACAAGATGCAGCGGCTTAAATATTTTTAGTCACTAATTTATACCTGAAGAAGGTTTTAGGCACGATTTTATAGTGATCTGATAGATATTTAGTAATTTGAAGAATATAACGCGAAATGCGGAACAATAATTACTCTTTGAAAATTATATTTACTCTTTGAAAATGGTTTTATTGGTTGCATTGTTGCTTCAGGGTTATTAATGATAAAAGGGTGGAGTATATTGGGAAGGAAACTTATCTGTGTATATAAAATTCTACGTGTGCGTGTGTTAATATTTCGTTCTGCAGTGAAAACTACAGAAAGCAAACGAATGGTGTGTGTGTAATTGTTGTCCGAAGTCTCCCGTTGTACACCATAGCAGTTCCATACCGATAGCTATAATGGGGAGGAAGATATGGTGGTTGAAAGTCGTCAAATTATAAAAAAAATCGCACTGAAGGCCAGCGATGACATTTGCAAGGAGGTTACATACAGCGAAACGTGATGCCACAGACCATGGTCTATGCACGTTACAATGCCATCAGCTCTTTCTCTGTGCATACGAATAAGGACATATAAGAATAAACAAAGCAGTGAAAAAGAAATTTCTTTTAATACAAATAACGTAGTTTACCAGAATGCCCTAAAATGAAATTAAAATGAATTTGGACATTACTCTCACCATATGTGTTGAGATATATTTCAACACAGGTTATAAGGAATAATGTAGTATTATTTATCATAAATCATTAAGCACTTCACATAATTTCACTTTTTATTTGAATGTTGATTAAAAATGTTTGTTTCTAAAGAAGGTATTGTATTTTATTTCATCCTTCAAAACCAGTCTCATAGCACACTATTGAAAGATAGCTTATCTATCATAACCAACACGCGAGCGGAGCAGCGGGCTTAAGCGAGTATAGAATAAAATAAAATAATCTGAAAATTATTTACCGTTAAGATTTAAAAGATGCCAGAATAATTACGCTCATCGCATGATTCTCTCAGATTAAGTTGACACAGCAGATCAAAACAGTTTTAAAACCAATTTTTACGAAATTTCACAAATCGACACACTCAGATTCCGAGTGAAAAAGTAATTCTTAGTGGTTATGCCCTAATACTAGGAAACTTTTGCCAGTTAAATTGTGAGACAGAGTTATCATATAATTCATCGTGGGTAGCCATAACTAACAGTTTATGTAATTTCCTTGTGTGCTGGCGAGTAATTCAGTTCTATAACTGTGTTACACATTCCTCTCACGTAATGTCTGCTGGGCAAGCAGACGTCTGCGAGACAGTTATGGCTTACAGAATTACAGCACTAATGCACTGCTTGTATGCGCGATCGCATCGTATGAAGCAACATTTGACCACCTGGAGACCTACATAACTTTTATCGGAGCCGTTAACTTGTTTGGTATAAACAAGCAGAGCAGATCAGAGCAAGTGCAAGCAACGATGTATATGACGATCTAAACATATAAATTCCTAATTATCGCGAAACACAAAACGTGAATTGTCTCATCGCAGCTAAAAGATTTCCACAATGTTATACACAAGAAGTAAAATGTAGCATCTGATTATAAACTAATATGCAGATTTAAACCAGTCGTGCAAATAAACAAATATAAAAAAAAAAAAAAGGTAAAAGTCCACTGGCTATAGCTTTCCCTCGAATCTTAATCATTAAATCAACAGGCCATTGACTAACGGTATAAATAACAAATTAGCAATATTTATTTTGAAGGAAATAAAATTTTCATCTTTTGTAATTAATATTTATCTTGAGTACCAGACATGTTTAATACTGGGCAATAAACTATATACAGCTTTAAAGCTGACTGGGGGATGTCTGGGTGGCAGGACGCTGTCCTAGGGTGGTCAGTGGGTGGTGGGCCGGGAGGGGCAATACACATAACTCTAAAATAAAGTTCAATAAGTAGTACTTCCATACAATGTAAACCGAATCCATCAGAATCAATACACTTACATTTAAACAAGTTATATATGCCTTCAGACCGCTGTAGGCAGTAACCAAAACACGTCTGGTACTCTCGAAAAATATTCAGTTTCAAAATGAGAAATTTTCTTAGCTTCGAGATTAAAAGCTAATTGATGTTCCCAACTGCAGAGAGTGGCTGCAAATATTCAAAAGGTCACCTGAAATGTCAGAAGTATGTTACTTGATAAAATTTGCTTGCTTTTCCTGCAATAATCAACATCCTCCATAATAATTTCGAGAAACCTGACACATAGCGTTACGTTTGGTAATCCACGCCATCAGAAAATCGTAATTGAACGTAGCCCATTTCGGGTATTACAGCACGTGTCAAGGGCAACTAAGAGATCAGTTCAAAATGTGGAACATCTGTCAGTTCATTAGTTATGTTCCATTGAAAACAATTTTACAGCTTCAAAATATAATGGACAGGTTTTGTATGAACTACGTTGCTGTCTCTAAGAAAATGTCTGAAAGTATGAAATATTTAGAACGGCATTTTTAGTCTGCAGCGGAGTGTGCACTGACATGAAACTTCCTTGCTAGAAAGCTGTGCAGGAAACAAATTCAAAACGGGCACAGAGTTTTAATCTCCCAGGAAGAGTCATATCTGGAAACACTCCACCGCAGAGTGAAAATAACATTTTAGAAACATCCCCCAGGCTGTGACTATGATATTCCATGCCTCCATCTTAACCTCTCTTCCCGGAGTGTTCGCAAGGAGGACGTCTATGTCTGGAAAGGAGGAGGCGAGGTACTAGCGGAAATAAAGCTGTGACGACGGAATGAGAAGTGTGCAGTGATAGCTCAATCAGTCGAGGGCTCGCTTCCGAGAGGTAAAATTCCAAGGTTTGAATCTCTGTTCCGGTACATACACTCCTGGCCATTAAAATTGCTACACCACGAAGATCACGTACTACAGACGCGAAATTTAACTCTACCCTTCATCCGATCCCTGCAAAACCCTACATTTCACCAGGATAATGCACGACCGGATGTTGCAGGTCATTTCTGGGTACGTAAAATGTTCGACTGCTGCCCTGGCCAGCACATTCCCCAGATCTCTCACCAATTGAAGACGTATGGTCAATGGTGGCCGAGCAACTGGCCCGTCACAATACGCCATTCAGTACTTTTGATGTACTGTGGTATAGTGTTGAAGTTGCATGGGCATCTGTACCTGTACACACCATCCAAGCTCTGTTTAACACAATTCCCAGACATATCAAGGCCGTTATTACGGCCAGAAGTGGTTGTTCTGGGTACTGATTTCTCAGTTCTATGTACCCAAATAGCGTGAAAATGTAATCACATGTCAGTTCTAGTATAATATATTTGTCCAATGAATACCCGTTTATCATCTGCATTTCTTCTTGGTGTAGCAATTTTAATGGCCAGTAGTGTGGTTTCAATCTGAGAGGAAGTTTCTAGTAAAATATCTCTCCACTGATTCCTTAATTTCTACCAGCATACGGCATATCCAAATACCTTATGTGTATGCAGCCAGGTACACCCTGCAGGAGTACCTTGCCATTAATTGGTTCTCAGCAAATGGAATATCATTAAATTTTGATAAAAGACAGTACATACAGTTCCATACAGTAAATGGAATGACACCATTAATAAATATAAGCTTTGATCAAAAATCTGTAGCAAAGATAAAATATTCAAAATTTCTAGGTGTATGTATTGAAGAGGGGCTGAACTGGAAAAACACATTGAAGATCTGCTGAAACGTTTGAGTTCAGCTACTTATGCTATTAGGGTAATTGCAAATTTTGATGATAGTCATCTTTGAATAAAAAAGTATTCATAGCACAAAAGCGTGTAATAAGAATAATTGCTGGAGCCCATCTAAGATCATCCTGCAGACACTTCACAGTATATATATATATATATATATATATATATATATATATATATATATATATATATATTCACTTATGAAATTTGTTATTACCAATTCCCATCGAATTCAAATGCAATAGCAGTATACAAAAATACAACACCAGGAGAAACAATGATCTTGACTATTCAAGGTTAAATCTAGCATTGGCACAGAAAGAGGTAAATTATGCCGCCACATAAGTCTTTGGTCACCTCCCAAAGAGCATCAAAAGCCTGACAGATAGCCAAATAGCATTTAAAAATAAATTAAAAGAATTTCTGAATGGGAACTCCTTCTATACTATAGATGATTGTTAGATATAAATTAGTAAATCTGAAAAAAATAAACATAAAAATTTAAAATGAATAAATAACAATTTGTGTCATGTAATATTTAGTACAAAGTAATAATTTGTTAAGACACCTATCATTAACCTGACACGTTCAACATCATTATGAAGTGTCGTATTCATGATCTATAGAACAAGTACTAATCTAATCTATAGGTAAAAAATTTAAATCGTTAAATTACTGTTACTGGTTTAAATGTCCAATATTATTACCAAAATAATAAATTGCAATTGGTATCTGGCAAGTATCTAAACTTCTGTGATCACAGAAAGTAATTAGACTATCGATCTGTAGTAATGACTTAAGGTAGTTGAATAGGAGTGAGTAGTTTATGTGATCTGGTTAGCTTCTGCAGACAGACGTGACAAGAATTGAAATTTGGTCTGGCCAGTTAGTACAAGTTCTTAGGAAGTTAACATATGTTTATTAATTTCCAATATCTCAAAGCAGTTAATTTTCATCCCATTCAGGATATGGTGCAGGATCCATGTGTTACCTTTTGGCAGGTGGAGTTTTCTTTCCTAATTTTCCAACTCCTGTAGTGTTTTTTCAATCTGGTACATATTGTCCTGCATGACTGATCAATTTAAATCTGACACTGTTGCATCTACTTTTGTATATTTCACTCTTTTCCAAGGCTGGAATGTTACGTTTACCATTGGAAAGAAAGTGACCAATGGTATTGTGTATCATTAAAGAATGTTCAGAAATTTCTGGCTTTAAGTTGTCTGGCCACATGCAGAGATACTTTTCCTAAATATGGAATTGTGCACTATTTAGTAGGGTCTTGGGGTGCTGTGGTGTTAACAACAGCGTAAATAAGAGACATTATCTATTTTTTTCTGTTTCTTGTGCATTATGGAAGCTTCAAGGAAGGAGGGTAGCCATTGTTTGTTGCTCTTAGTCTGCTAGTATTTAATTCAATTTGGAAGTTTTCTTTGCCCATGGAGACTGATAATAAACGATGGATCATAGAGTGAAATGCTGCATGTTTGAGACTAACTGGATGTTGTGAAATGGCAGGCATTACAGTGTCTGTGATGGAAGGTTTCCTATAGATCTTGAATGTGTGGGAATGATTGCTGATACGTATCATTAGGTCTATGTAGTTTATTGAATTATCACCAAACTCCATTGTGAATTTAACACATTTATGAGCAGAATATTACACATTTATCTCGTGTGTGATATTCAAAATTAATAAAGTATTACGTCTAGAACCAAAGGAACAGTCAGTGGCTTCATAAAGTATTTCGAAAAATGTCACAATTCCGACTAACAGTGTTTCTTGTCAGTGTAAATTTGCGCAAACTAAGCAGGAAAATCTGTGTACCATATGATAAATGTTTCCTAAATCCAAATAGGTTATTAAAAAAGACCCTCGCTTTCGAGAAAAGACATTCAAATTCAAATGTTTGTGAAGCTTATGTGACTTAACTGCGGGGTCATCAGTCCCTAAAATTACAAAGTACTTATGAACTAACTTATACTAAAGACAACACACAAATCCATGCCGGAGGGAGGATTCGAACCTCCGACGCGGGACGCCGCGCGATCCGCAACGTGGCGCTCCAGAGCGTTCGGCTACTCCCACGTGGCGAAAACACATTAATAAAAGTATTCAGCACAACAATATGATAACCCGTGTCATCTAATATATAAACCAGAGTATCAGTATGTTTGTACGTGTTGCATACAAATCTACAGTTTTGTTCCAATCTTTATGAAATTTTGTACAAGAAATCTTCAATCCATGAGGACGGTCGCCGTAAGTGTAAGAATCATACACGATATATAATTCACGACATATGGCGCCATAAACAATGAGATGCCCGAAAAACTGCTGCATTTTGCGATAATGCTGCTCATTTTCTTCTAAACCAATGAACCGATTTCAACCAAATTTGGTACACACATTCCTTACCATGAGGTAACAATTGCTGCATGGTTAAGAATCACATATGGCACATGGTTCAATGAATATTACGTTATAACCAATAGAAATGGAAGGAATTCCAACGTGCACTCGGTGTGTCTGCCGGGGGGCCTCATCCGAGATGTGGAGGCGGCCTTGCCGGCGGCTATCGGGGGTGCGGGGTGCAGTCGACTGCAAGTCATGGCTCACGTCGGCACCAATGACGCTTGTCTCTTGGGTTCTGAGGACATCCTCAGGTCCTTCGAGCGGCTAGCGAAATTGGTGAAGGCTGCTGCCTTCGCACGCGGGGTGCAAGCAGAGCTGTCGATTTGCAGCATTGTTCCCAGGGTTGATCGGGGTCCTTTGGTTTGGAGCCGAGTGGAGGGTCTGAACCAGAGGCTTCGCCGACTCTGTGACAGTCATGGCTGCAGATTTCTGGATCTGCGTTATCGGGTGGGGAATTGTAGGGTGCCCTTAGATAGATCAGGGGTGCACTACACTAAGGAAGCGGCTACTCGGGTAGCAGAGTACTTGTGGAGTGCACATGGGGGTTTTTTAGCCTAGGCGCTAACTCTGATGAGCACTCACCTGTCAGCATTCAAACAGCGAATTCAGGCCACGTTCGGAACAAAAATTCGAACATAAAAATATTAGCCGCGAACTTACAGAGTGTTAGAAACAAAGTTCCCGAATTTGCAGCGCTGCATGGAAGTTATTGCGCTCAGATAGTTTTAGGCACCGAAAGCTGGCTAAATGATGATGTGGCAAGTTCAGAAATATTTAGCGAAGCGTGGAATGTATATCGGAAAGATAGATCTGATACAACTGGAGGAGGAGTGTTCCTCGCTGTGGACAAAGATATTGTTTCTACTGAGATAGAGGTTGAAAGTAACTGTGAAGTTATCTGGGCACGTATAACAGGTCTAAAAGAAGTAAAGTTAATAGTTGGGTGTTTTTACCGGCCCCCAGTGCTGGTGTAGCAGTTTTAGAATCATTCAAGGAAAGTCTACACCAGGTAGTGCATAGGTATCCGAGCCATGTAATATTAGTCGGAGGTGACTTCAACCTTAAGAGTATAGATTGGGACCTCGCTAGTTACATTTCAGGCGGTACAGACAAGCAGTCTTGCGAGCTACTTTTGGACACATTCTCCGAAAACTGTCTTGAGCAGTTAAACCGGCAACCCACGCGCAATGGAAATATTCTAGACCTTATAGCCACAAACAGGCCTGACCTTATTAACGATGTCTGTGTAGAGACAGGAATTAGTGATCATGATATCGTCATAGCGTCGATGGTGACCAAAGTTCATAAACCAGTCAAGAAGGCTAGGAGCGTGTTTTTGTTGGGAAGAGCCGACAAGCAAATGTTACGATCGCACTTCGAAAATGAATGGGCATCGTTAAATCTGGGACTATGGATGTAGAGGAATTGTGGACGAAATTTAAGTGCATTGTTAATAAAGGGTTAGAGAAATATGTGCCAGTAAATACGATTAAGGATGGAAAAGATCCACCGTGCTATAATAATAATGTTAGAAAGCTGCTGAGAAAGCAAAGGCTGTTGCACTCTCGATTCAAAAAAGAACACGCAAATGATGACAGGCAAAAGTTAGTAGAGATTCGTGCGTCTATAAAAAGATCGATGCGTGAAGCATACAATAATTATCACAGCCATACCTTAGCAAAAGATCTTTCCGAGAACCCGAAAAAATTTTGGTCCTATGTAAAATCGATAAGCGGGTCAAAGCCCACTGTCCAGTCACTAGTTGATCATTCCGGGGCAGTAATAGAAGAAAGCAAACGGAAAGCTGAAGTTCTAAAGTTAACCTTTAAGAAATCTTTCACGCAGGAGGACCGCACAAATATACCATCATTTGATCAACGTACTAATTCCGAAATGGGGGACATAGCAATAGGTATTTCCGGTGTAGAGAAGCAGCTGAGAGAGCTAAATACGAAAAAGTCTGCTGGTCCGGATGGAATACCAGTTCGGTTTTACAAAGACTATTCTGCGGCATTGGCCCCCTACTTAGCTTGCATCTATAGCGAATCTTTAATTCAGCGCAAAGTTCCTAGTGATTGGAAAAAGACGCAGGTGACTCCCGTGTATAAGAAAGGAAAGAGATCTGACCCATACAATTACAGGCCAATATCGTTGACATCGGTTTCATGTAGAATTTTGGAGCATATTCTCAGTTCGAATATAGTAAATTTCCTTGAAACGGAAAAGCTTCTTTCCATGAATCAGCACGGGTTTAGGAAACATCGTTCATGTGAAACTCAGCTTGCCCTTTTCTCACATGACATTTTGCGAGCCATGGACGAAGGGCAACAGGCGGATTGTGTTTTTCTCGACTTCAAAAAGGCGTTCGACGCGGTGCCACACTTCAGACTGCTAACGAAGATATGAGCTTAAGGAATAGGTTCACAGATTTGTGACTGGCTGGAAGACTTCCTAAGTAATAGAACGCAGTACGTTATTCTCGACGGCGAGTGTTCATCGGAGACGAGTGTATCGTCAGGCGTGCCCCAGGGGAGTGTCTATATAAATGATCTGATGGACAGAGTAAGTTGTAATTTGCGGCTCTTTGCTGATGATGCTGTGGTGTATGGGTGTCGTCTGTAACTGACTGTAATAGCATACAGGTTGACTTAGACAAAATTTCTAGTTGGTGCGAAGAATGGCAGCTAGCTCTCAATGTAGAAAAATGTAAGGTAATGCGCATGAGTAGAAAAAACAATCCTATAATGTTCGAATACAGCATTAGTAGTGAGCTTCTTGATGCTGTCGCGTCGTTCAAATATCTAGGCGTAAAATTGCAGAGCGATATGAAATGGAACGAGCATGTAAGGACAGTTGTGAGTAAGGCAGACAGCCGACTTCGGTTTATTGGGAGAATTTTGGGAAGATGTACTTCACCTGTAAATGAGACCGCGTATAAAACGCTTGTACGACCACGTCTTGAGTATTGCTCAAGTATTTGGGACCCGCAGCAGATCGGTTTGAAGGAAGACATAGAGGCGGTTCAGAGGCGAGCAGCTAGATTTGTTACCGGTAGGTACGACCAATGCGCGAGGGTCACGGAAATGCTCCGGCAACTCAATTGGGGATCGCTGGAAGAAAGACGACGTTCTTTTCGTGAATTTCTGTTAAGTAAATTTAGAGGGCCGGAATTTGAAGCTGAGTGTAGTACGATCTTGCTGCCGCCTACATACATTTCGGGTAAAGATCACAAAGACAATATAAGAGAAATTAGGGCTCGTACGGAGGCATATAGGCATTCTTTCTTTCCTCGTTCAATTTGGGAGTGGAATAGGAAAGGAAATGCCTAGTAGTGGTACAGTGTACCCTCCGCCACGCACCTTACGCTGAATTGCGGAGTATGTATGTAGATGTAGAAATGGTAAAAAATGCCATATAATGCGACGAGACTTTCGAAATACACTGTATGAGAATGACAGTACTTAACGACTTGCAACAAACTTTAGATATAATTTTAAACCTTTGTTAAAGTTTTTCTCGCTGGCAACCATAGTAAAATGATGAAAGGAAGAAAGTTTCTCGCTTACTACATTTCCGCTTTTTATGGAGTAATACTACGGCTCTCGGTATGACGTTACGATTTATAATTTGAACACTACATATTGTAGCGACAGGAAATTTTACAGGCAGTATACACATATATAGTTGAATGGTGCTTCTAAATTATATCACATTCCGACACGTAGTTCATGAGATATGAGCACATAAACAGCAACGTTCATGGAAAACCGTCCCATCACGCACCATGTTTTAATCTACTACTGCTTTACTACTAATTGTATTCCCAAAGGATTTTACAGATATACAGCCGTTTTACAAATGAGTATATACCTGAAAAATGGCGTGAAGAAATAAGTAAATACCCACGCAACGCAGAGTTTTCAGCTAGTTAAGTATAATACTGAATAAACACAGTATAAGAACATCAATACAAGATATTATTGCGTTATATTGTGATTAACAACAAAATACAATTTATCTGCGCACTGAATGCATCCCAAAAGCAACCCTGATTTGATTTGATTTTTTCAGGGAAGCCAAAACAGTCTTGGTCCAACCCGCCACCGCCCCCACCGAAACTAAGTTTACTGTGCGGTATCGCTCCCTGTATATGTAGTAAAACCAACCAATGCCCTTGAACAGTCCAAGGAGTCCTTTTACCAGTTCTCTATTAGACACAATTTCTTCGGGTTACTCTCCAATGAAATGCATGCGAAGAGTAGATGTGATGCAGTTTCATCACCGTCATCAAAGATCCTACATTTAGGGTCCTCTTCTGTTATTCCCATTGTATGTAGGTGTTTTTTGAAATTCCCATGGCCTGTCAGCAATTCAACCATGAGTCTAATCTCTCTCCTGTTCAGGCCCAGGATTGCCGAGCTTCTTTTAAAAACATGGCTTTGGCATCATTACCTTGCCATGTTTTTGTTGGTAGATTTTGGTCCAGTATTCTACGTGCTGTCTTCTGAGCCAATTACGTAGCTCCAATTTGATAATTGCCTTGGTGATTGTCAGAACAGGTTCCGGTGCAATAAATGGAGTCTCTGCCCCCATCCTGGCCAATCTGTCGGCATATTCGTTGCCACTGATCCGCTAATGGCCAGGGACCCACAATAGGTTTACTCTATTGCTTTCCCCTAGCTCTACAAAAACCCTGTGACATTCTGCAACAATTTTAGACCTTGTTGCAGGAGCTGCCAGTGATCTCAGGGCTTCCTGGCTGTCTGAATAGATATAGATGCTATGATCTTCGTAGCACCTACGCAAATTCTCCTCCACACATGCCCTGATGGCAGTGATTTCGGCCTGGAATACTGAGGCCAGTTTCCCTAGAGAGATGACGCCCTCCAGTCTTGGCTGCACCCCGTATACCCCGGCCCCAACACCTTGGTCTGATTTTGACCCGTCAGTGAACTACGGTGTCGAACTATTTTCTCCCACTGCTCGCTACTTCCAATTGTTATATTGAAAGGCTTGTTGAAGCAGTATGGGGTTATAATATAGTCGGCTGGCATTTCCCCAACCTTTCCTATATTTACCTCGCTCACTATTTTAGTGTGTGATTCTGGATATCCCAAAGAGTTCCAGTTGATGCCTCAAAAGTCTGTATGCACCAGCCGCTGCCTCCATCTTGACACAAAGGTGTAATGGGGGCATATCTAGCATGGTTTCCATCCCAGCAGTTGGTGTGCTGCTAATTCCGCCTGTTATGGCTAAGCAGGCCAATCTCTGCACCTTACCAAGCTCCTTAGGAGCAGCCTGCTGTTCTACCAAAGCGACCCTACTTCATCCGTAAGTTCACTTAAGCAAGTTTCGATCATGCCGAAGATTCGGCTGATTTCTGGCCGAAAGCGAATATTCGGTCGGTCCTTACCGAAAACTCGAGACTGCATCTGGAGTGTTCTCACGCCTGAGGACAGCCGTTTGAGGGTCCACTGGACGTGACGGCTCATCAGCGTCCGATCGCAATAGGTAATCGGTATTTGGGAATATTTGCCGCGCGCGTGACGCATGCGCGCTGGCTTACGTCAGGCCGTATAATTAGCGGGGCCCTCTCGGCGGCACTGGCAGCCAGTCCGCGCTGCTGACGTGTGGCAGAGAGGCTGTCCGCCGCACGCCCCTCCCGCTCTGTTTGTGTACGCCGTGCAGCTCCAAACAGCTGCGGCCGCGTTGTTCCTGCGAGGCGCGCGAGTTGTTGTGGCCGCAGCAGTTTCCACGCCAGAAACCAAGTCGCAGTGTTTCTGCAGCTGGCGCAGCCCCCTCTACACTTCTGACCTCTTCAAAATATCGTACGGTACACGGCCATGGACATAAGGTGCAGCCCAGTTATTTCACCCTATATACTGCCGGCAAAATACTAACAACAATCATTTACACACGAATGGAAAAACTTGTGGAATCCGACCTCGGGGAAGATCAGTTTGAATTTAGGACAAATGTAGGAACACGGGAGGCAATACTCACATTATGACGTATCTTAGAAGATAGGCTAAGGAAAGGCAAACCTACGTTTTTAACGTTTGGCGAATGGAATACACTTTTCCAAATTATGAAGGTATTAGGGGTAAAATATATGGAACGAAGAGTTATATTCAACCTATACAAAAACCAGACAGCCGTTATTAGAGTCGAAGGGCAAGAAAGGGACGCAGAGGTTGGAAAGGGAGTAAGACAGGGTTGTAGCCTTTCCCCAATGTTGTTCAATCTGTACATTGAGCAGGCAGTGAAGGAATGGAAGGAGAAATTTGGAGAGAGCATTAAAGTGGAGGGAGAAGAAATAAAAATTTTGCGGTTTGCTGATGACATAGTAATTCTGTCAGAGACCGCAAAAGATCTGGAAGAGCAATTGAATGGGATGGACAGTGTCTTGAAAGGAAGATATAAGATGAACATTGAGTAAAACGAAGGTAATGGAATGCAATGTTAGAAAATCAGGCGATACTAAAAGAGTTAGATTAGGTAATGAGACAATAAAAGTAGTAGATGAATTTTGTTATTTGGGTAGCAAGATAACGTCTGATGGCCGACGTATACAAGATATAAAATGCAGAATGGCTATGGGAAGAAAAGCATTTCTAAAAAAGCGAAACTTATTAACATCCAATATTAATTTAAATGTTAGGAAGTCCTTTCTGAAAGAATTTGTCTGGAGTGTAGCATTGTATGGCAGTGAAACGTGGGCGATAAGGAGTTCCGATAAAAAGATGATAGAAGCTTTTGAAATGTGGTGCTGCAGACGAATGATGAAAATTAGATGGGTAGGTCACGTAACTAATGAGGAGGTGCTTAACCGAATCGGGAAGAAAAGGAGTTTCTAGCATACCTTGACTAAGAGAAGGGATAGAATGGTTGGACACATACTGAGACATCAAGGAATCGTCAACTTAGCATTAGAAGGAAGCGTGTGGGGTAAAAATCGTAGAGGGAGACCGAGGGACGAATATAGTAAGCAGATTCAAAAGGATGTAGGTTGCCGAACGTATTCTAAAATGAAGAGACTTGCACAGGACAGGGTAGCATGGAGTCTGCATCAAACCAGTCTGCGGACTAATTACCACAACAACAACTGCCGGCTATCAAAATGCTCAGTTCACTAGGGAAAGCGTTCGAAAGAGTTATAAAGAAGAGAATCGAGGAACCGCTGATTAGAGACGACGTCATTCGACCGGAGAAATATGGCTTTCGAAAGAACGTGCCTGCTGAATGCAGATCCTGTAACTGACGGAATACGTCACCACAGGTCGCTGTATTTATGGATATAGAAAAATCCTACGACACTGTGTGGATTGAGAACTTATTGCCGCGCGGGAGTAGCCGAGCGTCTGGAGCGCAGCGTTACGGATCGCGTGGCCTCTCGCATCGGAGGTTCGAATCCCCCCTCGAGCACGGATGTGTGTGTTGTCCTTACCTTTGTTTTAACGTAGTTAAATACTTTGTAAGACTAGGAACTGATGACCAACGTAGTTTGGTGCCATAGCATTACAAACATTTGAACATTTTTTAGAATTTATTACAGAAGTTGCGGTGCCAAACCCCAATTCCCTTGTGCTATATCAAATTATTGGACAGTTTCCTGACCAACAGCAGGATCCAGGAACGGGTTGATGGCTATTTCGCGGCTGATTGAGGCGGAGTCCCGCAGGGCTCAGTGCTCTGCCCTGTACTGTTCGCTTTGTACATAAACGAGTAAACGACTTGCAGAAACGACTTGCTCAATTCGCGGACGATACTGCCTCGTTCGGCCAAGGCCGTCGCTACGAAACGAGCATCAATAGGCTTCAATCTCAACTGGACACTTACTTAGTGCGATGGTCCCGGCTCAACAGGATTAATGTCAATCCAGAGAAGACGGTGGCACTTTACTTCACCAAGAAGAGACCAGAAATCAGACAAACCTTGCGACTCTACAACATCCCCTGTAGTCCGTTGATACGCTATCTTGGGGCGACGATAAACCGTTGCCTCTTCTGCCATCTCCCAGGATGCCCAAGGAAATCTTCCCCTTCTTATTCAGTCGAGGACTCCTTATTCGTACTACAGACAATAAAAGCTAAATCGCTCTATGTCACCACATACTGGGAAGCGGCTAGCCGCACCCAACGCCAACATCTCCAAGAAGTTCAAAACTGGTGTCTTTACTGGATGTTGCGAGCCTCTCGCTTCACACGCATAATAGATATTCACAAGGAACTGCACATGCCAATGTTGGACGAGTAAGTACAAGAGAGGTTCAGGAAACTTCACACCAAACTCGACTATCTACGAGGAACAAACCGACACTTACAAGACGAGATAACAATCTATCCGCAGTCCTGGCATGTGTTCCGGGTCCCGAAGTCAGTTATGGAAATCAGATAATGGATGATGAACCACTGAATTAGGGGAAGACATAAGCACCCTAGTAGGCCCCGAAAAGTCCCCCAAACTTTAACCTTACCTTACACACGAAGGTGGATCACCTTTGGTGATGCTCCTTCGTCTCAACACATATACGTCACAAAAACTTTTTTAAAAAGTTAAAAAGGCAACATGAAAAATGATTGGACATCCTAAATGAAACAGCATGAAGGAAGTTGAGGTACCACAGACCAAAAAAGCAGATAACACGTCGTAGAACAAATGTGTGAAAATACAGCCGCAGGGGTAGACACGCTATCTAAGCCGCCAAGTCACGGAATGCACGTCCGCTCATACCTGAGGTTCTGTCCTCTGTCTCCAGCAAGGTTTTGGTGTGTCCGTATGATTCTATTACAATTAGATTGTTTAAGCGGTATGTCTAAGGACCGATGACCTCAGCAATTTAGTCATTTAAGGGAAAAATAACTGTAATGAGGAAGACGATGGAGACAGTAGTTTCTGCGGTCATCACTGCTACAAGGCACTGGATCGGTGTCGTTTGGGTACAGCATTTCACGCTACAATTTAACGTGCTGCTAGAGCCAATATGGTGTAACGGCGGGTGCCGTTTTAACTGAGGGCGTTGCGAACTGTAGACGTGTTCTGCTATTGGTTGCTTCGAGTGACGCACGAGCGGTATAACTACGCTCAGTTGAAATGGCACACGGTACCTGAACTGAACTTAGTATATGTGCGGGAGATAAAATACATGTACATTCTGTACAGAAAATTAATCGCAATTCATTATATTAATGTAAAACTGCTGTTTTATGGTCAATCAATGTGACAGCGCGTTTCCAAAAGAATGGTACCTTCGCTTTTCATATACCTTATGAATTCTTCACTAAGAAAACGTATAAAGAAAAAAAATCCTGTAGTGTTACTACTGAGTAACTGAAGCGAATATGTAATACAGTCGTCTACAGAAAATGGGACAAAATTAAAATAAAACTATTGCTTTATTATCTAATAACTTGAGTTGGGCGTGAAACTGACGCGTTCTTTTAACGTATTATTCTACAGTGAAGTGTAATAAAATATAACTTTTGGTGTACGATCCAATAAATAAGAATAAGAGGGTCGACATTTCGAAACCATACATTACACTCTAGTATACGTCGCTCATTTCCACTGCTAAGCCCTCATTTACGAATAATCGAAGAAAACACTAGCATAATTTTTCTGAAATCTCTTGAGTCTCAAATCAGAGAAGACATTCAGATAGCTGGCGAAGGGCTTGTTTACCACTAATTACCGATAAACAAAATCGGAATTTCTTTTCATACTGTAGAACTGTCATACCATAGAACTTTGGTCCACCCCCATGAACCACAGACATTACCGAAGTGGGGTGGCTAGCGTGTCTCTGCGATACAGATAGCCGTACCGTAGGTGCAACCACAGCGGACGGGTAGTTGAGGAGAGCTCAGACAAACGTGTGGTTCCTGAAAAGGGGCAGCATCCTTTTCAGTAGTCACAGGGTCAACAGTCTGGATGATTGACTGAGCTGACCTTGTAGCATCAGCTAACATGGCTTTGCCACGCAGTTACTGCGAACGGCTGCTTTTCCCGATGGCATGCAGCTCTACTGTATGAATATATGATGATGGCATCTTCTTGGGTAAAATATTCCGGAGGTAAAAAAGTCCCCCATATGAAACTCCGTGCGGGGAATACTCAAGAGGATGTCGTCGACAAGAAAAACATTCTACGTATCGGAGCGTGGAATGTTCTATCCCTTAATCGCGTGGGTTAGTTAGAAAATCTGAAAAGAGAAATGGATATGTTTAAGTTAGATATGGTAGGAATTAGTGAAGTTCGGTGGCAGGATGAACAGGATTTCTGGTCAGGTAAGTACAGGGTTATAAATACAAAATCATTTGGTGGTAACGCAGGAGTAGATCTGATAATGAATAAGAAAATAGGAATGCGAGTAAGTTACTATGAACAGCATTTTTTTTTTTTTTTTTTTTTTTTTTTTTTTTTTTTTTTTTTTTTTTGTGGTTTGTGGGTTTTGGGCGCACAACTTCTACGGTCATTAGCGCCCAGACAAGAACTTAGATTCACTAGATCTCAAAAAAAAATTGGTGACAGTCAGAAAAACAAGAAGAGGCTAAAAACGAAAGATAAAGGACAATGAGAAAGGTTAAATATCCTTCGATAAGTTGGCCAAGTTGATAAAATGCAAAACTCGAGCAGCTGCTCGTGTGTCATCAGCTAAAATTTCCTCCAGTGAAGACGGAAAGTGAAGGGCCACACGGAGATGATTAAAATTATCACAAGTCAGTAAGACATGTCGCACTGTCAGCAGTTCACCGCAGGAGCACAGCGGTGCAGGGTCGATGAACAGCATAGTGAACTCATTGTCATAACAAAGGTAGATGATGAAGATATCGAAGAAATGCATGAGGCGACGAAATAAATTATTCAGAAAATTGATGGAGACGAAAACTTGAAACTGCAAGAAGAATTTGACAGAGCGCTGAAGAATTTGATTCAAATTATTAGGACTTTAGAAGCTAATTTTCTCTGTCGATGCTATCGCCGTGAAAATTCGATCATCATTGGTTAGACGAAGTTAGTGTAACTGGAGATACCCGGCCGTGGTGGCCGAGCGAACTATGGCGCGCCAGTCACGTTCTGCGCGGCTACTACAGTCGGGGGTTCGAAACCCCCTCGGGCATTGATATTTGTGCCGTCCTTAGTATTAGCTAGTTCGTAAGTAGTTTGTAGGTTTAGGGACTGATGACCCCTTAGTTAATTCCCATAAGCTCTACAAACATTTTTTTAACTGGAGATAACCGTGCGAATGCACGTGTGTGTCCTCAAAGTCAATGACCCCCCCCCCCCGGTGTGTTTTCAACGGAATGCGCACGTGAATAGCATTCTGTAATTAAGTGATTTGTTCCAGTCGGTGTCAGACTATTGCTGCTGCGGTCTAACTACCGTATTGCTCTTTCGCGGACGAAATCATTCGCTTTAATTTGAATACACAAATCAGACCACTATTGTTATGACGCGACCACGTGACGTAATACCCCTCCCAACGGTCACCGGCACTAACAGCTATTATAAACGTCATTCGATTAGCGGAACTCTATATACGAATTTTATGCAATCACTTCGCTATTTGTGTGGTGAAAAAAAATTTACGTAAAGTTTACATTAACCATATCAAGACTGTGACCGCATCTATCGCAACAGTGTTATGTGATTAGCTTATTACGGTTCACCCTGTTACATGCAGTGAAATTAGCCGCCGTAAGTAACCGGTAACTCGTAAACATTTTAGTTTAAATTTTCAAGGACGGCGGTTCTCCGATTGTATTAGGTCACTCTGAAAAATGCAAGAATGTATGTAATTTCTTCTAGACCAAATCTGTAATCACCGATATTTGAAAAATCTATTTGTCCCTGTTGACTGCGCTAATTTCATTGGGTGGAGTAGAATTTGAATTTCCTAATGTTGAATAGGTGGGTCTCGCAATATCACTGAATGAGTTGATGCGAAATCGAGCATTGAAAAATAAATAAAAGAAACAGTTGACCACCTGATAAATCTTCCTGGCGAGGCAAAAAACAGGCAAATATTTTCCAATCACCTATACACTTTCGACTCTAATATTTAAGCATTAAATTTTTAATGAAGATGGCGCAAATTTCAGAAGACTCTAATTATCCCGAATACAGGAACTTTTTGTCTTATGTTACCCGACTCATTATTGGATGTGTAAGACCCTACCTCCACTTGCAAAGGAGTAGCGCCGAACTTCCGAATAGCCATCTTAAATCGAAGACTGCTCATGTTTAAACGAAGCAACTTCTGTACTTTGGAAAATCACGCATTTCTGGATGTCCGAAAAAATTATTCAAAGGTGGGGATTCTTTATATAGACGGCAGCAAAACCCAGGACGGAACGGGATTTGCTTTTTGGGATACCAATGCGCATACAGGGTACAAACACAAACTGCCAAAGGAAATGATAATAACGACCATTGAAGTCACAGCTATCTTGGATGCCATCAAGTACTCCCTTACGGGTCCGGGGAAAGATATTTTCATCTTCTAGGACTCTAAATCTGCCCTCATACTTCTGAAATATTTGCGCCGAGGGCATGAAAACCACCCAAAAGCCTACGAGATAATGGCACACATAAACCACCTGGAAAGCAGTGGACACAGTGTCTCCATGTGTTGGATTATAGTTCTGGGCAACGACACCGCTGACACACTTGCCAAGGCAGCGGTTAGTTCTGGTACGGAAGAGTATATTTGCGTTCCAGCGGAGGATCTTTTACCAGATTACAGAAAGAGAATTCGGACTGAAAAGCTTCTCAGACAGCTAAAGGGGGGGCGGGGAATCAAATGTTTGTTAAGCTTATGGGACTTAACTGCAGGATCATCAGTCCTTAAACTTACAAACTACTTATAGACTAACTTCTACTAAAGACATCACAAACATCCATTCCCGAGGGAGGATTGGAACCCCCGACACGGAACGGCCTCACGCATGGAACGTAGTGCCTCAATGCGCTCGGCCACTCCACCGCGGGGCGAAGGAAAAATACTATGCTACCAACCAGACCTTGGCACAATGGACTTGGGTATTCACGGAAACTTGCAATCTCCATAGCACGACTCCTTAGCGTGACTGCGCAGCACCTAGATCGCATCGGCATAGTGACATCTCCACTTTGTGGCTGCGGTGAAGCGGATGACACAAATCAACTTTTATTATTATTATTATTTTATGCATCACATCAAAGTTGATAAGGTATATTGTGAGCACGAAATATCAGTTACCGACATTATTGGCAACCATAGACTTTGCAGTGTACAGAGAACTTATCTCCTTAGAAACGGCGGCGAAGAAAGGGTTATTAACTGATATAAAAAAAGATAAAACCATGTTTAATTACAATATGGTATTTAAATGGCTCTTTTCCTTGCTCTTTCTCCTTATCTTTGTCTGTTATGATATTTCAATTTTGCTCTTGCCTTTGATTTCGGTCATATGAAGTTCTAAATTTAACCTTTAAGGAATCTTTCACGCAGGAGGACCGCACAAATATACCATCATTTGATCAACGTACTAATTCCGAAATGGGGGACATAGCAATAGGTATTTCCGGTGTAGAGAAGCAGCTGAGAGAGCTAAATACGAAAAAGTCTGCTGGTCCGGATGGAATACCAGTTCGGTTTTACAAAGACTATTCTGCGGCATTGGGCCCCTACATAGCTTGCATTTATAGCGAATCTTTAATTCAGCGCAAAGTTCCTAGTGATTGGAAAAAAGCGCAGGTGACTCCCGTGTATAAGAAAGGAAAGAGAACTGACCCATACAATTACAGGCCAATATCGTTGACATCGGTTTCATGTAGAATTTTGGAGCGTATTCTCAGTTCGAATATAGTAAATTTCCTTGAAACGGAAAAGCTTCTTTCCATGAATCAGCACGGGTTTAGGAAACATCGTTCATGTGAAACTCAGCTTGCCCTTTTCTCACATGACATCTTGCGAGCCATGGACGAAGGGCAGCAGGCGGATTGTGTTTGTCTCGACTTCAAAAAGGCGTTCGACACGGTGCCACACTGCAGACTGCTAACGAAGATACGAGCTTATGGAATAGGTTCACAGATTTGTGACTGGCTGGAAGATTTCCTAAGTAATAGAACGCAGTACGTTGTTCTCGACGGCGAGTGTTCATCAGAGACGAGTGTATCGTCAGGCGTGCCCCAGGGAAGTGTGATAGGACCGCTATTATTTTCTATCTATATAAATGATCTGATGGACAGAGTAAGTTATAATTTGCGGCTGTTTGCTGATGATGATGCGGTGTATGGGTGTCGTCTGTAACTGACTGTAATAGCACAAAGGTTGACTTAGACAAAATTTCTAGTTGGTGCGAAGAATGGCAGCTAGCTCTCAATGTAGAAAAATGTAATGTGATGCGCATGAGTAGAGAAAACAATCCTATAATGTTCGAATACAGCATCAGTAGTGAGCTTCTTGATGCGGTCGCGTCGTTCAAATATCTAAGCGTAACATTGCAGAGCGATATGAAATGGAACGAGCATGTAAGGACAGTTGTGAGTAAGGCAGACTTCGGTTTATTGGGAGAATTTTGGGAAGATGTACTTCACCTGTAAAGGAGACAGCGTATAAAACGCTTGTACGTACCACGTCTTGAGTATTGCTCAAGTATTTGGGACCCGCAGCAGATCGATTTGAAGGAAGACATAGAGGCGGTTCAGAGGCGAGCAGCTAGATTTGTTACCGGTAGGTTCGACCAATGCACGAGTGTCACGGAAATGCTCCGGCAACTCAATTGGGGATCGCTGGAAGAAAGACGACGTTCTTTTCGTAAATTCTGTTAAGTAAATTTAGAGCTGAGTGTAGTATTTGAAGCTGAGTGTAGTATGATCTTGCTGCCGCCTACTTACATTTCGCGTAAAGATCACAAAGAGAAGATAAGAGAAATTAGGGCTCGTACGGAGGCATATAGGCATTCTTTTTTTCCTCGTTCAATTTGGGAGTGGAATAGGAAAGGAAATGCCTAGTAGTGGTACAGTGTACCCTCCGCCACGCACCTTACGGTGAATTGCGGAGTATGTATGTAGATGTTGATGTAGATCTTTAACATTTGTTTGTTTGTTTTACCTACTTGCTTTCATAGCTGTAATAGTGTATGTTATTATATTTATGTGGATGGCTGCAAGGGGAACTACGACCGCACTGAGCCATTGCGCCGGCTGAAACCACTTGGCCAACATAACGTATGCGAGCTCTTAAACAGTATATTAAACAAAGCGTAGTTGTATTTTAATCATCACTGTGCATGCAATCGTTAGTGCACGATGTGTTCAGTTGTTGTTGTGGTGGTGGTGGTCTTCAGTCCGCAGACTGGTTTGATGCAGCTCTCCACGCTACCCTGTCCTGTGCAAGTCTCTTCATCTGAGAATACGTTCGGCAACCTACATCCTTTTGAATCTGCTTACTGTATTCGTCCCTCGGTCTCCCTCTGCGATTTTTACCCCACACACTTCCTTCTAATGCTAAGTTGACAATTCCTTGATGTCTCAGAATGTGTCCTACCAGTCTATCCCTTCTCTTAGTCAGGATATGCCAGAAACTCCTTTTCTTCCCAATTCGGTTAAGCACCTCCTCATTAGTCACGTGATCTACCCATGTAATTTTCATCATTCGTTTGTAGCACCACATTTCAAAAGCTTCTATAATCTTTTTGTCTGAATTCCTAATCGTCCACGTTTCACTGCCATACAATGCTACACTCCAGACAAATGCTTTCAGAAAGTACTTCCTAACATTTAAATTAATATTGGATGTCAGCAAATTTCGCTTCTTCAGAAACGCTTTTCTTCCCATAGCCATTCTGCATTTTATATCTTCTTTACTTCGGCCATAAGAAGTTATCTTGCTACCCAAATAACAAAATTCATCTACTACTTTTATTGTCTCATTACCTAACCTAATTCCTTCAGCATCGTCTGATTTTCTGACATTGCATTCCATTACCTTCGTTTTACTCTTGTTAATGTTCATCTCATGTCTTCCTTTCAAGACTCTGTCCATCCCATTCAATTGCTCTTCTAGACCTTTTGCGGTCTCTGACAGAATTACTATGTCATCAGCAAACCGCAATGTTTTTATTTCTTCTCCCTGCACTTTAATGTCCTCTCCACATTTCCGTTCCTTTCCTTCACTGCCTGTTCAATGTACACATTGAACAACATTGGGGAAAGGCTAAAACCCTGTCTTACTCCCTACACAACCTCTGCGTCCCTTTCCTGCCCTTCGATTCTGGTTTTCGTGTAGGTTGAATGTAACTCTTCTCTCTCTATATTTTACGCCTGATACCTTCAGAATTTGCAAGAGTGTATTCCAGTCGACATTGTCAAAAGCTTTCTCCAGATCGACAAACGCTAAAAACGTAGGTTTCCCTTTCCTTAGCCTATCTTGTAAGATAAGTCGTAATGTGAGTGTTGCCTCCCGTGTTCCTAAATTTCTCCTAAATCCAAACTGATCTTCCCCGAGGCGGGATTCCACAAGTTTTTCCATTCGTCTGTAAATAATTCTTGTTAGTTTAGTAATGTATTGCAAAAAATTTTAATTTGTTTGCAGAGGTGGAAACACAGTGCGTAGACTTTGCCCATGGTTGATTTTACGTCATACATAGCGACATTCTAAATGAAGAGGAGCTTTCAGGATTTCATTTGAAATCATCAGTATCAATTAGATCTTCAGCTTTCCGTAGAAAAAAGCAAACGGAAAGCTAAATTTAACCTTTAAGAAATCTTGCACGCAGGAGCATCGCTCAAATGTACCATAATTTGATCAACGTACTAATTCCGAAATGGAGGACAAAGTAATGGGTATATTCGGTGTAGAGAAGCAGCTGAGAAAGCTAGATACGAAAACGTCTGCTGGTCCGGATGAAATACCAGTTCGGTTTTACAAAGAGTATTCTGGCTAGCATTTATTGGCTTGCATTTATTGCGAATCTTTAATTCAGTGCAAAGTTCCTAGTGATTGGAAAAAAGCGCAGGTGACTCCCGTTTATAAGAAAGGAAAGAGAACTGACCCACAAAATTACAGGCCAATATCGGACATCAGTTTCATGTAGAATTTTGGAGCATATTCTCAGTTCGAATATAGTAAATTTCCTTGAAACGGAAAAGCTTCTTTCTATGAATCAGCACGAGTTTAGGAAGTTGCCCTTTTCTCACATGACATCTTGCGAGCCATGGATGAAGGGAAACAGGGGGATTGTTTTTTTCTCAACTTCAAAAAGGCGTTCGACGCAGTGCCACACTGCAGACTGCTAACGAAGATATGAGCTTATTGAATAGGTTCACAGGTTTGTGACTGGCTGGATGACTTCCTAAGTAATAGAACGCAGTACGTTGTTCCTGACGGCGAGTGTTCATCAGAGACGAGTGTATCGTCAGGCGTGCCCCAGGGGAGTGTGATAGGACCACTATTATTTTCAATCTATATAAATGATCTGATGGACATAGTAAGTAGTAATTTGCGGCTGTTTGCTGATGATGATGCGGTGTATGGGAGGGTGTCTTTAACTGTCTGTAATAGCATACAGGATGACTAAGACAAAATTTGTAGTTGGTGCGAAGAGTGTAGAAAAACGTAAGGTGATGCGCATGAGTTGGACAAACTATCCCATAATGTTCAAATACAGCATTAGTAGTGGTCGTCCTGATGCTGTCGCGTCAAACAAATATCTAGGCGTAACATGGCAGAGCGATATGAAATGGAACGAATCATGTAAGGACAGTTGTGAGTAAGGCGGACAGCCGACTTCGATTTATTGGGAGAATTTTGGGAAGATGCCCTTCATCTGTAAAGGAGACCGCTTATAAAACGATTGTACTACCACGTCCTGAGTATTATTCAAGTGTTTGGGACCTGCAGCAGATCAGTTTAAAGGAATACATAGAGGCAGTTCAGAGGCGAGCAGCTAGGTTTGGTACTGGTAGGTTCAACCAATGCGCGAGTGTCACGGAAATGATCCGGCAACTCAATTGGGGATCGCTGGATGAAAGACGACGTTCTTTTCTTGAATTTCTGTTGAGTAAATTTGGAGGGCCGGAATTTGAAGCTGCTGCCTACTTACATTTCACGTAGTGATCACAAAGACAAGAGAAATTAGAACTCGTACGGAGGCATATAGGCATTCTTATTTTCCTCATTCTATTTGGGAGTGCAATAGGAAAGAAAATGCCTAGTAGTGGTACAGTGTACCCTCCGCCACGCACCTTACGATGGACTGCGTAGTATGTATGTAGATGTAGACGTTGTCGACATATTACTATCATATTCAGGTTGAAAATAAGCACAATTTACTATATCTCGTTTAAGCAAACTTGGAAGTCCTTTAGGAAATACTTATAATTCCCTTATAATCAAAGTTTTCTGTGGTCTGATTTTGGACACTGCATGCTTATATTTTTTCTCGATAAATGAACACTTTTTTTTCTTTTTATTCGACATGTACTGAATTAAAATGTGTCGAAGAGTATAAGAAATCTTTACCGCTCTACAGATTCAGTGAAATGTTGCAGTGCACCTTTTTATTAAAAATAATGAAAATACTGTATAGGAACTGGGATATCAGAATATCGAGTGGACAGTGTGTTACGGTATGCACGGAACATGGGCGCCATTTTGAAATTGGCCATCTTGACTAAGTGATTTATTCAGTTGGAAAGAGTGTCGTGCGATACATCAGATAACAGCAGCAGTTTTAACAAGTCCGTCCATTTAAACAAATTGGGCCAGTCTTGGTTAAAAAATGACAAGATGATCCCTCTTTTACAGAAGGAATCTCGTTAAGGGATGGGGCAAAGTTTTTGTCACTGGTGAAGTCAGCTGTCACAATCACAGACACTGAAGAGTCCAGAATCCACAGTCGATGGAAACTTCGAAGATAGTTAGCGACGCACAGGTTATGGTGTAGTGTGGGGTACCCGAACAATTGGAGCTATTTTCATTGACCATAACTTAAACGTCGAAAGCTGGAAATGCTGCTACAAGTGGTTTTTCCATCAGTTCTGAATGAATATGCCAGATTTCCTGTGATTACCCGCTGTGCTGCCATGGAAATAATGTTGGAGCAAATTGTTTCTCGCAATATGTGAGAGATAGATCACGCGGATGATCACACGCCTGGTTTACGTAAAATCGAGGAACGGTATCAAATCGCCGTTATTTTTTGAAAATATCTCTCTCATGATGGGAGTTGTGAAATAAAAACGTAAGAGAGCAAATTTGTAGAGAATTTTCTCCTCTACAAATTCTGTTATTCAATTTTCGTGTCAGACGAACGGTTTATTCGGAATTAAAATTATATTACAAACGGCTTTTTTTAATGTTACTAAAGTATTTTTTGTCCGAAATATTTGAAAAAACAAACGTTCTGGTCTCTGGCAGCCAACAATTGTCTGTAAAAATTTGGTGCCGATCGGTTGAACGGTTCGACCTAAAAAGTAGGAACATGTTACGGACAGACACACAGACATCGTGCAATCGCCGTTATTTTTGCAAATACCTCTTAAACTATACGAGATATGAAGAAAAAAATTAAAGAAAGCAAATTTGTAGAGAACTTTCTCCTCTATAAACTCGGTTATTCAATTTTCGTATCAGATAGACGGTTAAGCCGTTATTTTCATTGAAATTTCGAACTGTCCAAAGGCGATCGCAAAGGCCAACTTTTAGCTTTACTACCGTAACCTAAAGTGGGCCAAAATACAGTCGAAGTGAGAACCTCCTCCTTTTTTAAGTCAGTTAAAAATGCACACTGCTGTACTGTGCTTAACGACTCGCAATCATCTAATAATAATAAGTAGAGGGAAGAGAGGGTTAAATCTGTAGAACGTTTTTATCTTCTTCTTTAACCCTCGAGCGGCCGCGCTGGCGCACTGAGTGCGCCATAGTTAAATAAACATGGTTTTCGTTATGTTGGTAACAATGGAGACGTTTGAAACTCTAGCTATTCCTCCACTGTTATCCTCACTATTGTTGTGTGCAGTCTGGTAATTGCCTGTGGTCAAGAAAATTCTTAACAGGAGAATTTGTGAAGCGCTGTCATAACTGGCGCACTCAGTGCACCGTGCGACTGGTCATGTAAGTATTTTTTTTTTCTTTCTCAAACGTAGTGTTGTATTTCAGTTACGTTATTCCTACGGTCCGTGTTCATGAGAATACTTTATTTTAGGGCAAGGAAGCATTTAACCAGCGAGGAACTTGAGTGGTTCTTGAATGAAGATCCAGATATTTTGATAGATGTAGACAGTATGTCGGATGATGACACTGATGATGAAGAAGAGGTAATTGCTCGAAGTGACCATAACACTGAAAGTGAACAAGAGTACGAGTTTAATGAAAATGAAGACAGTAACTGTCAGTCAGGTTGTACTGGTGATTGGTTCGTGGGAAAGTTCAAAACAACTATGTGGATGAAAGTAGTGAGCACAGCCAAAAGCAAAGCCAGAAGTAAAAATATTGTAAAAACATTTCCAGGACCAAAGGCTATTGCTAGGGATGTAACAACCGAGATTTCTGGATTCAGTAAGATAATTAGCATGGAAATGATTGATATAATTACACAAACAAATACATTCAGTTCATACCTGATTATCAAAGAGAATGAGATAAAAAAGAAACGACGAGAACTGAAATACTGGCACTACTTGCTTTATTTTTTCGGAATAAAGAAAGCTAATCATACGAATGTAATGGAGATGTGGAATACCGATGGATCAGGAATCGAAATTGCAAGAGATGTGATGAGCTACAGGCGATTGCTGTTCTTGCTACGTTGTATTCGTTTTGATGATAAAACAACTAGAGCAGAAAGAAGAAATTTGTTAAGTTGGCTACAGTACGCTTCATTTTGTAAGAGTTTGTCACCAATTGTAAAAGTACGTACAATATTAGTGAGTTTGTAACCATGATGAAAAACTTCCAGATTTTCGGAGACGTTGTGAATTTGTGCAATATATTCCCAACAAACCTGCCAAATATGGCATCAAGATATTCGCACTTTTTGACGCGAAAACATGTTTTACAAGCAACCTCGAGGTATATTGTGGAAAGCAACCTGAAGCACCTTACGCAGTCTCCAATTCAGCTTCAGAAATAGTTCACAGGCTAGTGAGTCATATAGAAGGATCCAACAGAAATATAACAATGAACAATTGGTATACAAGTTGTATCATGGCCATATCACTATTCCAGAAAAAGCTTACATGTATTGGGACACTGAGAAAAAATAAACGAGAAATTCCCTTGGAATTGTTGCCTAGTAAAGATCGAGCACCAGGTTTGTCCCTTTTAGGGTATAATAAAGATATGACATTGGTTTCGTATGCGCCAAAGAAGAACAAGGCGGTTCTGTTGCTGTCAACTATGTATGATTCAGGTACTATTGATGAAGATTCATGTAAGCCTGATATTGTGTTAGATTATAATGCCACGAAGGGTGGCGTTGATACAGTCGACCAGATTTGCGACACATATTCTGTGGCTCGTATTGGGAGAAGATGGCCCTTAGTAATCTTTTTCGCTCTAATGGACATTGCGGGCATCAACGCAAAGATCCTATTCTATTCAGATGGACAAAATCATAAAGTGACAAGAATGATTTTTCTAAAGAACTTGGCTTATGATCTCATGAAAGCACATCTAGTAGAAAGGGCCAAAATTCCAAGCCTTCCTAAGGATATTTCGCTGTTCCTTCAAAGGTAACCAGACAACATCTCAGCAACTTGTGCAGCCTTCTTCTAACAAACGAGGACATTGTGTTATTTGTGGAAGAGCCAAGAATGTCAAAACAACAATAAAGTGTGATTCATGTAAGAGTTTTGTTTGCAAGAAGCATGTGATTATTAGTTACTCGTGTGAAAAGTGTCATGTTGCAACTAGAAGACTAGAGATGTGATCCTTCACCTCTATGAAATTACTGAGTTGGGCTGTCTGTAAGCTGTTACAACAACATTTCAGTAGATATTCAGTACGAACATATTTGTTTTCAAAGCTGATAGTAAAATATAAATCGTATGATTTAAATTCTTGGATTTTCACCGACGTTAATAATAAGAAGTGCCATCAACTGTCACATTAAATAATTAACCATTTTTTTGCAATGAAAGTGATAAATATTATATACATATTTCTTGATTAGACATGTAGTATTTGGAATTGTGGTGTCGAAATAAATTCGTATTAATTAGCCAAAATGTGTAATATTTCGATACTATTAATATGTGAGTGAGTGATAGCACATCTATCTTTTAGAAAATTAACTATAAACATTAGTACTGTCGAGAGTTGATGTGAAAAGTATAACAGAACTGAGTCAACGTACGTGGCGCACTCAGTGCGCCGCGCGACTGCCCCTGCACCATGAAAATGCGCGACTGCTCGAGGGTTACAATTTTACTATCGTGACTCGTGACCTTTCTGAAATGTCCGATTGAATTTCATATCGGGCATTAACCATGGAGCATTGGTACCGAAGAAATTTATCTGAAGAGAAAATGCAGACATTTTTTAATAATGAGCTCACTATAGCTTATGAAACCGACTCAAAAATGGAAGAGAAACGGACCCGGGCGCAAAAAGAAAAAAAAAAAATTAAAGAAAATCCTTCGCTCTAAGTTTTGGGGAAGCACTTTGATGTCACACGAGATGAAGAACACGTGTCACGTTAAGTGGAGCGCTTGTTAAGATTTTAGCAGGAAGAATGTTGGAGGAATGTGTAGCACGCGGCAGTATGACACGTGATACGGCAGTAGGGAGGAGCAGCGGAATGCTGAGCAGCCTAATTCGCCCGCTGAGAACTTTCACCGTCTCTGGAGAAGCGGGGCTGCTAATGAGGTAATAGCGAGGCCGCCCACGTGTGCCAAGGACGGGCTGGCCGACTCGTGCAGCCGGCACGTGGACACTCAAGAGTCCCTGCTGACGGCGGTGGCGGCCAGCGGAACGTGGCAAAGCTGGTGGGGGGGGGGGGGGGGGAGAGGAGATGCTCTGAAGGAAGCCTCGGCGAACGTTTCAGTCGTTGAGCATTACCAAGATGTGGGACCTTCCGACGAGAGTTTGCACGAGACACGCAGAGGTCCAAAGACTTACGAAGAACACAATCATATACCCACAATATCAGTTGGAATTTTTTGTGATTCTCAAAGGCTTTTGATTGCGTAAATCATGGGATTCTTCTAGCTAAGCTTAAGTATTGGTGTAGAGTAGGACAGTGCACAATTGGTTTAAATCGTACTTAACTGGAAGAGTGCAGAACGTTGAAATAAGCAGTTCACATGGTATAGAAGAAAAAATTAATTGCTCTATGTCGGGAATTATCAAAAATGGGGTCCCACAAGGTTCGGTCTTGGGTCCTTTGCTGTTCTTAGTATATTTTAATGACTTGCCATTCTACATTCACTAAGATGCTGAGCTAGTTCTTTTTGCTGACGGTACAAGTATAGCAATCACGCCTGACAAACAGAAATTAAGTGATGAAATTGTCAATGATGTCTTTCAGAAATATTAAGTGGTTCTCTACAAAGGGACTCTAATTAAACTTTGATAAAAACCAGTATATACAGTTTCTTACAGTAAATGGCACACCATTAATAAATTTAGACTTAGAAAAGAAATCGGTAGTTACGGTAGAATATTCAAAATCTGTAGTTGTTTGCATTGACGAGTGACTGAGTTGGAAGAAACAAATTGAAAATCTACTTATGCTATCAGGGTCATTGCAAAATTTCGTGATATACTTATCAGTAAATTAGTTTACTATGCCTATTTTCATTCACTGCTTTCATATGGGATCTTATTCTGGGACAATTGAACATTGCGTAAAAAAGTATTCATTGCTTAAAAGCGTGTAATTATAATAATTGCTGGAGTCCACCCAAGATCATCCTACAGACATTTATCTTCACAATAACTTCACTATATATTCAACAACACTAAGAGGAAGGTTGATGTTCACTATTCAAGGTTAAATCTAACTTTGGGACAGAAGGGGTTGAATTATGCGGCCACAAAACTCTTTGGTCACTTACCAAGTAGCATCAAAAGTCCGACAGACAGCCAACTGATATTTAACAGGAAATTAAAGGAATTTCTGAACGGTAACTTGTTCTACACTTTAGATGATTTTTTAGGTAGAACTTTAAAAAATTAAAAAATTAAAAATGAAAGTAAAAAATCCTTAAAATATTGATTGTCATGTCTACAGACAATTTATTAAACTGACATATTCCACATCATTGCGAAGTGTCGTATAAATGATCTATGGAACAAGTATTAATGTAATCTAACCTACAAGCCACATCACGGTGTGTGGCGAAGGGTACTTCATGTACCACTGCCACTTGCTCCTATCCAGACAAGGACGGTTAGCGAAAAAAATGATTGCCGATATGCCACCGTGTGTTCTGATATCTCTAATTTTATCTTTGTCGTTTCGCCAGATGTACGTACAGAAAATCAATATATCAGCTAACTCCTTGACAGACTTATGGTTCCGTACTGCGATACAGAACGTCTCACTGGCATCATCTGGCACTGGAATTTCCTGCTAAACTCTGTTGCACATTCATGCTTACTAAAGATCAAAGTTAAACTGAGATGTGGTGTTACAGTCGTAACATGTACTTTAAAAATGCCTGTTGCCAACCATCAGCTATTTGTTATAATGTATAAAAAATTTTCTTAACTCAATGCTGATTGGTTGCAAACAGGGTTAATTGATAATATTATTACCGGTTTCGGGCGTTGCCCATCCTCAGATACACTTTGAATTAAACACACAATCATGAGCACAAAAATATACCTGCATAAAATGGTAGATGATAAAAAGGTTAACAAACAGCACATTACACATAAAAAATAACATGAACAGAATAAAACTTCGGCATACAAGAAAAAAAGTGAAGACAGTGAAAACAATTACGTGAATGAGCACGTCATTGTGTTGAAAATGTTCTGAAAAGCTAATCATTTGCATAACACAGAATTTTCTGCCTGTCGGTTGAATTTCGCGTCTGTAGTATGTCATCTTCGTGGTGTAGCAATTTTAATGGTCAGGCGTATTATTGTCAATGCGCATATTGATGTTCGTTTCTAATATCTGTCGCCATACAATGCAATGCCTACTTAGGAGCTTGGGAGCAAATGCGCTATACGACTCACCGCATATGTTGATAACGGCTACATGATATGTGGTCTTCAACGAAAAAACCAGATACTTCCTTCTCGCAAGTGATGGTCGTTAGCACGTGGTGAGTGTTGCTTCGGAGAATGCATTCATCCAAGACACATAAGCCCAACTAAAGGACGTAGGGTGCGATAAACTACAGTCCTCGTTCACCTTTGTTATTTGTTCAGGGGATGCCGCCGTTCTTGCAACATCAGGGTGATCTTTCACCAGGATAATACTCGCCCACACACTGCGCGAGAAACTGAACGTGCCCTGAAAGACGTGCAGCTGCTTGACTGTCCAGCTCCGAATTCGTTTCCAACAGAGCACGGACTGGGATGTGATGGGAAACATGCTACTCCTCAACCCATAACCTATGCAGAACTACGTCAACAAGTCCAGCAGGAGTATAATGACGTACGCCAAGACAGTATTCTCTATCAGTACGATCGAACGGATTCTAGAATCAGCGCCTGCCCTGCCACCCGTGGAGACTACATCAGGTACCAATGTAGATGTTTCAGCATGTATCGATGTCAGGTACCTCAGTACCGTTTGAACGATTGCTCTGTAAATGTAACCATTTCATGTACTCCATCTGCAATGATTAAGAAATAAATCTTTGGGGAACTGAAAATCTTGTGTGGCTGCTGGAGGTGGGCTCTGACTAGTAAGCACGTGGAGATGGGTCTGTAACTAATAGAATTTGTCCACATGAACTTTTATTGAGAACATGAAATACATACTGAACTTCGACGTGCTTTTGATGCTACAAAATTCTTCCTAAGTATGAAACAGTTCTGCTATTTAATACTACACAACTATTGGCAGTAGTATTCTTCCTATTAGCCTGCGTGCAAAGCAGGCAGAGGTACCCAGACTGCGGGCGCCCCTGGCGGCCGAAGTACTATTGAGTGACTTATCGCCTCTTCATGGAGTTGTGCGGTGACTTGTGTAGGCCGCCATCATTGTGGTGAATAGCGACTCCACAACAGAAAAATTCTGAGAAGGTGTACCAATTTTTAGTTCCGGTAGCGTGTAAATGCATATCCTATCCGATAAACATGTGCCACATTGTCTCCTTCCTATTTGAACTTTCTGAGCCGAATGGAAGATTCTGTATTTATCTTCCTCCTGTAACGTACTGATAAAAATTATGCGAGAGCGAAAATGTGTAATAAAAGTACATTTCCTAAAATATAGGAAATGACTCGTTGGCTCCAAGGATCTGATTTTTAAGAAAATGTTATGCCGTTTGACGTTGTCTATTGAAAATTAATAATGACACCATGACGACTGTTAGCACTATAAGCTGCGATCCGATGTCTATTAAAATACTTTTTATATTTAGGTGTTCTTTCTTCCTGCGTGCCATTAGAGAATGGAACGATAGAGGAAGGTTATGAAAGTGGTTAATGAACCCACTGCTAGGCATTTAAATGTAATTTGCAGACTATCTAAGCAGATGTAGATGAATATTCCTTCGACAGTCCGTTTTCTATACAGATAATTATATACCAACTTTACACTAGAACCTTACTCCCAGCGAAGCACCAAATTACTGTATCTGTTCCAGTGGTTGCGAGCGAATGAGAAATTCCGTAATTTGGAAACATTCTTTTTTTTCGATGCCTCTTCATCGGAAGATCCCATAGCTTCCCTTGTAACTAAAGTGAGCCAAGCGGAAAATGAAATATATTACTTGTTTCAGCTTTAAAACAACAGTTCTCGAATTTAATCTAACCATTAATACACTTACTTTGTGTTATTGCAGTCCCTACTGAGATGCAAAGACAATAATTTTAATTCCATAAAATCTCGGGCAAACTGCCGGATGTCCGTAACTTCCTGCCACGATATTTCGGCGCAGAGTCTTCTGGCCATCTTCAGGTGAGTATCGCCGAAGCACTGGCGAAGACGCGTTGAGCTCCGCTATTGATGACCAATTCAGCCGACATTGCGCATGCGCGTCTTCGCCAGTGCTTCGGCGGTACTCACCCGAAGATGGCCAGAAGACTCTGCGCCGAAATATCGTGGCAGGACGTTACAGGCATCCGGCAGTTCGCCCGAGATTTTATGGAATTATCAGTACACCAGGAAAGCTTTAAACGTCACAATAATTTTAGGTAATCAGTATGGACCAACTGGACGTGAAATTCGACAACTGTGCAGGAAAGCCTGGCGAAAAAGTAATTTACAGTTATATCAAATATGCGCTGAGGAAATAAGTCACACATTCATAAAAATGAAGGAATCTTAATAGAAACCCTTTTCCACAGATGTTGTTACTGGCGTAACTGCTCACGAGTCCTTTGGGTTGTATGACTTTGGTCTATGAAACATTTCTGCTCCTGGCTTGGCTGACGAGTCGGACGATGGAGAGCGACATAAAATCTGTCTAAAATGGGTTTGGTCAGATTTTCCGTGATCAGAGGAAATCATTTTTGTCAAAGATAAAACTTAACTATCAGAACTATCAGTTGACACTAGTTAAGGCTGAAAACGTATCTACGTATTCTGAAGACCCACAGTCCATATATTACTAAATTTCATGCCTTCTTCTTTCCTATAAAATTTGTTCTCGTGCTTCTATATTTCAGTTACTCTCTGTAAATCCGTGAGTAATAAATCGCCGTTGTAGATAAAATTCTAGTTTCGGATAACTTAATGATTTAATTATCGAAGTGCATGCTCAGCCACAGCTGATTTTTCAACTTTCCGTAATCTGCGGACTTATCCGTTGTAGCGGGACGATGGCAAAGCACTGACTCTCATTCCACCAGAGGCTGCCTGAAAACTGTCAACGATCTTTAAAGTAGTATAAAGTTTTCACTATAAGAGCATAGAAATTGTTTATGGCAGGCCTACAAACTTAAGCTTCGTTTAAGCGTAGATAGACTTCGCTTCCGATTTTTGCAGCCCAGCCACGCGGGAGTAGCCGAGTGGTCTGGAGCGCTACGTTGCGGATCGCGCGGCCTCCCGCGTCGGAGTCCGAATCCTCCCTCGGGCATGGATGTTTGTGTTCTCTTTAGCCTAATTTAGTTGATAAGGAGTTTGTAAGTTTAGCGACTGATGACCACGCAGTTAAGTCCCATAAGCTTAACAAACATTTGAACATCTGAAATTTGTGATTGACAGATACTCCAACGATGTATAAATCTGGTCTATGACTTAAAGTAGAAATATCTCTGGAGTGTGCATTCAGATGCGCAGAATATATCTTGTGTTGTGTTGTAAACGTCTATTGCCGTTATAGTCATGTGATCTCGGGACGACGTACGTTTGTCTGTAATGGGGATGACCTAAACAGTGAATGTCCGATGACAGTGAATTCTGTGAATGTTACTTTACGGTAGCTGTAACATTTAGTTGTGATTGTCACGGTTTAAACCAGAAGTTTGCGTATTCACAACTTATCCTTTTTTAAAACTTTACCAATTACTATTTCTCCGGTTTCTGCGAATTCTACGATGACTCACACTGACACGTAGGTGCTGGCGGTCACTGGCGAATATATATACTAACTGGTGATTGGGTAAAGTTTTACTTGCAACATCGGTGGCGTAGTGTGCTGGTGTTGGCAATAACCATTTAATGACCTTTGAAAACTCAATCACATGGAATAAGATGGAATAATTCTTCTTTTTGACCGTGAAATAAATAATTAATGATGTTTCATCTCTATCGTCAACATATTCTTTATTATTATCGTAAAGTTAAGTTTTTGTCGCCAACCTTACCACAGTACGTGGCCGAGGCCATAAGTAAAATTTAACAATATTTCTGTTCAGGTAAAATGTGTCAGTGTAAAGAAAGTGTTTGCCTTTAAAGTGTCCAAATTTAAAATTTGAACTGTAATTTATATTGTTAAACTCATTAAGAAATTTGAAAGGATGAAAAGTCTGTTATTTTGTCTAAGTGATTCCACATTTCACAGTTTTCTATCGTCATTAATAAGGCATTGATTATGTATTTTAAAGCTGCTAATATCCTAGTGAAAAAGTGCTACAAAGGAATCGCGTTAAAATTTCACCTGTGAATGGCAGTAAAAAAAGTTTCATTTTTATGATTAGGCGACTGTTACATATTTGGTAAAGTGTTCCAACTTTGTCGTGAACGTGGGCTACGATATACATCAATCTCTAGCAAAAAACTTGATTTGACATTCAGATTCGTTGTATTCAACAATTTCCAAATGAGACATCACGTTTCAACCTCATATAGTGTAACACAACCAAAATTCCAAGGTGCTGCAAAATGACTTGACAGTAAACCTGCGCCCTCAAAAGTGTCTGGAAAAATCGGAAATGGACAATGATACAAATTGAATAACCTTTCAATTTTGTAGAAAGAAAAAGGCTAATTCACAATGGTCATCACGTCAAGTTGTACGTCAACTTGTTTAGCCACGTACTGAGCAATAGAAGTGGAGGTATAACTACCATCCGTGATAAATAAATAAATAAAAATAAAAATAATAAAAAATTGGAGTGTAGTGTCAGATTTGAGAAAATAACAACGATGAAACTATTTGATGACCGTACTAAAGACCATGTTCTTGATCAGTTGTATGTGGGAAAGTACTCAGAAAAAAATATCATTTCAGATTATTGACATGAATTTTCTAGCGAAACCATGAACCAATATTCAAAAACATAAATCAAAACTCAGCTTTGTTGACCTCAGAGAGTCTTAGTTTTGAGACATCTTACATTCCGACATCGCTTCTGGAACAACACTCAATGGAAGAAACTTCAATTCGTAATGGTAAATTTGCAGGTAACCAAGGTAACAAAACAAAGTTATAAATTGAAAATTAAAGAAACAAGAATAGCACAAAATCAATATCTAAATGAAAAATGTGCTGCAAAGGAATCATCGCGTTCAAAATTTATCTGTGAATGGCAGTACCAATTTTATGAATAGTCTATTGTTACATATTTCGTAAAGTGTTCCGACTATGTCGTGAACGTGGGCTACGCTATACATCAATCTCTTGCAAGAAACTTGATTCGACATTCAGATTCGTTGTATTCAGCAATTGGTAGTAAATAATGATAACCCTCAATTTTTGTATTTTTACTGTATTCGGTGCAAACAATCATATCCGACAGAATTTTTCATTTTCTTCAAGTAGTAAATGAATCTGCAGAGAGAAATCAAATATAAATATTGAAACAAATATTAAAACGTGTATTAGAGGATCTATTTTTCAAACATACAAGTCGTCATATCTCAAGACTTTATAAATGAGGGTTATCATTATTTTCCCCCGAGTACTTCTATTCTCGAATGGATACAGATAATGATAACGGTATAGATCCCGGCGAAAATAAATTTCGATGTCACCCGACGACGACGACGACGACGATGTTAAAATTTTGCTACCGAGAACCTCTAATATGACGTGACGTGATGCTTAGTATGTATTAACGAACAGCGTTGTCCCTAGATCACGTGACAATTCCAGCTTAATGCTGGCAACATGGGCAGAATGCAAAGATATTTCTACTCTATGCCATGGTAGTGTGATCTTTGTTATCTTATGATACCAAGGAGGTCATAATACTAACCTCCTTCTATGATACTGTGAGATACCATGAAAATCTTTTTTTTTTTTTTTATGTCGACTCTAAAGTCTCCATAAAGTTGACATATATATAAAATTTCTTCAGAGCTTTTATTCGATTGTGAATAAATTTCGATATCCTCAAGAAGGCTCATGTGATAAACGTTTGGTATAATGTGTAATATTGACGCGAGAGACCACGAACAGCTGAGCACTCTGCCAGAGAGGCAGTCAGTGCTGCGTGTATGTTGAGTTCGTAATAAACGTGCTTTCAGTATAAGTGCTGTGTTTAGTTGCCTTCGAAGTCAAGCCTGCTTCCATTTCAACGCGACATTGTTTGGTGGAGGCGCCGGGTACCCTGTGCAACAGCTGCATCACCGTGGTTCCGATTAGGCAACGTAAAAGCCGTCGCTTACACGGACTGGAACCGGAATACAAGGATACACCGAGTACATCCTTCCAAAAGTGAACTGTGTTGAAGTGTGTTCAGGCTGCAGGTCTCCGCCTCAATCCAAAGAAGTGCCTCTTCGTCGCCAAAGAGATAAAAATCCTGGGGCACCTAGTCAACGGAGATGGTGTCCGTCCTGATCCAGATAAAGTAAGGGCAGTCACAGAATTTCCAACTCCTCAGCACATTCGTGATGTGAGAAGTTTTCTCGGGCTGTGCTCATACTACCGACGTTTCATAAAAGGATTTTGTAACAAGGCACGTCCATTACAAGAACTTCTGCAGGTAGACGCCAAATTTTACTGGGATGAGAGAAAAGAAAGTGCTTTCCGGGCACTTAAGGAGGCTATAACTTCCGCACCGGTTCCAGCCTTGTACGACGAGAATGCAGAAACGGAACTTCACACAGACGCCGGTGGTTATGGGATTGGTGCAGTGCTTGTACAAGTTCAGGAAGGTGCTGAAAAAGTGATAGCCTATGCGTCAAGAGTACTCTCAAAGTCCGAGATAAACTACTCTACAACTGAAAAAGAATGTCTCGCGGTTATCTGGGCTATCAACAAGTTCCGACCGTATTTATTCGGCAAACCATTCACCGTCGTGACAGACCACGATTCTTTGTGTTGCCTGACTAGCTTGAAGGATCCATCAGGTCGACTAGCAACATGGGCACTACGACTCCAAGAGTACGATGTCACAGTGGTATTCAAGAACGGGCGCAAACACAAGGATGCCGACTGCCTTTCGAGGAATCCATTAGTGGAACACAACAGCATTAATGAAATTTCAGCTCTCTCTGAATTAGATGACGTTACAGCTGAACAGAGGAAAGACCCAGCACTATTAAAGACGATAGAGGCCTTGGAGAAAGGAGAACCGACCAATGGAGAGTTCCAACTTATAAACGGAACATTGTATAAGAGCAACTACGATCCACTGGGCCCCAAATGGCTACTTGTTGTTCCAGCTCATCTCCAGCCAGCTATTCTCAAATATTTCCACGATGCTCCAATATCCGGTCATCTGGGATTCGTGAAGACCCTAGACAGAATCAGACGCAGGTATTACTGGAAAGGTCTCTACAGATCTGTCAAGCAATATGTGAGTCACTGTAAAGAGTGCCAGCGACGGAAGCATGTGCCGCAATTACCTCCAGGACATCTCGTACCGATTCCGCCGGCAGCAGCTCCATTCCACCGAGTTGGGATTGATCTTTTAGGGAGGTTCCCAAAGTCGACAACCGGTAACCGTTGCACTGACTACCTCACACGCTACGCTGTCACCAAACCTGTGCAGCCTGCAGAAGCTCCAGAGATCGCACAATTCCTTGTAGAAGACATTATTTTGAAGCATGGAGCACCACGTGTCATGATATCTGATCGTGGAAATGTATGCCAGTCAAAACTAGTATCAGAGGTAATGTCACGGTGCAACATTGTCCACAGAATGACAATTGCATACCATCCTCAGACAAATGGTCTTACGGAACGTTTTAACAAGACGTTAGCCGACATGCTGTCGATGTACGTCGATGTTGAGCAGAAGGATTGGGATACAATTCTGCCAGTCGTGACATTTGCTTACAATACCGCAAGACAAGACACCACAGGCTTCACTCCGTTTTTCCTGCTCCATGGCCGTGAAGCTGAGACGACAATGGATACGCTGTTCCCGTTCCAACCGGACGACACTCAGGATGACTATATTAAACAGCTCATCACCAGGGTCGAAGAAGCAAGACAGCTGCCTCGCATACGGACACTGGACGCCCAGGAGAAGGACCGTCAGCGATATAACAAGCACCGACCTGTTGTGTACAGCCCAGGACATCTGGTATGGATTTTTACCTCTGTACGGAAGGTTGGACTGTCAGAAAACTTATTGAAGCGATACTTTGGTCCGTATCGTGTCATACGCCGCCTGTCAGACGTCACATACGAAGTTGAGGATTATTAGCCGTCGTCGAAACGTCAAAAACGAAGAGACATTGTTCACGTCCTGCGCATGAAGCCTTACTACGATCCTGAAGAGCAGGTAAACGACAATGGCTTCTTGTTCAAAGACTTTAAGGACGGTAATGTTCCTCATGAAGCCACAACAGGAACGTCTGTCGTCGGTAATCGCGGAGAAGGGAAGGATTCTCTTGAACTGTCATACAGAGGGCCCATGACACGGTCAAGATCCAGGACATTGCAGCTGGCTCCACAGGGATTATAACAGCGGGTCGCTGTTTCTCCAGGAGAGGGAGCAATGCCGCGAGAGACCACGAACACCAACTGCCGGCTCGGCGCAGGGGATAGCGTCACGGACTGTGGTGCAGAAGGTCGTCGGTTGAATCCCGTCCACCGGCAAAAACTTATTTCTTTGTAATTAACAATTCCAGAATGTTCTACATCTTTCTTATGTTCACTTGTAAATTCTACTTGTTTCTTATGTTAACTGTTCTTCTAATTTCTGGTAAATTCTTTCTGTGTATAAATAGCAGAGCACTCTGCCTAAAAGGCAGTCAGTGCTGCGTGTATGTTGAGTTCGTAATAAACGTGCTTTCAGTATAAGTGCTGTGTTTAGTTGCCTTCGAAGTCAAGCCTGTTTCCATTTCAACGCGACAATATTGTCATGATCTGACTACCGTGAAGTTTTATAAGTACGATCCAAAGACTGTTTATACTGCAATATAAAGCAGATATTGAAATAAAATTACAACTCAACGATGCAATATGGACGTTAGTTTGTACTGATATGTGACGAAAAAATTGTAAGTAGATCTCTTTCAATCATTTTACCCTAAAATCTTTATCCGCACATAACCTGACGATGGCCACAAAGCCGAAGCAGGCCTATTGCTGTATTTTAAAGCAATTATATAACATTTATCACATAAAGCAGCATTTTGGTGTTATTTGTATTATCAATGTGTCCTTAAAAGACATACACAAGGCTGTAGGACAAAATGAAATAAACATGCTGCTTTCTGTTAGCTAGATGATTATTGGTGTTTTAGGGCGCTCAACAGCGAGGTTATCAGCGATCGTGTTAGCTAGGAACACCTCAATCTAGCCACACAGTTGGTGTAATATTCCACGTGCTCGCATTCATCGAGCGGCGTTATCGAAGTTAGAAATATCCACAAAAACTTATATTGTACAGGATGGGAGAATACAAAGGGAAAAGTCGTAGGTGGAGAGAAATACAAAGGTTTGGAAAAGGTTGCACAGGACGTTGAAATACGTATGTAGATACAAACAAAATCGGAATGTGGAAGTGTACATAAAATTTGTGTTATGGTTATAAGTGGCATGTGGATACATTGCAGAAAGTGAGCTGCAGCACATCCGTGTGTAAAGTACCATCGACGTCAGCACTGTGCGCTCTTACCGACTGCCAGTCTCCGTCCGCTGACTAGACTAAACTTTACGACACGTGTAGCGAGTGCAGGCTCCGACGCAAGGAGAGACGGATTGGGACCGTGAGTAAGTGTTTTTCCGCTCTTACTTGTTGTGAAATGTACTGGTACTTGCCAGCAAACATCGGCAGGCACTTACACATTCCCTTAGTTGGTCAGTGCCACAATTCCCCCAAGCTACCCAAAAACAAGCAACAATATGTGTACAAAGAGGTACGTCGCAGTTTGCCTTATATTCTGTTATTTTGTTTCGCTTTAGTTCAATCAACATTCTTTTTCATATCTCAAAATAACGTTCTCGGCTAATACAGCAATTAATTGTGAAAAATATAAGTAATTTCCATTTTTCTCGAATATTATGAACTAAGACTGAGGTATGATGAATAATTTGTCATAATGAGATACGAGGTAAAATCTTTCGCTCTCATGTAATTCATCCCTGTCGTTTGGCCAATATCAGAGTATATTTAAAAAAATGCCACTGGCATGTTTTATGGCCCACTTTAGGCTTACCTGCAGTTTTATGAAGGTTTGCAAATATTTACGACAAAAATAATAAAAATATGAATGATAAAAATTTAAGCGCGATACGATTATGAATCTACTGTTGTGAAAATATCCGTGCACTCAACACATAAAATTCTCTCTGACGTTATTTAAGAAACACCGAAAGTTACATGATATTTGCGTTTAGCTTTGACGAGCATAGCCGGCCGCGGTGGCCGAGGAGACTGAGGCGCTCCAGTCACGGTCTGCACGGCCACTACGGTCAGGTCCCCTCGGGCATGGATATTTGTGTCCTAGTTCGTAAGTAGTTCATAAGTAGTTTGCAAGTTAGGGACTGATAACCCCGTAGTTAAGTCCCATAAACTATACAAACATTTGAACATTTTTTGACGAGCATACTCTTTTTTTTATTTTTTTTTATTTTTGACCTCTTTACAGTATTTTAATATCTCTCCCGTATTTTCATTAACTTTTTTCGTTTTAATATTATCACCTGTCTTTCCGTGATATTTGTCCTCTGTACTGATTTACGTAAAATCAAGTTACAGTGTCAAGTCGCCGTTATTTTTAGAAATATCTCTGGAACGGTGGAAATAGTATAACAGAGCAAAGTCGTAGAGAATTTTCTCCTCTACAATCACGTTTATTCAATTTTCGTTGAACTGCGCGGCCTAAATGGGAACACGTTAGAGACAGACAGCGTCAAATCACAGTTATTTAGGTAAATATCTCTGAAACGAAGTGAGATGTCAAAGAAACATAACAGAGCAAAGTTGTGAAGAATATTCTCCTCAACAAATTCGTTTATTCAATTTTTGTGTCAAATGAACAATTAAGCTATTATTTTCATTTAAATTTCGAGTTTCAAAAGGCGATCGTAAAGTCCCAGTGTTACTACCGTAACATAAAGTGGGGCAAAATAAAAGATATCTGCTACTGTAACCGTTTTGTCAAAATATAGTTTATCAATAGTTATCAAATATTGTCCAATACTGTTAAACGATACAAACTCTGAAGCTTTCAGTCATTTCTTGCAGCACACTAGAAGACGGTGGGACGAGTGTCACTGCAATCAGGCAAGAAGAATGTTTCTGGTATGGGATTTGAAATGAAAAATGAAAAAAAGGCAATCGCTATACAACGGAACCAGCAGTGAGCGCATCGTCTGTGTATTTGTTAGTAATTCACACAAATCTACAGTTTTGTTCCAAACTGGATAACATTGTCACCACTCGAGCTTCGAAACAAGAGTAAACGTCACTGTCCACTTAAGATTCCCTACAGTGCATGGAGAAGGGTACCAGGCCAGTCAACAGTTTGGCTCCAATCTTCGTGAAATTTTCCACAACTGAGTTTCGAAACAAGGCGATCACTGTCCACATTAGATATCATACGGCGCATGTCAAAGGGTAGCATGAAAGTTGGCTAGTGTATGTATGATTTTATTGAGAAGATTATTATACTCTATAAGCCATCTGATGGTGCATGGTAGTGCGTACTTTGGAATAAACCTTCACACAGTTCAACGTTAACATGTAAGTTGGTTGATATTAGTAATTTTTCATTCACGGAGGGTAGATGAGTTGTGCGGAAGTAGCGGAAGCTCCTGCGTCGGAGGTTCGAATCCTCCTTCGGGCATGGATGTGTGTGTTGTCCTTTGATTAGTTATTTTCAGTAGTTTGCGACTAGGTACTGATGACCAACATAGTTTGCTCCCATAGTATTACAAACATTTGAACATTTTTGAAGTAGCGGAAGAAGAAATATACAGAAAAATATTAGAGGTGCAGATTCTAGGCGGGAGGGCAGTGGGAGCAGATGGGCCGAGAAGGGAGGAGCAGAACGAGAAAGATGAGTGAGGAGGAATGAGGAGACAGAATACTGGGTTAATAGAAAGCCAGGAAACACCTGCGGGTATGGCTAAGGTATCCGTGTACCCTTGGGTGTTAGGAATTTGATTAACTGTTGTTTGTGGTTGTTATCCCCCCTAAACCATGTGCTTGTTTCCTTAGGTGGAGTTACCACTGTTCAATAACTGTTTCCCCAGCTATCAATGTGTTTTATTTGAAGGCGCTTGCCTGTTTGTATCTTCTCTTGTCGTGCTGTTATTCAGTGTGAGGTACTAACTTGAAGGTTGCAGTTGCTGTGAGCCTTAATGCTGTTGAACTGTCTACATCTACATGGGATACTGTGCAAATCACATTTAAGTGCCTGGCAGAGGGTTCATTGAACCCACTTTATACTATTTATCTCCCATTCCATTCTCGAATAGCGCGCGGGAAGAAAGAACACCTGAATTTCTCCGTTCGAGCTCTAATTTCTCGTATTTTCTTCTGACGATAATTTCTACCTATGTAACTGGGAGTCAACAATACATTTTCGCATTCGGAGGAGGATGTTGGCGATTGGAGTTTCGTAAGTAGCCCACGCCGCAGCGATGAGCGCCGTTGTTGTAATGATTCCCATCCCAAATCCTATCTCATTTCCGTAACGCTGTCTCCCCTGTACAGTGACAATACGAAACGAGCTGCCCTTCTTTGGACTTTTTCGATGTCCTCCGTCAAATCCACCTGACATGGATCCCACTCTGAGCAGCAATACTCCAAAACAGGACGGACAAGCGTAGTGTATGTAGTTCTTTAGTAGTTCCGTTGCATCTTTTAAGGGTTCTGCCAATAAAACGCAGTCTCTGGTTCGACTTTCCCACAACATTATCTACGTGATCTTTCCCATTTAATTCTGAAGTAATAGTAATTCCTAGGTATTTAATGGAGTCTACGGCCTTCACTTTTGATTGATTTATCTTGTAAACAAAATTTAACGGATTTCTTTTCGTACTCATGTGGACAACTTCACACTTATTATTTAGAGTCAATTTCCAAGTTTTACACCATAGTGATATCTTATTCAGATCGTTCTGCAGTTGGTTTTGATTTTCATATGATTTTACTAGACGGTAAATGACGGCGTCATCTGCAAACAACCTAAGACAGCTACTTAGATTTTACCCTAAATCGATTATGTAAAAAAAGAACAGTAGAGGACAAATAACAGTACCCTGTGGAACGCCCGATATCACCTCTGTTGTAGTCGATGCCTTACCATCGATTACTACGAACTGTGTCGTCTCTGACAGGAAATCCCCTATCCAGTCGCAAATTTGCGGGGATATACCATAACCACGCTATCATGTAATTCATCCCTGTCGTTTGTCCAATATCAAAATATATTGAAAAATGCCACTGGCGCGTTTTATGGCCCACTTTAGGCTTACCTGCAGTTTTATGAAGTTTTGGAATCATTTCCGACAAAAATAATAAAAACATAAATGATAAAAATCGTTGCGCGATCCGATTATGTATCTAACATTTTGAAAATATCCATGCACTCAATACACAATATCCTCTATGACCTTATTTAGGAAACAGAGAAAATTACATGATATTAGAGTTTAGCTTTGACGAGCATACTCTTTGTTTTAATTTCGACCTCTTTAAAGTATTATTTTAATATCTCTCCGTATTTTCATTACTTTTTTCCGTTAAAATATTATCATCTGTCTTTCCGTGGTAGTTTGTCCACTTTTTCAACTTTAATTTCCTTCCCTGTTCTCGTTTACATAAAATGAAGTGACAGTGTCAAGTCGCTGTCACTTTTGGAAATATCTCTGGAACGGTGCGATTTATGGAAATAGTATAACATAGCAGAGTCGTAGAGAATTTTCTCTTCTACAATCACGTTTATTAAATTTTCGTTGAACGGCGCGACCTAAAAAGTGGGAACACGTTACAGACAGTGTCAAATCGTCGTTATTTTGGCAAATATCTCTGAAACGATGCGACATGTGAAAGAAACATAGCCGGCCTCGGTGGCCGAGGGGACTGAGGCGCTCCAGTCACGGTCTGCATGGCCACTACTGTCGGGGGTTCGAATCCCCCCTCAGGCATGGATATTTGTGCCGTCCTTAGGGTAAGCTAGTTGATAAGTAGTTTGTATGTTTAGGGACTGATGACCCCGTAGTTAAGTCCCATAAGCTCTACAAACATTTGAACATTTGAACATTTTGAAAGAAACATAAAAGAGCAAAGATGTGGAGAATATTCTCCTCCCAAATTCGTTGATTCAATCTTTGTGTCAGATGAACAATTAAGCTATTATTTTCATTTAAATTTCGGATTTAGAAAGGCGATCGCAAAGTCTCGGTGTTACTACCGCAACCTAAAGTGGGGCAAAATAAAAGATATCTGCTACTGTCGCCGTTTTGTCAAAATATGGTTTATCAATAGTTATCAGATATTGCCCAATAGTGTTAAAGGGTATAAACTCTGAAGCTTTCACTCATTTCTTGCAGTAGACGGTGCGACGAGTGTCACTACAATCAGGCAAGAAGAATGTTTCTGGTATGGAATTTGATACGAAAATTGAAAAAAGGCAATCTCTATACAACGAAACCAGCAGTGAGTGCATCATATCTGTATTTGTTAGTAATTCACACAAATGTACAGTTTTGTTCCAAACTGGATAACATTTACCCCACTTGACCTTCGAAACGAGAGGAAACATTACTGTCTACTTAAGATTTCGTACAGTGCATGGAGAAGGGTACCTTCAAGGCCAATCAACAGTTTGGCTCCAGTCTTCGTGAAATTTTCCACAATAAGTTTTCAAATTTATACTGACTTTTTGATCACCCGGTACTTCAGACAGGTTTTATCATTTCAAAAATATATCTGCACACAGCTTTTAAGTGGCTGTCTCCGTGTGCTTACAAAACGATGGAGGAGATGTTATGCATCCGGAATCGAAAGATTGGTTGACTGTTCCGAAAAATATTTACAGCCTCTTGGGGACTTGTTGTCATAGCCCCGTCGCTTTTGTTTTGATGATTTAATAAAGGGCCACGACATGAAAGTGCAACTTACTTTGCGATCTGCCCTCGTTGTTGATTGCGCCCGCCGTCCTTGTTTCGGGGTCGTGTCTTCCTGGACACGAAGTAAGGCGGCGGTGCCATGATTGTGAGTGCTACACCTGAAGGTGGTGACTCGGTTTCCTTCTGGCAAGGTGAGTGTCTCTCTTGGACTTCTCTTTTCTCTCCTCTCGGAACTGATTGCCGGTGTAGCACGCATGGGGTCGGAGAATTTCTGTCTTCTCGTGGCATTTTTATGTTACGCATGTGACACAGATGTCGCGCATCTTGTGAGGCCTAGGCTGTTTATTTGGTAATAGAGCCAGTTTCCACTGTAAAATTTCAACTATTTTGGCTGGTGAGAACTACTGTCGTCTGGTTTGTACACTCTTACGCCGTTTCCGCTATTGTGCACGTGGGAGTAATTTGAAAATAGCCAATCTTCCGTCTTGTTAACGCTCTTTTGACTGGAGAGATTTCCTGTTGCCTGGTCTGTACCCTCTCGTCATTGTTGTTGCTATTCAGCATGCGGAGGTAATTTCAAAGTAGTTAAATCTCTTTGCATCGCTAATGTTGTTTGTTTAGTGAGAACTCTCGTTGTCTGGTTTGTACCTACTCCTGTCGTTGTTGTTATCCATCACATGGAAGTAATTTGAGATTAGGAAATCTTTCAGTATTATAAAAATTTAATTGTGTGCTTCAGTGGCGGCGCGTCCTATGTGTTCGCTGGTTTACAGAACCCCGGAAAAAACTCGTCGTGAAAGAAAAAGTAAATAAATAGATAAAATAAAAAGTGGCTTTAATCTATCATTCTTCGTTTAGTTCATCCATAAGATCATTTTGCATGCACATTCAAAGTATTTTTGTCGCATAAGAAACTTCTATGTCGCGGAGGAGACAGCACGTATACGAGTCGTAGCGCGGCCGCCTAATATAGGCGGCAGTGGCCGCAGCGGTGCAATGGGCATGCGCGGTTGTGGTTCAAATTCTCTTCTGAACCTCCTCGAGGCAGCATATGGGTGCACTCGCGGCAGGAAGGGGCGAAGGGAAACGCCGCTTTTAACCTTGTCGTTGGAGCTGGTAGAGAGACCACCTTCTGGCTACCCGACCTCTGGCAGTTATGCTCGAATGGTCTCGAACAAGACAATGGAGCTACTGCGCACCTCTCCTTGCGCATGTGCAAATTCTCCATGAAGCCAACATCCGAGATTCATATGTGTTTTTGGCAATTGAATAGTCATCAAACATATGTTATATTTAGTTAAAATATCTTATAACTATCAAGACGAATCAACTGTAAGAACCTTCAGAAGATCATATCATGAATAATAATAAAATCTCAATTCTCCACCTAGAAAGAACAGCAATGTGGTTAGCGGCATCACACAACAGTGTCGAGACCGACTGCAAGTAATTTTTTAAAATCCAATCTTTCATTTCAACAGATATGGGAACAACAATGACTATTGTATTGTTAACTTGCAGTAGATTTTTAGACTTTTTTTTTCAAATGTGACGCAATTGTCAGGGTAAATGACATTTATACACTTATTTCTAACAAATATTTGTTTGAGAAGATGTAGGGGTGGCAGCCTTTGCGCATGCGTAAGGTTAGGAGGGGGTGCTGCTTATAGTGGCACGTGACACGACGGTAGCTTGCTTGTCTCTTCATCGTAACTGATTCATTTTGTTGCAGTCACTACACAGTGTAATCAGTTACCTACTATGTTGTAGCATTTTCATATGTTCTTCGTATTTATTATTAAAGAAAAATGAACAACGTTCAGTATCTTTCAGAAACAAATTTCTCAGCTTTAAGCTTGGAAGAAACTATGGAATAAAGAAGCTTGGTAGGCCGACGCTTTAGCTCAAGTTGAAACAAGCGCAAACAAACCGAACTAAGATATTTTTCAGATCTTTTAACGAAAATATATCTAAAGGGGGGGGGGGCTGCAAACTGGGGCGCTTTCCCCCGGCGGCACTCGCAGAGGTGAGACAAATTCTCTCTTTGGACGCCGAGCGGACGGGGGGGCGGTGGGGGGGGGGAGGTAAGGGGCAGCTAAACATAGACGCAACGAGCGGGAAGGGGGGAGGGGTGGCGCCACTATCAATATCCGGCACTGAAAGAAGTGAACCTCCAACCACCTATAGTACCAGCCGCCACTGGTGTGCTGTCAGGCTCTGACAGTTACCGTCCTTTAATTGGCAACATGATTCTTTCATTGGAGTTTCTCTCCAGTTCCCCGGGGCTTCTCATTCTACCTTCTTGAACCTTCTCTGCTCTGTGCACGTGTCCCGTTTTCCATCTGACGTTGTGGACGACATTTCCAGCGGGTGTCACCTCCTTAGCTGTGCAGTAGGTGAGAAACTGAAGCGGGGTCGACCTCCGATGTTGCAGGCCATTGTGAGATTACCACCCAATAGAAATATTGGTAATTAATAGCATTTGATAATTAAACAGTATGAAGTCCACTGCAAACATTGACCATGCCAATGCACTAAATGTTACACAATTTTAACCTTATTAATTATGGTAGCAATGTATGTACACAGTTGGGTGACAACATTTATAGTTAGGCCATAGGTAGAAATTCTCCACGTTGAGATTTGCTGTGTGTTGTAGCTGAGGGGAGGCCAGCGAGCAGGCCGATGTTGGTGGCTTGTTCCACCTTAGGATTTTCCAGTTCGTTTCCGGTGAGGGAAGAGAGGGACAATGGCGAGTGCCAGGCACAGTGCAGTGCACAGCGTGAAATAAAATATTCTAATACTACTGGCATTTGAAGTAATACGATGCAGTTAGAAACCTTTAAGGCCATCATTACAAAATAGCCTGTTGATAAATAAACAAAACATTATCTGATATAGTCACATCTAGCGTAATATGTTTAATTGACAATGAAAAGTAATAAATTACCAATGAATACAAGACAGTTACACAACTAGCATGGCAATGTTTGTTTATAAAAATAATGTATTAACTATTTCTCATTTTATATTCAATTAATCTTGTGTATTTTATCTTTAAGTATTCAGTTAAATCACTTATCTGTGATATAATAAATTGCAGGATTATGATAAATATTGCAAAGGATGTTTATACCAATATAAAAACCTAAATGACATTTATTTAATGTGTAGTGTTATTATTTTGATTTTATGTAAAGTTTTAGAAATGTATTGGCTGAGCGCTGTACGTTGGCAATCGGTTAGAATAGCTCACATGGGGAAGTTGATGACGTAGGGGAAAAAACCCCGGCAGTTGAGCTTTTGGCGCGCGCGAGAGAGCAGGAAGTGACGACTCCGGAGCACGTGGGGAGCTGGCCGGGCGGCGTCGCTCTGCATCAGTCGGCATGTGGATCTCGAGGTGGTGACTTTAGATTTGTCTGTGGCAATCGCCACGTGTGGTTGCTCGTCGTAGACTGCACCAAGTTGAATCGAGTGCTACTGTGTGTTTGTGAATATTTAGCCAGTGGAACAAGGTGTGCATCATATTGAATTAAAGTGACTGTGATTTCTTAATGTAACACGTGTCGTCGCATAGGCATGAACATAAACGGTGTTTGAGACAGCCACATGGTGTGAAAACAATTTGTGACAAATATTCATTTTGTCTGGGGCTCACGAGCTATAACTTTGTTTGATAAATGTGTCAACGTACAGATGTATCAGCCACAGGGATCTAATATTGTGAAATAAACAACATAAAGTGAACTTTCACGTGTTTCAAAAATAGTAGTTAGTATACCCCTTTCTCTCATGAACTTGATTTTATTATGAATTTGTTTTGTTAATCATATGCTGGGAAGGAAAGCTGCGAACGTGTGATATCATTTCCTAGAAAACGAGTCAAACAGCCGCAATTACAGTTCCAGTGTTTTTGCGTGTTTAGGAATTTGGTTCGCAGCTGGTGGTTTTGAGTTTTAAAAATTAAACTTTCTCTATTTTAAACTCTCACCCCGACCTTCACGCTCGCACCTTATAGGTCTCACGGCACATGTAGAGACACGCAAGAGAAGTCTGGTTAAAGTAGGAAATCTGTATTTATTCCTTAAAGCCTTTAAGTAAGTGTAGCCTGATTAAAGGACTCTATTGTATATCTTACCTGAACCCAGTCTGACTCACTATGGATTCTTAAGTGTCTAATTAAGTTCTATAATTGTCTAATTATGTAAGCCTTATAAACAAATTTAATTGGAGTCTTGTATACTTGTCTAAATATATGGGTATTTTTTGAGGCTGATGATCTAATTAGTAGTCAGTATTTGCTACTGAAACTTAGCACCCGTTATTGTAACTATCTTCCGGAAATTTATCTTTTGCCTTAATTAAATTACGTCTACGTTCTTAATGATTTTAAGTGTTGCTTCATTGCTTCAATGAGATTTATTTGTGAAATTTCTTTAACCAACTTTCTCTTCGGAATGCGATCATATTTTGTTAGCAGCCGTCTACATAAAGTAAGAGAAATCAAAACTCAAATAAAAAGATTTAGGTGCTTCTTTTTCCCGCGCACCATAAGAGAATGGAACGGTACAGAAAAATGGTTCAATCAAACCTCTGCCATTCACTTTGATTTGCAGAGTTAGTGATATTGTGTCTGTTCTTTTCGGACATGCCCGGAAAGAACCGACGCCATAACAATAACTGTAAGAATGCCCACAACAGTCAACGACAATTTCAATGTGGACGCATTCAAACGCTCAGTCTTTTGCGGGAATCCAGTACAGGCTGCAAGCAAGAGGAATCCATGGGCAGGGGGCTAGTTGAGAATTTTGGTTGGAAGTAAAGCGTGTCTGGATACCGTAATTGGTTGGTTGGTTGGTATGGGGGGGTTTTACGGGGACTAGACTACTATGGCCATCAGTCCCCCATTTCATAGCTAGACGACACGCAGAAAAACATAATCATCTATAAATGTGCCTGAGCTTAATTTAAAATAGCGCAGCATAAAAGAATACACCGTCAATGAACTATTGACAGAGTCAACAAGAGACGATACGAAAGACGCCAGACACACAGTAACATATACGAGATAAAAATGACAGAGCCAATAAATGTGGTTGACCGACCATGCGTATAAAAAGGGAAAATCCAACCACATAGCGTACACAAGAAAAGCTGTAGTCTAAAGACGCGTCAAGAGAAACATAGATAATGATCTAAAAGACCAACCAGGGGACTCATAGCAACTCTTAAAGCACCCCCCCCCCCCGAATGAAGAAATCGTAAAACCATATTAGCCACAGAGGCATCGTCGCCGAGCACCAAAGAGAGAGTGTTCGGGAGGTTAAAAGAATGCCGTAGTGGACCTAAAATGGGACACTGAAGTAGAAAATGGACCACTGTCAATGTAGCACCACATTGGCACATGGGAGGGTCCTCTCGACGGAGGAGGTGATCATGCGTCAGACGGGTGTGACCAATTCGGAGACGGCAGAGGGCCACGGAGTCCCTACAGGACCCCATCTGCGAGATCTTCCAGACAGATGTTGTGTCCTTGATCATCTGCAGCTTATTGGACACGTCCAGGGCGGACCATTCGGCGTTCCACATTTCTCGTATTTTAGTGCGAAGCAACAGGCGGAAGTCTGCTTCTGGGAGGCCAATCGCCAGAGGGCAGCCAGTGGTAGCCTGTTTGGCTAGCTGGTCGACGCTCTCGTTGCCCGGAATGGCTACATGGCCTGGGGTCCAAATGAATGCAACAGAGCGACCAGAGTCATCAAGAGCCAGTATCGACTCCTGAATGGCCCTGACCAATGTATGACGGAGGTAACACTGATCAAGGGCCTGTAAACCACTCAGCGAGTCGCTGCAGTTCAGGAAGGAGGTCCCAGGGCATGTGCGAATGGGTTTAAGGGCGCGGTATATAGCCACCAGTTCTGCCGGGTGGCACAGAGCGTTGCTCAACATAAGCGCCATGCATGTAGGCATATCCAGTGTGGTCGCCATCCACAGAACCGTCTGTATAAACGACCTCTGAGTTACGGAACTCACTAAGCAGGACATAAAACCGATGGTGTAGGACCAGAGGAGAGGCGGAGGTCTTCGGCTCACAGGAAAGATCCAACTGAATCCGCGGTCGAGGAATGGTCCAGGGAGGAGCATGGGAAGGCGGAAAGGTGGGTGAAGAGGGAAGGAGTCAAGGGTCGAAAGAAGCGATTGCACCCGCGCCGCTATCGGCAGTCCCAACCGGGGACGCCTCTGCGGCAAATGAATGACCTCCCCTGGGAAAAGGATGCTTGGGGGGATACAGTCGACTCAGGCAGCATACTGGGCGAGTAGGTATTGATGCCGGTATCGCAATGGGGCGACTCCAACCTCTGCGAGAAGACTCAAGACAGGGCTCGTACGAAAGGCTCCAGTGGCCAGACGGATGCCGGTATGGTGGACTGGGTCGAGAACTCGCAGTGCAGATGGGGAGGATGAGGCATAGACCTGGCTCCCATAGTCCGGACGTGACTGCACCAGAGTGTTATACAGCTAGAGGAGGATAGGGCGTGCTGCCCCCCAGACAGTATGGCTGAGGCAACGAAGGATGTCCAGATGTCGTGAGCACCTTTGCTTGAGATGGCGCAGATGAGGGAGCCATGTCAAACGTGAGTCAAAAAGGAGACCCAGGAAGCGGTGTCCACAACCTGAAGGAGCTCACCATCCAGGTAGAGCTCCGGATGCGGATGTACTGTCCGTTGGCGACAAAAGTGCGTCACCCTAGTTTTCTCAGGGGAAAATGTAAAACCATGGGCAGAAGCCCAAGTCTGCGCCCGATGAATGGCTGCCTGCAGTCGTCGTTCAGCTACACTTGTACTAGCGGTAGAATAGTACAGGCAAAAGTCGTCCGCATAGAGAGAGCAAGAAACTGATGGCCTCACTGCAGCCACTAGGCCATTAATGGCCACGAAGAAGAGGGGTACACTTAGCATGGACCCTTGTGGTACCCCATTCGTTGTAGCTGCAGCATATGACGTCAGTAAAGAAACTGGATGCAGCTTGTCGCATTTCCTTCTAGCCTCCGAGTATGTTAGCCGGTCCAAAGTCTTGTACTCGACTATCTTCCGCTCTTTATGTAGAGCGGGACAGTCCTGCAAACAGGGGGAGTGGTGACCACTGCAGTTGACGCAATAAGGAGGAGGGGCACAGACAGAGTCCGTATGTGAAGGTTGGCCACAGTCCCGACAGGATGCAGCAGCGTTGCAACGAGAGAACATGTGTCCGAAACACCAACACTTAAAGCATCGCATCGGAGGTGAAGTTACGGTTGGACGTCACATCGATACATCATGGGCAGATTGTCACCCTCAAAGGCCAAGACAAATGTGCCAGTGGCCACCCTATTATCTTTCGGTCTCCGAAAAATGCGTCTCACAAAATGGACTCCGCGTCGTTGCAGATTGTCACGTAACTCCTCATCCGTCTGAAGCAAAAGATCTCTGTGATGTATGACCCCCTGTACCCTATTTAAGGATTTGTGGGGCGTTATGGAGACAGGAATATCGCCTAAGTGGTCACACGTTAAGAGTCTTCGTGATTGAGCAGGAGTCTCCGCCTGTATCAGGACCGAACCGTCGCGCAGTTTAGACATACTGGCAACTTCTCCAAACCTTTCTTCGAGGTATTCTACGAAGAAGGAAGGCTTAGTTGCCTGGAAAGATTCCCCATCCTGTCTGGTAACAACTAAGTATCGTGGTGAGTATTGTTCAGTCTTCTTCGTGGGCCCACGTTCCCCCCATGATGGTGTTAGGGAAGGAAACGATTTGGGGTCGTATCTAGCAGCATAAAAATTAAACTTACCACACTTAGATCACCTGACTTAGAGCCACGATTTTCAGAGGTTTGTTTCCTCTTCATTGCGGAACGTCCGCCCTGATGCCGCCCACTCCGAAACAGAGGCTCTCCTCAAGGGCGCCACCCAGCCACAGCTACGCCACCTGGCAGGATGACCGTTGCCGGGACTCCTTGGCATGCATGAGGAGGTCACAGCTCAGGCATCGGCAGTGTGATCCCTGTGCTATTCAGGGGGCTCAACCATGAGGGTACATAACAGCCCCACCACACGGACTGGCTACGGTGCTGGTGACCTAGCGGGGGAGGGAGCTACGGCGAGGAAGGGATTTGGAAGGAAAGGGTAGGAATCCGCGCCTTAGGGGCTAGGTTGGGAGTTCTTCCCCAAATGGCTCACACTAACTCTGAAATTTCGATGGGGTTAAACCCCGAGGGGGACCTAACTGGGTCGAAAACGGTGAAAACGTAAAAAAAAAAAAAAAAAAAAAAAAAAAAAAAAAAAAAAAAACATAATAGCGAAACCAGCAGTACCGTGGAAATAGTCGGACCGTCATCGCGAGAACACCTAGAGACGAGGTTGGAGAAGGGTAGGGTGGGAAGAAAGATTAGGGAGGGGAGGGAGGAGGAAAAGCGGCCTGGGAAACAGGAAGGAAGGCCGCAATGGCTCGGGGACCCGTGCGCGCCACACACGTACCCAAAAAAGAGCTATGGGCCCACTGGGGGGACCGTAATTGGTTACAGCAACCGACGGCTCAAAGCGAGAAATCCGGCTTCGAATCCCGGTCCAGCAAAAATTTTCAACTTGAATTTATAGCAACCCCCCGAAACGGTCGAAATGTTCCAGTATTTCGATTTCGTGATTTGCAGAGTATTTATGCAGATATACATGTGGAACAACGCAAGGTAAACGACGACTAGTACAAACATGGGTAGAAGAGTCGTTAGTGTGCGACCTTAGTAGGAAGGAGGAAGGAAGGAAGCTTAAAGTTTAACGTCCCGTCGACAGCGTGGTCATTAGGCTCGGATTTTCGGAAAAAGATGTGGGAGGAAATCGGCCGTGCCCTTTGAAAGGAACCATCCCGTCATTTGCCTGGAGTGATTCAGGGAAATCACGGAAAACCTAAATCTGGATGGCCGGAGGTGGATTTGAACCACCATCCTCTCGAATGCGAGTCTAGTGTCTTACCACTGCGCCACCTCGCTCGGTCACGCGACCTTAGTAATAGAACCTGGCTGAATCTCTCCAGAGGAGTAAGTCATGCTGACATGCGTCCACCCTGTACCAGAAACACTGCCAAACGGAAATTACCACACAGACTTTTCGAGGATTCAAGGACAAATATAGATCGCTGTAACTTCTTGTTAAAACACGTAATCGACGATTACTCAATATTAACTCAGTGGTATAATTAGCTTCATTTTTCTATTTTTCGATCATTTTAATTTGAAACTCTTCTGTTAGTGCGTGTTTGAATTACAAATGTGAGGCTGTGGATCCACCCTGATGCAAAACACTTGTTTATTTACATACGCATACTAGTTTCGGCGGGAATCTCGCCATCTTAAGCGGGTGGTTTTGATTATTCTTTATATGATTTGGCTATTGCACAATCCACAGTGTTTCTTCCCGTTTACTTTGGCATACAGCATGACTTATTAAATGGATGGTTCTCTGAAAGACTTGGATGGATGTTCTCACGTCACAGAAATACATATTCCGCTTACGGCCCGTGGCAGAACCTACAGGGAAGGTCCCAAATGGAGTTGAAGAGTTAAAAATGCTAATGATTTCTGCAAAACATCCTCAAGTAAATGTCCTGTAAATATGAACTTTCTACATGTAGTTCTTCAAGGTGTTTTTTTTCATGAACATGACTGTATATTACTGGAAAGCAAGCAAAATATCAGCATAAATAGTAAGAGATTATTATTTTTACAGGTATATTTCAGTCACTGTGTGACCATGAACAATCCTATTAAAAAAACAACAACACCGAAACTGTATAAAAATAAAATCAGACCTTCACGACATTTTCTGTAGAACGTCAAACGGAACAAAACTAGTTAACTGATTAATCAGAGAAAGAAACTGTTTAATTAAGGACACACAGTATGCTTGAATAATAAAAACCATAAGAATTTTATAACTTCAATAAAGATTTCAGGCTCTCCTGATCACATTGATAAGAACTTTATTAGTTTAGCAAAAAAATTTACGTTTCTATTTTCCACCACTTGTAAAGGATCAGTTTCGTACTGCTTATTTGCACTTTCATGGTAGTGTTTTGTCTTTGTACTACTTACAATTTGTTGCCTCGGTGTGTGTGCCTTTTGTGTGTGTAGATATTCATTACTGAGCAATGAATATTAACAATACCATATTTCAAACAATTCAATAATAAAATTGAAAGCACTTACTAGTTTACGCACAAAGCCGTCAGTACCATTGAGAGTAAGTCAATCAAGTATGTAATTTTTTGATAGTCAGATACTATTTAATTTAACCAATTATATATTCACTTAATTAAAACGTATGTAGCTCTCTAGTAAGTTCATGCTTATTAAATGAATGTAACATTCGTTTTTACTGCAAATTGTAGAGGTGAATATAATTCACGTCCTATCACCAAACAAGTGGTAGTTACTAATGAGAATGCTAAGACGGAGCCTGAAGATGATATGTAACTGGGCGAAGTCTATGTTCTATAATGTTGTGAAGCATAACTTAATGTCACTGAAATCTTAATTTGCAATTTCCCACTAAGTTTATGAAGATTTTATATAAATTGTTCCTGTGACGTACCACGGTTTATAAATAACTAGCAGACAAAAACGTTATTGCAGTTTGAAAGAAATGTAAAAGAGATAATATATTTAATCAGGAAAAGTTTTAAAGTTGAAATATATGGCAACTTTTTTCGTTAATTTAAGTAACTTGTTGTATTTAATAGGTTTACTGCCTTAGCCAAAAGGCCATACATGCATGGTAACACTTCGGTTTAGTTCATATGTATATTTTAACTATTGTTTCTATTAACAAAAATACGTCATAAATTGTTAAAAATACTAACAAATTATTTGGAAGGTTATTTATTTATTTATTTAGCGTATGGCTACATCACAAAATTTACAGTTATTAGATGTTTTAATAACAAAGATACATATAATATTACACGTGTAATAAACTACAAACTAATATCAAGTCCATGAATATAGTCCAGTGATCCCTCCGTAATCGTCAGGAACTCTGTTTGGTCGCCAACGAAAGCTTACAAGGGACATTCTTGAAGCACATGGTAGACAGTCCGCTTTTCAGCGCTTGGATAAGCTATTTTCTTCCAACCTTCCAGCGTTGGTTCTTATTTTGTTAAGTGCTGACCAATCTTTGTGCGGTAAATCAAAGCCAGGTGACTTGGTTGATATGCACGGCATCTTCAGTTGTTCTGGTGTTGCATTAATCTGCCATGTTTGTCTCCAGCAGTCATCGGTATTAAAGCTGTTGATAACTAAAGTTCTTGCAGTCTCAAGGGGTGGATGACGAGAGCGAAGCCTTGCTTTTCTTATGCTTGGTATGTCTTCATGCACAGGAAGGTGGGGATTCTTTTGCAGCTTTTTGTACTCGGATACTAGTGCATTTTTCCGCCGTAAAGATGTAGGTCATATGTGCCTAAGTATGGGTAGCCAGAAAGTCGGTGTGGGCCAAATTGTGCCAGTTATAAGACGCATGGTATGAATGAGCTGCGCGTCCACAAATTTAGGGTGTGAGCTGCGTAACCAAGCTGGGGAGCAATATTCCGCAACTGGGTATACAAGACCCAGAGCTGAAGTACGGAGAGTGGATGCCGATGATCCCCAAGAAGTGCCGCAGAGTTTTTGGAGTATGTTGTTCCGGGTTTTAATTTTGGCAGCTGTTTTTGCTAGGTGTTGCTTGTAACTGAGCGTTCTATCAAGAGTTACCCCTAGATATTTAGGGTTTCTGTTATTAATGATCTATGATCATCATCATCATAATTAGAGACTGATTATGCCTTTCAGCGTTCAGTCTGGAGCAAAGTACCTCTAATAAAATTCCTCCATGATCCCCTACTCAATGCTAACATTGATGCCTCGTCTGATGTTATGCCTTTTACTTCAAAATCATTCTGCACCGAAACTAAGTACTTTCTTCTTGGTCTACCTCGACTCCTCTTACCCTCCGCTGCCGAGCTCATGAGTCTCTTAGGTAACCTTGCTTCTCCTATGCGCGTAACATGACCCCACCATCTCAGTCTGTTAGCTCTAACTGCTTCATCTATGGTGTTCATTCCCAGTTTTTCTTTGATTTCCTTATTATGGACACCCTCCTGCCGTTGATCCCATATATTAGTACCTGCAATCATTATTGCTACTTTCATATCCGTAACCACAACCTTATTCATAAGGTAACCTGTATCCACCCAACTTTCACTCTCATACAACAAAGTTGGTCGAAAGATAGTGCGGTGCACTGCTTACTTAGTCTTGGTACTTACGTCCTTCTTGCAAAAGAGAGTAGATCTTAGCTGAGCACTCACTGCATTAGCATTGCTGCACCTCAATTCCAGTTCTTTCGCTATGTTGCCATCCTGTGAGAAAATACATCCCAGGTACTTGAAACTGTCTACCTGTTCTAACTTTATTCCTCCTATCTGGCACTCAATCTGTTTGAATATCTTTCCCACAGACATTACTTTCGTTTTGGAGATGCTAATTTTCATATCATAATCCTTGCACCTCTGATCGAGATCTGAAATATTAGTTTGCAACCTTTCAATCGAATGTGCCATTACAACTAAGTCATCCGCATATGCGAGACTGCTTATTTTGTTTTGACCTATTTTAATCCCGCCCTGCCAGTCTACTGTTTTCAAGATATGATCAATGTTCAAATGTTCAAATGTTTGTAAAGCTTATGGGACTTAACTACGGGGTCATCAGTCCCTAAACGTACAAACTACTTATGAACTACTTACGAACTAGGACGGCACAAATATCCATGCCCGAGGGGGGATTCGAACCCCCGACCGTAGTGGCCGTGCGGACCGTGACTGAAGCGCCTCAGTCCCCTCGGCCACCGCGGTCGGCAACATATGATCCATGAATAGTATGAAAAACAGTGGTGACAGGTTACAGCCTTGTCTTACCCAGGAAACTACCCCGAACCATGATCTTAATTTGCCATCTAATCTAACTGCTGCCTGACAGTCTACGTAAAACCCTTTAATTGCCTGCAGAAGTTTGCCTCCTATACCATAATCTTGTAGAACTGACAGTAGCTTCCTCCTAGGAACACGGTCATAAGCCTTTTCTAGATCTATGAAACATAGATACAATTCCCTGTTCCACTCATAGCACTTTTCCATTACCTGCTGTAAGCTAAAGATCTGGTTCTGACAGCCACTAAGAGGCCTAAACCCACACTGATTTTCATCTAACTTGTCCTCAATTAATACTCGCACTCTCCTTTCAACAATACCTGAGAATATTTTGCCTACAACGCTAATTAAAGAGATACCTCGATAGTTGTTACAATCTTTTCTGTTTGGCGTGATTACCGCTTTCGTCCAGTCAGACGGAACCTGTCCCTATTCCCACGCCTTTTCAATTATCCTGTGTAACCATTTGAGACCTAATACTCCACTGTATTTGACGAGTTCCGGCTTCATTTTATCCACCCCAGCCGCTATTTTGCACTGTGATCTGTGACAAAATTACAAAATTGTAAAACTGATAGAAAATAAACAGGGACCGATTTTCATGTAATGTGGAGTCGAGAGAGTACCCTGTGTCTTTAAGGAACAGTGACTGTTCGGCCTTTAAGGAACTGTTCTGAACTTGGCAACGAAACAGTTCTGCCTTTCTATTTATAAGTATCCTCCATTCTCCGCCTAAGGATGTCCACGCAGTGAGGCGCAGTAAGTTCGCAGTGAGTTGAGTGCAACAGGTAAGCCCCAGCGGACGCCCAAGCAGCCTTGACCCGGTCCTTACCGAGGATCGATGCCACCCTCCAAAAAGGGGTCGCGTGGCTACGGCACCCTCCCAGCCGGCAACTCGGCGACAGCCCTTAATAAATTAATCATTAGCCCAGTTACGGCAACGACAAGATCCTTCACAAGACGCTGGGAGGCTATAAGCAAACAAATAAGGCCGCCAAAATACGCCCCCCGAAGAGGGAAATCGCCCGGATATAGTGACATAATCTGCCTTACGTAACGAATGGCGGCAATTTGCAGCTCGGTTTCGCGGCAGCTTGAAAGTACAGAGCAGCGTTTTGCCAGCTAGATTCGGGACATAGCTATTTATAGAAGGTACGCTACACTTCCAACAAATGGTCGGTTTATGTAACGTTTGATAGAGGTAGGAAACCAATTCAGCCCCTCAACACTCATGAAATCAACTGTATAGGAAACTATGTCACCGATATTCCATCTCTTAAGAACAGTAAGAATCTTTAATCCTGAATGTAGCTTAGAATACTGCCATCCCAACCTATGAGCACGTATTAAAGCATATTACACCAGAGATGACATTAGATGTACTTTTCGTTCCAGTATATCCGAATTGAGGGAATCCTCTTGGATGTAGAACATGTCAGAAGAAAATACACAATGTATACTTACAAAAAGAGAGCATGTGTGTTAATGTACCTTCCACAGACCCCAAATGTAATTGCCCTTGTAGCTGAGTAATTGGTCAGGAAAAACAATTATCTTAAAAATATTTGCATTTTAAAGGACACAATAACTTATTACTACTTAATAATTTACTAGGTGCATATTAAAATTCTTAGCAATTACTTTCTTTTTTACTTTTATTTTTTTTATTTTTTTATTTATTTTTACACTGATTTACAATGATTACATTACTGCACAAAACTTGTACTGAAGTCAAACTGAACACAGTATTCATATTTGTGAATATTATATACAATAAGTTACAATCAATCACTTCTGGTAAGAAATTAATCAATGGAGTAGGAGTTGGCCAGAAAAAAATCCTTTAGACTCTTTTCAAACTGAACTTTATTGTGAGTTAAATTTTTATGGCTGCTGGCATGTTATTTAAAATGTGTACTGCTGAATATTGGACACCTTTGTGAGCCAAAGTAAGTGACCTTAAATCTTTATGCAAGTTATTCTTGTTTTTAGTATTGATCCCATGGTCTGAGCTATTGGTTTGAAAAAAAAGATATATTTTTAACGACAAATTTCATTAGAGAATAAATGAGGTTCTTGAGTTGACACCACAGATGATGCGTAACGCACGTTTTTGTGCTCTGAAAACTTTTGCTTGGCCTGATGAGTTGCCCCAGAAAATAATCCAGTATGACATTATGGAGTGAAAGTATGCATAATATGCTAGCTTTTTTATTTTTATATCTCCTATATCTGACAACATTCGCATATCAAACAGGGACTTGTTTAGCTGCTTCAGCAGTTCTGTGGTATGCTCCTCCCAGTTAAATTTAGTATCCAGCTGTGATCCTAAGAATTTAACTCTTTCAACTTCTTCTATTTCCTTGTTGTCACACTCTAGGCATATACTGGCAGTAAACCTTTTACAAGTCCTAAACTGCATATAGTGTGTTTTTTCAAGGTTTAGCGACAGAGAATTGGCTAAGAACCATTTATTAATGGCCATGAAAATTTCATTAGCTGATATTTCTACGGCTATATTTGATTTACTATTTATTTCTGATTATTTTATAAATCTGACTTCAAAAAGTGTCTGCTACTGTCGTCGTTCTTATACTATGTTCTGGAGATACAGATTAAACAATATACATCTGAAGAAACAAAATAAAACCATTTTAACAACAATTGGTGAGTGTTTCTTTCCAAATCAATTCTGTGGGACCCGCAACGCAGGATATTATGAGAAACATAGCTAACAATATTAAACTTATATATTAAAAGACTCTACCAAGACTAAACTCAGTCGGCCAGACCAAACTACCCGGCCGATTTCCTTCATTTTTGTTTTACACTAAAGGTATTCATCCACAGATACGTCATCAAGTATAAGAATTTACATAATTCTCGCCTTCCTTTTTCTATACTCAAACGCGATTTCCTTGTGTATATTTCTTATGGTGATGTCCTTGCTGTAAACTAGAATCAGTCGGTCAGGCCGTTCTGTTTAACCGATTTCCTTCAGTTTCGCTTTAAACAAAAGGTATTAATTCGCAGATTTGTCATCAAGTATCAAAATCAACTTACGTCTCTCCATATTTTATTTTTATTCAAACGCGGTATCCTGTCCTAGCATTGAATATTTTAATCGGTTTGTTTTACGATATCTTCGATCATAATTACGGTACGCAGTTCTTTCTGACATAACAATACTCAGCGGATCAAGCTCTTTCATTTCCGCATTTAAACACTTGGATTGATTGATTCTGAAGAAAGCTAGGCGTGAGCATTCAACTTTACTTCCATTTTTCCCCAACTTTTTTGTCATTCCTTTTAACGGTGCGAAGTATTCGCACGGGTCCTCTAGTATGAATTTTTTTTTTTTTTTTTTTTTTACGCTGCTTCATAAGTTTTATTATGTTCACTATGAGTACAAGTGTTTTACTTGTAATGTCTTTGTTATCGCTTGTGGCCCAATTGTACGGTTTACTTCTAAAGTGTTATGTTGGTTATTTACTTATTTTCAGCTGTATGTATGCTCTAATATCCAGTTTTCGTAATTCTTCCAATCGGGTGGCAGTAGTTCAGGGATTTTAGCATGGTGCTGAGACAACTACTTGACAATGTAAACAGCACTCTACCATGCACGTTGGAAAACACAACATTTATGAAATACACAAGAGAAATATAAGAGGATTTTGCCTCAGAAAAGGGCACAAACAAAAATGAGGCTAAGGCTAGAAAGCATGTAAACCATCTGAAGGTAGATTTGTAAGACAATCCGAAATCGGTCGTGATCTAAATAAATAAACATCTTATACGTCACTTGTGGCTGGTCGCTATTTATAATTATAAACGTGATGATACAAATTTGTATAGTAACTAGATACTGTAATTTACATGCGAAGTGTATGTGGGTTACTTTTTGTCTTTGCGTATGGAAGGTTTACGAAAATAAAATACTTGCGAAATACAATGGTAACCTTCTTCCGAAAGACAATAAATAACCCAAAGACATTTTGTATGTAAATTATCTTGGTAATGTGTAAGCTTTTAATATGGCTGAACTAATGCCACCAGATAAGACGAACTTCAAAAACTGAATAACCTAGCATTCATACTTCTGACAATCAGTAAATAAGCAAACAAAACACCCTTACAAATAAAACAAACTACAAAACTGGGCAGTAGATAATAACAAAGACCTTGCAATATTGAACAAAATGTACTTGCAAATAATACGAATGAGGTCAAATCATCCAAAGTATTATATTGTGTTCCCGGAACATTTGAGGATGGCAAGGCCGAAATGAGTTGATAGTTAATATAATAAAGCTCACGAAGCAGAGAAAAAGTTAATTAATAACATTGTTATTAGCAATTGTAATAATGTTGGTGTAAAGGACAAAATACCACCTAATAGAAACGTCGTCGGTTTATTTGCCAATAGTGTCACAATCTCGTATGTGATACCGCGTTCTGCAATGAAACTACATTCCACAGATCCTATATGACAAGAGTAAATTCGAAAAAATAGTTGATATTGCAGATTTCTGACGATCTTCGGTTGCTCATTTTGTAGCAGACTCCCATTTTGTAGAGTGTTAGAGTGTGTCAGAGTTACACAGTTTAGCGTGTGTTTGATTTATGTAAACTTATGTAACGCAATCGTTTGATATGGTATGAAATGTGTTAAATAGTTTTACTTAAATTTTTGATGAGTGCTGATATGGCTCGTGACCTAGGCGTGCGTTATGCTGTAATTCAGAACGAACTTACTTAGTTTCCAGAAGAGGGAGATATAAACTTCGAGAAAAAATAAGCTTTTCCTTTACAGCATCCTTAATTTTCTCTCATTTTCTCAGATACCTAAAAACATTTTAAGTCGTCTCATAGGAAAAAAATGAAGGGATAAAAACGATCAGGAGCACGACTGTCCCCTATGTATCCGGGCACACTGCATTAAATAAAACAATAAACTGCTTTAAAATTAGAGTTGTAATATTAAATGGTATTGCAAAGCTGCGCGTGAGTTCGATATTCTTCTTTAAATGTGTAGGTGAAAACATGATACATCATGTGACTATGTTTATATCCTTCCACCGATATTCTGCGTTTCATGTTTAACTGAAGTTTTTCGTAAATCGGGTTCTGGGCTTTCTGTCTGAAATAATTCTTTATTGGGAAACATAAGAAACATTTCTGAACAGATGAAGTAGTGGTTCGTTGACAGTGATGGTACCTTTTGTGGTAGTGGATTCCCTGAGGGCCCCATTCGAATACACCATTAATAGTGAGCTTCTTGATGTAGTCGCGTCGTTCAAATATCTAAGCGAAACATTGCACAGCGATATGAAATGGAACAAACATGTAAGGACAGAGTAAGGCGGACAGCCGACTTCGCTTTATTGGGAGAAATTTGGGAAGATGGATTTTATCTGTAAAGGAAACCGCGTATAAAATGCTTGTACGACCACGTCTTGGGTATTGCTCAAGTGTTTGGGACCCGAAGTAGAACAGTTTACAGGAAGCCATAGAAGCAATTCAGAGGCGGGTAGCTAGGTTCGTTACTCGTAGGTTCGACCACTGCACGAGTGTCACGGAAATGCACCGAGAACTCAAACGGGAATCGCTGGAGGAAAGACGTTCTTTTCGAGAAATTCTGTTGAGGAATTTCAGAAACCGGAATTTGCAGCTGAGTGTAAAACGATCTTCCTGCTGCCTACTTACATTTGCGTAAAGATCACAAATACAAGAGAAATTAAGGCACGAAGAGAGGTATACATTCTTTTTTCTCCTCATTCTATTTGGGAGTAGAATAGGAAAGGAAATGCCTAGTTGTGGTACAGTGTACCCTCCGCCACGCACTTTACCGTCGATTGCGGAGTATGTATGTAGATGTAGACACCACAGAATCATCAGCAAAAAGCCGCAGATTGCAACTCACTGATTGCGTCAGAACATTTATAGATATATAAAATAATAACGGCACTATGACATTATCCTTGGGCACTCCCAGCCTCTGATTAACACTCGCCATCAAATAGAACGTACTGAGATCTATTACTAAAATAGTCACCGAGCCACTCTCATATTTGGGTACCTATTCCATATGCTCGCACCCTAGTTAGCAGTTTGTAGTACAGAACCGTGTCAAACTCCTTTCGAAAATTGAGAGAGATGCATTCTACCTGTTGCCCTTCATAAATAGTGTCATGAGAAAAAAGGGAAAGCTGAGTTTCGCACGATGGATGCTTTTCGAAGCCGTGCTCATAGATTGACAGAACCTTTCCGTCTCAAGGAACTTTATTATATATATGACCATATTTACAAGAATTATGAGAGCAAAATTTTACAAGAAACTTTCTCTTTTGTTTCGAATGTATTCGGGGGACATTATTTTCTGTATATGTACGGGTGTGAAAAAATCCGAAAGTAGATAACGAATGTTAAATGTAATGTGCGTTACCTTTGTTTCAGATGCGTCGATGAAGTCGTGGCTCAATGTCTTCGACTAGAGAGGCTCTAAATTTATGTTGGTACATTAGTGATTATCTGTAAATATATATAAATGAATGTTTGTCTGTATGTCCGCCATGTGTTCATAAACCATTCATTCGATTGCAATGAAACTTTGGTGAACTGTTCACCGTACAAGCACGAAGGTTCCTCACCCAAAAACAAAATAAAACAACTCATAGGTCAGGAGATATAACGTCATAAATAATTAGAAGCCACCGCGTGAGAATACCCAGATTTGTGTGTCAATTACTGGAAAATGGGAGTAGTTAGGGACCTGCAACAAAGTGTGCATATAATTTCGGACGTTTATGAAGCGTTTTCTAACTGACCATTGCACCCCCCCTCCACAAAATGATGAAACGATAGAAGTCTACCGCTCACAACAGTTTCGCTGTAGATGCCGTAAAACTGTCGCATCAGGCATGACCTTGTATCAAATAAAGTTAGCATTACAGATTTGCATGTTACCATTTATTTTTGTCTGCATGTCTCCCTCAATTCTCTTGCATCCAAAATAAAGCAAACTGATTTCTAAATCTCGATCTATATAAAAGCGAAAGGACACTCACTGAACACGAAATCTCGAAAACTACTTCACCTATGAAGCTGAAATTTGGCAGGAATGTAGTTTATAGAATGAAAACGTCAGCTAAGAAAATATTTTGTGATAGGTGCATGGCGGAGTATACTTCTCCTACGGACTCACGAAAATTATAGTTTCATTCTTATCTTCACAAAATTTAGCACGCTTGACTTCAAAACAAGAGGAAGGTCACCGTTTACCTTAAGTTTCATACGGTGCATGGGGGGGGGGGGTACTTTGAAACATAAATACGTTCTCTAAATACGTTTGTCGAGCCATAACTTGAGAACGGCTCGACTGATTTCACAGATCCATTTTTTATTTTATTTTATTTATTTTTTTTTCGATATTAATACTGGAATATTTGAGAACAGAAAAATGCGTTTTTCAATGTGACCCTGCGTTGCCATTGCGTAGAAATCTATAGTTTCGTTCCGATATTGATGAAAGTTTGCACACTCTACCTTACAAACAAGAAGGATGCCACTGTCTGTACAAAATATCGTTCGGTGCGTGGCGGAGAGTACTTAACATACGGAATTTTACAAAATGCATAGTTTAGCTCCAATGTTTATGAATTTTTGCACCCATGACCCATTGATCACTAGGTACATAAATGTTTGTATGTTACATGACAGAGGGTACCTTGCAGAAAATTTTGCCGAGAGAAGATAAGGTGGAAACGAACAGAGAGATTGGAGAGGAAGAGGTGGATGCAGAAAGGGGGGGGAGGGGATGTTGACTACGAGAGTGTAGGATAAATAAACACCCGGGCAACGCCGGGTTTACAGCTAGTTAAGGATAAAGATCTGTGTGTTTTTATTTTATTTTATTTTATTTTTTTTATTTTTTTTATTTTTTTTATTTATTTATTTTTTTTTTCGCTGCTGAAAGATTACTAACCTAGCCTTCGTCCCTTCGTCGACAGTCGCTGTCGTCTTTGATACTCGGTATCTTTGGAAATAGGGCATTAATGTTGGATCTATCTGCTGCTGGGAGAGGTGTTTCAAAGCATGATGGTAGTACCGGGTGACAGGGAGCGTCAGGAACGGCCACAGTAGTGATCAAGCGCTTGGCCTTCCATAGCTCGGTTGGCTATAACGACAAGTGGCGCGCCTTTTACCTGGCTGAGAACACAGGGAACCCTAGGCGCACACAACCAGGGCGACCTGGAGGAGGATATAGGCCGGCAAATTCTCTGCGTATGGCCACCTTCAAACCCCAAGGCAATTACCGCCACGGATAATTGTCGTTACCAAACGGTTTCTTTATGTAGCTGACGAAGGTTTGGATCCGGCACCGGGTTCTTGAATACTCTTTCCGGAATGTTCAAATGTTTGTAAATCTAAGGGACTTAACTACTTTGGTCATCAGTCTGTAGGCTTACCAAGTACTTAAACTAACGTAATGTAACTTATGCTACGGACACCACAATCACCCATGCTGGAAGGAGGACACGAACCTCTGACGGCGAACAACTGTGCATTCAGCAGCGAGTCGCCTTAGAGCGCTCGGCCACTCCACCGCGACCACTCTTTCTGTTCGGTTCTGTATTACTACTAAGTACGAAGAGCGATGGTGTTCGTTTGTTCTACTTCTTATTCTTCTTGCCGAATGTTCCTTTAATATTCTGGTATGCATACCAGAGTGTCGCTCCGCTACAGCTGTGCTCTGCCTTTCTTTAGAGAAGTACCCTACGTTTCATTCTTCAACGTAGTCACTTTTTTTTTCAATTTTTGGAGTGATTTTGGTCATTCAATTTCATCATTAGCTCTTCCTTTTTGGTAGTGGTTCGCAAAAAGGAAATAGCAATACTTCCCCTCAATATTTAAATGGTTTTGTATGCAATCAGTATTGTAAACTATTAGTGTTCGATTAAATGTTTCAAGCCTCTGAGCTAATTATTTTTATCATGTGCGCGTACTGATCTGCCGGTTTCATTCTCTCACTTATAAAGCAAGGACTGCTCTTACTACTGAAGGTGAATATTACAGTAGCTGTTCTAGCGCGTTTCGCCCTAGTGTTGTTTAGAAGTTGTATCAACAGAAGCGAGTTAATGTTGTTGCATTTGAAATCACACAAATGTTTCGCCCTTTGGGGAGTGATCACCAGAATATTTTCACTTTGACCCTTTCAAACCTGGTGCCCAATATATTGCACGCCGACTGTTTACTAATATAAGAACACTGTACTATTTCGATTTCCTTTGAGGCCTAGTGGTCTGTTTACTTGATATCTATCACTTTACTTTCGTGTTTCTTGCTGCCATCTGTCATCAGCCGGCCGCGGTGGCCGAGGAGACTGAGGCGCTCCAGTCACAGTCTGCACGGCCACTACGGTCGCGGGTTCTGTGTACATAATTGTACAATAGTCAACGCATTCGGCAGCGGTCACATTTGATTTTAGATTTTTGGCAACGTTTTCTCAGATACAAATCATTATGTGCTTTGAAGGGTATCGGTTGTCATGTAAATGACTTGTATACAACTATCAAACATTAGTCGAGCACACTGGGTGATTAAAGAGTCAGTATAAATTTGAAAACTGAATAAATCACGGAACAATGTAGATAGAGAGATAAAATTAACACACATGCTCGTTATGACATGGGGGTTTATTAGAACAAAAAAAAATGTCCGAGAGATGGCGCTTCATCTGATCAGAAAAGCAATAATTAGCATAACAAATTAAGACAAAGCAAAGATGATGTTCTTTGCAGGAAATGCTCAATATGTTCACCATCATTCCACAACGATAGCTGTAGTCGAGGAATGATGTTGTGAACAGTACTGTAAAGGATGTCCGGAGTTATGGTGAGGCACTGGCATCGGATGTTGTCTTTCAGCATCCCTAGAGATGTCGGTCGATCACGATACACTTGCGACTTCGGGTAACCCCAAATCCAATAATCGCACGGACTGAATCAAAGACTTTTGACACTGTACCCCACAAGCGGCTTCTTATGAAATTGCGTGCTTATGGAATATCTCCCCAATTGTGCGATTGAATTCACGATTTCCTATCAGAAAGAACACATTTCTTTGTAATTGACGGTAAGTCATCGACTAAAACAGAAGTGATATCTGGCGTATCACAGGGAAGCGTTATAGGTCCCCTACTCTTTCTCGTGTTTATAAACGATTTAGGAGACAATCTGAATAGCTCCCTTAGACTGTTCGCGGATGATGCTGTCGTTTATCGGTTAGTGAAGTCAACAGAGGATCAAAAGCAACTGCAAAGCTATTTAGACAAAATTTCTGAATGCTGCAATTGACACTAAATAAAGAAAAGTGTGAAGTAATACACATGATCACTAAAAGAAATTCGCTGAACTTTAATTACGCGATAAAGCAGTCAAACCTGAAGGTCATTGATTCTACCAAATACCTAGGAGTTACAATTACGAACAATGTAAACGAAGGCTTCCGCGGCCGTTGTCATTGCTGATAAAACTCTTCTGGGAATTGGACCGCATCGTCAATATATCAAATATTTCACCGACGTTTCGGCCACTATTGCAAGCGGCCATCTTCTGAGTGTTACCTGGGTGTTAACACCCAGAAGATGGCCGCTTGCAATAGTGGCCGAAACGTCGGTGAAATATTTGATATATTGACGATGAAGTCCAATTCCCAGAAGAGTTTTATCAGCAATTACGAACAACTTTGCCGGCCGCGGTGGCCGAGGTGACTGAGGCGCTCCAGTCACGGTCAGCACGGCCACTACGGTCGGGGGTTCGAATCCCCCCTCGGGCATGGATATTTGTGCCGTCCTAGTTCGTAAGTAGTTCATAAGTAGTTGGTAAGTTTAGGGACTGATGACCCCGTAGTTACGTCCCATAAGCTTAACAAACATTTGAACATTTTTGAACAACTTTGACTGGAGAGAACACATAGAAAATATTATGGGGAAGGCAAACCAAAGGTTACGTTTCATCGGCAGAACGCTTCGAAGATGCACCAGCTCCACCAAAGAGATTGCCTACATCACACTTGTGCTTCCTCTCCTGGAGTACTGTTGCCCCTTGTGGGACCCTCACAAGGTGGGACTGACGGAAGACATTGAGAAGGTTCAGAGAAGGGCAGCTCGTTTTGATTTAGCACGTTACGGGGGCGAGGGGCGGGGTAGCGTCGCGGAAATATTGCACGAATTGGGATGGAAATCATTAAAAGAAAGACGTTATTCATTGCGGCGTGATCTGTTTGCGAAGTTTTAATCACCGAATTTTAGTTCTGAATGTGAAAATATTTTGCTAGCACCCACCTACTTATGGAGCCATGACCATCCCAATAAAATAAGAGAAATCAGATCGAAAACGGAACGATTTAGGTGTTCTTTGTTTCCGCCCGCTACTAGAGAATGGAACGGTAGAGAAAAGTTATGAAAGTGGTGAATGAACCATCTGCCAGGCACTTGAATGTGACTTGCAGAGTATATATGTAGATGTAGATGCAGATGAAGTACTCCTATGACTGACTCCCGAAGCAGAAGGGACCACGTGCGCCCACAAGGCATCATAAATGGGCCCTGGCTGACTCATATGACGTAACCGGCATCCGAGAAGGCAGGGGAAGCAGTAATACACCAGAGGGCGCCTGCACTCTCTCCGCGGTGAGCCGCCAAACAAAACACGGCAGCCGGCTACGTCCTCGGCGGGCCAGAACGCTTAGCTGGCGGAACAAAGGCGAGGCGAGGCCGAACGGCAGCGGTGCGTACGTTAAATACAGCCGCCAGTCTTTTCTCAGCCAGAATCACATATATTCAGCCCGCAGCCCCAGTTGATATTGCAGCACGACAAACTCAACAAGGCTACGACATATTGACCTCATAATTTCCGTCCGAAACAATCAAATCGATGTAATGTATAATGTACATGTATCCATTCAAATTTATTCTTCTTCTGTCTGCTAGTTTTCTATCACATAAGATTGCAACACTCTTTGTGGGTTGATAAGCTTTGCAGCTACCTATAGTTCAGGTATTGATATCCAATATAACGTAGCAGAGTTACTACATATATTGCGATATCGATAACAAAACTGATTAGTTGCTACCAGCTTACGCCTACAACAAGGTGCACCTCCGAGAGGATTTTTCTTTAACCGTGTGTTATCCTAGTGAACAAGGGCATCGGTGATAACATTCAGTGCGATGAACATCGGTTGCATTGCAAAACAAAACATTGATAAAGTTCCCAGGAGTCAGAAAGAGCAATATTATCAAACAAAATTTCCACTAAAAAATTCAATTTACGGTCGCCAGTCCTTTAGGGACAACAATTACCAAGTATCTCAATGACTCGATAATTACTGAATAAGTAAAATATTTCCTAAAAATTTAGGGAACATTATCAAACTTAATTTAAATGCAAGACTTATGTGGTGTGGTCACTGTCTAAGGTAGCAGAGAGCCTCACCATAATCTATACTTGTAAGTAAGCGTTGTATGGAAATGGAAAAATGCAATTAAAGTCCTTGCTAGAACCAACAATGTGCTGAATGGAAAAATCTACTATTCTATAGGTAATTATTAAACTTCAGACACTAACTTATCCAACTTTCAGTTCGGGCTTACTTCACAATATTCACGAATCACTTTAAAAAAATGTTATTCTGTGTTATCATAGTGTAATCACTTCAAAATAGCAATGTCTTAGTAAAACACTGTTCAAGAATTATTTATAATACTAGCAAACTTATATTTTCATTAACTACTGAATGTAAGATTGTTGCGTAATAAATTACTGTCCTCTAAGTAATTAATTGTCTTCAGTTTAACAATTTGGCAAAGCAATACGGTTTTCAATAGTGTGGGCCCTGAATCTGATATGCTACTCTCGTTTATGCACGAATTACTGTGCACTGAATTTACGTAACACCAAAGTTTATATCACTGCTCAACATATATTTAAAATAATCAGATTTAAATTTATCGCTTTAGAAAACTTAATTATTGAACTAACTGAAACTGCATTTGATCAGTGGAGATACGATTTACTCTACTGTTCACTTTCAATGCATTTCCACTATAGATTTAAGCAAAGCAAATGTTATTAGAATCGTTTATAGTTATTTTAGTGGGTCTCTCGGAATAATCACTGTACCAAAGGATAGGACCCTACTTAGATAAACGACCTAGGACAATAATGGGATCACAGTCAATTCTCGTTAAAAGAAGTAATTATTCAAAATTCTGAACAAAAATGAGGTTCGGACTGTTATACATAATAAAAAACTTTCCTACTTGACTGTGGAAGTTTGGCGCTGCAGTGTGGCTCCATGTGGTGCAATATGTTGCTTTACTGGCTCTTGAAGTATGTGGCCAAAAACCAATCTTCTTAGCGTCGGAATATCAAACCACCAATTTATGCCAGTACTTACAACAGCAACAAAATTTCATCCGAGGCCATATTACGATCTTCTTGTAGGTAAAGGCCTCCAGAACATAGTCACCAAGAAACAAAGGCACCTCAGTACATTCCACTGTGCCTACCAACACTGCAACTGCACGCTATCACGTCTCAGACCGTAATCCCTTGCCACACACTAGACAACTGCGCCAGCCAATAACTTCTCGCGTTTTCCCACCTTTTCGCTCCCACACAGGCAGTATCTGTTACGGCGGGGATGCCCCTCGTCTTTTCTACTCCAGCACAATTTACAAAAGCCCTCAGTCGGAACCTCTACGAGTTTTTCAGCATACACACATATTAACACAAACATATTGCATTAACAATATTATTTACATATATTTAACAATACGCATTTTCTAACCTTCTTGAACATAAAAGGCAAAGATAGGTTACTCATTACATACATTAATATCTCGTACAGTTTTTTCCAATAATAAATCGAAGCATAATATAATAAATAAATCAAAATTTTAATTATGGTGTCACAAGATGTGTTTGGCATCCAAGTTTTCACTTCCATCTTGCCATTTCTCTTCTTGGGTGTTTCGTATTATGCAACTCATTCCAGTGGACCAATGTTACCGAGTGTCTTTTTAACGTGTCGTAAAGGTCTCCAGCGGCATACATCAAACCGACACCTATCTTCCGGCATTCCCCTGAACTTTAATCAGATTGTAACGTAGAGCCTTCTTTAGTGTTTTGTTCAAAATCTTATATCTAAGAAATATCTTTACCACATGATTTGAAATTAAAGCGATACATTGTTATACATTTGTGTTTCTATGTACCGAATTTATAATATATGCTTTATAGGCCTTTATTGACAAACATTGTTTAACGTCTCGTCAACAGCATGGTCATTAGTGACCCGAGGTTTATAATAAATATATTGGAAAGTCTTACAATAATTGTAATTTCCTTTTCTTGTAAGAACAAGTAGTAGACGGAAATAGATTAGTGTGAGTGTTTGTATGTTTGGATTAAAGGTTTTGGTGTTTCTGAAAATTTTTAATTTTCATGGATATTGTACATTGTACAATCATATATAGTGTAAGCTTGAAGCTGTATGGTACACTCTCGGTTGTCCTCTGTGAGGCACATTTTCGCATCTTTGTGCGAAACAGTGTTAATGTTGGTAGCACTGCTATCTAACAACTATCTTTGAAGAGCACTTCATAAAGTGGCTATCACGCAAGTTACAGCGCTCTTTGCTGCAACCTGTGTTAACTCAGCCGCCATATTGATGGTGGTCAGTACACTTGAGAGGAGTCTACCTATCGTGCGTTGTTGCTGAACATGAAGTACTGTATTTAGTGCATAATATATGTAGATTATATTTTATCTACAATTTTTGCTGATTAAAAATGCCGAAAGACCGCGAGAAAGCTCCTAACGGCCCTTTTAAACCTTCAATAACTACAAAACTATGCAACCTACAAAAATGAGACCTACATATTCGTAATCAGCGCAAAAAACTGAACCAAATACACTTTACACGGAAAACGTACGGTAAAATTCGATCCGGACCTAAAATCGTACGCGTGCTAAAGGAACTCTAGACGCACGCGTACACGCGGCGGTTAGCGTCGCCGCGGCTAAGTCCGTTATCGCTGACGTCACCTACAAAAATGAGACCTACATATTCGTAATCAGCGCAAAAAACTGAACCAAATACACTTTACACGGAAAACGTACGGTAAAATTCGATCCGGACCTAAAATCGTACGCGTGCTAAAGGAACTCTAGACGCACGCGTACACGCGGCGGTTAGCGTCGCCGCGGCTAAGTCCGTTATCGCTGACGTCACCTACTGGCGCGGGTTGCATACCGCACAGGGGAGTCGTTACTCCCCCCATTGCTGGTACCCCCCACGATTTCTCCATTTGTTGTTGCTGTTGCATTCCTGTTTAACCGGTAACCTATCACCTGACCAACCTGACCAACTCAGACTACATTACAGTTCAATATGTATAGTGTGTCCTTATCTTAAAATAAAACTGTTATTGAAACTAAAAATACTTCTTTATTTCAATGACGATAATAATACAACACATCTCCAATAATTCTAATCTTACTACAATTCAACATTCCTTTAATCCAAATAGCGACGCCTTCCTGTTCGTTAACTCTACGATGATTACGAGTTCTAACAACAAATGGCATGTTACAAGAGTAATACGATTTACCCATATCCTTATTATACACTTCAACACCACCGCAAAACACACTAGGTCCTTGCAGAAACACCTGTGCCCCTACATTATTACCCGCATTCTTAATGTCTATATTATCAATAGCCTTAAACACTGTAGGACGAGAACTCCTCATACTCCGCCTACGAACCATACTGAACGTCTATCCGATCCAGAAAGACCGCGAGAAAGCTCCTAACGGCCCTTTTAAACCTTCAATAACTACAAAACTATGCAACCTACAAAAATGAGACCTACATATTCGTAATCAGCGCAAAAAACTGAACCAAATACACTTTACACGGAAAACGTACGGTAAAATTCGATCCGGACCTAAAATCGTACGCGTGCTAAAGGAACTCTAGACGCACGCGTACACGCGGCGGTTAGCGTCGCCGCGGCTAAGTCCGTTATCGCTGACGTCACCTACTGGCGCGGGTTGCATACCGCACAGGGGAGTCGTTACTCCCCCCATTGCTGGTACCCCCCACGATTTCTCCATTTGTTGTTGCTGTTGCATTCCTGTTTAACCGGTAACCTATCACCTGACCAACCTGACCAACTCAGACTACATTACAGTTCAATATGTATAGTGTGTCCTTATCTTAAAATAAAACTGTTATTGAAACTAAAAATACTTCTTTATTTCAATGACGATAATAATACAACACATCTCCAATAATTCTAATCTTACTACAATTCAACATTGTTGTAGTTATTTTAGGCGCATAGTTTTTTTTTTTTTTTTTTTTTTTTTTTGCAAGAACACCAAACATTTTGCAAAGTTTGCTCTCAGTGTGTCTATACACAAACAAAATGAATGGCACTTATCTTTACCGAGAGTGGAAGCTTTTTTAAAAATTCCCTATAAGTACAGAAAATGAAAAATGCCCAGTTTTCTACCTACAGTTTGTGTGTTTTTAAGATGTTTCTTCTTGGCCGGCCGCGGTGGCCGAGGGGATTGAGGCGCTCCAGTCACGGTTCGCACGGCCACTACAGTCAGGGGTTTGAATCCCCCCTCGGGCTTGGATATTTGTGCCGTCGTTAGTTGTAAGTAGTTCATAAGTAGTTTGTAAGTTTAGGGACTGATGACCCCGTAGTTAAGTTTTTAAGATGTTTCTTCTTGGCCGGCCGCGGTGGCCGAGGGGATTGAGGCGCTCCAGTCACGGTTCGCACGGCCACTACGGTCAGGGGTTCGAATCCCCCCTCGGGCTTGGATATTTGTGCCGTCGTTAGTTGTAAGTAGTTCATAAGTAGTTTGTAAGTTTAGGGACTGATGACCCCGTAGTTAAGTCCCATAGACTCTACAAACATTTGAACATTTGAACAAGATGTTTCTTCTTCTGTTACTGCTGTGGTGGACGAATGAGCATCTGTTATGTTGAATAACAATACTTGATCGAGCATGGTTGAGATGTAATCAGTACAAAATGTGGAAATAATAGTAACAGCCAGAATGCTTTCACTTTTTAAATGTCTGTGCTCTTGGCAATAAATATTTACTTATTTCAGCGTGACAACTACGAAAGTAATTAGCGATACGTTATTGCGACGTAGAATGCCTTTGTGGCAGCTGACACTGCAGTATTTTGTTGACACTTCGTTCTCAAATTTCATCCACCAAACTTCACAACCAAACCTTTTACATAAATTTTAGAAGTGTGTGGACTTTATCAAAAATATTAACACCAAATAAAAGTATGCTAGACTTTACGAAAGCAGTGGTTACATTAACAAAAGATGCAAATCCATAACCATAATTGTTCGTCATAAAACTTCTGTTTCTTGTATACGTTTCGCAGCACGTTTATACCATGTACTTGCATTATAACCAACAGAAATCATTTGAAAGTAGCACTTTCGTCGTTGTTGCAAATCTCATCTAACTATTATGCTTCAAACTGGAACTGTATTACGGACAGGTTCGTGAGATTTCATTAGTGTATTTTTAGGAAACACACTTTGTGAGTGGTCACAGCACTTGCACATTGGAAATTTATCTAACTGCTCACTCCTTAAGGGAGCAGCCAACGTTTTAACAAACATAAAATTAATGTTTAATAAAAAGGAATAGATAATTAAACCCGGGGCAGGGAGCATGGAATTATAAAGCAGAGGTTTGACACTTTAAATTATTATCTATTCAATAAAATGAACAATCAAAATGTGGAGAGACCAAATAAGCACAATAAACCGCACACTTGGTACAAAAGTGATTAAATCATGAAGTTACTGCCCCTGATAAAATTGTTTCTGCCCTTTATGAATATTGAGGTAACGTGGGAGGAAATTTGCAAATACACAGTGGATAAAGGAACGTACATTCATTCATGCATAGATACGTGTGTAATGCTTGCGACACATTACTCAAGTGGGAACACTGAACAACAGCAGTAAAATGAAACATCAGTGGCGTTTTGACAAGATGGCAGGTGTCTTAAACCACAATTAAAATTAAACTATGCACCAAACGAACTCATGTGCAGGAAGGTAGCAGCATACTATCCATAAGTATCCGTGGTGTGCGACCATGGTGAATTACATAGAATTTACTAAAAGAAATTAATTTAGAATAATCAAGTAAAGCACACATGAGAATTCATATGAAGAAAGCAAGTATCTGTAAAAAGCATGGCTGAAGGCCAAAGTAATGACCATTACGAAAGCACGTCATGCAGTCGGTCATACCAAGGCACGAAATATGGAATAAAACCAGAAATTTTAAGAAAGAATTTAGCATGCTCGCAGAAACAGACACCACATGAAAATGTTAGTTAAAAATTAACAAGGAATTCAAAATTACTAAATTTACACAAAGGCTGAAGGCCACACACGTGTATTATAACTTGAGAAAACACAAAATCATCACCAGAATGACTAAAACTGCACTGAATTACTCGAGTTCTGTAAATTAAGAAACACTTCACCTCAAATAGCGAAACAATTACTCGAGAAAAAGTATCACTGATAAACCAAGACTGCCTGGTAAAGTTCTAACAGCATGCCATCCTGTCAGCTTGATTTGACGACATACTCACTTCGGCGGTCGCGGTAAGAGTGGTGCCTTAAGCCTCTCTCACACGGAGCAAGATTTGCGGGAAGCATGCTGCGAAGCACACAGGGCAGGTGAGAGGGTTGTTTGCTGCCTGATTCTGGATATACCACGTGTCCTATTAGTCTCGCATGTTTTCGGAATGCTACCTGCGCTGGCCAATCAGAAGTCGCGTGTGGCGTGTGACCTTGCAGCCAGCAAGGTGGGAACTCCAAGAGAACACACCAGACGAAACGCAGTGCCACGCGCCAGCCAGCGAAGTGCAGTCTTTCTCAAACGATTATAAAGCAACTATTCGTTAAAAAAAATATGATTCTCGCACAACTTATAGATGCATTCTTCTGCTTCATGATAAAATAAATATTTTGTTAGTGGTCACAGTTTTTGTGATATTTACGGATTTAGTACAGTATTAAAAGGAATCCGAAAATTTTACATTGAAAAATAGAGGTCGCTATGAATTTGCATTTGGTACATGATAGGTCATATGTTGCTGCGGATGAAATGTAGGTAAAATATTGAATGATTCTTCGAAGTTGGAAGGATGCCACTATCTATCACCAATCTCGAGATAATGGGTTGTATGTAAAGCACTTGTTCCCGATCCCGTGCGTCAGCGAAGAAAACGGAATGAAATTTTCATATAATCCCTTATATCTCATAAATGATTGGAGGAATGGAAGGAAGATTTTATCAAATGATAGTACGCAAAGAGGAGTTTATTTTGTATCTACAGATTCGTAAAGTATTGAAAAACAAGGAATGGTCGCCCTAATCATCTGATTGTAGCCCAATCGAGCTGCTCTGAGATGAAATGGACAGGAGAATCAGAAAACAACATACTTGGCATGGTGTGATTTTTTTCCACATTAATAATATCTACAGTTAAACACAAGTATTGATAATGGCCAGTCACTGGCCGAAATCATGATTTGCCAATAAAGAATTAAAAAAATAAAAAAATTAAAAAAAAAATAAAAAGATCGACTGATAGCTGAAAATTCTCATAGTATTGGATCCAGAAAAATTGTTTTCACGCGCTCCAAACTACACGAGTATGCGTAAAATGTGGTTGAAACACACTCATACATACCAAATACGATAGCGATCACTTCGTGATTATTGTTGTTGTGTTGTTACGGTCTTCAGTCTGGAGACTGGTTAGATGCAGCTCTCCTATCTACTCTATCCTGAGCAAGCCTTATCATCTCCTCATAAGAATGGCAACCTACATACACTTGAATCTGCTTACTGTATGCGTCTCTTGGTCTCCCTCTGCGATTGTTACCCCACACAGTATCCGCCAGTGCTAAATGCACGATTCCTCAATGACTAAGAATGTTTCCTAGCAAGCGATTCCTTCTTTTAGTCAAGGTATGCCAAAAATTCTTTTTCTCCCCAGTTGTGTTCAGTATCTAATCTTCAGCATTCTTCTGTGTCACCACATTTCAAAAGCCCCTATTCTCTTCCTATCAGAAATATTTATCGTCCAACGTTTTTGACACATTGTTTGTGTGAGTGCTTATGTATGGTTAATTGCGCTATGTTCCTCCACATAACTGTTTCAAAAAGTGCCTATTGCAGCAACAGCTACAGTAATCAGCGACACAACCCTATGGAACCGACTTTTCGACGTCACCACACAACCAAAGACTTTTCACCACAAGAAAAATTATTTGCATAAAAGAAAAATGTAAATGACATTTGTGTGTACGTGAACAGCCGTTTGATGATGAACTGAAAGGTTTGAAACCGGCAACGGCGCTATTTAGTTAATAAGAAAAGTGGTTGGTTGCTGTCTTCTTTATTATAAGAATTACCCTGTATTTCATACACAACCACAGGCTCAAAATATCAGTTTTTGACAAAATAGCGAATTTATCTTTTTCAAAAACTCTTTTCTCCCCATTGCCATTCTGCCTCTGCACTGCGACCGTCATATGTTATTTTAGTACCCAAATAACAAAACTCATCTACCAACTTCATCGTTTCGTTATCTAATCTAATTCCTTCAGCATCGCCTGATTTTCTAAGACTGCATTCCATTGTCTTTGTTTCAATCTTGTTAATGTTCATTTTATATACTCTCTTCAACACACTGCCCATTCAGTTCGGCTGTTATTCCAGGTCCTTTGCTGTCTCTGTCAGAATTAACAATGTCATCGGCAAAACGCAATGTTTTTATTTCTTCACCATGAACTTTAATCGCTATTCCAAATTTTTTTTCTTGCTTTCCCTCACAGCCTGCTCGATTTACAAATTGAATAACATTGGAGTAAGGCTTCAACCCTGTCTTACTCCCTTCCCAACCAATGCGTCCTTCTTATGCCCTTCAACTGTAATAACTGCGGCCTGATTTTTTGTACAAATTCTTAATAACCCTCCATTCCCTGTATTTTACCCATGTTGTCAAAAGCTTTCTCTAAACATACATAAACTAGAAACGTAGGTTTGCCTTAATCTATCTTCTAAGATAAGTCGTAAAGTAGTATTGCCTCCCGTGTTCCTATGTGATGGTTAAAGGTAAGGTAAAGCAGTCAACAATCCTAAAATTGGTTTGAACACCACAGTGCTTTACTAGGCATGGTCCTGTGTGGAGGTGGTATGCCGTTGCCTTCCTCCGACTTTCGAACTGACTTACCCAAGCAGTTATAGGGAGACCTACAGTTTAACGTGGGTTCCGGACCGCGGTGCTACTCGGTATTTTTCAAATCAGCAACACTGCCAGAGCTGAAAGAAGTGGAAAGTGACAGATAAAAATCCTACGACTTAGCGGGGATCGAACCCGGGACCCTCTGACTTGTAGTCTGCTACTGTACCACTGTGCTACGGAGCCGCGTTACGTGATGGTTATACCAGTGGTATTTATTTATTTAGTGACACGCGCTGATGTATGCAGCTCACCTGTTATCCGGCGCCCTGGGCGAACGTCCTGGTCGCCCCAAGCCTAAAGCCGACGCTGTTTGCAAGATAGTGATGGAAGTAAAGGGTGGCTATTTTGAGGAATCGAAAATTTAATTCTTGCATCTTCCTGTGTATTATTTGAGCTTAATAAACATTGGCAAACAACAAAATGCATTTTTATACTGTTGTCTATAATTTCTAGGTGTTTCCAAACTAATGGAGGGTTGCGTATGATCCCCCACACATACACATATTTTGAAAGCACTTAGTCTGTCAACAAAACGGGGCAGCGAGGGTGAGCAATACATCTACATCTACATAGATATTCTGCAAATCACATTTAAGTGCCTGGCAGAGGTTCATTAACCACTTTCATAACTTTTCTCTACCGTTCCATTCTCTAATAGCACGCGGGAAGAAAGAACACCTAAATCGTTCCGTTTTCGATCTGATTTCTCTTATTTTATTGCGATGGTCATGTCTCCCTAAGTAGGTGGGTGCTAGCAAAATATTTTCACATTCAGAAGTAAAAGTCGGTGATTGAAACTTCGCAAACAGATCACGCTTTTAATGATTTCCACCCCAATTCGTGCAACATTTCCGTGACGCTCCCCCCCCCCCCGTAACGTGATAAAACAAAAGGAGCTGTCCTTCTCTGAACCTTCTCAACATCTTCCGTCAGTCCCAGCTGGTGAGGGTCCCACAAGGGGCAACAGTACTCCAGGAGAGGACGCACAAGTGTGCTGTAGGCAGTCTCTTTGGTGGAGCTGGTGCATCTTCGAAGCGTTCTGCCAATGAAACGTAAACACAACATTATCTATATGTTCTCTCCAGTTCAAAATGTTCAATGTTTGTAATTCTATCGGACCAAACTGCGTGTTCATCAGTCCGTAGCTTACAAACTACTTAAACCTAGGTAAACTAACCTAAGGACAAACACACACACCCATGCCCCAGGGAGGACTCGAACCTCCACGGCGAGCAATTGCGCGCTCCGCAGCGAGACGCTTTAGACCGCTCGGCTACTCCACCGCGGCTTGTCTCCAGTCAAAGTTGTTCGTAATTGTAACTCCTAGGTATTTGGTAGAATTTACGATCTTAAGGTTTGACTGATTTATCGCGTATTTGAAGTTCAGCAGATTTCTTTCAGTGGTCATGTGTATTACTTCACACTTTCCTTTATTTGCCGGCCGCGGTGGCCGAGGGGACTAAGGCGCTCCAGTCTCGGTCTGCACGGCCACTTCGGTCGGGGGTTCGAATCCCCCCTCGGGCATGGATATTTGTGCCGTCCTTAGTATAAGGTAGTAGATAAGTAGTTTGTAAGTTTAGGGACTGATGACCCCGTAGTTAAGTCCCATAAGCTTAACAAACATTTGAACATTCTTTATTTATTGTCAATTGCCAATTTTCGCACCAAGTAGAAATTTTGTCTAAATCGCTTTGCGGTTGCTTTTGATCCTCTGTTGACTTCACTAACCGATAAACGAGAACATCAACCGCGAACAGTCTAAGGGAGCTATTTAGATTGTCTCCTAAATCGTTTATAAACACGAGGAAGAGCAGGGGACCTTTAACGCTTCCCTGTGGAACGCCAGATATCACTTCTGTTTTACTCGATGACTTACCGTCGATGACAACGAACTGTGTGTCCTTTCTGATAGGAAATCGTGAATCCAATCGCACAATTGAGGAGATATTCCATAAGCACGCAATTTCATTAGAAGCGGGTGCGTAGTTTTTACAGAACAGGAAAATGCGGCCACCCCCCTCCAAAATCGCATTTCGCGGTTGAGTGTGCCACTCGGCAGGGGTGACACGGGACGGCAGCCAGCAGTGCAGCAGGTGATGGCCACGGTTGTCACTTCCACGTCAGACACGCCCCCGCGCCGCTCACCGCTCAGTGACAGGTGCAGGGCCCGTCGATAGGCGTGCACGTGCGTCGCATCACGCGACCGTCGGATCACGCGCGCCTTGGCACACGTGATCGCCGCCTGCGCCGGCACGTCACCAGCAGCGCAGCCGTCAACCCGACAGCCAGCGCGGGCAGGCCATTGTTGCTTCACGCCTTCCCAGAATGACGCGTTACGTCAGCAGCGGCACCGGTATGGCGGAAGAAAGTCCGGAGGAACACTGTACGTGCCGAAGTCGTAGCCACCGCTTCGCTATTTCGCGAACTGTTAACCGGGGTTACTTCTGGCAATCTCTTGTAAGTAGACACCAGATTTATATGCACTGTAAGGTACTGTGTGATTATGAGATTGTAGGATGGCTGGCTTAGGGCCGTAAGGTACCAAATGTTAAGAAATTTTGTAGCTGGGAGGACAGGCCACAAGTGGAATGGGTGAGAAAATATAACAGATGCTGTAGCATACTGCATTACTGTGAGAAATTGCGCCAATGCTACCTAGAAACATTCGCATTGGCTGCCCCCACCTCTGTGTAAGGTCCCCTCTACGTGTCTTTAGTAATAAAAAAAAAATAGATTAACTAGCACATTACTTCAAGAGATGATGATCCTCGACCTGTGCGCTGCTTTTGCGTGGGGACATAAGATATAAAAAAAATGTTTAAATGTTTGTATAGTTTATGGGACTTAACTACGGGGTCATCAGTCCCTAAACTTACAAACTACTGATGAACTACTTACGAACTAGGACGGCACAAATATCCATGCCCGAGGGGGAATTCGAACCCCCGACCGTAGTGGCCGTGCAGACCGTGACTGGAGCGCCTCAGTCCCCTCGGCCACCGCGGCCGGCCATAAGATATAACGAAGAAGTTAGGTTAGTGACCAGAAACGTTTACTACACGCATTGACGATGCAGGTAGTTCTACGGCCCTCGCGTGCAGTGCTACGCGATTCAGTCTCGCGATATTGGCACGAGTGTGGTAGCAATATCGCCGAAGGAAGTGTTGGAGAGAAAGGGACAGAATTTAGGGGAACGCCAACTGACTTTCATATAAAGCTCTTTCCACGTATCTTTCATCGCTTACACCCCGCCGTAAGGTGTGTTCCACAGCTTCTGGAATTTTGTCCATAAATTTATTCTACGCTTTCCTTTTAATTAATTAATTTATTTTTAATGACCCTAGAAATAATCTCCACAATTGATAAACCGCTCCCAGTGCCATTATCACTTACTGAAGCAGTCCCCGCTTCTTGCTGTGCTGTGCAAACCACAGTTTACTACATCTCTTTTATCTCATATATCGCAAAAAATCTTCGTCATTTCAACGAAGATTTTCAAGTCTGAAAATACGAAAATGTCTAGGTCAGGAAAGTGAGGCGGTTGATGGAGTTCAGTACATTCGTTTCTTCTGCACTAGCAGGGTGACCAGCTCTTTGTCCGAGGACCGGAATGATTTTTACAAATGTCCTCCTTTTTCGCAAAGTTGATCGCAAAAAATTATATTTATAATTAGTCGCCCTCTATTGTTCTGTCGATAACGCTTTCGTTCCCAGTGCTGTTTCTTGACAACAATGCATTAAAAGCTGATTTATAACGTACAGGGTGTCTCACGGAAAACGCCTGCCAGGCGTCCGCGAATCGCGAGGTACGGCTCCCGGCCGCCGCCACCGCATTCGCTGGCCACGGCAGCGCCCGATTATCGGACTCTATTGGGCCGCGGACGCATACACTGAGTTAAAGTCTAAGAAACATTGCAATCTGAATAACCTAAGCTTACCTTTATTTACAATAGATGCTCAAAATGATGTCCCTCTTTCGAAAGAGTGGCCTGACATCTCTTGAAAACATTTGCGAGCACTCGACGAATTTCGGCTGCCGAAATATGCGAAATGACTAGTCGAATCCTGTTTCCCAACTCTTCGAGTGTATGAGCATTACTTGCCTACACCTTGTCTTTTAACATTCCCCAAATGTAGAAGTCACAAGGATTTAGATCTGGAGAACGAGGAGGCCAGTCAACTATCCCATAATCAAAAACACTTCGTATAGCTGCCATAGAAGCATTGGCATGGGTGGTCTTGCATTGTCCTGCATGAAATAACAGTACAGCTTTTCGTTGGGTGAAATTTCCTGAAAAAATGGATGCAGGATATTGTTCACATACCTGTCAGAATTTATTGTTCCGTGAAAAAAGATTCGACTCATTTCCCAGATTTCGGCAGTCGAAATTCGTCGAGTGTTCGCAAATGTGTTCATGAGATGTCAGGCCGCTCTTTCCATAGATGGGCATCATTTTGAACATCTACTGTAAATAAAGGTAAGCTTAGGTTACTCAGGTTGCAATGTTTTTTAGACTTTGACTCAGTGTATGTGCCTGCGGCACAACAGAGTCCGAGAGTAGGGCGCTGTTGTGGCCGGCGGATGCGGTGGCGGCGGCTGGGAGCCGTACTGCGCGATCCGTAGACGCCTGGCAGGCGTCTTTCGTGAGTCACCCTGTATTTTGTGTATCAACGTTTAAAGTCGCAAAGTTGTTGATTGACAATATGCTTCTAGTACGATATTTCGTCACTTGGTATGGTCAAAGAGATTGTGCATGCTAATGGACTACTTATTGTTACTGATAAACGATGAATGTAACATTTCTGTTGCATCATGTCGTCAAATCCCGACCCATCATCTTGGAATGTATAGTGTTGCCTTTAATCTCCTGCCAGGGCTTGTAAGTGGAGCCTAGACCATTGCCTGACAGTCTGTGGAGAGTGTTAGGATCGCGCAGATGAGTACGAGATAATACATAAGAGAATCAAAACTGATGATGAAGACATGTGTCTCGAGTACAATCTTGAGACCATGGTTTGATCTTCGCAATTGGTCGGATAAAAAGATAGATTATATCAAACGTCTAGGCCACACTGTTTTCTTTTTTTTCTGACGTAATAGTTTATTTCGAATTCGTGCCACAGGGACAAATTGTCAATCGATGGTACTATCGGGGCGCAACACGTAGGCTGAGAAAAAACGGCCTGAAATGTGGCGAGTCAATTTATGGCATCGCGACAACACACACGCACACTGATCCCCGCTGGTAATTGATTAATGCCTAGGGTGACGAGATGCAGTCGTTTAAAAGAGAGGAAAAACAGCTTAAAAATAGAGGACGCACAAAAAGATACGTTCAAACTGAGTAAATAAGTTAATTATGAATAGACAAAACTTACATAGCGGTGCTTTTATACAGGCAATATTAATTCGACTTTACGGTATTGTCTCTGTGTCAACAATGCGCGTTTAAATTTTACTTACGGCATCATCGACGTGTTGTAATGTTGGCAACGAAACGATGGCTTTACAAGGAGATTTAATCTCTTGAGCGGCTTAACAACATAATCAGAAGACGTGGCACTTTCGTAGGAAATTGCTTCATGATTTTGACGAGTTACAGTACGAACTAATTTAGAAGAAAGCGTTTGGTATCGAAGACACGGCTTTTTCACGATGGTTAAGGGTGTACATTTTCAGTTCACGATTTGTTAGCTATTTTGGAATATCACTCGTAAAACATAATCATGTGCACAGTTTACAATGTGAAAAACGTAACGACTATTCGCCTCCCATCTTTCATCGCGCCGCCTCTGAGATGTACAAGTGAAACAGCAGCCACCAACATGGAAAACGGCAATTTAACCGTCCATATACAAATAAATTGTTTCACTGTCATGGTTTCATTTAATGGTTTCTTAGCTATTCAATCTGTCGAGCTATTTCTTTCCTTTATTGGGCACTAAGACCTAAGTTCCAGCGCTACTTCTATAACTTTCTGCTTCAAATTAATTTCTCCTTTTCGAAGGCTGGACATTCACAAAAAGAACTCCTAAAAATATGTACATGCGCTTCGGCATTGCCAGATATTTTATGAAACTCACTCGATTACAGTTAACATCAATTTACATCCACAAATCACAGCTGCACGAAATGTAACCTATAATGGCAACTGTCAAGCCACAATAACATGAATCCGTAACTGGAGATACGGAGCGGAAATTTTAAATAATCCATATTTGTTCTCACTTATGGCTCGACCCATTGTAAAACAGACGATGCTGCTGCCACCTGTAGTTTACATAAACTACCGGTTTAACCATTTTATTAATTCAGCTTTGGAAAAATTAAAATTCAGTGTTTTCTTTATTAATACAGTGCACTAAACATCAAAATAAGAGTTTTAATTTTTTGATCAAACTATTATTTCTTACGTAATTTATTTCATGCGCAACACAAACGTTTGCCTTGAGGTATTTTATTATTTTGAGCGTTGTTTTGTTGATAGTTAACACTGCCAGATCAATAATCTTCGCCACAGCACCATAGACAAGACAATTCAATGCTGAAATAAAATAACATGGACCACACTAACGCTCACACTCACAACCACATACAACTGGCAACGTAACACAACAACGTTGGTATTAACGTTGTCGGAAAACATGGAAGGACATTCTGACTGAGGGTCGTACTTAATTAAGGTTCGGCAATTTTAAAAACAGCGCGAACCATTAGTGACAACAAGTACGACTTAAGCACTCATAACCGTAGGCTTCGTGTATCATTTGGTGCGTATCAGTAAGGTTCACTCAAAATTTAATGAAGATTCGTGGCCTCTCTATGGCTTCCCTAAATTCGCAACCTGCGTGACACAACATTAAACCAAATGTAGCACTGACAATAACGAGCAGACGTATAGTAATGAAACTTCCGGTAGCTCCACATGCAAGATAGGCGGTTGGGAGATGGCAGCCGCATTTCAGTCCAACACTCCACTAGTACGAAATTACGAACGTTCGGGAAATTTATTGCACTAAAAATCTGTCAATATGATCTAAAAACTTTGAAATCTACATAAAATATTTCAAATGTTTGTAAAGTCTATGGGACTTAACTACGGGGTCATCAGTCCCTACACTTACAATCTACTAATGAACTACTTACGAACTAAGACGGCACAAATATCCATGCCCGAGGGGGGATTCGAACCCCCGACCGTAGTGGCCTTGCAGACCGTGACTGGAGCGCCTCAGTCTCCTCGGCCACCGCGGCCGGCTAAAATATTTCACACGAGACGTTAAACTTGACACATTTATTATGTCGGCACACTCTTTCAACCTCTTAACCTAGTTTAGAATTAATAGCTTTTATGTGTCCTTTAGATCCTTACATAGATTTTATGGATGCTTTATTAAATACAATTAAGAATAAGAACTAGTTTTGGCGCGTAGCCTCTAAATGCGGAAGTCAATCATGATAAAAGGCCAAAACATTTGGCGGCTTATCCCACGGGAATAGCACCTACAGTACCATATCTGTCGGTACTGGACAAAAGTGCTATGGTCATCAGTCCCTAGACTTAAAAACAACTAACCAAGGACAAGACACACACCAAGCCAGAAGGAGAATTCGAAGGTCCTGCGGGAGAGGCCATCCTGACCTTAGCATGATGCCTTAGACCACGCGGCCATTGCCGCGTACTTACATCACACCACTTCACAGTTGCATCAACATGCTTCTGCTGCCGATTTCTAAATATGATGGCTCTAAGCCAGAAATATTAAAAGTTGTAAATATTATATACACTTTGTTCTGATTCTAAAATGTTAACATTTAACTCTTAACAAATATGTGCGACCTTCACTTACAGTTTAGATCTTTTGGAAAGGTGAAAAAGTTTATTCCCTTATTTATATTAGAACTAGCGACTCCGGTCGCGTGTAGGTTGACTGTGATAGATAATGCGCGAAACGTCGAATCGATTTTTTTTAAAGAGAAGTATTAAAAGAAATTTCTTTTTTACTGATTTTTTTTTTTTTTATATTTCCTTATTCGTATGCTTATTCTTACAGAGAAAGAACTGAAGACATTGTAGCAAGCATAGACAAAAGATGTGGTCTGTGGCATCACGTTTCGCCGTATGTAACCTCCTTGCTATAGAGTCGCAAACGTCATCGCTGGCCTTTAGTCCGAATTTTTTTTTTTTTTTTTTTTTTTAATAATTTGACGATTTCGACCACCATATCTTCCACCCCCCTTATAGCTATCGGCATGGAACTGCTACGGTGTACAACGGGAGACTTTGGACAACAATTACACACAGACCATTCGTTTGCGTTCTGTAGTTTCAGCTGCAGAGCGAAATATTAACACACACGTATCATTATCAACCCTCAAGCATCAATGCAACCAATAAAACCATTTTCAAAGAGTAATTATTGTTCCGCATTTCGCGTTATATTCTTCAAATTACTAAATATCTATCAGATCTCTATAAAACCATGCCTAAAACATTTCTCAGGTATAAATTAATAAGTGTACAAATACTTAAGTCTCTGGGTCTTGTCGTTCGGACGTCATAAGTGTACACCGAACAGACATTCACATGAATATATATAGATAAATAGCTATGCGATCGCCATAAAACAGTGCCTACAGCCTTCCCCGGGTAGACATTAGTAACTGTACAAATTTTTAGCTCTTTATGTCTTGTGGTCCAGACGTGAGAAATGTACACCGAACAAATGTTCACATTTATATAGATTACTTCTACAGTTGCGGACTGAACTCCATTAGCCGCTGGTTCTCTTATTGCAGCTCATAATGACAATGATCCTTGCTGTCCGCATTACACCCAAATAACGGGCCATTCGGAGACACCTGAAAATAATGTAAATGTAACGGCAATCTCCATAAGCAGAGTAACTAAGAACGTTAGTTTCCAAATCCTTTATCGACTGGATTCGTCAATTCCATGTTACCATCTTCAATTCTTATAAATTTAAATATCACAATATTTGTCATGTTTACTTTCTGTTCTTAGGTATGGTATGTCAAAAATAAATATTTTTGTGTCTATTGAAGAACATGTTGCACAGAGATTGCAAGCCGGAGACTGTTTACAAGAAACAAACGTTCTGATTGATTTACTTGCAATGTGGGTGCAACGTAGTTCATCTTAGACACAAAGATGTTTTATTTTCGAATTACCCATACCCAAGAAAAGAAAGTAAACGCCGCATTGGAATGGCCGAGGGCTGTAAGGCGCCTTGTTGCAGAGCTCCCCCCAAAGATTCGCGTCCTCAGTCAAGTGTGGGTGTTTGTGTATTGTTCTTTCGTTAGATTAAGTTACTGTAAGTAGCTTAAGCCTAAGGAATGATAAACGCAGTAGTTAAGTTTCATAGATTTACAAACATTTGGTGTTTAAAATGCGTATCCCCAGAGAATCTCTTTATTACAAACATCTGCAAATACTAACACATATTTCTACCTTTTATAGCGCATCTAACCTAATTTATGAAAACTATAATAATCGCCATTACAAAGAAAACAGGCGCCGACAGGTGTGAAAATTACAGAATCATCAGTTTAATAAATCATGCTTGCAAAATTTTAACACGAATTATTTACAGAAGGATGGATGCTAACCTTGGGGAAGATGAGTTTGGATTCACGTGAAATGTAGGAACACGGAATGCAATACTAACTTTACGACCTATCTTACAAGATAGCTTAAGGAAAAGGTAAACCTACATTTCTAGCTTTTGTATATTTGGAGAAAGCTTTTGACAATGTTGATTGGAAAACACTCTTTCAAATTCTGAAGTCAGCGGAGGTAAAACATAGGGAACTGAAGGTTATTTACAACTTCTACATTAACTAAATAGCTGTTATTAGAGTTGCAGGGAGTGAAATGGACGCAGTGGTTTGGAAGGGAGTAAGTCAGAGTTGTATCCTTTCTCTAATATTATTCAATTTGTAAACTGAGCAAGTTGTGAAGGAAAGCAAAGAGAAGTTAAGAGAAGGAACTAGAGATTAGAGGGAAGAAATAAATCATTGTGTTTTGTTGTTGAAATTGTAATTCTGTCAGAGACAGCGAAGGACGCGGAAGAGCAATTGAACAGAATGGACAGTGTTTTGAAAGGAGCGTATAAGGTTAATATTAAGAAGAGCAAACCAAGGTTAATTGAACGCAGTCTTAGAAAATCAGGTGACTCTGAAGGAATCTGATTAAAGGTGGTAGATGAGTTTTGTTACTTGGGCAGTAATATAACAAATGACAGTCGCACTACAGAAGCTAGAAAATGCAGAATGGCAATGGATAGGAAAGCGTTGTTGGAAAAAAATTGCTATAATCAAAAATGTTCAAATGTTTGTAAAGCTTATGGGACTTAACTACGGGGCCATCAGTCCCTAAACTTACAAACTACTTATGAACTACTTACGAACCAGGACGGCACAAATATCCATGCCCGAGGGGGGATTCGAACCCCCGACCGTAGTGGCCGTGCTGACCGTGACTGGAGCGCCTCAGTCACCTCGGCCACCGCGGCCGGCTTGCTATAATCGAATATTAATTTAACTTTAAAGAAGTGTTTTCTGAAGTCATTTCTGTGGGGCGTTGTCTTGCACGGGAGTGAAATTTGGACAAAAATAGACAAGGAATTTTTGGTATACCTTGACTAAAAGACATTCTTTGACATCAAGGGATCGTAAATTTAGCATTGCAAGGAAGTGTGTGTGGGAAAAGTCGCAGAGAGAGACCAAGAGAAGCATATAGTAAGCAGATTCAGATGGATGTGGATTGCCGTTCACATGAGGAGATGAAGAGGCTTGGTCAGGATAGAAAGGGTAAGTAAAACAGATTTCGAAAATAAAAATAATGGACACATGTGGATACCGATGCGTGTGACTTTAAATATTGCTTTTACATGTAGCATTAAAGCATACATTAACACACAAATTTATGCACACACAGTATAGTAAAAAAAGGCAATGGTTGTCTCCCTCCGATCCCCCCACCCCCCACCACCACCGCCGCCCTCCACACAAATTGATGTGTCGTATTCGGTGGTTCTCTGATTTCCTTTATATTTGCTTTTTCCGCGGCGGAGTGGCCAAGCGCATTGAGGCGCTACGCTGCGTTGCGCGAGGCCGTACCCCGTTGGAGCGTTCGAATACCCCCTCGGACATGAATGTTTGTGTCGTCTTTAGTATAAGCTAGTTCATAAGTAGTTTGTACGTTTAGGGACTGATGACCCCGCAGTTAAGTCCGTTAAGCTTAACAAACATTTGCTTTTCTCGAAATCACTTATTTTAGACAACTATTACCACAACAGGAATAATATTTACTTGCTTAAAAATGTGAAAGCAACGTGACAGGCATCGGAATGACAGGATTTTGCGACAGAACAAACTATGTATAAGGCAATCTCAATATCTAAGACATATCAAGTCAGATGCTAATACAAAAACTGACCAAACGTAGCTACTCGCTGCGGTAAAGTGGCCGAGCATACTAGGCGTCTTGCTGCGGAGCGCGCCGTTACCCGCCGTCGGAGGTTCGTGTCCTTAGAGGGGCGTGTGTGTGTCTGTGTGTGTGCGTGTTGAGTGTGAGCAGTACTTTGGTCAATAGATTTACAAACATTTGATCGTTTTGAACATAACTACACGCACAACTAAAAGCCAAATAAATTGCATTACTAATTGAAGAAATGCTTTATTTTTTATAGACTCACATACGTCAAACAAGAAAGAAAGTCATGATTACTTATGCACTTTACGTATATCTCTGTCAATTACAATTTGCAGAAGAATGTTTGTAATTCCGGAAGTTGGTATTTTCATATAATGATCACCAAAAGAGATATTGTGAAAATGACTTCATACTATAATTACTTCTTTCACAGTTTGCTCACTACATATGTTGTTTTCGCAGTACATAAAATGAAAATGTTCAAATGTTTCTTGCCGGCCGCGATGGCCGAGGAGACTGAGGCGCTCCAGTCACGGTCTGCACGGCCACTACGGTCGGGGGTTCGAATCCCCCCTCGGGCATAGATATTTGTGTCGTCCTAGTTCGTAAGTAGTTCATAAGTAGTTTGTAAGTTTAGGGACTGCTGAACCCGTAGTTAAGTCCCATAGACTATACGAACATTTGAAACATTTGTTCAAATGTTTCTTAAGGTTATGGGACTTAACTGCGGGGTCATCAGTCCCTAAACTTACAAACTACTTATACCAAAAACTGTATAAACATCCATGCTCGACGGGGGTTTCGAACCTCCGACGCGGAACGGCCTCGCGCACCGGAGCAAAGCGCTTCAGTACGCTCGGTCACTCCGCCGCGGCCCATCAAATATTTGTGATGGAGAACAGTTTCCACACTTGCTACACATATCTTCAGATGCAAATAAGTTGAAAAGAAGAGACCAGTTTTTACCAACTCGCTACATATTTAACAGTTAATAAATTTTCTCATTGTGTATATTTTGAAGATGTTTCACTTTCACAATAAACTGATCTAAGCTGATCTTCACATCATTCTCGCAAAATTTTTTCATCATACTCAGGTAATTTTTTAATTATTTTCTGAAGAGACTGCCATAGAAGACAATATTTGAGCTGAAACTAATTACATGCAATCAGCACGTGAAATGGCTAATCCCATTTCGCGATATAATCTGTTAACGCCTCGTTAAATGAACTTAAAATGTCCATGAAATCATTGTTTTCTTGCAATGAATCATTAATCGCCGAATTTGTATAGATGGAAGACTTGCACATGTCCTGTGAAAAGCATTACTGTTTAATAAAATGAAAAAAAAATCATAGGTTGCTCAAGTATAATTTAAAACGTATATAGCGATTTCGGCAATCATTGTCCTTTTTTAAATATAAAACAAAAACGATCGCCCCCAAAGGTTGAATATTAGAAATGTATGGAAAAGTACTTCAAAAATCATGACTCATCCACTGTGAATTGAAGCCGATCGATTACGGCTACATTTGTTCTACATTTGGCTACGCTAACATTACTTTAAGAAATGTTTATTCAAAACACGTGGAACTATTAGCAATGTACGGGACAATATACATCCCGTATTTGCTTTGTCGGGACGACGGGACACTCGGGCTAAATACGGAACGATCCTGTAAAATACGGGACGTCTGGTCCCCCTAGAGTAGGGTGAAGAGCTGCATTATCAATCCAGTCTCCCCACTAAAGACCACAACAACAACAAAATAGTGCATCAAACACATTCCTGGCCATTAAAATTACTACATCACGAAGATGACGTGATACAGACGCGAATTTTATCCGACAGGAAGAAGATGCTGTGATATGCAAATGACTAGTTTTTGAGAGGATTCACACAAGGTTGGCGCCGGTGGCGACACCTACAACGTGCTAACATGAGGAAAGTTTCCAACCGATTTCTCATACACTTAACGGCAGTTGACCGGCGTTGCCTGGTGAAACGTTGTTCTGATGCCTCGTGTGAGAAGGAAACTTGCGTACCATCACGTTTCCGACTTTAATGAAGGTCCGATTATAGACTATCGCGATTGAGGTTTATCGTATCGCGACATTGCTGCCCGCGATCCAATGACTGTTGCTAGAATACGGAATCGGTGGGTTCAGTAGGGCAATAAGGAACGCCGTGCTGGATCCCAACGGCCTCGTATCACTAGCAGTCGAGATGACAGGCATCATATCCGGATGACTGTAACGGATCGTGCAGCCACGAGTCAACAGATGGGGACGTTTGCAAATCAACAACCATCTGCACGAACAGTTCGACGACATTTACAGTAACATGGAGTATCAGCTCGGAGACCATGACTACGGTTACCCTTGACGCTGCTTCACAGACAGAAGCGCCTGCGATGGTGTACGCAACGACGAACCTGGGTGCACGAATGGTAAAACGTCATTTTTTTCGGATGAATCCAGGTTCTGTTTACAGCATCATGATGGTCGCATCAGTGTTTGGCGACATCGCGGTGAACGCACATTGGAAGCTTGTATTCGTCATTGCAATACTGGCGTATCACCCGGCGTGATGGTATGGGCTGCCATTGGTTACACTTCTCGGTCACCTCTTGTTCGCGTCGACGGCACTTTGAACAGTGCCCGTTAAATTACATATGTGTTACGACCCGTGGCTCAACCTATCATTCGATCTCTGCGAAATCCTACATTTCAGCAGGATAATGCACGACAGCATGTTGCAGGTCCTGTACGGGCCTTTCTGGATACGGACAATGTTCGACTGCTGCCCTGGCCAGCACATGCTCCAGACCTCTCACCAATTGAAAACGTCTGGTCAATGGTGACCGAGCAACTGGGTCGTCACAATACGCCAGTCACTACTCTTGATGAAATGTGGTGTCTTGTTGAAGCTCCACGGGCATCTGTACCTATATACGCCATCCAAACTCTGACTCAATGCCCAGGCGTATCAAGGTCGTTGTTACGGCCAGAGGTGGTTACTCTGGGTACTGGTTCGTGAGGATCTATGAACCCAAACTGCGTGAAAAGGTAATCACATGGCAGTTCTAGTGTAATATATTTGTCCAATGAATACCCGTTTATCATCTGCATTTCTACATCTACATCTACATTCATATTCCGCAGAGGGTACATTGTACTACTACTACTAGGCATTTCTTTTCCTATTCCACTCCGAAACAGAACGAGGAAAGACGAATGCCTATATGCCTTCGAACGAGCCCTAATTTCTCTTATCTTGTCTTTGTGATCACCATGCGAAATGTAAGTAGGCGGAAGTAAGATCGTACTACACTCAGTTTCAAATTCCGGCCCTCTAAATTTCCTCAACAGATATTCACGTAAAGAACGTTGTCTTTCCTCCAGCGATCCCCAATGGAGTTGCCGGAGCATTTCCGTGACACTCGCGCATTCGTCGAACCTACCGGTAACAAATCTAGCTGCTCGCCTCTGAACTGCCTCTATGTCTTCCTTTAAACTGATATGCTGCGGGCCCCAAACACTTGAGCAATACTCAAGACGTGGTCGTACAAGCGTCTTATACGCGGTCTCCTTTACAGGTGAAGTACATCTTCCCAAAATTCTCCCAATAAACCGAAGTCGGCTGTCCGCCTTACTCACAACTGTCCTTACATGCTCGTTCCATTTCATATCACTCTGCAATGTTACGCCTAGATATTTGAACGACGCGACTACTAATGCTGTATTCGAACATTATGGGATTGATTTTTCTACTCATGCGCATCTCCTTACATTTTTCTACATTGAGAGCAAGCTGCCATTCTTCGCACCAACTAGAAATTTTGTCTAAATCATCCTGTATGCTATTACAGTGAGTTAAAGACGACACCCTCCCATACACCACACCATCATCAGCAAACAGCCGCAAATTACAAGTTACTCTGTCCATCAGATCATTTATATAGATAGAAAATAATAGCGGTCCTAGATCACACTCCCCTGGGGCAAGCCTGACGATACACTCGTCTCTGATGAACACTTGCTGTCGAGAACAACGTACTGCGTTCTATTACTTTGGACGTCTTCCAGCCAGTCACAAATCTGTGTACCTATTCCATAAGCTCGTATCTTCTTGTTGGTGTAGCATTGTTAATGACCAGTATTGTAATAGTTTTACTTGTACCCAATCCGAGCGGTTGAAATGGACAGCTAGCAACGTAAACAAAATGTATTAGGTAGCCTTAATTATATCCATTATTGATGTGAGGTCGTGGTTGTATGCTTAATTATTTTGTCAAGTAGGCTCAACCACATAGATCGTGTATAAAACACTATAATATGACGCGTTTCAAGGGTCAAGCCTTCATCATCAGATAAAATATACAAGAATCTTTAAAACCAGAGACAAATAAAATGTAAAACGTAATAAAAGAAAACGTAGTTACTTCCCTTGTAACCGTGTCTCCGTGTCGTGTTGTTGACTCCGTGCGCTTCACTAGTGCTATGCGCCGACAGTACTGTTTTCAATATTGACGAAGCACAGTATGCTGAGGAGCTTTCTGCGGAGATACGGTTAGAAGGGAAGTAACCACGTTTTCTTTTATTACGTTTTAGATTTTATTTGTCTCTGGTTTTAAAGATTCTTGTATATTTTATCTGATGATGAGGGCTTGACCCTTGAAACGCGTCATTTTATAGTGTTTTATACACGATCTATGTAGTTGAGCCTACTTGACAAAATAATTAATTATTCAGTAGCGTTTCACTCCATAGACAGCAGTGTACTCCCTTTCAAGATGGCGGACTTGGCGCATGCGCACTGCTCCCTTTTCCTTTCTGTGCAGCCTTTGTGCGATGTGTGCCGCGGGCGTGCGGCAGCGCTTTGTGCAGGCGCAACTGCTGGGGACGTGGTTAAAATGGACAGCTAATAACATAAACAAAGTGTATTCAGTAGCGTTTGGCTCCAAAGACAGCAGTGTACTCCCTTTCAAGATGGCGGACTTGGCGCATGCGCACTGCTCCCTTTTCCTTTCTGTGCAGCCTTTGTGCGATGTGTGCCGCGGGCGTGCGGCAGCGCTTTGTGCAGGCGCAACTGCCGAGGACGTGGTTAAAATGGACAGCTAATAACATAAACAAAGTGTATTCAGTAGCGTTTCGCTCCAAAGACAGCAGTGTACTCCCTTTCAAGATGGCGGACTTGGCGCATGCGCACTGCTCCCTTTTCCTTTCTGTGCAGCCTTTGTGCGATGTGTGCCGCGGGCGTGCGGCAGCGCTTTGTGCAGGCGCAACTGCTGAGGACGTGGTTAAAATGGACAGATAATAACATAAACAAAGTGTATTCAGTAGCGTTTCGCTCCAAAGACAGCAGTGTACTCCCTTTCAAGATGGCGGACTTGGCGCATGCGCACTGCTCCCTTTTCCTTTCTGTGCAGCCTTTGTGCGATGTGTGCCGCGGGCGTGCGGCAGCGCTTTGTGCAGGCGCAACTGCTGGGGACGTGGTTAAAATGGACAGCTAATAACATAAACAAAGTGTATTCAGTAGCGTTTCGCTCCAAAGACAGCAGTGTACTCCCTTTCAAGATGGCGGACTTGGCGCATGCGCACTGCTCCCTTTTCCTTTCTGTGCAGCCTTTGTGCGATGTGTGCCGCGGGTGTGCGGCAGCGCTTTGTGCAGGCGCAACTGCTGGGGACGTGGTTAAAATGGACAGCTAATAACATAAACAAAGTGTATTCAGTAGCGTTTCGCTCCAAAGCCAGCAGTGTACTACCTCTCAAGATGGCGGACTTGGCGCATGGGCACTGTCTCCTTTTCCTTTCTGTCCAGCCTTTCTGCGCTGTGTGCCGCGGGCGTGCGGCGCTGCTTTGTGCAGGCGCGGCGCGACTGCTGGGGACGCGGAAGTAAGCCGCGAGTCGGGCTGCCCCCGTTGCCGCTGGGCGGGCGTCCATTAGCGAGGCTCTGGCCCGCATTAATCACCCCCTCCCCCTCCCTGGCCTACATCAGGCCAGCTGCGGCTGCGGCTCCTACGCGCCACCGGCTCCTCGGCCTCACCCCTCTCCGGTTACCGAGAAGCGCGCCCCCTTTCAATTATGACCTAAAATAGGCTGGCGAAAGTCGGCTAACGCTAGATGCGCGTGCCGATTACACTCTTTACGACATTTGGAACGCGGAGGCGTAGGAAGAGAGGTGCGGGGGATGCAGTTCCGCCGGCCGCGGTGGCCGAGGGGACTGAGGCGCTCCAGTCACGGTCTGCACGGCTACTACGGTTTGGGGTTCGATTCCCCCCTCGGGCATGGATATTTGTGTCGTCCTAGTTCGTAAGTAGTTCACAAGCAGTTTGTAAGTTTAGGGACTGATGACTCCGTAGTTAAGTCCCATAAGCTGTACAAACATTTGAACATTTTTGATGCAGTTCCACCGCACGTCAGTCCCATTACCATATCTTCTGTGACCCACGATTCAAGGAGAGACGGAAGGCAACTGGGCTCAATAATTCGATTTTTAGATTTTAGCATGTTTGAAATGCGTGAAACAGTTTTTGTTTTACAGAAATCCGACAATTTTTTCATGAGTTACGATGGTTTTTCCTATGCTCTGTGGAATCTGGTCACGCCTTCCGTTTTGTGCTGTGATGTCGCACAAGTATAAAGTGGGCGCCACCTACTTTCGCCGCGCGCCGCCATGCACGCAAGGCGCGGCGTTCTTAAGACGGCAGCCACGAGCGCCCTCTGCTGCAACTCCGCTCGTGGCCACCACTGGACTGCATCGTACACTTGGGACTGAGATAGGAACCAGTTAACACTTCGGAATCAGATAGGCACCAGTGAAGACTTGGCTACCGGATAGCACTAGGCAGGCCTCTAGCTCAACTATGTATCAGCATTCTGCAGTACTGAGCTATGTAAAAGTTAAGTATTACTAAGTCTCTAAGAAATATATATCTCGTTGTAATTTACTCTAGTGTTTCTAGTTTCTGCTGTCCCACTGGCTGGTCACCTCCTACCTGCACAAGCGTGCATCGTTTATTCCTGTGTCGGTCTTTCTACTCGGCCACCGACACCTACGACGGAAACGAGGCACAAAAGCGGTGATGAGGCTGGGATACAAAAGTGGCGTCGAGGCTGGGATACAAAATGTGCCATGCGGAGAAACTGCACACAGCAGTCTTTTACTCGTTGTATATTATTTCGAGCTTCTATTGTTTTTATCGCTTCAATGTTTCCTATCCTGTATCTACTATCGATATTTTTTGTTCCGATCGTGTTTGTTATTGTTTCCGAACGTTACCAAAAACTGTATTTGTTCAGATCACAGCCCTCAAATTTGGTGTTTATGATGCTACTAGCTGAAAACCCGGCATTGCCCGGGTATTTTCTCAGGTATATATTCATTTGTATAAGGGCTGTATAACTGCAAAATTTCTTGAGAATACAATTAGTAGTAAAGAAATAATAGATTAAAACTTGGTGCGTGATGGGGCAGTTTTCCGTGAAAGTTACTGTTTATGTGCCCATATCCATTAATTACGTGTCGTACTTTGATACAATTCAGAAGGTACACTCATCTATATGCGTGTATACTGTCTGTAAGATGTCCTGCAGCTACAATTTTTAGTGTAAAAATTATAAATTATAACGTCATACCGACAGCCGTAGATTTAGTCCATGAACAGCGGAACGTTGCTCTTTATGTGCTCGTATCTCATGAACTACGAGTCGGAATGTGATTCAATTTAGAACCTACATTCAACGATATATTTGTGTACTGTCTGTAAAATTTCCTGTCGCTACAATTTGTAGTGTTCAAATTATAAATTGTAACGTCGTACCGAGAGCCGTAGATTTACTCCATAAATAGCGGAAAAGTAGTAAGCGAGAAACTTTTTCCCTTTCATCATTTTACTATTGTTACCAGCGAGAAAAAGTTTTATAAAGGATTGAAATTATGTTTAATGTTTGTTGCAAGTCGCTAAGTACTGTCATTCTCATAAGGTGTATTTCGAAAGTCTCGCCGCATTATATGACATTATTTGCGATTTATATTGGTTACGTCGTAGTAACCTTTGAACTATGTGTCGTAAATGATTCTTAACCCTGCAGCAATTGTACCAAATTTGGTTGAAATCGGTCCAGTGGTTTAGGAGAAAATGATTAGTATTGTCGCTAAATGCAGCAGTTTTCCGCGCATCTCATTGCTTATGACGTCATACCTCGTGAACTATGTAGCGTACGTGATTCTTACGTGTGCAAAATTTCATAAAGATTGGAACAAAATTGTAGATTTCTATGCAACACGTACAAATATACGGACATTCTGCTTTATACATTAGATTTTATGCTTCAATGATGGTTTAACTAGAAAATTGGATGTTTGGAATTATTGGACATACAATCTAGTGGAAATACTGCAAAATCCTAGGTGCAAATAGATAAAGAGAGAATCCTCAAAGCCATTATTGCTAATTTAAAATGCACAAAAGAAGCTAGACAGAAAAGAAGAGGGACCAAGAGAAGAACAGTATGATTCAGATGATGCTCAATGGTGCAGGAAAATATTAGTGGTAAGTAATTCTCATTAATAACTGTACTAGAATTACTATATTAAACTTTAAATTGATTTCTCTCAAAACTACTTTTTTTTCACTTTCAGGTACCATTATTTTATAAACTAATGAGGTTAGAAAGATGAAAGTTGGTCTTTTTGTACTGAAGATCGTAATAAATCATTACAAGTAAATTGAGAACCACAAAACAATCATGAACTGTTTTATAATTATTAATGTACTAAAAAAGTTTAATTTTACTGGTAAAAGAATGAAAAAAGTATTTTTCAAAACTATTAGAGTTATTGCGTCCATTTTACTTGTAAATTGAGACATATATGTTGTATATATTTATGCAGTAAAAATTTCGTTGTTTTATCACTTATAGTTCCTTTGAAAAGTGTACCTATTCAAAGGGTAAAATAGCATTGGCAGAATAGGGATAAAAATTGCCTTCCGTCTCCCCTTAACGAAACTAAAAAGCTTCTGGAATGGGCCTCACATCTCTGTACACGCGTATTTTATCGCCGGAAATGGGAACAAAATGTTGTAGCTTCTTCCACTCTACATGGGGAATGGTGTAATCTAAATGTTCAAATGTTTATCAAGCTTAAGTAATAGAGTTAACTACACTAATAAATAATATTATTTACAGACTTCGATACTCACAAGAAGAGGACGCCTACTCGTCATTGCCGAATTCGTCCAAATTTATGATACATGTAGGGGGTGGTGAGACACGAAAGTGTCCCAAGAAGGAACTTCAGATGGCCAAGCGTTTAGGAAATAAAAGGAAGTTTGATAGGGATCTATCACAATATGCATCTTATCGATTGTCCCTGTGACGGCATGTTTAGGAAGCAGTGTTTGGCTCAGCGGTAAAAGATCGAATTCGTTTTGAGAAGGTCGCGGCTGCAACTACACCAGGTGGCCATTTTTTTCTGCTCCTTGGCAATACGTACACCTACATATTGTTCCCTTAGGGATCGTGAGGACAAGATTGGATTAATTACAGCACGTTCCGATGCATTTAAGCAATCATTCTTCCCACGCTCAATATGTGAATGGAATGAGAAATAACCCTAATAAACTTGCACAGTGGGATGTACCCTCTGCCATGCACTTCACAGTGGTTTTCAGAGTATTGATGTAGATGTATATGTAGACTGACGGCACTATTAACCGCAACATCATATAAGTTAATTTTTTTTAATTTTATATAAGCAAAAAAAGAAAGGGCATTGGATGAAATTCGGGACTACAAATATTTAAAAGGGGACTGTTGTTAACGTGTCCTTGGGGACGTCGTGTATGTAAAGCGATACTTCCATTCTTTTGCAGCTGATCAATTACATGTACTGTCGTGGTATTCATCGAAGAAATAGGGGAAGCAATAATTTCGATCACATCATCACACCTTGCTGTCCTTTTCCAGTTAACATGGTTTTTGCCGACAGCGTCACGAAGGTCAAATTAATTACACGATTATTCGTGTTTGCACTTTATGGACCGTTCACAACCCCAAGTTTGCAAGATAATATGATTTTTTTTAAATACTGACGTCCTATGCTGATGTTGTCCACGTTTTACTCTATTCAGATCCAGTTTCTAAGCCTTTTATAATCTTGAGGACCGCCTGAGTACATTTAACTACACAAACACCATCTTACAAATTGCTATGTGGTGCGTAAGCATAACGTAAGCCACTACCAATGGCGGTCTTACGGTAATCACACCTTCTTATTGCATTATGTAATGGACGTCTGTGGTGATTACGCAGCAGGCGCCGTAACAGAGCGTGATGCAACGAATAACTTAAACAAACCAGTGATTAACCCTCTACTCCATTATTCGAAGACAATTGTAGCGTGTCCTTCGATAGTACTTCAGTGTTCATTTAGTGGAATTAAAATGAAGAAATATGAGCAAAATTTTCCTACAGAAAGAGGCAGTTAATTACAGTTTTAAGTATTGGTTCAGATATGTGGAATAATGTGCTGTGTTTCTGCATCTACATACTTACTCCGCAATCCACCCAAAGGTGCATAGCGGATGGTCCTCTGTACAGCTACTAGTTACTTGCTTTCCTGTTCCACTACCATATAGAACGAGGGAAAAGTGAATGCTTTTTAGCATCCGCACGAGCCCTAATCTCTCTGATCTCATCTTGTGGACTATACGCGAAATGTAGGTTGGAAGCAGGAGAATCCTTCTGCAGTCAGCTTCAAATTCCAGCCCTCTAAATTTCTTCAAGAGACATTCCCAAAAAGAACGTCAACTTTCCTCCAGCTATTCCCATTTGAGTTCCCGAAGATTTTCAGCAACACTTTTAAACTCGCCCACTGTTATTTTTGACTGTTAACTAGCCGTGTTTGTGAAGTTAACAATTGACTGCTTGCTCCCAAAATCTAATTACGGCGATATTCACACAGCGGCGGAAGTATACAGTTCCCTTAAGCAAAACTCTGATTCAATAAGTTAAGCAAACATTTCTACCTTTACTGCAATCTTTAAAGGAAACTGCACACAATTAAATAATGATCCGCAGTCATGGATCTAAATGAAAAATAAATGTTGGCAACGGAAACGCAAATATAGACAGAAGATACATGAACAAATTACCCCACATTAATCCAAAATAAATGATGATGGGAGAATTTAAATTAGCACAAAAGGATTATGTTCAAAACAAGAACAACAAGGGGAAGACCATTTTTTAAAAATTACAATGAAAAACACACCTTACAAAATATTCAAAATATCCACAATTACAGGACCCTTAAATTGCCCACCTAAAAAGTTGAGTTCAGGTTAATTACGATCACGTTTCATAGGGGGGAACGGAGGAATTGCAGCACATTCACACACAGATTCATACGCCAATCCAAGCAGGTACTTACCAAGCACCCAACACCAATACACCAAGACGACAGCCAAACAATGTGGAGAATGCAGATCGAAGTTTCACTCGCGCACAAGGAAATAGTACTTCGCTTCCATAACGTGTCAAGCTAGTGGCATAGGCTCATGATAAACTATCAGAAACAAACGCACTTGGTTTAAGACCACAAAGTGCGGTGTACAGACGGAAGTTAAAGTTTCCCTAGAACTTCTAACTATACATTAAATCGCTCTGGTGTTCGTTTAGCACAGGGAGAAGATAACTACAGAAAGTTAAAGTTGTTAGGTCAATACAGCACTCTTACTAAGTCAGAACACAAAATATGCAAAAAGTCAGAGGAATGATATCTTTAGATAAGCAAGGTTACAGATTGCTACAGCACAATACAGAGTACGGTCACAAAAATTCAGATAAGTGAATTAATTCTATTTCATGAAAATATAAAGCACGATAGACGTCGTGCAGCGCTTCTTTCTACACAGAGGAAAAAGATCTATTTAATGGTAATAACCACGACAGGAAACACGCTAATCGGCGCATTCGTGGGCCGACAAATACACAGATTACAAGTTAGAATGGACAATTTTCGGGGAAAATTATCACGCTACACTTACTAGGAAACACCTTAGCAAATTAGCTATACAATTATTAACCGCTCATGTGCACTGAATGCTGGAAATGCTGAAGGCTTAGTCTGATATCGTCCACGTGTTCTGACGACAAAGTACGAACAGTATAGGAACCACGAATCCCCGAAAATATTAGAATTCAACTACGATAAGAACGCGAAAGACATTGAACATACTTGATTTGATTTTTTTCAGGGAAGCCAAAACAGCCTTGGTCTAACCCGTCACTGCCCGCACCGAAACTAAGTTTATTGTGCGGTATCGCTCCCTGTATGTCTAGTAAAGCCAACCAATGCCCTCGAACAGTGCAAGGAGTCCCTTTACCAGTTCTTTATTAGACTCAATTTCTTCGTGTCTGATTGTCCCAAATGTTCTGTGCCTTTTACTCTCCAATGCAATTCATTCGAAGATCAGATGTGATGCAGTTTCATCACCGTCATCACAGCGCCTACATTTAGGGTCCTCTTCTGTTATTCCCATTGTATGTAGGTGTTTTTTTAAATTCTCATGGACTGTCAGCAATCCAATCATGAGTCTAATCTCTCTCCTGTTCAGGCCCAGGATTGCAGAGCTTCTTTTAAAACAAGGCTTTGGCATCATTACCTTGCCATGTTTTTGTTGATGGACTTTGGTCCAATATTCTACGTGCTGTCTTCTGAGCCGGTTACGTAGCTCCAATTTGATCACTGCCTTGGTGATTGTCAGGACAGGTTCCGGTCCAATAAATGGAGTCTCCGCCCCCATCCTGCCTAATCTGTCGGCATGTTCGTTGCCACTGATCCCCGAGTAGCCAGGGACCCACAATAGGTTTACTCTATTGCTTTCCCCTAGCACCACCAGAACCCTGTGACATTCTGAAACAATTTTAGACCTTGTTGCAGGAGCTGCCACTGATCTCAGGGCTGCCTGGCTCTCTGAATAGATGTAGATGCTACGATCTTTGTAGCACCTACGCAAATTCTCCTCCACACACGCCCTGATGGCAGTGATTTCCGCCTGGAATACTGAGGCCAGTTTTCCTAGAGAGATGACGCCCTCCAGTCTTGGCTGCACCCCATATACCCCGGCCCCAAGACCTTGGTCGAATTTTGACCCGTCAGTGAACCAGACAATATCCTCCGTACGGTGTCTAACTATTTTCTCCCATTGCTCCCTACTTCCAATTGCTATACTGAAAGGCTTGTTGAAGCAGTATGGGGTTATAATATAGTCGGCTGGCATTTCCCCAACCTTTCCTATATTTACCTCACTCACAATTTTAGTGTGTGATTCTGGATATCCCGAAGAGTTCCAAGTCTGTATGCACCAGCCGCTGCCTCCATCTTGACCCAAAGGTGTAATGGGGGCATGGTTTCCATCACAGCAGTTGGTGTGCTGCTAATTCCGCCTGTTATGGCTAGGCAGGCTAATCTCTGCACCTTACCAAGCTCCTTAGCAGCAACCTGCTGCTCTACCTTCTTCCACCACACGACCGCCCCATAGGTGATCCTGGGTCTAATCACCATGGTGTATATCCAGTGCATACCCTTGGGGCTCAGGCCCCAATTTTTGCCACAAGCCCTCCTGCTACTTACTAGAGTATCTTTTGCCTTGGAGCAAATATTCCTAATGTGAGGGGTCCATGTCAGTTTCTCATGTGGGGTAACCCCTAGATATTTCACTGTCCCCTTCACAGGTAGCGCTTCATTGAAAAGCTTTAGATTCCAACTTGAATGTTGTATATGCTTCTTTGTCTTCTTATGACTAACCCCCAGATACTGTTTTCTGCACCAGTCTTGCACAATGTCCAATGCACCTTGTGCCATATTCTTGACTGTGTCAGCAAATTTGCCAAGTATTACTATGACAAGATCATCTGCGTATCCTTGGCAAAAGTACTGCCTAGAGTTTAATTCTCCAATGAGATCATTCATCACTAGATTCCACAATAAAGGGGAAAGAACTCCTCCTTGAGGGCATCCCCTAGTGGTGTTGATTACCATTTTTTTCATCCATCATGGTAGCCTCTACCTTTCTTCCACTGAGCATGGCCCTAGTCCACCTACGTATAGTGGTCCATAGGTCATGCACCTCTGCTGCCCTAACCATGGAATCGAAGGTCGAATTGCTAAAAGCCCCCCTCGATGTCCAGGAAGAACAGAGGGCTATTTCCTGAAAGTGTAGTGCTTTCTCCACCTTCCCAACGAGTTGGTGGAGAGCTGTCTCACATGATTTACCTGGCTGATATGCATGTTGGTTTGAATGTAGAGGAGCCTTACTTAACCTCCTTTCTCCAACATGCACATTAACCAGCTTTTCCAATGTCTTAAGAATGAAGGAGGACAGGCTGATTGGTCTCATATCCTTGGCCTTGGTATGATCAATTCTCCCTGGTTTTGGAATTAAGACAACCTTCACTGCCCTCCAGGCATTGGGAATGATTCCTGCTGCTAGGCTAACCCTGAATAACCTGCATAGGAATGTAATAAGATTTTCTCCCGCTTGTTGCAGGAGAGCTGGAAAGATTCCATCGGGGCCAGGTGACTTGAACGGTTGAAATGTTCCCACCGCCCATCGGACCTTACTGAAATCGACACACTCCTTGGCCAGATCCCAGTCCTCTTTGCGAATACCTGAGAACCGTTGTCTCTCAGGAATCGCATTCTGGTCTGAGTTATCCCCCAGAGTATTTTGAGGAAAGTGAGTCTTGAGGAGCAGTTCCAGCGTTTCATGTGCTGTCTTTGTATACTCCCCATCCTCCTTCCTCAATGTTACTCCTGGATTAGTTGGTACCCTAGTGAGTATTTTATGAAGTCTCGCTTGAGCAGCCGTGCCCTCCACTTCCACACAGAATACCTTCCAGGATGCCTCCTTTGCCTGTCTGATGGCAAGGTTGTAATTGGGAAGGGCCTCACTATACTTTGCCCATTGTCCTTTGCGCCTCGCAAGGTTAAACAGTCTTCGTACCTGTTTCCTTTGCATTTCCAGTTTATTATTCCACCAAGGCACAATCCTATTTGTGCACTTCTTGGTGATTGAGCATTGAACATACTTAAACAGGAGAAGAAGTGATATAAAAGTTATAAAGTGCAAGAACTATGCTAACGAATCATCATCAGAGCCTCACAATCAGATCCAGCAAAAATAGACATAAAATTGGCAATCCTGTAGGAAATTCAGCAAAATCTCACTACTACACATAGTGTAGCTGCTACTCTCGGAATTAAACTCGCAAAAAGGCATCAGTACCACGGCCACGGCCACGAGGCCACAGCAGAACCAAACCCAGAGGTACTTACCCTACCAGGAACCAAGAAGCGAATGAATAGCTCTCTTCACCACTGACTAGCCGTTACCGAGCAGCGATAGTGGAGGGGAGCCCAGAGAGTGTCACCGTTCGTCAGGCAGGTAACCTGACCAACCCCCAGCCAAGGAGGTTAAGAGCAATCTACATTAGGAATCTTTGCTAAGACTGGGTTCTGCTCAGCAATTGGCAAACCTACTTCTCGCCCAAAGACATTCAACACCCAGCGTTTGAAAGAAACGACGACACAAAACAGACGAGATGCGCCTAGCACTTCGTAAACTTTCTTACATACAAAGTTTCATTCATTCCGTGGAAGCCAGGGCCAATACACACTAATACATATTTGGGGGCATCATGAACAACATAGACAGAATTTTGCATACAGATAACACTAAATCAATATATAATGCCCAGTATCTCGCGTATTGCGAGTGGAGTGTATTGCTATACTAAAAAAAAAAAAAAAAAAAAAAAAAAAAAAAAAAAAAAAAAAAAAAAAATGTCTGAAGCTCATCAACATTTGTTCACGGGGAGTCATTTAAATGGAACCCGATTATGTGGACGTGTTTCAAATTGCGTGTTGATCTAATCTACAATTCTAGTCGTCCGCCTCTGAACTGTCTGTATGTCCTCCTTTAAACCTATCTGGTGGGGATCCCAAACATTAGAGCAATACTCACGACGGGGTCGTACAAGTGTTTTATATGCGGTCTCCTTTACTGAGGAATCACACCTTCCCAAAATTCTCCCAATAAACGAAGTCGAGCATTCGCCTTCCCCACGACTGTCCTTATATGCTAGTTTCATTTCATATCGCTGTGCAGTGTTAAACGTATTTAATTGGCGTGACTCTGTCAAGCAGCACACTACTACATCTACATAGATACTCTGCAAATCACATTAAAGTGCCTGGCAGAGGGTTCATTAACCACTTTCATAACTTTTCTCTGCCGTTCCATTCTCTAATAGCACGCGAGAAGAAAGAACACCTAAATCGTTCCGTTTACGGTCTGATTTCTCTTATTTTATTGGGATGGTCATGTCTCCCTAAGTAGGTGGGTGCTAGCAAAATATTTTCACATTCAGAACTAAAAGTCGGTGATTGAAACTTCGCAAACAGATCACGCCGCAATGAATAACGTCTTTCTTTTAATGATTTCCACCCCAATTCTTGCAACATTTCCGTGACACTTCCCCCCCCCCCCCGTAACGTGATAAAACAAAACGAGCTCCCCTTCTCTGAACCTTCTCAATGTCTTCCGTCAGTCCCACCTGGTGAGGGTCCCACAAGGGGCAACAGTACTCCAGGAGAGGACGCACAAGTGTGATGTAGGCAGTCTCTTTGGTGGAGCTGGTGCATCTTCGAAGCGTTCTGCCGATGATACGTAACCTGTGGTTCGCCTTCCCCATAATATTTTCTGTGTGTTCTCTCCAGTCAAAGTTGTTCGTAATTGTAACTCCTAGGTATTTGGTAGAATCTACGACCTTAAGGTTTGACTGATTTATCGCGTAATTAAAGTTCAGCGGATTTCTTTTAGTGGTCATGTGTATTACTTCACACTTTTCTTTATTTAGTGTCAATTGCCAATTTTCGCACCATGCAGAAATTTTGTCTAAATCGCTTTGCAGTTGCTTTTGATCCTCAATTGACTTGACTAACCGATAAACGACAGCATCATCCGCGGACAGTCTATTCAGATTGTCTCCTAAAACGCTTATAAACACGAAGAAGAGTAATGGACCTATAACGCTTCCCTGTGGAACGTCAGATATTACTTCTGTTTTACTCGATACTAATGCTGTATCTCAAACTTACGGGATTGTTTCTCCTCATCTACACCATCTTACATTTTTCTACATTTAGTGTTAGTTATCATTCCTCACACTACCTTTAAATGTGGTCCAAGTTATCCTGTATCCTACTACAGTAATTCAATGACGACACATCACGTTTCCCTGGGACACTGATGACGATTCCTCATTCTCTTATGAACACCCGCCATCGAGGACAACGTACTGGGTTTTATTACTTAATTAGTCTTCGAGCGAGCAACTCACATATTTGGGTACCTATTACACCTATTCCATATGCTCCTACCATCGTTAGCAGTCTGTAGTGTGGCACCGTATCAAACACCTTTCTAAAATCGAGGAATTTGCAGTCTGCCTTATTCCCTTCATCCATAGAAAAGGGTAAGCTGAGTTTCGCACGTTCGATGTTTCCTAAGACCGTGTTGAGACACAGACAGGAAATATTAGAACTGAGAATATGTTCAAGAATTCTACAGCAAATTAATGTCAATGATATAGGTCCGTAATTTCGAGGGACCGTTTTTCGCCTTTCTTATACTTTGGAGTTACTAGCGTCTTTTAACGCTGGATTACAGATTCGCGACAAATGCAAGTAAGGTAACTCATTTGGACCTGGCGACCTATTTGTTTTCAACTCTCTCAGCTGCTTCTCTACACCAGCTATGCCTATTACTATGTCCTCCATTTGGGAGTTATGAAGGTATGTTTGCATGGTCCTCCAGCACGTATTATTTCTTTAATGTTAAAACTTCGACCTTCTTTTTGCTGCCTTCTGTCACCACCCGTGAATAATCAACTGGGCTGGATTTAAACTCATAACACAACAAAATTTAACTCTTAATGGAACTGGGAGACTCGTCTATACGTTTTTGGGCTTGGATAGAGATTTTAATGTTAACTGCCTTGTGGGTTGAGGTTGTAGAGGCAAGTTTAACTTTGAGTATTTAATCAAATTCGTAAATAGCTTGCAAGATATCAATGGGATTAAATAAGCCAAAAATTACGTAAATTCTGACTACAGAGATTATGATTCATAAATAAACAGAGGAATTAATTTTATTTTTAAATATCTTTGACGATTAAAGAGTAGATTTTGGCGGCAGTTACATTGTAAAAAGAGACGGGGCCTACCTTTTGGAACATTTGGCATGTTTTGCTGCAATATAACAATTCATATTTATAAAGGTATGACACCGTCGTGATGTGGGGTTTGACTTGTTACGTAAGTGCAGTGGACCGTGCGTTAATTTTTATTTCAGTATCCAAACGGAGTTACGGGAAAAAATATTACGCGGAACAATATCGGACATCGAAATTTAATATTAACAAAAGGGAACGCGATTGCAGGTTCTAAAAAGCCATTTAATTATTATGGGGACTGATAAGGATTGAAAAATGGTAAAACTTATAACAATCACTGCACGATATCTTGTCTACCGTAATGGCGTCCAAACCCACCACACAACTTCAAGGGGAAAAATTATTTAGGTCAGATTCATTACTGAAATGATAAATGAAAACCCGTCATATTAAATTGTTAAATATTTCATGATGTATTTAACTCACAAAAGCACTTTACTTACATGCTGGATAAATGAAACAATAGGAGCTGCTATAGATACGTCTGTACTCATCAGAGGCCGAACATAGACAGATGAATCGGAACGTTGTTCTTTCTCTCGTCAAACAGAAACAAGGGAAGGTAGCTTAAGGTTCGGAGAGAGAAAAACGCTCCTCGATTAAAATATATCTTAGATCGTTAATTTTTTGTTGTATCGTTTCACTGCCCCCTCTTTGGCTTTGGGGCGGCAGTTAAACCAGACGAACCGAAGGCAAAGACAATTGTTTTATTTTCATAATCATCAAATTGTTACAATGTGTACATTTTTAAACAGTACTCCAGTTCTGTTCTGGTTGTTGACAATTTTGATAACACATTATTTTTTCATCTCTCTCTCTCTCTCTTTTTTTTTTTTTTTTTTTTTTTTTTTTTTTTTTTTTTTTTTTTTTTTTTTTTTTACATAATATATAGGTTTTCTCCATAAGATCGACATAAAATAATATCTACAGAATAGTTCTTTACAAAATCATATTTATACATGAAATTTTTTTTCTGTACACGGATACTTTTCTTTGTTTTTATACATTTGTATGTGCGTATTATTATTTTTTTTTTTTTTTTAGTTCTCTTTTTACAATATAATCAATAGTTGTCTAGAATTTTCTTTCTGTACTGGTTCTTCTAGACCGCAGTTGGTTCATCTTCTTCGTTCGAGCAGGATACGATGCGCGCGGCCGGTGTGCGCACGTCGTCGAACAGCTTTCAAATGTCCCGCCGTCCCGATTGAGGATCGATATCGCATGCGAGATTGGCACGTGACGTCGTGTAGGTGGCCGTTTGTAGCTACAGGTCTCTTCATAGGTACTCGTTTGTTGGCAGTGGTACATGAAAAGACGAAGTTTAACATTCATTAGTAACTTAACATTTACGGACGATATAAATTTTTTCTCTGAAATGGAAGCACAGAAACATTATTACTCCACACTTGTAGCGTTTTCGTTTCTGTATGTTGTTGTTTGTAATTTCGAGAGATTGAATTGGGGTAGGTTTATGTAAGTATAGTGTTTTAGTTTAACTCAAATTGAAACAACCGATCTGACATGACCGTACGCGCACATAAATATGTTACAATAAAATGTTATTTACAAAGGTTTAGGCGTACGCCCATATCAGTATACTTTGATTATCCTAAATTATTTCTTTTCTCCTTTTTTTTAAATATTATTATTATTTACAAGTCTTTAAATGCATCTGCTTTAGGGTGATAAAAATTTTAACTTTTCTGCAAGTAGCCACTTTTTTAGCTACTGTGGTTTCAGTCTCCTAGCGGACGCGAGCCGTCGCACGTGTAATCCGTTCCGCACTTTCACTGTTCGTGTTTTCAAGTGTCCATTACGGTATTACAGGGTGCGCATATCATCTTTTGTCACCGGGATTCTACGCTTGGTGACGTCGAGAGCTTGAAGACTGAGTGAGTTCAACATTTACTTTGTATGCAAGCTAGCCACTCGCTGCTCTTTTTAACTTCAGTTTATAAGTTCCGAAATTCTGCTGATATACTGTACGCTTAGCACAAAGTGTATTTAACATATTTTGTTCGACGTGAGACGTTATGGTTACTCGAACTGTCTATGTTTTAGTCTGAGTTCACTATCCATAACGTAAGTCGCAATCACTGCAAATTTATTTATTCCTATTTTAAAAGTTCGTTTGTCATTGTAACGAACATCACTATCGTTTGTGGGTAGTCCTTATGCGGGTTCGCAATGAACAAATCAGTTTACACGACTCGTTGGTTTCCTATAAAGAACTGTTTATTTTGTCGTACATTGGTACCTCCTTGGAATTCAAACCGTTTAAAACGTCACTTAATGGTGTTATGTAGTCGCGGGTTTGCGTCCTTCACACGATTTTGGTTTCATAAGTATTAGTTGCACTGTCACGCGTTTTTCAGAGCACACGTTGTACTGTAAGTGTCCACTGAGCACTTGTTTGACTAATTTGTTTATTGTCTTTCACTTTGTACTGGCACATTGTTTTAATTGGAGCATAATTATGCTTTGACTACTTCATCGTCCTTTGATGTATAGTCCGTTTACACAATAAATCTTTTACAAAGATAATTACAATGTTTTTATCATTTTTATACATAAAGGTTCAATCTAGGGTTAACCTAATTTGCTACGTTCATGTCAGATGGTTATAGTTCTGGCGTAAATAATTTTTACAGGTCCCTTTTTTTCCGCAATCACCAATTCTCGGGTTTGATATTTCGTTATAGGGTTAGAAAAATTTTATCTATATTTAAATGGATTTGTTACATGCAAATTTTGCAAAACCTTTTAAAAGAATTGCTAACCAATAGCATAAATTTGTGTCCGTGTTCAGTGTGGCACATTTTATGACCAGCTAAGTACATTAAAAAATATACACAGAAAATGCATCACTTAAGTTAAGGCATGACTAGACCAGTCCATTAGTTGCATTTAAAGTAGCAGAAAAAATTGCAGAGACAGATTTAATTTAGCAATAATGATAGGCGATAGTGTATAAGATCGCGATTAAAATTTCATTGAAATTTCTAGACTACAATACCAAACACAACAACATTACCAGCTAAGACACACAACAGTAGTCAGCCTAAGTTTCGGCTTTTACGCGCTCAACAATGGGTTCGTCTACCGCGGCCTCGCTGGCTGCCACTGCACCTTTAAATCAGAGTACGGTCTGGTCACGTTTACTGGCTTGCTATCTTGTTCCTGTTTGCAAACTAGTATTTAAGTGAATAGATAGCGATTTTACTAGAGTATCTACATGTTGACATTTCAATTTGTTTATGTGTAAATGGTGTTGACATGTTCATGTCATCTTAAATCTACGTCGATAAAATTTCTCCTCTCGGCGTCGTCGGTGTCAATCTTCTTTCTTCGTGTTCTCTTCTAGCAGCGAGTCGATTCACAGGATTCTTGAGATGCTAAAAACTTATATCTACAGAATTAAGATGTTTTTGCATCTTGCAGAATAAAGCTTGTGTACCTTAACTTTCTGTGCGAAACAGGCCAATCTTTTGAAACGGATTCTTTCCCATTTGTTTATGGTATATACATATTTTTAAATAGAATATCGAGGACGACATATCTTTCTACGAAAATAAATTTATTAAAATAAACATCTCACCGGTTGACTAAATAAAAAAATGTATCCTTTACACAGGCAAGTGAGTCCTGACGACAACTGTCATACCTTAATAGTGTTATCTATGGCTATCCTTTTAAAGAAATCGTACCTTCTGCTGACTAAGACAGTTCCTTAAACTGTAAGTAAGATATGCTTGCTTTTTCGTAATTACTTCACCTTTCAGTAATATTTTAATATTGATTGGATGCAAAATTTTATAGACTTACTGTCTCTGCAAAGGCGCCTACGAATAAGATACAGCTTGCTGCAACTATTCGAATATTTACATGTGTGTTTGTGTGTGTGTGAGAGAGAGGGGGTAATTCTGAATGCTCATCTCCACGTATCATCAGTCATTCATTCATCCAAGTCACTCATTCACTAATTACTATACCTATATCCTAAGTTTTGTGTGGGATTCATTAAATATTTATTATATGTGGGCAGTGCATTGTACGTTCCTGACCTCTCCATAAGTATATCTGTGAATTCCCAACACAAATGTTTATTCATATTATTATAAAATATAATTGTTAATTGTTTCAACCATTCATTTATCAATATAATATGTTACCTAAGAAATTACATCCTAGTACCTCGCTCACACATTTAACATTGACAAGAGCAGCAGTGTAAATTGAAGTAATGATATGCATCCTTAACAAAGTTTTACCTAAGCTTTTACAAATTAAAAAAATTGAGCAAACATAAACATAATCTCTTAGCAGCTATGCATTTAGTAGATTAAGTTATTGCCTTCAGCTTATTCCATCATAATAGATTTATCTGGTGTTCAAGGGAAGGAGTTCACTTTACATTTAATGTAGCATTTCTAGTTCATGCATAGAACTTTTTCAAATCTTTATGCGGATATAAACCCTTTACCATACCTGTGTTTGGGTAAATTAGTAAATAACTACATTCATGAGGCATGTGTATAATTTTATAAGGTCCAGTGTAAAGAAGTTCTTATTCTTTTTTACAATTGATGATGGTTTTGGATGTGTCCTTCAGAGTATCATTTCACCTGTTACATATTTTTGGGTCCTCTTTAAATTTTTATCATGATATTGTTTGCGTAGATGTGCTGCTTCAGTGAGGGAAGTTAAAACCATGCGGATTTTCTCATCATGTGATAGATTGTTCCGTGGAATTTTTGGTATAGGATTGGGCCACTCACTGGATTCCCTTACTCGATAAATGAGTTCAGCAGGGGTAATAGGCGTTGAATACAAGGGAAGATTGTTTACTCTCTGCGCAAATAGTCCAAGGTATTCAATCCATTGAGTGAGTTTTTGTGAGGCATAAGTTCGAATAAACCTGTTAAGCTCTCGGAACATTCGTTCCATTGGATTGGCAGACGGATTAAAGTGAGAAATACGAATGTGCCGCACGCCACTAGCGCGAACCAAATCTTTCCACGCACGACAAGTGAATGTAGAACCTTTGTCTGTCAGCAGCGTGACAGGTTTGCCAACAGTTGGAATTAAATCATTCTCCAGTCGCCGAATTACAGCCTTGGTTGTAGCAGATTTCAAAGCATATAGCTTAACAAATTTTGAAAAGACATCGTATAGGCCTTAAATGTATTTTACACCTCCTCTTCCAACAGGCTGTAGTACTGCCAAATCTGCGGCTACTAATTGCAATGGTTGGGTCGAAAGAATTGAATGAAGCTTTGTTTTAGTAGATCGATTGTTTGGTTTCGATTTTTGACAAACCAAACATGACTTGAGAGTGCGGTGTATTTTTCTGGACATGTTAGGAAAGAAACAGTACCATTTTAATTTCCTGAGACATTTTAAGGAACAGAAATGCCCCACCCACTCGATGTGTGTGCAGAATCTGCGGTTTCTCGCATGATTCCGGAACACATACACACCAAATGTCAGATTGACGATGTCGGCGGAAGAAAAGAACCTTTTGATAAATCTGATACTGAACTGACAGAAGATCGTCAGGATTTTGCATAAATTTGTTAATTATTTTGTTCCACCGATCGTCCTTTATATGTTTGTGCACATATCCAGAAAATACTGACGGTAGTTGGTGTCTTTCATTAGCATGATTCGAAATTCAATAGTTGCCTCTGCATAATCATCAAATTGTGGAAGACCATGCGGAAGCCTCGACATAGCATCCGCTACAACATTGTCGGAACCTTTGATGTGAATAATTTCGAAATCATATTCTTGCAGGGACATAGCCCACCTGGCTAAACAACTATGTAACAGTTTACAGGACATTAAAAAGCTTAATGGCTGATGGTCACAGAAAACTTTAACATGCTTACCAAAAACATAATGTCGAAACCTTTCGAAAGCCCAAACTATGGCTAAAGTTTCCAAATCTGTTGTGGAGTAATGTCTTTCACACTCTGTCCAGGTTCTGCTTGCAAAGCTGATTACTTTTAGTGTCTGGATTATATTCACCAGATAATTGAAACAAAATTCCTGATAGACCTGAGTTCGAGGCATCGGTAGATATTGGCGCAGGCATTAATCTATTTTGCATTAAAACAAACCATAGCTACAATTACAGTGATCCCAGCATATTCCAAACACGCATAATGCCACAAACATGCAATCTTCTATTCTATTGTGTAGTGTCTTGTATCTGCAGGAGGTAAAAGAAGGTAAGACAATACTTAAAATTTCTATAGTTTTGAATTCTGGGCAACAGGAATCTGCTGGTAATTACAACAAAAAGTACTGCACCATCACACAGTCGGGCTAAATCACAGAAAAAGCTGAAATCTTTTAACTACAGTCCCACATTTTACAACACCAAATACATACCGAAATATTTATTCAACCTTAAAGATGAACTGCAGCCGTTGGCTCAAATTGGTATATACAAATATACATGTAAAAATGTTGAGAAGTATGTACATTTGTCAGTCAGAAAGACTTGTGGCAATTAGATTATCTGAACATATAAGAGCTGCAGATTAAACAAGATAGACACTCTCTTTTCCCACCATTTCGCATTAAAATACCACCCTTACTATTGTGAAGTAGTATATTCTTTCAAGTAAAATAGATGACCCTGCTGGGAATAATGTAAGTTGACAAACATATGACACAGGATGCCAGATTTTTATTGAATGATCAGAATCCCTGTTTTCCCCATTTCTTTAATTAACTTTGTCAAATCAATAAATTAACTCATTGCATCAGCTGTTAAATTTACATCCAAGTTTGCGTTAGTAAAATTAATTCTGTAAGCGTTTGATGAAATGTATTGTCATAATTTATATCATCTGTCTCAGTAACTCTATAATTTACATATGTGTGTCTGTGGCATGCTGTTATCAGTGACCTGAAGATGGCTTAGGAATTCGAAAACTGGTTAATGACCGAATAAAGAAATAAATTTTATTTGTCGAATATTTGGAAGTGTTTTCTATTGTAATAAAATGTAAGAGTTACAATGTCCATTAGTATGATATTCTCTTCACATTGTACCCCATATATTTTTAACCTTCATCGTTTCTTGTGATATTTTACTGAAACATCTTCATCCTATGGTAATGTTAGAATCACTTACAAAGACAAACGTTTTATTGTAGAAAATATCGGGTGATCAAAAAGTCAGTATAAATTTCAAAACTTGATAAATCACAGAATAATGTAGATAGAGAGGTAAAAATTGACACGCATGCTTGGAATGACATGGGGTTTTATTAGAACAAACAAAAGTTCAAAACATGTCCGACAGATAGCACTTCATCTGATCAGAAAAGCAATAATTAGTATAACAAATTAAGACAAAGCAAAGATGATGTTCTTTACAGGAAATGCTCAATATGTTCACCATCATTCCTCAACAATAGCTGTAGTCGAGGAATAATGTTGTGAACAGCGCTGTAAAGCATGTCCGGAGTTATGGTGAGGCATTGGCGTCGGATGTTGTTTGTCTTTCAGTATCCCTAGAGAAGTCGGTCGATCACGATACACTTGCGACTTCAGATAACCCCAAAACCAATAATCGCACGGACTGAGATCTGGGGACCTGGGAGGTCAAGCATGACGAAAGTGACGGCTGAGTAGACGATCATCACCAAACGACGCGTGCAAGAGATCTTTCACGCGTCTAGCAATTTTTTTGTTGGTTCTAATAAAATCCCATGTCATTCCAAGCATGTCTGTCAAGTTTCACCTCTCTGTCTACATTATTCCGTGATTTATTAAGTTTTCAAATTTATACTGACTTTTTGATCACCCGGTATAATTTCCGATTTGTAAAGATCATCATCTGCTCCACATCGACACACTGCACCCACTTTTCGATGCTCTCAACGCTGTTATTTCCCTATACGCCGTATTTTTAAGCAGCAATTGTATATTGACTGCACTCTGATGCTACAAAGGGTCTTTCCCTGTCACTTCCTCCAATGGTAAAGACATTTCCATCCTAGTGGTAGGTGTCGTGTTCTTCTGACTTTCATTTCCTGCATCTTCCGACCTCATAATTTTATTCTACTCAACAAGACAAGTCATTCGAGCATAAACTCGATGGTGTACGATCTTTTTTTTAAGAAAAATAAGTACATTTTAATAGATAAAATACGGAACTATGTCACAAGTACGACAATATGTTTAAACTCGAGGCTCGAGCTAAGACTTTGTGACACACACAAAAAGGCAGGTGTTATCCCAGTAACACAATAGTGCCCGCTTTTACCTGACTCATCCAGGAGTTTCCGAGAGGACCCGCACTTTAAAACTCTCCTTCTGCCTCGCCAGCAATACTGTCCCTTTTTGAAGCAGGAGAAAAAGACAGTAGGTGAACCTGGCAGATTAAAATTGTGTGTCGGACCTGGGAGTCGAACCTGGGACCTTTGCCTATCGCGGGCAAGCGCTCTATCACTGAGCTATCCCGATACGACTCACAATGCCGCCCCAAAACTAAAGACAATAGATGTTTACACTGCAGTTGGCTAAGCGGGCCTGGCGCTGAAGATTAACACGTCCCTATTTATGGTGACGTGGCGCCAGCAGCAGAGCGAGAGAGAGAGAGCAAACATAAAGGACAGAGAATCAGCCTAGCAGAAATGTTAACTAAAGTACCATTGGTCAGCGCGCCATACCACGTTTTAAAACGAATAGTCGATTGGTAGGCAAGGGCCGGCCGCGGTGGCCGAGGGGACTAAGGCGCTCCAGTCACGGTCTCCACGACCACTACGGTCGGGGGTTCGAATCCCCCCTCGGGCACGGATATTTGTGCCGTCCTAGTTCGTAAGTAGTTCATAAGTAGTTTGTAAGTTTAGGGACTGATGACCCCGTAGTTAAGTCCCATAGACTATACAAACATTTGAACATTTGAATTTGGTAGGCAAGGCGCCCAACTTGGTGTCAACATAAAGTTGAGAAGAGAAAGGTTCGGGATATACTTGGTGACAAGAAGATTCACAGTGACTGTCTCTTCCACTGTGCTCTTCTTCAGAGGGAGTGCATAGAAAAAAAGACTCCTTTACAGTACTGCACAGTGATGAGCACCTCTGTCGAAGAAAATCTTAGTATACCTCCAGATGAGCATAATTTAGATTGCGCTGTGTTTACTGTTGGGCCACAGTACTTAACATCAAGTGTGAACACGAACAGATTTAAGTTAGTTAGTGTTTGTGAGCAAGTTTGTGGCATCGAGGTGGGCTGGTTTTGACCAACATACCACACAAACAGATAGAAAGACTAGGACTGAGAAGACGTTCTTGACTTCATGAAGACATAGGGAAAGTGTCATAGACAGTAGTCAATCAAGGGAGAGAAAAATAATAGTTTTGTTTTCAGTGGATCAATGCAGCCAGCAGCCAGTTGTCACAGAGAATGGTACAGTCTGCAAACGCTTCAAATTCCACCCATCCCTGGCATCACATGCTGTGGTATCCCTCACTATATAAGACAGTCGATGAGATTCCACAGCCATAATGGACTGTGGAGCAAGGAAACACTGAGCGTGAGACAACGGTAAAAGGAAATGTGAAAGTATAGGAAGTGAGACATAGAAAACGTGACTTTTATTATTAGTTTGACATTTATTATTCATGTATGCAAAAAGAAACTTTAAACTGAAATTTTTTCTTCTGTAATTCATTTATGTAAAATTTAATTTCATAGAAAGAGAATATCTATCGAAAAAGAGCGTCTTCATTCTATAATTCAAACATAATCTCAAATAAATAAAATCCATGTCTAAAATTAAAACAGATTAATACAATAAAGCTCTGGCAGAGTTCATGAAGAGCTGACTTAAAATATAAACCGTAAAAAGTAACATACATTAACACTGGTACACTCACGAATTTAAAATGAAAAAGTAAAATTTAATAAAGTTTCGATAAAGAAAAGCAGAAATATGTAATGGCAATGATAAAAACTTTAATTTTTTGTAAAGTTAAAATTTTTACTGTAATAACAAGACACATTTGTGTAGATATGAAATAACATAAAATAGAGGATAAGAAAATAATCTTAAGTTGTTAGGAATGGCAGGAAGATAATTTTGAATAGATAACGTTTGTCTGACTTTGTTAATGTTTTCCTCAGCATTAAATAACCCCCCAGACAAAAATTTTGTCGCAAGGTGAGGGATATGTAAAGTTTCGTGTTCTTCTGATTTTCAATTCCTGCATATTCTGACCTCCTAATCATATTCTACTCATAAAGAGTAATCACTTGGGAATAAACTTGATGGAGTACGATCTTTTTCTTAAGAGATATTAGTAAATTTTATTAGGTAAATTATGGAATCGTGTCAAAAGTAAGACAATTAATTTAAATTCGATGTTGTAGCAACGACTTTTTGACACACTTGAAAAGGCTGGTGTTAGTGCAGCAACACAATACTATCCCCTTCCCTCTGGCTCACTGAGGAGTTCCCAGGGAGGACCCACACTTTAAAAGCCCCATTCCACCTTGCTGAAAACAATGTCTCTTTTAAAACCTGGGAAACAAAAGAGGCAATAAATGTTTACACCACAGTTGCCTGGGTGGGCCCGGTTCCAAAGAATAACATGCCACCACTTACGGTGACGTGTTGCCTGTTGCAGAGTGAGAGAGAGCAAAGCTAAAGGACCCAGAACCAGCCTAGCAGAAATGTTAACTGAACAACTATTGGCTAGCACAGCATACCGCGTTTTAAAACAAACAGTCGATTGGTAGGCAAGGCCCCCGACATGGGTCTACAAAAAGTTGAAAGGGGAAAGGCTGCCAGATAAACTTGGCCAGACAGGAAAATTCAAACTGAATGCGTCGTCCACTGTGCTCTTGTTCAGAGCGAGTGCGTAGAGAAAAAGACTCCTTTACAGTACCTCTTTTTTTTTTTTTTTTTTTTTTTTTTTTAGCTTATTGGACTTAACTACGGGGTCATCAGTCCCTAAACTTACAAACTACTTATCAACTACCTTATACTAAAGACGGCACAAATATCCATGCCCGAGGGGGGATTCGAACCCCCGACCGTAGTGGCCGTGCAGACCGTGACTGGAGCGCCTCAGTCTCCTCGGCCACCGCGGCCGGCTTTACAGTACTGCACAGTGAGGTGCACCTCTGTCGAAGCAAATCTTAGTATACCTCCATACAAGGATACTTTAGATTGTGTGGTATTTACTGTGTTGGCCATAAGACTTAATATCCGGTGTGAACATAAAGTGAAGTTAGTTAACGTTTGTGAGTGCATTTTGAATGGCATCGTGATGGGTTGGTTTTTGACTGACATACCACGTGAACAGATTGATATACTAGGGCTGAGGGGACGTTCTTGACTTTATCGACATGTAAGGAAAGCATAATCGACAGTAGTCAATCAAAACAGAGAAAAATAATAATTTAGTTTCCAGCGGAGCCGACGCAGCCAGCAGCCAGGCATCGCAGTTAAAGGTACACTGTGTGAATGCTTTAGGCGAATTCCACCCATCCCTTCCAGTCGGTAATTCAGGCCGTGTTTTTTTGACACTTCAGATTTCTTAGGAAGAGATAGCCTCGACCATAACATACGGAATTGAATTAAAGTAGGCGTGGCACTTCAACCATTCTGCCGATTATATTTCTTGTAAATTATTAGTTTCTCCATCACTTGATGGTCGCTGTTGCCGCAACTGTGGTTCAAATTTAATGAAAGTCCAGCTCCAGTTGCATTTACTGGTGCTTTATTTAAGCCCACACTACCGGTTTCGGCCTCTATGTTAGGCCATTTTCAAGTGTGACAGACGTTATGCCATAGAGAAAGCAACGTCAAGCAACGTTCTTTTAAATTGATCGTAGTCTTCCTAATGATAGTGATTCCATTCTGCAACATGGAATTACAAGTAATTAATTGTATTATATCTTAACTTGATCTCTTTACACAAAAATCATCGTTAATAAAAATCTAGGTTTCACTTTTTAAGTGTTTTCTTTGAGTAATTATTGACATCACTTTAGTACCCGAATTGATCCTCAATTGTTACATCGTTTTGTATGTAGTGTTTATTTCTTACAGGAGATGTCATCTAAATTTAGCTCTGCATAAGTGATAAAGTTTCGCCAGTTGTAGATAGACAAGGAACATCTTTCTTAATTCTGGGAAATCTGCTGTTGATTTCTTCCTTACAGGTGTCAAGGGTATATCATTAGATCATTCCATTGCACAATACAAAAAAAATGGTTCGAAGTGTAACATTAAAAATATGACAGCATAGTTCAAGTTAGTTGGTTAACTAGAAGCTATTTGTTACTTACGTCTGCATGTATCAACATATAGATGTTCCTTGTATGATTGCCTTTATTATCCTTCGAAGGGTGAATTGTGGCTTTGGTATATTAAAGTTCCTAAATATGAATTCATCATGAGGTTTGAAAAGCTCTTCAATCTCCGTGTTTGCTTAAAAAATAAATTTGCTTTATTGGTATGGTCCGTCTTGAGCAAACGCAATTGCTTTTAGTTTCTCCCAAACATGTTTCACTGACATTGCAGCATCATCAGTGGGATATTTATTTCATAATGACTTAATACCACATGTAGTTGTGTTTGTGGTTCTTTATATCACAAAACGTCACTGTGTATTTTTGACAGTTTGTCACTTTGGTGAATTTTCAGTGTTTTTGCGTTGTGAACAAGCACTGTGGCACTTTCAATTCACTCAATGGGCCTGGCAGTCTGAATAGATATAGATGCTACGGTCTTTGTAGCACCTACGCAAATTCTTCTCCACTCACTCCCTGATGGCAGTGATTTCGGCCTGGAATGAGAAATGATACCCTCCAGTCTTGGCTGCACCCGTATACCCCGCCCCAACGCCTTGGTCTGATTTCGACCCGTCAGTGAACCAGACAATATCCCCTGTACGGTGTCTAACTACTTTCTCCCACTGCTCCCTACTTCCAATTGTTATATTGAAAGGCTTGTTGAAGCAGTATAGGGTTATAATATAGGCGGCTGGCATTTTCCCAACCTTTCCTATATTTACCTCACTCACTATTTTAGTGTGTGATTCTGGATATCCCAAAGAGTTACAGTTTTTGCCAGTTTTGAGTCTGTATGCACCAGCCGCTGCCTCCATATTGACCCAAAGGTGTAATGGGGGCATATCCAACATGGTTTCTATCCCAGCAGTTGGTGTGCTGCCAATTCCGCCTGTTAGGGCTGAGCACGCTAATCTCTGCACCTCACCAAGCTCCTTAGCAGCAACCTGCTGTTCTACTTTCTTCCACCACACGACCGTCCCATAGGTGATCCTGGGTCTAATCACCGTGGTGTATATCCGGTGCATACCCTTGGGACTCAAGCCCCAATTTTTGCCACAAGCTCTCCTGGTACCCACAAGAGTACCTTTTGCCTTGGAGCAAATATTCCTAATGTGATGGGTCCATGTCAGTTTCTCATCTTGGGTAACCCCTAGATATTTCACTGTTCCCTTCACAGGTAGCGCTTCATTGAAAAGGTTTAAATTCCAACTTATATGTTGGATATGCTTCTTTGTGAATGGTACAACAACAGTCTTCTTAAGACTAACCCCCAGATCCTGTTTTCTGCACCAGTCTTGCACAATCCAACGCACCTTGTGCCATATTCTTGACTGTGTCAGCAAATTTGCCAAGTATTACTATGACAAGATCATCTGCGTATCCTTGGCAGAAGTACTGCCTAGAGTTTAATTCTCCAATGAGATCATTCACCATTAGATTCCACAATAAAGGGGAAAGAACTCCTCCTCCTGGGCAACCCCTAGTAGTGTTGATTACCATTTTTTCATTCATCATGGTAGCTTCTACCTTTCTTCAACTGAGCATGGCTCTAGACCACCTATATATAGTGGCCCCTAGGTCATGCACCTCTGCTGCCGTAACCATGGAATCGAAGGTCGTGTTGCTAAAAGCCCCCTTGATGTCCAGGAAGATACAGAAGGCTATTTCCTTCCCAAAGAGTCGGTGGAGAGCTGTCTCACATGATTTACCTGGCTGATATGCATGTTGGTTTGAATGTAGAGGAGCCCTACTTAACCTCCTTTCGCCAGCATGCACATTAACCAGCTTTTCCAATGTCTTAAGAATGAAGGAGGACAGGCTGATTGGTCTCATATCCTTGGCCTTGGTATGATCAATTCTCCCTGGTTGTGGATTGAAGATAACCTTCACTACCCTCCAGGCATTGGGAATGATTGCTGCTGCTAGGCTAACCCTGAATAACCTGAATAGGAATGTAATAAGATTTTCTCCCGCTTGTTGCAGGAGAACTGGAAAGATTCCATCGGGGCCAGGTGACTTGAACGGTTGAAATGTTCCCACCGCCCAGCGGACCTTACTGAAATCGACACAGACAGATCCCAGTCCTCTTTGCGAATACCCGAGAACCGTTGTCTCTCAAGGATCACATTCTGGTCTGAGTTATCCCCCAGAGTATATTGATGAAAGTGAGTCTTGAGGAGCAGTTCCAGCGTTTCATGTGCTGTCTTTGTGTACTCCCCATCCTCCGTGCTCAATGTTCCTCCTGGATTAGTTGGTACTCTAGTGAGGATTTTATGAAGTCTCGCTTGAGCAGCCGTGCCCTCCACTTCCTCACAGAATACCTTCCAGGATGCCTCCTTTGCTCGTCTGATGGCAAGGTTGTAATTGACAAGGGCCTCACTATACTTTGCCTATTGTCCTTTGCGCCTCGCAAGGTTAAACAGTCTTCGTACCTGTTTCCTTTGCATTTCCAGGTTATTATTCCACAAAGGCACACTTCGGTTTGTGCACTTCTTGGTGAGTGAGCAGTTATCCTGGTATGACGTCACTATAGCAGAGGTTACGGCCTCTGCTACTTCCTCAAACTGTGCTCGATTCCTTATCAAGGTTTTAATTTCTGATAGGCTGAAGACAAGGTCTCTCCTATATGTCTCCCAGTCCATTTTCCTGGGATTCCTATAGGCTATGGTCTGTCTGGTTCCCATTTCAACCTTGAATTTAATATACATGTGATCTGATGAGGATGGCTCTAGGACCACATGCCACTGTTTGACGTAACTGTCCATCATCATGGAACGAAAGGTTATGTCAATTACTTCTTTGCTTCTACTATTCCTGAATGTAGGTTCATCACCCCTATCCAGGAACTCCAAGTTGTTAGATAGGAGAAATTCAAGAAGGTGCTCACCTCTACTGTTGGTGTCCTTGCTGCCCCACGATATATTGTGGGCATTGGCATCACATCCCACCAACAGTTTGTCACCTTGCCGATGGCAGGCTACCGTCATTCTCCTCACTTCCAAAGAAGACGGAGAGCTGTCTTAGTAAAGAAGGTACGCTGAGGCCAAAACAATTTACCTCTTGATACCTTCCTCACGTTGCTGCATCCTTATGGTCACCAGGTCCCTGGAACAAAAATCCATCATTTGTATGAAAGGGATTCCATTTCTAACAGAAGCATATTCCGGAGTTTTTTAGATTTCTAGCATAAATCAGCTTACCTCCAGTACCACCGAGGCCTGATACAGCCCCTTAGTATAAATAGGGTTCTTGTATCAGTGCCACGTCCACCTCCCCAGGCGACGGCTCAGGACAGCAGTGGCCCCTTTATTGTGCTGCAGGTTCATCTGCAGCGCTTCCAGTCCCCATCTTGCTGCCATTATTGCCTTTAAGGTCTTTGATTACCCTGACTGCGTCCTGCGATAACCCTAAAAAAAGTTCAGGCCTTGCTCTCGCTTTGCCTTCAGGCACTTCTCTCCGACCTCCACCACCAGGGTTCGTCCTTCCGGAACGACCGTTTTGTTATTACCCTCCAATCCTCTGTCGAGACTTTTGGGTTCTGGACCCTTATTTTCTCGAACAGAGTCTCTGGTGAGACATCCTTAAGAATCTTTGGTACCCATATTGATACCTTTGCGGTCTTCAGGAGTTCGGCTGCTGTCTTGATCAGCAGCTTTGCATCCTCCCACGAAGATATCATGGACACCTTGTCCTTAAGCCATTCTGCTGAGTGCACCCCCTCGAAGACAAAAATGAGGGCACCACGATCTAGATAGCTCATGACTTTGGGTCCTGGACCAGCGTCCCACCCCCCCCCCCCCCCACAATCTCTTAAAAGAGGGGCCATCTGCACGAGCTCCTCCTGCTGCAAGATTATGCTCACCAGTCCTTCTTGGACAACCGCCATTCTAAAGACCGAGACTGCAGTACTATAGGTCTGTTTCCCTATTTCCTGCCTCAGCCTTTTAGGATCACGCCTGTCAAGAGAGGAGGGAGCCTTCGATTCCTCCCTAACCCTCTTGCCACCTGTATTTGACGTAGAGAGTGTGTGTATCCCCTTTGACCTGAGGCAGTTTCTTTTTGGGGGTCTTGAACTCAAGCCCTTTTGATTCCCTCCACTTATGCTTAGGAAGCCATTCTTTTCCTTCCTTTAACTTCTGTTCCTTGAGGCCCCAGACAAGGCCTTAATCCTAATCTGGTCCAACTTCTCTGTTACAGTTCCCACTTCTTGCTCAGGTCTAGACCCTGATTCAGAAGTAGGAGTGCACTCCATCGGTCCTGATCCCGATGTCCGAGTATCTGAGGTCTCAGATTGCCCCTCAGATTCTTTTAAAATACTTTCTTTCTCTGTGTTCATTTTAGTCCCATGAGATTTGGGGATTTATATGGTCCACAACACGATAACCCTGCGCGGTGCGATGCTACTTACTCAGCGAGGTCGCCCGGTATCCCTGAGGCTACGTTCGAGACACATCCACCCATGTGCCACGCACCCCTCGGCACGGATCGCATCACACCTTCGATTGGGAAAGGAATTGGGAAAGGACTGGGAGAGGATAAGACGGGACGTTGTGGGACACTCTTAGTCTGATCCATCAGCTGAGGCCTTTCCGGCAGTAGGTTCTCTACCTTCGGTATAGCCCTCAGCTTCCCACGATGCGCAAGCCTCTCCACCCACACAGACAGAGCTTCGTCAAGGTGGGTCCCCCGAAGAGGAAAACGCCTTTCTAAAATCGAGAAATATGTAGCCTGCCTCTTGTCCTTCATCAGTAGCACGCAAGATATGACAGAAAAGGGAAAGCTAGGTTTAGCACGATCAATGCTTCCCAAAGCCGTTCTGATACATGGACAGAAGCTTTTTCATCTCAAAAACATGTACTGTATAAGAACAGAGAATATGTTCAAGATTTCTTCAGTACTACATCGGTAGAGTCTCTATGTGTCATGATGGGAACATAATCCATCGATATCACTACACGGTACAGAACTGCTTGCTATTGGCTCAAAAATTATAGAAATGAAAAGATACTATCAATCACTGGAGAAATATAATAGATAAGCGGGAGCGAATTACCTCATTGCAACGAGATTGGGAGACATCTGAGAATGGAAGCCACATCTTGTTCCCTGTTATACGCGAACGATTACATCTAAACACATGGACCCAAACCGTGGAGAGATCCACTTTTTAACAGGCCACGGCCGTATCAGACACACTTGCAAGTCATGGGGCTTAGTAATGTGAGATAAGTATCTGTGAGAAAATCGGAACACTAGGAACAGACGAGGGTTGGAACTTAAATAGTGGCTGCTGTGAAGACACTATGCAATGGAATCTACTATTGTCGCTGATAACACACGTTTTTGACATACCTACCTTACCTCCGACCAAATGTCACAGGCGTGCACAACTTGATTGTGAGCGCGCGGTCTAATATAACGGTGTCACTATGTTTTCGGAACAGGAGCAATGGAGTTGGATGAAGATTGTATGTGCCAGATCTCGCACAGTAGGGCAGTGTCATCAAGGTCTTCAAGAGGCGCGCAGGAAATCGGCATTGCCGTACAGAACACTGGCAAGTTACGTAATAGCCTTCAACGAAGATCGGCAAAGTATGGAAGACATACATCGGGCAGGTCGTCCTATCGTATCTGAAGAAGAAATGCATACTGTGGCCGCGTTAGTGGACAGTGATCGACGTCAGACGATTCGTGATCTCGCCCACGAAACCGGAATAACGCGTACCACTGGTCTTCGCGTCCTGAAGGAACACCGGGCATTCAAAAATTGCATCACGATGGGTTCCGCATTAATGGACGGAAATGCAGAATCGGATGCGCTTTGAGCGCGAAGGAGAGACTTTCTTATGCCGTATCGTAGCACTAGATGAGTCATGGATCACAATGCACGAGCCAAGCCAACGAATGGCATCATTACCGGTCGCCGCGTAAGTCGAAAGTGGGTGACAGTTCCAGTATGGTGAAAGTTATGGTGATTCTCGTGTACGTCTGTCATGGTGTTATCCTAACGCATTACATTCCTCCACGGGAGACCATCAATTTACAGTATTACTGTATGTTTTTGGAGCATCACCTGCGACCAACTTTGCTATAGAAATGGGAACACTTTCTGCGCAACCCATCCATCATTTTGCATGATAATGGTCGGGCGCATACACGTAAGCTGTGGCTACTCTGTTAGCTTGATGACTTGTGACTTTGATTTGATTACGACGATAAATAACTACTTCGTGACATTTGCTTCAGAACTGTTCCAGAGATTCGTCAGACAGTAGACCGCTCCATTCACACAAATAACGCCAGCGGTTTACTACGCCTTCCACATCGCTGGCAACGGGTTCTACACAACGCCGGTGACTAATTTGAAGGACAGTAACAGCTGAAAACATGTAACGCTTTTGTATCAGTTGTTAATAAAAAGTTGCCACTATTTCAGTTCCAGCCGTTGTATAATTCTAGAATGCTTACACACATACGGCCAATAACAGACAACAATGACATTACAGAAAAATTATGAATACAGAAGAATGGAGTACGATAAACAATATTGTATAAACAGTATCGAGGAAACTACACGAGAGATCTAAACAACATCTGTATTGGAGGAGACGAGTAAACGCAGAAGAAACACAAATGTTTGATAAGCATAGGGGACTTAACTGCGGGATCATCAGTCCCTAAACTTACAAACTACTTATGAACTACCTTATACTAAAGACGACACACACATCCATGCCCGAGGAGTCATTCGAACCTCCGACGGGGAACGGCCTCGCGCATCGTAGCATCATAGCGCCTCAATGCTCTCGGCCGCTCCGCCGCGGTAAAGAAACACACGCGAGGAGACCAGCAACAGAAACAGATAACGGATGAATAGAAAACTCCCCGAAACACAGACCAAACATGTACGTCAGCCATACCATACGTAACAAGAGCACCGAACTAGGACCGCAATTAATATCACATACACTTCCGCAAAACTGAGTAACAACACACAAACAGGTATGAGTACGCTACGATGTACATTTAGATTTAGTCAGAGTATAAGGAAAAGAGTCATCTCGGCGAAACAAGCCTCGAGGGACTCATTCAGAATCTCCTCTCCCGATATGACACTGTTCTGTAATACATTTATTGAAGCTCAAGTGATAGAATCGAAATATGCAAAGTGTAACATATTCTCAAATGACACACCAGGAAAAGTAGACATTAGCATAACACAGGCATCATAACAGAGCACTACATCCCAGTACAAGACACAGTGCAACGGCGTGGAGGTACCTGCCATTATGATGGCTTTTCTATACTCTCTGTGGCCACGTTTACAGTCAGGACACGTCGTGGAAAGGAAGGGGATCTCCGTAGTATATGCTTTTTCTTTAGGAAGTCATCAGGAAGGTCTTAGACACAGCCTTTCTGGGAGACAATAAAAAGACTGATCTGCATGGAAATCTTCTTAAAAACATTGTACTTTTGTGGCTATAATTTGTATGGAACAAGGAGATATTGCTTTCCGTGTATATATTAGAGTGTTTGTGCGTTTGTGTGTATGTGTGTATAAGAGAGAGAGAAGAGAGACAGAGAAGAGAGAGAGAGTTAGTTCAAATCTAGGAATTGGATTTACTGTGCCTTGCTTGTGCGACGCTGTTCCCATTTCTTTACAGTTTGTCCTGTCTTGCTCTCACAATTGTTGGATGATCGAGAACTCTTTTTACGGGGCGGAAGAGAGGCGATGGTAACGTCTAGAAGGCTGTGGAGTCACCGCCTGCTGGTAGCGTCGCGTGACGCGGAAGCGGCGGGATGGTGGCATCTAGAAGGCTGTGGAGCCGCCGGCTGATGCTGGCGTCGCGTGCACAACGCCGGGGCACGCCCCCTGGGAGTCGCCTCAGGGACCGCCGGGGACGCTGGGGATTGCACCACCGATGTCCTCACCGCGGCACACGACGCCGATGCGCAGTAACCAGCTTTACAATACCTGGACTAACGATTCATATGGAGGAAGTAGAAAACAACGTAAGAGAAAAATATAGCAGTGGATAGAAAATCAATACGCATGTGTTAATAAAACTGAAAATTACTTTGAAATTAAAAATCACCTTAAATTTTGTAGAATTGCAGTTGTCTGTGCAATTGGAAGATCATTAATGCAAACAATAGTTACAAACACGAGGCGCATCCAGAAAGTAAGTTCCGTTTCAATTTATCTTTGCTGCAGCGCTGCGATTGCAGTTCCGCCCATGCGCTGTAGACGTGTATCAATGAGAAGAACGTGCACCATTTGGAGATCCCTGTCAGTTACGTACGCTTTCTAGTGCTTTTTGGAAATGTCGGCGTTGATTGAAAATCCCGCCGCCTGTGAAATCAGGTCGGTGATTCGGTTTCTGAATGCGAGGAAAGTGAACCCAAGTGAAGCGATGTTTACGGACCAAATGCGACGAGTGAGTCGATGGTGAGAAGATGGGCCCGACAGTTCAATGGCGGGCGTAGTGATGTGCACGATGAAGAACAAAGTGGGTGTCCACCTTTGGTTACAGAAGAACTGGTTCACGCGATTGATGATGATCAGTTCCTAGATTTAGAAACTACTTATACAAGCTTATAAGGATGATACTCCCATAGTGCTCACATCGTGTAATTTCCAGGCATGTGGACCAACAGATGTCACAGTGGTCCCAGTTTGGAATCAATGGGAACACAGAGGGCACCAATCACGGGTCGACCAAGAAACACCATCTAGAGAGAGTGTAACCTTTCTTAGTCTAGCCACACGGTAACCATATAGAACCCGACTTGTTTCATACGACAGCCATATTTCTGTAATACTAACAAACACTCTAAACCCTGTATATGTCTTTACACGATAAATCTGTGTTGAAAGTGAATATAAGGTCACAAACCATTGTGTGATTATTTAACGCTTTAACGCCTCTTGTATCAGATATGGAAATTTACAGTGAGTAATTGGATCACAAACAGAGTTTGCTCTAATGGTCATTGTTAAATATCTGTAATAACGCTTTCAACGCATTCAGCTGTTCAGCTTTGTAACTACTTTGTTCTATTAGCGATTGTATGTTTGAATTCAACGATTTAATTTGAGGGTTATCATAGCTTCTAAGATATGTTAATAATGTTGATTTTGTAAATGTAAAGCAACCAGGAACTTTCATAATGTACTCTTATGAGAGATTACACGTTAATGTGAGTGTTTATGTCTGTTATAATGCTAAATATTACTCAACTGTGGTGCTATTAACAATAACATATGAATGTTACATATCTGTAACATTGGGTAAAATATGTTAGGTTAGGTATTGTGAATGAATACGTTATTTATTTATTTTTATTCTTTCTCTCAAAATTCCAGTTAGAAAAGGAAGAGATAACTGATATTCTATTCAACCTAGACAGTGATATGTCTGAAATACTAGATTTAGAAGATAACGAAGAGGCAGACGAAAATTACACACTGAAAAATACTCAAAGGTGTCTTTTAATTGAAAACCCTGTGAATCCTGAAGTGGATGTGATTGTCACTGATCTTACAGAGGAAATTGTAGGAATTTCAGTAGTTAGTCTTTTGAACACTAAATATGTTTGTTTACTGTACTAGGATGTCGATCATATCAACTGTTACATGGTATTTTAATTATTGCAGTGAAGTTAACAAAGCACATGACAATTGTCCAGGAATTTCCATAAATGGATGGATGTTTCATATAAAGCGCCTGTGTTTCCATTACAATGTGTGAGGTGTTTTTATGCTTTTACTAAGAAGAATCCACACATGAACTCAATGAGACAGATGTTTTACATCAGACATTATTTAATGCACTGGTTCTTTAAAAAGGTTTATGTTATTAAAAAGAAAGATTGTAATGTTTCTCTTAATGCTCAGTCTTACATATATGTAACATGTCATAAAAAGGGCCTAAATGCTGTAACAAACTTTTGTTATATATTTATACTTTCACTTCCCTAAAATAAACTTTTTTAAATTCTGAAATCTTTTAAATCTAAAAATATATTTGAGCATTAAAGGGTTAATTTAACCGTGTGTGTATCTAAGGATAAGGCAAAAAAGGGAAACATAATGCATAAGAATTTATCAGTATCAGTTTCCTAAATGATAATTACACGGTCTCCATCCTAATAAGCATTAAAATGTTCAAGCTATTATCCACAATCTGCTGCTACATTAAAACAAGTAGATATAAACAGGAAATGTTAGGTTGATAGTCATTAAAAATCCGTGATCTATATATCAAGAAATGTTAATGACAAGGCATACCAAATAACTTTGTTTACTGTTTAAATATGTCTCTCAATATACAGGACGTTTTTGCTCTTATAGTCACCAAATGTTAAGAATTTTCGAGCGTAAGTTCCCCTAAGTCAGTCACTTTCATAGCACATAAATTCCACAAAAATTGCAACAACAAATTAATATTGAACCACTTTTTGATGAAATATACTATAAATTATTTTACTGACAGATTTTCTATTAATATAGTAAAGACCATTAAATTGGTACAAAACATTAGGAAACCGTGCTGTACTACTAAATTTAAGCAATTCGTAAAACTTTATTACTGTGCAGATATTGGCACTGAAGACTTTTTAGTCATCTACTTCGTTTTGAGTTTTTTTATCATTTCATTATTTTCTCTGAACATATTCAGAATTAATTTGAACTTCCAAATGAATCAAATACATACGTCGTTTACAAGTTTTAATTTTAATGCTCCAAACATCAAACAAACCACTTCAAATGATTAATTTGATATAACGTGTAGTATTGTACTGTGGTGATTACCGCTTCTCCATTACCTCCGATGACAATCGTGTTCGGGTATGACGGTGAAAAGGGCAGAGTGCACATCCTTCCAGTACTGTAGAGAGACACACGTAGGCACAACCACGGTGTAGAGAGCCAAAGCGTCGTCCTCACGGGTCGTCCTGGTTCGGCCTTGATGACACAGTGATATACGTGCCAGACATTCTGAGTACACGCGTCCTGCCCCCCCCCCCCCCCCTGAGAGCAAAGCGACCGCGGACAGCTGTCCAACAGGAAAATGCACTTCAATGCCTACAGCAAACGAGGTACTCATTTGGATGAAGAATCCTCGGACCTCTCCGTTACTGAAAACGTGTGTTACTACATTGGAAGGGGAGGACAGCTGCGAAAACTGTGGAAAAACGTGTCTTAAGAAAGGGTGGTTGACATCATTCTGAGTGCCCACAAGGACATGCATTGCGTCGGATGTGGTGGGACATCCTACTGACCTATCGACAGCGTTCCACCTGTATCTGACAACGGTTTTTTCTCTTTCATCCCATATTGTAATGAATTGTATAACGGCACATGGTGTTTCATTAGATGTAGTTTCTTTCACTTTCAACAATTCTTTCTGGTTTGATCACGTTTTTGTCAGTTATGTGAACGTCACACTTGATATTTTTAAATGCAGGCTTGATTCCATGGTGGAATTTGTGCTTCACGACTGTATTTGACTTGTTGAAATTTTTTCAGCAATCAGTCGTAAAAATATATTTTTTTAAATCGCAAATCTAGATTTCGGCCACTGTGTAGTCATTATCAATGCTTAAAAACAATTAAAATACTTAAAACATCTTGACCTCCAACATGGATGTTTTAAGTATTTCTCGATTTGGAAAATAATGACCACACAGTGGTCGAAATCTAGATTTGCGAATAAATAGAAATATATTTTTACGACTGATTGCTGAAAAAATTTCCACAGATTTTTAAATGCTTCATAAACACAACTTTAAGTTTCACAATAGAAAAACGATAGAAAATACCGGAAAATGGGTCTTGCAATCTGTATCTCGTGTTCCTTCATGTAATTTTAAACCATGCATTAGACTATGAAACCCACCTTCTTTGCCATGCATGAGGACTCCATAATGGTTTGTGCGCCCAACCACCATAATAACAGGGGGGAGGCGAGGCAAGATGGGAAAGTTAGATTTAACCCCTTATAAAAACGTCAAAAATCAACAAAGCAAAATAATTTTGTTTAAAATTTATTTGCTTAATTATTGAATTATAACCAAGTGCAAAATTGTTACATTTAGTTACACATATCTCGATTTGGAAAATAAACTACATATTCCCAGTCCTGCCCCATATGCGGGGTACGACGGGGAACTGGCATGAATTCATTTGTAAAGCTTAAGTAAAAATTGGAATAACGTAATAGTGAGAAGGTCTCGCCACGGCGGAAAGGCCAAGTGCATTGAGGCACTATGCTACGATGCGCGAGGCAGTTCCCCGTCGGGAGTTCGAATCCCCCCTGGGGCATGGATGTTTGTATCGTCTTTAGTAAAGGTAGTTGATAAGTAATTTGTAAATTTAGGGGCTGATGACCCCATAAGCTTCAGAAACATTTGTACATTTGAGAACGTTTCAAAGCATGGTTTTGTGAATTGTAGAATCAAGTATTTTTTCAGTCCAGTTACTTTCACATAGCACACAAATGTGAACAGCCTGGCGTCACATGTCCCGCATTTACATGGAGAAAAATGGCAGTTTCAGGTGCAGCTATTTCAGAAATAATTGTGCCCGTCGCGGGAATTGCAATGTGACTGGTAGTTTCTCGTGACGTCACAGCCAATCCGACTGCTTCAGTTGCATATATGTTCGTCGCAGTCGTGTGCCCCGCGCGACAGCAGCTCACGGCTGAGAAACGGTGCCCACGAGCAAGTAAGTGCTCCCTAGCTCAGGGGCGAGCGCGGAAACTGAAACAGCCTGGTATAAGGCATGACTCTACGGAAGGAGCAGCCGTTCCCGCCGGAGGTTCGAGTCCTCCCTCGGGCATGGGTGGGTGTGTGTGTCTCGTCTTTAGTGTAAGTTAGTTAAAATCGGAGATTTGGTTGATAATGAATGTTTGGTACTGATCTGATTATCTGATATCATGTGAGTTGATGTGGCTACTATATACATACATTATTTCATCAAAACCGGATTGTGGAAACAGAATCATTTAAAATTTTAAATGAACCGGAGTTGTCTGCATGAACGTGCTAATCTCTGAAACTGCTACACCAATGGGCTTTCCGTAGCCTATAGAGCGAGGTGGTGCAGTGGCATCGTATTGGACTCGCATTTGGGAAGACGGTGGTTGAAATCCACCTCCGGCCATCCAGATTTAGTTTCCCTGTGATTTCCCTAAATCCTTTCAAAGGACACGGCCTATTTCCTTCCTCATTATTACCCAAGACTCCGAGCGTTAGATCCGTCTCTAATGACCAAGCTGTCGACGAGACGTTAGACCCTAAGGTTCCCCCTTCTTTTTCATAGCTAACTTGAGCTTAGCTTCTTAATCGAAATTCGTCGATGGAGAGAAAATATATCATTTACAGTTTATTACCTAAGACCAATGTGTTTGTCACACTATTGTCCACTTGATTAAGTTATGATACGTAAATTGAGCAACGGTTATGGAAGATACAGGCTTTATTTCATCACAGTCGGGTCAAGGAGAGTATTAAAGCATTTCTTTTTAACCGTATGATGCACATTTGTGGCGGGCTGGTTTTCGGAGAATTGTCACATAAGCTCCCTTCGCCCCCATCCTGTCCTTCATCTTCACTCCCGCGCATATCAGGAAATGTGAGTCTTTTCGTATTCACACATTCGCGAGTACGCTGATGTCGGACCCTGACCCACTTTCTGCCCGCCGCGCGGAATTTCTGTTCCAGAGAGACATAGTTCTTGCACTCGAAATACAATTCCGCTGCTCTCCGGAGCACTCGACTGCAGTGCGCTGGGAAGAAGAGTGCAGAGGCGGCGTCTGGAGTCGGTAAGTGGTGTGTGGGGGGAGGGGAGGGGGTAGAGACTGCAGCCGGAGGTGGAGAGTTTCGGGCAGCAGGTGCTGGGTGGTGGGAACGCGAGAAGCGCCGCCTCCTGGCGCGGGCGCTGCAATCGCTGGCGGCGGTGTCGGGTGGCGGCGCTGGTGGCGGGATCTGGGGCGCCCTAACGAGGGCTGCGCGCTGCGGCCAAGGTCTGGCGGCCAAGAGCGCCGAGCAGCAGCACACCACACCGAGGCACGGCAAGGAACAGCACGGCCAGGCGCGTTCTGCACAGTAGGAGACACTCCCAGGGGGCGCCGCGCGACCCCGACCTGCGCCGGCCGCCAGCTCCCGTTGCATCTTAGCGCCGCTGAGGAACTGCCGCATAAAGGCGGGGCCACTCACACCCGCCCTTTTTGCCACGTTAAGCGCCGCAGTTGAAACTTTTGTATTCCATCCTCGTCGCCACTTTTGTGTCCCATCCTCGTCGCCACTTTTGTGTCCCATCCTCGTCGCCACTTTTGTATCCCATCCTCGACGCCACTTTTGTATCCCATCCTCGTCGCGCCACTTTTGTGTCCCATCCTCGTCGCCACTTTTGTGTCCCAGCCTCGTCTCCACTTTCGTGTCCCAGCCTCGTCGCTTTTGTGTCTCGTTTCCGTCTTAGGTGTCGGTGGCCGAATAGCAAGACCGACACAGCAATAAAGGACGCACGCTTGTGCAGGTAGGAGGTGACCAGCCAATGGGACAGCAGAAACTAGAAACACTAGAGTAAATTAGAACGAGATATATATTTCTTAGAGACTTAGTAATACTTAACTTTTACATAGCTCAGTACTGCAGACTGCTGATACATAGTTGAGCTAGAGTCCTGCCTAGTGCCTATCCGATAGCCAAGTCTTCACTGGTGCCTATCTGATTCCGAAGTGTTAACTGGTTCGTATCTCAGTCCCAAGTGAACGATGTCGTTCAGAGATGGCCACGAGCGGAGTTGTCTCAGAGGGCGCTCGTGGCTGACGTCGTAAGAACGCCGCGCCGTGCGTGCATGGCGGCGCGCGGCGAAAGTAGGTGGCGCGCACTTTTGACTTGGGCAACACCACAGCAACGGCAGCCCCTCTCAAGCTGACTAACAGGTTAGGCTGGAAGGTACGAAGGCTGTCCGGGTATTAACCTCTGACTGGCTGTCAAAAACAGAAAAAGAGGAGATTTTTGGCCCACATCATGTTACGGTAATAACACTAAAAGTGGGTCTCTGCGTTCGCGTTCTGACAGCTCGAAATGTAAATGAAAATAATGGCTTAACTGTCCATCAACATCTACATCCACATCTACGCACATCTACATAGACACTCTGCAAATCACATTTAAGTGCCTGGCAGAGGGTTCATTAACCACACACATTTCCATTCTCTAATAACGCGCGGGAAAAAAGAACACCTAAATCGTTCCGTTTTCGATCTGATTTCACTTATTTTATTGGGATGGTCGTGTCCCCCTAAGTAGGTGGGTGATAGCAAAATATTTTCACTTTCAGAACTAAAAGTCGGTGATTGAAACTTCGCAAACAGATCACGCCGCAATGAATAACGTCTTTCTTTTAATGATTTCCGCCCCATTTCGTGCAACATTTCCATGACGCTTCCCCCCCCCCCCCCCGTAAGGTGATAGAACAAAACGATCTGCCCTTCTCTGAACCTTCTCAGTGTCTTCTGCCAGTCCCACCTGGTGACGGCCGGCCGCGGTGGCCGAGGGAACTAAGGCGCTACAGTCACGGTCTGCACGGCCACTACGGTCGGGGGTTCGAATCCCCCCTCGGGCATGGATATTTGTGCCGTCCTTAGAATTAGCTAGTTCATAAGTAGTTTGTAAGTTTAGGGACTGATAGCCCTGTAGTTGAGTCCCATAAGCTATACAAACATTTGCACATTTTAACCTGGTGAGGGTCCCACACTGGGCAACAGTACTCCACGAGAGGACGCACAAGTGTGATGTAGCCAGTCTCGTTGGTGGAGCTGGTACATCTTCGAAGCGTTCTGCCGATGAAACGTAACCTTTGGTTCGCCTTCCCCACAATATTTTCTGTGTGTTCTCTCCAGTCAAAGTTGTTCGTAATTGTAACTCCTACGTATTTAGTAGCATCTACGACCTTAAGGTTTGACTGATTTATCGCGTAATTGAAGTTCAGCGGATTTCTTTTAGTGGTCATGTGTATTACTTCACACTTTTCTTTATTTAGTGTCAATTGCCAATTTTAGCACCATGCAGAAATTTTGTGTAAATCGCTTTGCAGTTGCTTTTGAGCCTCTGTTGACGTCACTTACCGATAAACGACAGCATCATCCGCGAACAATCTAAGGGAACTATTCAGATTGTCTCGTAAATCGTTTATAAACACGAGGTAGAGTAGGGGACCTATAACGCTTCCCTGTGGAACGCCAGATATCACTTCTGTTTTACTCTATGACTTACTGTCATTAAAACGATCTGTGTTCTTTCTGGTAGGAAATCGTGAATCCAACCTCACAATTGGGGAGATATTCCATAAGCACGCAATTTCATAAGAAACCGCTTGTGGGGTACAGTGTCAAAAGCCTTCCTGAAATCCAGAAATATGGAATCGATTCGAGATCCGGGTATTATCCTCTGACTGGCTGTTAAAAATAGAAAAACAGAATTTTGGCCCACTTCAGGTTACGGTAGTAATACTAAAAGTGGGCCTTTTGGGTCGCATTTTGACAGCTCGAAATTTTAATGAAAATAACGGTTTAACCGTTCATCTAACACCGGTGATACTATTCTGCAAGGTCTGTCACACGAAACTTCACATAGACTGGAGCTGGCGATGAATTCTTGTATCCGACACATTTGCAACCTACGTTTCTACGACCATATCAGTCCCGCATACAAGCAGTTCTCTTGGCTATGTGCAGATAAGCGTCGAACCTATCATACATTATGTTTGCTTCATCGCTTTCTCAATCATTGCAAACCTTCATACTTATCCTCAACGATTATACTACTCTCCGAACAGCACAGCAGAAACACACGTCTCACCAAAATAAAACTCTCTCTGTACCATCACGTAATACTGCAATCTTCTCTAAATCATTCATTAGTATTACTGTGATTTCTGTGTTATTATTATCATTATTATTATTATTATTAGCATATATTGTTATTATTAATACTAATAATACTGTGTTTTTTGTTATTAAATCCTTTGTTTTTGTTGTTCCTGGTCAGATGGAAGAGAGGGCCCTATGGCAGGTTAAATAATCAAATAAATAAATAAATATAACTGAATAAAGTAATTTGTAGAAGAGAATATTCGCTACGATTTTGTTCTCTTAGTTTGTTCCGAACGAATCGTTCAACTGATCGGCACCAGATTTTATAGACATAATCGGTGGCCGCAAGTTCATCTGACTCGAAAATTGAATAAACGAATTTTGGGAGGAGGAAATTCACTACAAATTTCCTCCTTTAAATTGTTTTCATAACTGGAACCGTTACATAGTTATTTGCAAAAATATCTGCGATTTGACACCGTCACTTGATTTTACGTAAGCCAGCCGTTTGTAAATATCACATAACATTCCTCGCCCAGGAATCTCACTGGCTTTCGCTATCTTGCTTCCAGTCTTTTAATACACTCTTGGCCATTAAAATTGCTACACCACGAAGATGACGTGCTACAGACGCTAAATCTAACCGACAGGAAGAAGATGCTATGATGTGCAAATGATTAGCTTTTCAGAGCATTCACACAAGGTGTGACGAAATACGAATAAGACTATTCTGATATTTATTTCACGTTTTAGACAATATGCATATTTCAGGCATAATGATTATGAATTTGTAATTTATGATGTCACACAATAGGTATAACATGCATTTTTGAAGAAGACGGTTTTATATCCGTCGAAACCGCGGTCAAGTTTATTAAAAAATTCAAATGTTTGTAAAGCTTAAGGGAGTTAACTGCGGTGTCATCAGTCCCTTAACTTACAAACTACTTATAAACTAGCTTATACTTATGACAGCACAAACATCCATGCCCAAGGGGGGATTTGAACCCCCGACGGGAAATAACCTCAATACGCTCGGCCACGCCGTCGCGGCCAAGTTTATTGAACAACTATTATTTCAACTGGTTGGCTGAGTATTAATTTGCTATTTCGATCTATTTTCTTCACAATAGGCATGTTGAGTGTATGCCACACAATGCTCCACAGACCTCGAATCACAGCTAAACGGCTAGCTTCGTGGTTTGTTTGCTGTGCTGTCAGTATCCAGTGTTTCCCACTGTACTTGACCCCGCAGGGCTTCATTTTCCTGCAACTCAAGTCCGCAGGGTTTATCTGTGGTCTTTCTCTCTCCCTCTCTCTTTCTCTCTCACTCTGTTTCTTTCTGTCTCTCTTTCGTTGTCAGGGCAATAAAGGAAACCAACTACGATCCACTGCTTGTGTACCACCTTAAGCATTTTTTCTTCCACCTCCTCTCGCTTTGTACATCCACTTTTTTCCTTCTATTTCGTTCTGATATCCTTCTCTGTTGCATGGAGCACTTTTTCTTGCTATTGTAAATAAAACTTTTTGGGGAAACTGAAGTCACTTAAAATGAATGAGAAAGTAGGTTGGGTTCGTTGGTGTAAGGGGTATGACAAAGATTTTTGCAGTTGCTGAATCTGTCAAAATAACATCAAAGCCAATATTTTGTATATTTTTAATCTTCTAATAAGATTACAAAGTTTTCAAGTTCTCAGATTTTCTATTGTAATCATAGTAATCCATAAACACTGCACTCCTGTTTCCTACAACACGAACAGAGAGCATGAGAAACTAAGCAGCACATAGTTCTGTTTTCGATAAGGGCTTTGCCAGTAGGGTAAGGGGTATAAGGAAGGAAATAATTTACATAGAATAAAGGAAAAAAAAAGTCGAGGGAATTATATTTTAACCTAATTTAATTAACTTTAAAACTAAAGTCATAAAATTTATTTCATCTGTCTTATAATTTTTTTCGTAGTTAAACAATTTACTATGTTATTTAATGTACCCTTATTTCATAGTTTTCTCATTCATTACCAAAGCCGCTTGAAGACCAAAAGCGTACAGAGGAATATGGGATGACCTAGCAATACAACAATAATAATGTAACGATTCCTCATACTTTAATTAAAGTAACAGTAAAATGAATGAAAATACAAGAAGAATGTAGCAATACCTATCCAATGAAATAAAAAAAGTCCAAAAGCCAACTAAGACGAGAAGAAGCAAATCCCGGATATAAGAGCGCAAAACTCAGCTCAGGCTTTTTTCCTAAGCCGTAAGGCGAATACCGAGATTTAGAAGAAAGGAGTGTCAGTCAATAACAAGCTATTTAAATACATAAGAAAATAGTTCCTTACATAAACACCCCATTATTTTAAATAAAAAGTTCTTAAAACAGCATAAACATAACCCATTGGCTGAAAAGGGCATGAGCTTTCCTGCAGCCCGCCAAATCCATCAGAGATCGAATGAAACATACAAATAATAATAACAATAGAATAAAATTCACCTCGTCTTTTCGTCCCCATCCTCACTCCCCCTTACCCCAGCCTGCTGGCACCGAGATGAAGTGCCGCTGCATTGTCAGGAAGAAGTTATTGAAACTGTAGAAGTCTCTCGAGGTTAAGGATTGTAGATTTTTGTCGCCAAGTTAACAAGTATCACGTGGCCGTGGGGTAGATTTCCGCTGACATATATTGTGCAGAAGCAGCCAACCGACAGCCAACGTATCACGCCGATTGGAACACCATGAGAATGCGTACTCCATCCCACATCGCACGCAGTTCGAAAGGTGTGATGGCCTAACTGTTGACCCCAATATTCAGAACAAATGATAAAATGTTTGTAATACTAAAGGAGCAAACTTCTGTTGTCATCGGCCACTAAAATTACAGACTACTTATGAACTACGTTATACTAAAGACGACACAAACATTCTTGCCCGAGGTGGGATTCGAACCCCCGACGAGGAACGGCCTCTCGCATCTTAGCATAGCGCCTCAATGCGCTCGGCCCTCCGCCGCGGCCCGTAAAGGGGAAGTACTGCACGTGACACATGTGTTCTAATAATATGAAATTAGTAAAATTTTCTAGGAAAAGAACTTCTGATGAATTTATGTTATGAGATTTCCAGCATTGAGTATTCTTTGCCAACATTATCGCGAGTAGTTTCAGGGATACGAGGTAAAACTAAACGTCAATATTGGTGATTGATTTAATTATCTTTTGTATTCATCTTTTGTGATAGGAACTACACTCCTGGCCATTAAAATAGCTACACCACGAAGATGATGTGCTAGAGACGCGAAATTTAACCGACAGGAAGGAGATGCTGTGATATGCTAATGATTAGCTTTTTACAGCTTTCACACAAGGTTGGCGCTGGTGGCGACACCTAAAACGTACTGAAATGAGGAAAGTTTCCAACAGATTTCTCAAACAGCAGTTGACCGGCGTTGCCTGATGAAACGTTGTTGTGATGCCTCGTGTAAGGAGGAGAAATGCATACCATCACGTTTCCGACTTTGATAAAGGTCGGATTGTACCTATCGCGATTGCGATTTATCGTATCGCTGCATTGCTGCTCGCATTGGTCGCGATCCAATGACTGTTAGCTGAATATGGAATCTGTGGATTCAGAAGGGCAGTTCGGAACGCCGTGTAGAATCCCAACCGCCTCGTATCACTAGCAGTTGAGATGATAAGCATCTTATCCGCATGGCTGTAACGGATCGTGCAGCTACGTCTCGATCCCTGAGTCAACAGATGGGGACGTTCACTAGACAACCACCATCTACACGAACAGTTCGGCGACGTTTGTAGCAGCATGCACTGTCAGCTCGGAGACAGTGACTGCGGTATCCCTTGATGCTGCAACAGGAGCGCCTGCAATGGTGTACGCAACGACGAACCTGGATGCACGAATAGCAAAACGTCATGTTTTCAGATGAATCCAGATTCTGTTTACAGCATCAAGTCGACCGCATCCGTGTTTAGCGACATCGCGGTGAACACACATTGGAAGCGTGTATTCGTCATAGTCATACTGGCGTATCACCCGGCGTGATGGTATGGGGGTGCCATTGGTTCCACGTCTCGGTCACCTCTTGTTCGCATCGACGGCACTTTGAACAGTGGCCGTTACATTTCAGATGTGTTACGACCCGTGGCTCTACCCTTCATTCGATCACTGCGAAACCCTACATTTGAGCAGGATAATGCAAGACCGCATGTTGCAGGTCCTGTACGGGCCTTTCTGAATACGGAAAATCTTCGACTTCTCCCCTGGCCAGCACATTCTCCAGATCTCTCGCCAATTTGAAACGTCTGGTCAATGGTGTCCCAGCAACAGGCTCGACACAATACGCCAGTAATTCCTCTTGACGAACTGCGCTGTCATGTTGAAGCTGCTGTACATGCCATCCAATATCTGTTTGACTCAATGCCCAGGTGTATCAAAGCCGTTATTACGGCCACAAGCGGTTGTTCTGGGTACTGATTTCTCGGGATCTATGCACCCAAAATGTGTGAAAATTTTATCACTTGTCAGTATATATCTGTCCAATGAATACCCGTTTATCATCTGCATTTCTTCTTAGAGTAGCAATTTTAATAGCCAATAGCCTAAATTATGTCGCGATAAGTCTTCTTGCATCACTGCAGAGGGAGACAACGTATAGTTAAGAACGTGCGATTCTATCCATTTTCTGCTGAGTGAGTATATTTGCTTCGGCTTAGTGACCGAAGGACGCAGTGCTTCTGGAAAGTCGAAAATTTTCTTTGAATGTTTGTTTTCTGGCAGGAATTACTTAGGAAAATTTCCCTTTCTCGCCCTTTGCTATTTTGCTGCGTAACACAGTTTTACTGTTATGAAAACAAACATTGTATAAAGCACTTGCCCAATGGTTTACTTGTCGTGATATTGTGGTTAAAACGGAATTTAAGAAAGAAAACAGAGTCATACAGTTTCTCACCAAAGCACAGATTTTTATTTCACACAACGTAATTAAAAAGAAAAAAATATTCGCTACATTATCGTTTATAAAAAATTTACAGTATTTATTTGCATGAATATTTTATTAGTTTAAAATGACAGTTATAAATACATTGGTCTAGAACGTCTGCATATGAAATTTGGTATATATTACCCAACTTTCAAGGTCGTCGATGAAACAGTATAGGATTCGATTGTGCGGTACTCTTCGCCTTACTGTCTTGCTCTTTACGAAATCTTACGGAGACACTGATCTTCCTCTTCCTTTGAAGGACAACTTCCGATAGGTATGAAACTCTGTTATAAAATATACTCGGCCATCCAACGTTACGAAATTTTATGTAGGAAACTACCTTCGTTTCCTTTTGAGAGTAAAGTGTGCAAATTTTTATTATCTGTGGAAGAAAACTATGTATTTATATTATATATTTGCTTATATGTTAACTTTCATTATGATTAGTGATAAAGTGTTAAAGATACCTTCAGCCAAGCACCGTATAAAATATTATATAGATAGTGATGTTCCTATTGCTCTGTGGGTGAAGTGTGAAATTTTTATCAAAATGGGAACAAAACTGTAGATTTATATGCAATACACATGGACACTATTCAATATATGGAAGGCTCAAAAGCCAATCATTGTAAGTCAGTCCACTATGAAAGTGAAGAAAATTAGATGTTTGAAAATGTAACACAGAAAAATACTGGTGATACATACCCTAATACAAAACCTAATACATAATACCTATCTTGAGGACACAGCAGAACGCAAATTAAATAATTTACAACATGACTATAATATAACAGGGAAACTGTGACTTCAGGTCTGCCCACAAACTTTTTGATGAATTTAATCTACTTATTCATCATTATCGCTGTCATTCTCTGCAGGTTCTTGATTTCTTTTGTTTTTGACGATCGTGCACGTTTGCTTTGGTTTATAGAGGGTACCCATTGATTTTTTTTCTTTTTTTTTTTAGGAATATATTGCAAATGCTTTTTTCAGCTCTTTAACAGTTCGACAATCTGGATACAGGGAACTTTAACAATATTTCTCAAATAGGGACGCCTTCCTTTTGAAATTGATGTCATGTAGATCTTATAAAATGCAATATCTCCCAACAATGACTCTTTGTGGAAAATATAATGTTCGTAGTCGTATCCATTTCATTTTCAAGCTGTTTATTTTACGCACATAAGTAATCGTTTTCCTATTGTAAACTGAAGCTTCCAAGATCTTGGTTGAAAGAATAAAAATGTTGAAGTCAAGTATATCTTAAATTCAACCAAAGCACATGCAGTTTGCAAAATTTTACTTGCTTCTGTTGAGTAGCTTAGGAGTTAACTGCGGAGAAACAGCATGACACGGAATTGTTTTATATACATTTCAGCTAATACTCTCTAACCAGCCACCGAATATTACGCTTCTCTTGAAGCAAAATACTCAGAAAATATTCCTTATATGTATGTCTTGAGTTAGACCACGCACTTTCAAGTAATTGTTCTAATTAGGATTATGATATACTTATCCAAAGATTATTGGCTTTGCGTATTAACATTTATTCATGGAGGACACAGACGTAATCATTTTAAGTGTCTTTCAAGTCCAGGGATGGAAGTGGTGGTCATCGTAGGAAACGAGAGACGTCGCATGCTTATCGTAAGCGCTACCAAAAACAAAACGAGGAATACCAATGCAACTGCATATATTCGTTCCAACCCACGCAGAAAACTGCAGTGACCAAATTTAAATCTCGGTACTAAATTATACACACTACCATATGGAACTGAATTGATCGACGCTTGACAGCGCGTGTACTCGACGAAAATAACTCACTCCCACGCGTCTCTTAGGCTATTAAACGACGAAGTTGATCGGAAATTCTGGTCATCGAATTTCATGCCTCATGTCTCCATTAATCTTCAGCTACAAATCTATTTATCGATGATGGAGAGAATGGCAACTTAACCGTGAAGTAATAAAGTATCCGAATTCAGATCAACATTTACCCTCAGTCTGGTGATAAACTAAGAGTATAAGACAAGATTTTGATACTTCAAAAACAACATTGTCTCAAAACTGTTTAACTTAGTTTATAATGAAACTTATTGTTGCAGAGGTAAACACAGGAATTATGTTTCATGGCTTTAAACAAGCTTTATACATTATAATGACCACAATTTGAAAGTTTCGGAAATCAGTATAATTTATAGACAGACAAATGATTACTATTGCAGAATTCATTGACATTTAGGAAAACGCGCTTCACAATTTAATAAAGGTAATAATGCATCAATCAGCTTCTAGCCTTACACCAACAATTAGTCGACTTGATATTGTTTGACAAGTTTGTCGAATGTCTTCATGAAGGATATAGTGTCAGTCTAACTAGCATTTCCGTATGATGTGGCAGTTTCTTCCCGAATTTCATTGTTTAGAACGTGATATCTCCTGAACATTGTGTCGTAGGTTGTTCCTAAGCCAAAAACGATTGTTGTCTGATAGTATGGTATATGTGTCTCAAGTTTGGAGTAGATGTGGAACATAGACATAAACACACACACACACACACACACACACACACACACACACACATGCATACGCACACACGCTCGCATGCACACCGACATACTTTTTATAACACATACATGTTAATAAGTAAGCTGTAATTTCCTGTTTCTTTTTCCGTTTTAAGTAAAAGTTTTGTTTTCTGAAGAAGTATCAGTATTTATAATAAACAAAATGCAACAGATTGGCTGTGCACTTATTAATTTGAAGATTTGCACAGTTTGTAACTTTCCTATTGATTATAGTGTAATATAATTCCCCATACTTGTCGACAGTTTCTAATGGTATACTGTGAGCTATAAGGTCTAATTTTTATACTATGTTTGTTTGTTTGTTGGCAATCTTCCGTAGTAGTTTTTAAAATTTATTATAAGAAGATACACGTTAAGTGCTGACTACTATTAAGACAATTATTTTACACCAAACGGGCTTCTCCTTTCATTTTTAAAGCATCTTCTAAGATTCTGTAAATGATAGATTTGTACAACTTCTTTCATATATACCGGCTGACCAAAAGGCAGTATAAAGTTGAAAACTTAATAAATCACGGAATAATGTAGATAGATAGACTGAGTAAAAATTTAATGAGAATCGCAGCAGATGATAAGCTCTAACTACAAAAATCCTTCTAGGTCATAGGTTATACCCTCGATTACTCGGGTGTTGAATGTTTCGGTAATAGTGATTGCACCGGTGCTGTAATACAGTTGTTTAAACAAGACTGGCATTCAAGTGAATCTTCCGATCTGAACTGATAATGCCTCACCATAACTCCGGACACACTTTACAGTGCTGTTCACAACATTATTCTTCTATTACAGCTGTTGTTGAGGAATGATGATGAACATATTGAGCATTTCCTGTAAAGAACATCAACTTTGCTTTATCTTATTCTTATGCTAATTATTGCTTTTCTGATCAGATCAGATGACGCGCCAACTGTCGGACATTTTTTGAACTTTTTTTTTTTGTTCTAATAAAACCCATGTAGTTTTTTTCTTTTTGTGCCCGTTACGTCTTTTTAAATTGATGTATATCTACTTATGTTGTTATTGTTCCTTTCCACCATCCCATTGCTGTTTTCCGTCTTGTTAATTGGAATTGGTCGGTTTGTGATATGCGTTCTTTTTTCTTATACACAGCAATGTTTTCCTATTTTTACTATATTTTTCCGATCCATTTGTTGCTATTTCACCTCATTTTTTCTAAACTGCGTAAAGTGTGGGCATTATCCATTTTATTTGAAAGCATTTCGGTTTGCTTATCAATTTACCACAGTCTCTCTTTTGGTTTTGTCTATTCAACTGTTTTTCGTGTGGTTTATTGTTTCTTTATTCATTTATTTTAAAACAATGTGTTTGTGTGTATGTGTATTGTAATTCTTAAATTTAGAGAAAAAAGTGTGTGAAATGTTTGTCAGATATGAAAATGCAGGTTTGGTTGGATGTGGTGGGGTTATGGGAGGGGTTTGAGTTCTTAAAGTGAAGGGGGGGGGGCTTCGATATAAGAGTGTGGGATAGTTAGATGTTCGTGTTTGTTGTTATGTTAGATGGTCAATAAGCTTGAGAAGTATGTAGTTCGCTAGATTTGTTTGGTCATTAATTAGATGTTTCTTGTTCTTTCTTTCTTCTTTCTTTTGTTTTTTTATTCTGATATGGTAGTTTTTTGAAGTGTGAGCGGGATTTCTTGTTGCTGTTTTTCCTTATGATTTTCATGTCTGTTAATCTGGTGGTGATTTTATCTTGGATTTGGTGTAAGTGTTCTATAATAGTTGAGTGACTTGTCTTATACTTCCTGGCTCGTATATGTACTTTATTTGCCATCAAAAGTGTTTCAATTAAGTCAGGATTGGATTTCGGAAGGCGTTTGAAACAAATAAACAACGTAAAACCATCACGTGGGTCTTTTAATAACAAACGTCAAAACTGACATCCACGGCTGTCGATTAGGTTCGTACGAAGAGGTGCACTACCTTGCCTCGCAGTGGGATAAATCTTTTTACAGTAATGGCGATTATTTTCGAAATAATGAAGGTAGAAAATTCTGTTCGCGACTGATGAATGTGTATGGTTTCTGCTTCCTGCAGCTATTGCCAAGCTGCTTACACACAAGGCAAGTGATTTTGTTTGTCTCTTCTCTTTAACCTAACCTGAGACATAAAGAAACAGTTCTAGATCGTGATGTAATGAACATCGTTCCAGAAGATCCATTGATCGCATACCCAGGACACATTCTTAGTAGACTCTTTGTCATCGAACACTAGTTCTTTTTATGTTAATAATGAACTGTTGAAGAAACAGGATAATCCTGAGTAGAGAGAAAGCGGTCAAAAATAATAACGGAAAGGCTGTTAAAAGAAGATAAGGGGAAAAAGAAAAAAGTCGGATTATCACATTGCATACAATATCCGTTCCTAAGAGTTTGAAAAGGCGGTAATTTAAAATGTAGATTAAACGGCAATCCATTTTTATACTATTTCTTCCACTTTTTTATTAGCTTCGTTAAAATTTCGGTAGGGGTTTGAATCCCTGAAACCAGCCACCTGGTTACGCCCATGTAATAAGGTACATTTGGCGTTTTCTTCCAACGTAAGGAGGCATACCAACATAACATCTGAAAGATATGAATATTATTTATATTTCTTTGTGTGTGTGTGTGTGTGTGTGTGTGTGTGTGTGTGTGTGATGTTAGTATGTGTATGTGTGTAATGATTTAAAACACAATTATTGTGTATCTGAACTTATATGGAACAGAATATTTGCTGTAAGACTGTCTCTGATTATCAATACAGAATGACAAATAAAAATGCTCATTAAAAATGATGATTAAAAACAAGATTATACTGAGAACCGTTTCTGAATTTAAAGCCAGCTAACTGAACATTGAATTTAAAACCACCTTACTGAACACTGAATATGAAGCCACTTAACTGAACATTAAACACAGTGAACAAATTGTGAAAGAACTTTCAGACACTTACCTCGAGAAGACAACAGCACGTAGGCTGACAACAGCATGTAGACTGGTGCGATAACAATCCATTATCGGTAAATAATTATGTAATATTTTAATGGAATTATGTTCACCGAAAAATCAAAAAGATATCCTTAGTCAGATTTAGCCCTGTATGAGATCTAATTACCTAATGAGAAATAATGTGAACTGACTGAAAACTGTGCTGCAAAATAAGTGTGTGAGTAAAACCTCCCATTCTCAAAATAAAAATAAATTGAAATTGATTTAGTTAATCACGGTCCTAGTATAGAAAAGTTTTTTTTATATATTTTAATATGGGTAACTCAAGCGAACACCAATTTCAAAGTCAAACCAAATCTGAGCAATTGTAGGTGCAAATCAAAAAAATGTTCAAATGTTTGTAAATCTATCGGACCAAACTGCGTGTTCATCAGTCCGTAGCTTACAAACTACTTAAACCTAGGTAAACTAACCTAAGGACAACACACACACCCATGCCCCAGGGAGGACTCGAACCTCCACGGCGAGCAACCGCGCGCTCCGCAGCGAGACGCTTTAGACCGCTCGGCTACTCCACCGCGGCAATTGTAGGTGCGAAATGGATAATATTACTGTGTATTGCAATATAGATCCGATTACCCAATGGAGTACTTGTTACAAAATCCAAATTTTTGTTAGTTATGCCATTTGATAAATTAATAAAGAGAAAGATGTTCAATGTAAAATGAACAAACAGTACCAGGAGAATTTCAACTGCGAGAATGAACCGAATCAGGTACCACAAGAAAAAATAGCTTTTTGTTTCATTTCAAATTATCTTTCATATAAATCATATTTCGAATTAACTCACTAGAGGAACTGAACTGCAATCTAGAAATTGAAATTCTACCACGCTGCTTAATCTCGAGGATAAGGATAAATTACTAACAAAGCATCTACGTTTATAAAGTTATATTTACCTTACTACATGTCACATCTCACGTACACTGCTTTGTAATAAAACTCTTCAGTTTGATGTAAATTTACACAAAATTTAGGTTCCAAACATTTCCATGAGATTAAATACAGACTAACAACTGCACAACACTAACTGCCGCACAAGACAGACTCACTGGGGAATGCTACTGACAGACTGAGACCATGGTTGTCACTGACGGGGTGCACTGGGGGGACGTGCCCCCACCCCCTATAATTTTTGAAAAATAGTTTTCATTTTCTTGTCTTAGTTGACAAATAATGACATTGTTGAACGAATATTTCCAAGCTTAACTAATAATACGTGCTGAAAGTTCTTATGCACTATGACTTAATTATTTACATGATTCACTAACATGCTAGTAAAGCAACAGTGAATATTATGAGGCACAAATACGAGAATTGTCACAAGGCAGCGTTACACAATGTGTGATGGGTCAAGCGGCCGCCTGTGAAGTGAGCTATCAGAAAATGTTCAAAATCAAATGTTTGTAAATCTATCGGACCAAACTGCGTGGTCATCAGCCCGTAGCTTACAAACTACTTAAACCTAGGTAAACTAACCTAAGGACAACAGACTCACACCCATGCCCTAGGGAGGACTACCGTCTCTACCATAGGGGCACAAGGGGCACAAGGGGCACAGGCCCAGGACCCCCAGCCTGATGGGGGACCCGAGAAACTCGCTACTTTCTCCTAGGCAATGACATTTTTAAGTAAATTTTTGTCGCAATACATGTCATATATGGTATGGCAAGTGACTTGGTTTGCTTTCTGCATGCAAATCGTAGTTATTATTGCGGGCCTTAGCTATCGAACACATGGTGACACTGTTGTAGTAGACCTTGTAGCAGTGTGTTTCAGATATAACTTGGCAGACATTGCATCCAATAGCGGCCTTTTTCTACCACTTTCTTTACTCTTCTTACAGTCCCAAATGAAACCCCAGGGAACTCTTTTATGCGATTATCCGATATCAGATGTGGAGGAGAAAGGACACAAATGGGAAGACATAAAATTCAAATGTTTAAATGTTTGTTAAGCTTAAGGGACTTAACTACGGGGTCATCAATCCCTAAACTTACAAACTACTTATGAACTACCTACAACTAAGGACGGCACAAATATCCATGCCCGAGGGGGGATTCGAACCCCCGACCGCAGTGGCCGTGCAGACCGTGACTGAAGCGCCTCAGTCCCCTCGACCACCGCGGCCGGCTGGGAAGACATTCTGGAACAGAAGATGTATGAAGACAGGTGATGGCGAGCGCTTGTACACCACACCCGGGAAACTGGAGCTGGAAACTGATGATGATGATGAATCATAATTTAACCAATTAAGGCGCTAAATAGCCGGCCGCGGTGGCTGAGGGGACTGAGGCGCTCCAGTCACGGTCTGCACGGCCATTACGTTCGGGGGTTCGAATCCCCCCTCGGGCATGGATATTTGTGCCGTCCTTAGTATAAGGTAGTAAATAAGTAGTTTGTAAGTTTAGGGACTGATGACCCCGCAGTTAAGTCCCATTAGCTTAACAAACATTTCATTTCATTTAAGCCATAAAATAAATGTCCAATATTCTGATGCATTCATTTAGCTTTTTAAGGGCCCCAAAACACTGAGTGCCCAGGGGCCCCTGCATGGCTTAAGACGGCCCTGGACTCGAACCTCCGTCGGCGAGCAACCGGCGCTCCGCAGCGAGGCACCTTAGACCGGTCGGCTACTCCACCGCGGCTGAGCTGTCAGCCGGCGGGGCTGTGCACGGTCCGGGAACACGACTCATCTCACGACACCACAACCAGCAGACCGTCTTACTAAGTCACACCATGTGCACACTGCTTTAGTCAATTCGTTCGTCAGGTGTAGGTGCAAAGTTACAGTCAGGAATAGCTTCGAAGAAAGTAAAAGACAGTTCATCAATATTATCTTTCTTTAAAAAGAAAAGGAATGATGGTAAGTAAATATTCATTACAAAACTAGTCCCAGTAACCAGCTCTGCTAGCGTGTTTATTTTTTCCATTGTTTTGTTATACATATCTTCTTCCCATTCTGTCAATCGCCTTCTGTCCCATTCTGTTTCACCTGTATCTCTAGTGGATATTGGCCTCCAGTTTCGTTTTCCAAATCTCAATCCTTATAACGTGATCCCCAGACAACATACCCTACAATAATATTTTCTAGGTACCTTTATTAGAATATTAAGAAAGTGCCTCCCAAATGTGTCACGAAAATACTTGGTGGTAAAGATGTAATAATTAAAAACATGAAGCTTTATTGAGGGTTATTAAATACATCTTATTGTTGATGATCTCGTATCTCATGAGCTATGCGTCGTAATATCAGATAATGTAGAAGATAAATTTAGTGTAGGCCTATATCTACATACTGTATGTCAAAAATGTCATGAATACAGCTTCTAGTATTCAAACAACAATCTGTGACGTCGTGCCAAATGCCATAATTTTATATCAAGAACAGTGGAAACTTCCTTTGCGTTAAGCTTTTTCCTTTCATTACTTTGCAGGCGTTGTCAACTACAGTTTTTTAAACGTTTATCATTACGTCTAAAGTTTGACACAATAACGTAACCTCACCCATTATCAAAGTGTGGAAGAATACAACATAATTACTCATGCATCTCGGGCTACTCTCCTTTTTCTTCACCCAATTGTTGGAAAGTAGTTTACTCTTACCCCCACAGCTTCTACTATTTGAAGGGAAACGACAGTATAAATGTATGTACGTGCGCAGTCGTAAGTACAGTACGTCTGTATGGAAACAACGCTTTATAACTCCTTTTGGACTGACCGAGCCAGCCTACCCGCAAAGGATCAGTTTAAGTCATGCACATTTTTGTGGACAGATTAGATACTGATCGATTTTATCTTGAGCTCCTAACCGTCACAAACGCAGTCTGCTAACTTTTAAATGCTTCAGCATCAGCCGGTGTTTCTGGACTACTGAATGATAAGTTGCTGGCAGAGTGTTGTTAGTGACAAGGTTTACAATTTCACAGTCCTGCACGATTTAATGCCCTGGATCTGCATCGTTGACACTCATTCATTCTTCCATGCCTTCTTCATCGAATTAAATGTAATTGAGTTCCCCAAATCGCTCCAGGCGAATGCCAGGGTGGTTCAAATGTAAATGAAAAGCTTATGGGACTTAACTGCGCGGTCATCAGTTCTAAACTTACAAACCACTTATGAACTAACTTATACTAAAGACAGCACAAACATCCATGCCCGAGGAGAGATTCGAACCCCCGACGGGGAACGGCATCGCGTATCAGAACATAGCGCTTCAAAGCGCTCGGCCACTCCGCCGCGGCCAAGATGGTTCCTTTGCAAGGGCACGGCCGACTTCCTTCCCCATCCTTAGCCAAGCGCGAGCTTCGTTTATGCTGTCGACGTGCCAAACTATTCATCTTCCTTCTCCCTTTTGGCAATTGACTGCTTTTAGAATGTTGCGCTTTTCCAACACACAATTCTGTTCATTTCAGTTGGACTTTAAGAACTTTACGCCATACGCAAATTATTATTCCATGATATTTTTATTGTCTTCCATTACACTATTCCACTTTAACCAGTCATGCAGAAGCACCTTTCGAATTCGTATTGCACTACTAAATGTGGCCTATCGATTTGCGACAATTGTCGGTATTTTAAATTGTCACAAATCGATAGATCACTTTTAGTAGTGCACCTAGAGTTGGAAGCTTTCGCAAATTTCTAATCGTCAATGCATTATTTTGCTTCTATGTCTTTACTCCGAAGACAAATTGCACAGCTTTCTTTGGTTATCCCCTATACTCACTTGCAATTGTAGATCGTCTTCATCATATGTTTCCGTGTTGCTGTGAAGAGATAGAACGTCATAACTGTTCATCATTTCAATCTGCTTTAGAAGATTCATCTAATACCTTTTGCAGAAGATTCAGCACACTTTCATGTTTTGTTTTGTAAGGATCAATTGCTGAATTAACGCCACAGAATGTAAAAAGACTATCAGCTGCTACGGAATATAACTGAAATGTTTCTCAAGGCACAGTAATGTAGAGAGTCGCGCGGGGTGTTGCTCATTTTATTGGAACTTTGGTTTCCATTATAGACTTTATTGCTACCCAACGGCCGCACGTTACTTCGTAAATAGAAGCCACAGATAATGAAAGTACACTCATATAAATTGTGTAATAATATATCATTAAGATGGGTGTAGTCAACACCCTGAGTAATCACAGTCACGCATTCGACCATCATTGTAATAATCGTCACTCTGCTGTATTTGAAAAAGTATGCTTTGGTTATCAAGACAATGCATGGGATACGAAGGAGCCATTGGCGTACTTAATGTTTTTGAGTCTGTCAAAGCGTACCTCGGTTTCCTAACGGGGAAAGAAGTAACTGAGCTTTTAGAAATCTTGAACAGGAGTTTCCAAGGAGAAAAAAGAACACTCTCGGGACTTCATTCTGCAGTTTAAATTGTAACTCAGGGCCTTAAAAATCTCAGGATAAATGAAAAGTTTTCTTCTATGTACAAAGACTGTACTATTAAGATATTAGAGCTTGGCTTAGAACAGCTGCAACTTCCAAGGAAAAAAGTAATTCCCAAGCGATTGTCTGAGGGCATAGATCCACATCAATTTCTGTCACAGGCAGCAATATTTTGAAATGACTCATTCGGCTGTTGAAGGGCTTAGATATAGAATACTTGACCAACCTGGCATGAAGAAACAGGTTGCCTTGCAAAAATTGTTATTGGAGAAAAAAAGGATACCTCGAGGCAGCACCATACCCGTAAATAGATTACCATTCTTTGAAAACAGAACTTGAACTCTCATCTACAATACAATGTAATATACCTGAAAGAGGCAAAAGATGTTTCGGTTTCTATGAGAAAAGAATTTCGTGGATTATTTTCTAATGTGAAGCGTTGGTCAAACTTTTGCTTGTGTGTCCAGGGTCAACCAGTGAAGCAGAATGCAGTTTTTCAACTCTACGACGACTGAAGAACTATCTCCGTTCGACAATGATGCAGCAGAGGCTAAATCACTTAGCAGTCTGCAATGAGCACAAGTTGCTGCTGAATGAAATAACTTCAGAAATATTTATATTTAATTGTGACAACAGAAGAATTGTGTTTGGGTGAGTGTAGGACGAACTATGTATGAGTATTTCACCTAATGCTTCTGAGATTGTAGTTCACTATCGTTTCTGATTGTTTTGACTTACTTTTTCTATGTATATATTTGTTCGTTTTATATTTTTTAATGAACTAAAAATAAAATGTATTGGTAATTGGTTTTTTGGTTAAATTTCCAATCAAAATCAAGCAGAATATCGTTTTAAGACCTATTCAGTTTGCAATACTTCATAGTTGTTTTGAACAGTACGTAATAATCATAATAATACAGTCAAAGAATTTAAATGTAATAGTTATGTAATTTCTCTTTTTATAACAGGTAACTGCAGAATACGTTTAAATCCCGGATTAAATTGGCACACTTGAAGGACTGTAAGTGCAACTGAAACAGTCCCGGGGCAGTTACTTGATATTGCCAACGACCTCTCCCCCTGCCCCATCGGCGTCTGACGCATCAGAATGTTCGAAAATGTCTCGGTTAAATCACCCCCCCCCCCAAATAATTTAATGCTGGTGACGCCTATGACTGAGACAATAATGATGTTCTCTTAGGTATCCACAGATATATATGACAAGGAGGTTAACAAGAAACAAAGTACACATGAAATGCAGGTGGAATCGAAATCAAAGTATCTAATATGAAGATGTAAGTGAAAGAGGCTAAGAGGAAAGATAATATACATAACATGAAAGTGAATTGAAATTAAGATATGGGGGATGGACCCCTCTCACATCCAATTTGTAGCATCTAGTGCCACCCTTTTATAGAAGACAGTGCACTACAGGATCTAGTGCCACCGTCTAGAACCATTATTATTTCTTATATCTCCGTACAAACGTATTTCAATGCACTGAGTATCAAATGACGCCATTACGTTGGTATATTGACGCGAGCGGTACTCGAGACTGTAAATGTAGCGAGCTGTAGAAAGGTGAGCGTCGCTGCAGACGTAGGCTGGGCCGCGTGTTCGCGAAAGGGGCCGTCATCGACCAGCCCCTCTCGTGTCAAGGGCGGCGCGGCCAAGACGCTGGAGCGCGCGTGACGTGGCGTGGCGTGGCGCACAGTGCCCGTGACGTCACGTGGCTGGGGCGCCGCTGCGTGGGGTGTGCCTAATAGAGGGAAGGAAGCCTCAGCACTGGCCGCCCGTGACGCGCCGCTCACGCCACCAACGACACACTTCTGGCGGGCGTCTTCTGGGGTTCGTTAGGAAGCCTCTCTCCAGCCTCTGACGTCTACCTACTCCTAATCGGGCTTTTCTGTCAGCCCCGTGACATACGTTTCCAAGGGGGCGCCGTTCTGAAGCCTGCGAGATGACTTTACGTAGTTATTGCCCCAACGTAAACACGGATTTAGAAAAAAATGTTCATGCGAAACACAGCTCACACGAAGTGATTACTGCTATCGACAAGTGTTCTCAAAATCGATTCCGTATTTCTTGAGGTTCGTTCCAGCAGCTGCCAGACTGCTTGACGCGCACGCGCAACGCTGAAATTGAGTTCCAGCAGTGCCTTCTTCCGCTCCTGGCTACTTGGAGTATGGCTGTTTGGTGTTCCAGCTGTTGCCGCAAGCAGCCAGACGCTACCCGGAAAAATATTTCAGGCGCGCTCTAGCTGCCAATTTGCGCATGCGCAGAAAGGTCTGAGCTGGAGTGGGGAGTAGCCATCACGTGATACGTGAGTGTTTGTAGCGTGTTTTTCGGTTATTCCGAAGTCACTGCAATCCGATTTGAGTTCAGATATTTCTTGTTTACACTTCTTAGTTATTAGGAAGGAAATTATTTTAATTATTCCTTTAAACTCACCTTTGCCTGCAGCCAGAAAGCGTTCCAGCAGTACAAGTATCAAACAAGGGTTTTTACGTCACAGTAGCTGTGCATGCACAGTAACAACTGTTTCTTAGCGCTTGAAAGTAGCCGTCTTGCAGCTGCTGGAACGAACCTTTGATTTCCAAAAGGCTTTTGACAACGTACCTCACAACGGCTTTTAATTAAGTTGCATGATTATGGTATATCGCCACAAATTTGCGACTGGGTAGGGGATTTCCAGTGAGAGTAGATACAGTTCGTACTAATCGACGGTAAAGCATCGACTAAAACAGAGGTGATATCGGGCGTTCCACAGGGTAGTGTTATTAGTCCTCTGCTGTTTCTTACTTACATAAACGAGGGAGAAAATCTAAGCAGCTCTCTTGGGTTGTTTGCAGATGAAGCCGTCATTTAGCGTCTAGTAAAATCATCTGAATATCAAAACCAACTGCAGAACGATCTGAATAAGATATCAATATGGTGTAAAAATTGGCACTTGACTCTTAAAAATGAGAAGTGTGATGTCGTCCACATGAGTACGAAAAGAAACCCATTAAACTTTGTTTACAAGATAAATAAGTCAAAAGTGAAGGCCGTAAACTCCACTAAATACGTAGGAATTACTATTACTTCAGACTTAAACTGGAAATAACAGGTAGATGATGTCGTGGGAAAGACGAACCAGAGACGGCGTTTTATTGGCAGAACCCCTAAAAGATGCAACAGAACTACTAAAGAGACTGCATATACTACGCTTGTCCGTCCTTTTTTGGAGTATTGCTGCCCAGAGTGGAATCCTTATTAGGTGGGTTTGACGGAGGACATCGAAAGAGTCCAAAGAAGGAAAGGTCGTTTTGTATTATCACGATACAGAGTTGACAGCGTTACGAAAATAATACAGGATCTGGGATGGGAATCATTACAACAACATTGCATATCGCTGCGGCGATACTCCAATCGCCACCATTGTCCTTCGAATGCAAAGACATATTGTTGACTCCCACCTACATGGGTAGAAATGATCATCAGAATAAAATACGAGGAATCAGAGTTCGAACGGAGAGATTCAGGCGTTCTTTCTTCCCGCGCGCTATTCGAGAATGGAATGGGAGATAAATAGTATAGAGGTGGTTCGATGAACGCTCTGCCAGGCACTTAAATGTGATTCGCAGAGTATCAGATGTAGATGTAGGATATCATCCAGATTACATTTATGAAGAATACTCTCCGAATACATCTACATAAAATCTCCAGAAGTACGAAAGTGCCTATTTCCTGCACACGAATACAATGTTCAAAGGCATCTATCGACATACATAAATTTCAGTTACGAATAACAAGAATACTAAACGTCCTCCAATAATTACAATTTATTAAAAAAACCTAATCATATTACATGCAAAAATATACACTCCGATTCGACTTACACAAAATAACACCGTTGTTACAATACTATCGGAGTACAGATACAATGACGTAATATATTACGTCATTGGTCAAAGCCTACAGTTGGTATCGAGAATCCAAATTTACTCACATTATTTATAGCTTGTGATAATTATTCATTCATCATTAATTAACATATTTCCGATAAAATTACTTGGTATCGCTACCTAGACTTGACCTATATAGGTAAAGTCCAGTTACCGATACCTAATAAAATATATTGGTGAACCATAAAATATGAAGGGCTGGTATCGGTAACTAGACTTGGCCTATATAGGTCAAGTCTAGATAGTGATACCAGATCTTCATATTTTGTCATATATCTTCCTATACGCAATATCTATAAGTGAAAGAAAAATGTACGGTTAGTATCGCTATCTAAGCTTGACCTATATAAGTAAAGTATAGTTACCGATACCAGCCCTTCATATTATGTGGTTCACGAATACTTATTATACCTGGGCCGCTGAAACTTTGCACTTCACGTTTACAAATAACAAGTGAAGACCAAGAAGCGTGAGGCGCTAGTCCAATCACAGTGCGGTAACCAATTCCGATGGTCACGTACCATGACGTCAAAGTTCCCGCGTTGCCGGCTTTCTTCAGTGCTACTGTAAACAACGTTGTGTATCGTATCTACCGCGTGTTTACGTTGTGTGTGTTTTTTTCACTACGGTTTGTTTTACTGTGAGTGGTTTAACTTGACTTTCCGAGTTTGAGTAATTGCATAATGTCACTGAAAAGACGTTTGTCTAGTGATATTCTCTAAGTTCTTAATTTCGTATGATTAAAAACTTCGAAGCATATGCTCTGAGCAGGAAGTTCATTCTCGCTTCTTCAAATGATCGGACAGAAGTATGGTGCAATGGCTACAAGAAAGAAATATTGCTGGAGATATGTCAATGTCAAAAATTCTTTTATATTCGCTCATGAAACAAAATAGGTCTATTACGCCCACATATGTAGTAGACGAAGTCGTGAAGGAGCAGAGTCACAATGTAATAAGGCTGCCGCCATATCACTGCTATTTTAAGCCTATGGAATTAGTAATGAGTGACATGAAGAATTACATAAGGAACAATTATATAATAAGTGTTTCACAACAACAGAGGTGGAAAGGCTGTTGGGTGAAAAAAAAAAGAGGTAGAAAAACTGATTCGGGCAACGCAGACAATGGAAGGGTTTGTCAGTGATCGTCAACAGTTAATTATTAGTGTTGGTGATAACGACGATTTTGGAAGTGTCAACAACAATGAAGATGGGGAGCTGGATGGAATTGCACAATTGTCGCCGTAAATTGGTGAATGAATAGCATTGTGATTATGAAACGTAGAGACAGAAGTTACTGTCTTGATTATTGGTTATTTCGCACCTGTCATGATAAAATGCTTATTTTCTATATTTATTTACTACGCTATTGAAAGCATGCGCGTTGTTATGCTCTTGCCTACATTACTTTGCCGTTAACTAATTGCTGCTTTGTGGTAGCAGCTCAAGAACGAATTACTATAAGCAGTTTTATTGCTCAATAGCTTACGTTTACGAGATGCAACTGAAAATCATTTCGTCTACAGTGTGTGTAGAGGCTAGTGTTGCAACGTCGCTGTAGCAGTGTAGGCAACTTAACTCGCTGTAACGCGAAACGTCAAGTGCAATGTTTCAGCGGCCCGGTTATAGGTATCGGTATCTGGAATTGAACTATATAGGTCAAGTCCAGGTACCGATAGCAGCCGTTTCATATTTTCTAGTTCACAAGTATTTATTAGATAACACTATGTAAGCTTCACCTATATATGTAAAATCTAGTTTCTGATACCAGTTGTTGCTATATTTATTTCAAATACATATCGTAAATATGGGTATCTAGACTTGACCTGTGTTGGTTATATCTGAATAAATTCTGATAGCTGGTATCGGGAACTAAAGTATCTGTATGAACGTATTTAGTAGGTGTCGGTATCTGCACATGACCAATAAAATTAGGTCTAGTTACCTATACCAAATCATCGCATTTTTGTTTCACTTATATATGCCGCTCACAATGATGCCCAGATCAGTTAAATTTTATTTACAGCTGTGGCAACCAAAGTTGTTAATGTTGGCAATCATGTGACTTCTGCATTAGCCAATCGCACGCAAATGAAATGTTTTGCTATGAAATCGTCATTTTACGATAACAGATCCGCATTTTTTGATAATAACAATGATGTTTAAATAAATGTGTTGTTTACAAAAAATCAAACTCACAGTATACAAACGGATACATATCGTGATTGGAATTAAAAAATATAGATCAATTTTACTATCGGAAAAGAAATAATTATACAAGGACTAAACGGAAAAAGGTATAAATCGATATTATAGCAAGAAAGAAAATTAAAAATCTGTAATACTACATATAAAAAATAAAATACACGTAACATAGCCATAAAACAATTTACGTTCAAATAACAAATGACAAAAAATATATATTTAATACGCTCCATACATGTTTTAAACCCGTAAGAAATCATATATTAAAAAGGGGCCTTTTATCATAAAGTATTATCTGTGGATCAGATTTATCAGCGACAATATAATTAGAAACGCTGATGGAAACATAGACCACAGATAATATAGACTGCGCGTGACGTCATTACACTGACACGAACATCTAAGTCACGTGAGTCGGGGCAGGATACCGGTTTCATCATTACGAGTAATGCGAAATATAGCTGAGAGTTGCAGTTCTTATTCTTTGTAGTGAAAATCAAGCGTATATTTGAACAATGAAACGCATTAGCATATTCTTATTACATCTTTAGATGTAAAATTGGTGTTAGTTCTCCGCAATTACAAGAGTTCATGCAATAGCCACAGTTCATACATGCGCCTATATGAAATGTATCGGCATTCTTTTTACAAGCAACAGAAATACATTGTTGTTTGTTGTCGTTGTGCTGTGAGTCTTTTAGTCTTATACTTTAAGACTTTTGGCACAGAACGTGATGCCAAAACGTAAAATAATCAAAGTATTGGCTGTTTACATTAAATAATAGAGTAGTGAGGAAACATCATCGATGCACTAGCCAAGAGGTGACTTCATGTGGAAAATAAACAGTCTGTATGAATGTTTAGTTTCGTTTAACGTTAATGAAAGCAGATTTTCAGCAGACATGACTTACTTGCTGACCTATAAACAGGCTCAAGAGCAACTTAAAGCATTTTCCTGTCGATAATGACATTCATAAGTTACAAAAAGTAAATGATTCATAGCGTAACACAAACAACGAGTATATGTAATTCGGTTGCTCCTAAAAATAACTGACAATATCGTACTTTTCACCTGGTAACATGTAAACACGACAATCACTGCATTAATATTAACAATATGATAAAATTACGTTACCATTGCTATTATATGTGTAATAGGAATACGAGAAGTCGTTTTATTGTTAAAATCAATGCTTGATATCACGTGTAAATGAGAAAAACTGTTGCTCATAATTAGAGAAACTAGGTCACGTGACAAGAGGCAATTTTAGATGTTGGTTTCAAACCACAACACAGTAGAGATAGGGACATGCGCAGTCTATGTTATCTTTGGTCTAAAAAGGTAAAGCAGTCAACAATCCGAAGATTGGTTTGAACACCACAGTGCTTTACTAGGCATAGTGCTGTTTGGAGGTGGTATGCCGTTGCCTTCCTCCGACCTTCGAACTGTTTACCCAGCCAGTTATAGGGGGACCTACAGTTTACATCTACATCAACATACATACTCCGCAATTCACCGTAAGGTGCGTGGCGGAGGGTACACTGTACCACTACTAGGCATTTCCTTTCCTATTCCACTCCCAAATTGAACGAGGAAAAAAAGAATGCCTATATGCCTCCGTACGAGCCCTAATTTCTCTTGTCTTTGTGATCTTTACGTGAAATGTAAGGAGGCGGCAGCAAGATCGTATTACAGTCAGCTTCAAATTCCGGCCCTCTAAATTTACTTAACAGAAATTCACGAAAAGAACGTCGTCTTTCTTCCAGCGATCCCCAATTGAGTTGCCGGAGCATTTCCGTGACACTCGCGCATTGGTCGAACCTACCAGTAACAAATCTAGCTGCTCGCGTCTTCCTTCAAACCGATCTGCTGCGGGTCCCAAATACTTGAGCAATACTCAAGACGTGGTCGTACAAGCGTTTTATACGCGGTCTCCTTTACAGGTGAAGTACAACTTCCCAAAATTCTCCCAATAAACCGAAGTCGGCTGTCCGCCTTACTCACAACTGTCCTTACATGTTCGTTCCATTTCATATCGCTCTGCATTGTTACGCCTAGATATTTGAACGACGCGACAGCATCAGGACGCTCACTACTAATGCTTTATTGGAACATTATAGGATTGTTTTTTCTACTCATGCGCATCACCTTACATTTTTCTACATTGAGAGCTAGCTGCCATTCTTTGCACCAACTAGAAATTTTGTCTAAGTCAACCTGTATGCTATTACAGTCAGTTACAGACGACACCCTCCCATACACCACAGCATCACCAGCAAACAACCGCAAATGACAACTTACTCTGTCCATAAGATCATTTATATAGATAGAAAATAATAGCGGTCCTATCACAGTCCCCTGCGGCACGCCTGACGATACACTCGTCTCTGACACGTGGGTTCCGAACCACGGTGCTACTCGGTTTTCTTCACATGGGCAATATTGCCAGAGGTGAAAGAAGTGGAAAGTGACAGAAAAAAATCCTAGGACCTGGCGGGGATCGAACCCAGGACCTTTGGATTTGTAGTCTTGCACTCTACCACTGTGCAACCGAGGGGCACAATCTTTGGTTTATGGATGGAAATAATAACGTAATAAGTGACGTCCTTGGTCAAAGCCGATGGGTGGTATCCGAGGCTAGACTTGACCCAAATTGTCTGTGGACAGTATTTAGAAATTTCATTTAAATATTTTAACTTAAATCATATATTAATTCGTAAATTTCCTTGTGAAAAATGTTCTTTCTACTTTCAACTGTTTATTGCAATGCGTTCCTTGTATTAAAAGTACCAATGACGTAAAATCTTAAGGTGCTGTGTTGTTGTTATGGTCTTCAGTCTGCAGACTGGTTTGATGCAGCTCTCCACCCTACTCTATCCTGAGCGAGCCTTTTCATCTCCTAATAAGAACGGCAACCCACGTCCACTTGAATCTGCTTACTATACGCGTCTCTTGGTCTCCCTCTGTCATTTTTATCCCACACACTTCCCTCCAATGCTAAATTTCCCCGATGTCTAAGAATGGGTCCTACCAAGCGATCCCTTCTTTTAACCAGGGTACGCCAAAAATTCCTTTTCTCGCTAATTCTGTTCAGTACTTTTTCATTGGTTATGCGATCTGCCCACCTAATCTTCAGCATTCTTCTGTAGCACCACATTTCAAAAGCCTCTATTCTCTTCCTGTCTGCTTATCGTCCATGTTTCACTACCGTACAAGGCAAAACTCCACACAAATGCCTTCAGAAAAAACTTCCTTACGTTTAAATTAATATTCGATGTTAGCAAATTTCTCGTTTTCAAAAATGCTTTTCTTCCCATTGCCATTCTGCATCTTATATCCTATGTACTGCGACCATGACATGTTATTTTACTACCCAAGTAACAAAACTCATCTACCACCTTCATTGTTTCGTTACCTAATGTAATTCCTTCAGCATCGCCTGATTTTCTAAGACCGCATTCCATTATTTTTGTTTTGCTCTTGTTAATGTTCATTTTATACGCTCTCTTCAACACACTGTCCATTCCATTCAACTGCTCTTCCAGGTCCTTTGCTGTCTCGGACAGAATTACAATGTCATCAGCAAAACGCAATGTTTTTATTTCTTCCCCCTGAACTTTAATCCCTAATCCAAATTTTTCCTTGCTTTCCTTCACCGCCTGCTCGATGTACAAGTTGAATAACATTGGAGAAAGGCAACAACCCTATCTTACTCCCTTCCCAAATGATGCTTCCCTTTCATGCCCTTCGAGTCTAATAACTGCGATCTGGCTTTTGTACAAGTTGTAAATAACTCTCCTTTCCCTATATTTTACCCCTGCTGACTTCAGAATTTGGAAGAGTGTATTCCAGTCAACATTGTCAAATGCTTTCTCCAAATCTACAAAATCTAAAAATGTAGGTTTGCCTTTCCTTAATCTATCTTCTAAGATAAGACGTAAAGTGAGTATTGCCTCCCGGGTTCCTATGTTCCTCCTGAATCCAAACTGGTCTTTCTCGAGGTCAGCTTCTACCAGCTTTTCCAGTCTCCTGTAGGTAATTCGTGTTAAAATTTTGCAACCATGACTTATCAAACTGATGGTTCTGTAATTTTCACACCTGTCTGCGCCTGATTTCTTTGGAATGGGGATTATTACATTTTTCTTAAAGTCTGAGGGCGCTTCAGTCACGGTCTGCACGGCCACTACTGTCGGGGGTTCGAATCCCCCCTCGGGCATGGATATTTGTGCCGTCCTAGTTGGTAAGTAGTTCATAAGTAGTTTGTAAGCTTTACAAACATTTGATTGGCCTTGGCATTCGATAAAATTTTTCGGGTGTTGTAATCGTTCGAAGTGATGTAGATTATTTTGCGTTATTGGTTGTCAGAATGATATATAAGAAAAAGAACTTGGTGTTAATCTCGATCATTCCTTGTTACGCGTCTGTGTGTGTGTCAATCATTTTTATGGTGTAATTGACTGTGTTAAAAGTGTTTAACGAGAGTGTTGATTTGTTAGAAGGGGGAATACGATGGCTGGTTCTCCCAGAGACTTTAGTAGCTGTGAGGGTATGTCATCTTTGACTGTGTTAAAGATGTTTAACGAGAGTATTGATTTATTAGAAGGGGGAATACGATGGCTGGTCCTCCCAGAGACTTTAGTAGCTCTGAGGGTATGTCATCTTTGACTGTGTTAAAGATGTTTAACGAGAGTGTTGATTTATTAGAAGGGGGAATACGATGGCTGGTTCTGCCAGAGACTTTAGTAGCTCTGAGGGTATGTCATCTTTGACTGTGTTAATGATGTTTAACGAGAGTATTGATTTATTAGAAGGGGGAATACGATGGCTGGTCCTCCCAGAGACTTTAGTAGCTCTGAGGGTATGTCATCTTTGACTGTGTTAAAGATGTTTAACGAGAGTATTGATTTATTAGAAGGGGGAATACGGTGGCTGGTTCTCCCAGAGACTTTAGTAGCTCTGAGGGTATGTCATCTTTGACTGTGTTAAAGATATTTAACGAGAGTATTGATTTATTAGAAGGGGGAATACGATGGCCGGTTCTCCCAGAGACTTCAGTAGCTCTGATGGTATGTCATCTACTCCTAGGGCCTTGTTCCGACCTAGGTCTTTCAAGGCTCCGTCAAATTCATCTCTCAGTATAGCTTCTCCTATTTCATCTTGATCAACGTCCTCTTCCCTTGCTACAACATCGTCTCTAAATTCATTTCCTTTGTATAGAGATGCTCTATGTACTCTTTCCACCTTTCATCTTTCCCTTCGTTGCTGAGAACTGTTTTCCCATCTGAGTTCTTGATATTCGTAGAGTTGCTTTTCTTGTCCCCAAATGCCTCTTTTATTTCCCTCAGGCGGTATCTACATTTCCCCTTCTTATACATTCTTCTACAGATTTGCATTTGGCTTCTAGCCACTCCTGCTTAGCCATTTTGCACTTCCTGTCAATCTCATTTTTTAGTCGTCTGTACTCCATTTTGCCTGTTTCATTTACTACATTTTTATATTTTCTCTTTTCATAAATTAACTGTAGTATTTCCTGTGATATCCATGGATTTTTTGTAGGTCTTGCCTTTCTATCTATTTTGTCCTCTGCTGCCATCACTATTTCATCTGTCAATGCTACCCATTCCTCTTCTACTGTTTTATTTCCCCCTGTTTCTGTCAATTATTGCCTAAATCTCCCTCTGAAATTCTCCAGAACTTCACTTTCCTTCAATCTATCTAAGTCCCATCTCATTTTCCTACCTTTCTGCGGTTTTTTCAGCTTCAGCCTTCAGTTCATGACTAACAAGTTATTGTCAGAGTCTATATCTGCCCCTGGGTATGTCCTGCAGTTTATAATCTGGTTCCGGTACCTATGTCTTACCATTATAAAATCTATCTGATACCTTCCGGTGTCTCCTGGTCTCTTCCACGTATACAACCTTCTTTTGTGATTCTTAAACCACGTGTTTGTTACGATTAAATCATGTTCCGTGCAAAATTTCCATTTTCATTCCTTCTTCCCAGTCCATATTCACCTACTATTTTCCTTCTCTTCCTTTTCCTACTACCGAATTCCAGTCTCCCATCACAATTAAGTTTTCTTCTCCCTTAACTGTCTGAATAATTTACTTTAGCTCGTCATATATTTTCTCGATCTCCTCATCATCGGCAGAGCTAGTTGGCATATAAACCTGTACTACTGTTGTCGGTGTTGGCTTCGTATCTATCTTGACAATGATAATACGATCACTGTGCTGCTCATAGTAGTTTACCCGCATTCCTATTTTCTTACTGTATGCTGTATGACGTCATTATTCAAAGGCGGCGGGTGGCATCGGACAGCAGAGCTCGTGCGAGCAGCGGCCGGCCGGCGGCCCCGTTACCGTGGAAACGGCAGCGGCAGCGCGATGTGCGGCCGTGCGTTGGTGGCAGCGGTGTCCCTGCTGCTGCTGCTAGTGCTGCGCGCGCGCGCGGACGGCGACGTCGTCGAGGAGGATCGGAAGGCGCCGGGGCCGGTGCTGGTGGGCAGCCGGCAGGTGACGATCGAGGCGCGCCCCTTCCTGCTGTCGCTGCACCGCAAGGACAAGGGCCACGTGTGCGACGCGTCGCTGGTCGCGCGGGCCTGGCTGCTCACCGCCGCGCACTGCCTCTACGAGCGCACCCGCCTCGGCAGCCCCAACAACTACTTCGTCGTCGCCGGCATCACCGACCTCACCGGCTGCTACCACAACCTCATCGGCTGCATAGAGACCGAGGTACCTCTGACGCTCTCTGTCCCTGTCTCCGCAAGTGTCAAGTGCAACGTCCGACTCCGAAGCTCAGCGGTAGCGTCGCTGACTACCACGCAGAAGGCCCGGGATCGATTCCCGGCAGGGGACTGGGTGTTGTGTGTTGTCCTAATCATCATCATCTCATCATCACTGGCACGCAAGGGATCTCCCGGCCAAGAAAGCCATTGATTTGATTCTTTCTGGGAAGCCAAAACAGTCTTGGTCTAACCCGCCACTGCCCGCACCGAAACTGAGTTTATTGTGCGGTATCGCTCCCTGTATGTCTAGTAAAGCCAACCAATGCGCTTGAACAGTACAAGGAGTCCCTTTACCAGTTCTTTATTAGACACAATTTCTTCGGGTCTGGTTGTCCCAACTGTTCTGTGCCTTTTACTCTCCAATGCAATGCATTCGAAGATCAGATGTGATGCAGTTTCATCACCGTCATCACAGATCCTACATTTAGGGTCCTCTTCTGTTATTCCCATTGTATGTAGGTGTTTTTTTGAAATTCCCACGGCCTGTCAGCAATCCAACCATGAGTCTAATCTCTCTCCTGTTCAGACCCAGGATTGCAGAACTTCTTTTAAAACAAGGCTTTGGCATCATTACCTTGCCATGTTGTTGTTGATGGACTTTGGTCCAATATTCTACGTGCTGTCTTCTGAGCCAGTTACGTAGCTCCAATTTAATCATTGCCTTGGTGATTGTCAGGACAGGTTCCGGTCCAATAAATAGAGCCTCTGCCCCCATCCTGGCTAATCTGGCGGCATGTTAGTTGCCACTGATCCCCGAGTGGCCAGGGACCCACAATAGGTTTACTCTATTGCTTTCCCCTAGCTCCACCAGAACCCTGTGACATTCTGCAACAATTTTAGACCTTACTGTAGGAGCTGCCAGTGATCTCAGGGCTGCCTGGCTGTCTGAATAGATATAGATGCTACGATCTTTGTAGCACCTACACAAATTCTCCTCCACACATGCCCCGATGGCAGTGATTTAGGCCTGGAATACTGAGGCCAGTTTCCCTAGAGAGATGACGCCCTCCAGTCTTGGCCGCACCCCGTATACCCCGATCCCAACGCCTTGGTCTGATTTCGACCCGTCAGTGAACCAGGCAATATCCCCCGTACGGTGTCGAACTATTTTCTCCCACTGCTCCCTACTTCCAATTGTTATACTGAAAGGCTTGTTGAAGCAGTATGGGGTTATAATATAGTCGGTTGGCATTTCCCCAACCTTTCCTATATTTACCTCACTCACTATTTTGGTGTGTGACTCTGGATATCCGAAAGAGTTCCAGTTGTTGACAGATTTGAGTCTGTAGGCACCAGCTGTCGCCTCCATCTTGACCCAAAGGTGTAATGGGGGCATATCCAGCATGGTTTCCATCCCAGCAGTTGGCGTGCTGCTAATTCCACCTGTTATGGCTAAGCAGGCTAGTCTCTGCACCTTACCAAGCTGTTTAGCAGCAACCTGCTGTTCTACCTTCTTCCACCACACGACCGCCCCATAGGTGATCCTGGGTCTAATCACTGTGGTTTATGTCCAGTGCATACCCTTGGGGCTCAGGCCCCAATTTTTGCCACAATCTCTCCTGGTACTTACTAAAGTACCTTTTGCCTTGGAGCAAATATTCCTAATGTGAGGGGTCCATGTCAGTTTCTCATCTAGGGTAACCCCTAGATATTTCACTGTCCCCTTCACAGGTAGTGCTTCATTGAAAAGCTTTAGATTCCAAGTTGAGTGTTGGATATGTTTCCTTGTGAATGGTACAACAACAGTCTTCTTAGGACTAACCTCCAGATCCTGTTTTCTGGACCAGTCTTGCACAATGTCCAAGGCACCTTGTGCCATATTCTTCACTGTGTCAGCAAATTTGCCAAGTATTACAAGAAATCCATACGCTCATTTCATTTCTTAGAAAAAAAAGTTCCCTACCATAGATGCGTATTGATACTGTACCCCACAAGCGGCTTCTAATGAAATTGCGTGCTTATGGAATATCTTCCCAACTGTGAGATTGGATTCACGATTTCCTATCAGAAAGGACACAGTTCGTTGTAATTGACGGTAAGTCATCGAGTAAAGCAGAAGTGATATCTGGCGTTCTACAGGGAAGCGTATAGTTCCCTACTCTTCCTCGTGTTTATAAACGATGTAGGAGACAATCTGAATAGCTCCCTTAGAATGTTCGCGAATGATGCTGTCGTTTATCGGTTAGTGAAGTCAACAGAGGATCAAAAGCAACTGCAAAGCGATTTAGACAAAATTTCTACTGGGTGCGAAAACTGGCAATTGACACTAAATAAAGAAAAGTGTGAAGTAATACACATGACCACTAAAAGAAATCCACTGAACTTCAGTTACGCGATATTTCAGTCAAACCTTAAGGTCGTAAATTCTACCAAATACCTAGGAGTTACAATTACGATCAACTTTGACTGGAGAGAACACATAGAAAATATTGTGGGGAAGGCGAATCAAAGGTTACGTTTCATTGGCAGAACGCTTCGAAGATGCACTAGCTCCAACAAAGAGACTGCCTACATCAAACTTGTGCATCCTCTCCTGGAGTACTGTTGCCCATTGTGGGACCCTCACCAGGTGGGACTGACAGGAGATATTGAGAAGGTTCAGAGAATGGCAGCTCGTTTTGTTTTATCACGTTACGGGGGGGGGGGGGGGAGCGTCACGGAAATGGTGCACGAATTGGGGTGGAAATCATTAAAAGAAATACGTTATTCATTGCGGCGTGATCTGTTTGCGAAGTTTCAATCACCGACTTTTACTTATGAATGTGAAAATATTTTGCTAGCACCCACCTACTTAGGGAGACATGACCATCCCAATAAAATAAGAGAAATCAGATCGAAAACGGAACGATTAAGGTGTTCTTTCTTCCCGCACACTATTAGAGAATGGAACGGTAGAGAAAAGTTATGAAAGTGGTTAGTGAACCCTCTGCCAGGCACTTAAATGTGATTTGATAGTATCTATGTAGATGTAGAAAGCATGTAGATGTCCTGAATATTACTAATTCTGAATACTGAGCAAGTGCCACACTGACAAGGGAATGGTCAGAATTGTCAGGTCGAAACCTCATCATCATTAGAGACTAATTATGCCTTTCAGCGTTCAGTCTGGAGCATAGTACCTTTAATAAAATTCCTCAATGATCTCCTATTCAATGCTAACATTGATGCCTCGTCTGAGGTTATGCCTTTTTTTTTTGTGTGTGTCCCAGCCTCGTCTCCGCTTTTGTGTCTCGTTTCCGTCGTAGGTGTCGGTGGCCGAGTAGAAAGACCGACACAGGAATAAAGAATGCACGCTTGTGCAGGTAGGAGCTGACCAGCCAGTGGGGCAGCAGAAACTAGAAACACTAGAGTAAATTAGAACGAGATATATATTTCTGCCGATGATGAGGAAATCGAAGAAATATATGAGGAGCTAAAGGAAATTATTCATACAGTTAAGGGAGAGGAAAACTTAATTGTTATGGGAGACTGGAATTCGGTAGTAGGAAAAGGAAGGGAAGGAAAAATAATAGGTGAATATGGTCTGGGCAGGAGGAATGAAAGAGGAAGTCGCCTGGTAGAATTTTGCACGGAACATGATTTAATCGTAACAAACACGTGGTTTAAGAATCACAAAAGAAGGTTGTATACATGGAAGAGACCAGGAGACACCGGAAGGTATCAGATAGATTTTATAATGGTAAGACATAGGTACCGGAACCAGGACATACCCAGGGGCAGATATAGACTCTGACCATAACTTGTTAGTCATGAACTGTAGGCTGAAGCTGAAAAAACTGGAGAAAGGTAGGAAAGTAAGGAGATGGGACTTAGATAAATTGAAGGAAAGTGAAGTTCTGGAGAATTTCCGAGGGAGATTTAGGCAACAGTTGACAGAAACAGGGGGAAATAAAACAGTAGAAGAGGAATGGGTAGCATTGAGAGATGAAATAGTAAAGGCAGCGGAGGACAAAATAGGTAGAAAGGCAAGACCTACAAAAAATCCATGGGTATCACAGGAGATACTACAGTTAATTGATGAAAGGAGAAAATATAAAAATGCAGTAAATGAAACAGGAAAAATGGAGTACAGACGACTAAAAAATGAGATTGACAGGAAGTGCAAAATGGCTAAGCAGGAGTGGCTAGAAGCCAAATGCAAATCTGTAGAAGAATGTATAAGAAGGAGAAAAGTAGACACCGCCTACAGGAAAATAAAAGAGACATTTGGGGACAAGAAAAGCAACTCTACGAATATCAGGAACTCAGATGGGAAACCAGTTTGCAGCAAAGAAGGGAAAGCTGTAAGGTCGAAAGAGTACATAGAGCAGCTGTACAAAGGAAATGAACTTAGAGACGATGTTGTAGGAAGGGAAGAGGAAGTAGATCAAGATGAAATAGGAGATACTATACTGAGAGATGAATTTGACAGAGCCTTGAAAGACCTAGGTCGGAACAAGGCCCCAGGAGTAAATGACATACCGTCAGAGCTACTAAAGTTTCTGGGAGAGCCAGCCAATGACAAGACTATTTGAACTGGTGTGTAGGATGTATGAGACAGGCGAAATACCCTCAGACTTTAAGAAAAATGTAATAATCCCCATTCCAAAGAAATCAGGTGCAGACAGATGTAAAAATTACAGAACCATCAGTTTGATAAGTCATGGTTGCAAAATTTTAACACGAATTATCTACAGGAGAATGGAAAAGTTGGTAGAAGCTGACCTTGGGGAAGATCAGTTTGGATTCAGGAGGAACATAGGAACCCGGGAGGCAATACTCACTTTACGTCTTGTCTTAGAAGATAGATTAAGGAAAGGCAAACCTACATTTTTAGCTTTTGTGGATTTGGAGAAAGCATTTGACAAAGTTGACTGGAATACACTCTTTCAAATTCTGAAGTCAGCAGGGGTAAAATACAGGGAAAGGAGAGTTATTTACAAATTGTACAAAAGCCAGACCACAGTTATTAGACTCGAAGGGCATGAAAGGGAAGCATCAGTTGGGAAGGGAGTAAGACAGGGTTGTAGCCTTTCTCCGATGTTATTCAATTTGTACATCGAGCAGGCGGTGAAGGAAAGCAAGGAAAAATTTGGAATAGGGATAAAAGTTCAGGGGGAAGAAATAAAAACATTGCGTTTTGCTGATGACATTATAATTCTGTCAGAGACAGCAAAGGACCTGGAAGAGCAGTTGAATGGAATGGACAGCGTGTTGAAGGGAGCATATAAAATGAACGTTAACAAGAGCAAAACAAAATTAATGGAATGCGGTCTTAGAAAATCAGGCGATGCTGAAGTATTAGATTAGGTAACGAAACAATGAAGGTGGTAGATGAGTTTTGTTACTTGGGTAGTAAAATAACATGCGATGGTCGCAGTACAGAGGATATAAAATGCAGAATGGCAATGGGAAGAAAAGCATTTTTGAAAAAGAGAAATTTGCTAACATCGAATATTAATTTAAGGGTAAGGGAGTCTTTTCTGAAGGCATTTGTGTGGAGTGTTGCCTTGTACGGGAGTGAAACATGGACGATAAGCAGTGTGGACAGGAAGAGAATAGAGGCTTTTGAAATGTGGTGCTACAGAAGAATGCTGAAGATTAAGTGGGTAGATCGCATAACTAATGAAGAGGTACTGAACAGAATTGGCGAGAAAAGGAATTTTTGGCATACCCTGACTAAAAGAAGGGATCGCTTGGTAGGACACATTCTTAGACATCAGGGAATCGTAAATTTAGCATTGGAGGGAAGTGTGTGGGGTAAAAATCGCAGAGGGAGACCAACAGACACGTATAGTAAGCAGATTCAAGTGGATGTGGATTGCCGTTCTTATGAGGAGATGAAGAGGCTTGCTCAGGATAGAGTAGGGTGGAGAGCTACATCAAACCAGTCTCCGGACTGAAGACCATAACAACAACAACATATATTTCTTAGAGACTTAGTAATACTTAACTTTTACATAGCTCAGTACTGCAGACTGCTGATACATAGTTGAGCTATCTGATTCAGAAGTGTTAACCGGTTCCTATCTCAGTCCCAAGCGAACGATGTCGTTCAGTGGTGGCCACGAGCGGAGTTGTAGCAGAAGGCGCTCGTGGTTGACGTCGTAAGAACGCCGCGCCGTGCATGCATGGCGGCGCGCGGCGAAAGTAGGTGGCGCGCACTTTAGACTTGTGCGACACCACACCTTTTACTTCAAAATCATTCTGCACCTCTTCTTGGTCTACCTCGACTCCTCTTTCCCTCCGCTGCCGAGCTCATGAGTCTCTTAGGTAACCTTGCTTCTCCCATGCGTGTAACATGACTCCACCATCTCAGTCTGTTCGCTCTAACTACTTCATCTATGGTGTTCATTCCCAGTTTTTCTTTGATTTCCTCATTATGGACACTTTTGTGCCATTGTTCCCATCTATTAGTACCTGCAATCATTCTTGCTACTTTCATATCTGTAACCTCTACCTTATGAATAAGGTAACCTGTATGCACCCAACTTTCACTCCCATACAACAAAGTTGGTCGAAAGATAGAGATGTACGCTGCTAACTTTGTCTTGGGACTTACTTCCTTCTTGCAGAAGAGAGTAAGGGAATGGTCAGAATTGTCATGTCGAAACCTGTGTTGCTATGTTCACCACTGTGAGATAACATTCAAGGAAGTCTGTATCCAGACTTTTAGCTGCTGACATGACCTAGAAGTCTGTAAAAACTTTTATCAAATATGACACTATTGTCGCATGGTGTCTGCGCTTATAACTGCGTTTTGTACAACCCTGACCTCTCTCGCTACGTTATACCAACGCCATCTAGGGACAAGGTGGCGCTAGCTACGCGCCGCTCTGTTTTGCTAGGCCTTCACAATAGATAATATTGATTGTAGAAGGAATATTTAATATTTTCGTATTAAACACGTTAAATTTCCTGCTAAAGGTGATGCTTTTATTGTAATCTGAAACACGCACAGTCGCGAAAATAATTGTTGTGTTTTTACAAACGAAAGGCGTAGTAATATCGTTGTTATTTACTAATGTCACACCGCTGAAGCAAAAATTTTGGCTGAAGTAGAAAAACATTGAGAAGGAAGCACAGAAAGATTTGCAAGAGACAACATTATAATCAACACCATTATTGCATTTCTTTGGTAAATGTAAATTATAGACTACATCTGAAACACTGTTATTATTACGAAATAAGAATCGACGTAATTTATGTTAGCATATTGATGAGGTAAATAATTAATGCAGTTTCTGCTCTATGGTTGACAGGTTCTTGTATGTACCCTTGTCCGGTCAGTGAAAGTAATTACCCTCGTAAAATGAAGATTTAGAATCACTTGATCACTGTTTAGTACAGATCATAAAATAAATAAAACATGCTATACCTGCTCTATGGTTCACAGGTTCTTGTATGTACCCTTGTCCGCTCAGTAAATTTACTGTTATCGTCACCGGAACAATTCATAACAAAACATTGGCGTTAATGTGAAAACACTGACACAAGAAGATGCAAATTGAACTCAATAAGCAAGTATCAGTCCAAGAGAAAGAAATGAAGTGATAAGAAAACGCAACACGAAATAAACACATTCGAATATTGCGCGAATATAAATCAGCGAATTTAATTGGCTGCCGTGCACTATCACCTGATTGGCTGGCCATATGCAGTGACCTTAGCCAACATCTGAACATCCAACACTACGCCGCGACACGGATTCTGAAGTTAAGCCATGTCCCGAATATGTGTCAAGTGCAACGTGTCCTGAATGTGACTAGTTCTGAATACTGAGTTAGTGCAACACTGACAAGGGAATGGTCACAATTGTCATGTCGAAAGCCGTGTTGCTATTTTTACCACTGTGAGTTAACATTGAAGGAATTCTGTATCCAGGCTGCTAGCTGCTGACATGACCTGGAAGTCTGTAAAAACATTACTGTTGCATGCTTTCCGCGCTTTTAACTGCCTGTTGTACAACCCTGACCTCTCTCGCTACGTTATACCAACGCCATCTACGGACAAGGTGGCGCTAGCTACACGCCCCAAGGCTCTGGTTTGAACCGACGCTTCCGGCAACGTTTGAGCCACACACTATTGACACAGAATAAGGAGTATACAGAAAGGAAACTCCCGCTGCAGTCCGTCGTCCAAAATTTAGTGCGCATGCGCCGAATCGGCCATTTTGAAAAGCAGTAAACGCGTGGTTACTCCCTACTCTGTGGCGTGGTAGTGCGCCGTCTTTGTTTGTTAATTGTGTATTTTAACAGCCTGAATCGCATAAAAGTAAACACGTATTTGGTACAGTACAGTGCAGGGAAAAGAAAGAACTGTGTGTCAGTAGTTGGAGCTGTTCCTTTTTTACTATGAGCAGCAATAAAAGAAAAGGCGGTCGATGGTGTTCAGCACCTAATTGCCGCAATAATTCTAATAGAAATAAGGATATAAGTTTCTTCACCTTCCCAAAAGATGCTGAGCAGTAAGTGAACGTCGCTATATGTGTAGTGAAAGTTAAATGTTATCAGTTTCGAATGAGAGTAATGTGTGCATAATTATTAAAAGTAGCCTTGATTCTTCTCTTGTCGATAACTCTCGCTGTTACTGTTGCTGCAGCAGTTCAACAGCATCTAAATGTTGAAGTACATTTATATTTTATAAGTTTAACGTTGCAGGGAATAATATATAATGAATGACAAAGAATAGTGCGTAAGTAAGAATGTAAAATTTTACTTACGGCATTGGAGGCGTAGTGTGCTAATGTTGGCAACGAATGCTCTTCGGATACTCAAATAGATTAAGGGGAATAATTATTTTATGCTGTTCCTGCTCTGTCGTTGACAGATTCCTCTATATGCCCTTCTCCGATCAGTAAATTAATGTTACTCCTAAAGCAAATACAACTTTTATATATGCCCAGACGTCATTAGTTCTGTGTAATCACAATCTACTGCTAAGCCTGACTCAATATCTTGTGCGAATTATTAGTGTCAAATAAAACCTGGCAGTTGTAAAGTCACTTTCTTGCTTATAACTAATTTCCCAAACATAAATCCGCGTTATTTGGGATTTTTCTAGAGATAAGCACCAAATAAAACGATCATCGATTCCACCGTACATTTTCGTAGTTGTATTAAAATTAGGCCTATTTTTTTCGTTGGATTACAATTAGGTGCAAGAAGAGGGCGCAAAATAGATGAGAGCATAATGAAAAGCCATTTCCTTTCGTAAAAGTCGGTGAGATTAGCTGCACTTCGTAAAAAGTCAATTTCCAGCCAAAGTACTAAGTGCCTGTAGTTCCGCATTTACTGCTTTTCAATATGACGTCGAGCGCAACGCTTGGTAACATACAGATCAAAGGCGCCGCCCCCAGCTTTCCCTTCTGTATGCTCCCTATTCTGTGCTATTGACATGTCAAGGTTGCACAGCTCACTCCAATACAAAGGCATCAGGAGTAATCCGCAAAATTAGAGACCCATGTCGTTGACGTCAGCTTGCAGCAGGATTTTAGAACATATACTTCTATGGAATATTGTGAAATACCTCCAATAGAATAATCGTTCTTAACATAGACTTCTGGATGTAAAATAGAATCAATATTTCCAGATTTCCGGAACGCTTTAGAGACTGTACTTCACAAACGACTTCTAATCAAATTGCGTGCTTATGGAACATCGTCTCACTTGTGCGACTGAATTCTTGATTTTCTGTAAGAAAGGGAAGTACGTAGGAATGGACAGTAATCGAGAAAAACGAAGTGATATCTAAAGGGGAAGTGTTATAGGGCTCATCTGTTTTCTGTCTATACAAACGATTTAGGAGATAGCTCTATCACACTGATCGCAAATGACACTTTCGTTTATCGGTTAGTAAAGCCATCATTAGATCAAAAGGAAAACGATTGAGATAAGAATTGTGTGCTACCACCGCAGTGAGAGAGCTGATTCGCTCAGTGAAAGCGATCGTGCGATTATTAATAAATATGACAATAATAAATTCGTTGACAATGTAGCTGAAATGTTATCTTTCCAAATAGCTATGAAATCATTATATAAATACGCTAACATGAAAATTGTGGTACGGATTACTAATTTTTTCGTACAAGAAGGCCAATGAAAGTTATATAATTCGAAAGATTGTTTGTCGTACATTTCACGAATATAAACACTATGTGTGCATTTAGCCATTAAAAGTAGTAAAAGGAAGTAGAAATTTTCCTATCTACAGCTTGGATCAAGTTCCACATTCTCCAACAATCAGCTCACTGATTGGCTATTCGCCTCGACCAAAGACGCTGTAATGCAGCGCATCTGCAGTATTAAAATAACGTATTAAAAAAGGTGAATATAGAAACATGGAGCGCTCTCAACTCACTTTCTTGTGCCGTTCAAATGATTCATTTTCGCAGTGATTAAGAGTGGTTAAAGGAATGGATGTTTTCATATGAATGCCGATATAAAGAATGATGCGCCAGGAGAGACATCTAGCGGTGCTCGGGTGGATCTACTAAATCGAGAATGCCGATATAAATGATGATCCGCTGGGAGAGGCATGTACTACGAGTGGAACTACGAAGTGTACATGTTGTCAGCTCTGGAATTCTGAATATCGCAGTTTCGAAATAACATTATTTCTTGTCGTTGTATAAATATACGAAACCGAAATTGTAGTTCCATTTCAAATATTAGGCTAATGAAAGTTATATAATTCGAAAATGGCATGAAAAGTATATACTTCCGTTTTTATTTGTTGTTATTGTGTCAGGCATTTTCTTCGACACCTGAAAGATACCGTTACATACCTCCTAGTGCCGGCTAAATTTTACCAAATATCCCAGCGGCCTCCTATGATAATGTTGGCAACAGATGCTAAATAGTGAGAATCCTGTGAGTCTTCATTTTAGTCAATCGCTTGACAACGCTGATGTTTTCTCATGGAATCTGCGCTTTACGAGGGCAATAATTTTTACTGAGCGGACGAGAGTACATACAATAACCTGTCAACCATAAAGCAGGAACAATATAATTTGTTTACTTGATGGTCTGTACGATACACTAATCGAGTCAAATGGGCAAAGATTTTCTATCGTGTTGTTGATGCTGCCAACATAATCACCCGAGGCCGCGGACATGATACGTAAAATTTTACTCCCAGTGACCATTGTACACACAATTGGTCGATTTTCGACCACAGGGAATACTAGTAGAAACAAATACATATACGGTTTAGAACACGTCAAACTTTTATTTCTTGTAATTACCGCAAAATGCGAAATATTGATACAATGTTCAAAATATAGGTTTTTTGTGCACCAAGAACATACAAGCAAAGACGACATATGACAGCCCTGCGAATCACAGACGTTGTTAGACGTCCGTAGACAGACTCGGCCGGTGTTAGGAAGGAATCAGGCCTAATATCAGTATATTTCTAGCCAAATGTCTGCGCTATTTACATGCTCCTCTTGAAGTTTAACTACTATGTCACACATCACATAGTCTTTACGTGTGTTTTCTGTTGATTGCTTCATTTGGCGTCTGTGGTATATCTCCATGGCAAGCAGCAAAACATTTACACCTGTGAGGGGAGATTGAATCTTCACCGTAAAGTGGCCTGCGGAGTATAGAAGTAGATGTACAGAATATCACTCACATCTCTAACCAGTTTCAGCACGGTATGTTTCGAAATACGTACTAGAAATCAAAAGGAAGTGCATGCCACAGAAACGAATATTCGTTTCCCCTTTCCAACAAAACCGTGCAACGATATTCCTCTCTAGTGAACGCTGCGATAAGACGGCCGCACCTCCCAAGCATGCGCACAACGCTCACCATAACAACAGATCGCGACTCGCCATTTCCAGGGGTTGCCAACCGTCACCGCAATCGCCAAGCAGGAAAAACAGCCATTTTCGTGACTTTTTATGTGACTTCCAGGTCATGTCAGCAGCTAACATTTTGCATGCAGACTTCCTTCAATGCTAACTAACGGTGCTAAAAAAATCAATACATGTTTCGGCATGACAAGTTACGTTGTTACTTCAATTTCAGTTATGGATTATATGCTTAAAGTTCCCTTTAAGTCAGTATTTGCAACTTCCTCTTTATCTTTGAAGGTAATTAACAACAAAACGAGGTCCAGCTATGCTGTACCTCTAAATTCCTTCAAATTATTACACTTCAAGGACATTCTTAAATTTACACCTTAGCATTAAATAACTGCTGAACAACACATCATTTGTTCTGATTAATTACGACACTTTTATAGGCAATTAGATACAATTCCAGAATAAGTACACGTATCTCTTTTGCACATTATATCCAATCTCAACAGAATCAAAAACTATAGGAATTAAAACAAAAGCTTTCACACATGGAGTTCATATATAAACATTGAGTTTCTATATCGTTTACTCCATGATTCTCTTCTGCCTTCTTCTCTTATAATCCACTTTGCAATGCCGACCGCTTGACATATCTGCAACAAAGAAAGATACTCGCGGTAGACACTGCATGACTATGCTGCTCACACGCCTTGATTAACTCATGTCGATACTAGAAGAAAATGTAGTTAATTCTGTAATATTATAAAGTCTGACCATTCCCTTGTGAGCTGCTACATTGTGATTACTCTGACCACCGAGGTAAGCCTAATGACATTAATTAATATGCGCGACGAAAATGCCTGGGGAAAGGGTAAACAAGTACCCTGAAACATTATAGCCCTATCGAAAATACTCCCGAAGGGTACAACGAAACTGATTAACTTGAATAATGGAAGAGGAGGCAATCTAACTGCGACACAGATTAAAAAAAATTCGACTTATCTCATATATTCTTATTACAAAACTGGGTAATTTGCAAGCCTTCATGCTTGCCGTTGTTGCCGTCGATATATATCGAGCGTCGTAGTATGGAATGATAGTTTAGGAGCCAATAGGAGTCCCCGTTAGGGTAGCTAATAAGATGGAATGATATTAGCCGCGAGATACCATTTTAGTTGTGATTGCGAAAGTTAGTATCAGACTGGCGTGAGTAGTGGAAATATATCACAACATGTCGGGTGCGAACATTTATCTGACATGGAAGGAGTTTATTCCACTTATTGGTGTTGTAGAGAAATCAGTAGCAATTTGTTTGGAATATGGGCTTCTTCTCAAACAGAACGCAAATAACTATGTTGATTGCGAAGCAGAGAAGTCGGTAAATGTTTGTTGTAGAGTAAACTATGTAAAGTCTCCTTACCAGCTGCGGCGCAACGAGTGCAGAAAGAGAACTACCGTGGCAATTAATACATGTTTTTGGTACCGCAATGCCGCGGCGGAGCGGCCGAGCGCATTGACGTGCCATGTTCCGATGCTCGAGGCCGCTCCTCGTCGGGGGTTCGAATACCCCGTCGGGGATGGATGTTTGTCTCGTCTATAGTATAAGGTAATTCATAAGAAGTTTGTCAGTTTGCCGACTGATGACCCCGCAGTTAAGTCCTTTAAGCTTGACAAACATATGAACATTTGAGCTACCGCGATTTTTCTATAGAGCAGAGTCCACTTCTTGTGGCCTGCTGGGTGAGAAAATATACTCCTGAAGAAGCTGCTGCTGAATTCAATTTATCTGTTACTGCCGTTTGTGAGTTTTACTCATTTCTGCGCGAAGTGTGCTATGTAATAGATACAGATGCGAGTATTCCCATTGGCGCCAACAACAAAGTAGTGGAAATTGATGAATCCCAAGGAATTTTAGAAAAGGGCGATTATTAAAAAACGAAGCGAAGCATGTGTGGGTATTTGGCGGAATAGAACGTGAATTTAAAAATATGTTTTATAGTAGGTCTAGCGTCAAGGGACAAAGAAACATTGACAGCGTTAATTAAGCATTTTATTAAACCATGAACAACATTTATAACAGACGGTTTCAAAACTTATGAAAGTCTAAAAAATTAAGAATTCCATCATCAGTTTGTCAATCATTCAATAGACTTTATTTCATCTGACGACGCTACTGGCCATACCCAGAATACAGAAAGGCCGTGGAAATCAGGAAAAGCGGTGTGCCAAAAGGAAGGAAGACTAGGCGATCGCGACAAACTCTACATTTTTCTATTTCAAAATTTACGTCACAAATTGAGTACGAAAAGAAATCCGTTAAACTTGTTTACATGATAAATCAATCAAAATTGAAGGCTGTAAACTCCACTGAATACGTAGGAATTACTATTACTTCAGACATAAACAGGAAATAACAGGTAGATAATGTCGCGGGAATGGCGAACCAAAGACTGCGTTTTATTGGCAGAACCATTAAAAGATGCAACAGAACTACAAAAGAAACTGCATGAACTACGCTGTCCGTCCTTTTATGGAGTATTGCTGACCAGTGTGTGATCCTTATCAGGTGGGTTTGACATAGGACATCAAAAGAGTCCGGAGAAGGGCACCTAGTTTCGTATTGTCACGACACAGGGGAGACAGCGTTACGGAAATGATACAGGATCTGGGATGGGAATCATTACAACAACGGCGCTTATCGCTGCGGTGTGGGCTACTTACGAAACTCCAATCGCCAACATTCTCCTCCGAATGCGAACATATATTTTAGGCTCCCACTTAGATAGGTAGAAATGATCATCAGAATAAAATACGAGAAAGTAGAGCTCAACGGAGAGATTCAGGTGTACTTTCTTCCCGCGCGCTATTCCAGAATGGAATGGGAGATAAATAGTATAACGGTGGTTTGATGAAATCTCTGCCTGGCACTAAAATCTGATTTGCAGAGTATCCCATGTACATGAAGATGTAGATCTTATAACTATAAATTAAATACGCCTGTGGAAGCCTTCAGAAGATCCGATTGTAATTAATAATGAAGTAACTACTCCACACCTCGCAAGAATAGTCGTTTGCTTAGCGACATCAAGCTGCCAATAAAACGCAGTCTCTGGTTCGATTTTCCCACGACATTATCTACGTGTTCATTCCAATTTAAGTCTGAAGTAATAGTAATTCCTAGGTATTTTTTGGAGTTTACGGCCTTCACTTTTGACTTATTTATCTTGTAAACGAAGTTTAACGGATTTCTTTTCGTACTCATGTGGACGACTTCAGACTTCTCATGATTTAGAGTCAATTTCCAATTTTTACACCATACTGATATCTTATTCAGATCGTTCTGCAGTTGGTTTTGATCTTCAGATGATTTTACTAGACGGTAAATGACGGCGTCATCTGCAAACAACCTAAGAGAGCTACTTAGATTTTCCCCTAAATCATTTATGTAAATAAGGAACAGCAGAGGACCAATAACACTACCCTGTGGAACGCCCGATATCGCCTCTGTTCTAGTCGATGCCTTACCATCGATTACTACGAACTGTGTCCTCTCTGACAAGAAATCCCCTACCCAATCGCAAATTTGGGGCGATATACCATAACCACGCAATTTGATTAAAAGCCGTTTGTGAGGTAAAAAGGATGCACATGCTCGCTCGTCACTATTTCCTGGCGCACATCCGTGTACAAAAGTAATATCGTTACGTGATCACTATGTACAATTCTCTTCAAAAATGTTCAAATGTCTGTAAATCTATCGGACCAAATTGCGTGGTCATCAGTCCGTAGCTTACAAACTACTTAAACCTAGGTAAACTAACCTAAGGACAAACACACACCCCCATGCCCCAGGGAGGACTCGAATCTCCACGGCGAGCAACCGCGCTCTTCGCAGCGAGACGCTTTAGACCGCTCGGCTACTCCACCGCGGCTACAATTCTGTGTCAAACAAAAGATACGTTTTCCATCCAGAAATGAATATCGAGAACTCAGATGATACAAAACGCTTTTGCTGGCCACAGGGTGCGCAGATTGGTCAGCCGGAGGTCTTCGTGGTGCACCCCAAATACGACATGAACAGGTCTGTGGGCAACGACTTGGCCCTGGTCAGGCTGCGGAGGAAGCTGAACCTTGGCAAGCGGGTCAACGTGGTGGAGCTGCCCAGGACCGTGCTGAACCCCAGGGCGGTGACCAACGAGACCATCTGCAGCGTCACCTGGTGGCTCGACGAACTGACGGCCCGGAATGAGGACGAGCCGGGAAGCGGACCTCAAGACTGGGACCGAATGTAACTACCTGACCAACATTCACTGACCTCCCGAAACATTAAGACTGCTTGTGATTCTTCAGTTTCTCCCGGCGTATTTGATAATCAAAATATCCAAGGGTGTACTGCCGGTCTGTAGTGTCCAACGGGCACAATATTTCGGCGATCATACATGTCGCCATCATCAGGTGAACTGACGGACTGAGGTCCTGGAAACGCGCCGGCACGGAGATCCGCACGCTACGGCTGCTCGAAGGGAACTGGGTTCTAGCCCGGTATCAGGCGGTTTAAATACCCTCGGACCGCGGAGGGACCCCTCCGCGGTCCGCGCCCCAGGTGATCTCGGTTTGAGGAAGGCCGGCGTGTACCAGATTCCGTGTCAGTGTGGAAAGTCATATATTGGACAGACGATGCGTACCATCGAGGATCGATGCGTTGAACACCAGAGGCATACACGATTGATGTATCCGAGCAAGTCGGCCGTCGCTGAACATTGTTTGTCGGAGAATCATGCAATGGAGTATGAACGCACTAGGATTCTGGTACAGACGTCGAGATACTGGGACTGCGTCGTTAGAGAGGCCATTGAAATTCGCACAAGTGACGACCTCATAAACCGTGACTGTGGCTATAATCTTAGCAAAGCTTGGGAACCAGCGATTGGGTTAATTAAGAGTAAATCTAGCAAACGCAACGAAGTGACGACCACGGCGGACAGAACCCTCACACCGAGGTCATCTCAGACGCCGTCGCAATCGGTTCCAATGCGCGGGGCGCGGACCGCGGATGGGTCGCTCCGCGGGCCGAGGATATTTAAATCGCCCGCTACCGGGCTAGAACCCAGTTCCCTTCGAGCAGCCGTAGCGTGCGGATCTCCGTGCCGGCGCGTTTCCAGGAGCTCAGTTCACCTGATGATGGCGACATGTATGATCGCCGAAATATTGTGCCCGTTGGACAATATAGACCGGCAGTACACCCGTGGATATTTTGATTATTAAGACAGGTTACTTCTAATTAATCAGTAGCCTCCTAGCTAAACATCGATCAGCTTCTCTGTGGCTCACAAAACCACACAGGTTTAGAATTTTGTAATATTTTATTTATTTCTAGCTGTAAACCCGGCGTTGCCCGAGTGTTTATTTATCCTACTCTCTCTGCATCCACCTCGTGCTCTCCCATCTCTCTCTCCGTTTACAGCTGTCCCTTTCTCGGCAAAGGTTGCTGCCAGGTACCCTCTGTATGTACCGTAAAACATTTATGTACCCAGTGATCTTCTCCTTGGTTTAAACGTCATTTGTGCAAACTTTCATAAAGATTGGAGCAAAATAATGCATTTTGTGAAATTCCGTAAGGTAAGTACCCTCCACCATGCACCGAACGAAATTTTATACAGACAGTGACATTCCTCTTGTTTTTAAGGTAGACTGTGCAAAATGCCATCAAGATCAGAACAAAACTATAGATTTCTATGTAATAGAAATGCGGGGTCACACTGAAAAACGCACTTTGTTGTTTTCAGATATTCCAGTTTTATTTCATACAACCCTTGTTCTGAGAATAACGAAAAAAAAAAGGGATCTGTGAAATTGGTCGAGCCGTTCTAAAGTTATGTCGAGACCGAGGTATTTGTTGTTGTTGTTCTTTTGATCTTAAGTCCGCAGGCTGGTTTGATGCAGCTCTCCACGCTACCCTGTCTTCATCTGAGAATACGTTCGGCAACCTATATCCTTTTGAATCTGCTTACTGTATTTGTTCCTCGGTCTCCTTCTACGATTTGTACCCCACACACTTCCTTCTAATGCTAAGATGAATATTTCTTGATGTCTCAAAATATGTCCCACCAATCTATCCCTTCTCGTAATCAGGATATGCCAAAAGCTCCTTTTCTCTCCAATTCTTTTAAGCACTTCCTCATTAGTCGCGTGATCTACCCATCTAATCTTCGTCATTCGTCTGTAGCACCACATACCAAAAGCTTATTGTCTTACCTCCTTATCGACCACGTTTCACTGTCATACAATGCTACACCCCAGACAAATGATTTCTACATCTACATAGATACTCTGCAAATCACATTTATGTTCCTGGCAGAGGGTACATTAACCACTTTCATTACTTTTCTCTACCGTTCCATTCTCTAATAGCGCGCGGTGAGAAAGAACACCTAAATCGTTCCGTTTTCGATCTGATTTCTCTAATTTTATTGAGATGGTCGTGTCTCCCTAAGTAGTTGGGTGCTAGCAAAATATTTTCACATTCAAAAGTAAAAGTCGGTAATTGAAACTTCGCAAACAGATCACCCCGCAAAAAATAACGTCTTTCTTTTAATGATTTCCACCCCAATTCGTACAACATTTCCGTGATGGTCCCCCCCCCCACCCCCGTAACGTGATAAAACAAAACGAGCTGACCTTCTCTGAACCTTCTCAATGTCTTCCGTCAGTCCCACCTGGTGAGGGTCCCACAAGGGGCAACAGGACACACAAGTGTGATGTAGGCAGTCTCTTTGGTGGAGCTGGTGCATCTTCGAAGCTGTCTGCCAATGAAATGTAACCTTTGGTTCGCCTTCCCCACAATATTTTCTATGTGTTCTCTCCAGTCAAAGTTGTTCGTAATTGTAACTCCTAGGTATTTGGTATAATTTACGACCTTAAGGTTTGACTGATTTATCGCGTAATTGAAGTTCAGTGGATTTCTTTTAGTGGTCATGTGTATTACTTCACACTTTTCTTTATTTAGTGTCACTTGCCAATTTTCGCACAAAGTAGAAATTTTGTCTAAATCGCTTTGCAGTTGCTTTTGATCCTCTGTTGACTTCACTAACCGATAAACGACAGCATCATCTGCGAACAGTCTAAGGGAACAATTCAGATTGTATCCTAAATCATTTATAAACACGAGGAAGAGTAGGGGACCTATAACGCTTCCCTGTGGAACGCCAGATATCACTTCTGTTTTACTCGATGACTTACCGTCATTTACAACGAACTGTGTCCTTTCTGATAGGAAATCGTGATTCCAATCGCACAGTTGGGGAGATATTCCATAAGCACGCAATTTCATTAGAATCCGCTTGTGGGGTACAGTATCAAAATCCTTCCGGAAATCCAGAAATATGGAATCGATTTGAGATCCCTTGTCGATGGCACTTATCACTTCATGTGAAGAAAGGACAAGCTGTGTTTCGCAAGAGAGATACATTCTGAATCCGTGTTGACTATTGGTCCATAGGTCGTTCTTAACATTTAAATTAATATTGTATGTTAACAAGTTTCTCTTCTTTAGAAACGCTTTTCTCCCCATAGCCATTCTGCATTTTATATCTTCTTTATTTCGGCCATCAGACGTTATGTTGCTACCCTAATAACAAAATTCATCTACTACTTTTATTGTCTCATTACATAATCTAATTCCTTCAGCATCGCCTGATTTTCTGACATTACATACCATTACCTTCGTTTTACTCTTGTTAATCTTCCTTTCAAGACTGTGTCCATTCAATTGCTCTTCCAGATCCAGTCTCTGACACAATTACTATGTCATCGGCAAACCGCAAACTATTTATTTCTTCTTCCTGAACTTTAATTCCCACTCCATTTCTCTCCTTGCATTCCTTCACTGCTTGCTCAATGTACAGGCATTTATGGATCCATTTTTATGTTGCTATGTACCTTCCCCCATGCACCGTATGAAGCTTAAGGTAGACAGTGACCTTCCCGTTGTTTTGAAGGTCAAGCATGCGAAATTTCGTGAATGTCGAAATGAAATTGTATAATACGTGAGTCTGTATGAAAAGTTTGCTCCGTCATGCCCCTATCACAAAACACTTTCTTAGCTGACTTTTCTACCTATAAGCTACATTCCTACCAAATTTCAGCTTCATAGGTGAAGTAGTTTTTTAGATTTTATGTTTGAGTCTGGTTTCGCTTTATAGAGATAGAGAAAACAGATTGCTTAATTTTGGATGCAAGAGAATTAAAGGAGACTTGCAGAAAAAAATAAATAGTAACATGCAAATATGTAATGCTAACTTTATGTGATACAAGGTCATGCCTGATACGACAGTTTTACGGCATCTACAACGCAACTGTTGTGAGCGTAGACGTCTTTTCGTTTCATAATTTGCAGGGGGAGGTGGGGTCAGTTACAAAACGCTTCATAAACGTCCGAGATTACATGTTACAGGTCCCTGTCCGAAATTACACGCAAACTTCGTTGCAGGTCCCTAATTACTCTCATTTTTCAATAACTGACGCATAAATCCGGATATTCTCTCACGGTGACCTCTCATTATTTATGATGTCATATCTACTGAGCTACATGTCGTACTCTTTTGTTTTTGGGTAAGAAACCTTCGCGGTCGTACGGTGAATAGTTCACCAAAGTTTTATTGCAATTTAATAAATGGTTTACGAACACATAGAGGACATACAGACAAACATTAATTTTTATACATATAGATTTACTTCACAGGCTTGATTCTGTTGTCGCACTTGTGCTCAACGACTGTATTATTTGATTTGTAGAAAAAATGACAGCAATCAGTTGCAACTATTTTGTTTATCCAGACCTAGATTCCGAACACCGTGTGATCATAATCAATTCATGAAACAAAAGTTTTACATCTTTTAACTGTTTGTTTTAATCTGTAATAATGATCACACAGTGACAGAAATCTAGATCTGAATATACAAATTACTTAGGACTGAATGCTGACAATTTTTCTACAAATATATTTTACATACTAGCTTAATTTCCGCTGCTTCGCAGGCGTAGACTGCATGGTCTGCATTGATTGTTTGTACTTCTAAATACAAATTTTCATAGATTCAGCTTTAAAAATGCTTTCCTAATCAAGTATTTCGATACAAATTGCCACCCCCTATTACACTACTGATGGCAGAATTCAAAACATCACGAAAGATCTTTTTGTATTTTTAATTCCAAAGGCTACAAATCCAAATTTTCGCATTTCTAACACCAAAATAGTTTCAGTAGCACCCTTAAAAGATTTTCGCTTATTTCACCCGCTTAATGGTCGAATTTCCAAAAATATCGAAACACGTGTTTTCAATACTCCAACCAAAAATATAAATCCGAAGTTTTGTATTCTGTGTTTCAAAATAGCCTGAATAGCAACGTATTTTCGAGAAACATTCATCCTCTATTTCATCCCCTTATAGATGGAAATATCGAAAAATCACTGATACCTACAGTGGAATATAAAACAACGTCTACAAGATTCACTTTTGTTGTTATTCCTTTGTTTGTAGAGTCTATGGGACTTAAGTACGGGGTCATCAATCCCTAAACTTACAAACTATTATGAACTACTTACGAACTAGGACGGCACAAATATCCATGCCCGAGGGGAGATTCGAACCCCCGACCGTAGTGGCCGTGCAGACCGTGACTGGAGCGCCTCAGTCCCCTCGGCCACCGCGGCCGGCGATTCACTTTTCAGCGACGTTTTCTGTCTTTTAGAAACCGATCGAAAACGCGAAATTTCTTTTTTACGCTTTGGCATTTTTATTGGTACTTTTACTTTTCAAACTGCAATATGCACTTATTTTTCTTTATTCGTACGCTAGTTGCAGAAAAACAACTTAATGTTCATCACGTTTCGCTGTATATAACCTCTTTGCTATTATAGTGTGAAAAGTCATCGCTGGTCTTAAGAACGAATTTTATATAAGCCGACGACCATTATATCTTTCACCCTCTTATAGCTATCTACACGGAACTGCTATGGTGTACAACGGGAAACTTCGTACCACAGTAACACAGAGAGATCGTTCGTCTCCATTGTGTAGTTTTTGCTGAAGAGCAAAATATTGACACCCACACGTTGAATTATACATAAGTCGGTAACTTTCAACTCCCATATGTTCCATCCCCTTATCGTTATTAACCTCCTACCACCATAGTGCACATTGGGAGACTGATATCTACTACCACATAAAAACACTATTCGTTTGCGATGTTTGGTTCGGGTGCAGAGTGAAATATAGGCAAAAATACCTCCATTTATATATATATATATATATATATATATATATATATATATATATATATATATATATATATAATGTCAAGTTCGGAACTCAAGTATCATACAGACAATTCTCAAACATTCTAGAGAATGTCGACTTTAACCCTTCTGTTTTTGCCTGAAGTCACAATTTGATTATGATCGTAAGGACCAGTGGCTTCCGCTTGAAACCACCGATGCTACTGCATCTAGTGTTACTGGTAAACTAATTTGGTCAACATTTTCTTAGGAGCAATAGCGATCTTTCTTGGAATACCTAAAATGTAGAAAACAGTCGAGATCGCAGAAGGTGAATTATATTTTACCGGTTTCGACTAGATGCAGGTCATCCTCAGAAACAATTACTACAGCCCATGTAGCCAGCGCTGAAGTCCGGCTGCACATTATCAACGTTGGTAGGTCTAAAGCGGTATAATAAAATTCACCTTCTGCGATCTTGACTGTTTTTTACAATATAAATTACTGGTAAACGTCCAGAAAAATAATTCGCTCAAAGGGTAGTCTAGTAAATAGATTCAGAATCTAGTGAACAAAATCCATAAGATTTATAGTGACAGTTTTTTCACTTCTGCATATTTGATTACAAATGTTCATGATCGTGGTGTATATGCTGGTGAGACAGAAAAATGAGTGAAAAGGACTTGCAGAAAGATTAGAAGGCTGTAAAATACATTCGGCGTGCATATTATGACTACCGATTGAAAGACGGCTGTCTGTCGTCTTCCATATATTTTTTTTTTTTTTGGTATAAAATCGTAATTTATTTGATGTCGCTAGATTAGTATTTTGTTGAAACTAGAGCCCCACTCTTTTCAAGGCCTGTTGAATAGAAATTTTATTTCATGTTTTGAAATATTACTTTCTGAAACGTTAGTTAACATTTCTAGGATTTTGATATTTTAATAATTTATTATTGTGGTTATGAATGTGGCAATAAGTACGGCTTCTCCGCTACACTACTGTCCCTGTGAGAATGTGTACTTGTTTTACTTTTAAGTGGAAGTGTGAGGATCTAATGGCTGTCTGAATGTGGGTTGTAATAGCTCGCTTTTCATACTTCTCTTGGCTTAGAGTCGATAGTTAGTCGTTACGAACCCCTACTGCTGATGTGACCAAAGAGGTTTCTACACCCTTTGGTTACAAGTCAGTCGATGAGCCTTCTCCAGGGCGAGTCACGAGATCTTCTCTCTCCACCACCGCTGTTTTCTTGGATTTTCCAGTCTCCGGTATCTTTCCCGTGGCTCCAGGTCGCTCAATCGTCACTTTGTGCTCAGACCGAGGTGAGGTAAGGTTGGTTCTTCTCGTGTGCCTTCAGAGATGGTAGTGATTCGTTGTCTACCATGTTTTACTTAGACTCTTGAACTTTGGTTCGTTTTTGGAATATTCTACATCTACATCTACATGGATACTCTGCAAATCACATTTAAGTGCCTGGCGGAGGTTTCATTACCACTTTCATAACTTTTCTCTACCATTCCATTCTCTAATAGTGCGCGGGAAGAAAGAACACCTAAATCGTTCCGTTTTCGATCTGATTTCTCTTATTTTATTGGGATGGTCATGTCTCCCTAAGTATGTGGGTGCTAGCAAAATATTATCACATTCAGAACTAAAAGTCGGTGATTGAAACTTTGCAAACAGATCATGCCGCAATGAATAACGTCTTTCTTTTAATGATTTCCACCCCAATTCGTGAAACATTTCCGTGACGCTTCCCCCCCCCCCCCCCGTAACGTGATAAAACAAAACGAGCTGCTCTTCTCTGAACCTTCTCAATATCTTCCGTCAGTTCCACCTGGTGAGGGTCCCACAAGGGGCAACAGTACTCCAAGAGAGGACGCACAAGTGTGATGTAGGCAGTCTCTTTGGTGGAGCTGGTGCATCTTCTAAGCGTTCTGCCAATGAAACGTAACCTTTGGTTCGCCTTCCCCACAATATTTTCTATGTGTTCTCTCCAGTCAAAGTTGTTCGTAATTGTAACTCCTAGGTATTTGGTATAATTTACGACCTTAAGGTTTGACTGATTTATGGCGTAATTGAAGTTCAGCGGATTTCTTTTAGTGGTCATGTGTATTACGTCACACTTTTCTTTATTTAGTGTCAATTGCCAATTTTCGCACAAAGTAGAAATTTTGTCTAAATCGCTTTGCAGTTGCTTTTGATCCTCTGTTGACAACACTGACCGATAAACGACAGCATCATCCGCGAACATTCTAAGGGAGCTATTCAGATTATCTCCTAAATCGTTTATAAACACTAGGAAGTGTAGGGGACCTATAACGCTTCCCTGTGGAACGCCAGATATCACTTCTGTTTTACTCGATGACTTACCGTCAATTACAACGAACTGTGTCCTTGCTGATAGGAAATCGTGAATCCAATCGTACAATTGGGGAGATATTCCATAAGCACGCAATTTCATTAGAAGCCGCTTGTGGGGTACAGTATCAAAAGCCTTCCGGAAATCCAGAAATATGGAATCGATTTGAGACCCCTTGTCGATGGCACTTAACACTTCATGTGAATAAAGGGCAGGCTGTGTTTCGCAAGAGCGATACTTTCTGAATCCGTGCTGACTATTGGTTAATAGGTCGTTCTCTTGGAGGTAGTACATAATATTCGAACAAAGTATATGTTCCAAAATCCTACTGCAAATCGACGTCAATGAGATAGGCCTGTAATTTTGGGGATCACTCCTATTGCCTTTCTTGAATATTGGAGTAACTTGGGCAAATTTCCAGTCTTTGGGTACGGATCTTTCGCTGAGTGATCGGTTGTAAATTATAGCTAAGTACGGAGCTATTGCATCAGCGTACTCTGAGAGGAATCTAGTTGGTATACAATCTGGCCCGGAAGATTTATTTTCGTTTAGTGACTTAAGTTGTTTTACTACTCCAGGAATATCTACTTCTAAGTTTCGCATGCTGGCAGCTGTTCTTGGATTGAATACTGGAGTGTTCACTTCGTCTTCTTTGGTGAAAGAATTTCGGAAAGATGTGTTTAGTAATTCTGCCTTAGCAATACTGTCGTCGGTAGTATTACCATTGCTATCGCGTAGTGAAGGTATTGTTTGTGTTTTGCCGCTAGTGTACTTCACATATGACCAGAATTTCTTTGGATTTTCTGCAAGATTACGAGACAGGATTTCTTTGTGGAAACAACTATAAGATTCTCGCATTGAAGGCCGCGCTAGGTTGCGAGTTTCAGTAAATGATTGCCAGTCTTGCGGATTCTGTGTCTTTTTTTAATTTTGCATGTGTTTTTCTTTGTTTCTGCAACAGTGATTTGACCTGTTTTGTGTACCACGGGGGGTCAGCCCCCTCTTTTATTAATTTATTTGGTATAAATCTCTCGATTGCTACTGATATTACGTCTTTGAAAGTAAGCCACAACTGATCTACACTCGCATTTTTAGTTTTGAAGGACTGGAGACTATCACTCACGATTGCGTGAAGCGAATTTTTATCTGCTTTATTGAATAGATATATTTTTCGTTTATTTTTGGTGCATTTGGGAATTTCGATATTCAGTCTCGTTACTACAACTCGATGTTCGCTAATCCCTGTATCTGTTTTGATGCTCTTTACTATCTCGGGATTATTTGTTGCTAGGAGATCAAGAGTATTGTCGCAACCACGTACTATTCTAGTGGGTTCATGAACTAACTGTTCGAAGTAGTTTTCAGAAAAAGCATTCAGAACTAGTTCGGACGATGTTTTATATTTGTCCCCGGTTTTGAATACGTAATTATGCCAACATATCGAGGGTAAATTAAAGTCGCCACCGATTATAACAGTATGATTCGGATACCTATTTGAAATGTGATTCAAGCTTTCTTTGAAAATTTCTGCAACCGCATCGTCTGAGTCAGGGGGCCAATAAAAAGATCCAATTATTAATTTATTTCGGTGGTTAGGTATAACCTCTACCAAGACCAATTCACAGGAAGTATCTGCCTCAATTTCGCTGCAGGATAAACCGTTTGTAACAGCAATAAACACGCTCCCCCTGTTTTATTTATTCTATCCTTTCTGAAGACCATTTGGCCCTTTGAAAAAATTTTGGCCTAATTTATCTCAGGCGTCAGCCAGCTTTCAGAACGATTTGTGCCTCAGTACTTTCTATCAGCGCTTGGAGCTCTGGAATTTTCCCAACACAGCTACGACAATTTACAACTGTTACACCAATGGTTTTTAGGTCTGCTTTCTTCCCGTGTCTGACCTGCCCCCTTTGAGACTGAAACCCATTTTGTGTATTACCGAGGCCATCTAACCTAAACCGATCGTGCGCGAAAATGTGATCTAGTTTTTCAATCCAGTGATTTCCAACAGATAAATGCGGTGTAGGTGATACTAGTTGCAGTTTGATAACGGCTTGGTATATTCAAACCTTTTCTGATTATAAGGCGCTGTACGAACTCTGTGTAAATTCTTTCTAGCTTTGTGTGGCTCGATTTCTAACTGACGATATGTTCATTTTTGTACAGTGCATGTAAATTTTTCTTATCATTTCCTTTCGTGAGTGATATGTGTTCCACGTGGTTGGTTCTTAGAACAAAGCCTTCAGCTTCCACTATTGTTTGTTCCATGCCCATTAGGCAAGTAACTATGCGTGTATCCTTCTGATTTCAACTAACATTTTGCGATCCTCTCTCCCCGCCTATTTTTAATTTTGCTGTTTCTTCTCCGAACTTGTAGTATGCACTCAGTCTTTGTCAGTAATTCTCTCCGAGTCTTGTACAACCTCCGTCATTTTTATTTTTCGGACTACGTAATTATTCCACATTTCCGCGTTTTGGGACTGGAATTCTTCCGTCTCTGTGAGCGCTCCCAATCACATGTTGCTGCATTGCAGTAGCTTCCTTATGAAAAATCTACGCAGTTCCAGGGGTTGCATGCCGTAGTTAATTTTCTTTATTTTATGGAAATTGAAGTTATACATTTTTATCGGTTTTCGGAACCATGTGGGTCCTTACTCCGACTTCAGGGGTTTGCAGCTAGTCACCTGAATTCGCGCCACTTCTCATTAAACCAGTGCCTAGATAGTTTACTCTTAGATTGCAACTTAAGAGTCCGCCGTGATTTTGTGCAATGAATCCGATTTTTACCATTTCGTCTTCAGTGGAGTTCGATCTTGTAACGTATCCGTGTGACGCCGTTAGCTTGTGTGCCCGCGGTCTAATCTAAATGCAACTTAACCTTGCTATACTCACGCACCATCTCAAATCATGTGCGACAGACCAGAGCCATCTTCGCAGTTTTATTGTATATTGTGTTGTATGATACCTCCGGCTTTGCTGAATTTCGCCTATGATAGCGGCGCCTGCTTCTGCCTCGCTTCAGCACGCTGATTTTGGCGAGATTTGTTGTTGCATTTCGTGTGTGTGTGAGCGAGTGACTGTTGTTTGTAAATCGTTAAGAAGCGTTAAGTTCTGTGTAAATTATGTTAAATTCAATGCTAAGCATCGTCAGTATTTGTTCCTGTAAGGAGATGCAATTTTTATCGTATTAACAAAATTGTTTCCCTAATTTGCTTGCTTTCGACCTGAATAAACATTAAGTTCAGTACAGTTTTGACCTGCCTATAAATTGTACTTTTCGAGCACCTTCCCCCTTTTTTAATATTATCTATCACCAGTGCTGAGAACGAGTTGAGATGCAATTTTTTATGTTCAAGTTCCGTTGCGCCATAAATGTTTTGCTTTAGCCACCTTTATGAAATAGCTTTAATTGTGGTGGATCGTTTATTAATGCCTGTGTGTAATTTCGTGTGAGCTGCTACGTATATTGGCCACTGTATCGTTAACTTCCTGTTATCAGAGTAAATTGAACCAAGTCATTTCTCAATTAGGGCCAGGGAACAAGGTTTTACATCAGGGAGTAGCCGGTAGTTACACGGATCTTTTGGTAATTTTACTGCAAAAATTAAGCTTCTTATAACTGTAAATTCTTATCTGGATGCCTCTTTACAGAATTAAGCTGTTATTACGTACAGTGGTATACTTTTAAGATGCACAAAAGAACTTCTGTCTGCATTGATGTGGAAGGACAGGAAAGGACTTTCATTTCTGTCTCATTTTTATGATCCACAGCAGACAACAAAACCGTCTCGTAAACAGAAAGATAGGTCAGAAATTGAGATCTCATGTCCCATACTTGTGAAACAGTCCACCGTGTATATGGTGTACGTCGATAAAGCAGACATGTTGAAATCTATATTTGAGTTGTATTGTGGTCCGCAGTCCGCAGACTGGTTTGATGCAGCTATCCACGCTATCCTGTCCTGTGCAAGGCACTTGGTCTGAGAATACGTTCGGCAACCTACATCATTTTGAATCTGCTTACTGTATTCGTCCCTCGCTCTCCCTCTACGGCTTTTACCGCACACACTCCCTTCTAATGCTCTGTTGACGATTCCTTGATGTCTCAGAATGTGTCCCACTAACTTATTCTTTCTCTTGGTCAGAATATGCCACAAACACCTTTTCTCCCCAATTCTGCTGAGCACCTCATTAGTTACGTGATTTTCCCATCTTCATGATTCGTCTGAAGCACCATATTTCTATAAATTTCCGTTGCGTATGTACTGTGGCCACTCATAAAGTAACTTAGAGCAACAGTGAGCGTTTTAACTTCCATTCGCAGATCTCAACTGCCCGAGGTTTTGCTTATTTTAATAACAGGCTACATTCACACGTTTCACTCATATATAATGCTACACTCCAGACAAATGATTTCGGAATGGATTTCCTAACATTTAACATTGGATGTCAACAAATTTTGCTTTTTCAGAAACTCTTTCCTTCCCATAGCCATTCTGCATATTTGTCTTTTTTACTTCGGCCATCTGAAGTAATCTTGTGACCTAAATAACAAAACTCATCTATTACTTTTATAGTCTCATTACCTAATATAATTCCCTCAGCATCGCCCAACTTTCTAACACTACATTCTATTACATTTGTTACACTGTTGTTAATGTTCATCTTATAACTTCCTTTCAATATACTGTCCATTCCGTTTAATTGCTCTCCCAGGTCGCTTGCTGTCCCTGACAGAATTACTATGTCATCAGCAAGCCGCAAGGATTTTAATCCTTCTACCTGCACTTTGATTCCCTCTACAAAGTTTTCCTTGCATTCCTTCACTGCTTGCTCACTGTAAATATTGAATAACATTGGTCCAAGGCTACAACCCTGTCTTACTCCCTTCCGAACCACTGCGACTTTTGTCATGACCTGAGACTCTAATAATTGCTGTCTGGTTTTTGTACAAGTTGAACAGAATTCCTCGGTCGCTATATTTCACCCCTACTGCCTACAGAGTGTGAAAAAGCGTATTCCAGTCAACATTGTCAAAAGCCTTCTCAAGATCCACAAATGCTACAAACGTAGGATTCCTTTTCCTTAATCTATCTTCTAAGATAAGTCGTAAAGTGAGTATTACCTCGCGTGTTCCTACATTTACCCTAAATCCAAATTGATCTTCCCAAAGGTCGGATTCGACCAGTTTTTCCATTCGTCTGTAAATAATGAGACTGATAGAAAAAGCAAAAGATGATGGCTCAGGATTTTGTAGCATATTCTGGATGTCTCCATTGTAAATTAATTTTTGTTGTTCCAAGTGTTCCTACATTTACCCTAAATCCAAATTGATCTTCCCAAAGGTCGGATTCGACCAGTTTTTCCATTCGTCTGTAAATAATGAGACTGATAGAAAAAGCAAAAGATGATGGCTCAGGATTTTGTAGCATATTCTGGATGTCTCCATTGTAAATTAATTTTTGTTGTTCCAAGAAAGAAGTAATGGGGCAACATTGTCACTGAAGAAATTCCGGATTGCACTGGTTCATGGACTTATTGTCATAGGAAATGGTACATCAAGAAGATGCAAAAAATAGAATGCAAAAAAGTCATCACTTATGAGTCAAGTAAAAGCGACTTTTGTGATAAGTATTAGATGTTTACTTATTGTTGACATCTTGGGACTCAAAGGGCTAAAGTTATCTGAGGATATTTATATACAATCACTACGGCTCATTAGAGGCGGAACAGAGGGTCATAGCGTTCGCTGACGACACTTGAATACCCTCTAAAAATAATAATAATAAAATAAAGTAAGTAAAGGAGCCTGAGACGAAAACTCAACATTGGACATAGGACAACCACTATACTAAAAAAATGTTAAAATGTTTGTAAATTTATCGGACTCAACTTCTGGGCTATTAGTTCGTAGCTTACAAACTACTTAAATTAAGGTAAACTAACCTAAGGACAACACAAACACCCATGCCCCAGGGAGGACTCGAATCCCCGACGGCGAACGTCCGAGCGCACCGCAGCACAGCGCCCCCAGCACTATACCAAAAATGCAAGGAACCTGATCTACCCCAGAAGAATTATTATTATTATTTGCTACTTTGAATCCGGAAATTATTTACAATTATTTACTATTTTCCTTTTACTTTAGTGTTTAGTTCAGATAGCTGCAGCATTTAAATATAAAATTCATCAATTATATGGTAAAGTATACGTATAGGAAATCATAATTTTTTTTATGGATGAGTTCCGGTTTTTGTTTATTCTTAATTTCCTATATATTATGAAAGGTTCTTAATAATGATGGTTTCAACTACAAGAAACACAAATAAATTATTTTTACGGTATAAGTTTAACTAACGGTGATTGCCTTTGACTGTTCACATTGTGAAGAGTTTTCCAGTATGGCTCCAAAAATGTAATTTGTGTTGCTTATGTAATTGAAATTACTTTTATTAACAGCCTTTTGAAAAATAACAAAACTGAAGAATAAACAAAAGATGTAAATTATTCATAAGAACTGCGATCACAAACGTGTAGTAAATGTTTTCCTTAAGTGGTGCAGATATTTCAACATAAATTAAAAGGATTGTTAGGATTCGAAATGTCAACAATACGATTTCTGCACTATAAATACACAACGCCAATTTTTTTTATTTTTTATTTTTATTATTTTTTTTTTTTTTTATTTTTATTTTTTTTTTTTTTTTGGCTTTGTATAGACTGGTGTCTTGCGGATGTGGAGTCATGTTTGTTCTGTGATGTTTGAGGATATCTTGTTACCGTGATTTGTTATGATGGACGGCTAAGAGACTAACAAAGAACAACGAACAAAAACGAACTAACGTCGGCAAAGGATCGAACAATCAGATGGAAAAAAGATACTTATGTGGTAACGTCATCGCTTGTCATGCCGACGCTCCAGATTCTAACCAACCATTAAGAAATATTTTTCATTAAATTATTTGTTTTAAAACTTACAACGACCTTATATCAAAATTTTATTTTGCCTTTGAAATGGCTGTCACGGCTACGTAAATTGTGAATTACACTCACCTTTTCACCAATCGATCCCTTCTTTTAGTCAAGGTAGGCCAAAAATTCCTTTTCTTCCGAATTCTGTTCAATACCTCTTCATTAATTATAATATCTACCAACCTAATCTTCAAAATTCCTCTGCAGCACTTTATTTCAAAAGCCTCTATCCTCTTCCTGTGTAAAGTGTTTATCGTCCACGTTTCATTCCAATACAAGGCAACAACCCACAGAATGCCTTCAGAAAAGACTTCCTTACACTGAAATTAATATTCTATGCTGGCAAAATTGTCTTTAAAAACGCTTTTCTTCCCATTGCCATTCACCATTTTATGTCCTCTGCGCTGCGACTATCATATATTATTTTACGGCTCAAGTAACAAAACTCAACTATCAATTTTCTCGTTTAGTTATCTAATCTAATTCCTTCAGCATCAGATTTTCTAAGACTGCACTCCATTACCCTTGTTTTGCTCTTGTTAGTGTTCATCTTATAAGAGCCTTTCAACACACTCGCCATTCCGTTCAACTGCTCTTCCAGATTATTTGCTGCCTTTGATAGAATTACAACGTCATCGGCAAAATGCAATTTTTTTATTTCTTAACCCTGAATTCTAACTCCTTCTCCAAACTTCTCTCTGCTTTCCTTCACAGCTTGCATGCATATATACAAAAGCAAGTATATATGTTTAAGGCCACTGAAGATGCCTTGCAATAAAGGTGAAATGCCTATGGCAAAATAAACTTGTGTTAATCAGTTGAATGGACGGCTTTCGTTAACAAATATCTGCATTATAATATCGTCGTAAAACTTAACAGTGGCTTCGCGTCCTATGTATTCACTGGTTCAGTGAAGCCCGTAAAAAAGGTCACCATGAAAAAAAAAAAGTGATTTTAAACTATAATTCTTCGTATTGTTCTTCTATCACATCATTTTATATGCATTCGAAGTATTTTTATCGCATGAGAAACATTTTACGTCGCGGATACGGCACGTATACGAGTCTTAGCGCGTCTGCGTAATATAGGCGGCAGTGGCTGCAGCGTTGCAATGCGCATGCGCGGCTGAGGTTCAAATTCTCTTCTGATCCATCTGGAAACAGTATATGGGCGCTACAGCGGCAGGAAGGAGCGAGGGGAAACGCCGCATTTAACATTGGCTTTGCACCAGGTAGAAAAGCCAGTTTCTGGCTACTCGAGCTCTGGCGGTTACGCACGAATGGTCACGAAGCAAAGGCAGTGGAGCTACTTCGCATCTCGCCTTGCGCATAGGCAGATTCGACGGGATTTTTAGTTCGGACCACCACGTGAACCAGCTGAAGACACTTCCAGTTGTGTTGGTTTCTTCCCTTATGCTGGTAACGTGTCTGCCAAGATAGGAAGGATTTTGAAGAAACACAAAATAAAGTGTATTTTTAGTCCGCCAGCTAAGACTAGAGCACTTCTTGGTTCTGTTAAACATGATTTATGCCTAAAAAAGCCTGTGAGTGAGGCAAAACATACATAGACTAGACTGTTCGCACCGTCAGTGACAGATGTGTTGAACATCACAGTCATACGCGATTGATGCAGCCTGAAAAATCCGCGGTGGCTGAAGACTGTCTCTCAGAGGGACGCAGGATGCTATACGACGAGACACAAGTTGTTGCAAACACCTCACGTTACTGGGATTGTGTTTTAAAAGAGTCAATTGAAATCAGGGTAACAGATAACACAATTTATTGTGAAAGTTGTTATTTCCTGAGTAAATTATGGAATCCTGTGTTATCAGACCTAAAGAAACATCTGCATCAAATAGCAACGAATGACAATCTATAACGATCTATCGTTTTTGACATTAGCCACCACTGGAGGCGCTACAACTTCTCTCGCGCCAGGGGTCAGCAGCTACGAGTAAACTCACGCCCTCTGTACTTAGCGCACGCGCTTTCGTACTTCCTTTGCGTATTTAGAGCCACCCGTTCCAAGTTTCACTCAGTCACGGCGGGAGCGGCTTAGCTTCCTCACTTGATGATGGCGGCCTGTTGGACCGCAGAAATATTGTGTTCAGATGAAAGAATGATCCGGCTGCAAACTCGTGAAGAATTTGATCAGTTACTTACTGTGTTCTAGTGTTCATGTGCACATTCACATGTTCTTGGTGTTTATTATCAAAGAAAACTGGACTACGTTCAGTATCTTTTAGAAAAAAAATTACTCAGATTTAAGCTTGGAACAAAAGTGTGAAATAAAGAAGCCTGGTAGGCCGACGCCTCAGCTCGAGTTGAATCAAGCGCTAACAGATACATCTACATGTATACTCTGCAAGCCACATTGAAGTGCATGGCAGACGGTTCATCGAACAGCTTTTATAATGTTTCTTTACGTTTCCGTTCTCTAATACCTCGCGGGAAAAAAAAACGAACACCTGAATCTTTCCGCTTTCGATCTGACTTCTTTTATTTAATTTTGATGATCATATCTTCCTATGTAGGCGGATGTTAACACTACATGTTCGCATTCAGAAGAGAATGTTGGTTAAAGAAACTTCGCACGTAGATCTCGTCCCAACGATTAATGCCTTTCTTTTAATGATTTCCCCTCCAACTTGTGTATCATTTCCGTGACACTCTCTCCGTTATATCGCGATAATACAAAACTAACTGCCCTTCTGTGAACTCTAATTCGTCTGTCAGTCCCAGTTGGTGTGGATCCAACAATGCACAGCGATATTCCAAAATAGTACGCACAGGTATGGTGTAGGCAGTGTCTTCAGTAGAACTGTTGCATCTTCTAAGTGTTCTGACAACGAAACGTAGTGTATGGTTCGCTCTCCCTTCAATAATTTCCAATGAAAGTTGTTTGTAATTGTTACTGCTAGGCATTCACTTGAATTTCCGGCCTGTAGTTTTGACTGATTTATCGTGTGAATGAAGTTTAACGGGTTTCTTTTAGTGGTCATATGGATGACTTCACACTTCTCATTATTAAGTGTCAGTTGCTAATTTTTGCACTACGCAAATATCTTATCTAAATTTTGCAGTTACTTTTGACCTTCTGATGAATTTACTAACCAATAAGTGACAGCAACATCCGCGAATAACCTAAGGAAGCTACTCAGATGGTCTCCTAAATCTATATCTATAAATTTGAATGTCTGTTCGGTGTACGTTTATCACGTCTGAACCACAAGACATAAAGAACCAAAAATTTGTACAGTTACTAATGTCTACCCGGGGAAGGCTTTAGGCACGGTTTTATGGCGATCGATAGCTATGTATCTATATATATTAATGTGAATATCTATTCGGTGTACGCTTATCACGTCCGAAATTATATTTACTTTTTGAAAATGGTATTATTGGTTGTTTTGTTGTTTGAGGGTTGATAATGATAAAAGGGTGGAGTATATTGGGATGGAGAGTTATCGGCGTGTATAAAATTCTACGTGTGTGTGTGTTTGTGTGTGTGTTGCGAAAACTACATAACGCAAACGAATGGACTGTGTGTAATTGTTGTCTGAAGTCTCCCATTGAACACCATAGCAGTTCCATGCCGATAGCTATAAGGGGGTGGAAGATATGGTGGTTGAAAGTCGTGAAATTATTTAAAAAATCGGACTGAAGGCCAGCGACTCTATAGCAAGGAGGTTACATACAACGAAACGTGATGCCACAGACCATATCTTTGGTCTATGCGTGCTACAATGTCTTCAGCTCTTTGTCTGTAAGGATAAGCATAAGAAGAAGGAAATATAAGAATAAATAAATAAAGCCGTAAAAAGGAAATTTCTTTTAATACATCTCTTTAAAAAAGTCGATTTGACGTTTCGCGTTTTATTTATCATAATCAACCAACACACGAGCGGAGCCGTGAGTTTAAGCTAATCGTTTACAAAAATAAGGAACTGTAAGCACCCTATAAGACTTCCCTGGGGAACGCCAGATGTCACTTCAGTTCTGCTCGATGACTTTCCGTCAATTACAACGTACTGTGTCCTGTCTAACAGGAAATCACGAATCCAATCGCACTATTGTGGCGGTATTCCATAAGCACGCAGTCTGATTAGAAGACGCTTGTGAGGTACAGTGTCGAAAGCCTTCCTTAAATCTACAAATACGGAATCTATTTGACCTCCCTTGTCTATAGCACTCATGACATCGTGTGAGTAAGAATGATACTTTTTAATCAGTGTTGACTATGGTGCAATAGGTAAACGGAAGTAAGGCATTCTGTAGATGTGCTTGCGAGCACTCGACCAGTGTTTCAGCAAGCTCCCTCTGGTGCAGTGTATCCAAGACTCTGTTGCCGCTCTCAATAGGTCTGGTCGCTCAGTGGTCTTTGTTTGGACCCCAGAGCACATCGGCGTTCTTGGCAATGAACGTGTGGATCAGTTGGCCAAGCAGGCCACCTCCTCACGCCCTCTTAGAATTGGCCTCATGGAAACGGACCTTACGTGGACGCTAAACCAGAAGGTTCGGGACGCTTGGAGCTCGGAATGATCTGCACTAAGTGCACCAAACAAACTTCGCACAGTGAAATCATCCACAGCCACATGGAAAACTTCACTGAGGCCCAATCGTCGAGACTCTGTTGTGCTATGCCGCCTCCGTATCGAGCACACTTGGTTGACTCACGGCTATTTACTTCGGTGTGAGCCACCGCCCATGTGTCACTGTGGTGATGCCTTGACAGTCGTTCATCTCCTGATGGACTGTACTATTTTAGCCCCCTTGCGGCAGTCTTTTAATTTACCACCTACCCTATCCTTAGTGCTAGGGGACGATGCCTCCATGGCTGAGTCTGTGCTATGTTTTATCTGTGCAGCCGGTTTTTACAATTGTATTTAATGTAGGCTCCTGACTTTTAACCGTATTTTAATGTTTTATGTCTTCTGACTAACAGACATTCGTGTCTGCTGTGACATTCGTGACTGGCCCGTCCATTATTATCTCAGTGACCAGCCAGCCACAGATTCTCATTGCCAATTATAGCATGATTGACTGCATTGTTTTATTTTCTATGTCTGTGCGGTTGGTATCTCTATTTTTGATTTTGGTGAAACTTTATCTTTGATATGTACCCCTCTTGAGTATTTATACAATGTCTCCAGGTCCATAAGACTATTGTTTCTTATTAAATGAACTTTCTTCTTTAGGAACAGGGGACTGATGACCAAGTAGTCTAGTCCCCTCTAAACAACAACAACAACGAGAGTTCCCAATGAGCTATAGCCTCGAGGGAAGGTGCTAGGCTACATCCGGCAACAGTGCCCTACGCAGCGGTTCCCCCACTCTCCAGCCCGCCCGTCCGCGATTCGCTACGTCGCTCAGTGTTGGCTTGGCATCCGTCAAAGGTGGAAGTGTGGATCGCCGCTCCCGCCAAGTGCGAGGTTCGAGCAGTAATCCGGCTTCTCTACACAAGGGTGTTACCACCCGTGGAGATTCATCGGCAGCTGACGGAGGCTTATGGTGAAGTCTACCTGTCCGTTCAGCACGTCCGCAAACTCCCTGAGCAGCTTACGCGCTCTGGAACAATGTTACCCACGTTCGCCACTGGTGATGGCCATCCGAGTGGTTGTTTTTGCCCTTGTTCAGTCTGGCAGATCAGTGGTGTTCCTTTGGTCTCCGGGTCACGTCGGCATCTCAGGCAACGAACGTGCCGATGGGCTTGCCAAACAGACGGTTAATGCCTCTATCTTAGAGATCGGCCTCCCAGCTTCAGATCTCCGTACCTTGTAGCGCCGTCGGGTACATCAGCTTTGGGATGCTGAGTGGCGCAACCTGAGCACGCCCAACAAGCTCCAAATTGTCAAGGAGACTACGGCTACGGGGCGCACCTCAATACGTGAATCTCGCCGGGACTCGGTGATTTTGTGTCGCCTCCGATTTGGCACACGTGGCTCACCCATGGACATCTCCTTCGATGTGCGGACCCGCCCCAATGTCGGTGTGGCTCCAATTTGACAGTCGTCCACATATTGTTGGACTGCCCCGTTTTAGCCGCCTTGCTGAGAAATTTTAACCTCCATGCTATTTTATCAGAAGTTTTAGGTAACGATGCTACAATGGCAGATTCCGTTTTACGTTTTATTCGAGCAGGGGGGTTTTATCATTCTCTCTAACTAGAGATTGCCTTGTACTGCCGAGTGGTTGACTTTTCCTATTTTATTTTTATGGTCGGCCAGCCACAGCCATCGGCTTCCTTGTTATAAGCTGTCTGGTGCGATGGTCTACTTTCGTTTTGTTTCTTGTCGTTTTAGATGTTTTACGGACTCAGTGGTATTCCTCTCCCACTTCACACTTTAACTCTGAGCATGTCACTTTTACGCCCACAGTGAAATGGGGGACTGATGACCGTTGCAGTTTGGTCCCCTTTAAACATCCAACCAACCAACCAACCAAATGGTGCAGGGCTTTCGCTGAGGGTCACACGGAAGTTCACGATGAAGAACGGAGTGGAATACTGCCGGTTTCGGATTCTATTGTCCAGAGGATCAACAGTGAGCTGCTCATTGGATTGGAGGGTCACTGTCCGTGAACTGTCCGTGAACTTGTTGAACGTATTCCTGAAGCTTCCCACGGCACAATTGAAAGAACCTTAACAGAAACGTCGGGTTATCGCAAGGTGTGTGCTCGCTGGGTCCCCCGCATGCTGACTGACGGACCTGAGGAGCAACGCCGTGACTGTGGTCGCAAGTTTCTTCAACAATGTCATGCGATTATCACGTCTTTCACAACCTAAGGAACATTTAGGTGGCGAACGCTTCTAGAGCGACGATGAAGTCCGAGCAGAGGTCTCACGCTTCCTCAACACGTTGGCAGGAACTTCAAACATCGTTTATGTGAAACTCAGCTTGCCCTTTTCTCACATGACATCTTGCGAGCCAAGGACGAAGGGCGACAGGCGGATTGTGTTTTTCTCGACTTCAAAAAGGCGTTCGACGCGGTGCCACACTGCAGACTGCTAACGAAGATACGAGCTTATGGAATAGGTTCACAGATTTGTGACTGGCTGGAAGACTTCCTAAGTAATAGAACGCAGTACGTTGTTCTCGACGGCGAGTGTTCATCAGAGACGAGTGTATCGTCAGGCGAGCCCCAGGGGAGTGTGATAGGACCGCTATTATTTTCTATCTATATAAATGATCTGATGGACAGAGTAAGTTGTAATTTGCGGCTGTTTGCTGATGATGCTGTGGTGTATGGGAGGGTGTCGTCTGTAACTGACTGTAATAGCATGCAGGATGACTTAGACAAAATTTCTAGTTGGTGCGAAGAATGGCAGCTAGCTCTCAATGTAGAAAAATGTAAGGTGATGCGCATGAGTAGAAAAAACAATCCTATAATGTTCGAATACAGCATTAGTAGTGAGCTTCTTGATGCTGTCACGTCGTTCAAATATCTAGGCGTAACATTGCAGAGCGATATGAAATGGAACGAGCATGTAAGGACAGTTGTGAGTAAGGCGGACAGCCGACTTCGGTTTATTGGGAGAATTTTGGGAAGATGTACTTCACCTGTAAAGGAGACCGCGTATAAAACGCTTGTACGACCACGTCTTGAGTATTGCTCAAGTATTTGGGACCCGCAGCAGATCGGTTTGAAGGAAGACATAGAGGCGGTTCAGAGGCGAGCAGCTAGATTTGTTACCGGTAGGTTCGACCAATGCGCGAGTGTCACGGAAATGCTCCGATAACTCAATTGGGGATCGCTGGAAGAAAGACGACGTTCTTTTCGTGAATTTCTGTTAAGTAAATATAGAGGGCCGGAATTTGAAGCTGAGTGTAGTACGATCTTGCTGCCGCCTACTTACATTTCGCGTAAAGATCACAAAGACAAGATAAGAGAAATTAGGGCTCGTACGGAGGCATATAGGCATTCTTTTTTTCCTCGTTCAATTTGGGAGTGGAATAGGAAAGGAAATGCCAGTAGAGGTACAGTGTACACTCCGCCACGCACCTTACGGTGAATTGCGGAGTGTGTATGTAGATGTAGAAAAGTGTGTCGAAAAAAATGGAGACTATGTTGAAAAATAGACAAACATATGAGCTTTTCAACAATTAATAAATTAATAACAATATTTTTTTCTATTTGTAAAAACTGTGGGAAATTTACTTTTGGTACAATTCTTGTATATATAACAGGTGGAGGGAGGGCAGAAGGGGGCGTTTTCCCTCGGTTTCACTCGTAGAGTTTCGCTAGATACTCTCTTTGGACGCCGAGTGGGGGGCGGGTGTAATAATACTCAAATCAAATAAAATCTTTGTATAGTCTATGGGACTTAACTACGGGGTCATCAGTCCCTAAACTTACAAACTACTTATGAAGTACTCACGAACTAGGACAGCACAAATATCCATGCCCGAGGGGGGATTCGAACCCCCGACCGTAGTGGCCGTGAAGAACGTGACTGGAGCACCTTAGTCCCCTCGCCCACCGCGGCCGGCTGTAATAATACTCGTTTGGTTTTAATTTCTGTTAGGTTTAGGCCTTAGTTTATTCAAAAAATTATTTTTTCCATTATAGTAAATTCATTTCATAGAATCTGTATTAGAAATAAAAGGTTTTAATTTCCTATTACGTTCATTGAAATTTTTGCTGCTATAGTATCAAGTCTATGGCTAACTCAGTCAGTTAAAATTTTAGTTAACGGTCCTCAGTTAATACGAGCATCATTACAACACAGATCCATATAACTTATGACCAATTGAACTTTCATGTTTAGTTTTTTTGATTAATATTCGACAAAGCTATACGGAACCTATCCTTGCAACTAGTCTAAGTGCAAAAAAACATTATATATGTTCATTAAGTACAATTCTATTTTGTTACATAGCACTGAAATTACTACATATCATTATTTAATGAATCTACGAGTCTCTGATAGTCTAAATGATCTTACGTAAAGGTTTTCAATAACTTTTTAGTACCACAGATAATTTTGTTTACTGAATTAAAATTGCGATATTCACTTCCCCTTTTATTGAGAGAGCAATTTATGTGAAAGACACTGTCTTTATCTGTCCACACGTTTCAGTCACACTTTATTTTATCACTTACAAGCCTCGAGATTGCCATTGAAGTCCAGAAGGCGGAAAAATAAATTGTGTTAAGGTTCTATCAATCGTACGACCTCCCGGCCCTGATTGGTAAGATCTGTTACTTTTAAATTTGCCGCGTTATATTCAGCGGCTTATGCAATTTCAATCGATAGCTGCAAGCTGCGACAACTGGTAACGTTTGGGCTGAAACTTCTTACATACATTTTATAAATGTGAGGTCAGGATCATCTAAATTCAAATAATGTAAATGCACTTTTAAATCCATCAGTATATTGTGATCCACTTCTAGAATATTGGAATGTTACACACCTTTACTATAATTGGTAATTTCCATTGTCATCAGAAAAAACTATCTAACCGCGCTTCTCATAATACAGTGTCTAATAACAAGATGCACAAGCGATAATAAGCAACAAGAAGCAACCCGAAGAAATTGTTTTTCGTACATACATTTTATATTAATTACTTACAAAGATAATAAAAGATAATTGTTCTCTGCAATTTCATACAGTCTCTGATTGCAAACGTTGTTCACACTAGTGGCATGTCGAAACTGTTTGTTACATACAACGTAAGTTCACCTTTCACAACAACAGTCAAAATTCGGAAGTACATTACAAGGAGAAGGCGCCTAAACATCGAAACATCGTCGCGCCGAGCGCGAGGGGGTGTGTGACACTATGAAGATGTGGCACTCAAACAAAAGTGAACCCCACAGTGGTCTAAAGCACCAGGCGCCACTGCAAGTTGAGAACTCCTGTTTTCATGAACGATAAAGACAACTGAAATGTTGTATTTGTATATTTGTAGGGGAGACCGGGGCACATTTTCCACCATTTTACATTTTTATTTTTATCGATTTTGCGGTAAACAGCGGATCATTATGTTTCCTACACCTTTATTTACAGTCTTGTACAGATATTTTTGAAAATAGTAAATATCATTCTTGGTAGCAAATGGTTTTGTCTGACCATGGTGCATTGGAAAATTTGCCCCGTATGAGAGGCAAGTTTTCCAGCTTACTTAAAATGTACAGGGGCAAATATTCCAATTATACTTTCAATGTTAAAACAGAGATAATTATCTTGATTTCACTGATACGTATTTCTATCATGAATTTACAATACATTACAAAAGAGGGTAGTAAAAATAGACACATTAAATAAAAACAAATGCTATTTAATGGTTTTACAAAATATGTGCCTTAAATATTTTACAAATACAGACATTTTAACAATACTTATACTGATTGTCTGAATCACAATGTAAGTAAACAAAAAAAATGGAACATTCCCTTTCGTACAGTCTCCATGCACCCATTTCGTGCACTGTACACACTTTTCATTTTCTTTTGACTTGGCGTAAGACTCAAAGCAATAAGGAATATGTGCCCCATATGCACTCGGAAAACGTGCCCCGTCGCCATATTCGGAACTATAACACTACGTCCATGAGTAACAGTGTAAGCTATTTACAAAACAAATGCACAGTTACGTGAAGAAAGAAACCCACTTTTAGTGTGCGCAATGTCAAAATAATAAGTATACCGCTAGAATGTTTATTTTAAGTTTCAATAAAAACGTGAAAGTTTACTCACATTTGCAAAAATGACGAAAACAGCCCTGCCGACGTTGTGACTGCTGGTACAACACTGAAACTTTCGTAAATGAAGCGTGGTTTGTTGCTACTTCCTACAGTATCGCCGGTGGTGACGTCAAGCGGTTTGTTTCGAAAATAAACGGATTTGGAAAGCTTTCCCCTATGGAAAATGTGCCCCGGTCTCCCCTATTCCGTTTCTTAGGTACAGGGTCACGAATCCATAGCACAGAATAGGGAGCATACAGAAGGGAAAGCTGGGGGCGGCGCCTTTGATCTGCATGTTACCAAGCGTTGCGCTCGACGCCATATTGAAAAGCAGTAAACTCGGAACTAATGACACTTAGTACTTTGGCTGGAAATGGACTTTTTACGAACTGCAGCTGATCTCACTGACTTTTATGGAAGGAAACGGCTTTTCTTTATGCTCTCATCTATTTTGCGCCCTGTTCTTTCCCCTAATTGTAATCCAACGAAAAATAAGTAGATCTAAATTTTAATACAACTACGAAAATGTACGTTGGAATCAAAGATCGTTTTATTTGGTGCTTATCTCTAGAAAGATCCCAAATAACGTGAAGATATGTTTGTGAAATTAGTTATAAATAAGAAAAATACTTTACAACTGCCAAGTTTTATTTGACACGAATAAATTTGCACAAAATATTGAGTCAGACTTAGCAGTACAACAATGAAGTGTATTTTTCACGTAAATGTTATTGAAGCTCGTTTCACTCGCAGCAAAAATTAATATTGTACCTGCTCTATGATTGACAGGTTCTTGTATGTACCCTTGTCCATTCAGAAAAAAATCGTTTTATTTGAAGTTGTCAGGAAAAAACATTTATTGATCATCTGAGTTGCTGTCATTACCTTTGGTGCCAACATAACGACTGCAGCCGGGCGAGAAGCATCGTGCAATTTAACCGGCTACTTTCAATAATTATGCACACATTGCTCTCATTCGAAACTGATAACATTTAACTTTTACTACACATACAGCGACGTTAACTTACCGGTCAGCATCTTTTGGGAAAGTGAAGAACCTTATATCCTTAATTATATTCGAATTATTGTGGCGATTAGGTGCTGAACACCATCGGCCGTGTTTTCTTTTATTGCTGCTCATAATAAAAACGGAACAGCTCCAACTACTGACACACAGTTCTCTCTTTTCACTGCACTGTACCAAATACTTGTTTATGTTTATGCGATTCAGGCAGTTAAAATACACAATTAACAAACAAAGACGGCACATTAGCAAGCTACAGAGTAGGGAGTGAAAACGCATTTACTGCTTTTCAAGATGGCCGAATCCGCGCATGCGCATTACATTTTGGACGACAGACTGCAGAGGGAGTTTCCTTTCTGTATGTTCCTTATTCTGTCTCCATAGTGTGTTAGTGGTGTCGGAACGCTATTGTTGACGTTCGCGCTCTGGCGCGCGCTGAGCGCCTGGTGTCGTGCAGGGCTCGGCGGCTGCTATTCAAGGCTTACCTGCCGATGCTAGACGTGGACGAGTGCTCGCACCTGCTGCAGAGGAGGCTGGACCGCGACGTGCACCTCTGCACGTACGCCGAGGGCCTCCAGACCTGCAGCAGCGACTCGGGGACCCCGCTGGTCTGCAACGGCGTCCAGGTGAGCACCCGGCACTCACGTTCCGTAGCGACAGGTTCCTGCTGGAATGTCCTTGTCCAGTTTCGCACAAAGCAACCTAAACCACACCGTGCAATCGAGGCTTTCACGACCGGATGTCATACCTGTGGGAATCTTCCAGATTATAAGGCCGTGGTCCATAGAACTATGAAGATTTTTCCCAGACCTGCAGCAACGACTCGGGGACCCACACCCATACAAACTGCGATCCGCGTGCTCGATTGTCTTGCTATACGTAAGGTCATTGTGCTTCCACACCATACTAGATTTGGCGCCGTCAGACTTCTTTCCGTTTCCCTGCCTTAAATTAGCCCTGCCAGGCTTTCGCTTCGCAACCGTTGAGGAGATACAACAACGCGTGACCTCACTGCTTCTAGCGATTCCACAAGAAGCGTCTGCTGACAGCGACTCGGGGACCACGCTGGTCTGCAACGGCGTCCAGGTGAGCAACCGGCACTCACGTTCCGTAGCGACAGGTTCCTGCTGGAATGTCCTTGTCCAGTTTCGCACAAAGCAACCTAAACCACACCGTGCAATCGAGGCTTTCACGACCGGATGTCATACCTGTGGGAATCTTCCAGGTTATAAGGCCGTGGTCCATAGAACTATGAAGATTTTTCCCAGACCTGCAGCAACGACTCGGGGACCCCGCTGGTCTGCAACGGCGTCCAGGTGAGCACCCGGCACTCACGTTCCGTAGCGACAGGTTCCTGCTGGAATGTCCTTGTCCAGTTTCGCACAAAGCAACCTAAACCACCCCGTGCAATCGAGGCTTTCACGACCGGATGTCATACCTGTGGGAATCTTCCAGGTTATAAGGCCGTGGTCCATAGAACTATGAAGATTTTTCCCAGACCTGCAGCAGCGACTCGGGGACCACGCTGGTCTGCAACGGCGTCCAGGTGAGCACCCGGCACTCACGTTCCGTAGCGACAGGTTCCTGCTGGAATGTCCTTGTCCAGTTTCGCACAAAGCAACCTAAACCACACCGTGCAATCAAGGCTTTCACGACCGGATGTCATACCTGTGGGAATCTTCCAGGTTATAAGGCCGTGGTACATAGAACTATGAAGATTTTTCCCAGACCTGCAGCAGCGACTCGGGGACCCCGCTGGTCTGCAACGGCGTCCAGGTGAGCACCCGGCACTCACGTTCCGTAGCGACAGGTTCCTGCTGGAATGTCCTTGTCCAGTTTCGCACAAAGCAACCTAAACCACACCGTGCAATCGAGGCTTTCACGACCGGATGTCATACCTGTGAGAATCTTCCAGGTTATAAGGCCGTGGTCCATAGAACTATGAAGATTTTTCCCAGACCTGCAGCAGCGACTTGGAGACCCCGCTGGTCTGCAACGGCGTCCAGGTGAGCACCCGGCACTCACGTTCCGTAGCGACAGGTTCCTGCTGGAATGTCCTTGTCCAGTTTCGCACAAAGCAAACTAAACCACACCGTGCAATCGAGGCTTTCACGACCGGATGTCATACCTGTGGGAATCTTCCAGGTTATAAGGCCGTGGTACATAGAACAATGAAGATTTTTCCCAGACCTGCAGCAGCGACTCGGGGACCCCGCTGGTCTGCAACGGCGTCCAGGTGAGCACCCGGCACTCACGTTCCGTAGCGACAGGTTCCTGCTGGAATGTCCTTGTCCAGTTTCGCACAAAGCAACCTAAACCACACCGTGCAATCGAGGCTTTCACGACCGGATGTCATACCTGTGGGAATCTTCCAGGTTATAAGGCCGTGGTACATAGAACTATGAAGATTTTTCCCAGACCTGCAGCAGCGACTCGGGGACCCCGCTGGTCTGCAACGGCGTCCAGGTGAGCACCCGGCACTCACGTTCCGTAGCGACAGGTTCCTGCTGGAATGTCCTCATCCAGTTTCGCACAATGCAACCTAAACCACACCGTGCAATCGAGGCTTTCACGACCGGATGTCATACCTGTGGGAGATCTTCAAGGTTATATGGCCGTGGTCCATAGAACTATGAAGATTTTTCCCAGACCTGCAGCAGCGACTCGGGGACCCCGCTAGTCTGCAACGGCGTCCAGGTGACCAACCAGCACTCACGTTCAGTAGCGACAGGTTCCTGCTGGAATGTCCTTACCAGTTTCGCACAAAGCAACTTAAACCACACCGTGCAGTCGAGGCTTTCGCGAACAGATTTCATACCTGTGGGAGATCTTCCAGGTTATAAGGCTGTGGTCCATAGAACTATGAAGATTTTTCCCAGACCTGCAGCAGCGACTCGGGGACCCCGCTAGTCTGCAACGGCGTCCAGGTGAGCACCCGGCACTCACGTTCCGTAGCGACAGGTTCCTGCTGAAATTGTCTTATCCAGTTTCGCACAAAGCAACCTAAACCACACCGCGCAATCGAGGCTTTCACTACCGGATTTCATACCTGTGGGAGATCTTCCAGGTTATAAGGCCGTGGTCCATAGAACTATGAAGATTTTTTTCAGATCTCCAGCAGCGACTTGGGGACCCTGCTGGTCTGCAACGGCGTCCAGGCACTCACGTTCCGTAGCGACAGGTTCCTGCTGGAATGTCCTTGTCCAGATTGGCACAAAGCAACCTAAACCACACCGTGCAATCGAGGCTTTCACGACCGGATTTTATACCTGTGGGAGATCTTCCAGGTTATAAGGCTGTGGTCCATAGAACTATTAAGATTTTTCTCAGATCTGCAGCAGCGACTCGGGGACCCCGCTGGTCTGCAACGGCGTCCAGGCGAGCACCCGGCACTCAAGTTCCGTAGCGACAGGTTCCTGCTGGAATGTCCTTGTCCAGTTTCGCACAAGGCAACCTAAACCACACCATGCAATCGAGGCTTTCACGACTGGATGTCGTACCTGTGGGAGATCTTCCAGGTTATAAGCCCGTGGTCCATAGAACTATGAAGATTTTTCCCAGACCTGCAGCAGCGACTCGGGGACCCCGCTAGTCTGCAACGGCGTCCAGGTGAGCACCCGGCACTCACGTTCCGTAGCGACAGGTTCCTGCTGGAATGTCCTTCTCCAGTTTCGCACAAAGCAACCTAAACCACACCGTGCAATCGAGGCTTTCACGACCGGATGTCATACCTGTGGGAGATCTTCCAGGTTATAAGGCTGTGGTCCATAGAACTATTATGATTTTTTCCAGACCTGCAGCAGCAACTCGAGGACCCCGCTGGTCTGCAACGGCGTCCAGGTGATCACCCGCCACTCACGTTCTGTAGTGACAGGTTCCTGCTGGAATGTCCTTTTCCAGTTTCGCACAAAGCAACCTAAACCACACCGTACAATCGAGGCTTTCACGACCAGATGTCATTCCTGTGGGAGATCTTCCAGGTTATAAGGCCATGGTCCATAGAACTATGAAGATTATTCCCAGACCTGCAGCAGCGACTCGGGGACCCCGCTGGTCTGCAACGGCGTCCAGGTGGGCACCCGGCACTCACGTTCCGTAGTGACAGGTTCCTGCTGGAATGTCCTTGTGCAGTTTCGCACAAAGCAACCTAAACCACACCGTGCAATCGATTCTTTCACGACCGGATGGCATACCTGTGGGAGATCTTCCAGGTTATAAGGCCATGGTCCATAGAACTATGAAGATTTTTCCCAGACCTGCAGCAGCGACTCGGGGACCCCGCTGGTCTGCAACGGCGTCCAGGTGAGCACCCAGCACTCACGTTCCGTAGCGACAGGTTCCTGCTGGAATGTCCTTACCAGTTTTGCACAAAGCAACCTAAACCACACCGTGCAATAGGCTTTCACGACCGGATTTCATACCTGTGGGAGATCTTCCAGGTTATAAGGCCGTGGTCCATAGAGCTATGAAGATTTTTCCCAGACCTGCATCAGTGACTCAGGGACCCCACTGGTCTGCAACGGCGTCCAGGTGAGCACCCGGCACTCACGTTCCGTAGCGACAGGTTCCTGCTGGAATGTCCTTCTCCAGTTTCACACAAAGCAACCTTAACCACACCGTGCAATTGAGGCTTTCACGACCGGATTTCATACCTGTGGGAGATCTTCCAGGTTATAAGGCCATGGTCCATAGAACTATGAAGAATTTTCCCAGACCTGCAGCAGCGACTCGGGCACCCCGCTAGTCTGCAACGGCGTCCAGGTGAGCAACCGGCACTCACGTTCCGTAGCGACAGGTTCCTGCTGGAATGTCCTTCTCCAGTTTCGCACAAATCAACCTAAACCACACCGTGCAATCGAGGCTTTCACGTCCAGATGTCATACCTGTGGGAGATCTTCCAGGTTATAAGGCTGTGGTCCATAGAACTATGAAGATTTTTCCCAGACCTGCAGCAGCGACTCGGGGACCCCGCTAGTCTGCAACGGCGTCCAGGTGAGCACCCGGCACTCACGTTCCGTAGCGACAGGTTCCTGCTGGAATTGTCTTATCCACTTTCTCACAAAGCAACCTAGACCACACCGTGCAATCGAGGCTTTCACGACCGGATTTCATACCTGTGGGAGATCTTCCAGGTTATAAGGCCGTGGTCCATAGAACTATGAAGATTTTTCTCAGATCTGCAGCAGCGACTCGGGGACCCTGCTGGTCTGCAACGGCGTCCAGGCACTCATGTTCTGTAGCGACAGGTTCCTGCTGGAATGTCCTTGTCCAGTTTCGCACAAAGCAACCTAAACCACACCGTGCAATCGATTTTTTCACGACCGGATGTCATACCTGTGGGAGATCTTCCAGGTTATAAGGCCATGGTCCATAGAACTATGAAGATTTTTCCCAGACCTGCAGCAGCGACTCGGGGACCCCAGTGCTCTGCAACGGCGTCCAGGTGAGCACCCGGCACTCACGTTCCGTAGCGACAGGTTCCTGCTGGAATGTCCTTTTCCAGTTTCGCACAAAGCAAACAAAACCACACCGTGCAATCGAGGCTTTCACGACCGGATGTCATACCTGTGGGAGATCTTCCAGGTTATAAGGCTGTGGTCCATAGAACTATGAAGATTTTTCCCAGACCTGCAGCAGCGACTCGGGGACCCGCTGGTCTGCAATGGCGTCCAGGTGAGCACCCGGCACTGACGTTACGTAGCGACAGGTTCCTGCTGGAATGTCCTTGTCCAGTTTCGCACAAAGCAACCAAAACCACTCCGTGCAATCGAGGCTTTCACGACCGGATGTCATACCTGTAGGAGATCTTCCAGGTTATAAGCCCGTGGTCCATAGAACTATGAAGATTTTTCCCAGACCTGCAGCAGCGACTCGGGGATCCCGCTAGTCTGCAACGGCGTCCAGGTGAGCATCCGGCACTCACGTTCCGTAGCGACAGCTTCCTGCTGGAATGTCCTTGTCCAGTTTCGCACAAAGCAACCTAAACCACACCGTGCAATCGAGGCTTTCACGACCGGATGTCATACCTGTGGGAGATCTTCCAGGTTATAAGGCTGTGGTCCATAGAACTATGATGATTTTTCCCAGACCTGCAGCAGCGACTCGGGGACCCCGCTGGTCTGCAACGGCGTCCAGGTGACCAACCAGCACTCACGTTCCGTAGTGACAGGTTCCTGCTGGAATGTCCTTTTCCAGTTTCGCACAAAGCAACCTAAACAACACCGTACAATCGAGGCTTTCACGACTGGATGTCATGCCTGTGGGAGATCTTCCAGGTTATAAGGCCGTGGTCCATAGAACTGTGAAGATTTTTCCCAGACCTGCAGCAGCGACTCGGGGACCCCGCTGGTCTGCAACGGCGTCCAGGTGAGCACCCGGCACTCACGTTCCGTAGCGACAGGTTCCTGCTGGAATGTCCTTGTGCATTTTCGCACAAAGCAACCTAAACCACACCGTGCAATCGAGGCTTTCACGACCGGATGTCATACCTGTGGGATATCTTCCAGGTTATAAGGCCGTGGTCCATAGAACTATGAAGATTTTTCCCAGACCAGCAGCAGCGACTCGGGGACCCCACTAGTCTGCAACGGCGTCCAGGTGAGCACCCGGCCTTAGCCTCCAAATAATACAAAGCCTTCTCACTAGGGGCGTTACCACCGATGGGCAGTGTGGCTGCTGTAGTTGAAACGTCTTCCGCTGTTGGCGCCACAAGCCAACCTCATTCCGTGTAGATTCTTATGGGTGCCTATAGGAAATAAGACGTAAAATCTGTCCGCATAGCACAACAGTTGAATTTGATCACTGATTCCGAAAACAATTATTGAAGTTCATGTTACTGTCTCTATTTAACAATGATAACATCAATTATGTCTTGTCATTATCATGTACACTGAAATTTAGGCCTAATTGATTGAAATTGTTTTGCACCTTTTCCTAGAGAGCTTTTTTTCTAAATTTTCATTTATTTTCGCAAGACATTGCATGTGTACCTGGTCTGTCATATTGTTCGTGATTTTCGTTGAGTAGGGCCGCAATATTAATTTTGCAATATTTATGTGCTCAGGAGCTCTGCACTTTAAAGCGGGGTTACTACTAATATGGGGCAGTAACATACTGAACAGTGTGAACATTACCTTTGGATTTTCTGTGATTCCAGTGGCTCGTTGGTCCCACTTTCTAGTCTTGCCAGGAACATGATGAATGTACTTTTCGGAAATGGAAGAACACCTCAGTTTTTTCCTTTAATTAAGGCCGTCATTGGTGATGGAGATGGTACACTCCTGGTCTTGTTGACACAGTCATCATAATGTATATTTTCTTCGACGACACGTATCTTTATTATGAGGCTGTGAAATATGGCTTTCTTGGAAGACTTCTTTGCTTATATTTCCCTTGTCTGTAGCGATTTTATCGTCCTTCCGTTTCACAGATTTTGTCTTAGATCTTTCAAGTTCTCTTCCCGATTCTATCAGCTCAATTAGTTTGCTTGACAGATACATTTCGAAAACACTAGGAACTGCATTAGGATTTCTTTACTCCGATGCGCAAGGCCGTTCCCCATCGGGGTTCCAGTCCCCCCTCGGGCATGGATGTATGTGCTGTCTTTAGTATAAGTTAGTTTATAAGTAATTTGTAAGTTTCGGGACTGATGACCTCATAGTTAAGTCCCATGAGCTTAACGAACATTTGAACAATTTCTTTATCTTTAGGCCGAATTTATAGTCTGTAGTAAGAAAATGGTGACTGCATACCACAGAATGCTCATTGGGCTGTCATAATTCATTCTTTATATCGCTTACGTACGTGAAAAAATTATTTAGACAACAATAAACTATACAATCATTGATCTCTAGGAAATACTCATACTACGTCTACTTATTGATTTTATCCATAATTGTCTCGTAGATTCATTGCTCGGAAATTCGTGACAACTAACTCCAGTACAAAATGTTCAAATGTCTGTAAATCTATCGGACCAAACTACGTGGTTGTCCGTCCGCAGCTTACAAACTACTTAAACCTAGATAAACCAACCTAAGGACAAACACACACACCCATGCCCCAGGGAGGACTCGAACCTCCACGCTGAGCAACCGCGCGCTCCGCAGCGAGGCACTTTAGACCGCTCGGCTACTCCACCGCGGCTAACTCCAGTAGCTTTGTTTCGGGAGCCCCCAGATTGCAAAATTGTGCACAAGAATACACCATTTTCCGGAACACACTTAAAAAGTGTGTCTTTTAGGTTGCACAATAAGCAGTACAATGTATTTTAGCAGAAGGCACTTCAGTCAAGTTTGGCGGGCATGAGGTTGTTGTGTGGCGCCTCTAGCTCTTTCAACAAGAGCGGCGACATACGTTTACTCCTAGCGACAAGGCTTTTATATTATTGGAGGCTAAGACCCGGCACTCACGTTCCGTAGCGACAGGTTCCTGCTGGAATGTCCTCATCCAGTTTCGCACAAAGCAACCTAAACCACACCGTGCAATCGTGGCTTTCGCCACCGGATGTCATACCTGTGGGAGATCTTCCAGGTTATAATGCCGTGGTCCATAGACCTATAAAGTTTTCCCAGTTTACACTCCTGGCCGTTAAAATTGCTACACCACGAAGATGATGTGCTACAGTCGCGAAATTTAACCGACAGGAACGTGCTGACATGAGGAAAGTTTCCAACCACTTTCTCATACACAAAGAGCACTTGACCGGCGTTGCCTGGTGAAACGTTGTTGTGATGCTTCGTGTAAAGAGGAGAAATGCGTACCATCATGTTTCCGACTTTGATAAACGTCGGATAGTAGCCTATGGCGATTGCGGTTTATCGTATCGCCACATTGCTGCTCGCGTTAGTCGTGATCCGATGACTATTAGCAGAATATGGAATCAGTGGATTCAGGATTGCAATACAGAATGCCGTGCTGGATCCCAACGGCCTCGTATCACTGGCAGTCGCGATGACAGATATCATATTTGCGATCTGTGAACTAGCTCGCGTAGTTCGCCTGTAGGAGCACTCTTCCGAACTAGTTTGTTCGCTTGGTTGGTTGATTGGTTTTTGGAAGGGAGTGAACAGCGACTGTTATCAGTCTATTGTACCAGTCTTAGAGACAAAACATTTTGTTAAGCGTTCCGAAGTAAATGCGTCTACAAGTCAAAGTTTTAAGACTCACAGGCAAATATAAAGAGAGGATAGAAGTAAAAACGAAGAAGGGATAAAAGAGCGGAAACAGTACAAGTGTGTTTTTGCTGGGTGATCACAGAAATATAAAGAACACATCCAGCCACTCTGGGACACTTTAAAACCATCTACCTAAAAGACTTAGACAGGTGGAGGACAGGACAATGACAAACACACACAAACTTTAAATGGATTTGTAAAATCCACACTTGCGTATAAAATTTTAAACAGAGTCAACCATGGAGGTATTTTCAGCTAAAGCAAGCTGCAAAGCGTCAGGGATATGAAAATTTCGTCGCTTTGCGGCTAAATTGCGGCATTCAAGTAAGATGTGGGCGACTGTCAAAGGCGCACCACAGCGACACTGAGGAGGGTCTTCGCGTCGCAGAAGGTGGCCACGCGTGAGCCAAGTATGGCCTATACGGAGCCGGCAAAGAACAACCGACTCCCTGCCAGAAACTCTTAGGAAGGTCTTCCGTGCAGCGATAGACGGCTTGACAACACGGAACTTATTTGATTCAGTTCGTTCGCGAACGACACAAGACTAGTACTTGCAGCAGGTCACTTTGTGCAATAAACTGCCATGGCCGCCAGTCTACTTGGCGACGTGTGTACACTCGCAAGTAACTCGGGAAGTTCCTACCCGCAAGTAATTGCTGCCATAACTTTTTATGTGACGTAATCATAGACGAGCGCTGGAGTTTCGCCGCCCACGTGGACGCGGTTGCTGAGAGATCGCTGGTAGCACTACACCGTTTGGCTGGGATCGGGCACCGGAGGTTTCACCTCCCTCCCGATCTCATACAGCTGTATCACAACAGCATACTGACGTCCATCGTGGGCTGCGGATCTCCGGTGTGGGCCCACAGGCTCATGAGGGTGACACCTGCCATGGCCGTGAGAAGGGTGCAGCGGAACATCCTCCTGCATTCAGTTGGAGCCTACAAGATCACTCCCGGCGGGGCCCTCTTGGTGTTGATGGGGCTATGCCCCCTTGACATCAAGGTAAGGGAGCAGGGAGCTTGGTACTGGGCCAAGAAAGGAAACGGAGGGAACGTAGCAAAAATTATGGGGGAACCACTTCTAAGTAAAAAAGAGATCAGACAGAAAGGGCTCCAACTTTGGCAGCAATCTTGGGACGAAGAGGAATCTGGGAGGAGAACTCACGCTCTCCTGCCAGATATCCAGGAAAGATTGGGTATGAAACATTTCAAACCATCTAGGGGGATGGTGCACGTCCTCACCAGGCATGGACCCTATCCGACATATCTATGTCGGTTTAGCAGACAGGTTACGCCAGCTTGTGCCTGTGGTGCCGAGATAGGCACGCCAGAACACATCATCTATGAGTGTCCTACGTATGACGACGTGGCTGCGGATCTCAGAAGGGCTCTGCCGAGTAATAACACCTTTGAGCTTATAAGAACCCCAGACACGTTCCGAGTACTCGACGAAATCGCCAATAATTCTCGCGCAAAGTGCTTCGGGACTTCATCCTGAATCAGTAACCGGATCTGACCCAATACCCGACTGAGACAGCCACATCTGCCATGCCGCCGGAGGATGGATTGGTCTCCAGCAATGGAAGAATCCGCCATCCCCTGGATTCGGGTGTTAGATGTGGCAAACATCGACTGACACCATAGACGTAAGTTAGATGTAGGTTTTTCTTAAATAGTAGAAAAGAACACACAGGGAAAAATTTGCGGGGGGGGGGGGGGGCTGTTCAAGTGTTTGTTAAGCTTTTGGGACTGAACTACGGGGTCATCAGTCCCTAAACTTACAAACTACTTATCAACTACCTTATACTAAGGACGGCACAAATATCCATGCCCGAGGGGGGATTCGAACCCCCGACAGTAGTGGCCGTGCAGACCGTGACTTGAGCGCCTCAGTCCCCTCGGCCACCGCGGCCGGCGGGGGGGGGGGGGCTTTGGTGACAAAAGAAATTGGCCGCCCAGTGCCAGGGGCATCCTCACTGGGATTCGCTCGGTGAGCTGGCCACCACAAATAGGTATGTAATGCTGGCACACATGTAACACCACAGCAGTAGCATAAAACACAACACATCATACACATCAACCAGTATAAACATCAACACCAGCAAGATGTCCAGTGGTTTCCGTAGAAACATGTAATGTAATGTCACCATTTAGCCATAAGAAATCTATGTATTATACTATTTCCCATTTTTGTCTTAGGTAATGGGTTGTTGGTTGGTTGGTTTGATGTTTTAGGGAGACAAAACTGCGGAGGTCATCAGTCCCCTAATGGGTTGTATTGTTTGATATTACAATATGTTATTGTTGTTATGGTCTTCAGTCCGGAGACTGGTTTGATGCAGCTCTCCACCCTACTCTATCCTGAGGAAGCCTTTTCATCTCCTCATAAGAACGACAACCCACATCCACTTGAATCTGCTTACTATACGCTTCTCTTGGTCTCCCTCTGCGATTTTTACTCCACACACTTCCCTCCAATGCTAAATTTACGATTCCTCGATGTCTAAGAATGTGTCCTACCAAGCAATCCCTTCTTTTAGTCAGGGTGTGCCAAAAATTCATGTTCTCACCAATTCCGTTAAGCACCTCTTCATTAGTTATGCGATCTACCCACCTAATCTTCAGCATTCTTCTGTAGCACCACATTTCAAAAGCCTCTATCCTCTTCCTGTCCGCACTGCTTATTGTCCATGTTTCACTCCCGTACAAGGCAACACTCCACACAAATGCCTTCAGAAAAGACTTCCTTACACTTAAATTAATATTCGATGTTAGCAAATTTCTCTTTTTCAAAAATGCTTTTCTTCCCATTGCCATTCTGCATTTTATATGATCTGTACTGCGACCATCGCATGTTATTTTACTACCCAAGTAACAAAACGCATCTACCACCTTCATTGTTTCGTTACCTAATCTAATTCCTTCAGCATCGCCTGATTTTCTAAGACCGCATTCCATTATTTTTGTTTTTCTCTTGTTAATGTTCATTTTATACGCTCTCTTCAACACACTGTCTATTCCATTCAACTGCTCTTCCAGGTCCTTTGCTGCCTCTGACAGAATTACAATGTCATCGGCAAAACGCAATGTTTTTATTTCTTCCCCCTGAACTTTAATCCCTATTCCAAATTTTTCCTTGCTTTCCTTCACCGCGTGCGCGATGTACAAATTAAATAGCATCGGAGAAAGGCTACAACCCTGTCTTACTCCCTTCCCAACTGATGCTTACTTTTCATGCCCTTCGAGTCTAATAACTGCGGTCTGGCTTTTGTACAAGTTGTAAATAACTCTCCATTCCCTGTATTTTACCCCTGCTGATTTCAGAAATTTGAAAGAGTGTATTCCAGTCAACATTTTCAAAAGCTTTATCCAAATCTACAAAAGCTAAAAATGTATGTTTGCCTTTCCTTAATCTATCTTCTAAGATAAGACGTAAAGTGAGTATTGCCTCCCGGGTTCCTACGTTCCTCCTGAATGCAAACCGATCTTCCCCAAGGTCAGCTTCTACCAGCTTTTCCATTCATAAAGAATTAAAAAAAACAACTCAGTTTAAGACTGTGCTGTGGTGCTGTTGGTATATGCGGCAACTTTCCTTTGACAGATCGGCGTGGTCTCGTCGGACCAGCCGTTGCTATCGAAGGTCTGCGTGGATAATGTGCCGGGCGTGTACGCACGCGTCGACACGCACGTGCTGTGGCTGCGCGCGGTGCTGGCTGCGTCGCCGCCGCCGCCACGAGACCGCCTCTCCTTCAGCACTCTCTGCCTTGTTTACGCAATAAAATATCTTTTTTCATAACAGCCTACCAAATCTGCATACAAAGTTCCACCCGAAATAGTTCTGTGGCTCGGTTCTAACAGGGCCAATGTTAAAATCTTATTTTTACAGTATAAGCTTCTGAATATTTTCTGTTATTTCCTTAAAAAAAAAAAAAAAAAAAAAACCCACTGACGTGTTTTACGGCCCACTTTTGATTTGTAGTTTTATAAGTTTTTGCAAACATTTTGGACCAAAATAATAATCTAAATAATAATTAATTAATTAATAAGAGTGTGTGAAACCCTTTTAGGAAAAAAAAAGTTTTTGGTAGTAGCGGGTTTCGAACCACAACCTCTCGTTTCACAGTCCAGCACCTTGCCCACTACGCTATGGCAATAAAACAAAGCAGGAGTTCTTTTTATCTCATACTATAAAATATTCCAGACACTGAAGTGTTTGCAAAAGGCGTTGTCCCGATGACTGTTCGGGGGCTGGAGAAAATAATTTGGAAATTCGAAGAGACAGTTTCCTTTGTTGTGTAATCGGGTAGAGGGAGGGAACTAACTGATTCGACGTCAGTGAGAGAAGGGGCCACAGTATTGCAGTTTTGTGACTGGCTGGAAGACTCCTTAAGTAATTAATCGCAGTACGTTGTTTATCAGAGACGAGTGTATCGCCAAGCGTGCCCCAGTGGAATGAATAGAACCGCTATTATTTTCTATCTATATAAATGATCTGATGGACAGAGTAACTTGTAATTTGCGGCTGTTTTCTGATGACGCTGTGCCGTATTGGAGGGTGTCGTCTTTGATTGTAATAGCGTACAGGATGACTTAGACAAAAAAAATGTTCAAATGCCCCTTATGGGACTTAACTACGGGGTCATCAGTCCCTAAACTTACAAACTACTTAAGAACTAGCTAAAGGACGGCACAAATATCCATGCCCGAGGGGGGATTCAACCCCCCGACCGTAGTGGCCGTGCAGACCGTGAGTGGAGCGCCTCAGTCCCCTCGGCCACTGCGGTCGGCTCTCATACTATAGATGGCCGTTGTTAACTGATGTTAACATGGCATTTGGAGACATTAGATTATCATTTATCGTACGAAGAACGGTGTGTTTTTGTTAATTCCTCAGTGTGTCGTTGCTTTGAAATGACAACGTGTAAGTTACAATAAAAAATCATCAAATACGCGTGGAATGTCACGTGACATCTCCGAACGACTGGTTTTCGTTAATTCAATGGAGGGTGTCAAATCTCCGTTATTTTGCAAAGATGTCTCAAACGATACGAGATTTGAAAAAACGCAAGGGAGATAAGTAATAGAGAATTTTCCTCTCTACCAATTAGGTTCTTCTTTTTTCGTGTCAGATGAACGGTTCGTTTGCAATTACAATTATACTACAAACGGCTTTTTTTTTACTACCGTATTTTTTGTCCGAAAAATTTGAAAAAGGGAGGTTCTGTTCTCTGGCTGCCTACAATCATGTCTGTAAAATTTGGTGTTGATCGGTTAAACGGTTCGTCTTAAAAACAGGGAATGGAACACGTTACGGACAGACACAGACGGACGGACAGACAGACATCCCAAATCGCCGTTATTTTTGCAAATATCTTTGAAACGCTGCGAGATATGAAAAAAGAACATAAGAGATCAAAGTTGTAGAGAATTTTCTCCTCTACACATTTGGTTATTCAATTTTCGTGTCAGATGAATAGTTAAGCCGTTATTTTCATTTAAATTTCGAGCTGTCAAAAGAGATCGCAAAGGCCCACTTTTAGTGTTACTACCGTAACCTAAAGTGGGCCAATATTAACGCTATATTTGGGGTTATTTCTTACTATCATTTATGATAAATCAACTTAACTAAAGCTTACTTTTAAATAACAAATTTCTAGAATTTTCAACTTCAAAATTAAAGGACTTAAGGGGACATTGCCCTTTTTTTTATATCATGAACTCTCTTAAATTATTTGAGATTGGCCCTTTCGATAGCAGGGTTAGGTACACTGAATAACCAGAAACAGGTAATGTTAACCCTCCAGCAGGCGCGTCAATTTTCATGACGCCACTAGGCGCGCTGTATCTCCTGGATACTTGCGATGATTTTTGTGGTTGTGCCTTTGTTTACAGCTTCTTTTTCTTTTGCTTCTGTTGTAAATTGCAGTTACCTTTATTGTTACCGATTTGGCAAATACATAAGTGAACATTAGGCCCATTACACTTTCAAATTAACAGAAATATTTAACAATATTTAACATATTGTAATGGAGAAGTACATGAAATTCTTTTACAAAGTGACTTCATTATCGATACAAATGAATTACTGAACTAATCAGAGCATGTTTCTTTGTATGGATTGCTCTCTACAGAAAGACATTGTTCACACATTATTTTTGTGTGCCTTTGTAAACAAAGATGAGTACCGCATTTTTCACATGCAAAGGCTACTTGCTGAGGCAAGTCTTTTTTGTCTCCCTGTAACATGACTGGCATCTTTCTCTTTTATTTTTTCCTGAGTGCAAATATAGTTTTCTTGTTCTTTTCCTTGAGGTTTGTACTTTACCAGCATCGACTTTATATCATCTGGTAGAGTCATAATAAGAGCTCTTATTTTGAGGTGATCTTGCAGTAGAGTCATAGCCAAAGTTTTGAGGTAGTCGCGCCTATTTGAGTATTTATTCTTGTTGCCCAAGAAAATTACTCTTGAGTTGATGCCTGCAATGTTTATTATTATTACAACTGAAAGCATTTTAGTTGTCTGTTTTACTCACAAAAATAGTAATGTTCATCACTTCGTTGCACTTCATTACTTTCCTCTTCATCAAATTCGTGATCTGTGTCTGAGTCTACAGATCTTGTTTCGAGTATATCTTCGGTTTCCGAATCAGTTTCTACAAGATCATCTTCAATTGATACTTCATCGTCGAAAAGAAGGCGATGTACTTCTTCCAAATCCTTAGGATTTTCTAAATCATATCGTTCGTTCATTTTGAAAGAGAGTACATGTAGCTACGACGAAACGGTGCTTCATCTAGAAGGCTACAACGCAATTGCCAACTTGAGTACACTCCAAACAATGTTACGGCTGCTGTCATTAGCGGCGACAATGCGTTACGCGAGTAGGCACGCTGTAACAAAATACACGTGCTTCCGTCTGAGTCATTTATGATCTTGTCAGTATCGGGATAAGGCTGAAGCTCCTGTGAAGCAATAACAAAGAACTTTATGACACAAGATATTGTGGGCCAGCAAGCCTTTATCACTGTTCACTGCGGTAATATTAAAGAAATAGTAGGTCATGTATCTCACAGATACGTACGCGACTGTCGAAGGGTTAAGATAAATATTTCCTTGTATTCATCATTTAAATCACTTTAATCATTCCTCAAGAATTTAAAAATTGACACCAACTGTTACATTTTCCCGAAATCACTTTTTATCACCATAAATAATAAAAACATTGTTTACTCTCGTAATTCTCACATTTCTTAATGTCAGACAAAATAATTTACTTACACTACGGTTGACTCTGTAAAAGAGGAGAGAAAAATATATCACTCCGTCATCAGCACCGTCCTCATCCTCCCCTTCATAAGATACCAGTTCTTGTCTTTCATCTTACTGTGTATTGGCTCTCACGTGACTGATGAACTGCATGTAGAATGGACGACTGCTTTCATTTATATATTAAAGAAGATCCCTTAAGTCCTTTAATTTCTTTTCTGAAATGGGTATGAATTAATCAGAAATTGGCAAGCGTAGAGTTTTCTTTCTGTTCAGGTCTATCATCTTGAATGGTTCTTCTGAGGAGTAACTGTTTGTAGGATACAATACCCTACATACCTGAGTGATCCTTCAGCCATCGTATATTGTTCCAAACAATAGGATTCCCTTTAGTGTTAAGTTTCTTGTGCAGGTAATGAGTTCTCATCAAGTCTTTGAAGTTGTACAAATCCTTTTGTTCCAGCTCTATTGCAGTTATTGGAGACTTTCGGGGAACCATGTGTGTTAATTTGGCCCAGTCTCTTGGCAGTTCTACAGTTATGTTTTTTGTCTTCTCAATGGCTGCGTGAACTGAGTCGGCTTGCATGTATGTCCAACTTCAAGAAACTTGTTGATTTCCAGATGTCTTCCGTGAATCCTGAATTTTGCCACTATTCTCAGAAACATGATGGAAATAGAAATATTTCTGTTTTGTCCGGTACACGAATCAATATATAGGTGTACCTTAACAATTTTGTCGTTCAGTTTCATCAAATAATCATATAGACAAGAAGCTACTTCTTGGCCACCTCTTCCTGCGACTCTATCATTCAAAATCTTCCTGATACCAGTTTATTTTAGTAAACCTATCTTCAAGGGAAATAATAACAAATAAGAAACCGAACTACAAATATGTAATCAAAATGAACCTAATTACTGTATTGCACGTGTAAGACAAGTGATTTGTGGTTATTATAACTAACAGATTTACTTGCCACTAATGTCAAAGCCTCTGTGAAACATGATGACTGTGCCAACCAAAAGTAAAAGAAAGGAAAGAAGATATTTAACGTACCGTCAACAGCATGGTCATTAGAGACGGGGCTTATGCTCGGAGGGTTTGGATAAGCATGTGGAAGGAACTATCCCGGCATTTGCCTGGACTAATTTAGCGAAATCACGGATGGTTGGAGGTGGATTTGAATCACCCTGTTCCCGAATGCGAGTCCAGTGTTTTACCACTGCATCTCCTCGCTCGGTCAGTGTGACAACCAAGACTGCTCACTGACTGCGCCGAATGGTCAGGGGAATTGTTGAAGAAACAGCTCTTAATATTGTTGTATTCCCGCCACATTTAAGTCCAATGTCACAGCACTGTTTCGACCGTTGAAGCCACCTGTCAGCAAAACAAGAAGGCCAGTGGTTGACATTGGCCCTTCTATACTCTTTGGAAACTTGATAAAACACTTTGGGGTTTTACATTTTAGAATCCCAGTATCTCTCATCCTATGTGGCTTTGACATTGGCCGTTTTAACATTATGAAGAGCACCTGAGACTTTATGGCGTACACCAATATAACCAGTTTTGATAAATATTGACATTGGCCCTTCTAGAACCAAGCCACAGAGTTATCTGTAATACAAGCACTACAACTGTTTCCAAATGCTGTCTCCGCAATTCTTACATCTAAAGAGAGCCTTTGGTAATCATAATAAGTAATCTGTTGGGCAGCACATTTCTCAATATAATTTTGTTTTTCTGTACACTGCTCAAAACAATTAGGGTATCAGGTGAGATATCATATAAAGTATACATATAGTAACGTATTTTATTCAGATATTGATTACAGTTGTAATATGTCTGTAATGTGTTGTTGTTGTTATGGTCTTCAGTCCGGAGATTGGTTTGATGCAGCTCTCCACCCTACTCTATCCTGAGCAAGCTTTTTCATCTCCTCATAAGAACGACAACCCACATCCACTTGAATCTGCTTACTATACGCGTCTCTTGGTCTCCCTCTGCGATTTTTACCCCACACACTTCCCTCCAATGCTAAATTTACGATTTCCCGATGTCTAAGAATGTGTCTTACCAAGCGATCCCTTCTTTTAGTCAGGGTATGCCAAAAATTAAAAAAATTTTCAAATGTGTAATACACTAAGATATTTAGCTGTCTCAACTCTTAACTTGAGGTTTACATGACTTTTAGTTAGAGCTAGACACCATGAGGCTACCATAATAGTGAAAAAGTCATTCTCGTTGCCCTATTAATATGTTGAGTGATCACTTCGGACGGCCAGTACAGTTGCACGCCTACGTGGCATGGACAGTATAAGGTTATCAGTCAGCTTTTATAGGATATTTGGCCAGTCTACCATGAGTGCAATATACATCTCTGCAATCGGTGTGGTAGCCGCTATTCGAGAATGAATGGGAGATAAATGGTATAAAGGTGTGAACTATCACGGCTGCCTGACTCTGAGTTGAATGACTTTCAACATAAGCAGTGTGATAGTTACTTTTGTAGATGCTTAGTAGTAATTCACCAGTTAATGAATTCCAAGCTCACAGTTTTTCTTTACGAAGATTGAAATTCAACTATGAAAACTTCCTTTCATGTTCACAATATGAAAGTCTTGAAATAATGAGGTACAGCAATAGCTGTGCCTCTAAGTACTTTTAGTCATTAATTAATTACTACATGAATCTGTTATTTGTCATTTATCTATGTACTTTGTAGAATAAACCACTCTTTTATACATTTAACTCCATATTTATTTATGTTCAAGGAGTTATTCCATAAATTAGTACATTGGAATATGACACAAATATCTTGACAGACGTCAGACACAGAATACAAATCAAAATCAACAACTCTTTTCTTCGTAGCAACTGTCAAAGAACACATTTTTCCAAGGAACTCCAACATATCGTTGACTGAGTAGACATAATATCTGAGGCCACTTGCTGCTGCCACCACCTCCAAAATCTGAAACAAACAGTTTCTGGCGGCAGCTGCTGTTCCTATCATGCCTAATCAATTCACTAAAATTTATTGATAAATATTTGGGTATCTATCTTCAATATCTGAAATTTTGGCTGTCGGTAACGGTTAAAGATATCAAAAAACTTTAAAAAAATTTCAGAATGTTAAGGGAGTATGGTAAAAATTTTGACGGTTTGTAAGAAATAGAAAATATCGCTGTGTCAATACCACAATTCGTGAGTACCCAAAAATATGGATTTTCGTCACTTTCGCAGGAACCACCCATGAACAAATGGTGCTTTTATGAGCCGTATAAAGCCCATCGTACACCACACGAAATGCCTGGAAACCAACTGATTTACTAAATTTGGATGGGCTTCAGGAAGAGAGTAACGCTATATAAGATCAATAGGCCAAGGTCAATACAGAATACTTTACCACTTAACTCTGTGAACAGAGTCGTCTCACAGAGATACTAGCCGCTTGCCTAACCGCCTTGTTCAGGAAAACTAGGCGATCAGACAATCTACGAAGGTGAAGCTGCCGAAGAAAAAAATCCTCCATGGACGACAGTCGCTAAGATGTCGGGAATCTCACAGACGTCATCAAACGACGGCCAACTGTCCCGGCACTAGTCGATTCATAAACTTCCTTCTCTGTATTGTCGAATGACTCCTGCTGCGAACTAAAGTACGTTCTGTGATACAAGAGCAACTGTGCTTAAGGTCACAAATGGAAAATACGTCCAGCCGTCAGGAACATGTGTGGCAAGAATGACTATCAACAACAGGATGCAGCCTACTGAATTTGTCGTTTTAACAGAATGTAACCATAATGACATCTTCGGATGGGACTACTTTCAGGCAACCCACACTGTCATTGACTGTGGATGATGTGAGCTACAATTTGAAGAAGCTGTTGCGATGAGTACAAGTATCAAGTACTCTCCTGGGAGGTTGTTAGCTGCTGAGAATGTTGAGATCTCGCAGTTAAAATCAAGAAGAGTTCCACTCAGCAGCCGAGATGACCAGTTGAAATGTGAAGTGCATGCCGATCGCAGAAAGCTAATCAGTATAACGAAGGAAAACTACATACCAGCGGCTATCATGAACATTACAAGAGGTCGAGGAGAACTTTGGCTCACTAATTTTCACGAGTAATCGCAACTCATTCGTAAAGGAATGTATATTGGAACATCTTAACCTGTCCAGGAAGGTAAGCTCTATGTCATCGACGAAATCTCATGTTCTGCTTTTACTGCTGACAACGCACTAGAGGAAACAACTATGGAATTGCTTATAGGGCCTGGTCTGATCCTGGAACCACGTCAAAAGGTGTTAAGCAAACTACCCTAATCTCCAGGTGTCTTTGTTACCTAGATGACATTGTCCTTTTCTCAAGGACATTTGTGAAACATCTAAGCCGCCTTCCACCTGTGTTGAAGTGTGTTCAGACTGCAGGACTCCGCCTTAACCCAAAAAAGTGCCTCTTCGTCGCCAAAGAGATAAAAATACTGGACCACCTAGTCAACGGAGATGGTCTCCGTCCTGATCCAGATAAAGTAGTGGCATTCACAGAATTTCCAACTCCTCAGCACATTCGTGACGTGAGAAAGTTATCTCGGGTTTGGTCATAGACCAGGTTCATAAAAAGTTTTTCTTAACAAGGCATGTCCATTTCGAGAACTTCTGAAGGGAGAAGCCAAGTTTTGACAAAAGAAAGAGCTTTCTGGGCACTAAAGGCGGCTCTAACTTCCGCACCACTTCTAACCTTATAAAATGAAAATGTGATAACTGAATTTCACACCGACGCTAGCAGTTTTGGGATTGATGCAGTGCTCTACAAATAAAGGTAAGTGAGGAAACGATGCTGTACAAATTTAGGAAGGTGCTGGAAAGATGATACCCTATGCATCAAGAATACTCTCAAAGTCCGAGATAAATTACTGTATAACCGAGAAAAATATCTCGCAGTTGTCTGGGTTATCAACAAGTTCCGGCCGTATTTATTCAGTAAACCATTCACCGTCGTGACAGACCATCCTTTATGTTGTCTGACTAGCTTGAAAGATCCATCATGTCGACGATCAAGATAGACACTAATAAGGGGAACACCAAGTATGGTACCAACGGATTTTGATGGGTCGCAGGTATGTTGTGAGGGAATTCCTTCAGACCACCAACCTAAAAGAATTTATTCCAATGGGCCTTGATTTCTAAGAAAATCGAGATCAAATTCGCAGCAAATTACCACGCGTAAAGTGTCTACTTATACATCGAGGTTACCACTCAGCGAGAGAGCGTGGTGTAATCGGCAAGGTGCTAGCGGTATTGTAATTGCTACTTTTTAAATTTAAAAAATTATTAAGCAAAGAAAAGATACAAAGAAGGAAAAACAAAATTAATGAAAAGTTAAACGATTAACAAGTAACTAATAAAATAAAAAACTGATAGGAGAGTCTGGCGCCGGTCATCGTGATCGTAGGGAAGGCGTGCAGAGAGAACGGAAGGATTCTGGAACTGCCATACAGAGGACCAATGACAAGATGCAGGACACTGCAGCTGGCTCCAGAGGCAACCTAACAGCAGGTCGCTGTTTCTTCAAGAAGGGGAGCATTGCCGCGAATCCAGCATCGCAGCATCGCAGATTCCTGTGCTAACGGCCCACGGTTCAAAACACACCTGTGGCTGAAAAAATTGTTTCTTTCTATTTACTACTTCTAGAATGTTCTAGGTGTTTCTTATGTTTGGTGTACACGTAAGTTCCAGAAAATTCTTTCTATTTATAAACAGCGGAGTACTCCAATCAGAAGTCAGTCTGCTCTAAGTGTATGCTTATGTTAGCAATAATCGTGTTCTAAGTGTAACGTATTGTGCTCTATTAACGACTATTAACGGACCACCTGCTGTTTTCAACGTGACAATATTACTCTATGTTAACACTTACCTTTTGCAGAACTGCTTCACCTATGAATCTGTATTAATCTCGGTAGTTATTGTCTTATTATTTACAGCTACAAACACTCCACGACATCCAGCGATCTCCGTATTATCGCATTATACACAACAATAAGAATTTATTATTTCATTGTTATTAAAGTGTGGTTTGCACTTGCTTTCCGTCAAGAATTCTATGCGGGTGTTATTTAGGCCTATTATCTGTAAACGAGGCTAGTTCTTGGACATTTCAATAGTAGCACTTACATTTAATTAATACTTTAAGAATGTTTCACTTTTCCATAGTGCCATGACAATTGACTTTCCCTGTACTTAGTGGGACCGTAATTCTATTCTTTCTTATATGTCGACGTGTCTTGGCAGGCCTGCGGATAATATTTCTACGTTTCTGTGCACATTGATCGTTGTTAGGACAGAACGTCCAAGGACGCTGCAAAAAAGTTTCTTTCAAAATTCTTAGTTACTAATTAGTGTGTTTCCTATTTAACTTCACTGGGAACGTTCTGTGTGCATTCTCGTCTTTGATGTTAAGAGCTATGTCCACAAGACTTTCTGAGAGAACTAAAAATGCATATTTAATAAAATGAATGACTGTATCAGGTAAATTTCTGCCTCAGCCAAACTTCATTTAATTTTTACACATACGATCTTCTAAGAATAAAGAACATGGAATTTATTTGCGCTGATAATTCTTACGTGATACCTCTGCATTAACGTTTCGTAGAAGAAGCAGGAAAATTTAACAAAATGCAAATCTATCATAATGTATCGAAATTAAATTCTCTTATACAGCAAGTCACCAAAATTCCTAGTTGTACCCGCCTGATATGTCTGTGAGATACAAAATTTTATTCGCGGATTGTTAAATTTAACTCTACATCGGGCGAACTGATGAAACAAGTGAAACAGGAGTTTTTTTACACTTTGTCTCTGCTTTAAGCTTGCGCTGTTGCACCATTGCAGTAACGTGTTCCATTGCTGATGATTACTTGTCCACACTGAAGCTATTCCTATATCTTTTAACACATTCTCAGACTGTTGACTGTCTAAAAAGTGCAATGCGGATATCTGCTACAGGTATCAACATGTGAAATCCAAATCTCTCTATGTATCCCAAATACAAGCTGTGTTTCTTGAATTCCACAATGCGTTTGATACTGTTCCCGTGCAAGCATGTGGATTATCTGACCAAATGTGTGATTAGATTGAAGAATTCACAGATAACATTGAAGAATTGACAGATAACATTGAAGAATTGACAGATAACATAACATAGCATATCATGGACTGTAGCTTTTCAGAATACGTATAAATGACCTTGTACATAACGTCAGAAATTCAATGAGATATATTTCAAATAATCCTGTAGTATATTAAGTATTCGCAACACGGGTAGAGAACGTCAGGAGGTTCTGCAGCGTTTTGATCATGCCACAAGGAATTGGCAATTGACTCTCAATAATGAAAAGTGTGAAGTCGTCCACATGAGTACGAAAAGAAATCCGTTAAACTTTGTTTACAAGATAAATCAATCAAAAGTGAAGGCCGTAAACTCCACAAAATATCTAGGAATTACTATTACTTCAGACTTAAAGTGGAAAGAACACGTAGATAATGTCGTGGGAAAGGCGAACCAGAGACTGCGTTTTATTGGCAGGATACTTAAAAGATGCAACAAAACTACAAAAGAAACTGCATATACTACGCTTGTCCGTCCATTTTTTGAGTATTGCTGCCCAGTGTGGGATCCTTATCAGGTGGGTTTGACGGAGGAGATCGATAGAGTCCAGAGAAGGGCAGCTCGTTTCGTATTGTCACAATACAGGGGAGACCGTCACGGAAATGATACAAGATCTGGGATGGGAATCATTACAACAACGGCTCTTATCGCTGCGGCATGGGCTACTTACGAAACTCCAATTTTTAACATTCTCCTCCGAATACGAAAATATATTGTTGACTCCCACTTGCATAGGTAGAAATGACCATCAGAATATAATATGTGAAATCAGAGCTCGAACTGAGATGCAGGTGTTCTTTCTTCCCGCGCGTTATTCGAGAATGGAATGGGAGATAAATAGTATAATGGTGATTCGATGAACACTCTGCCAGGCACTTAAATGTGATTTGCAGAGTATCTCATGTAGATGTAGATGTACAATGGCAGTTGAGCCTCAAAATAAATGAGTGTAAACTGCTGCGTTTACAGAGATCTTTTATTATGTAACTACGCAATAGCGAGACAAATAGTGGAAGCCGTTAATTCCGCAAATTACCTAGGACTGGACATAAGGAACGAAGTGAAGGTGAATGACTACATGAAAGTAATAGTGAGTAAAACAGATGCCATACTAAGATTCATCGAAGAAATACTCGGGAAGGTTAGTCTGTCATTAAAGGAAGTAAGTTAAAAAAAAGTCATTTTGACCGCACTTGCATATTGCTAATCAGATTGGGATGACAGAAGACATAGAGAAGATACAAAGGAGTGCAGCACAATTCATTATAGAGTCATTTATTAAACTCAACATCATCTCAGAGATGATTCAAAAATTCCAGTGGCAGAAGATGCATGAGAGACATTGTTTACAACAGTAGGGGTGTCTGTCAAAGTTCCGACAGCAAACGTTTCCCGAGGAGTCAACCACCACATATATCTCGCGAAACGACCATCAGAATTAAATATGAGAGACAGAGCCTACAACGTATATCTGCGCCGTGTCGCACCCCGCTCCACTGCTGGCCCTACATTTACATAAATAATCTGCAAGTCACATTGAAGTGCGTGGCAGAGGGTTTATCGAACCACTTTTATATTTCTGTACAGATCCATTCTCTAATAGCTCCCGGGCAAAAGGGACACCTAAACATTTCTGTTTTCTATATGATTTCTCTAATTATGATGGTCATGTCTTCCTATGTAGGAAGTTGCTAACAATATATGTTCGCATTCTTCAAAGTCGGTAAAAGAAATTTCGCAAATGGATCTCGCTGCAACAACTAACGCCTTTCTTTTAATGATTTCCACCGCAACTCGTGCATCATTTCCGTGGACTCCCTCCTCCATCGCAATCGAGCTTGCCGAGCGCAGTTTGTGAGTTGATTCCGTGCTGAGATGTAGCCGCACTGTCATCTCGCATCATTGGGCTGCTCAGCATACAGAAACTCACTGGACTGGACGGGCTGGTTACCTTATAAAGTATACACCTCCTGCTGGATAACGAGCTCATCCATTCTACACAATACAAGAAAAGTATTTTCAACTTAAATATAAAATATAAAAGTTGTACATAATTTCAACAAATCATACGTATATTGCTACTTTACATTTTATATTTGGAGCTTGAGTTGGAATAGTATGAATGTAAATAAGAGTAATTATTCGTGATGAAATAGTTACATCTGGATGTTCATAATTACCCAGAAACCTGGAAAAGTATTCAGGAAGCATGTCGGATAATTATGAATAAATTTATTAAAATTTTCTTTATAGTCATAACTATTATAAGATTGGAGTTTAATTGTACAATTAACATTTAGAACCTCAGATATAGTATTTTGATGAATAAATAATATAATTTTCTGGTTATTACCAACATCACTAATTCTTCTTCTTTCATCGTCCTTGGTAGATAATGTAGCTGACATATGACTTAATATTAGCCCTATCATAATTAAAGCGATTCAAAACCTTTTAAAAACCTTATATTAAGAACAAAAGATTATCTCTTACCTGGATTCATAGTTACATAAGGATTACTTCAGAGATGCAGTCTTATTACGTTTATAAAAATAAAAATCAATTTTCGCATGCTTCAGAAATCATTATTGGACAAAATTTGCTGGGTTTGTTTTCTTAGGTTTGTAATTATTAGGAGAATGTTTGTATGCCAGAAAAATTTGCAAAAGTTCCCAAACTTGGATAAACTCGAGAGCATAATTCACGATTCAAATGATGGATATGCATGATTCTTACTTTGTTTCCTTCATAATGGCTCAGAAAAGCTGGTAAACTATTCAGGAAGCATGTGGACAATTACGAATGAAAGTCGGAAAATTCGGACAAACTGCAAAATTCATGTTTTGAATGCACTCCCTTTCATATGTACGTGTATATATATGGGTCAAACATCTTGGTGCTGTGTCAAATATTTCATTCCTATCATCAGATATGAAAGATGGTGCACTCAAAATATATTTTTGCAGTTTGTCTGAATTTTTCGACTTTCATTCGTAATTTTCTGGCTTGCACCTGAAAACTGTTCCAGCGTTCCAGGGGCATATTGAACAGAACTAGGAATCATTATATATATATATGAGTTTCAATAGTGTTATATCGACCACAATGAAAGATGGCAGATTAACATAATTTCTCATAAATAAGGGTGACGGGGGGGGGGGGATGTACACATATAGGACAAGGAGTAGGAAGAAGAGAAGATTGGCATAGATGTGGATGGGAGGTGATACGTCAAGACAAGGGGTGAGGATGAGATTGACAGAGAAGGGGGGAGGAGAGGAAGAGATAAAAATATAGATGGGGATATAGGAAGGAGCGATGGGAAATAGATACGGAGGAGGATTGGAGAACAGAGAAAGGATTAAAGAGGAGACGGAATAAAGGAAATATGGAATAATTACATAATTTACTAAACGTTAATATTCATTAGAGGTACCATCCCTTATAACAGGAGAAGGGACGAAGGAGATGGACAGTGAGAAGAGTCAAGTGCAAATGAAATAACAGAAGGCAAAACACCCGCAGGGAAAGACAAAAAGTGTCCTTTATTACCAAACATTGCGCTGAACCCCTTAAAAGCACCAACAAATTACTGTCAAAACAATGAATTCAGATATTATTCCATTCCATTATGGCTGAAGCTGAAACCGTGGATACAATTACACATGAGTCACATAAAAATACTTACAATTGGAGTCGAGTAATGTGATCGGCAAATGGCTGTTAGGTTACATACTATCATACCCGAACGACCTGAATTACGTTCCGCCTAATGTTCATCACTAGTCGCTACGCAGTATAGTCGTTCGATAATTCAAAATGGATACTGTAGAGAAAACCGTACTTTATGGCAATCAGTACGGATGTAAATTAATACCACAATATTGGAAATATCAAGAAACACGTTGTTAATTTATTCACGTTGGTAAACTCCACGTTATTACAATGAATGTCATAGGGTATCTGAGGTATTACCACACTCGTTGGAGATAGATACAACAAAATTTGTGACATTATGAAACGGGCCAGCCTCGCATTGCTTCGTGAGAGAGTGCATTTCACCCGCCGTAGCCTTGAATTCATCTCACTGGAACTATTGCAACTGCATTTGCAACTGGCTAGTCACATTATTTCTTTTTCCTGGGATTGAATTGATGGTGGTACCTGGGTTGCAGCCGATTCCGCCCATAAGAAGGCAACGGGACGTCAAACAGCTAAATTCTCACGCCTCCTTGAAAAACCATCACTGCACATTTCCGTGCAAGACTGTTATCAATCTGACTCGCATGGAGTTGAGTGACAATGCCGTCTCGGTTTTGGAGAAAGGACTCGACTTTGCTCCTACCCTCAAGTTCACACCGGTCGTAGAAATTATTAGTGCTGTTGAACAAGTTGCAGCTCGACTTCCGCCTGAATCAGCTGAGGAAATACGTCGTGAAACTTGTCGTGCGTTGACGAAATCCAAGCCCATGAAGTCGAACATCACTAGTAAAGAGACAGCGGCCATTCGTGACCTGAGGTAGCGCCCTGAAATTGTTGTCTTACCGGCTGACAAAGGCAATGCTATGGTTGTTGTCTCCCATAAGGATTACAGTGAAAATTGCAGGGCCTGCTAAATGACGATTCCTACGGGAAGATCAGCGTCGACCCCACAAAGAAGGTGGAAAACTAGACGAGGGTGCTTCTCAAGATGCGGATTTCCGGAGGGTATCGCCAAGAAACTACTACCTCAAGGTCCGGTACCGCCAAGACTTTATGGACTCCCTAAGGTTCACAAAGATGGGGTGCCGTTACGTCCCATTGTCAGTAACATCAGAGCACCTACATATTTGTTGGCCAAATACTTGACGGGAATATTAAGTTCTTATGTGGGTAAATGCCCTCATTTCATCCGTAATTCCGCGGATTTTGTTAACGCCTTAACAGATTCAGGATGAGTCAGATATCATGGTGAGTTCTAACGTCGTTTCGTTGTTTACGAGGGTGCCCCTTCGAGAGTCACTAGATTTGATTGGTCAGAAGTTCGACGAGAAGACCACCGAACTTTTTAGGCATGTCTTGACCTCCACGTATTTTCTTTTCAATGGCGAATACTACGAACAAACGGAGGGAGTCACCATGGGTAGCCCACTCTTCCCTGTGGTCGCAAATTTGTACATGGAGTATTTCGAGGAGGAATCCCTGGCATCATCTGAATGGAAACCTACTTGCTTTTTCCGTTACGTGGACGACACTTTTGTCATCTGGCCTCATGGTATAGATAAACTCCTTGACTTCCTTACACATCTGAACTTCATACACTCCAACATCATTCACTATAGAGACTGAAACGGAGGGTAAATTGCCGATCCTTGACCTCTTGGTCAAGAGAAGAGCTGATGGCACCCTGGGTCATGGTGTGTATCGGAAGACAACGCACACTGATCTGCATTTACACGCAGACAGCTGTCACCACCCTTAACAGAGGAATGGGGTACTTAAGACTCTAGTACATAGGGCATGCAGAGAGTCTACCCCAGGAATTAGAACACCTGAGAACTGCATTCCGAAAAAATGAGTACTCAGAGTGGCAGATTCAACGGGCTCTCCGCCCAACCACTGCAGCACAACCTGTGGAAACGGATGGAAACACGAGAAGGGATGTAGGCACTGCGTTCATTCCATATACCGGCGCACTCTCGGGGAAGATCGCCCGCATTTTGAAGAAACGCCAGGTTGTAACTGTTTTTTGTCCGCCGAATAAAATTCGTGCACTGGTGGGGAGCACCAAAGATGATCTTGGTTTGAGGAAGGCCGGGGTGTACCAGATTGCGTGTCAGTGTGGCAAGTCATATATTGGACAGACGATGAGTGCGGTCGAGGATCGATGCGTTGAACACCAGAGGCACACACGATTGATGTTTATACGAGCAAGTCGGCGCTCGCTGAACATTGTTTGTCGGAGAATCACGCGATGGTGTATGAACGCACTATGATTCTGGTACAGACGTCGAGATACTGGGACTGCGTCGTTAGAGAGGCCATTGAAATTCGCACAAATGACGACCTCATAAACCGTGACTGTGGCTATAATCTTAGCAAAGCTTGGGAACCAGCGATTGAGTTAATTAAGAGTCCGGACGACCACGGCGGACAGTGCCCTCACACCGACGTCATCTCAGACGGTTCCACTGCGCGACCGCGGCGCAGGACGCGGACCACGGAGGGGTCGCTCCGCGGGCTGAGGGTATTTAAATGGCCCTCTACCGGGCTAGAACCCAGTTCCCTTCGAGCCGCCGTAGCGTGTGGATCTCCGTGCCGGCGCGTTTCCTGGAGCTCAGTCCGTCAGTTTACCTGATGATGGCGACATGTATGATAGCCGAAATATTGAGCCCGTTGGACACTATAGACCGGTAACACACCAGTGGATATTTTTATTATCAAATACGCCGGGAGAAACTCAAGAATCACAAGTACAAGGAAGCTTCTGACACAGAAATTACACTAGCCTAATGTCTACGTGATGGAAAGATGACTACAGCCATCATATCCCGATGCATTATCAATCTTTACTATTTCAACAATTTTCTTGGTTTGAAAAATACCGATACAGAGTGTGAAATTACCATATAATTCGATTAGTACTTCACTATTGCTATAATTATCTACATACTGCTCTTGGTGCACGTATGTTGTATAACATTTAAGAATTTTACTCATTTTTTCCCGATTATCAAGAATATTTACTTATGGACTAAAATGCATTTCAACAAGGTTTAATGATATCCTTAACTCCAAACCAGTCTTGGTTTCTACAGTCACGGAGCACTTTCAGTCACTTTCTGATAATAAAGAGAGAATAGCAAAGCAACAAAAGAGAGAATAGCAAAGCAACCAACGCTAGCGAAGACGTACACTATTTGGTTCTTCCATACTGCCCCAATAGTTGATAGACCAGATAAATATTAAAGTAAACGAAAGGACTGGTTGTTATTCTTCAGTGGAGAACGACTTTTCTGGTCTCAAAATCACTAATTAATAACCTTTATGTCGTACCTTAAGTGAAAATCACTCAGATCATTGAATACAAATGACATTCAAATTTTCTCGCTCTTATTCTGTGCTAACCAGGAAGTCATTCGACGCCCATACAGTTCTAAAATGGATTATACAATGTTGCCAATTCCCTTGCGACTAGCGACAGGCACAATACGTTTGCTCGGCGTATCTGTTCCTCGCGCTGACTAAGCGCTGACGTTGATCTCGGCTTCGAAGGCGTGACACCGTGTTGACTGAAAAGGGAAATATCTAGCATAGACTAATAAGTCTTAATCGCATTTCTTTAACTATAAGTTGTATCTATAGCGCAGTTATGATTCGCACGGTCTGCACGGCCACTACGTTCGGGGGTTCGAATCCCCCCTCGGGCATGGATATTTGTGCCGTCCTGAGTATTAATTCATAAGTAGTTTATAAGTTTAGGGACTGATGACCCCGTAGTTAAGTCCCATAAGCTATACAAACATTTGAATTTATGATTCGCCATCTGCTACCCGAACTGAGTTCAATAAATTGCTTGGGAAATAATTTGAACGGCTCTCCTGTTCAGTAGCAGTCAAAAATAGTAGTCTTTCTCTGTCTTTAACAAACGGCTTCGTACGAAGCGATTTCCTATTGTAGCATCACCAGACATTTAAATGTTATATACCTGAGTACTATTTTCCTATCAATGGTTTCATTGGCACCATCTCCAACAAATAAATGCACAAATGTAAACACAGCATTACACTAATTACAAAACACAAACTTAACGAACAAATACAATAATCTGTTAGCATATATTTCCCTGTCAGACGAACCGTGCAAATAAATATTTCCCAATGACTGAAAAGTAGAACTTATCACTAGAAGGAGAAAAAAACACTCTCGCACACACACACACACACACACACACACACACACACACACACACATACATCTGGACAATTTCAATGTTAGTTATATTCGAACCTCTAAGTGAAAGGAGCATTTGTCATGAGAATATGAAAAGAAGGGATAAAAAGTCGCGACATTACTCTGTTAAATATGTAATTCAATCTATGAAAACCAATGCATGCAAAGTATCGGCTAATCGTCTACTTGTAATGATTATAATGTAACTTCTGATGAAAATTAGGTTCTTACGTGCAGCAAGTAATAAAGGTGAAAGCTGCATTTAAAGTAAAATATACGTACGATAAAACCATTCTCTTGCTTGTTTGTGTCAACAGACTGACTCTTCTGCAAAAACTTGTACACCCTGAATATGGATTGCGCCTTATATTCAGTCTTCCTTTTTTTTTTTTTTTTTTTTTTTTTTTTTTTTTTTTTTTTTTTTTTAACTAAATGCATTTCCCTTTTACATTAACACTGTGATTAAAATCTACTGAGAAAGTTACATGGTAAATGCTCAACTAACTAGTTGCAATTCGAATTCAGCTATATTTTATATTTATTACATGTAACATTTCCCACTAATCACTTTCCAAAAATCATTATGTAGTTTTCGGGTGCTGGTTGGTTACAAATACTTGTCAGGTTAAATCGGATCATGCTAGGATAAACAAATATGATACTAAGAGGACTTGACTCATATAACAACATTAAATATATTCGTAGAAAGATATAAGTAGAAGTTTTCAAATGACTTCATCTGCTCCACAATTGATTGGTAGCTTAGCGGTTCTCGTGTCGTTCAAAAACTTTGCGATCCGTGTTCAAAGCCAACCCTCTCCACTTAATTACTTGTTTTCTGTCTGTTATTTACAATATCGTGATGTTAATTTTCACCTGTGGAATGTTTGCCATAAAGAGCAATTTTCTCTAGTGGATCCATTTTGAATAGTCGAACGACTATACCGCGAAGCGTTTAGAGTACCCCCAAGATGTTCGTTATTTTTAATGTGTGCACATTAGGAGGAATTCGGTTCAGGTCGTTTGGATATTTTGTCACATGATAGTAAAGCTAGAGAGTTTCGGTATCGCAATAACTATATCTTCCAGACATTCAGACGGTAACGGTTTCATAGGACACAGGAGCTCCTAGTACGTTTTTCACAATCGCAACAGAATCTCTTTTATGCTAACGACACTGTTCTAGTTATGTTGATGCATTGAGAGCTCATTTCGGGCGTGCATCAGGGATGTCTTTAGGTGATGTGTTAGCGAAAAAGGAATTCACGTCCTGGCGATCAAGGACACGATTGAAGGTCTGTGGTATGTCTGTAGTGGCCACAAATTTAGTGCTTTCCTCTCGACAGAAGTGCCGATGATGCGATAATGTGTTGCGTATGTAGTTGAAATGTCTGCCTTTGATACCAATTTCGGTCGTAAGGTACATTCAAGGGATGATTTAGCGTTTGTCTATGCCATTATGCACTAAGGGCGCTTCTCCGCGTTCTCACAATTCTGCGCCTTAATCGAAGCCGAGTAAAGTAGAAAAATATGACAAAGTGGAACTCTACCTGACGTTTTGGAAAGTTGCGTGTTCTTTGGGATCTCAAAGGATCATGTAATAAAATTATGATGTGTGTCGGTGTTATCGCATTCGTTCCTAGCCTTATCACGGCACTGCATGGTGCAGGCTACAATACTACAAATTACACTATTCACATTGAACGCACATCAGAAATATGGATTGGTATTGTGTGATGCATCTTACACATGATTTTCTCGTTCTAGTGGCTGTTCTGTTTCCAACAATTTCGAATACTTGGTTGGTTATTTTGAGTATTTGATTGGTTGTTGAATTTCAGTACTGTGCCATGACTGGCTATAGATAAAAGAAATGTGGGTGACAGACAGGAGGAAGAGGGTACTAATTCTCCAGCAGCACAATTTGCCTATTTGAACCACCTTTCTTTCCTGCTGCACTTTAATTTTTAATACTGTACGACTAGTCTATGATTGGCTGGAGATAAAGCAGCGGATTTGAGAGAAACGAGACTTGCCACTTACAATAATGACCCTGGGAAGAGTGTCGACGTCACAGATAATGATTGCGTCTATTCCTCCTGCTACTGGATGTAGGTAATTGCAAAGCAAAGGTCAAAGTGGATCATGTTATGCGTAATCACACTACTTGTACGTCCATCTAAGTCTTAAATCATATCGTACTAAACATACAGTAAACGTTATCATTATTAAACAGGGCAAAAAAAAGTTGAAGGTTTTACTCTACATAGGGTTTTCCAGAAGGTACCACACCAAGTGCAAAAATAATTTCCTCCTACTTTGTCCTGGGTTGTGCAAACACATTAGAACTAAGTACACTATGATCTATGCTCAATATTACAGAGTACTGAACATTAAAAAATTATCTATGTTTTAGTAGCAAACTAATAGTAATTCATATCAACAAATATCGTTGTTATCATGAGCTGTCTTCTTTCCAGATGTACTGTGATTAGTGATTCCAATACCAAATGTTATTCTGCACCAGGTACCGTTTTTATGCCTTTTTTTCCAGTTGGTCTCACTACCTGAGACTGAGTTTTCAATGTTAGCAGTCTCAGCGGGTTGCTTGGCCATTGTGTTAGATGTTGTGCCATACAATGAAACTACCTACATGTATGTCTTATGACAGTGATCATGTGTAGCCTACATTCTTTTATTTGGCACCCTAGAAGTTCGATTATAAAAAGCAGTGTCACATTGTAGTCACATTTTAATGTCTTCAATTGTCTATCCCTGATGATACTGACAGACGATGTACAACTGATATATGGAAGCTCCAATTCTCATATCATTCATGGCAGATACTTCCTACAGCCACGGCTAGTTTACCCAGTGTGACGACCACTACGACGTTTATGAGAGAAGATGGCAGGTTCGCCTTCCCCTTAGCAGTTGTCTTCCAGAGCCAATCCAGGTCCGTGTCAATGCGTGTGAATATAGTTGGGTTTGTGACGTTTTCGTTATTATATTCCCAGGATACCAGGCCCACCTGTAAGCCAGAAGGACATGCCAGTACATTACAGGTTGCTTTTACAATGACAAGTGTTCATCACGTGCATCAGTATCACTATATTAGTAAACAATCGAATTTTTATGGTAAGAGGGACATACATCAGTATTACTATATTAGTAAACAATTGTATTTTTATGTTAAAAATGAACTGACAGTTGCTCTTCCAAGAAAACTCTTAGTGCTAAAATTTCTGCTCCGCAGAAAGTGTAACATTTCTTGTGTTGACCTACACCTACACCGCATTAGAATTTCCCATCACCTATTATTTTATAAGTTACAGAGGCAGACACACTTAGAGAAACACCGTATATGGGTGTGTCTGCCTCTGTAACTTATAAAATAATAGGTGACGGGAAATTTTAATGCGGTGTAGGTGTAGGTCAACACAAGAAATGTTACACTTTCTGCGGAGCTATGAACATAGTTTATTGTATCATTTTCCAAAGAGTTACAGCACAAAGATAAATTTTTTTAATGGATCAATACTTTCTTCTATCGTGCATTGGATTCGTTTAAACCAGCTGCGTCCAAATCAATTTAAACTACATTCCTATCACTGTTAGTTTGGGAGCTACAACCCTTCAGAGTTCCGGGGGTGGAGGCTGCGATAGCGTAGTTGACTGGCCGAGTGGCTATCCCCTGGGGCACGGCCCACTGTCTCATGACCACCAGCCAGTTAGCTACGCTGTCGTAGCCTCCGCGCCCAAAACTTTGAAGGCTTGTAGCTCCCAAACAAACAGTGATAGGAATGTAGTTTAAATTGATTTGGACGCAGCTGGTTTCAACGAATCCAATGCACGATAGAAAAAACTATTGTTCCATTTAAAAAATTATATCTTTGTGCTGTAACTCTTTGGAAAATGATACAATAAACTATGTTCATAGCTCCGCAGAAAGTGTAACATTTCTTGTGTTGACCTACCGCATTAAAATTTTCCGTCACCTATTATTTTATAAGTTACAGAGGCAAACACACTTAGTGAAACACCCTATATATATATATACATGTTCTTTAGATGGTATATATATAACGTTTATCAGGTCTTAATTCTTTACAGCTAATCTGTCAGTTTGACATATCCTCCAGCGATGCGTTGTAACCATAGAGCTGCTTTACCATCTAGAGAACATGTATACTGCAATCATTGCAGTCATTATAATAAATTATACCTCCACGATGCTATATGGAAATAGCCTGATGATGGCCACAGTGCCGAAATGGGCCTATTGCGATAATAATAAACAGTTTTTAACATCTATAAAGTGAAGCAGCGTTTTGGCATTTCATAGATTAACAATATGTCCTTAAAAGACATACACAATGCTGCAGGCCCAAATGAAATGAAATAATCCATATCTGTTATCATCTTAAACAAGAACGCGGCACAGATTGTTACTTTTCTTTATGGGGGTTTGAAATAACATTGTAGAAATAATACGTCTTACAATACATACTATCACTTTTTTTATTCAGTGAAATATTATGAAGTCTTCTGGCGGGCCACCAAAAAGGGTTTCACTGTCATCTGTGTTTGGAATGACTGAACTTGACAATTAAATTAAAGGCTAACTTCTTGACAGCGCGTAATTGTTTCTCAGTGTGACACGGAAGATTCAAATTTGAAAGAAAGATGCCTACAATCTTCTTGCAAGGTAAGGGTCCTGAAGAGAGGCGCCTTGTGGTCTCAATCTTGCAAAAGGTGCTCAGAGCTCAGAACTTTGTAAGAGTTTTGAGGTGAATTAATGATGTCACATTGGCACCAAAGTTCACTAGTACGCTGGTGAATTTCACGAATGACGAGTGGCACGTTAGTTACGTCACTATACCTCTTCTTACACATATTCTACATCTACATATATACTCCGCAATCAACCGTGGCGGAGGGTACACTGTACCACTGTACCACTACTAGGCGTTTCCTTTCCTATTTCACGCCAAATAGAACGAGTCCTAATTTCTTTTATCTTGTCCTTGTGATAACTACGCGAAATGTACGTAGGCGACACTCAGCTTCAAATACCGCCATTCTAAATTTCCTTAACAGAAATTAACGAAAAGAACGTCGTCTTTCCTCCAGCGATCCTCATTTGAGTTCCCGGAGCATTTCCGTGATATTCGTGCATTGGTCGAACCTGCCAGTAACGAATCTAGCTGCTCGCCTCTGAACTGCTACTATGTCTTCCTTTAAACTGATCAGCTGCAGGTTCCAAACACCTGAGCAATACTCAAGACGTGGCCGTACAAGCGTTTTATACGCGGTCTCCTTTACAGATGAAGTACATCTTCCCAAAATTCTCCCAATAAAACCAAGTCAGCTGTCCGCCTCACTCATAATTACATGTTCGTTCCATTACATATCGCTCTGCAATGTTACGCCTAGATATTTGAAGGACGCGACTACGCTCACTACTAATGCTGTATTCGAACATTATGGGATTGTTTTTCCTACTCATGCTCATCACCTTACATTTTTCTACATTGAGAGCTGGCTGCCATTCTTCGCACCAACTAGAAATTTTGTCTAAGTCATCCTGTACGCTATTACAATCAATTGAAGACGACACCCTCCAATAAGGCACAGTGTCATCAGAAAACAGCCGCAAATTACAAGTTACTATGTCCATCAGATCATTTATATAGATAGAAAATAATAGCGGTTCTATTCATTCCCCTGGGGCACGCTTGACGATACACTCGAATCTGATAAACAACGTACTGCGATTAATTACTTAAGGAGTCTTCCAGCCAGTCACAAAACTGCAATGCTGTGGCCCCTTCTCTCACTGACGTCGAATCAGTTAGTTTCCTCCCTCTACCCGATTACACAACAAAGGAAATTGTCTCTTCGAATTTCCAAATTATTTTCTCCAGCCTCCGAATAGTCATCGGGGCCACGCCTTTTGCAAACACTTCAGTGTCTGGAACATCTGCAAGGCGACTTGTGCAGAGTGATCATTCTTGTAAAACATCGTTACAAACTGAGCACGTTCCAGACGCGAAAGGAGGAAAAGCCGTGTATCCGGGTCGTACGCATGACAGTTGTTTTCATTTACATATTCTGACACAAATGACGCCATCTATTTATCCACTTTGACACTATTTATTTTTCTGCTTCTATACGTTTCCCCCCTTCTCCGATAATATTCCGATGCAATTCGACGTCATTCTGACCAGTGGTGTTATTTTTACAGCGTTTCGAAAGTTTAATTACAATCACCCTGTACATAAATAAGTGACATAGATAGCTCCAGCAGCACAACAAAGCTTTTCGCGGATGATTCTGCAGTATATCAAGAAGTCACAACAATGTAAAGTTGTAGAAAAGTGCAGGAGAATCCCTAATACATCAGCGGTTGATGTAGGGAGCTGCAGTTGACTCTCAGCATTAAAAATGTACTTCTTGTGAACACATAGAAAGCAAAATCCTTTATTATACGATAAAGCAAATTCAGAAAGAAATTACTCAGTTAACGTACGTGGGAGTAGATATAAGAAGCGATCTGAAATGAAAACATTAATCGTGGCTAAGAAAGATAAATTTGAAGAACCGTAAGGGAGTGTAGTCTATAAACAAAGGATGTACTTGTAAAATGCAGTGTTCTTAAGTGTTTATCCGTTCCCAATAGAGTTGATAGAAGAGAGAGAGACAATACCAGTGGAGAGCAGCACGTTTCGTTACAGGCTCATTCATGGACGGAGAAGTCAAGTGGCAAGCGCTGCAAGACCGATACTCTGCATTACGGTATGAACTTCTGTCAATCGTTCCAAGTTTCTTGATGATTCAACCAGTATATTGCTTCTTACTACGTATATGTGACGAGTGGACCACGAGAATAAAATAAGAGAGTTTAGAGCCCACACGGGGGTATACATGTAATCCTTTTTCCCCGCGAACCATACGCGACTGGAATATAAGGAGGAGGTGACAATGAAACACAATGTACAGTACCTCCCGCCATGCATCGCGAGGTGGCTTATGAAGTATAAATGTAGATGTCGGCTAATCAATTCTTTTAGTTACAGACCTATGTCCACATCCTGGGTAGTCACTGCCACTTCCTACCCACGCTACGATCAGGGGAATCAACAATAATAACCGTTGTATCCTACTACTAACTCCGGTAAGTACCAGAGAGCTTGTGGCAAAAATTGGGGCCTGAGCCCCAAGGGTATGCACTGGATATATAGCACGGTGATTAGACCCAGGATCACCTATGGGGCGGTCGTGTGGTGGAAGAAGGTAGAGCAGCAGGTTGCTGCTAAGGACCTTAGTAAGGTGCAGAGATTAGCCTGCTTAGCCATAACAGGCGGAATTAGCAGCACACCAACTGCTGGGATGGAAACCATGTTGGATATGCCCCCATTACACCTTTGGGTCAAGATGGAGGCAGCGGCTGGTGCATACAGATTCACATCTGGCAACAACTGGAACTCTTTGGGATATCCAGAATCACACACTAAAATACTGAGTGAGGTAAATATAGGAAAGGTTGGGGAAATGCCAGCCGACTCTATTATAACCCCATACTGCTTCAACAAGCCTTTCAATATAACAATTGGAAGTAGGGAGCAGTGGGAGACAATAGTTCGACACCGTACGGGGGATATTGTCTGGTTCACTGACGGGTCAAAATGAGACCAAGGCGTTGGGGCCGGGGTATACGGGGCACAGCCAAGACTGGAGGGCGTCATCTCTCTAGGGAAATTTGCCTCAGTATTCCAGGCCGAAATCACTGCCATCAGGGCGTGTGTGGAGGAGAATTTGCGTAGGTGCTACAAACACCATAGCATTTATATCTATTCAGACAGCCCTGAGATCACTGACAGCTCCTGCAACTAGGTCTAAAATTGTTGCAGAATGTCACGGGGTTCTGGTGGAGCTAGGGTAAAGCAATAGAATAAACCTATTGTGGGTCCCTGGCCACTCGGGGATCAGTGGTAACGAACATGCCGACAGATTAGCCAGGATGGGGGCAGAGACTCCATTTATTGGACCAGAACCTGTCCTGACAACCACCAAGGCAGTGATAAAATTGGAGCTACGTAATTGGCTCAGAAGACAGCACGTAGAATACTGGACCAAAGTCTATCAACAAAAACATGGCAAGGTATTGATTCCAAAGCCATAATTTAAAAGAAGCTCTGCAATCCTGGGCCTGAACAGGAGAGAGATTAGACTCATGGTTGGATTGCTGACAGGCCATGGGAATTTCAAAATACACCTACATAGAATGGGAATAACAGAAGAGGACCCTAAATGTAGGATCTGTGATGACGGTGATGAAACTGCATCACATCTAATCTTCGAATGCATTGCATTAGAGAGTAAAAGGCACAGAACATTTGGAACAACCAGACGCGAAGAAATTGTGTCTAATAAAGAACTGGTAAAGGGACTCCTTGTACTGTTCAAGGGCATTGGTTGACTTTACTAAATATACAGGGAGCGATACCGCACAATAAACTTAGTATCGGTGCGGGCAGTGGCGGGTTGGACCAAGACTGTTTTGGCTTCCCTGAGAAAATCAAATTAACCCTACTACTAAGCACCTTCCATGCATTCGTACCTCCATATTAGCGACCCTCCTCGCCCACGTTTGTGAGAGCAGACACTAAATGACACGAGTACATAAAAGAGTCCCATTTACAGTCCATGAGACAAACTCACCACAGTCTCGTTGCAGATAAGCGGAGCCCCAGAATCGCCGCTAGTCTCTCCTTCGTCGGGAATCGCGCATATGTGCTCCTTCTCGAAAATCAAATCTTTCGCCCAGGCGTTTTGCTCGATGCACAATTTGTTGGAGAGCACTGACAGCGTCACTTTCTGAAGCACCAACACCAACTCCTGGTTGACTTCACTCTTGCATGACTCTTTGATCCTACAGGAAACACCACCACACAGCTGTAAATTTTACGTGAGGACAGACACAATCACTTAGTCTACATCGACAATTGGTAATGGATTCTTTTTTTACAATTCCAGAGAATTGACGTGCATCGCTACATACAGTGACTTGAAAAGTGCCATGAACTGTTGGGGCACAGATGGCGCAAGCGTGTTGTGCGGGCAACACACTCCGCTTGTTGAAAATGTTCAAATGTTTTAGAACTTATGGGACTTAACTACGGGGTCATCAGTCCCTAAGCTTACAAATTACTCATGAACTAGCTAAGTCTAAGGACGGCACAAATATCCATGCCCGAGGGGTGATTCGAACCCCCGACCGTAGTGGCCGTGCAGACCGTGACTGGAGCACCTCAGTCCCCTCGGCCACCGCGTTAACTACGGGGTCATCAGTCCCTAAGCTTACAAATTACTCATGAACTAGCTAAGTCTAAGGACGGCACAAATATCCATGCCCGAGGGGTGATTCGAACCCCCGACCGTAGTGGCCGTGCAGACCGTGATTGGAGCACCTCAGTCCCCTCGGCCACCGCGGCCGGCGATTAATCGCCTCCGGATAGTCTTTGGGTGAACCTTCCATCTGCGGGTTGGTTAAAGAGATATGTAATCGTATTATACATGTAAAAGTTTCGTATATTTTGTGAACTAATATTTTAGCCATTTCTTTACTTGTTAATTTCATGTATGTTATCTGTTTAATTTCTAATGTTGTACATATGTAAACTATGCTGTCAAAGGTATTATGTATGAATGGAAGCAGCGCGCTCTACTTCGCCAGAATATTGTTGATGCTGAGGCAGTCGGGAGAGACGAAGTCTGAGTGTGGGTCTCGAGGCGTGCGGATGCTGTCCGCGTGTGTACGACTAACTTCGGTTCGTCGGTACGATAACCGCGGAACGTTTATTCATGTATATTGGAAAAAGAAGTGTTCACAGTGGAAGTTTATTTTGAAACGTGCGGGAATGCCATTTATCGAAACCTTGTCTGCAAGTGTCAGTCTCGGTGATCGCGTCGTACGTATGCAATCGCGTAGCACGTGTTAAAACGGGACTACGGAACGTGTATCCGTCGTGAGACGATTCGTGTATCGCGGAACTGACCCACTCACGTGAAAGAACATTTAATGAACTTTTGTGAAAATAAGTTTTGCCTCGCAACATCATCATTGTCAACTGGAACACTGTATGGATGTATATGTCTTTGCTGATGGATTCTTATGTGAATATTATGTGAAGAAACGAGTGCTACAGATGAGTACTATTTTGTAACTTCTATGTTAGAATATAAGAGTGAATTAAGAGTTAGCAAAGAATTTTTCTATTAATACAAAACAGACCTTATAAGAACTAATTTGCAATAATAATTAAAAAGTCATTAGAAAATTTGATAGGAGTGCGAAGGCTTAACTGAGGAGGACATATCACCTTCATTCATTCAATAAACAATGAGTTTGGCCGGCCGCGGTGGCCGAGGGGATTGAGGCGCTCCAGTCACGGTCTACACGGCAACTACGGTCGGGGGTTCGAATCCCACCTTGGGCATGGTTATTTGTGCCGTCCTTAGTCTTAGCTAGTTCATAAGTAGTTTGTAAGCTTAGGGACTGATAACCCCGTAGTTAAGTCCCGTAAGTTCTACAAACATTTGAACATTTTGAACATTGAGTTTGAGCTGAGAAAATTAAATATTGTGTGCACTAGAAATAGAGATCAGTGATTATAGATAGAATTTTGAAGAAACAATAATAAACAATATCATATTAACAATCAGTCAGTTAGCCATTTTGACAATAATGAGAGAGAAAATTAGTAAAAATCACTAACAGACAATTTTTTATAACATTTAACGTCAATAATGTATTTGATTACGTCAATGTACTTGTGCACAGCTATTGTTTCAGTATAACAAAACCAACAGCAAAGGAATAAAGGACGAATTTACAGTCATGCTGATTAACCCACAGCAAAGATCAGTCATTTTCAAAAGAAAAATCAGAATTGTATTTTTATATTACGACAAAAAGAGGGCATACATATATTTTTTTTTAATTTTTGCAAAACGATTACAGCTGTTACAGTCAGCAGCATCCTCTGGCTATTTTACAAGCTGGGGTTGTAATTACAATCTTCTGTGAAGGCATCAGATGTGGAAAGACTAAATAGCAATCAAAGTCATTCAGTTAATTAACAAGCCAATTAATTTGATAAACAGTGACAGGGCCTAAATCAGAAAAGTGAACTGTATGTAGTGTGCGTAGATTTGACTAACTGTTTCGAACTTTTACTTGTGTGTTTCGAGCCAAAATCAAATACGAACGATTTTATTCTCATTTTTTAATCAAAAATATTTATCCACCACCATAGCCCACCTGATAACACGTTCAGTCTTTTCTGAGTTGCATCGTGAATGGCTTAGTCAGGACGCACAGTCTCGTAAGCGGGCGGATGCGAACAGCGGGACAATGACGGGTGCTTCTGCGGCCGTTGTGGTGGCAAACCTCCGCGCCAACTTTATATGTGCTCAAGACTCTTTTGATTAGATTGTGTATTCACTCGAGTTACGTCGCGAAACCCACGCCTCATTTGAATGTATAACTACAAAACAGCTTCAGACTCTTTTAATACAGGGTGTCCCATTTCTCTTGACCACCCAAAATATCTCTGGAATAGCAGCTATTATAAAATGACTTTCACCGGTATCAGTGTAAGGCAAGGGCTCATGAATGTAAATATTTCGAAGCATTCTAAAACGAAAGCATATGTGTTTTCGAACACGAACTTATTTATTTTCAAATTGACACTCTTATATTATTTCACCATCAATCTGTAGTATGACACATCACGTATAGCCGGCCACCGTGGACGAGCGATCTGCGGCGCGCCAGTCACAGTCTGTTAACTCTTTCAGTCTTGGTGGTTAGTGTTACTACCTACCTCTTTTCGATCACGGTACTTCTATTCCACGCCATCTAGCGATAAACGGTTGAAATAGTATGTCCGTTTGGACTGTGCTTGAAAACAAATGACAGATTCCGGGTACATTGAATGAATGTCAGTGCATACCAGTTGCATTGAATATAGCGCTAACGGACCTTGTCTCGAGTGTCTGATAAAAACATCAATTCAGCGGGTATGTAACATGTTTTCTGTAATGTATTTTACTGAACGTATTCTAATAGACCTATTTTGTGTGTGTTGGCATGCAGGTACTGTTACTTTTGTGTTTTCACTGAGTAGTTACAAAGGGAATGTAAGCAAACTGGGAACTGCAGTCCTCTTCACGCCCAGACCTCGACAAGCTGATTCTGAAAGACTTCCGGAGAGAAGTATATCGGGGCCTACTGGCACCAGCATATGTCAGAGACAAACACAGGCCGGATTCAGTGAACAGCAGCCGTAATTCCGCGGCATCATCTCCAGGACCTGCATTTGTAAAACGCCACAAACCTACAGTCCCGCAGGAAATTCGTCTAGAATCCAGTCGCCATCAACCTGAAAGAAGCACATCAAGAAGATGCTGCAATTGTACCACTAAAATATCTTCCGTGCGTACTGCATGGCAGTGTAGTACATGTATAGTGCCTCTTTGCTTACGCAATGGTAAAAAAAATGTTTTGCAGATTTTCATAAAAAATAATTTACTTTTGTTAGTTTTGTACGTTTGTAATGATGATTCGTCTAATAAATAACGTTCACAATCATCCTAGTACTATGTATAGCAATAGTCATGGTGGTTAGCGTTAGTGACCACCTCAGTCCTTCAAAACCTGAATACCTATATTATGTTTCCTCTATTGTCTGTGATATTTCAGTTGTAACAGTTGCTTCAATGAACAGACATTGATAATTATGTTCCTATTGTACAAGTGTGAACAGACATTAGTAATTATGTTCCTATTGTAAAAGTGTGAGTGAAAGAGTTAAGTCCCTGAAACTTAACAAACATTTGAACATTTTTGAACACATTACATAGACAATGGTGTTAATTACATCGCATTACGCCAGTTACATCCAGAGATATTGCGAACCGACGTCGAACGCTTAAATACGCTCGCTTGAAATAATGCACGTGTTGAGACTCAGACGAGAACCCCATGCTGCTTAGGACTTGCGCTAGCCGCACGTTTCGCGTATTTCAAGCGTCAACTTCGCATCGCGATATCTCGGGATGTAATTTGCGTATGGCGATGAAATCAACACCATTGTTTGTGTGATTTGTCATGCTAACGACTGCTGATGAAATAATATAGGGTATTCGTTTAAAAACCCGTAGCTTTCTGTTAAAAAAACACATACGCTTTCCTTTTAGAATGGTTCAAAAAATTTAAATTCATGAGCTCCTGTCTTATATTGATACCGTTAAAAGTCGTTTTACTGTAGCTGTTTATGTTACCTAGATATTGTGAGTGGTCAAAGTAAATGGGATCCCCTGTATACAACAGCTATGAGTTGTGTGCAAATTTATTTCGCATACATTGTAGAAAGCGGCCAACAACGTTTCTTTTTGCTAATTATAGTGAATTCTAAAATTTACTTTTTTATTATTCTAAGTTCAGTGAATAAACAGAATTTATAGTCTGACACGAATTTGTGGAACTTTTCCAGTATATACTACGATTGTGGAACTATTGTGCAAATATTATCCCGGTAGAGTTTTACAACATTGTCCGTCTTTGCTTCCGTGCTTGCTGTATTCTCCAATATGTATATATTTTATAGCATCCCAAACTGAATATTTTGAGTGACATGTCGATCAGGACTGGTATAACAGCAAATGTTAAAAATCGACTGTCAAAATGAAACATCCCATCAGATGTGTCTTTTATATATGGAACTATAAACAGTTCTGTAAATCCATTCAGTTTTTATACCTGTAAGTAAAGCACATGGCCGTTTAGTTCCGTATTACACATAGCTGATATTAATTTCATGAACAAAAACTCGTAATGCAGTGATGCAACTGTTATCGTGACCGCAATCGTTATTCTACAATATCAGAAGCAAACTTTTGTTCCTCTCTGAAATCGATTTATGTTGTTAAAAAATGCGCAGCTCGTTAGCGTCGTGCCTCATGTACTCTGCAATAGTCAAACAGTGCAGACGTCACTACCAACTGATAATATAATCCTCCATTTATCTCCTAAAAACACTCATATTTATCTGATGCTTGCCGCCATAATGACAGCCAGTCCAAGGTTTAAATTATCCCTGCGACAGCAGTGCCGTCAGAGAGTCTAGTTATTCTCACAAGGTCTGTGGTCAGAGTCTAAACAGAACAACTTCCGGCCGTCCAGCCTCCCTCGATGACCGGGACCGGCCACACCTGAGACAGGTCGTCATTGTTGACAGAAGGGCACCAAAATTACAATTCAGTATACACAAGTTGTGCTAGACACGTCTCCCAGTGGACAATACGTAGGATCGTTGGTCCCATGGGGAATGGGAACCGCTGCCTGAAATGCGTGCAAAAAAATGTTCAAATGTTTGTATAGCTTATGGGACTTAACTACGGGGTCATCAGTCCCTAAGCTTACAAACTACTTATGAACTAACTAAGACGAAGGACTTTGTAATACAACTTTTGATCTTATGTAATCTAAATTTGCATCATATATATATATATATATATATATATATATATATATATATATATATATATATATATATATATCCTATAATAAGATAAGCTTTTGTCAGTCTTTGGTTTCACATAGTTCTTATATTGTGGTATAAACATACTCTTTGGTTTGTTTACAAGCTGAAAGTTGTGATAGAGAGAGAGAGAGAGAGAGATTCCATTTCCGATGTTTAGTTTTAGCAAGATGGGTAGACGTAAGGTGATGATCCTGCAATTGTTTTATAAAGGACTAGCTGAAAACCCGGCGTTGCCCGGCTATTTATCTATTTATTCCTGCCATTTCTCAGGTATATATTCATAACTGTATAACTGTAAAATCTCTTGAGAATACAATTAGTAGTAAAGAAATAATAGATTAAAACTTGGTGCCTGATGGGCAGTTTTCTGTGAAAGTTACTGTTTATGTGCTCATATCTCATTAATTACGTGTCATACTTTGATACAATTTAGAAGGTACACTCAACTATATGCGTGTATACTGTTTGTAAAATTTCCTGCAGCTACAATTTTTAGTGTAAAAATTATAAGTTCTAACGTCATACCGACAGCCATAGTTTTAGTCCATGAACAGCAAAACATTACTGTTTATGTGCTCATATCTCATGAACTACATGTCGGAATGTGATACAATTTAGAAGCTACATTCAACTATATATGTGTATACCGTCTGTAAAATTTCCTGTCGCTACAGTTTTTAGTGTTCAAATTATAAATTGTAACGTCATACCGAGAGCCGTAGTTTTACTCCATAAACAGCGGAAACGTAGTAAGCGATAAACTTTTTTCCTTTCAACATTTTACTATGGCTACCAGCGAGAAAAAGTTTAATAAAGGTTTGAAATTATGTTTAAAGTTTGTTGCCAGTTGCTAAGTACTATCATTCTCATACAGGGTATTTCGAAAGTCTCGCCGCATTATATGACATTATTTGCGATTTTTATTGGTTATGACGTAATATCTTTCTAACCATGTGTCGTATATGATTGTACCTCACGGCAAGGAATGTGTGTACCAAATTTGGTTGAAATCGGTCCAGTGGTTTAGGAGAAAATGAGCAGTATTGTCGCTAAATGCAGCAGTTTTCCGCGCATCTCATTATTTATGACGTCATATCTCGTGAACTATATATCGTATGTGATTCTTACACTTACGATGACCGTTCTCATGGATTCAAGCTTACGTGTGCAAAATTTCATAAAGATTGGAACAAAATTGTAGATTTCTATGCAACACGTACAGATATACGGACACTCTGCTTTATATATCAAAAATAAGAGGTAAAATTATTCTACCCAAATTCTCTTCTCTAGAAGAATTGCTGTAAGATGCAACACTGGATATTAAAACAACAAAAAGAGGTGTATTACAGGAAGACATAGCGTACTTGAGTTTGGAAACTTACCGACCCTGTAACTTTCGAAATACCGATACATCGAACTAAGGAAATATCGTTGTGCAATAGGGTGTCGTTTAGTTTAAACATAGAGAAAGAGTAGACTGCTCATTTGCAAATACATAAAAAACGTAAACACTTAATTTCTTATAGAAATTCCTTAGAAGTTAGGTCTAGAGGAGCAAGATGTGTGTTGATTCGTTCTTTGCCTTTCTAAGCCAAGGGGGACTGTTAACATCGCTTGCAGATCTATATTTAGACGTATTCCTGACAGATTTGTCACAGCGGTATTCCACGAGTATAACGGCGGTTGTCTGACAGACTGGGCTCTCATCACCTGTTGCAGATGGTCGGTAACATACTGAATGTAAGCTGCAGTGTTCGACATCTATAGTTTTTATGCATGTGTTGTGTTGGAAACATAAGATGTCCTTGCCAATTTTCGCTATTTCCCTCAGTAAATTCGATTTTTTTAATAAACAATATCTTCTGCTGTTGTTGTGCCACACAGCTAGACATCGAAAAAGTCTTTAAGATGGACCCGAAGTTTTGACTTTTTTTTTTCACCTGCAGCGTTCGTTGCTGTTACATCCAGTTTATTATCTAACATAGTGAAAATGAAGCCGGCCGCGGTGGTCGAAGGGACTGAGGCGCTCCAGTCACGGTCTGCACGGCCACTACGGTCGGAGGTTCGAATCCCCCCTCGGGCATGGATATTTCTGCCGTCCTTAGGATTAGCTACTTCATAAGTAGTTTGAAAGTTTAGGGACTGATGACGCAGTAGTTAAGTCCCATAAGCTTTACAAAGATTTGAATATTTGAAGAGCGTGTTTGGGGTATTGTCACATATATGTGACAGATAAAACAAATCATTACATTTTTTATTTTTTTATATATACAGTTACAAATGTTTAACTCTGGTTAGAATTCTTCTTAAATAATCAGGACATCGAAAGACTGGTTGTTAAGAGGACACACATGTTCGTTGTTTCATTTGCAGCGTTCACTTCCATTACATCCTATTTACTATCTAAACTACGCTTTTTTTAACACTCCCATTGGCCGTTGAAGAGAATGGAGTGAGAATGCTTACAATAATAAAACGTTATGACATTTTGTTTAAACATTTAGCATATGTTTATCGATAGGACAACAAGAATTGTTTTATGTAGTTTGCCTAGAGAACATTTTGTGTGTATGTATTTCCTATCACACTGAAGATCGATCTGTGTTCACATTACTGTTATGGGTTTTTATTTTTAGAACGGAGCTCTCGTCTTGATCGTTCGTTGCTTCTGATTACCGTTTCTGCGGTGTCTATCGAGAGAAATTGCTTAACACAGTGGTGTTACATGTCTAGACATCGAAAGAGTGTTTGTTAAGATAGACACACACAAGTTTGTAGCGATCGTTGCCATACATCTAGCGTTCACTACTCTTTTAAAACACATTTGTCGACTGTTGCAAGCATCGTCTATATGAAGACATACATTTTGCTCAGGGGGCGCACGATATCCAAAAGACGGAATAGTTTATTGTGTAGTCCTCAATGTTTGGTTAGAATTGATTTAAATAATTATTGATAAATGTACATAGGTTTTTTATCAACCCTTCAATTGTATTTCAATGTAATTACAACTAGTGCCAAAAATTATAAATTTTTCTTCCTGCCAAAGAAAGTTAGGTGATGGACGGTTCTGACAAGCTTTCGAAACCTGGATTCTTGATTCAATGACACTACCTGCCCCCCTCATCACGTTTCTGTCCCCCCAATCATTCTACGCGAAACAGGTGTGAATTTAATGCACATGCAATTTCCCTGACCTCACTGGTATTTCTTTATAAAAAATTGTTGTTAAACATTACTTATGAACAACAAGACTTCTACTGTTGCTCATTGACGATTTTCGAGAGAAAATCGTATGTTATAATTGTTAACAAATAAACATAGGATGTGGCAATTAACTTGATATGCAAATTAGTAATAAAATATAGTCGGATGCGATGGAGGATGGCCTGGTATTTCTTTATAAACAATTGTTGTTAAACATTACTTATGAACAACAAGACATTTACTGTTGCTCATTGACGATTTCCGACAGAAAATCGTATGTTCTAATTCTTAACCAATAAATATAGGATGTGGCAGTTAATTTGATATGCAAATTAGGAATAAAATATAATCGGATGCGATGGGGGATGGCCTGGCAGCAAGCGGGGGTGATAGTAGCCCAACTATCCACTTGTAGAAGCGGGCAAGAAGTTTACGAAACCCATGTGTTAAGTGCAACTACATGTTTGATGTCATCAGCTATTATTCCAGGTAATAGTATAGTCCGAAGTGCAGTTACTTGTTATTTGTCAATCGTTCTTATGAGCAACATTGTCTTGCTAAGTGCAGGTCCATGTTCGATGTCAATCATCCTTAAGTGCGCTACTGTTCGTCTTGTCCTTCCGAGAAGTGCGCTATTGTTCGAGGGTAGAGGCGTCCTTTGATCAGCGGTCGGGCAAGTGGCTGAGCGCGGCGTGGTGAGATGTAACGGTACCTGACCCTCATGATGCTAATGTAGAAGGTCGATTTTCAGTGGGGTAGAACCGGCTCTGCTATACTACTATTAACATCTATGGGCTCGGCTGTAGTTCCTTGTCTAGTCGATTACGGTATGATGGTCTTATTTGCATATGACGTAGACCTGGAGAGCCCTGTCTCGTTGAAGGCAGACTGGCCCTGCCACACGTCTTATGGCCTGGGTTACGATAAGCTACAACAATCGCTCAACTTTGGTGTTTGTGGCGGGACCTCTAGTGGTCGGTGCGTGAGGAACGTTGTAAGACCCTTTCTATAGCTATTCTTGCAGTACGAATGTGACGTGTTCTTGCAACAGCATAATGCCCGCCCACATACCGAACGTGAATCTCAACGTTCTCTGCAAGACGTGCAGCAAATTCCCTTGGCAGCACAACCCCCGCCTTGTCTGCAATCGAGCACGTGTGGGAATGATGGGACGACAATTGACATTTGTGTCTCGTTTATTCACAACTATTTTATCAGATCGAAAGGCATGGAGTGACGTACCCCGAGGCAGTATTCGCCGTCTGTATGATCGAATGGATGTCAGAATCAACGCCTGCCTTGCCGCACGTGGACGGTACACCACGAAATAATATGGGTGTTTCACCATGGATCGACACCTTGCTCGTCGCGGCTGAGTAGCCGAGCGCACTAAGGCGCCTTGCTGCTGTGCGTGCGGCCGTTCGTCGTCGGGGGTTCGAGTCCTCCTCCTGGCATGGGTGTTTGTGTTGTCTTTAGCATAAGTTACTTTAAATAATTGTTAAGTCTCGGGACTGATGACCAACATAGTTAAGTCCCTTAGATATACAAACATTTGATTTTTTTGACACCTTGCTCCTCATTATAGCTTGAGCGATTGATCTTTATATGTAATCATTTCATCTACTTCATATGCAGTGTTTCAACAATAAACCTTGACTCAATTACAAAACATTAAGGAGGTGTACTAAAGTGTTCCATAGTGTATTACACCTTAGCTTGCTCCCCAGGGGACTCACGGTTCTTTCGTGAGTACGTGTGTGGCGAGCATGGGGCCCCGAGCTAATGCAGTCTTCCTTCCTTCTTTACTTCCCGGACTGCATTTCCTTTCCCCTCCCCTCCTTTCCTATCCTCACTCCTTCCCCTCCCCACCGGGGGACTGATAACCTCAGTAGTTTAGTCCCCCTATCCCAACCAAACAACCCAACCCAACCCAACTCTTAGCTTTCACCCGTCGATTTCTCTGTACAGATCTCGAACTTGCATGTAATTGAATCAATTGTGAGGCTTATTGTCTACGGGGTAAGCTGATAACTAAGTTGAAGATGGAACGATTTAAAGGGTGCAACAATATACAATTGAGTTGAAAGGAAGGATGTTTATGGTTTAACGTCCCGTAGACAGCGTCATCATTACAGACTAAGCTCACGCCCTGATTGTGGGTAACAACGGGAAAGTAACGATCACAGCATTTATCTAGAATGATTTAGGACTTCACGAAAAAGCTAAATCTGGTTGGCCTGAGGTACATTTGAACCACAGTTCCCGCCTATTTCGAGTCCGGTGCGTAACCATTTCGCCACCTCGCTTTGTTAAACGTTGTGTTGTCTGTGGCCCGGAAACAAGATACCTAAAGCTCTCCTCGTGAGAAGCAGTTAGTCCTGGGGCGACATATTGTTAATCAAGGCGAAGCATATGCTCAAGGAAATTGCAATCATTTGATTAGGGAAGATAAATTGTCGGGAAAGAGTAGTGTGCACGATATTGAAACTATTTCACCAGTCGTCAGAGTTTCATCAGTTGTAATGTTTCTGCCAAGAACCACCACTTCCACTACATACGTTCGGAGTGGTAAAGTTCCGAAGCAGCATAAGAAAATTGGAATATTCGTTTTCACGCAATGTTTTGTGCAGAGGCCGGATGGAGAAAAGGAGATAAATTCTTCTGGATAAGAGTCAGCACGCTTTATGGACTGATAAACGCCTGGTTTCAATCCGTTTTTACCAGAACACTTCCGTGACTTCGATTAAGCAGGATGTAAGGATTTTTATTCATTTATATTGTTTTTCCTAATCAAAAATTTTGTCAATGATATTAGTAGTGTCAAGTCTACAAAGCTATCAACTATACAATGATAGTATTACTCAGCTATCGCTTTACGATCTGCATGAATAATTCTGGTCTCTGAGCATAAAACTACGGACTGCCTGCAGTCACAAGTTTTGCACATGATTTTACACATGATGTTAGAAAACAGGGAGACGCTTTACGCTGAAAAGGTAACCCTGCTTCCGCCATATTGTCGTGTGTTTGACAAGTGTTGGAACTGCAGAGCCCATGTTTTACGTTATTTACAACAGGAATAAATGGTCCGGCAGTTTCTCACTATGTTAAAAGATTGAAAATTAGCTTTAAAATTATGTTTTTAAATATCTGATGATGAGTATTATCAACGAAAGTATTCTGTTCGAAAGTACATCCCTTACACTGATTGTCAGCTCATTGCAATAAAAGCGAAGGGATCGATTTAATGCCTAGTTCTACGGGTAAATACCATTCTACAACTCACCCAGAAGACGGACAGCTTCAACCGACGTATGTTCATGGCATAGATAACGCCATGTCCCCTTTATTTTAACCTTCCTGGTTTTCAATTGCCCAATTTGTAATTTGGCAAACAAATTTCCACCACTTCTTACGTAACAAACGCTTACATATTCTGTCAATATGCGATCTAATAGGCTCCCTTGAAAACTGAATAGAACAATATTTATTTTCGTTTTCTAGCGACACTTTGTAAAGTCATGTTGTAATTTGATGAGATACAAAGAATTTACACCTATGGCTGCCACTGCCAGATAGCTGAAGTTTATTATAATAAAAAACCAATCCGAAATATCATTCATCATGAACTCTATATTTCTATTTATATAGTTTACTAGCTGAAAACCCGGCGTTGCCCGGGTATTTATTTATTTATTCATTCGAGCTTTGAGTTACTACTTTTCCTATCCACTCTCTCTGGCCATCTACATTTTTCTAAAACCATGTTACATTTATCAGAGAATATATAAGAAATCACATGTAAAAATGCACTCGTTTCGAAGAATCAAATCACGAAATTCAACAATAATGATTGTAAAAATATCACAGATCGATCACTTGCTGTAATGCGCGAAACGTCAAATCGATTTTTTAAAGAGATTCACATTCACATTTATAGATATAGACTAGCTTATGATACCCGCTTCGATGGGTTAAAGTTTTATATAAAAAAAAAAAATTAAAAAAAAAATTTAAAAAAAAAAAATCTTATTCTTTTCATTCTCCACTCCCAGGAGTGGAGCGGGCTGTTTGAGATCCGGCCCATAGAGAGTCGCGGTTCTATTCAGCCAATTATCAGACAAGCTAATAGTGGGGCAAAGAGGGAATCCCAATTGGGAATAAGTGGGAGGGGCTTACCAGTTCCGGCATGCGCCTTACAACCAAGGAAAACCTCCCGAAAACCTTGGTCGGAACCGGGGGATTGGGACCAATTTAATTTATCTCCGGGACTTGCCCCGGACTAAAAATGGATTATCGAGAGAACAAGAATGCACTCACGACAATCAAAGATCGGACGCCCGAGTTACTCTCGTAATCTCGTAGGGATCAGCTCGGCCAACAGTGGACAAGCATCCCCCTACAGGAACCACACCCGTGGGCGCGGTGTCCTGTTATATCATTAGTTTTATAAATGTAATACTGAAGGAAAAATACTGCAGTGAGAGACTTTGTGTTTAGTTCTTTATTTTTTTAAATTCTTTTTATTATTTTTTTTTTTGTTTGCACACATATCCTACATGCAAAATATTTACATTAAATTTACATTCTTATAAACTATATTTGATGTTTGGTTGTGTGGCACATACATATGTATTTATATTTTGTGCTACTCCCACACGTGAAAATGCTTTAGGAGGGTTATTAATTTACTGACCGGAATAGCACTAATTATTTATTTCATCACTAACATAAGGACGTATACCCCTCATTCTACGTGACTGATTTTTCAACAAGCACCGAACGGCCGTTGCCAACATCAGCACACTACGCCGATGCCGCAAGTAAAATTGTACTCCGTATTGTAGTGTATTACACCACAATTGTGAGAATGAAAAAACGAAGCATCGACATCTGTTAGCTATTTGGTGTCCTTTGTAACTAACATCTCAACTTGTCATTTCCTTTACTATGGCGTTTTCTACGTATTTCTAAACATAACGAACTCAAAATTTAATGAGCTTAGGCCTACACCAAAATCAGAACGAAAACTACATAAATTCGATTTTCCTTCCACAGAATTCTTATGTAAATATATTCAAAGAATTCACGTGGAGGTAATTTTGGAACTGGCAATGCAATTTTTTTACTTGAGCCGCATATACTTATATATGCCTTCGAACTTTTCATCGCAGACATACATTAACGTATGTCTTCAGTCTGTGTATTGCAGTGAGCTCCAAGATAATATGGAGGTGGTACTATGTTTTATGAAACCATGACGCTCGACGTGTATTTGTCTCTCTAGTCCAGTTGTTAGTATTTTGATCCTAAGCACTACAGTTGTCAATCCAGTGTTTATATTGAGATCATTGGTGTATTGCCAGTGTAGTTAATGCTCAGTTAATGTATGTCTGTCATTCCCAGTGTATCTTTCTTGTGAAGTGTGAGAGAGAGCGCAGGCCAGCGCTACTAGTTTTAACTTAGCGCTGGCCGCTCTAAAATCAAAAGATTGCGTAACACTTTCCGGAAGTTGCGGAACATAAGCTATAAGGAGAGGATTATCGAGACTGAAAGCAAATGCGATGATATAAGCTCCTGGTTCTTAAACATAATGGCTTATCACAAACAAAGTAAGAGGTACCATAAGACTTATTTGCTACCTCACAAATATTCCATGTACGAAAAGCAATAATGCAGTCAAGAAGGCTAGGAGCGTGTTTTTGTTGGGAAAAGCCGACAAGCAAATGTTACGATCGCACTTAGAAAATGAATGGGCATCGTTTAATTCTGGGACTATGGATGTAGAGGAATTGTGGACTAAATTTAAATGCATTGTTAATGAAGGGTTAGAGAAATAGGTGCCAGTAAAGACGATTAAGGATGGAAAAGATCCACCGTGGTATAATAATAATGTTAGAAAGCTGCTGAGAAAGCAAAGGCTGTTGCATTCTCGATTCAAAAAAGAACACGCAAATGGTGACAGGCAAAAGTTAGTAGAGATTCGTGCGTCTATAAAAAGATCGATGCGTGAAGCATACAATAATTATCACAGCCATACCTTAGCAAAAGATCTTTCCGAGAACCCGAAAAAATTCTGGTCCTATGTAAAATCGATAAGCGGGTCAAAGCCCACTGTCCAGTCACTAGTTGATCATTCCGGGGCAGTAATAGAAGAAAGCAAACGGAAAGCTGAAGTTCTAAATTTAACCTTTAAGAAATCTTTCACGCAGGAGGACCGCACAAATATACCATCATTTGATCAACATACTAATTCCGAAATGGGGGACATAGCAATAGGTATTTCCGGTGTAGAGAAGCAGCTGAGAGAGCTAAATACGAAAAAGTCTGCTGGTCCGGATGGAATACCAGTTCGGTTTTACAAAGACTATTCTGCGACATTGGCCCCCTACTTAGCTTGCATTTACAGCGAATCTTTAACTCAGCGCAAAGTTCCTAGTGATTGGAAAAAAGCGCAGGTGACTCCCGTGTATAAGAAAGGAAAGAGAACTGACCCATACAATTACAGGCCAATATCGTTGACATCGGTTTCATGTAGAATTTTGGAGCATATTCTCAGTTCGAATATAGTAAATTTCCTTGAAACGGAAAAGCTTCTTTCCATGAATCAGCACGGGTTTAGGAAACATCGTTCATGTGAAACTCAGCTTGCCCTTTTCTCACATGACATCTTGCGAGCCATGGACGAAGGGCAACAGGCGGATTGTGTTTTTCTCGACTTCAAAAAGGCGTTCGACACGGTGCCACACTGCAGACTCCTAACGAAAATGCGAGCTTATGGAATAGGTTCTCAGATTTGTGACTGGCTGGAAGACTTCCTAAGTAATAGAACGCAGTACGTTGTTCTCGACGGCGAGTGTTCATCAGTGACGAGTGTATCGTCAGGCGTGCCCCAGGGGAGTGTGATAGGACCGCTATTATTTTCTATCTATATAAATGATCTGATGGACAGAGTAAGTTGTAATTTGCGGCTGTTTGCTGATGATGCTGTGGTGTATGGGAGGGTGTCGTCTGTAACTGACTGTAATAGCATACAGGTTGACTTAGACAAAATCTCTAGTTGGTGCGAAGAATGGCAGCTAGCTCTCAATGTAGAAAAATGTAAGGTGATGCGCATGAGTAGAAAAAACAATCCTATAATTTTCGAATACAGCATCAGTAGTGAGCTTCTTGGTGCGGTCGCGTCGTTCAAATATCTAGGCGTAACACTGCAGAGCGATATGAAATGGAACGAGCATGTAAGGACAGTTGTGAGTAAGGCAGACAGTCGACTTCGGTTTATTGGGAGAATTTTGGGAAGATGTACTTCACCTGTAAAAGAGACCGCGTATAAAACGCTTGTACGACCACGTCTTGAGTATTGCTCAAGTATTTGGGACCCGCAGCAGATCGGTTTGAAAGAAGACATAGAGGCGGTTCAGAGGCGAGCAGCTAGATTTGTTACCGGTAGGTTCGACCAATGCGCGAGTGTCACGGAAATGCTCCGGCAACTCAATTGGGGATCGCTGGAAGAAAGACGACGCTCTTTTCGTGAATTTCTGTTAAGTAAATTTAGAGGGCCGGAATTTGAAGCTGAGTGTAGTACGATCTTGCTGCCGCCTACTTACATTTCGCGTAAAGATCACAAAGACAAGATAAGAGAAATTAGGGCTCGTACGGAGGCATATAGGCATTCTTTTTTTCCTCGTTCAATTTGGGAGTGGAATAGGAAAGGAAATGCCTAGTAGTGGTACAGTGTAGCCTCCGCCACGCACCTTACGGTGAATTGCGGAGTATGTATGTAGATGTAGATATCATTGAGTCGTTTTATCTTTGAGCATCTGTTGATCGTCGTATTGCTCCAGATTTTAAAGATTTTTGTTCGCTACAGTCACCCATCGCCACACACCGCAACCAAAACACCATAGTGCACACCGCGAACCTAAAGGCTACTCTCATGCATAACCGCAATTGGTCTGCATGAATTATTTTGGCTACCAAGTGAAATATACGGACACACGTCACACGTTCCATTTTTATATATGTATATTGTTTTATTTTAGTTTTGTAGACCTTCGGCTGTCCCGATGTGTTTCTTACAATATTATAAAATCATACTACACCAAACTAAGTCTATCGATACATATGTAAAAGAAGTGCCTACTCTATTAATTATCTTTGACAATTCCCGCTTCATTAAGAACTTAAGTATGGGAAAGTTGTTTTCACAAAAAAAAGGTACAAGCTCACTAAGGTAGTTTCCCTGTGTCTCCTGTTGCCGCGGTGGAGTAGCCGAGCAGTCTAAAGCACCTCGCTGCGGATAGTGCGGTTGCTCGCCGTCGGAGGTTCGAGTCCTCCCTGAAGCATGGGGTGTGTGTTTGTCCTTAGGTTAGTTTACCTTAGTTTAAGTAGTTTGTAAGCTATGGACTGATGACCACGCAGTTTGATCCGATAGATTTCAAACATTTTTGTCTCCTGTTCGTTCCGATTTTCTCCCTTTGACTCAGTAACAAAAAACTCGCCTTCTACGTGGCGTATCAATATGAAGTATCTATCAGACTTTACAGATGAACTCCGAATATATAACCGTGAAAACCGCAATGAGTTTCGTGCATAGTTTATGTGATGAGCTGGAAAACGTACGGACAGACACGCAGAAAGATAGGCAAGCAAACAAAAATTCTAAAAATAATTTCGTATTCTCTTGCTACTACAAAGACCCTTCATATAAAATTTTCTTAAATATCTCACATGTACAGACATCGGTAAGCTTGTATTTTATCACATGTAAATACATAGGAAAGTTAGAATTTTATTATGTGTATCTCTGAATTATAATGGTAGAGTAATTGATCAAGTAAACAAGTGAAAAAATGTAAAGAAGTGTGAAAATAAATTACGTTGTATAGATTTAGTGACAATTAGAGTATCCTAATTGATTCTTGAAAGAGTAGATGAAAACAGTAATTGAATTCTGGTTGTATATGACTCATAATTGAAAACTCAGCAATGCCAATTTTCCAATGGAATAGATATTATACATCGTTCACAGATCTAAGTAGCATACTTTGTGTGCTTTTCCATTATCGGTCAATTTCTTAAATTCCGTTTGTGCTCTGTTTGTGAGAGCTTCGCTCTCGCGTAAGTGCCAAATTTCGTGGGTGATTATGTTTTAAGAGATTATTTTGGCGTATTTGACAAATACTGTTGTGTGTAGTACTCCTCTGTGATTTGTGTATTTCAAAGTAAGTCAGAAACCTTTGCTACAGCTAGTTATCAGTCAGTCTACTGCCATCTGGCGCCAGTGTCACATCCTTCAGGGCTCTAAGTAGCATAAATTAATTTGTGTGCATTTTCATAACAGGTCAATTTCTTGAATTCCGTTAGTTCTTCTGTTTTAAGAGCTTTATTTTCGCGTATTTGGAAGTTTCCGTTAGAGTTCCTGTTTTAAGAGTTTCGAACAGTGGTGTACCGTTTATAACAGCTCAAAAAATGTTAAAATGATTGTAGAGCTTATGGGACTTAACTACAGTGTCATCAGTCCCTAGCCGCGGTGGAGCAGCCAAGCGGTCTAAGGCTCGTCGCTGCAGAGCGCACGGTTGCTCGCCTCGGAGGTTCGAGTCCTCGCTGGGGCAAGGGTGTGTGTGTTTGTCCTTAGGTTAGTTTACCTTAGTGTAAGTAGTTTGGAAGTTACGGGCTGAAGTCCACGCAGTTTGGTCCGATAGATTTGCAAACATTTGAACATTTCTTTATCAGTTCCAAAACTTACAAATTACTTATGAACTAGCTTATACTAAAGACGGTCAAATATCCTGCCCGAGGGGGGATTCGAGCCCCCGACGGGGAATGGCCTCGCACATCGTAGCATAGCGCAGCTAGCTCTCAATGTAGAAAAATGTAAGGTGATGCGAATGAGTAGAAACAACAATCCCATAACGTTCGAATACAGCATTAGTAGTGAGCTTCTTGATGCTGTCGCGTCGTTCAAATATCTAGGCGTAACATTCCAGAGCGATATGAAATGGAACGAGCATGTAAGGACAGTTGTGAGTAGGTCGGACAGCCGACTTCGGCTTATTGGGAGAATTTTGGGAAGATGTACTTCACCTGTAAAGGAGACCGCGTATAAAACGCTTGTACGACCACGTCTTGAGTATTGTTCAAGAGTTTGGGACCCGCAGCAGATCAGTTTAAAGGAAGACATAGAGGCGGTTCAGAGACGAGCAGCTAGATTTGTTAACGGTAGGTTCGACCAATGCGCGAGTGTCACGGAAATGCTCCGGCAACTCAATTGGGGATCGCTAGAAGAAAGTCGACGTTCTTTTCGTGAATTTCTGTTTAGTAAATTTAGAGGGCCGGAATTTGAAGCTGAGTGTAGTACGATCTTGCTGCCGCCTTCTTACATTTCGCGTAAAGATCACAAAGACAAGATAAGAGAAATTAGGGCTCGTACGGAGGCATATAGGCATTCTTTTTTTCCTCGTTCAATTTGGGAGTGGAATAGGAAAGGAAATGCCTAGTAGTGGTACAGTGTACCCTCCGCCACGCACCTTATGGTGAATTGCGGATTATGTATGTAGATGTAGATGTAGAATCTGCTAGGCCACTCCGCCGCGGCTATTACAGCTCAGTCAGCCACCAGCCGCCATTATTCAAGCACTAGTGTAGCAGCGAATTGAAGTATTTAGCAGCATTCTTAGGCGTTTCAGTTGCAGTGGTAGGATTGCTAGGGTGTATGTGTGCTGTGTGCGGACGCAAGAGTTGGCCGCTGTTTGCGAACAGCTGACCGTGCTTTTGGCCACGCTCAGCCATCTCCAGGGGTGTGTTGGCGATGGAGAGTCTGGAGTGTCGCATGAGGCACCTCAGGTGTCGCAAGGATCGCCCACGGTCTCTGATGCTGTGGCACCTTCACGTATACCGGACGCGGCTGATTCCCCTTCGACGCAGGGTGAATGGCGGGTAGTGCGTTCGCGTCGCTCGGGGCGGACGCCTAAGGTGGAGCTCGCCGTGTGGCATCGCCCGTTCATCCCGCGAGGAATGAGGTGGGCGGTCCTTCAGCAGGGTCCGAACAGGCACACGGGGGGAGGCGGCTGTTACTGATTGGGAGCTCCAATGTTAGTTGCGTTATGGAGGCCCTTAGGCCGGAAAGCATTCCTATGTGCACTCGGCGTGTCTGTCGGGGGACTTCATCAGAGATCTCAGTCCGCCTCCGTAGTCTTGTGGACAGCGTGTTGGGTTGCCATTCAGGGGGCCCGGGTTCGATTCCCGGTCGGGTTGGAAATTTTCTCCACCCGGGGACTGGGTGTTGTGTCGTCCTCATCATCATTCCATCATCGTTGACACGCAAGTCGCCGAAGTGGCGTCAGATAAAAAGACTTGCACCAGGCATGCTGAACACGACCCCAGTTGGGGTCTACCGGTCATTAATGCCACACGATCATCATCATCATCAGAGATCTCGAGGCGGCCTTGCGGTGCCTATTGAGTGTAGGGGGTGAAGTCGTCTGCAAGTTGTTGCTCATGACGGCACTAATGACTCCTGTCCCTTGGGTTCTGAGAACATTTTCAGATCGTTGACTTTGCAGCACTGTTCCCAGAGTAAATCGGCGTCCTTTGGGTTGGAACCGAGTGGAGAGTGTCAACATAAGGCTTCGTCGACCCTGTGACAGTCATGGCCCCAGATATCTGGACCTGTATTATCGGGTAGAGAATTTTATGGATCAACTTGATGTGGAGTGCACATGATTTTTATTTCAGGCTAGGAAATATTTCTGAGAAAGTTACCGAAATATTGCACTGCAGGAAACTTCCCGCGCTCGAATAATCCTCGGCATTGAGAACTGGCTGAATCCCAACGTTGGAAGCTCCGAAACAATTAATGAAAAATGGGATGTATATCGCAAAGATAAATCAGGTACGATCGGAGGTAGTGTGTTCATTCCAGTCTACAAATATATTCCTGCTACTGAGCTTTGAAGTAGGGAATGACAATGAATTATCTGTTCACGTGTAACAGTTATAGGGAAAAACAAGTTATTATTTGGATGTTTTTACCGACCACCCATTTCCACCGACATCCAAAGAAAGTTTACGATCAGTAGCGCGAAGGTACCCGGACCATGCTTCATTAGTTGGGGACGATTTCAACTCGCCGAATATAGACTGGGACGTCTATTCTTTCACTACAGGGGGTACAGATAATCAGACTTGTGAACTATTGTTAAGCACCTTTTCCGAACACTCCTTTCAGCAGCTAAATCGCCAGACCACATGCAATGGAAATATTTTGGACATTATGGCTATAAACATGTAAGATCTTGTAAATGATGTCACTGCTGAGATAGGGGTTACTGATCATGAAGTCGTCAAAGCAAAAATGGCCACTAAAGTTAATAAATCGATCAAGAAGCCTATTTGTTGGCTGATAATCAGTTGTTTGCGTCTCACTTAAGGAATGAATGGACATCGTTTAATTATGGTAGAGGGTACGTAGAGGAATTATGGACAAAATTACATACAATGTATATAAACCGCTAGGGAAATATTTGCTGACAAAGTCGATTAAGAGTGAGAAATGCCCACCGTGGTTTATTAGTAATATACGAAAAATGCTGAGAAAGCAATGGCAGTTGTAGCCTCGGTTGAAGAAAGGTCTAGCAAATCAAATCAGGCAAAAGTCAAAAGTTAGTAGAGAGTTAGTAGAGCAATGCGCGAAGCATACAATAACTAATACCGTCATACCTCAGCAAAAGATCTTGTCGAGAACCCGAAACCAGTCTGGACCTATGTCAAAAAGGTAAGCGGATCAAAGGTCTCTATCCACTCACTCTTTGATCATTCTGAAGGCCAAAGTTTTAAATTTACCATTTAAGATATCCAGAATGAAACTTTCACTCTGCAGCGGAGTGGGCGCTGATATTAAACTTCCTGGCAGATTAAGGTTGTGTGCCGGAACCGGGACTAGAACTTGGGACCTTTGCTAAGGTGCCAGGTTCGAGTCCCGGTTCCGGCACACAATTTTAATCTGCCAGGAAGTTTCATTTAAGATATCATTCACGCAGAAGAACCAGGCAAACATACCTTTATTTGATAGTTGCACTAACTCTCAAATGGAGGACATAGTAATAGGCATAGCTGGTGTAGAGAAGCCGATGAGAGAGTTGAAAACAAACAAGTCGCCAGGTCTAGAGTTCAAATGTTCAAATGTCTGTAAATCTACGGATCAAACTGCGTAGTCATCAGTCCGTAGCTTACAAACTACTTAAATCTAGGTAAACTAACCTACGGAAAAACACACACACCCATGCCCCTGTGAGGACTCGAACCTCCATGGCGAGCAACCGCGCATTCCGCAGCGAGGTGCTTTAGACCGCTCGGCTACTACACCGCGGCTCTAGACGGAGTACCAAACTGGTTTTACAAAGACTACTCTGCCGCACTGGCACCTTACTTAGCTTGCATTTATCGAGAATCTTTGAGCCAGCGCAAAGTTCCAAGAGACTGCTGGCACAAGTAACTCCCGTGTATAAGAAAGGCAATAGAACGGACCCTTGAAATTACAGAGCTATGTCATTAACATCAGTCTGCTGTAAAATTCTTCAACATATTCCCTTGAGATGAAAAAGCTTCTGTTCATGCATCAGCACAGCCTTAGCAAGCATCGCTCATGCGAAACCCAGCATTCTCTTCACTCTCATTACATCGTGCATGCTAAGGACGAAGGGCAACAGACAGACTGCATATTTCTCGATTTTAGAAAGGCGTTTAACACGGTACCGCACTACAGACTGCTGACGAAGGTACGAGCTTATGGAATAGGGATCCAAATGTGTGAGTGGCTCAAAGAGTATATCAAGAACAGCGCCCATTACGTTGTCCTCGATTGCGAGTGTTCGTCATAGACTAAGATATTGTCAGAGGTGCTTAAAGAAAGTGTGATAAGGGCGCTTACTTTTTATCTATATAAAGTACCTGACGGACAGAAGTGTGTTGCAATTTGCGTCTGTTTTCTTTTGATGCTATGGTGTTGAAGAGGGTTTTGTGTCCCAGCCTCGTCGCCGCTTTTGTGTCTCGTCCGCCGGTTGTCGTAGGTGTCGGTGGCCGAGTAGAAAGAGACCGACACAGGAATAAAGGATGCATGCGTGTGCAGGTACGGAGGTGACCAGCCAGTGGGACAGCAGAAACTAGAACACTAGGCTAAATGGGAACAAGATATGTATTTCGTGGAGTCTTGGTAATACTTAACTTTTACATAGTTCTTGACTGCAGAATGCTGATACATAGTTTATATAGAGGCCTGCCTACTAATGATTCCTAGTGCCTATCCGATAGCTAAGTCTTCACTGTTGCCTATCTGATTCCCAAGTGTTAACTGGTTCCTATCTCAGTTCCAAGTGAACGATGCAGCTATCGTGGCCACGAGCGGAGTTGCAGCAGAGGGCGCTCGTGGCTGACATCGTAAGAACGCCGCGCCGTGTGTGCATGGCGGCGCGCAGCGTAAGTACGTGGCGCGCACTTCATACTTGTGCGACACCACAGAGGGTTTCGTCACTGAATAACAATATATGATGCAGCATGACTTGGTCCAAATTTCTAGGTCGTGTGAGGAATGGCAACTAGTGTTAAATGTAGAAAAATGTAAAGTGACGCTAATGAATAGGAGAAACCATCCCGTAATGTTCGAATACAGCATTAGTAGTGTACAGCATTAGAGTCGCGTCAATTAAATATCTAGGTGTATCGATGCACAGCAATATGTAATGAAACGAGCATATAAAGAAATTCGTGGGAAATGTGAATAGTCGACTTCGGTTTATTGGGAGAATTTTGTGAAAGTGTGATTCGTCTGTAAAGGAGACGGCATATAAAATACTTGTAGGACCTCGTCTTGAGTACTGCTTAAGTGTTTGGGATCCCCACTAGATCGGATTAAAGGAGGACATAGAGGCAGTTCAGAGGCAGGTGGCTAGGTTTGTAAGTGGCAGATTCGATCAATGCGCGAGTGTTACTGAAATGCTTCGGGAACTCAACTGAAAGTTACTGGAGGGAAGGCGACGTTCTCTGAGGCGGACCACAGAACGAATCTACGACCGTCAACCTAAGATAATATCAGAGAGATTACGGATCTTATAGATGTATACAAGCATTCATTTCTTCCTCGTTTTATAAGGGAGTTGAACAGAAAAGCAAGTATCTGTTATTCGTACTGAGTCCCCTCCGCCACACACCTTTGGGTGGATTGTGGAGTATGAACGTAGGTGTAGATACGATTTTTTTATCATATTGCCGCGAGAGACCACGAACACCAACTGCCGGCGTGGCGCAGGGGATAGCGTCGCAGACTGCGGAGCAGAAGGTCGCTGGTTCAATCCCGCTCACCCGCAAAAATTTATTTGTTTGTAATTTACAATTCCAGAAGATTCTACATCTTTCTTATGTTCACTTGTAAATTCTACTTGTCTGTTATGTTAACTGTTCTTCTAATTTCTGGTAAATTTTGTCTGTGTATAAATAGCAGAGCACTCTGCCTGAGAGGCAGTCAGTGCTGCATGTATGTTGAGTTCGTAATAAACGTGCTTTCAGTATAAGTGCTGTGTTTAGTTGCCTTCGAAGTCAAGCCTACTTCCATTGCAACGTGACATTGTTTGGTGGAGGCGCCGGGTACACTGTGCAATAGCTGCATCACCGTGGCTCCGATTAGGCAACGTAAAAGCCGTCGCTTACACGGACTGGAACCGGAATACAAGGGATACACAAAAAGTCCGTATTATTAGAAAAACGATGGAGACGAAACCAGCAATAAGCCAGCTGCACATCAGACACCCGTCGGTGTTCTCTGGAGATGCTGGACAGGACCCCAACAAATGGCTAAAAGGATTCGACCGAGTCGCCAAGTACAACAGGTGGGATCATACGATGTGCTTGGCCAACGTTTATTTCTACCTGGATGGAATAGCCCAGCAATGGTTCGAAAACAACGAAGACAAGTTGAATGACTGGGAGACGTTCCAGGAGAAACTTAAGAAGACGTTTGAAGACCGCCAGCGACAAATCCGCTCGGCGGAAGAACAACTGAAGAACCGGGCCCAACGACAAGGTGAGCCGACACAATCGTACATACAGAGTGTTTTGGCCCTATGAAACGTAGTCAATCCGAACATGACTGAAGCGGACAAAATCACGCACCTGATGAAGGGAATTGCAGAAGATATGTACTAAGCTCTTCTGATAAAAGACGTCGCTACGAAAGAAGAGTTCATTCAATGGTGCCAGCGTATTGAAGGACGCCATGGACATGTACGCTACTGCAGAGAGAGGAGGCGAGTATTCGATGATTATATTGCCGCAAGACGTCAGCCGTCGGAGCAGTTCTATCCAAGGCAGTCACCTGCTGATGAGTTCAGTCGACCTATGGGAAGACGCCCTTCGCCGTACCCTAGACGAGGTCGCTCCCCGACGCGCCGCAGCCGTTCACCGTCACCGTTCAGAGGTACCAGCCGCTCCCCTAGCCGCCGCGTCCAGAAAAACTAAGCGAGCGACAATCTACGGAGGTGAGGCCGCCGCAGATGAAAATCCTCCATGGACGACAGTCGCCAAGATGTCGGGAAATCTCAACGACGCCATAATCGACGGCCAACCTGTCCGGGCACTTGTTGATTCAGGAGCCTCTTTTTCTGTATTATCGGATAATTACCGCCGCACACTAAAGAAGACAATGTTCTGTGATACGGGAGCAACTGTGCTGAAGGTCGCGAATGGAAAGTACGTCCATCCAGCAGGAACTTGTGTCGCAAGAATAACCATCAACAACAGGACGCAGCCGTTTGAATTTGTCGTGTTAACAGAATGTAGTCACAATGTCATCCTCGGATGGGACTTCCTTCAGGCATCCCAAGCTATCATTGACTGTGGAAGATCTGAGCTGAAAATTGAAGAAGTTGTTCCGACAGATACACGTAATACAGAATTTTCTGAGAAGTTATTCATCGTTGACAATGTGACGATACCGCCGTTGACAATGAGAAGAGTTGCAGTCACAAACACAGATGACTGGTTAAACTGTGAAGTTCTTGTTGATGGCAAAACGTTTATCAGGCTCACAAAAGAAATTTACATACCAGCGGCTGTCATAAGCATTACCGGTGGTCAAGGAGAGATTTGGATCACAAATTGTCACGAGCAGTCACAACTTATCCCAAAGGGAATGTGTATCGGGACAGCTGAACCAATCCAGAACGGTGAGCTCAACGTCATCAGTGAAGACCCATGCCCTGCTATTAGTACAGATAACACGCTGGAGGAAACAAACGTGGAACTGCCAATAGGGCCTAGACTGACCAAGGAACAACGCCAGCGGGTGTTAGCTATACTACGCCAATTTTCGGGTGCATTCACACATCAGCAGGGGAAAAGTCAGACGAAACGGCCCACCATAAAGGACCGTATCAATACTGGGGACCATCCGCCAATTAGCCAGCGTTCGTATAGAGTGTCGCCAGCTGAAAGACAGATAATTCGAGAGGAAGTGGAGAAGTTGTTGCGAGATGACATTATTCAATCTTCGGAGAGTCCTTGGTCGTCTCCAGTGGTCCTCGTAAAGAAGAAGGATGGTACGTGGCGATTCTGTGTCGACTATCGGCGGCTGAACAGTATCACAAAGAAAGATGTTTACCCATTGCCGCGTATTGATGACACCTTAGACTGCTTGAAAGGAGCTACATACTTCTCAACTATGGACATGCAGACAGGTTACGGGCAAATCGAGGTTGACGAAGCTGACAGGGAGAAGACGGCTGTTATTACACCTGACGGCCTCTATGAATTTAAAGTAATGCCATTTGGATTATGTAATGCTCCAGCCACATTCGAAAGCATGAGGGACAACTTGCTTCTACACTTTAAGTGGACGACGTGTCTCTGCTATTTAGATGACATTGTCGTTTTCTCGAAAACATTTGAAGAACATCTGAGTCGCCTGTCAACTGTGTTGAAGTGTGTTCAGACTGCAGGTCTCCGCCTCAGTCCAAAGAAGTGCCTCTTCGTCGCCAAAGAGATAAAAATCCTGGGGCACCTAGTCAACGGAGATGGTGTCCGTCCTGATCCAGATAAAGTAAGGGCAGTCACAGAATTTCCAACTCCTCAGCACATTCGTGATGTGAGAAGTTTTCTCGGGCTGTGCTCATACTACCGACGTTTCATAAAAGGATTTTGTAACAAGGCACGTCCATTACAAGAACTTCTGCAGGGAGAAGCCAAATTTTACTGGGATGAGACAAAAGAAAGAGCTTTCCGAGCACTTAAGGAGGCTCTAACTTCCGCACCAGTGCTAGCCTTGTACGACGAGAATGCAGAAACAGAACTTCACACAGATGCCAGTGGCTATGGGATTGGTGCAGTGCTTGTACAAGTTCAGGAAAGTGCAGAAAAAGTGATAGCCTATGCGTCAAGAGTACTCTCAAAGTCGGAGATAAAGTACTCTACAACTGAAAAAGAATGTCTCGCGGTTATCTGGGCTATCAACAAGTTCCGGCCGTATTTATTCGGCAAACCATTCACCGTCGTGACAGACCACCATTCTTTGTGTTGGCTGACTAGCTTGAAGGATCCATCAGGTCGACTAGCAAGATGGGCACTAAGACTCCAAGAGTACGATGTCACAGTGGTATTCAAGAATGGGCGCAAACACAAGGATGCCGACTGCCTTTCGAGGAATCCATTAGTGGAACACAACAGCATTAATGAAATTTCAGCTCTCACTGAATTAGATGACGTTACAGCTGAACAGAGGGAAGATCCAACACTATTAAAAATGATAGAGACCTTGGAGAGAGGAGAACCGACCAATTGACAGTTCCGACTTATAAACTGAACATTGTACAAGAGCAACTACGATCCACTGGGCCCCAAATGACTACTTGTTGTTCCAGCTCATCTCCAGCCAGCTATCCTCAAATATTTCCATGATGCTCCAATATCCAGTCATCTGGGATTCGTGAAGGCCCTAGACAGAATCAGACGCAGGTATTACTGGAAAGGTCTCTGCCGATCTGTCAAGCACTATGTGAGTCACTGTAAAGAGTGCCAGCGGCGGATGCATGTGCTGCAATTACCTCCAGGACATCTCGTACCGATTCCGCCGGCAGCAGCTCCATTCCACCGAGTTGGGATCGATCTTTTAGGGAGGTTCCCGAAGTCGACAACCGGTAACCGTTGGATAATAGTCTGCACTGACTACCTCACACGCTACGCTGTCACCAAACTTGTGCCGACTGCAGAAGCCCCAGAGATCGCAAAATTCCTTGTAGAAGACATTATTTTGAAGCATGGAGCACCACGTGTCATGATATCTGATCGTGGAAAAGTATTCCAGTCAAAACTAGTATCAGAGGTAATGTCACGGTGCAACATTATCCACAGAATGACAACTGCATACCATCCTCAGACAAATGGTCTTACGGAACGTCTTAACAAAACTTTAGCCGACATGCTGTCGATGTACGTCGATGTTGAGCAGAAGGATTGCGATACAATTCTGCCAGTCGTGACATTTGCTTACAATACCGCAAGACAAGACACCACAGGCTTCACTCCGTTTTTCCTGCTCCATGGCCGTGAAGCTGTTCCCGTTCCAACCGGACGACACTCAGGATGACTATGTTAAACAGCTCATCACCAGGGTCCAAGAAGCAAGACAGCTGGCTCGCAGACGGACACTGGACGCCCAGGGGAAGGACCGTCAGCGGTATAACGACAAGCACCGACCTGTTGTGTACACCCCAGGAGATCTGGTATGGATTTTTACCCCTATACGGAAGGTTGGACTGTCAGAAAAGTTATTGAAGCGATACTTTGGTCCGTATCGTGTCATGCGCCGCCTGTCAGACGTCACATACGAAGTTGAGGATTATGAGCCGTCGTCGAAACGTCAAAAACGAAGAGACATTGTTCACGTCCTGCGCATGAAGCCTTACTACGATCCTGAAGAGCAAGTAGACGACTATGGCTTCCTGTTCAAGGACTCTAAGGACGGTAATGTTCCTGATGAAGCCACGACAGGAACGTCTGTCTTCGATAATCGCGGAGAAGGGAAGGATTCTCTTGAACTGTCATACAGAGGACCCATGACACGGTCAAGATCCAGGACATTGCAGCTGGCTCCACAGGGATCATTACAGCGGGTCGCTGTTTCTCCAGGAGAGGGAGCAATGCCGCGAGAGACCACGAACACCAACTGTCGCCGTGGCGCAGGGGATAGCGTCACGGAGTGCGGAGCAGAAGGTCGCCGGTTCAATCCCGCTCACCGGCAAAAATTTATTTCTTTGTAATTTACAATTCCAGAAGCTTCTACATCTTTCATATGTTCACTTGTAAATTCTACTTGTTTCTTATGTTAACTGTTCTTCTAATTTCTGGTAAATTCTGTCTGTGTATAAATAGCAGAGCACTCTACCTGAGAGGCAGTCAGTGCTGCGTGTATGTTGAGTTCGTAATAAACGTGCTTTCAGTATAAGTGCTGTGTTTAGTTGCCTTCGAAGTCAAGCCTACTTCCATTGCAACGTGACAATATATGAGCCATCTGATAAATTACTAACCTCACTGGAGTATCGTAACCTCTAAACTTAAACGAAATTGCCGAAACCGCTTTGTTTGTCAGGTGTGCACATTGCACTTGATAATAACTCCGTATTCTTGGAGTAAAGTAAGCTCTAGATTGGAAAAATCTTATTCTCTCCTAGGTTCAAACTAAGATATACCACAATATAAGTAAATCACTCATCGTATTCTTAGACTGTACAACATATCAGGGATATCACAATGTTCACGTTGTCAGTCTATGGCTGCCGATACATCATTGACAATGTGACGTATATAAATTCATAAATGTACTCACAGAGACTTTGCCTTACGTATGGCTATACTGTTACGACTGGATTCTCGCGGAGTTCCCCAGCCAATGACTTGGCACTGAAGGCCAGTTATTAGGTGTCGTCGAGGGTCGAGGGGGCTTTTGGGCAGAGGAGCTGGCTTTATTCTATTGTTGAAGGGCAGGCTCCGGGGCACGTGAACCAACACCAGGTCTCTCCGGAACACCGACGCTTTGATTTCTGGGTGCAACACCAGTTTGTCCACGTTGCGTCTCACCTACAGATAAGAAAAGAGTGTTAGAACTCTAGCAGACACATTTTATACCAGCCTAAACGAAACCGAAATGGTTATAAATTTAATTCATCAGTATTTAAATGCGACTGTTTGTTTACGAAACTTCTGCGACACAGTCTTACTGTGCATCAGCAACATGTAGATAAAAATTTTTACGATTTATTCAGTAGTGTGATCATCAACTTTAGAAAATACACAATTGACATATGGATTATAATGAGCAACGAAGCTATTACATAACACAGGTGTTAAAGACTTATGGGCAGAGTATTCTTAAAGAAACATAGAAAGTTACATATCATTAATGAAGAATGTCCCAAGAACAGGTGTTCTTCTGTAATTCGTTTTTTGTTTCTAAGGTCTCTGAAGATATGGAAAGGTGTCTCAATCATTGACTACAATTAAATATACCAAAAATCATAAGTTTTATATAGAAATCAATAAAAGGAGCATATTAAGTGGAAAATGAAATATGTTTAAAAACACGTAGCATTTCTGATGTACAAATTATGAGAATGAATAAAAAAGAAAAGCAAGTTATAAAAACTGTTAGTTCACATACCTTAATTAATATTTCGGTTTCTATGTGTGTAAACAAATCACATAGTACAGTAATGAACGAAGTATGACAAGAAATGTATTGTAATATTCTCTATGCCCAATTCCTCACTGACAACTGTCTAGTGTCTATTGTTCAAAATTTACTGTTTTTGAGTATTAAAATACGATCGTTCCTAATGAAATTTTTTTTTGTTATTGTTATTATGATTATTTTAATATAAATTGAAAATAAATTATATTTATTAGCAGTACTGTCATCATAATTATACCAAGGTTATTATTGTTGGTATTAATTTTCCAACAGCATTCTGGTATATAACTTTCTCAACAAATACATAGAAAAATGATTTTTGTTGCAATTTCTCAACAGTACTATCAATACTAATTAATAGTTACCTGAATGGTACATCTGTATAGTAAAAGTCAGTGGAGCAGCAGGGTTAAATTATAGATTAATATGAGTAACATATGAAATTCAGACTTGTCAAAAAATAGAAAGAGCTGAATGATAGAATGAAAGGAACTTCTTTATTCATACATCGTCCAACTGCCTGCTATAAGTCAGTCTCAAGTGAACTGACAGATGAACAGTCCGATGCTAATGCTGTTTACACGCCATTATAGCTGCCAAAAACAGCCATCAAATGCGCTGCCCAGCCTCAGCGTCTCAGCGTTTTTCAGTAATACACTCTCAGACAAAAATGAAATTCAAAACGTTGCACCACAGAGGAATTATTGGACTTTGATGTGAAATCGAGCCAGTTTCAAATACAGTATCAGTAAAACTATTCACATGAAGATGGGAACAAAAGCGATACATTATGATCAAGTACTTTTGAGAGATGAGATAGTGAAGCTAGCTGTTTATCTAACACAAATATAAGAACACCCAAACAAATCACTTGAAAATATATGGATTACTTAATTTAGTTGATTAAAAGAGGAAGATCAGAAATGTAGCTTAGCATAAGGAATGCAGAAGTCTGCAAACTATAGTGACAGTAATGGCAAATACATGTCACTAAAATTAAAATGTAAACAAATTGATGAATCCATGACAGTTGTAAACATAGATGGCATCTTAATTTAGTAATTCTTTCTTACTATTTTCTGCTTGGTCTATAATCACCATATGTCCATTTCCGTCTTTAAAGTTTTTAAGACTGACACAAATCAACCATAAAACCATACAGGACAATCAAACTTTTAATCAGCATTATTTTTCAAATATTTAAAATAAGATCCCACTAAAACTAAGAAAAGAGAGCTACTAAATAACTGCTAATTCATAGAAAAAATTAAAATAAAACCTGTACAAGCTATTAGATAACAGTTTGTTCTCTAGATTACACAAACTCATCCTTTTATTTGCTGATATTTGTGTCACTTATACATTTTAAGTTTACAAACTATTTACATTTGAAGTGGCGTCCTTCAGTTCACTATATCTGAGAATCTTCGTTAGCCATTCAGGTAATTAACTCTAGTACAGAGAAACAAAACACAAATTCAAAATAAAATATCTATATTAAATAACAAAGGCAGTAAGTTGTACTTCATTTAGTTAAAAGAGATCTCAAACATTTTAAACTTACAGAAAGTTTATTAAAATATTGTCAGTATTTATGAAGGAAGAGAGTGCTGTCTAATGTTGGAGGCACTGAAACGTTTTCTATAAGCACTGTACTTTGCAAATCAGATGTTAAATTTCGCAACCTATAGATAGTTATAAAATCGCATACATTTAAGTTGATGACAATTCAGTTCCATAGTTTGTCTTAAATGATCTTCACTAATGTCATATTCTTAACAAATATCAAGTAGTGTTGAGTAATAAGAAAGCACTTACATGAAACTGAACATTCAACTACATGAACACTGCAAGATATAATCCTATACTGCCAGATAGATCAAATTTCCATATCCGTTCTAATGATGAATCATTACAACCATGTTTCTATAAGAAATTCATAAATTTCTTAATCAGTGTGGCCAGCTATGCAACCACAATACTATGTGATTATTTGTTAGTAGGTGTGTTTCATTTTATTGAGTATAAGGTGTCTTCAGTGGAGTTCACTGACAGGTAAGTTAATGGGTTTTCTTAGGTCAAAAACAGCTGGCTAGAAAAAATGTACAATCACATTCTCAAAAAAAAAAAAAAATAGAATACTTTGAAAGAATAGTCTAATTTCATATATGTGAGAGATGTACATTAGTGGATTGTATTACGGAATATGTCAGATAAATCTGTAAAGTTATAATTCATGTAACATCTCTTGTGACTTTCTGCATCTGAACTGAAGATGGTAACTATGTAACTAAAATCGATTTGCTACAGTAAATGAAAAAGATTTTTACGGTCAATGCTGGTTTATTTAATATTTGTACATTGGAATGTTTTGCAGAAATGATTAGCATTGGAATATTCTCAGCTCGCAGGTTAAAGGTCGTCATCGTTGTCACTCTAAACTGAAGGTAATGGATCAGTGTGAGTTGAGCAACTGTGAAAGATGACTCACAGAACTATGTATGAACTCTACCATCAAATCAGTTAGTCTTATAGGGCGCACATTATCAGCATGAAAGAATATGACATGCCCTTGTGGGAAATTCATACTCGTGTTGCACCAAGTATTTCTGTGTGCAGAATTGAGCTAATAATAGCGCATAACATTGTGAAATTGGTCAGATCACACCACCCGCTGAGAAGATCGACACCTCATTCAAATTGAACTGCAGATCTGTGGCAATACAGTAGAGCACATCCTATATTATCAGGGACGATAGTCCATCGCCATAAATTGCGATATAGATTATGTGTGCATCGTTCACTTCTCCACATAGGTTCGACTAATCTATGGGAATATGATAGACAGTAATGGTCTATGCAAGGGCATTACTCGGGTACAGAATGCCAACAGATAGTGTTTTAGAATAAAACTACCTTCTGTTTATTTGGAAAGGATGGCCACTGTGACTATATTCACACAATACATGTGGCATCAAGTCAAGGCTTTATGGCTTTCTGTACTATTAGGTACAACTACAAATCGCAGTTGTATGTGTCCAGGTCAGTGTGACAAGTTTGACCTATATCATTATGTGTCACCCCATAGCCATACCTAGTCTGCATGACAACCCACACTTCATTTGTCAGCAAGACATGTTGCTGCATGTATAAGTATCTTCTTGGTGTAACAGAATGTCAGCCTTTCGCCCTAGCTCACCAGGTCATCAGGCTTGACACCAGTAGAAACTATGTGGTATACGTTGAAACGATGGTTACAGCACTGTGCCCCAATTACAAGCACCACAGATGAACTTTGAAACTAGGTGAATGCAGCACAGATGGCTACACTACTAAGGAAGCAGGCTTAGTGCTTAACGTACCATCGACATTGTGGTAATTAGAGACAGCATCAACACTACACGACACTACACACATCTTATATGCATTGCAGGCAACATTCACAGAACAGGTTACCAGAGTCCATGGTAGATCCTCCACCAGCTTTGCAACACATCACATCCTGAACTGAGATGACTGAAATGCTTATCATTTCTATTTCTTCAGAACATACTAATCAACAAGTGCTGTGAATATGAACATTGTGTGCCTCAACTTCCATGGTATTCTGTGAATGTTACACATTTTATGCTCGTTTTACACCTCACATTAGTATAGTCCTTCTATTTACATGTTGCATAGCAGTTTTCTCTTTCTGTAAAGGTGCTTTTGAGTTTACCTTGCTCTGCAATGTTGCACTATGTATTTTAATATGTTACATATATAAACAGCTGTATTCCTTCGATTGTGGCTGAGTATGATTTGTGCTTTTTGTAGTGTTGACATCAGTGTAGTTTTAACCTCATTAATTATGTTATTCAATATTAATTTTACATGTAAATGAAATGAAGGAGTAGTTACCAATTTTCCAATGATGTTATCGTACATTAATTTTATATTCAAGAGAACTGAAAGAGTAGTGGATAGGCAAATCAATTACAGTCATAGGTGGTTTGGAAGTGAGACTAAATTAGATAAATATAAGTAAATGGTGTGTGAGATGGAGAACAAGGGTGACTTGTAAAAGTATATGGGAAGGATGAAGAGAAACGTGATTTACAGAATGTAGGGGAGAAAATGAAGTATTTTTTCAGTTTATTTATTCGAATATATTTTAAATTCTTACTTCCACAACGCATTGCGTAACTTAGCATTTGACTGTTCCATCTTAACAATGGTAAGCATGGAAGTTTTCTTGGATCTCTAATAACTTTTGTTGTGATCATGAATCTTATTATCATGCTTCAGATACAGTAGCCTCGTTGAAGATATTCTGAAATTGTTGAATTGTATGTACCTTACTTCAATACACCTAAATGTTGGCAGCCCTGCGCTAGGCGAGACGCGGCAGCTTCGTCCTCTCGGGAAAGATAAGTAATTTAAATTGTAATAAGACTTAGTTTTACACCAATAAGTAATTAAATACATTTATTAGAGTCCTGTCCTTGCTTATAATTAAATGTTTCACTTTCCTTTGCATAGTTTTCCATTAATCGCGAAAAGTCCATACAGCAGTGTTTACAGCCGTAGGTTTCGTTTATGTTCTTGCACAGCAAATCTAAATAAACTCATCAATTAATTCTTTTGCCTTTATTACAAGTTACGTACATCATTTCCCGTTATTGTTTCTCACTTATTATTCACGTAGAGTTGATTAAGATTTTATTGGCTGTCCCAGAAACTTCATATTTCCTTTGTTTACATTCGGAGACTAGGCCTAATTTTCACAGTACAAACACTTACCGTTAACACGTAACAGAAGTTGCTTTTACGTCACTGTATGACTAGTATTTACATATATTAGTGCCCTATTCAACTTTAGTGCTCCTTTATATCTGTATCTAATTTAATTTTTTTCCGTTTTCATCTAACTTAATACAGGAAACAACCATGAGTGCTAAGTGTTTGAGCTGCCATAGGAAAGTTAGTTCAGGGGTTCTATGCAGCTGTTGTGACAGTTGGTTTCACCGGGGAGAATGTAGTGGCATGGGTATTGGGGAAGCAAAGGAGACTCTTTCTTTCTTGTGCAGGGTTTGTTCAAACGATAAGAAAATAGAGGAACAGGAGGGGAAAATCAGAGCCCTTCAGGCTGAATTACATAGTGTTAGAGAAGAACTGTTGAGGTTAATGGGGGAGGAGGGTAACCAGAGGTGGGAAGTGGTAGCAGGGAACAGTGGCCTCAGTAAGAGTACAGTGTGTGACAGTTTTATCATTGGCACAAACAATAGGTTTGCCTTGCTGCCACAGTCTAATGAGGAAGAGCCTCCAGCATATGTAGGAGTAATTAAGGAGCAACAGAATTTCATTAGGAAATCAAAGGTTTCAAAAAAAGTAGAAAGTAGGAGGAAAGTTCTTTTGCTCGGCAGCAGCCATGGGAGAGGTGTGGGGTAAATCGTGCAGGAAAAATTAGGTGACAGGTATCAGGTCACAAACTTTTTCAAGCCCAGTGCAAGTCTTAGCCAGATGGTAGAGGATTTAGATTCATTGTGCAAAGGGTTTACTAAGGAGGATCATTTTGTGATAGTGGGTGGTGCGAGAAACAGTATCAATAGGGATCAGAGCTACAGTATTGAGTGTGACCTGGTGAAAATAGCATCTGCAACAAACCATACGAATGTTCGGATGGTGCCTGCCTTCATGCAGTATGATCAGCCTCGGTTGAACAGCTCTGTAAGGGGGGTCAACATGGAGTTATATCAGCTGCATAGGGCTGCTACTCTGTCAGACATTGGTTTGGTCCCTGTTGATGCTATTGATAGGTGGACTTTACTAGGCATGGCCTGCACCTCAGTAGGAAAGGGAAGGGAAAAGTGGCTGGGTTGGTAGGAAAATCTATAAGGGAGGACACTGCAACTCTTGGGAGTACCTCCTTTTTAGGATAAGTTCAGTGTCCAATGAGAAGCCCAGACAGGCAGGTAATAAAGCTGTTAAAGTATCACAATATTCTAACAATAGTAAATTAAAAAATAATGTTTGTATATTTCATCAAAATATTGGGGGTTTAAAGAATAAAGTACATGAGCTCCTGATTTGTTTAGAAACTATAGAAGCTGACAATGTAATATATATATATATATATATATATATATATATATATATATATATATATATATATATATACTATGCCTGTCTGAGCATCACATTGTCACTGATATGAATAAAGTAAATATTAGTGGGTATAAACTAGCAGCACATATAAGTAGAGAGAAGAAGGTCTGGGGAGGAGTTGCCATTTATGTCAAAAGTTGTCACAGTGTAAAAAATTTAGAAACAAAAATATTTTGATAGAGCAACATATAGAAGCATGTGCCTGTGAGCTTAAACTGAAGGGTCGTCCTTTTATAATTGTCCCAGTGTATAGGCCCCCCTCAGGAAACTTTCATTTATTCCTGGAACACTTGGATGCCTTGTTGTGCTTTCTGTCAGATAGGGGGAAGCAAATTATTATATGTGGGGATTTCAATGTTGATTCACTGCAAGAGTGTAATAAGAAGAATGACCTGGAACTCTTACTCGGTTCTTTCAATTTGACATCTGTTATTGATTTTCCTACTCGGGTAGTAAAGAACAGCAGCACATTGATAGACAATTTTTTATAGACCTAGATAGGTTTAACAATATTAGTGCATGTCATGTTGAGAGTGGTCTTTCTGATCATGGTGCACAGCTAGTTACATTATATGATATAGCTCCTTTCAGTAATTTGAATCAGTCCTCCAAAGTTATTCGTACAATTAATTAGAATTAGAAATTTCACGGAAAGTCTTCAGCAGTTAGATTGGCATGAAGTGTACAAGGAACCTGATGCTAACTTAAAATACAACTTATTTCTTGATACTATTGTAAGGGTATTTGATAACTGTTTCCCCAAGAAATTAGTCAAATTTAATTGTAAGGAACAAAGCAAAAAACCATGGCTCACCAAAGGTATAAAAATATCTTGTAACCGGAAAAGGGAACTGTATCTGACAGCAAGAAAGAGCAGTGACCCGGAAATATTCAACTATTATAAAAACGACTGTTCTGTATTAAGGAGAGTTATTAAAAAATCCAAAACCATGTGCATCATGTCTGAGATTAGTACATCCAATAATAAAATTAAAACAATCTGGAATATTATAACAAGGGAGACAGAGCAACCAAAAACACAGGAAGTCAGCATTATCATCAAAGTGAATGAAAAAATTACAAACATGAAGTCAGAAGTTGAAAACACTTTTAATAATAATTTTTAAATGTTGTGGAGAATATAGGATTCAAATGTTCATTAGAAGAAGCTAGGCAGTTAATGGAACAGGGCGTACCTAGACAGTTTGATTCAATGGAAATCCTACCCACCTCTCAATCTGAAATTAGGAAATTAATAAACTCTCTCAAGAGTAAAAGCTCTCATTGGCATTGATAGCATATCCAGCAGGGTATTAAAAGCTTATTCCCAAGAAATATGTAGGATTCTTAGCTACATTTGTAATAGCTCACTGGAGCAGGGCATTTTCCCTGATAGACTGAAATGTGCTATTGTCAAACCACTTCATAAAAAAAGGTGATACGTTAGATGTCAACAACTACCGCCCAATCTCACTTCTGACGGCTCTATAAAAAATTCTTGAAAAAGTAATGTATTCCAAAGTAGCTTCATATATTAATAAAAATAAAGTTCTTACAAAATCTCAGTTTGGTTTCCAGAAAGGCTTTTCAACAGAAAATGCAATACATATTTTCACTAATGAAATATTAAATGCTCTGGATAACTGTAAATCACCCGTTGGGATTTTTTGTGATCTATCAAAGGCCTTCCATTGTGTTAACCATGGAATTCTTCTAGATAAGCTTAAGTATTGTGGTATGAGCGGGAAAGTGCACAAATGGTTTAAATCATACCTCACTGGAAGAGTTCAGAAAGTTGATATAATTAATTCACATAATATACAAAAAACAGCCCAGTCCTCAAACTGGGGAACTATCACGAATGGGGTGCCACAGGTTCGGTACTGGGGCCTTTGCTGTTCTTAATATATATTAATGATTAGCCTTTCTATGTTCATAAAGATGCCAAGCTAGTTCTCTTTGCTGATGATACAAGTATCACTATCACACCCGAATCACAGGAATTAACTGATGAAATTGTCAATGAAGTATTTAAGAGAATTATTAGGTGGTTCTCTGTAAATGGACTCTCTTTAAATTTTGAAAAAATGCAGTATATTCAGTTTCACACAATAAATGGCATCACACCATTAATTAATATTGACTTCAACCAGAAATCTATAGCTAAGGTAGAATATTCAAAAAATTTTTAGGTTTATGCATTGATGAGGGATTGGGTTGGAAGAAACACATTGAAGATCTGCTGAAACGTCTGAGCTCAGCTACTTATGCTATTAGGGGGATTGCAAACTTTGGTGATGTACAACTCAGTAAATTAGCATACTACGCCTATTTTCATTCTCTGCTTTCTTATGGCATCATATTCTGGGGTAATTCATCATTTAGTAAGAAAGTATTCATTGCCCAAAAGCAGGTCATCAAAATAATTGCTGGAGCCCACCCAAGATCATCCTGCAGACATTTATTTAAGTATCTAGGAATCTTCACAGTAGCTTCACAATATATATATATTCACTTATGAAATTTGTTACCAACAATCCTACTGAATTCAAATGTAAAAGCAGTGTGCATAGCTACAACACTAGGAGAAAGGGTGACCTACAATATTCAAGGTTAAATTTAGCTCTGTCACAGAAAGGGGTTAATTATTCTGCCACAAAAGTCTTTGGTCATTTACCAAGTAGTATCAAAATTCTGACAGATAGCCAACTAGCATTTAAAAATAAATTAAGAGAATTTCTGAATGGCAATTCCTTCTACACTTAAGATGAATTTCTAGATAAAAGTTAGTACTTTATGGGAAAAAATATAAAAAACTAAAAAAAAATAAAAAATAAAAAAATAATTAATTAAAAATATAATATTCAAGTATTGAGTGTCATATAATATTATGTATAGACACACTTCATCTATCTGACATGTTCCACATCATTATGAAGTGTTGTATTCATGATCTATGGAAAAAGTATTAATCTAATCTGTTCTAACTGCAGATAGTTTGCCTGTCGATTTTAAAAACTCATTCAAATTGAGTTTTCATCAGTTGATACCTGTTCTTTTTTTATTTCAGTTTTTGTATATATTTTTGCATTGTGTTCATTGTTTTGGAGACAGTGTTATTGCCTTATTACTGTTAGTATTTGCACATTTTATCTTTATTGTCTGAGAAAGGATAGGCCTTCTACTAACATATTTTTCCACAAAAATGATTGTTTATATTATCAGAAAGGAGTCTGATTATGCTCACTAGTATACCCACTAGTAAGAGATCGTAATTCTGATGTTAAATGACTGGTAAATATTAATGTCCCTTACAAAACTTCCGATTCGTAGTACAGAAACGAAATACAAGTAGTTTCTTGTTGGTGGGGCAGCAGCATTTATGACCTCAAAATACATTTTACATTAAAGTATGACAGGTAGCTGCAATTACAGTTTATTTTGCTTGTCTTTTACGATTTTGCACACCAACCTTGTTTCAGCATATTGCCATTTTAGAGTGTTTCTGCAGATGTTAACACATTGCTTATTATTTTAACTCCAATAACCAAAAGTTGAAAAAATTATATATTACTACAGGTATGTTAACAGCATCCTCCTATTAATAAATGGTAATGATGATGACATAAAAGAAGTGCACCAAAAGTTTAGTAACTTACATCCAAACATAAATTTTAACATTTAAACTGAAACTAACCAACCTATAAATTCTCTTGACCTGAAAATAAATAAAATAAATAACAAACGTGTATTTGCAATATGTAGAAAGTCAACCACCACAATCAATATCATCAACAAAACTCTTGCCATCCAAATTCAAATAAATATGCGTTTTTCTATTCTATAATTAACAGACATATAAACTTTCCGCTAGAACAAGAAGCAACTGAAAAGAAATCACAACACTACAATTTATAGCCCAAGAAAATAATTTCCACCCAAATACAGTAAGTAAAATGTACTAACAACAAACAAACCCTAAAAAAGAAACCATATGTAAAGACATAACACTGAAAAGAGTTCCTACCAATAGATCAAAAAAACATATATACCAACAAACTACATAGGCTACATAACAAAAAGAATAAAGTTTCCTTAAAAACAAATATAAAATTAGCATTCCACAGGACAAATAATATAAAGACTTATATTCAGTGAGGTAAAATCAAAATTTAAGACATTTCAAAACCTTGTATCTACAATATTACTCGTGATAATAGTACAAAATTCTACATTGGGCAGACAAGAAGGAACACAAAAGATCATGTGACAGCAACCAGTCAACATTCCATCTGCACCATAGAATGGAAAATCACACAGTAGACCAGATCTAAAATGCAGGACAGATTTTACACAAAATATCTAAAGGATGTGTCATGACCATTTAGAAGAATTGGAAATATACCCGAACACAGAAAATTTCGCGAATGATATATTAAACGAGCAAATGCAACACAAACCCTATTTCCAGAATTTTATTAACTTTGTCGACTGATAAAAATCACAGATAATGGGGATAAAAACATAGGTTACATACACCATTCCCAAAGATATAAATATCATCCATGCCAAAGATGTTAAATCCGTACACTGACGTATAAAAAATCAACATAGTAAACGATTATTCAATAACATCTATGTCATATACACCATCCCTGACATCCAAAGACAAAATAATGTAAACATTAAGCATCTGTGCTGCAACTGATAAAATACCAAAGTATGTCAAATTTCAATGAAATACTGAAAAATTTGTTAGTAAAATTATTATATAATAACAGACAGTTAAAATTCGTTTACCAGATGCTATTTATATGTCACTAACACCTTGATATAAGTAATACTGTAATTTGTAATTATATTGTTTCTTAAGATATAAATAATAAGCAATGTATTAACATTTGGAGATGCACTTGAAAATGGCAATATGCTGAAACAATCTTGTTGTGAAAGTTCGTAAAATACAAGCAAAATAAAAAATAATTGCAGCTACCTGGAATAATTTAATATGAAATACACAAAGCTTCCAATATAGCAAAAGGGCACGTAACATCTGTGAATATTATATACAAGTACTCTAAATTGCCTACTGCACTGATCGAATATACATACAAAATTTAATAAATTCATCCACAACCGCAAAATTTATCAAAGTGAAGTTGCGAAACATGTAACAAAAACAGCATGAACTGGCAGCTGTGAAATTTTAGTTTCATGGCGTTCTGAAAGAGACGACCAATCAGAAACTACCTATTTTACTACCGTTGGTCGACTCACGGAATGTAATGGCTGCCGATGCCAGAAATGTCAATACTTGAGTAACAGTGCACTAAACAATTCTCTTATACAGCTACATTAAACACACTACTTTAATAAAGTGAAAATATATGAAACTAATAGTAAGCTGTTGATTGTAGAAAAAGAGAAGATAACAATGATCTCTAGTTGGCTACTAATATGTTTATTTAAAAATGAAAGGAAAGACAGATCACTGGCATAAGTATTACATTAGTTTGTACTCTTGAATTAAGTAATCGTTCCTGAGGAACAGAGAAAAATATAAAATATTGTGGTGGCTTATCTATGTGTCGTCGCAGTTGCGTGAAGTCAGTAGTGTTTATGGTATGTTGTTCATGTATTGTTACAATTCCATTATTATCAAATTTTAACCTATCCATCCTCTTGATTGAATATTGGTTTCTGTGGTGGCGTGTTTCTTCTTCATCACATATTTCTGGTTGTTGGGCAGCTAGAAATGTTTGCAACTGTTTTAAAGTCACTGGTGGGCCTGCATGCACTCTTAATATTGGTAACTATAGCAATGGCGGCTTTAAACTCAACTCAATGTTCGTTACACTCTTTACACACATAAAAAGTCCATTTAATGGAACATAACAAGACATGTGATCATGAATACATATCCTCACTACCAAGTTCTCTAATACAAAGTTCACAGTATTCATGAGCATGAAAAAGGAATATTGTACACAAACCAACGATTGTGAATATAAACAGTCCCCTCGCCAACAATACTGTGTCATTACAAGCACATTTACATTGTAACAACATTCCCTTGCAGCGTCCAATGTATTCTAAATTGTTTGGCATTCTGATGCGAAACAATTCACACAACATGTCGCCACATTAGTATGAGTGCCAAGGAAAAGCGAATTTCCTCCTATTTCTGCATGACGTCACTGATAGCACACTCACTGTATTTTTTGGATCCACACAACTTGCAGCACCACTCTCTCACACACTTGGACTATCCAACTGTTTTTTCTCCCTTTCTCTCTAACTTCACAGGACATATCGAATACATCCAAAGATTTCCATATACTATTTGAATATATGAAACATTGATATTCATAACGCACAAATTACGCTAAATATTAATAGACACTATATAACAAAAATACCCTTTAATAATATTGGGATGTAAATGTCATAACCTCGCTCTAGTCATCTGATCCTCTCCCTCGCTCCACACTTCTCTTTACGTCACCTTCTGACCATCTCCTCGTCCTGTCTCTGTTCAGTTCCGCCTCCTCACTTAATCTTCTCATTCTCTCTTCCTTTCTCCTTTTTCTTGAGCCTTTTTCCGCTTGCGCAGGATTGACGTCATTGACTATTTAATTGGCGAGATTAATTGTAAGGGATGATGTATCTATCAACTCTCGTGGTCAGTTTGGTAAAGTGAAATGTACAAAATTTCATCAAGGTCATATTAAAAATATAGATTTTGTGGAAGTGCATAAGTGAAGCACACTCAGCCATGCACCATACGAATTATTACATGGACATTTATATAGGGCATCCATTGTACATTCAGTAAGGTAAATTTCTTCAAGATCGAAATAGAACTGTAGATTTTTTCAAGTTTCTTAGGTGAAGTTCCATCTGCCACAGATCATATGCATCATATCACCTGAACTATGTGTCATAGGTGCTTCTTACCCAACAGTTATTGTTATCTCACGGTAAGACGTATGGGAACCAAATTTGGTTGAAATTGCTCCAGTGGTGTAGGAGGAGATACGCGGTTTCTTCCAGTGACGCAGCAGTTTTCGCGCACTTCATATTATTATTTTTTTTTTTTTTGACATCATATCTCCTTAACTTTGTTATGTATGTGATCCTTACACTCACAGCGACCGTCCTCTTCGATTCCAAGCCAAGGATGCAAAATGTCAAAAGTAGAACAAAGCTGTAGATGTATATGAAATACAAACACACAAACACTAAGACACTCTATATATAAAGATATATTGTAAATTGTACAATTTTTCAGGCATATATTCATTTATATAAGTGCTGCATGTATATAAAATCTGTTGCAAATGCAGTTAGTAATAAAGAAGTAATAGATTAAAACCTGATACGTTATGGGGCGGTTTTCCATGGATGTTACTGTTCACATCTGCATACCCTTATGAAATACATGTCATACTGTGATACAATTTCGAAGGTACATTTGGTTGTATCTTAGTATACTGTCTGTAAAATTTCTTGTGACTACAATTTGTTGTTTTGTAATTATAAAGTGAAATGTCATACCAAATGTCATTGTTTTACACCTCGAAGAGCAGATTAATTGTAAGTGAAAATTGTTTTCCTTTCATCATCTTAGTGTGGTTGTCAGTAAGAAAAGTATAATCCATTATGTTTGAAGTTTGTTGCAAGTCGCTAAATACTCTCATTCACATAGAGTGTATGAATAAAGTCTCGTCATTTTATGTGGCAGTTTCTTTGCAACATCTACTGCTTATAATGTTACTTCTCCTGAACCATGTTTTGTATGTGTTAGCTCTCAGTAAGAAGTATGTGTACCAAATTTAGATGAAATGGATCTAGTGCTTTAGGCAGAAATGTGCAACACTGTTAAAAGATGCATTACTTTTTCACGCATTTCTTTGGTTATGACGTCATATCTCCTGAACTATGTGTTGCATCTGATTCTTACTCTTCTGGGGACTGCCTTGGTTTGATGGTCAGGTGTGCAAAATTTCATAAAGATTGGAACAAACCTGTAGGTGTCTATGCAATATAAGCACACAAACAGAGAAATACACAGCCAGACTGCCTTATATATAAAGTTGTTCTATGATAACTTAATCTGTTTGGAAATGAAATATTATTGTGTCGTTTTAACATACATCCAATAGCACCTTTCTGGTGATTGTGGTTTCTTTAATTTTTCATGCCAAATGATGTCATGGCTTTCCAAACGTATGCCGTCATTTTCGGTCATCTGAAGATCAAAACCTACTTCACAATGATCTCAATAAGATATCACTATGGTGTAAAAATTGGGAATTGACTCTAAATAATGAGAAGCATGAAGTTGTCCACATGAGTACGAAAAGAAATCCGTTAAACTATGTCTACAACATAAATCAATCAAACGTGAATGCTCTAAACTCCTCAAAATACCTAGGAATTACTATTACCTCAGACTTAAACTGGAAATAACAGGTAGATAATGTCGTGGGAATGGCGAACCAAAGACTGCGTTTTATTAGCAGAACCATTAAAAGATGCAACAGAACTACAAAAGAAACTGCATACACGACGCTTGTCCATCCTTTTTTGGAGTATTGCTGCCCAGTGTGGGATCGTTATCTGGTGGGTTTAAAGGAGGACATCGAAAGAGTCCAATGAAGGGAAGCTCGTTTTGTATTGTCACAATACAGGGGAGGCACATTACGGAAATGATACAGGATCGGGGATGAGAATCATTACAACAACAACGCTTATCGCTGCGGCGTGGGCTACTTACGAAACTCCAATCGCCAACATTCTCCTCCGAATGCGAAACTATATTGTTGACTCCCAGTTACATAGGTAGAAAATCAGAATAAATTACGAGAAATCAGAGCTCGAGCAGAGAGATTCAGGTATTCTTACTTCCCACACGGTATTCGAGAATGGAATGGGATATAAATAGTATAATGGTGGTTTGATGAACCCTCTGCCAGGCACATAATGTGATTTGCAGAGTATCCGGTGTAGATTGAGATGTAGATGTAGAAACAATGTGTTTTTCCCATTGCATTCACTCATAGTTATATCTAAAGAGCTGAATGTGACTTTTGTTCCTCTTCTGTTGTAATCTATGAGTTCTTGTGTATAGTATTGATATCTTTTTGTATATTAATCTGTTTTTCGGTTCATCTGAGATTCACTGTAAGTCTTCCACACTTTCTCATGAACACATAAAGGAAATAATTAAACTCTTACAGTTTATAACACAACAAACATATTCTAAATTCAATCATGAATACTAAATACGAGGAGAAGGTTTCATTGCTTTGGGCAGGTGATTATTAACTGCCATTATACATGTAATAAAATTCATTTTGAACCTTCAGTTTTTTCATAAAAACTTTTAATATCTACTAGTTTTCGTTGTGAACCATCATCACAGGTCTTACCTATTGGAGCACCTTTTTCACGAAAATTTGGCAACATCTTTATGGATCACTTAGACACATTATAATTTAAAGGTATAATAAAAATAAAAGATTTGTCTTCATCTAATGGTAATGAAGTGTGGTTGGCATCTTATTTCTGGTAAATAGTATACACAACAACACAATCTCCACAATAGAAAACAGCATGAGCTAGTGTAAAATTGTGTTCTGAAACAGATAGATATTAATAGTACAGTAATACAGTGTAAGATACAGGAGAGGACCACTATTGTGAATGAGTAAACTTCCAGGAAAAGTGCAAACAGACTTTGTGACGTAAAAGATCGAAATGAATCACTGTAAATAAAATATAAATGTTTTGTACATGTTGTCAATCAATTGTCTTTTGAACAAAGAAATCAAATTAAACCTTACATACCCAATACTGGAGAGACTGTAGTGAACCAAGCAAATTGCTCATTCCACTGGGTACTGGGTCGTGAAAGTAAAGAATGACGTGAATAATAGTTATTATTATTGAAAATATTTGAAATGTTCGGTTTAGTTATGAGTCAGTCATATAATGTGTGTGGGTCTTTCTCGATGTTTTATGCAGATCAGACAGTGCATAGCTGATGAGCGGTAGATGTGCCAAAGACATTAACAGTGCAGCAAAGTAGAGGGCGAAATATGGAGAAAGGCACACATCCAATGAAAATTAAAAATAAATATGTGCTTATAAAAACACACGAATGTTCATTAGTTAGGTATGGAATATGCTTAGAAAAAGAAAGTCCTCTCCACTAGATGGTTATTGTTATTGTGACTTTTTTTTTAGAAGGAAACATTCTGTTTACATCTCTCTATTTTAAACATATTCAAAATAATAAATCAAATTTATTATTACAAGAAGATCCCCTGACCTGCAGAAGCTTGCATTAGATTGAAATCTGTGATGCCTTAATATTGCACAGTCTCATGATTTCTAAAGAAGATTCAACACAGCGACCAAATTATAAAATTACATCTATTTTAAAAGCAGTGGCCATAAAGGAATTTTTTATATATCCCACATCACAAAATTTATAATTTCCGATTTATTTGGGGTCTTCATCCAATGGTAATGAAGTGTGGTTGGCATCTCATTTTGGTAAATAGTATACACAACAACACAATCTCCACAATAGAAGACAGCATGACCTAGTGTAAAATTGTGTTCTGAAACAGATAGATATTAATAGTACAGTAATACAGTGTAAGATACAGGAGAGGACCACTATTGTGAAATGAGTAATCTTCCAGGAAAAGTGCAAACAGACTTTGTGACGTAAAAGATCGGAATGAATCACTGTAAATAAAACATAAATGTTTTTGACATGTTGTCAATCAATTGTCTTTTGAACTAAGAATTACGACTACTCAAAGCAGTACATAAATGATATGAGTCCAGACAGGACTCAATTGGAATATAAGAAATGAAAGAAAGTTTGTAAGATGTAAGAAAATATCTAGAGTGAAACTGCAAGAATAGTGAATATCGATATCGAGTACTTGTTTAAAGTACATTTCAAGAAAGAAAGAAAAATTTTCTTTGCAATGAAAAGTGAGTGAGAAGTGATGTTACAGGATATACATATTGTATGTCAAGCTGAAACACGTAAAACAAATGTAGAAACAGTGGAAATGGGATGCTACTGGAATTTGTAGTTAAATACTGAAGACAACAAATTATAAATGTTGAACTACATTGTACCCAGAACATCAGTTGTAGATACGGCATCCTGTGAGATACAAGTACTATATTTTAGTTTACTGTAAATTGTCAGATAGAAAAGTGACAGTTGTTTTTTATGACATATGGTGTGTTTTGCGAACATACAATACCAGGGCTAGATTGATGGCAAAAAAACAACTTTTGATATGTTTATGAACGAATTAAAACAGGTGTATAGTGACTTTTGCTTAAAAATAGAAAATAGCAACAAAATTTTCTGAGAAGAGATTAGGGATGGCATCATAGTTGGTGTTAAAACAATAACTGATGAGTTTACTACTAAATTAAGTGTGTTGAATTCTCATATTGAGACAAATACACAGACTTTGTAAGACGACTTAAATAAGACCAACCAATATGTAGCAAATTTATCTAATGAGAAGAAGAATGTAGACAGTAAATTAGAAGTACCCAAAGAGAATTATCCATATTATCTGTTACCTTAGTAGACATTTTGAAAGTGGATTAAAATCTGTGGAGGATAAATGGGAAACTTTACCAGATGAACAAAATAAACTAATTGCTGAAATGTATTCTAATTTAAGAGGTGGATTTAATAAACAGGATCTTCAAAAGTTAGTAAGTTGAATCATGGAAACAGAAAACCATGTTTCAGTTTTAGAAACAATTAAAGAATCAAAAACTGGAAATTTCATGGCAGATTAAAATTGTGTGCCGGAACCGGGACTAGAACCTTGGACCTTTGCCTTTCGTGAGCAAGTGCTCTACCAACTGAGCTGTCCCAACATGACTCACGATGCTGCCTCACAACTTTACTTCTGCCAGTACCTCGCCTCATACTTTCCAAACTTCACAGAAGCTCTCCTGTGAAACATGCAAGACTATCACTCCTGGAAGAAAGGATATGGTGGAGACATGGCTTAGCCACAGCCTAGGAATGTTTCCAGAATGAAACTTTTCATTCTGCAGTGGAGTGTGAGCTGATATGAATCTTCCTGGCAGATTAATATTGGTCCGAGTTTCCTATCAGCACACACTCAGCTGATGAGTGAAAAGTTTCATTCTGGAATCAGAAACCTATTTAAGGATACCACTGTTACCTCATAGTTTGAAAGAACGGGTATTGGAAATAGTGGATATCAGAATTTAAGAAAAAGGTGATGTTATTAGTGCAGGTACACACTCAAATGGGGAAAAACTGAACAGCAAAGAAAGACCTTAGAAAAAACAAAATGGGGACTTTCAAGTAAGGTATATGGGATTAGTGTTAGCAATTTAGTGGATGAAATTCAGCTAAGTGGGAGTGGTTTGCGTTTGTCTAAACCATTCCCAAAATTTAAGCTGTATGGAGAAATTCACCCAACTTACTTTTCGAGAGGTTTTGCTTTGTCATTATGTAAAAATTGCGAATATCATAAAACTATAGCTTTTGCCCTGAGTTATTTAATAGGTGCAAAAGGAGGCAAATATGTGTCTAGTACAAGAAACAAATAAAACTAATCAATACAAAGGAAATGTGCAGAATAATATGCAAATACAAACTTTTGTACGAACACCACAAACAAATTTAACAAATAATCAGGGACAGGCAGCAGAAAATACATATAATCAGGTTCAAGAACACAAAGATCTATAATATTAGGACAGTAAAACAGGAAACGTCCTTGGAAAGGGGTCAGCATCCAGAACGAAACCAAAAACACTTCAGATCCAAGTAATAATAAATTAATTTATTTTACACATACTGTACATACTAAAGATTGGTTGCTAGGGGAGGAATCTAAGACAAAATACACAACGCTTGGACCCATTATACAAGTAATGTTATTAGATCAGGACGTATAAATACTCATAGACTCAGGCAGTGACACTTCATTAATGCCTGAAGATTTTGCTTTTGGGGTTAAAGCAAAAGAAGAGTATACCACTGTTGCCCATTGCTGGGGTGTATCATAGGAGTTAATGAAAAAAAATTGTCAAAGAAGAAGCACGTATTCCTGTAGTTACTAAAGAAAGACATTTAACTGTCTTAAGAACTAAATATTTAAATACATCTATTTTATTTGGAATTTATTTCTTGTTTAAATATCAAGTAGTATTAGATTTCGAAAATTATCCCATAGTAACCTTATTGTATAAATTGCTGATAAAATGAGCAGATGAGCCGAAAGAAAACCTATATTGTATATTATTAAAGTATAAAGAAGTTTTATCACAAAAACCTTGGACAATTATTAATTATACTTGTGAATTTATGGGAAGAAGAAATTTATGGGAAGAAGAAAAGGGGACGACTATAGAAATTATAAAAGAAAAGGCTTGCCTTGAAATTACTGATAAAATGAGGAGAAAGAAGACCTATATTGTACATTATTATAGATAAAGAAGTTTTATCACAAAAACCTCAGACAATTATCAATTATATTTGTGAATTTCTAGTCTAAAGAAGTCATAACGCATAGAACAATCTGTTATGAGTTCTTAAAAGGTCTAAAGAAGGGGTAAGATAGATGTTAGATGGAAGAACTATAAATAGTCACAAAGAAATAGAAATCCTTAAACACCTTCCCCATGACCTAGGTCGCAAATTACCTTCGCCTTCCTTTCCCATTCATTTCTGCTTGGATTCTCTATTACCTGAAGAAGTTAATAACTGTGTGTGACTATCGGCGGTACAGCAAAAAGGTAAGTACTGGCCAGTCAATCTATCTCTTTTCTCTTTTGAAACATAATTTATCATCTTATTGGAGAATTTCCATCATCAATAGAAATAGAAAGAGACAGACCAGTGGTTATTGAGGATTAATTAACACAGTTTCAAGGGTCACATATTTTACTTCAATGGACCTTACTAGCGGATATTCGCAAATAAAATTAAAGGAAATTTCTTATATCGCCTTCCTATTTAACCCTGTAACAGCTCTGCACGTGTTAACATGCTTCTTTATTCCTGTCACAGTGTTCTCTGGATGTGTTTACGTGCGCCACCACTGCCTGTAGCTGGTGCTCTGGACATGTTAACGCACGCCGCTGTTAGCCCCCGTGTGTCCTGACGCGTTTATACTCGCTACCGCCCTATCCCCTGTGCGCAAACAGTATTTCTGCTGATAGCATAGCGCCTGCTCGGCGTTCGACCAGCTCAGTTGGAGTCTCGTCAGAGTTTGCTGCTGTAGATTTGTCTTGGGCTGTTCACCTTATTGTTCCTTTTTGTACTGGATGCTGACTTGTTACCGTTTTTTGCGAGAAACGTAGCACACCATCACATTTGTAGAGATTAGGATATCTTCGAGATACTCCATAGAAGAGACGAAAATCTTTCAGATTCTAATGAATCTGAAACTGAGGAAGAGATGCCAGTGAAAACAGGACGCTTTAGTAACATGTTGGACAGGAAAACAATTGATTATCGCCCATTTGTGCATGCATTTGACGATTCAGCTTCTGGACACAAATGTGCATTAAAGCATTCTGTCATTTTTTTCTCTTATTTTTAACGGAATCTCTGATGAAATTTGTAGCTGATGATACATAAGTATTTTAGTTATATACAAAGCAAAATATGACAGAATCTGAGAATTTGCGTTTATCAAGGTGGAATACTGAGAAACTGTATTGTTTCGTTGCTGACTGTTTGATCATGGCTCGAGTGAAGAAACTGATAATTAGGTACTATTGATCCAGAGACATACTCTTGAGAACTCCAATTTTCAATTAAATACTGTCAAGTGACCGCTTCATCTTAATTGTAAGAATGCTTCATTTTAGTGATAACTGCCAGACTATTTAAAGTTAGAAAAGTTACTGATACAGGTCATACAACATTCCGCAGCGCATTTCACCGCTACTAAAAGCTCTGCATTGATGAAAGCCTCTTGTGTTTCAAAGAGCGATTGTCTTTCAAACAGTTTGTTCCATCCAAATGAAGTAGATTTGAAATTAACACGTTTGTGCTATGCAACTATTAGACTGCATACATACTGGACTTCATTGTGTATACAGGCACCACAAATGAAACTGGCTTTCACAATCTGGGGAAAAGTGGCGATATAGTGGCGACACTACTAAAACCAACAGGGACATACGCTCTATGTTGACAGCTGGTATTCCAGCCTGGACCTGTTCTTCTGGCTCCTTGACCATGGTTCGAACGCCTGTGGTACTGTTTGAAGAAACAGGCCTGACTTGCTAAAATTGCAGTACAGTCTAAAGTGTGAGTAAAGACAGTTTATGACCACAGAGACAATACTTGACATGAAATGTTGTGATAAAAGAGAAGTGTGCATGTTGACTACCTGTAATACTGCAGAAATATGTGGTACAGAGAAAACACACAGAAAGACTGGTGAAAGATGCATGAAACCACAATGTGTTGCAGATTACAATGTGAGTATGGGGGTAGTTGACCGAACTGACATGCTACTGAGATCATTCAAATTAGTCCAAAATACAGTAAAATGGTACAAGAAGATCTTCCAAGTATTACTTCTCTACGTTTTAAGTGCCCATGCTCTCCACAGAAAAGTAACAAGGCGAAAAATTTCAATAGCAGTGTTTCACTTGTTGAAACTTATCACACTGAAAAATGAATTTTTTAAAGTAAAAAGAAAGCAAAAATAAATAAAAAATTAGAAATAAAAATAGTACAAATGAAAATATTTTGAACTTTACTAGTGCTGATCCAAAGCCCAGATTAAAAAGGAGGATGGAAAATATATTCAGAAGATGTGAACATTAGTAATGTTAAGTGAGCATCAAAGCACTAGTTACTTGTATGGCTTGATGCACAAATTTGAACTAAATTTACTCGGTATGGGAAAGATACAAAGTTTATATTTGACAACCTTGTGTTGTAAGGATACTTACAAAGTTTTACTTTCATCATACTTTCAGTCCCTGAGATATGGGAAGGCGAACTTCGGGATTTTTTCTGGCGCCGATTTTTATGGCCAATTTGCTTCATATTTTCAGCTCAATTTGGCTCGTGAAATTCACGCACACTCTGCACAATGTTGCCTCATCAATTCAAACAAGTGACTATATCACATCCAGTATGACATCGAGAATTATTAAACTTCACCATTGTTCATAGTGGACATAATTAGAATGTTCATATAAAATTACTTCAAAATCCGTTTTAGTCGACCAGGAAAATGTTCTGAAATTTATTTATTTGACATGGGATGACCCATAAGCAGTTTTAATACACATACTCTTTGTTTAGTAATTCATCTGCAGTAATTCTTCTGGGACAGAGAAAGTATGCAGATGGTGAACATTGTGTGTTGGTGATCACACTCAAAAGGCGACACAGCCATGACCGCCATGGCTCCAAAAATATTCAGTACAGGGCAAGGTCAGCTGAGAGAGATGCCAAGCCAAACGGCAGGCTGTTGGAAAGCACAAAAGAACAGGTTTTGGGATTAGGCAGCCACAAGTGCACACACCATCCAATGCGACTGGATGCTCAGTGGCAGCAGCTAAAGGGTTAATGGTAGGTCCTATTACTTTACAGCTCTCCTCCAAATATATCAATATTTGCGTTTATAAGAGTGTTAGACACGGTTTTGGAAAGTGAGCTTATGAAGAAAATAGTTATTTGTGTAAATGTTATTTTAATAGTCTCCAAAATGTGAGAGGGACATTGTTCTCTGTTAACGAAAACATTTAAAAAAATTTAGATATAGGAGTCACAATTAATATCGAAATCATTTTTTTGTAGAGATGAATTAAAATTTTTAGGGCACCTAGTAGGAGGAAAAGGTATTAGACCAGATCCAGAGAGAATAAGAGCCATAGAGGAACATCCAGAACCGAGAAATGTGAAACAATTACACTCATTTCTCAGACTAGTGTGTTTTTGCAGGAGATACATGAATGGTCAGTCATTTAAGATCCCATATCATTAATTTTATTAAAGAAAATGTATGTTGGAGTTGGTATATGGATAAATCTAAGACATTCAAATATCAATGGAACTTTAGTAAATGTAAGTGTATTGCTTCATCCAAGATACCTGATTATGGGATAGCAGCAGAGTTATTTTAAGAGGAATGGAATCCAAATGATGGGGAACATAGAACAATAACTTTTGCTTGTAGAAGTCTTAGAAACCATGAAGTAAATTACACTCCTACTGAAAAGAAATTATTATCAGTTTTAAAAAATGTCAAAATTTATTATGGGGACTTCCTGTTATTGTTTACACAGATGATCAGACAGTATCAAATTGAGATAAAGTATATAAAAGCAACACAAAATATTGTTCCCAATGCTTTGTCAAGACTGCCTTTAGATATGTACAATTTAGAGAGATCAGAAAGACCAAGAATTATATTTGTAGTTAACTTTCTAAGAATTTCATATATACAAAAGATAAAATAAAGATTTAGTATCAGAGATACAATCAGATGTAGAAGGGGATGAAAATCTATGGGATAAATTCAGAGCATGTAGAGAAAAAGTAGAAATAGTGAAAGGAAATCAGATTTGTAGTTTATGCAAAAATACTCTGTTTTTGAAAATAACAAAACAATCTTCAAATTGGAGATAGTGTATTCCACATGAAGTACAGAATATACTGATAGTCTCTGTATACAAAGATTATGGACATTTTGGTCTGAGGAAGTGCATAGCTCATTTAAAGAAATTTTAGTACTTCAAAGGTATGGCTAAGAAGGTTTTAACATTTATTAGAACGTGTAGCACCTGTGAGAGAGCAAAAGAAAATAGGCAAAGACACTTTCAATTGTACCCTATTATACCTAAAGGGATAAATTATTTAACAGCAACCGATTTCGTTCCCCCTTTACCACAAAGTAGAGGTGGTGTTATATATTTATCCTTCTTGAATGTTGGTAGAAATATATTAAACTTTTCCTAGTAAAGGTAGTAAACACAGACACTGTGATGTAATGTATTACTTAGCATTGTACAAAAGTAGACAGGCCAAAAAGGAAAAGCACAGATAACTGTTCCAAGTTTACTAGCAGGGAGTTTAAAGAATTTATGGCATGGGAAGGTATTAAACATATCACAATATCGAAATATTGTCCACATGCAAATCCATGTGCAAGGGTGATGAAAGAAATTAAGAGGTCATTTAAGACATTTTGTACCAGAAAACATACATTATGGGAAACCATGATACGAGAATATCAGATTATTCTTCATGAATTACCTCATTTATCAACAGGACTATTACCTATTGTGGTAATGAATAAAAGGTTTATAGGTGAACAATTTGTAGAGTGTATTAATGAAAAGTGTAAAATAAATCAATAGAGAGTGTGAGGATATAATATTTAATAATAAAATAACTATGGGAATTGTACTTGAATGGACAAGTGAAGTTTAATAGCAGACAGACAGTGGGTTAGCATCAGCAGCGGTAACGAAAATCAGTTGTAAACAGCGGTGCCCGGAGTGATATTCGTCTGAGGCATGTGCGTGCCTGAAAGAGGAACTCTTGCAAAACCAGAGGCTATGTGTAGAGCGTGACTTTGTCATCTTACTAAACTGTCTTATGCTAACGTGAGCCGGTCATCGGAACAACCAGAACGTTCTAGTAACACCTTTTCGACTATGAATGGACCCCTCTAAGTACAGGTCATCAAAATCATCTGAATACGGAAAAGAGTTCTGACCAAACCGCCGGAAGTGCCGGGGCGCTGCAGCCATCACTGGAGGGTCGTGTCTTCGACACCAAAAGACCAGGGGCCAACAAGAGCCAGTCAGCTCTCATGCAACGCCGAACGTAGTGCCATGGAGGATGAAAACGTAGCAGCCACAATGGCAGCTTACCTGGGACCCAGACGGTGAGTGCTACCTTCATCTCCGGGGTGGGGTGCAGCCTCCTGTCATCGCCCGGCGGAGAACGCGAGTTCGCCACCCGTAGCCGTCACACGCCATCCCAGGCAGAGTGGCACGGTCCTGCCTCCATGGGGGCCCTGATGCCCACTGTCTGCACAGCGATCGACGAGCAGCACTTCCGCGCAATCAGCCGACTCTGGCTTCCGCTGCGCCAACATCTTTACTCAGCGCTTTCCACAGCTTAGGCTCACACTGCAACGGTGTCCAACAGTAGGTCATTCATACTCTCATTGTAAATGTCCTTTCGAGATTGCCAGACCGTTCGTTCAAGTACAGAGTCCTGTTTAGCATGTCACTTGTGTAACTGCAAGTATAAGAGGTTTTAAGTCCTCAGAATTGTTGTAAAACTTACGTTAAATAAATGTCTAAACTTGGAGTCTTGTGTTATTCCACATCCTTCTCCCTATGAGTCCAGTGAGCTCATGTTCCACAAGAGAATTCCATCTTTGACAATTATGGTGTCAGTGACATCTCAGTAAAACACACTACACATTATCAAATTGTTTTATTTGGTCACAAGGAGATGGTAGAGAAATTGCGGTGGAAGTAGAGGTAGCAAGAGCAGTAAAAAAGAATGCAGATCAACGACTTGAACATATAAATAAACAGTCTGTAGAATCAGATTTCAAGATAGGGGAAGTAGTTCTAATTAAAATGGTATCAGCATTCCAGTTTAAAGAAGGAAACGAGTAATTCTTTTTCGTTATATGAAAGTCCGTATAAGCTATAAGATATACTACAACCAAAAGCATTTTATTTAGTAGAACCAGATACAAACCACGAAAAACGTTTATACAATATGGATATATTAAAAGATTCAAACCCTAGAAACAGTAACGTCTAATTTACTGTGATGTGTAAGAGCCATCAGCCAATCCAATTTAGTCACAGTATTCTTTCAAATTTCAGTTTTATGTTGTGTGATTTCTTATCATTTTTAATAATTCTTTCTACCTATGTACCTCTACCTATCCTATCCTAGTTTTAAGTACTAATTATGACAGTTTTAAAATGTTTATTTTTTAACAACCTAGAAATTGAGATAGTTATTTTAAAGGCTTAGAAGGCTCTGATGTAAAATCCTTTGCTTACTTTTTCTTCTGCATCGAAATGTTTATTTTATTAAGAGATACAATTCACATAAGTCAGCAACAAAGCTGCACAGTAGAATGACATCTAATATATATAATACTACATATGTAAATATACCAGTATTACATATACTAGTTGCATGAGAGAGGTATAGATAATCTTATCAGTGGTTGACACTGATCCAATATAATCCCACTAAAATGGAAAAACTTGCATGGAAATATATTGGTTTTCCACTTTTTATAGTAAAGATATAGAATGAATCTTTTATAAAAGGTTTTATTTTACCTTTCATAAAATCTTAGTCTTTATTTGGGATGATTTATATATTTCTAGGGGTGGGTAAAATTTAATGGTACCGGTATTACCACTAAAATAAGTGTAAGATAAAATAATTTATACACTGACCCACAGACACTAGCACAATACAAAATGAATGCATCAACATAACACAAAAATATGTACATACACACAAAAAATTATTAATAATAATGTGGTGATGTAGCAAGCTAAAAATTGGTACGTTACGCAAGTGACAGTTTTTAGGGAGGAAGAGTGTGGGAAGTGAGGTAGGGATACCAGGCAATAGTACTAGGGAGAGATGTGACCTGCTCACATACAATTATTTTCTCACTGGAACATACTTACTGTAGTAATAAAATAAAGTTGATAAAAAATTTGATAATTAGAGACTGTATTGTAAGTACAAATAGGTACTATTTAAATTAATTGCAAAAAAACTAGAAAAATGAGATTTTTTTAGTGATTATGAAGAGGTGAATTTGTGATAGGAGAATGGAGGTCAAATACACAAAGGTGGCCTGGGCCTTTTGTATGTTAGTGTTATTGTTGGGATAGGCAGACCTGTATTAAAGGATGGTCTAGTCCATGAAAAGGCAGATTCCAGAGAGGACTATACTGTCCCATTTTTTAACAGACATAGCCCAGAGGTGACTGTCTTGTAGTTATGGTTGTTTTTTTCTTCTTTTTTTATGTTTATACAAAGAGGACCACACACAATTATATCATGTGAAAAAGAAGAAAAGGGATTTACGTCCCATATACTCATCCAAATGAGTGATTTACCAAGTAGATATTGTCACATTGAAAACTGCAGGTGGTACGGAATTCGAAGGCAGGTTGGTAATAAAGCACAACACTTGACATTTACAGCACATTTATTGAGAACACAAGCGTACACTCAGTACAAACTTGGCGTCTCCCAGCAGAAGTTCTTGCAATGGACGTGCCTTGTTACAAAAACCTTCTCTGAAACGACGATATTATGATCACAGCCCAAGGAAATTTCTCACGTTATGAATGTGCTGAGGAGTTGGAAATTCTGTGACTGCCTTTACTTTACTGGATCAGGACGCACTCCAGCTCTGTTTACTATGTGTCCCATGATTTTTATTTCTTTGGCAACGAAGAGGCACTTCTTTTGGTTGAGCCGCAGTCCTGCCCTCTGAAGGCACTTCAACACAGTTGACAAGTGGCTTAGATGTCCCTCATATGTCCTTGAAAAAACGACAATGTCATCTAGATAACAAAGACAAGTCGTCCATTTAAGATGTCGAAGTAAGTTGTCCATAATGTGTTCGAATGTGGCCGGGGCATTACACAGTCCAAACGACATGACCTTGAATTCATAGAGGGCGTCAGGTGTAATAAAATCAGTCTCCTCCCTGTCAGCTTCGTCAACCTCGATTTGCCAGTAACCTGTCTGCATGTCCATAGTGGAGAAGTATGTAGCTCCTTTCAAGCAGTCTAATGTGTCTTCAATGCATGGCTGTAAGTGATTTTTTTAGCCGTGGACACAGATACTCCACGCGCCATCCTTCTTAACGAATACCATCGGAGACGACCAGGCTCTTTGAAGGTTGAATAATGTCATCATGCAAAATCTTCTCCACTTCTTCCAGAATTATCCGTCTTTCGGTTGGTGACACTGTACGCACGCTGGCTAATTGATGGGTGATCCCCAGTATTGATACAGTGTTTTATCATGGGCCGTTTCATCTGGCTCTTCTCCTGCCTGGCTTGGAATACACTTGAAAATTGGTGTAGTATGGTTAGCACCTTCTGACTTCGTTCTTGCTTCAGACCTGGCCCTATATGGAATGTCATAGTAGTTTCATCTAGTGCATTGATGGCAGTAACAGCAGAGCACGAGACTTCGTCGATACCATTGAGCTCAACATCCTGGACTGGTTCGGCTGTTCCAATACACATTCCTTTAGGAATGATTGTGATTGCTCGTAGAAATTAGTAATACAAAGTTCTCTTCGACCACCTGTAATACTTATGTTAGCCGCTGGTGTGTAGATGTACTTTGTTATACTGATTAGCTTTTTGCGGTAGACAAGAACCTCACCATCCTACTGGTCATCTCGGCTGCTGACTGGAACTCTAATCATTCTTAACGGAGGGATCTCAACTTTCTCGACAGCAAATAATCTCCCAGGGAAGTCCATGTTACCTGTACTCGTCGGAATGGCTTTCTCAATTTCTGGGATACCTGAAGGAAGTCCCATCCACGGATGAATCAATGACTACATTCTTTTAGTACGAGAAATTGAAAAGGCTGCGCCCTGAACACGGCGGCTACACAAGCGGCTGGTATCTCTGTAACGCGAGGGTGAACGGCGGCGGGGTGTTGGAGACAGGCTTCGTCCCATAGGTCGACAGTTATCATCTGTATTTAACTGCCGTTGAAAGGACTGCACGTATGGTTGGCGTCTTGCGGCGTAGTAATTGTCAAATACTCGTCTTCTTTCCCTACAGTATAGTGCGACATGTCCGGTAAGTCCACAGTGAAAACACAATGGTGTGTTGTCATCTGTCCTCCAGATGTCTGTCCTCTTGCGCGGCTTCAAAGTTGCTGGAGGAGTTGGTTGAGGTCGTGGCGGTCGGTTCTTAAGCTGCCGTTTTGTGGCTGTGTGGTAAGTCATAGTAGGGCGAAGCCATTCTTCAAGTCGGGTGCGACTGGTGGGGCTGACAGGCGCTAATGTTTGAAATGCCTCTTCCTCAGCAGTGCCGGCTCCTCCATCACATACACTACTGACATCCATGCCCATAATCTGGTACTCGCTTGGTTCAATAGTCCCGGCTGCCATAAACTGTTGTAGAGCTTCTCTGACAATTTGTCATATGAGAGAAGCACCACGTGTCATGATATCTGATTGAGGAAAAGTATTCATGCCAAAACTAGTATTAGAGGTAATGTCATGCTGCGACATTGTCGAAGAATAACAACTGCCTACCATACTCATAGAAATGGTCTTAGAGAACGTTTTAACAAAACGTTAGTAGATAAGCTGTCAATGTAGGTCGCTGTCGAGCAGGATTGGGATACAATCTGCCAGTCGTGACATTTTCTTATAATACAGCAAGGCAAGACACCACAGGCTCCACACCGTTTTTACCTTGAAACTACTATTCTAAAGCAACAGAGTTACCTATTATCCACAGGTATAAATGTTAAATTCACAGATTTTATTTCGCAATTTGCGGTAATTTCTGATTTCAATTGCTTTTCTTTACTTGATCTACCATTTTGTGACATATGGGGAAATTTGTGCAACACCGGGACTTAAGCCCAAGTCTCCCACTTTTTGTGAAAAGTAGCATTAAAAATATGTAGTGTAACGTTTTACTAGATATAAAACCATACATACGCCTCCAGGGGAACTCATATCTGTTTCAGTTTTGGTGAATTGATGCACACTGAGACCAGAGGTAGTATATCACTTCTTAATCTTTCAATTTTCATGTGATACGTTTCTTCGTTCTTTCACTATTCTGAAAACTTTATCTTATTTCTATCCACTATCATTTTATTATTTTTATTAATTTATTGACTACCCATCGTGAGAATTATAAGATCATACCCAGTCACAAAACTAAGTTTGTATTTGTAAATATTGTAACTATATATATATATATATATATATATATATATATATATATATCTGTGTGTGTGTGTGTGTGTATACACACCCTATATCACTACCCATTAGTGTCAGGCCAAATATCTTTATTAAAAAACAACAACAACAATATAATGAATTCTAATTGATTGTAATTAGACCTAAATGCCAGAATAACAATACATAAGTGGATCATCCATAATTTTACCCCAATTCGAAAAACTGATTAGCTATAATACAGCAAAAAGTACCTAATAGTAGGCCTAGGCCAAAATATATTTTCGTGTATAATAAAAAAAAGTGACACACCCTTTTTCTGTTAATAAATAGAAGTAGAAGCAAATTGTGTTGGGTGACACACGTTGCAATAATTTGAAAGTATAAATAAAATTATAACAGCGAAAACTATTAGCACACATGCTCACTGATAACGAATATTATGTTTATAGACTCAATAACACTGAATCTTGCCATTAATTGCCGATTTAATAAATATAACGAGACTTTCCAAATTCATGTAAACATTGGTCACTGATGATGAAACAGATACACCAAAATATATTCACGAAAATAATAAGTCATTTAATAACACCCACAAACAACATTAAACTCGTAACAGATCTGTCAAAACATTTAATATTCTCGAAGTAAACAAACAGACGCCATTTTTCGAAGTCATGACAACTACTTTGTTAGACATACATTTTAAAACTATTTTACAAATAACTAGCAAAACACAAACACCATTACATTAAAGAAATGAAATGTGTATATTGTTTACTACTTTTACGTAATAGGTAAATGTTGCTTTAAAATTTTAAGTGGATAAAGACATACTTGTGAACTTCAGAGTGGAAATAAAAGCATCAAACTCGCAGACGCTGGGGCACTCTCACTCTCGCAGGACGCTGGGAGTGGTGCACTGACTCTTGCTCTGAGGCCATGTATCTGATATTGTGTTATTTATATCTGTGAAAGTTTGCGCAAGAGAAGAAGTGCAGTAATAGTATTAAGTATAAACTATACTACACGTTTTATTTCAACAAATATTTCCTGAAAAACAGTTAGTGAAATAACTGGACAGCTAATGGTACAAAACGCAAGAACATCACAGCAAGCAATGCAACCGGCCAAAATAAAAGATAAGTACAAGATTTTATTTGACATGTGTTTAACATTAACTGAGTGGACTACTCTCCATTACAGCCATCCAGCAGTTACTTAATTGTCCAATCCTACCTCTCTGTAGAGGACAAAAAGATATATGTTGGAAATATAAGAGCAAAAAGGGAGAGGGACATCGCAATATGACAGAAATGTAATTTCTATCTGCATTACAACCAGAGATGTAAAACTTGGCAGATAGATCACTACAGCATATATGCAAACTATCGTATGTTAAGAAGTTTAATGTGGTTTGCAATAACTTTTATGTTGGTCCAACTGGATATTATATATTATTTTCCACAACTAGTGCTCAAAATACACACGTAATTATTTAACACGTGTATGTTATAAAATAATTTAATAAACAGAATTTACTATTAACAGTTGAAAATAAATGATGTGTGCTAAGTAACAAAAGAATAATATATTGTGCTACCAACTGTTGTAAAAGTACCACAAGTAAAATTTGGCACTGTTTAATCAAAGAAACAGACAAGGAAATTTTTTCATAAATGGTGTACTCCATTTAAAATTAGCAGTATTACACATCCAAAAGCTGGGTATTTGCAAGACCCAGACACTGGAGCAGAAACAGGATTGTACAACTTGAACGCAAATAAGCTATATTGTGCCCCTTAGGGTGATTAACACTCTTTGTTAATCAAGAGATTGACAACCTCTAGGTACCCCAGTCATCTGTTCTTTTACTTCCTGTTTAGTTTTCTGAAGAACAGATATATTTTCTTATACTATCCTGTTCATCTGCTTAATACTTCTTTGACTGTATCTTCATTATTCTTACGTACGTATTGAGATAAAATGATTATAAGGAGTAACTGTAAAGTTTATGGAAGTAAAGATGACCAGTTTTGCGAAAAAGTAATGTTGCCAACTAAGTAAAAGACTTCTCACAAACATTGAATTTGTGCAGTTTTGACTAGGGAAGTTCTAATGCAACAAATGTTAATATCTATTGTGTGACAATTTAAACTTCGACTAAAGTATATAGTTATTGCTCAATATTGACTTATAATGAAGTGAATAGGAGATTTTAAACATAGAAATATCTAACGAAATAGTAGGCTAAGACTAACCTTGTCTGCAGCCTATGAGTTGAAGTAATGGTTATTATACCATTGAGTTTTAATATCAAAAATGCGTAGTGTATAGTATTTTGTACAATTTATATTAAGGTTTTGTACATTTTATGAATGAATATAAACCAAAAGGGGTGGGTTTGTATTTTGATATGGGGAGGTAGTTAGGTACACTTTTACACACACACAGTTACACGTACACATTTTACACACACATAAACTGCACAAATAAGCGCTGTTAACTGCTCATCACAGGCATGCCATGGTGGGGATTGGAGTTTCTCTTCGTGGGTTCCTGTAAGTGAAGCTGTGACGTCCATTGTGTAGTTGGGCGACTCACATCTAGCCTGCCATCGTTTGCCCTCTGGTGCCACTCTGGTGCCATAGTGATGAACTGAAGGGACCAGGGGTTTCCTTGGGTGGGAAGGCGAGAGGGGTATTTCCTGTCTTTCTGGACTATCTTCTATCCTTCTTTGACTCCAATCTCCAGTTCTTCTTTTTCCTTTCTTACTACTCTTTATGAGCACCAGTCTTTAGTCCCATTTCCACACGTACACATTCACACATATATCTATATTTTAGACTATACATTATACAGACTTTCACATACAACCATACATTCAAGAACACACACACATAGAGATAGGCGTTAAGTGATGGTGGGGAATTAGGAATGTGATAGGACTTTTATAGTTAGTTGATATACAGTTTAAGAGTGTCTCAGGATAGGTGAACATATTTATGCTTAGCTAGCATAAAGTAGATAGGATAGCACACTCGTCTACTAATAAGAGTAAGAGTATGTGAGCCTGTAAATAAGTTATAAATATACGGATTGGAAAGATTAACAAGAGAAGAGAGGAGTTATGGGACTGGAATAACGCTGAATGAGAATGAGGAAGGCGTTACCTAAGGAATCCTTAGTGGATGTAGTGTAGGTGTTTTGCTGTTTGAGTGAGTACGTAGTTCTGCAGAAGAGGCTACTACTCAAGGTCAGGAGCCTTAGGAAAAGGGCCTGATCGGGTTTGGGATGCCCATAGAGTGGATCCAACCCATTTTGGAGTAGGAAGGTGAACAGTCACGTAGAAGCTTGCTGCCTTTTTATTTATTTGTTTTAGTAGAGGACTCCATCAAAAAAGGTAATTTTACTTTTCCTCTGAACTTTGTAAGGTTGCGCTTGGTTTCCCAGTTGAAAGAAGATAGGCTCCCCCATTCCTAACCCACATGAGATTCAAATTGAGTAATATAATTAAATATAAATAAAATAATGTAAGATAAAAAAGGATAATTATGCCTTAATAAAGAAAAATATTTACCCATATCAAAATGATGTTAATAGATCCAAAAAGAAGAAGTAAATAATTGTACTTTTAATAAAACATGACGTGTTTTTGTCAAAAGAAATGTACTTAGAAAAGAAAAAAAGGTTTAGTAGTACCTTTACTTAACGAGGACTCAATTGTAATAAGTAGTACTAAAGAGAGTGAGAAAAGAAAATGTCATACAAACATTTAACATTATGTATGTGGAAGTATTACTTATGCAGTTATATGATACCATTTACTGAAGAGACATTTGTGTCAAAAAGAACTAACTTTAGGAATATTGAGTTTATAATAATAGGATGCAACATTTTATCATTCTGTTAACTTAATGTTTGTAGATGTGATATTTTTGTGTATGTAATTAAATTCTAGTTAGGTGGTATTTGCCACCTTATGTCCAAGGGGAGAGGTATGTATTGTAACAAGAGATACTACAACCCAATGAACCGACATAAGAATATCAGATTGTTTATTTAAATACCATTTATGGAGAAATATTTTCTTCTGATTTTTTTCTGTCTCTATTTTTCAGATTAGTTATCAATTATTTTAATGCAAAGTAAATTTGAATGTAAATGAACTTAAAGATCAAGGAATAACTATGTAATTTGCATGCTCTATGAACCCTGTCTCTTTTTGTTTGGTGAGTTGAAAAGATTTTGTTAGATTATTGTTGGAGACTGATGTGCGGACAATAATGTATTCTTTAGTAGAATAAAGAAGTGTATTCTACCATAAACTCCTATAAAGTTACTATGCATTAAATGCTCATTCTAATTATTCTCTCTGTTCTGTCCAAAAAGTAATCTCCAAATATACTTATACAAAGAAGAAAACGCACAAGATAAGAGTAGCTCGGCCTCACAATGCGTCATCTTAATTGTAAGAAAGATTCAAGCCAAAATACTAAATTTTACTTAAATTACAACAAAATAAAGAGTTCTTGTAGTGATGGTGCTATACCAATTTACCATACACAGTTCTGCAGAATTTCAAGTTCTGTAGAGGTAACACTACAACATGTGCATCCTATTTTGGAAGATTTCTGCACATTGTTGTGTCCACACCAGGTGGGAGGAATGGATAATTTAGAGAAAGTTCAGATAAAGGGTGCTCGTTTCGTATTATCGCAATATGTTTAAGAACTAGTTAACCTTTTTGGCAGTGTTCCAGCAATGTCACTGCCATTGATGTTTATCCTACAATATATTACAAGAACACTCCACATGAGTGGAGTTTAAATTATAAACAAATTTAGACAGTGCAGTGCAGCAATGTCGACAATAGTCAAGTATCCATGTAATTCAATGGCCGTAACTTTGCAAATTCGAAATATTTAAACATTTCGAGTGTTTGAGTGCTTTGGAATAAGTCCAACCTGAAGTTAAAATTGTGGGGGACCGAGATTCGAACCAGGATTTCCCGCTTCTGGGCAGCGGTTGCCTTTGGATAGAGTAGGGTGGAGAGCTGCATCAAACCAGTCTCCAGACTGAAGACCACAACATCAAGTGAGTGTTTCACTTTGCAAGATGTTAATTAAAATGAAAAGAAATTAAAACCACGACATCTCTTAAATACACAAGTACATTGGCACACAATCCCCTTATATTACAGTGATTCTATTTATGTTTCAATGTACATACTGCGAAAGTAAAAATTCTGGATAAAATACAGCTATAGCGTTTTTCTTCTTTTAAAAATGAGGTAGTCTGCTCTAATTTGGCGGGTCAATTGATGTCCGTGATATGACCCATCGTCTTTGTCATATCTGAGTTAAAAGCGGTAGTTTGTTTACAAGCGGAACATAGGTTATGAATTTGTGTTTCAAAAGTGATCGGTTTTAGGTTAACCGAGAGATATCTTTTATCGCAAGTGAGCGCCGAAGGCGCAAATTTATGGACTGAATCCTGTGATCGATGGTACTTTCTGTTGTGGTAATCTGTAATTTACGAGGATAATCACAGATTATTCATCATCTAGCATACGTAAGTATCACTATTTTTCCCGTATGTTTATTTTCGTTGATAGCGTTGGTTTTGCTAGTTGGTATAACTACGAGGCATTTCTTGTGAGACTCAGATATGACGTCATTAGTCAGACCCAACAGGTTGTATTGCGGTCATCAATTATGTCTATTTGGACGTGTAAAAATTCTTACTTAGCTCTATCTCTGCTGTGGTGTAAATGTTCACCAAAGTATTAACTATTAATTTGGCAAGTGTGTCAGTGTCTCATGTCGTGCTAAAACATCCACCTGTTTGTCGATACGATTTAATTAAAGTAATGTTATGGAAGGTTTGAAGTTCTGATTTTGAACGTGTAAATTTTATGTCGAATTGTTTACCCAAGTAAGAAAATAAAGATTTACGATACTAGAAGTAACAATGATAAATCGTGCAGAAAACACACTCATTATCCATATATAGTGGAGAAAACTTGTTTAGATTACATTACATTTGCTTTTCGTTCGAACTGATCCCAAGTGGTAGATCCTCTTGTACGTAAAATATATCACATAGTATACTTTTAATGATAAATGAAATCTAAAGCGAAAGCTATACACAAAAGTAAAATAATAAATGTATTTTGTATCACAACGAATAGATATGTTCCATACTGTTAACACATCGTTCGAAACGGCTCCTTCCTAGCGTATATCATACTGGTGTTTCAGTGATTACAAACACCGCAAATAGTATTCAAAGGCAATTTTTGAGAAGATTTCATATGGATTTCTTATGAAAAACAACTCCTTTTAACACTTCGTAGAGGAGCTAGTGTTGTCTTATGAACCTTACTGACAGATTAAAATTATGTACCACGCTGGGATAAGAACAACGAATCTTACCCACCATCGCAAATGCTCTGACGTAGATATCCAGGTGGGATTCACAGTGTGTGTAGCCTCCTGTCGACATTCATATGGTTAGAGAAATCATTTTCCACTAATTGTTTCATAGGACTTGCGAAATAACTCTACTCGACATTTTGTTTACTAACCTCATCATTGACACAGCTGTTACTAATGTTGACGGTTTTGAGAGGTGTACCAGCGCTGACAGTGAACTCTTTCGGCTTGGCAAATGCAATGCCAGTACTCTCAGAAAGGTCGATGGTGCAGTGACCAACAGTAAGAAGCCACCGTTTATTGATAACCAATAAACTGCAAAGGTGTCTTCGTCTCTTCTCAAATGAGGCCATGAACGGGAATTCCTCAATTTTCGCTAATCTGGCGCCAACCAGGCGTTGTTTTCCTCCTTTGGAACTTCGAAGAACTCCCCGTGACATCAAATCACGGCCTGTGGACTCCATATCATACGGACTGCCCAAATGGCTGGATACATTCTGAATCATCTGCCGTTCGTTGCGGTAATCTTCTGAACCTGTCTCTTTATTTACTCGTGACGCAGTTTTGCCACGAGGGTCCTGTGCATAGCTATAACTAATGAGTGCAATGACCAACGCTATAACGGGCGCGATGGCTGCGTAGATGCGAGTAGACAACCTGCAACAAACAAACAACAGCTTTCAAAAAGAATAGCCTGCAATTACATTTACATTGGCCTGGGGGATCAGGTGAGATATCATTCACAATATAAATATGGTAACGTACTATATTCAGATATTGGTTACAACTGTACATGTAATTGCAAACGTAATAGTGAAAACATCATTCCCGTTGCCCTGTAATATGATGTGTGTTGATCATTCTTCCTTGAGTGCAATAAACAGCTCTGAAACCATTGTGGGCAGCGTTGGATTTGCTTCTATGAAGTTGCCATGTGCATCCTAGACATACTCAATCGCGTTTAAATCCGCTGAACAAGCTGACCATTCAATTCGTTCAATTCCCTCAGCTTCAAGCCTATTGACCACCAGTGCAGTTCTGTGGGGTTGGTTGGTTGGTTATTTGGGACAGGGCCACTAAACTGCGTAGGACATCAGCCCCCCCCCCCGTAGGGAAGGGAAGGATAAGGATAGTAAAGGAGGGAAAGGTACAGGAAATGCAGTCCAGGGAGGAATTAAGGAAGAAAGACTGCAACAGCTCGGGGACCCACGCACGTACTCACGAAAGAACCGTGAGCCCCCTGCGAGGTTCTATGGGGACGAGCGTTATCGTCCAGCAGAAGGAACCCATCTCCTATGGTACCAGCCTAGGGCACAGCAAAAGTTCGAAGGACTTCGTCTGTATACTTCTGAGCAATCAAAGCGGCATTATGAACGACATAGAGGTCCTTACGTCCGTCAAAACTGGATTCTAACCACACCATTCGTCCACCACCATAACATGTCATTGTTTCCTGCACATAATCCGGAGTGTTCGTAATTCCACGTTCTCTCCAGATGAGGAAACGACGGTTGTCCAGCTGAAAACAAAATCTTGATTCATCTGTGAACAGAACACAGCGCTATTCGTTAGGTCTACAATCCTGATGTACGTCCGCCAAATTTCTGCGGGCTCTAAGGTGCCGTGGTCTTAATGGGACACACAGCAGAGACATCCGTGCGCAGATGCCACATTCCCGAAGGCGATTTCGAATTGTTTGTGTTGATATTCCGCGCCCTGTTGCTACCTGGAGGGTACGTTCCAGCTGATATGGTTTTAGTCTCCTGTCTCGATGGCTGTTAGCCGGAGGTATCTGTCACCCTTGCTGATGTTACCCAAGGACTACCTTGGCCTTACTTTCCTTTAACGGTTCCTGTTGTCTGAAATAACGTACAAGTCTTGGAAATTATATTTTGGATCACTCCAATAGCTGTAGCCACCTCTCTCCGTGGCTGTCCCGCTCGCAACCTTCCTAAGGCTCTCCATGCCATAGTTTCGCGCAAGTGAGTTTGTTGTGACATTGCCGTACCTGTTCACTAGAAATCTGAACCCAATTGCTTGTGTCATGTTTTTCATAGATCGAAGACAATACAAACCCCCTCTGTAGTAATATTCTGTTGTTACCAGTATCTCGGGTGCCGTAATGTTGTTGTCTCCACTCCATATAACCGACAGAGAGACATCAAACCATTTTACTTCTTGCTGCCGATGACAGTTCTCCAGAGCCTAGATATCTGAACTAATTCCCTAAATGTTTTGCTAATTGTATTTAATTGTAATAGCAAAACTTAGTAATTCAATGAGATTATTCCATATCGCCATGTTATTCATTCATGAGTACCTGAATAATAGTGATTTGTTTTGTGAAGTGAAGTATACACATGCACCCAACCGACAGCGGCTGTGCCTATTATAGTGTTGTTGTAAGTGAACTTTAGCTACTCGAGTAGACCACAATTAAAAACGACTGATCGTAGGACCGTGAAACTTTGAGGAATCATTTGTTAGGTCATTGTAAAGAGAAACGTCGAATAAACCTGTTATAGAAAGACAGTTTTATTACCATATGAGAGGGTAACATTTCTTATTTGCTTATATGTTCACGTTGTAGGTTACAAACGTTGCACAACGTGACAGCCATTTCTAGCCATGAAACACATACGAGTTCATAAGCATTCTGAGTTTATTATGAAATTAGGAAATTATAATTGTTACAATTAATAAATAAACTGTCAATATTATGGTTAAAGTGAATGTTCGAAGTAGACATAAATATTTGTGAATTAGGTGATTACTTACAAGGTAATTATTTAAAGCCTTTTGTTAATTACTCAGAGTATTAGTACGTAGATAACTTTAGCGTCAGATTTCGTTGAAAAATTGAAGTTTGTGAATGTCGTCATTCTCAGTCTCCTTACGACAATATGTCATGTGCTAAGTCTATTTGTGCTTTTCTCGTCTAAAGTCAGCTATCACCGATAATCAGATATTAAAATATTTGTTTACTTTCGCAGATCACTCGGAAAGCTTGTATTTTCAAAGACAGACGATAGTTTGCTTCTCTACTCGCCTTAATCAATTGATGGGAAATTGTATTACTTTAATATAAAGCTACTTTACTTTCCGTATCTACGAACACAAGTTCAGCTGATCGTCTATACTATTCCAGAAAATTAACTCTTCCTCAGAAAATGAATATACAGAGAAACGATCTTAATATTCCGTTTTTTTTAATACTCTTCAGAAATAAGCTGAGAAACTGTGCATATGAATGAATAAACTTGCACTGCCTTTCACTCCTGTTCTCGAACTACATTTTTTCCTAAAGTCGACGTACAGTCAAAGAATATGCATCGCTTAGACACAACATTATGACCATCTAACAAATACTGCAACTTGAACGATAGGAAGATCAAACGAAAAGGCTTTTGAAGCTTTTTAAATGTTTGAGTACAGACGAATGTTGAAGATTTGGCGGATATATCGCGTAACTAATGAGGCCTAGTACTGATCAGAACTGGGGAGATAATAAATTCCTGCCATACCTTGACTAAAAGGACACAGTCTGAAAAGTCAAAGAATCGTCAGTTAGATTGGGATGAAGTGTGTTCCGTACAAATCGCAATGGGATGCACTAAGCAGGTTCCAAATGATGTACGTTCCAGTTCCTATTCAGAGATGAAGAGGCCTGCACATCGTAGGACAACAACAACAATAATAAGAACCTAACAACCGATCTGTTCATCTTTGGCACGGATAACAAAAGTGACCCGTCTTTGCATGGAATGAATTAGTCCTTGGTAGTATACTAGAGGAAGATAGCACTACATCTGCACACACGTCACCTGTTGTTGTGGTCTTCAGTCCGCAGACTGGGTTGATGCAGCTCTCCACGCTCCCTGTCCTGTGCAAGTCTCTTCATCTGAGAATACGTTCGGCAACCTACATCCTTTTGAATCTGCTTTCTATATTCGTCCCTCGGTCTCCCTCTACGATTTTACCCCACACGCTTCCTTCTAATGGTAAATTGACAATTCCTTGATGTCTCAGAATGTGTCCAACCAATCTATCCCTTCTCTTAGTGAGGATATGCCAGAAACTCATTTTCTCCCAGATTTGGTTAAGCACCTCCTCATTAGTTACGTGATCTAACCATTTAATTTTCATCATTCGTTTGTAGCACCACATTTTAAAAGTTTCTGTCATCTTTTTATCTGAATTCCTTATCGTCCACATTTCACTCCCATACAATGCTACACTCCAGACAAATTCTTTCAGAAAGGACGTCCTACTATTTATATTAATATTGGATGTTAACAAGTTTCGCTTCTTTAGAAACGCTTATCTTCCCGTAGCCATTCTGCATATCTTCTTTACTTCGGCCATCAGAAGTTACCTTGCAACCCAAATAACAAACTTCATCTACTACTTTTATTCTCTCATTACCTAATCTAATTGCTTCAGCATCGCCTGATTTTCTGACATTGCATTCCATTACCTTCGTTTTACTCTCGTTAATGTTCATGTTATATCTTCCTTTCAAGACACTGTCCATCCCATTCAATTCATCTTCCAGATCTTCCGCGGTCTCTGACAGAATTACTATGTCATCGGTAAACCACAATGTTTTTATTTCATCTCCCTGCAGTTTAATGCCCTCTCCAAATTTCTCCTTCCATTCCCTCACTGCCTGCTCAATGCACAGATTGAACAACATTGGGGAAAGGCTACAACCCTGTCTTACTCCCTTCCCAACTTCTGCGTCCCTTTCTTGCCCTTCGACTCTAATAACTGCTGTCTGGTTTTTGTATAGGTTGACTATAACTCTTCGCTCCCTATATTTTTTCCCCTGCTACCTTAAGAATTTGGAAGAGTGTATTCCAGTCGACATTGTCAAAAGATTTCTCCAAATCGACAAACGCTGAAAACGTAGGTTTTCCTTTCCTTAGCCTATCTTCTAAGATAAGTCGTAATGTGAGTATTGCCTCCCGTGTTCCTACATTTCTCCTATATCCAAACTGGTCTTCCCCGAGGTCGGATTCCACAAATCTTTCCATTCGTCTGTAAATAATTCGTGTAAGTATTTTGCAACCCTCACTAATTAGACTGATAGTTCTGTAATTTTCACACTTGTCTGCACTTGCTTTCTTTGGAATTGGAATTACAATATTCTTCTTGAAGTCGGAGGGTATTTTCCCTGTCTCATACACCTTGCATACCAGGTGATACAACATCAGCAGATCAGACGGAATATCGCCTACTCCAGAGGCCTTGTTTCGACTCAAGTCCTTCAGCGCTCTGTCAAATTCTTCTCGCAGTATCATATCTCCTATCTCATCTTCCTCCGCTTCGTCTTCCATTTCTAGAATACTGGCTTCAAGTTTATTTCCTTTGTATAGACCATCTACATATTCCTTCCACAGTTCAGCTGTCCCCTCTTTGTTTAGTAGTGGTTTTCCGTCTGAGTTCTTGATATTCATACAGCTGCTTTTCTTGTCTCCAAAAATCTGTTTTATTTTCCTGTACGCAGTATCTATCTTTCCCTTAGTTATGTATTCTCTTACGGTTCTGCATTTGTCCTCTAGCCACTCCTGTTTAGTTAGTCTGCACTTCCTGTCAATCTCATTTTCCAGACGTTTGTACTCCCTTTTTCCTGTTTCACTTGCTGAATTTTTATATTTTCTCCTCTCATCAGTTAAGTTCAGTTCAAGGATGGGATGTAGTATTGGGGGGGGGGGCACCCGCGGCGTCATTCTTCGCTCGAAGGCGTCAAGAGATATGGTATTGGGGGGAAGGGGGTTGTCAGAGCTCCGCAATCCCGGTCGTTGTGTTGGTTTTCTTCACCATGAAACGTGTCCATAAAAAAATTATTTTGTAAGAAAATGTCCAATATTGTGCCTCCTGTTTTGTATCGAGTAACTTGCTTGCAAGAAAATGTATAATATCGCTTCTACTGTATGTATCGATATGTGTCCTTTATGAAGTTTCATCTTTGGCAAAGATCATGTATTGCATAGCATTGTAGCTCGCACTGAGAGAGAGTAGTACCAGTGGTTCAGCTCGCTTAGAGAGCGGTTGGGTTGTGTGTATGGCTCCGATGTAGAGCAGAGGCTGCTTTGCCAGCAAGTCAGAAGTTGTATTATGTAGGTAATGTAATGCTGATTATTAATAATAAGTAACTTAAACTTTCTTTCATCTTTCATTTACGTAGTTAGAAAATTAACCTACTTCGTTCATTTGATAATTAATTATTAGTGGATTTAAAGTACAGTATTGATGTGAATAATATTGTTGAACGGATTTCATTATTGGTGGCATAGTAAATGATAGTTAATTGACTATGATACTAAATTGATACTAAATTTCAATAATTAGAAACTGATCTGCATAAAATTCTCACAGTCAAGCATTAAGAAAGTGATTTGTGGTTTTTTTAATATCTTTCTCGCAGTCAAAATTTTTGAGTATAGTCAGTGTCTGTTTCAAAAGGCTACATGTCACAGTTGTTTTGTTAAAAATATCCGTTGCGCACATAATCAGTTTCATGCACTGTTTCTCACTTAATAGCATATACATCAGTATCAGGGCCATAATTAAACCAAATTGCTGTGTCAAGGAACAATTTGTTGTCTGATCTAACGATAGGTTCAACATCCACAACACACGTACAGCTTTTAACCAGAGCTCCTATTTCTCCACCAAGTAGCTCCATAATTTGCCTCACAAGTACTGAGTGCATCCCGTTTGCCAAAAGTGCTCAGCAGACCCGCACAGTTACCCAGCCGGCCGCAGTGGCTAAGCGGTTTGTGGCGTGCCAGTACAGTCTGCACGGCCGCTACGGTCGGGGGTTCGAATCCCCCCTCGGGCATGGATGTTTGTGCCGTCTTTAGTATAAGGTAGTTTAGGGATTATGACCCCGCCGTTAAGTCCCTTAAGCTTAACTAATAGTTGAACAGTTACCCATCCAAGTACTAGCTGAGCCCAACAGTGGATAACTTTGGTGATCAAGCAGGAACCGGGGTATCTACTGCGGCACAGCCGCGGCGGAAGTAATCGTAGTAGACTAACTACAACTCAAGTCTTGGAAGAGCACAGCATGAATATCATTCCAATAAAGTTGAGTACCCTTGCGGTAAATAGTGTTCAGTCTACAGTAAGTCATGTGTTGAAGGTTTAATTACAACGTCAAGAAGCCAAATATGTTTGAAAAATACGAGGCGCGTCCAGAAAGTAAGTTCCGTTCGGTAATAAAATTGTACTCAGATACAGAAGAAATTTTTATTGCACAAAATTCTACAACTCTTAAACTACTTTTCCATCTAACTGTCGAAATTTTGCAGGCATTTGTTATAGCGTGGCACCAGATTTTGTATACCTTCTTCATAGAAATCTGCCGCCTGTGTCTTCAACCAGTTGGAAGCTCGTCGTCATTGGTGAAGTGATGACCGCCAAGGAAAGACTTGAGATGTAAGAACAGATGAAAGTCGCTAGGAACGAGGTCAGGGCTGAACGGAGGATGGTCAAACACGTCCCAGACAAATCCTTGTACGCTCGCCATTGAACTGTCGGACCCATCTTCTCACCATCGAATCAGTCATCGCATCTGGTCCGTAAACATCGCAAATTTGCCGATAAATTTCACTTGGTTTCACTTTCCTCGCGTTCAGAAACTGAATCACCAACCTGATTTCACAGGCGGCGTGATTTTCAATCAACGCCGACATTTCAAACAAGCGCAACACAGCGTACGTAACGGACAGCGATCTCCAAATGGCGCACGTTCTTCTCCTTGATACACATCGCCTACAGTGCATGTGCGGAACTGCAATCGCAGCGCTACAGCGGAGATAAATTGAAACGGAACTTACTTTCTGAACGCGCCTCGTATCTTGTTTCATAAACGGCTCCCACACCGTCCCCATCCCCAATATGTTGATCAAAGTAGGACGCAGTTTATGAACACTTCACATGATGTCGTCGTACCAGGAGATGTCGCGGCATGAGTTTCACCGATGGGTGAAAATAAGCTGGCTGATTAACATTCAGGTTACTGAAATGCCTATCCTGAGCGGGCACACGCAGTGTCGTGCAAAGTTATGGGTGGCTTGCGCAGAAAGTATTGCTCCACAAACCAACAGAAATACTGTGCCTCGACGGTCTATTTCGTTCGTGTTTCGAAAACATAGTGACACCGTAACGTTGGACCGCTCGCTCCCAAATTACATTCTTTCCCTCGATTGTGCGCACGCCGGTTACTTGGAACAGGCGAGTTCATTTGCTCGGAGATAGGAGGTACGTCAACAATGTGTGGTATCAGCGACAATACTAGATCCATTGCATAGTAAATCAAATGTTCAAATGTTTGTAAATCTATCGGGCCAAACTGCGTGGTCATCAGTCCGTAGCTTACAAACTACTTAAACCTAGGTTAACTAACCTACGGACAAACACACACACACACCCATGCCCCAGCGAGGACTCGAACCTCCACGGCGAGCAAACCGCGCGCTCCGCAGCGAGGTGTTTCAGACCGCTCGACTACTTCTCCGCGGCCATTGCATAGTATCTCCACAGGAGTGTTGCCATTACTCAAGTTCCAACCGTCTTACAAGGAAAGGTCGTTTGTTATATAACTACGCAATAGCAGGACAAACACTGGAAGCACTTACTTCCGTTAGATATCTGGAGGCAGTCGTAAGTGGCAATTTGTAAATCAACGACCATACGAAATCAATCATGAATAAGGCGGATGCCAGACAGAAATTAATAGGAAGAATCCTCAGGTAGTGTAGACCATAAGCAAAGTGATTCGCTTACAAAAGTCTCCTTTAGCCAATGCTTAAATATTGATAATCAGTAGTAGATTCTTATCAGTTAGGGTTAATAGAAGACATAGCGAAGATTCAACGGAGAGAGTCATGTTTCATTATGACATCTTGTAGTAAGCGGTAAAGCGTCATGGAGATGATTAAGGCCGCGGCGGAGCGGCCGAGCGCATTGAGGCGCTACTCTACGATGCGCGAGGTCGTTCCCCGTCGGGGATTTGAATCCCCTCTTGGCCATGGTTGTTTGTGCCGTCTTTAGTATAAGCTACTTCATAAGTAGTTTATAAATTTACGGACTGATGACCCCGCAGTCCCATTAGCTTTACAAACATTTGAAAAAAAAAATTTTGTTAGATGATAAAAAAGTCAATTCGCAGGCGCTGTAAGAGAGACGATCTGTGTCGCTGCACAGTTTTCTGTCAAAGTTCCAAGGACATACGTTTCAAATGTTCAAATTTTTGTATAGTCTATGGGACGTAACTACGGGGTCATCAGTCCCTAAACTTACAAACTACTTATGAACTACTTACGAACTAGGACGGCACAAATATCCATGCCCGAGCTGGGATTCGAACCCCCGACATACGTTTCATGAAGTCGCAATCAATATATTGCAACTTACAACATAAATCTCGCGAAACGAACACAAAGACGTATGTAGAGCGATTAATACCGAGACGAGAGCTAACCGTTAATAATTTTACCCCTTAACCATACGCTACTGCAATAGGAAAATGCGACAGCGATGCGCAAAGTATCAAAATGTTCAAATGTTTGTAAAGCTTATGGGACTCAACTACGGGGTCATCAGTCCCTAAACTTACAAACTACTTATGAACTACTAACGAACTAGGACGGCACAAATATCCATGCCCGAGGGGGGATTCGAACCCCCGACCGTAGTGGCCGTGCAGACCGTGACTGAAGCGCCTCAGTCTCCTCGGCCACCGCGGCCGGCCCGCAAAGTATCCTCCACCACAAAGTGTGAGGTGACTTGGGAGTGTGGATGTAGTAATTGTACACTATCAGTAAATGTGTTACTATAGGTATTTGAGTGGAAGATTTAACATTGATAATTAGCGTTAAATTCTCGGATTATTTAAACAGAATTCAAGCAAATCAAAGCAGTGGTGGAGTGGCCGAGCGTTTCAAGAAGCCTTCTGTGGAGTGCCCGGTTGCTAGCCGTCGGAGATTCGTATCCTCCCTCGGAGATAGTTGTGTTTGTGTTGTCCTTAGGTTAGTTTAATATGAAACATCCTAGCAGATTTTAAATGTCTGCCTGAACCGGGTTTCGAACCTGGGCCCTCAGCCTTTCGCGGGCAAGCTCTCTACCGTCTGAGCTATCCCGGTAAGCTTCACATTCCGTACTCACAACTTTAGTTCTTCCAGTACCTCGCCTCCTACTTCCCAAACTTCAAAGAAATTCTCTTGCGAACCTTGCAGAACTAGCATTCCTGGAAGAAGGGATATGGTGGAGACAGAGCTTAGGCACAGCCAAAGGGTTGTTTCCACAAGGAAACTTCACTCTGCAGCGGAGTGTGCTCTGATAAGGCAGATTAAAATTGTGTGTTGGAACCAGGATTCGAACCTGGGACTTTTGCCTTCCGCTGGTAAGCGCTCTATCGACTGAGCTATCCTAGCACGCTTCAAGGTCCTTTCTCACCCCAACTTTACTTCTGCCGCTACGTTACTTCCTACTTTCAAAATTTCACAGACGTTCTCCTGCGAACTTTGCAGAACCAACACTCCAGCGAACGACTTTTCTCCAGGATTCCGCAAAATCCTGACCTTTAGCATTTGGGCCATTATAGGTTGCTATAGTGGAGTGGCTATGTATTTCTGCAGCGGAGTTCCACCGGTAGTCGAGTTCGTGTCATCTTGACTTAATTTACTTCAGACGACACACGGTGCAACGAGGTCTCTCTCTCTCTCTCTCTCTCTCTCTCTCTCTCTCTCTCTCTCTCTCTTATTAGAAGAAGTTAAGTTTATGGGACTTAACTACGGGGTCATCAGTCCCTAAACTTACAAACTACTTATGAACTAACTAATTCTAAGGACGGCACAAATATCCATGCCCGAGGGGGGATTCGAACCCCCGACCGTAGTGGCCGTGCAGACCGTGACTGGAGCGCCTCAGTCCCCTCGGCCACCGCGGCCGGCTACAACGAGGTATCCCAAGACTTTCGTACCTAGTTTGTAATGAAATTAAAATTGTTAACCGACAGACTTTTCACGTCTCCATGGCGACTTCACGGTTTGTGGCAATGTGCATTGTGACAAAAAAAATTCTATTGTGCCTATCTTGCAATCCGTCAATGCGCATTTATTTATCTCCGCTAATGGTGCACACACATTTCAGATCGTGACGCGTGGGCAGGTTACTTGCGCAGATATTAGGTGTATAAAAATCTGGAATCAATAATGCTGCACTAATTACGGGAAAAGCAGCCAAGTGATGTCTTCGTCATGGGCCAACATTTCGACAGGAGCACACCCTGTCATGTTCAGGGCGATATTGCAGGAAGAAAGCGCTGTGTTGGGTAATTAGAAACGTCGGTCTGCATAGCATTAACAGAAAAGATAACAAACACAGACAAACATACATTATAAACACTAGCGGCATCACACAACTAAATATGAATGACGTTGGGTCAAGCAATATGGCAGTAGAGTGCAAGGGGATTTCTCTGCAATGTGCAGTATGATCCCGAGAAGAACAGCGGATTTTACCTGGGTGGGGGGAGGGGGGGAGAAAGCAAGCTTTGGCCATCACATTAGTGACCATCGAATAGTGAGAGCTGAACATGCAGCACTTACATCACACATTGCTAGCAATTTGATTGTTTTCCCACAACAGTATCAAGTTATGAACTAGAAAGGCTCCAAGTGGTGTTAAATGACTGTACTTCTTCCTAAATAGGTCAAAAAATTGGGGGATTAGTTGAGATATCTAGGTTCTAAAGTACTGTCATCGGCAGAATGAACTAAAATGGTTCTAAGTCTTTCTGTCGGTCTTACGGATTGGAGACAACGACATTGCAGCAACCGAGATACTGGTAATAATAAGAAGTTGCTACACAGTGGGTTAGTATTGACTTGTGTTTACTCTACGAAATGAATTATCCAAATAGTTAGGTTCAGATATTGTAATGAGCAGGTAGTGCATTGCAACAACAACGTGACTTACCCGAAGCTAAGGCATGGACAACCACAGGAAGATTAAAGTGAGACAGACAGAGGGAGATACCTGCAGCTATTGGAGTGTCCCAGAGTGTAATTCCCAGGACCTGGGCGTGATTTCAGACAACAGGAACCGTTGAAAGAAGGCAATGCCTAGGTCCTTCACAATTACAAGAGATGTCCGTTATCTCCGTTTAACAGATCGTCGAGACAGGAGACTGAAAGCAACACAGCTGCAACGCACCCTCCAGGAAGAAACAGGACAGGCAATATCAACACAAATAGTGCGAAATCGCCTTCAGAATGTGGCCTCAACGGACGGTTGCCTATGGCGTGTGTCCAATTTAAAACTACAACACCGTTTAACCCGCAGAAACTGGGGGTTAAGTCCAGTCTCCGATACCACCCGTCGACTTTGACCAAGGACGTCACTTATTACGTAATTATTTCCATCAACGTTTCTATTTATATTGTCGCTGATAAATATGATCCACAGATAATACTTACATGAGTATGTACATATTCGTCCGTATTTCGTGGATATTTTATAATAAAAGTCCCTTTTTTAATATACGATATTTCCGGGTTTAAAATGTATAATATAATGATTATTAAACTCATGGAACGTATTAAATATATATTTTTGGTCATTTGTTATTTGAGCGTAAATTGGTATATGGCTATGTTAAGTTACGTGTATTTTGTTTATTTTTTGTACGTAGTGTTACTGATTTTTAACTTTCTTAATTGCTACAATATCGATTTATACCTTTTTTTTCGTTTACTCCTTGTATAATAATTTCATTTCCGTTACTAAAATTGATCTATATTTTTTTTAAATTCCAATCCCGATATGTATCCGTTTGTATACTGTGAGTTTGATTTTCTTTCTTTTTTTTTTTTTTTTTTGTGAACAATGCGTTTATTTAGACATCATTGTTATTATCATAAAATGCGGATCTCTTCTCGTAAAATGACGATTTCATAGGAAAACATTTCATTTGTTTGGCTAATGCAGAAGTCACATGATCGCCAACGTTAACAACTTTCGTTGCCACGGCTGTAAGTAAAATTTAACTGATCTGGGTATCATTGTGAGCGAAATATATATATATATATATATATATATATATATATATATATATATATATATATATATATAAGTGAAACAAAAATGCGATGTTTTGGTATTGCTAACTAGACCTAATTTTATAGGTCATGTGCAGATATCGACACCTACTAAATACGTACATATGGATGCTTTAGTTCCCGATACCAGCTATCCGAATTTATTCAGATATAACCAATACAGGTCAAGTCTATATACCGATATTTACGATCTGTATTTGAAATAAAAATAGCAACAGCTGGTATCGGAAACTAGACTTTACTTATATAGGTGAAGAGTGTTATCTAATAAATACTGGTAAACTAGAAAATATGAAACGGTTGCTATCGGTACCTGGACTTGACCTATATTGCTCAATTCCAGATACCAATACCTAATAAGTATTGGTGAACCACATAATATGAAGACCTGGTATCGCTGTCTAGACTTGACTTATATAGGTCAAGTCCAGTTACTGATACCAGGCCGGCCGCGGTGGCCGAGGGGACTGAGGCGCTTCAGTCACGGTCTGCACGGCCACTACGGTCGGGGGTTCGAATCCCCCCTCGGGCATGGATATTTGTGCCGTCCTTAGTTGTAGGTAGTTCATAAGTAGTTTGTAAGTTTAGGAACTGATGACCCCGTAGTTAAGTCCCTTAAGGTTAAAAAAAAAAAAAAAGAACTGATACCAGCTCTTCATATTTTTTGGTTCACCATACCTGATAAACACTGGTGAAACGTAAAATATGAAGGGCTGGTATCGGTAATTAGAATTGACCTACATAAGTCAAGTCTAGATAGCCATACCACCCCTCAGTATTTTTCTTTCACATATAGATATTGCGTATAGGTGGAATTATGACAAAATATAAAAATCTGGTATCGCTAAGTAGATTTGACCTATACACGTCAAGTCTAGTTACCGATCCAGCCCTTCATATTTTATGGTTCACCAATATTTATAAAGTATCGGTAACTGGACTTGACCTATATAGGTCAAGTCTAGATAGCGATAAAAAACACTTTTATCTGAAATATGTTTTAGTGTTTTATTTTGTTCCAATTTAATATGTTCCCGCCAAAAAAACTCCAATTCCCGCGGTAGTCCCGTTAAGGTTTATTAAGATTACTTATAACGTGTCGTAATTAAGGGACTTTATTTTTTGAACATTGTAATATGTTTCAATTTAGTATTTTCCGGCCAAAATCTCCAATTTTCTCGCGGTAGTCTCATAATGTTACTTAGATATTTTTTATACCGCTCAGATTGTTATTCTGTCGTCACATTTCTGTAATTTCGCTGCATATTTTATTTGTTATCTAATATTTGTTGTCGTTCTTTACAGTTTATAATGTTTCGTAATTTCACTTTCATTTAATTCGAGTCATATACACATTTGTATACTCAATCAAAAAAGGTAACTAATACAGTCAATTGTTCATTATAATGCGATCCTTACATCAAAAGTATCGTGACCATAACGTCTCTGGACAAAGTATGACGTCACTGATAAAAGCCGACGACTGGTATCGGACACACGACTTTATCCGAGACTGGGCTCAGGAACATCAGGATTTGAGTCTGACGAATGGCGCACGGTTCTGTTAACGGATGAGTCAAGAGTTTGTGTTCAGACGATCAATCGTCGTTCCCTCATCTGGAGAGAATGTGGAACTTGGAACAATCCTGTTTACGTGCAGGAAACATCAACTTATCATGGTAGTGGACGAATGGTGTGGGCAGCAGTCGGTATTGGCGGACCTCTATGTAATTCATAATGGTGCCTTGGCTGCTCAGAGGTACAGAGATGAGATCCTCCGACCTTTTGTTGTGCTCTACGCTGGTGCCATAGGAGATGGGTTCCTTCTAGTGGAAGATAACATTCGTCCCCACAGTATTGCATTGGTGGACAATTCGCTTGAAGCTGAGGGGTTGAACGAATGGAGTGGCCAGCCCGTCACCGGAGTCAATCCCCATTTAGCATGTCTGGGATGCACTTCGCAGGCGCATAGACGCATTGAAGCCAGACCAGCTTTCTGCACTCTCCCAGTTACGTATGAATTATACCATGTGTGATGTGTTCACTATCCCACCAGTACCACAATGCTTACACTTATCTAGAACGATTGCAGAGCTGCATATTACACACAGCTGATTGATAATCTCATTTTTATTATGCCACGATGGTGTGCAACTGTACTGGTCGTCCGAGGTGGTCGCATACCATATTAGAAGGCAAGTAAATTCTATGTACACCTGAAGTAAAGAGATAAAGTATCACGAAGAAATTACAAATGTAAAAAATGTCTGAATAAAATACGTTACCATATTCATATTATGTGTGATATCTCACCTGATACCGTAACAGAGCAGTATATTAAATCCGTATCAGTTCTCAAAGAGAAACGGAAATGTAAGTTATTGCAATATTTTACGGTGTAACAATGTACTGAACACTGTGAAACAATTACCCAGCAAAGTCTAAGCAAAATTTTCAATACTAGATCGCCGAGGCTGACAGCGGCCAGGAACAAAACTTAAGCTAAATGAAGTTAACCGTTTCTCCAAATAGGCCGATTCACCACTTGGGAGCCCTAGCTCTTCTACTTGTGTATAATCACTTAATATCGAATGTCGATGAATGATTGGGATGTCTGTCGGATGTTCGCTTCTTTCTAACACGAAATTACGGCGGCTTAGTTAGCTGAGTTCTTAATGTGATACCCGAGAACAACGAGTTATGACGTCAAAATATCGTGCCTGAAAGACGTAGACATCCACCAAACTTCCGATCATTCACCATGCCAACAAATCGCTGTGAAAGCCTGAAGTGTTGCTCCTCCAACAAAGGGATCAACAACACTTGTGATTAGTGAAGTATCAACTTTTTTTTAGCAAAAAACAGCTACAACTACTACAAGAAATGATCACTTCATTGATAAATAATACAAATTTACAACAAATATTCGTGATTAGAAAACAGATAATTTGGTGGAGTTATTGACGTACCTCATTCAGATATTTTGCGGCAGATTCAGAAATGAATTTAATGAACAGCTCCGTGATTCATGTATACTTAAATGCAAAAAACGAGGCAGAATGAACACTGTAGCAAACTGCAGTGGAATGCTGTACTACGCCTGGAATAAAAGAACAAAACAAGAAATAAATGGACGAAACATTTACGCAACCATCAGCTTTATATAATTATATAGCAATCGTCGTCGCTGCAGTTGCCATACTCGTGATAGAGTCTCCAAGTCTCTCTGGAAATTTTATAATTACAAAATATATAACAGAAATATCGTTTCCTTATTAATTGGCTGCTATAGATTTTTCTGGCGTGATGCTGAAAACATTGAGAACAGTAACTTATTTGAAACAAGTAATATCCTAATTAAAAGGTTGCTTCCAATTTCCGCTACCAGTCAGAAACACGATTTAAGTATTGAAAAACATTTATTAACAATATGTTTCGATGTTGTGCATCATTATCAGGCTATAGGCATACAATATGTTACTAAAGGTATAGATTAACCTAAATTGACAATATATTGATGTTTGTGGCAATGAACCTGCGAAAACAGAAAGGTAAGGTTATGTCTTTTTATGGGATGATATACAGTTTGTTTATAAAGGTGTTTGTTTTACCACTCACATTCATGTTGAGTAGCTCTCTTCTTCGTTGGATTGAGTGCACTTATATTTCTGGGATCGCTAGTCCCTCAACACAGCACTTTTCGACACAATATCGCTGGCGCACTAAACAAGATGGCGGTCAAAACAAAGTTTATATCGATTAGTCGATATTTGGCGTCGAGAGTCACTTCAAATGTCTTCTGCTATACTTGCTACAATGTAATTGACGAGATGAACCACAGACATTGCCTCAACGATACAGATAGCCGTACGTAGGTGCAACCACAGCGGAGGGGTATCTGTGGAGAGGCCAGACAAACGTGTGGGTCCTGAAGAGGGGCGGCAGCCTTTTTAGTAGTTACAGGGGCAACAGTCTGGATGATTGACCGAGTTGGCCTTGTAACATCAGCTAATGTGGCTTTGCCACACAGTTACTGCGAACGGCTGAAAGCAAGGGGAAAACTACAGCCGTTACTTTTCCTGAGGACATGCAGCTCTACTGTATGAACATATGATGATAACATCCTCTCGGGTAAAATATTCCGGAGGTAAAATAGTCCCCCATTCGGATCTCCGGGCGGGGACTACTCAGGAGGATGTGATCATCAGAAAAGACAACACTGGCATTCTACGGATCGGAGCGTGGAATGTTAGATCCCTTAATCGAGTAGAGAAGCTAGAAAATTTAAAAAGAGAAATGGATAGGTTGAAGTTAGATGTAGTGAGGATTAGTGAAGTTCGGTGGAAAGAGGAACAGGACTTCTGGTCAGGTGAGTACAGGATTATAAATACAAAATCAGTTGGTGGTATTACAGGAGTAGGTCTGATAATGAATAAGAAAATAAGAATGCGGGTAAACTACTATGAACAACACAGTGATCGCATTATCGTTCAAAAAATGTTCAAATGTTTGTATAGCTTATGGGACTTAACTACGGGGTCATCAGTCCATAAACTTACAAACTACTTATGAACTAGCTAATCCTAAGGACGGCACAAATATCCATGCCCGAGGGCGGATTCGAACACCCGATCGTAGTGGCCGTGCAGATCGTGACTGGAGCGTCTCAGTCCTCTCGGCCACCGCGACCGGCTCGCATTATCGTAGTCAAGATAGATACGAAGCCAACACCGACCATAGTAGTACAGGTTTATATGCCATCTAGCTCGGCCGATGATGAGGAGATTGAAGAAATATATGAGGAGCTAAAGGAAATTATTCAGACAATTAAGGGAGAGAAAAATTTAGTTGTTATGGGAGACTGGAATTCGGTAGTAGGACAAGGTAGGCAAGGGAAGATAATAGGTGAATGTGGTCTGGGCAAAAGGAATGAAAGAGGAAGCCGCCTGGTAGAGTTTTGCACGGAACATAATTTAGTTATAACAAACACCTGGTTTAAGAATCACGAAAGAAGGTTGTATACGTGGAAAAGGCCAGGAGACACCGGTAGATACCAGATAGATTTTATAATGGTAAGACATAGATTTCTGAACCAGGTATTAAACTGCAAGACATACCCAGGGGCAGATATAAACTCTGGCCATAAACTGAAACTGAAAAAAATGCAGAAAGGTAGGACAATAAAGAGATGGGACCTGGATAAACTGAAGGTACCTGAAGTTCTTGAGAATTTCAGAGGGAGCTTTAGGAATTTCTGGCATACCTTGACTAAAAGAAGGGATCGACTGGTAGGACACATTTTTAGACATGAAGAAATTGTGAATTTAGCGTTGGAGGGAAGTCTGTGGGGTAAAAACCGCAGAGGAAGACCAAGAGATGGATACAGTAAGCAGATTCAGACAGATGTAGGTTGCCGCTCTTATGTGGAGTTGAAGAGGCTTGCTCAGGATGGGGTATTGTAGAGAGCTGCATCAAACCAGTCTCCGGACTGAAGACCACACAACAACAACAACAACAAATCTTCAGCATACAGTGCACCTGTCTTAGTATACACAAATATGCCACTATACAAACAGATACTTGTGACGCCATAATTATATTCTTTATACCTATTTTATGAATTTTAATTTTTTGGTAATATTTATATGACATAGTTTATCGATTTAGTTTCATGTGCATATATCTGTAAACTTATTATCTCTGGATATAAGAGTCACGCTATTGAAAATTTGTAATCCACTAATGTAAAGTGTATATAAAGATTGTTGTCTTTGTAGTATTTACTATGTTAAATATTTTGTAAATTAATAATATTGTAGAGGTTCTGGCTTAGGGGTTTTATAAATACTGCCCATGTATAAAAGATGGGGGAGGGGGGGCGTCACCACTTCAAAGGAGAGTGATGACGTGGAAGTAAAAGATGGAAAAAGCGCGTCAGATGGCCGGTTTGCACGGCGAAACAGTCAGTTGCGAGAGAGTCGTAGCTTGGACGCTGATAAGTGAACATTGCTTGTGTCTTGTGGCTATTTGCTTGAGGCTATACTTTTAAGAAGAGCTGTAAAACGGCCTCGGATGGAGAATACCTTTCAAAATGATCACTGGCATAATATTTGTGGCGTATTATTGAAATTGTTCGACGCCAAGAAGATTAAATTTGGCCACATGCTTCAAGAGCCATTGAGGGAATGTGTTATGCCACAATTAACTACACTGCAGCGCCAACCTTCCACCACAGGCAAAGTAGACAGTTTAATTTTTTTTTTTTTTTTTTTTTTTTTTTTTTTTTTTTTTTTTTTGTAAGAACAGCCTGAACCTCACATTTGTGAAAATTTTAATAATCAATTTCATAAACTGTAAATAGTGCTCTTAACCTGTTATTGTCCTGTGCCATTAACCTGTGTAGGTTCCTTTCCTTATTTAAAATGGAATACTTCCGAGTGAACCACTGAAATAATTACATAAGCACAATTTTTTTTAATCAGTGTTGCATCCTGATTATGTTAACTTTAATCAAGCTTGATGATTGCAATAAGAAAGTGTATAGTTGTTTGAATTAATTGAAAGACTGTATATCAGATTCAGCTACCTCATTTTCAAAATGTGTTTGTTCTTAAAATAAAAACGTGCAATACTGAAAGATAATTATTATTATGCGAGTAAGTCAATGAACGGAAAATTTATCTTTATAGTTTTATAGTTAAAGGAAAAGTGAAAATACCAGTGCTTAACTTATGTTTAGACTAGGTTTCTTAAAAGATTTTCTGTTGCAGTAATTTTACAAAATTAATGCAGAATAGTAAAGTTGCTGAAATTAATTCACTGTGTTTTGGGATAGGCCTAAATGAAATGTCTATCATTTTAATTTTGATTCCAAAGAGTAATCTCATTATTTACAACTTTAATAAGATGCTGTAGACTAAGATCCCATGGCAAATAGATGAATGATGCTTCTGTTTTGTTCAATAACTGCATTCAAGTGTACGTTGCTATGATGTTGTCGAACACCCACAAAAGTGACAGTTTCAAGTAGTGTTGTTTTCAAAGTCTGTTTTATCAATGTGATTTATTAGTTTACTAAAGAAACAATTTTTATTGCATGTTACATTCAGGCCATAAATCAAATAATGAATTATTGTCCATAGGGATTGGCGACCGTAATACAAATAGTGCTGTTTTGCTCTTTAGGCAAAAACTTCTATCTTCTCTTCTGGTAGTATATATCTTTGTAAAACGAAGGTTACCTCCGATGCTTTCATCTATTAGGATAACACGCGGTCGAATTAAAAATCCTCTCGGAGGGGCACAATTCTGAAGGCGTAGGTTTGTAGTAGCGAGTCGGTTCAGTTATTTAAATGAAATGAGCGTATGGCTTTCTTGGCCGGGAGAAGCCTTACGGGTTTGTTCGGCCGCCTTAGTGTAAGTCTTTTTATTTGACGCCGCGTGGGCGACTTACGTGCCAATGATGAGATGATGATGATTAGGACAATATACAACACCCAGTCCCCTGCCGGGAATCGAACCCGGGCCTCCTGCGTGGTAGTCAGCGACGCTACCGCTGAGCTACGGAGGCGGACGGTTCAGTTATTAATATTACAGTATGCGTAACATATTAGTTGCGAGTTATTGTATATTGATAACAGTGCTGTAAGCGGCTACAAAGCTTTAATAACCGATAGGAGTGTTGCATACTATCCCGTGAAAAACGGTTACCATGAACTTCAAGGCCTCAATGAAATCCAGATCCCAACCAATGCTAAACTTAATTCCCTTGATACAGTGAAACTGTGCAGCAGCATACCAGTCAAGGAATCTATAGAAATTGATCATTGAAATATCAATGTCCACAGCCGAAATGTTGAAATGTTTGTTAAGCTTATGGGATTTAACTACGGGGTCATCAGTCCCTAAACTTACAAACTACTTATCAACTACTTACGAACTAGGACGGCACAAATATCCAAGCCCGAGGGGGGATTCGAACCCCCGACCGTAGTGGCCGTGCTGACCGTGACTGGAGCGCCTCAGTCACCTCGGCCACCGCGGCCGGCCCACAGCCGAAGTAGCTGAGTTAATAGAAGTACTAGAGCTTGCTCTCTCACACAACTACTTCACATTTAATAACAAAATACATCAACAATATGTAGGCCTACCCATGGGTAGCCCTCTCAGTGGAATTACTGCAGAAATTTCTCTCAATCATCATGAAAACAAACTTTTGTAAAGTAATGACGGCATCACTCAGAAACTTTTCCACCACTATAGGTGTGTAGATGACACCCTCAAGATATACGATGAAACTGAGGAAAAATTGGACACTTTCCTAAGCAGATTCAATAGCCTACACAAAAACATCCAGTTTTCCATAGAGCACCCAAATGGTAACAAAATAAATTTTTTGGACATTAACAACCACTAACCAGACACTGAACATCAGCGTGCACAGGAAAACAACCAACACAGATACTGTCATCAACATATCATCTACGCAATGGCTAAACATAAAATTGATGCAATCTCGCAACAACAAAAAAAAAAAAAAAAAAAAAAAAAAAAAAAAAAAAATCACACTGTTAAAGCCATAGTCCACAAAGAGCAAAATCTCATCACCCATGAAGTGCAGGAAGGTGTCATTTCAGATAAAATAGCCAACGTTTGAAAACCACAGATATCAGAATCACCTTTAATTTTTTTAAGTGTCGGTTTAGTTACTTCCAACCAACCAACAGTAGAGATACGTTATAAATTTATTTTAGTTGAAAATTTACCAACTTACATGGATATGCACATGCATATTTCCGAAGAAAATGGACGACTATGACCGCTGACGCCAAGGTTTGATTTTGCTCTTTATATTTTCTACACATTTTGGGTATTTGCCTACCTCCCTCCTCTCACTGTTTTAGAAACTTCTCATCTTATTTTATGAAATTCATTTTTTTGTGAAATAAAAGGTTTCAGCGTTCTGTAGTAAGTTTCGTATATTCGTAAGAATCTTACAGTATAGCATAGCCTATAATGCGCAATTTTTTTCTATCACGGGACATCCGAAGTCCAGTATATAATTCTCTATACACTCTATATGTGCCAGTTTTTATTCCTAAACAAGATCAATCAATCATTATTACATTTATGTAGTATTCAGATCAAGCATTTCAGCAATATGATTGTGTTACATACCTCATAGGGTAGAAGGACAAATGACGTATCTTTCTCTGGTGTTACTGCATTTCATTGCGGTACCAGCGATCCCCGTTCCAAAAACCATAACGAAAACGAATGTAAGCTATGAATATTAGTATATATAATACACGAGATACAACCAACTAGGGATGATCGATATTCATCGTTGTTCAATAAATATTGATGTTTAGACGGAAAACATCGATGTTACATCCTCTGAAACATCGAAACATCGATGGTAAGGAAACAACATTTGACCATCAATACTTCCATGTTGAAGATTCAACTCGATAATCTAATAAACGTTTTGGTTTATTATGAGAAACACCGGAGATCGCTTATAATTTTCTTATAAGACTTATAATTAAAAGCGATCTATATCTGCAGGAGAGGGTAAAAGTTTACTCGTGGCAGCGGTGGCGTAGTATCCAGAAGTTGGCAGCGATCGCCAATTGCTACTCGTGGAAAGAACATTTTGTAACCAACATAAGTACACTATGACGATGTCGTAAGTAAAATTTAACAGTGAAAGTTACATACCTGTATCACTATTTCTTACGGCTGTTTTATCCCGGCACAAATAGTTGTTTACAAACCCTCTAATGTGACAGTGACACGAATGATACTATATGCGGTATTTACAGTGTATGTCAGTTGATATGCAAAGGGTCTAAAGTTGACATCACAGGTAACGGGATCGTCAGCAGCGATATCGTAGCGTACAAAGGTTGGCAGTGTACCAGATTTCGCGTAGCTAAGGGCGCGTCTCTTTAATGTAACCAATGATAGGCGACAAAAGATTGAATGAGTTTGTAACACCAGAATTAAAGCGATTGTTTGGTTAGTTGTTTTCGCGAGTGTATTGTCATATCGCTACGTCATGGCAAACCACTCGATTAAATTGGTGGAGTTAGGTGTAGTCAATAATTATTTTTTCTTTTGCTAGTATTTACAATACAACACATAACGTTGGCGCCAGGAAACAATCCCTTACCAAGCCCCGCCTCCAGAAGCTAAACCCCGTCTCCGATAGGCTAAGCCCCGCTTCTTTCAAAGTCGATTGCATCGAAGATACCGCGAAACCAAAAGTGATATATCGAACGTACAACTGTAAATCGATTTAGTGTTTCTGAACCATAAATTTGGGCGCTAGGCACCTCACGTACAATAAATAAAAAAAAAGAAGGTAAAAAAATCTCTTTGAAACCTATACCTAACCTTGATAAGGCTACGCTACAGACATTTTTTTATTTTTATTTTTTTTTTTTTTTATTTCTACAATAAAACCTGATTTAACTATGTTCATCAAGCCACCTACTAAGTTCCATGTTTTAATGAAAGATACTAATAATTGAAACAGTGAACATTTGCCTTATTCGTTAAGAATGTGTCATTACTTCTTACTGTACAAACTGATTCATTTACGTTAACGCATCTACGTACCGATCCCCATTTATAATTAAAAATTACTAATTATTTGTAATTGATATTATAGGTTGTGACAATACGTCATATTTCGTTGGAACACGGCTGTCTCAACTGACGCACATAAACAACCAGAGTAGCGCATCTTCTTGCCAGAATGCCGCACAGAGACCGCTTTCAACAACGCTGCAACAAGTCATAATCACTACAGACTAGAGTTGGCTACGGTTTCATGGTTTCGAAACAAGGTTTCGATACACACGACGGTTTCAGGGTTTCAAAACCGGCATCTTCCCTGGTTTCGAAACCGCGCGGTTTCATTCCGTTCTGTTTCGGACCACACTCGCGGGCGACAGTCGATACACTGAAACCGTTTCTGTCTATCGGTTTCACGGTTTCGTGTCGATTTCATGCAGTGAGCTCAAGGAAGGTAATAGAGATCACTCGTTTCATCTCGGTTTCACAGCACCGGTGTTTCAAACCACTAATGCAGGAAGGCGGAACACACGAATGGTATCAAAATGTGGTGTTTCATTTTGAGGAAGGTCCACACAAAACACACAAAATTTACAAGTATATACCGTTTAGAGAGGTCAAAGAGTAATTGACAATCGTGAGTCTGCAGCTTATGATTACTGAAATAAAGATTCGTTTCTAAGTGACTGCTGTATTCCGAAATGACATAATTTCTGCTTTATAAATGTGAAAGAACAATAAAACAATGCTCACTATTTGCATTGAAATAACCAGTTAAATTCTAGGTTTATCTACCATATTAAAAACGCAGGAGTGAACCTACATTTTTAATAAGATACAACATAAAGCCTGAAATGACAGATTTTATACTAACAAGGGTAGATAGCATATTTAATCTCGTGTTAAGAGTTAAAAGTTTTTCCCATCCCGTTAGTTTCTTACGAGCGAAAATCAAGTTACCTACCGTCGTTACGATTTTTTCGTCACTCGTGTAAAAGAAAAGATATTTCTTAAAAGATATAAATACATGCAAATCTAACAGAAAGAGAATAATAAGTAACAAATAGCGGATTGTGGCGGTGGTATAACGGTCAAGACGCACAAGTGGTGAATTCAATGTAATGTTTAATAAGGTCTAATTACCGTTATGAAGTTTTGTTTCTTATTTTCTTGGAATTCCATAGCATTATTTGTGATTCTTTTTTCAGTGTGTCCTTTATTCCCTATAATTTATTTAATATGTATAGAAAGTAGCATTTATGATCCATCGCTGTAGTATGTGTGCCGTATTGCCGTTTGTGAGCTCCTAAACGGGGTAAACTTTTACCTAACATACTGGCAGCCTCGCGTGATTATGTTGGTAACATCAACAACACGGTAGAAAATATTTGTCAATTTGTTTCATACAGACCAAGAAGCAAAGAAATAATGTTGTTCCTGATGTATTTTTGACAGAGTCTTGTATGTACCCTTGTCCGCATAGTGAAAAATATTGTTCTCGTAGAACAAAGATTTCATGACAAAACATTTGCGTTTTCACATGACTGGCTAACGCCAACCTCACACAATTGCCAACATTATCACGTTTGGCCGCCAGGACGGTAAGAAAAATTTAACCGCTACGGATTGTGGGAATTCCAATACTTCCTGCTCAGTTACTGGCCTCTCTTTGTAATAATAATAATAACAATAATAGTCAATGAATAAAAAACACAGTAACGATCTGTTAGCCTTTCAATCATATATCTGAAGTGCTTTTAGGTCAAGCAGGTACTTCACAAAACGAAGTTTTATTTTAAAGAAACAATCGACCTTCCATACAGCACAACTCAAGCTTTTATTACAAGAAAGAGATACATCTACTTAAATACTCTGAAAATCACAATGAAGTGCATGGCAGAGGGTTCATCAAACCATTTTTATGATATTTTTCTATACTTCCATTCTCTAAGAGCGCGTGGAAAAAAAGAAAGCCCAAAAGGTTTTCGATCTGATTTCTCTTATTTTATAAAGACGATCATGTCTCTCTATGTAGATGGGTGCTAACAAAATATTTTCGCATTCGGAAGAGTAAGGTGGGGACAGAAATTTTGCAAATAGGCTATATCTTGCCGCAACGAATATCGCCATTCTTTAATGATTTTCACTTCACAGTAAAAAATATACAGGGAAACTAAGTATACGTTTTCCATACGAACTGAAATCACAGTGGTTCACACTGACAATATTAAACAAAAACGATCTTACACCCGCAAAATAATAGTAATAAAAAGTGTTCCGCATTCATTGTTTCTGTTGTTTTATTAATGATTGCGCCTCCCATATTGCTCATGTCGTATCTTGTGTATTACTGTCTTGTGCTATGGCGTTAAGAAGTTCCGTGTGGGATTATTATACGAAGTTAAATCATGAAAAAGTTCAGTGTAACTTGTGCTCAGCAGTTTTGTCTTTTAAAAGCAATTCAACTTCTTGCTTAAACAGACATTTTCGACGTAAACACCCTACAGTAAATTTAAGTGAAACCCGAACCAAGCCAATTTCTATGACTGAACGTAGCGCTGAGGTCACTTCAAGCTCATCAGCTACGGTTGAAGAATCTTTCACTTCACAGCCTGTCCATCAGTCTGAAGAATTTACTCAAGATGTTTCCGGAACTCGTACTGGTTCTGTTGTGGACAGATGCGGTAAGCAGACAAAAATTACCGGATTTGCATCAAGGACCAGTTTCTTCATCGAAACGAGTGAAAATAGATGAACAGATTTTAAGGCTTATTGTTAAAGATTTTCTTCCATTTAATGTAGTGGAGAGTGTAGAATTTAGAAAAATGATCCATTTACTGAACGAAATCTATGTACCCCCCAGCAGGAAAACCCTCTCCAACAGTCTATTGTCTCAGGTGTACGACAATACAGTCCTGCAAGTAAGATCTGCAATACAGGCTGCATCCTACATTTGCATTACAACAGATGGCTGGACATCATTGAAAAACGAAAACTATATGGCTGTTACTGCACACTTTATTGATGGAAACTGCATTCTGAAATCATATTTATTATCAACTTTCAAGTTCAATGACAGGCATACAGCCGAAAACATTGCTAAAGAATTACAGAATGTAACTGAAACTTGGGGCATTACCAAGAAAATTGTAGCATGCACTACAGACAATGCACCAAATATGGTGAAGGCTGTGACGATATGCAAATTGTGGCATGTGCCTTGTTTTGCACATACGTTAAACCTGATAGTGCAAGACAGCCTGGAAATAGTATCTGATACGAGGGCAAAGGTAAAGACAATAGTAGAATTCTTTAAAAGAAGTCCTCAAGCTCTTGAGAAATTACACACTATTCAAAAGCAAATGGATTCTCCTATTTTAACACCTAAACAAGATTGTCCCACTAGATGGAACTCCACATATGAAATGTTTGACAGGCTATTAAAAATTAAAGATCCATTACAAAGCACACTCGCCATCCTCAGTGTGGAATCACAAACACAACTGAGCAACGAAGACTGGACGGTCATTGAAAAGTCTTGTCAGGTATTGGCTGCTTTTGAACAGGTAACAAAAGAAATCAGCAGTGAAAAAAATGTAACCCTGTCAAAAGTTGTCTTACTGAGCAAAGCCCTACAATCTCACTGTATGAGATTGAAAATGTCTGATTACAGCAATGCAGTAATTGCTCTGTTATTAAATAAACTTGAGGATGGAGTCAACAGTCGCCTCATTGTAAAGTTAGCAGCAAAAAAAAAAAAAAAAAAAAATGCTTGGGAAGCAACACTGTTGGATCCTCGCTTCAGGGAACATGGGTTTCCAAAGAATGGGCAGTTGTTAAAGGAAACAAAAGATGCTTTAATCAACAAGTGCTGTGCAATACGCCAGAATGCCCCACACTCTGCAACAGAAAAAGGACCAACGGTGCAGCAAGTTGCAGTAAGCACATCCAGTTCTGATAGTGGGCCTAATAACATTTGGCAAGATTTTGATTCAGCTGTTGGTGGACTGTTGCAAAGAGTGGACAATCCACGTGCAGCAAGTATAGTTGAGTTTGATAAGTACATGAAAATGCCACTGATACACAGGTCCCTGGAACCGCTGTCATGGTGGAAAGAAAACTGTTTGTTGTTTCCTACTTTATTTGAATTGATGAAACGTCGCCTTTGTATCATGGCCACCACTGTTCCATGTGAACGTATATTTTCAAAACAGGGGCAAACAATAACAGACAGACGCTCCCGTCTTTCAAGTAAAAAAGTTTCGATAATGATGTTTCTTAACTTCAACTTAGAATAGATGCAGTAGACCTGTTGATACATAAAGCAATACAATTTCATTTTATTTATTTTGTTCTTTTGTAAACAATCTGCACTAATTTCACAAATGAGTGTTTGCATGCTATTGTACTTTTTCTCCACTGCATTCTACATGTTGCTACCTTACAAGCAAATTTTATTCATATTTGTTGTTCACATACTGTTAACTGTGGCTCACAAACTTTTTCAGTCCTCAATATTACATGTTTTTCATCCTTGTCTATCTATATTTGTTATTATGTATATATTTGTGTTTTGTTTCTGTACTTATGAATGTATTCAGCAGTTTCATCCAAATATCTGTTGCAAATTGTGAAGGTGTTGTCAATATGGCTTAGAACTTTAACTATACATTTATAATTGAGTGTCTGATGATTACACACTAATAGAATAGACCTTTTAATTGTTTTGTATACTTTACAAGTAAATTGACACAATTTATGAAAATATTGTAGTACATGTTTTCATATAAAGTAAATGTGGTGACATATATATAGACACTGATTAATACATCGTGCAGTATCAGCATTCAGTTAGGTCAGGCACTCATATAATGCTAGACTATGTTTGTCATTATCTGCTTGTTGTGTATCATAAATAATACTCAGTCAAATCAACAATGGTACTGTACTTTCAAACTTTTCTTCTAGGTACTGTAATAAAAACTGTATTCCTACAGCAATTTTTTTGTATATCATATATTCCAGAGGAAGTTTATCATGTATTTCCACCCCCACACCACCACCAATAAACAGACTATTTAAAACAAACTGGCAAATATAATGGTTATGAGCCATAATTATTTTTGTAATTTTTTGGACTGACCTCCAAATATTCCTGCATACTGTAAAAACAAAATAAAATAAAAATAAATGCTGCGTTCTGCTGTTGTCTAAGTTTCCTTTTGAAAACTGTTATATTTCACTTTTGTTATTGTTATTAAAATTCGCCTTGGAAAAGGGATACAAACATATGTATCCCTACAGTTCAGTAGCCATCCTTTCATAAAAAAAATTTAAAAATAGTTTCATAAATTCCTGTACTGCCAGTGAATAAAATTCAGTTTAGCACTTAAATTCCCGAGGTAACTTTACCCTACTTCGTCATCGCACTAATAGGTAATGTATCACAAATAACCATAATGAAAACGGCTCATTTAGCGAAAATATTTGATGTGGTGTAGCATTTGGGATGCATTTTAATGTAAGATGGAAGTGTAATTACAAAATTGGTCAAACACAACACAAGATATTGCCGAAATACTTTTGTCATCAATGAAAGAACAGGGCACGTCATCTGGGTAGCCAATCAGACTTCAGAGGCTGAAGTTCCAGTAGAGTACATCAGCTGTAGTATGCTGTTTCAACAAGGCAAAAATTTCACTGCATAGGTAAGACCAAATTTGAGACATGGCACCCCTCTTGAGAAATTTTATGGTTGTGCGTTTAAGTACAACATAATGATTTCGATTGTTTAAAAAAAATATCTTCACGGAATGCGGACAAATCTGTTTCATTCCGCACTCACAGATGCCCAGATCAATAGTTATTAGTATTAATTACATATGCTGGCGTAGCATGTGAAGGCAAATCTTGGTTCTTACTGTACAATATGCAAAGGTTTCATATACGTAGGCAGAATTTCTCAGTACTTAATTACGACATACCTTACCTTAACATACGCGTTTTGCAAATGTCTTTCAAGCGCCGTTACATTTAGGCTGCCAGCTTTTGTAATATTGAAGTATGAATACAAAATCCACCAAATACGGCACATTTGCTTCCGATCGCCTGAATTGGAGGCTGCGCAACGCGATGTTCATTTGTTGTAAACCACGTGATTATGTGGCTAGCGAATCACAGTACAAAGAAGAGTATCGTCGTCGGCCAATGGTAACCAAATCTCACCGCCGCGCAACATGCAAATAAGACTTTTTGACGTTGGAAATTAAATATGCGGTAATGTTTTATATACGAAACCGCACAACGGTTACAGGATGTGAAAATTAACGTCTTAACATGAATTTTCAATTATTTCATTTTCGAAATCCCTTGATTACACTTTCAGACAGACGATAAAATAAATAAAACAAGCTATACCTGCTCTATGGTCGATATTTGTCGTACATCGATTCCTCGTAATGATGTTAATATCGATGTCAATGCGACGCCTTTCTAATATCGATCATCTATACCGCCAACATAGTAGCGTCCCCTGCTGCCCACTTGGTGCGCTGCTGTCGCAGTAGGTTCTTAACAAAAATTCGGTCGAGTGTCGTAAGTGGTAAGTTACACTGTGGTATTCCACAGCACAGGCTGGACTTCTATCAATTATTAGCGTAGCTCAACAAATTAAATTATAATTATTACAATGAAGTCAAAAGTGTTGAATTATAGGCTTTACTAGATTAGGTATTAAATGACCCACTTTATGCTGTGCATCTATTTCACAGGAAGCTGAAGTTCAGCTTACGTATCGTCGACTGCTGTTGACGTGTAAATGTTGGTAGTAGCGTGCTGCACGCCGGAAGGCGAAGGTAGCCAATCACAAACGGCATTTACATGGCGAATAATATTGTGACTTCACGTAATTCGTGTTGTTAACAATTCTATGCAGCAGAGATTAATTGAAAAAAAATTCCATCAGATCGTACATCGAAAAAGTACATGGAGAACCAGTCACTAAAAAGGTGTAAAAGTTTGTTTCAGGTAATGGAAACTGAACATATTCATTCAGTAATAACGTTTACTGATCATCGATTATAAGACCACTTCCACTCATAGCTGCCTAATTACAAAAACTGTTACAGCTATGTAGGAACTGTATTATTTTTAGGTAATTTCCAAGAATCCTTGAATCGAAATAGCTCGACCTGATATATATATATATACAACTTTAAATCGATTATGTGGGCACTGATGCACAAGATGACAAAATATGTATGTTAGGAACGCACAATTACTTCAAAGTTTGACGAGTGGTATTGTAAAGTTGCATTGACATGAATATTTGGTAATTTCCTAGACCTCGTGTACATCGAAGAAAATGGCGTTGCGATCGATATATATTGAATGTTCGATTCTTACGCCATGGTCGATGTGGTGACAGATGGAAGCGCTGGTTTTGAATCGCATCCTGTGTATTGTTTACTGAGTGATATTTCGCTGTGCTACTCATGCTGTACCCTTAGGTTCCTGCCTAACCACATCCTTTATAATCCTGAGAAAGTTTTAATAAATGGATTCGCTACCATTGATGATTTAGTGTTACTGAACCAGATATTCGGGCGCTACGCCCCCTCACGTACTAAAAAAAAAAAGACTTCTTGTTTAAATATACCTAACCTTCTTAATGCTACGCTACAGATCACTGTAAAAGGTAGGTTAAACAAGATTTTTTTTCTGGTATGTGAGGGCGCGTAGCGCCCCTAATCTCCGGTTCAGAAACACTAAATTGAACGTTAACACCATATCGAACATTCGATATATATCGATCGCAACGCCGTTTTCTTCGATGTACAAGAGGTCTAGGAAATTACCGAATATTTTTACAGCTCAATGGTGACATATTCATAGGAAATAGCTCAATGTTTTTGACGAATTTCAGTGTAAATGTCACTGTTCAAACTCTCATGGACGAAATTTGAAGCTGTGGTACTACGTATCTACCAACATATTTGGCAATCGCTACTTTTGTGTTGAAAATTGTTGAATGTTTCTAATGATATACATAATAATGTAATTTGGAATAAGCGTTAAGTTGTCCATACAATATGTATTTCTGAGATGATCAAGGACAAAAGATCAACAATATCATTTGTAAAAAAGGTAAAGCGGTCAACAATCCGAAGATTGGTTTGAACATCACAGTGCTTTACCAGGCATGGTCCTGTTTGGAGGTGGTATGCCGTTGCCTTCCTCCGACCTTCGAACTGACTTACCCAGCCAGTTATAGGTGGACCTACATTTTAACGTGGGTTCCGAACCACGGTGCTACTCGGTATTTTTCACATTAGCAGCAATGCCAGAGGTGAAAGAAGTGTAAAGTGACAGATAAAAATCCTAGGACCTGGCGGGGAATATCATATGTATAAAAAATTAAAATTATAGATACGTCTATCATCGCATAATAAATCGCTGCAGAATATCTTCAGAAAAGTAAATCGAGAACTAGTCACTAAAAGGGTGCGACAGATCGAAATGGAACTTTAGCGCATTTCATTCGTCAATAACATTTATTTCGTAACATTGAAAATACTTTGTAGTCTAAGTTTGCTGTAGGATCGGCATTCGTGTTGGCTACCTTCCAGTTATTCATCGCACCGCTACCAACACCCAAGCGTCATGGAGTCGCAGATACGTAAACTTCATTTTAAGCAGTCCTGGCAATTACTAGGGTGTTAGTATGTTCATTAAAATACACTTTTTTCTAATTAAATACCTCATTCATTCTATTCCCGTTCTGTCGTAATAGTAAAAACACAGAATTAAGTGACAAATTTGTAACATTGCCACACCACAGTCAGTGCATATGAAGTAAATAACACATTTTATCCGTACAAAATTTGAAAGATTTTGTTAGGTGTGCTTATCGGAGATATTTTCAACGATTTCGGTGGGTGTATAATTACGTTAATTATCAAGTGCATCCATATGCTTATTCTTACCTATATTTTCATGTCTTTCCGTGATCCAATAAATCTCGGCCCCACAATCTAACGGCGAATTAGCGACATAAAGCCACAAAAACTTCATTCACGGAACAAGTTTGTTTAAGAGTATTTAATTCATGGTGTTTACTCATTACTGCTACGAAACAATCCAAAGATTACGGAGGGAGTTTTCAACCACAGATATACATTATACGTCATTGATGTCTTACTGTCAACCTTTGCTTTCAATAGCGATCAACATTAACAGGTTTCATGTATATACACAACCAATTACAAATTGTTTTATATCTGTAAATGAGCTAAAAACATTTACAGTTATAAAACAATTTGTGACAGGTTGCGGTAATATAAGTAACTTGATAATTTTTCACATACAGTCACGGTCGACAAAATGTTATTGTTTTAAGTTGTTTTATAACAATCAACATGTCAACAACAATAAATCCCGAGAAGGTATTATTGTATAATGATTTCTGTCAGTTTCTGTTAATCTTAATGTATGCAGTTTAAATTATGCAGACCACTCACTGCACAAGAAAGGCCTTCTGTAGCGACTAAACATCTTGAAATTTTAGCTCGTTGGTAGGTAGAGACAATTCTGGGTCTGTCCCCGTGATTTCAAACTTTGAGCTCATTGTTCTACTCCATTTCCGCTCCACAGACATCCATATGTCCATGTTCCGCTCATGGCGCTGATATATCTCTGAAGAGAGAGTTGCGTTCTGCCGTCTCTGTTTCTGCCAGTGATCTCGCTCATGTTCTCAACATTAAGCAGGGATTGTCACATGATCATTGACAACGCTGATGCTTATTTCACGTTGGCCATCACGGCTAAGTTTGTCGGACGCAAAGTTTTGATAGCGCTAACGTTTACTAACATCGGAACTTTAAATATTTAAGCCCTGCACTCTAATGGGTTTATTAAGTATTACACACTTTAGTATCCCCGTAATCTTCAGTTTATGATTATTTTGCTGTCGTGACAATCTGCTATATATAGCTACTATGACGAAACTGATTTTTTTTTTTATTTGATGTATAAATATTTTGGAATAAAAGTAACAGACCGGAGCTGATGCATACACCATTTAAGAACATTTAGACAGGAAAACATTTCACTGATTAACATTTTAAGTAGAATCAGCATGAAAGGCAAGTTTATTCCGTTATATACCAACTTTACTTTTTATCTTACATTTATTGTTTGATGTGTTTCTATGTAGGCTATATAGGACTATACCTTCGATAGTAAATCTATGGCGATAATTGGAAATTGTGTTTAACGTCTTAGCATTTTAACGCATAAAATTGATCAAGATGAAAGGCAAGTTTATTCCGTTATATACAAACTTTACTTTTTCTCTTACATTTATTGTTCGATGTGTTTCTATGTAGGCTATATAAGACTATACCTTCGATAGTAAATCTATGACGATAATTGGAAATTGTGTTTAACGTCTTAGCATTTTAACTCATAAAATTGATCAAGAACGTATTTTACAACGTTTCCTTTGGCCATTAATAAACTTTACGGTTGTTATTCCCTTAATTCCGTTACTCGACCCCAACTGTTTCCATCACGAAAGGTAATTGAGAGTCTCACTCTTGTAACTGTCTCTCTCCTACTTTGAGTCTGCACTCTCCCTTTTTCTTCCACTGCCCCCTCTCTCTTCCACACACTTTCTGTTCTGCACAAAGAAGCGCGAATATGTACGCATGCCAAATGTTTTGAGCGCAATGAAAACTGAGGCAGCAGGTTTCCAACTTCTCCGTCAGAGTCTTTCAATCAGGAACATAGTTGCCATTCTTGTGCTGCGACAGGAACATTTTCTATCTACTTCAGAGACATACCTTCATGCAGAATGGAGTTCGTGTTTTATTAGATTTTGAATGCCCTAATTTCACTGTAGTTTACATGACTTATGCATTGCCTTCAGTTTGCAGCAGTATTCCAGCATTGTGCACTGCTATAAATGTCAAGGACTGAATGCCACTAGATTCCGCAAAAGCCGAATACTGCTAAACGTACCCTTTCGCCAAGTCTTGTCCCAAACATCGTGCCATCAGATCACGAAGTTAAGGAATTTATACGTAGTCTCTACCGCTCGCAGGGGAAAAATGTGTGAGTCTACTTGAAGAAACAGGCATTGTTAATGAGAGGTAGATTAATAAATAATTGATTAACTGGTTATCAGTAGCCAGTTTTATTATCTTGTTATGATACCCACTACACTACCTCACAAATTGTATAAATTTTGTATGGAATTACTGTGGTTAGACAAACTTTGTTGTTGGACACTGCTGCTATTAAATCGGTTGACAATTGATTAATTTAACTGATTATTCCTCCCTCGTGGAATTCCCTAGTTAGAACTTTCCTCCTCTGATTAGTCACTTGGAAATCAGTCAAAACTACAGGCCGGTAAATTTAATTAAATACCTAGGAGTACTAATTACGACGAACCTAAATTGGAAAGAACACACAGAAAATACTGTTGGGAAAGCGACCACACACACACACACACACACACACCCATGCTCGAGGGAGGATTTGAACCTCCGACGGCGAGCAACCGTGCGCTTCGCAGCAAGGCGCCTTAGAACGTTCGTTCACTCCATTGCGACGGTTTGTTTCAATTTTGCTACAGATTGTTAACGCGAAATGTTGTGTGTTTAAAGTTGCTTTTGTCGGCAGCGGTGGTCGAGGGGACTGAGGCGCGCCAGTCATAGTCTGCACGGCCACTACGGTCGGGGGTTCGAATCCCCCCTCGGGCATGGATATTTGTGCCGTCCTTAGTGTAAGCTAGTTCATAAGTAGTTTGTAGGTTTAGGCACTGATGGCCCTGTAGTTAATTCCCGTACGCTATACAAACATATGAACATTTTAAAGTCGCTTTTCTTGGGTTTATTTCGAGCAACTAAGGAGTTATTCTGACGGCTGTTAATTGTATTTTAAGTGCTGCATGAGTGTAGCTGGCTTTACCCAGTTAGTGATTTATTAAATTGTATTATTTCGCATTAGTTCAGTGTTCAATTGAAATGCAACTCTCAATGTGGGTATATGTAGCTGTGAACAGGATGTCTGAAAAAAAAACTGAACTTCGCAAAGAATGGGAACAGGAAAGAAGTCGTACAGAGAGGCATTACATTCAAAACATGGAACATTCACTTTATTTCAAAGTGCCTCGCTGCGGAGCGCGCGGTTGCTCGCCGTCGGAGGTTCGAGTTCTCCCCCTGGAGCATGGGTGTGTGTGTTGTCCTTAGATTAGTTTACCTTATTTTAAGTAGTTTGTAAGCTACGGACAGATGACCACGCAGATTTACAAACATTTGAACATTCAAAGTGCATGCTACGAGAGATAATTGTATTTTATTTAGTATATATATATATATATATATATATATATATATATATATATATATATATATATTTTATAATTGTATTTAGTCGTTATCTAAGAAACCCAGACGTTCAAAGTTATTAAACTGATTTTTTACATAAAATCTCTCAAATATGGTGTGTGTAAAATATGGGAGACATTGGGAAGGGGGGGGGGGAGAATACGGATAATAAAGTATCTCAATTTAATATTATTCCGTAACTTTTTCCGAATGCAACTCTTAGTTACCGTAAACGTATGTGCACCCACCATTCATAAACCATAAAATACGATGATTGTAACGTATTTTACCTCTATGTGGTAAATATGTCGAACGGAAACATATATCTTAATATGGACTGTAAGTGACTGTATCATATCTATAAATATCCGTCTAATCTACATCTACATACATACTCCACAATTCACCGTACCACTCCTAGGTATTTCCTTTCCTATTCCACTCCGAAATTGAACGAGGAAAAAAAGAATGCCTATACGCCTCCGTAATCACTAACTTTAAGTTGCTTGCCTCTTACAGTCAAATATAAGCCAATAAATTTACTCTGCTGTAATATTTTTTGCATTAGAAGAATTTATTTAATGACCTATGAGCATTAAAAAGCGTAAGTATTCCGTAGTCTTTAAATGCGTGCCTACACCTTGAGGTTCATAATGGCGGTTGTTCTGCTTGTACTATACAATGCTCTACGCTAGCCTTGGGAACCTGGATATAGATGGGCATGCGCATCCGCCATTTTTGTTCCTTCGGTTCGAAGCGCGATTGTAGAATATGGCAGTCAGTACGCTTTCATCACAGTAGGCTGTGCAGCTTCGAATTGTTCTAATAGTTCAGAAAATGGTTTTCGTGATTTTTCGATTACAATGGATCCTGAAAGGCGTAGAATATGGTTAATAAACTGTCATAGTGACAAGATCTTAAAAACTATGCGAGGTGGGTTCATTCATTTGTAGTATTGCACAATTTCTAAACATTGTAAACGACAGATTTTGATACTTGTCCTTTTTAGTGAAGGTTCTGAAGTTACGAACTATTGTTACAGACTTTTATTTATATATACATTGGTGATAACAAACAGTATCAACATTTAGACAATAACAATACTAGTTACTTTTAAATGATGCACACTGATTTTTTACTAGTTCTAATGGCTCATATGGCTCGTAAAGATGTTTGAGGCAACTATGATGTTAATTTTATATATTGCTGCTGCGATGTTAAATTTTAGTTACTGCATCGACGGCGTAGTTTCCTTATGTTTGCAACAAAATGTTCGCTTTACTAAGATAATTAATTTACGGACCGGACAAGGGTACATACAAGAAGTTGGTAAACATGAAAAACTATTTTCTCTCATTCTAGTTGTTCGAGTTTTAAAAGAGCATTCAAAGGTCGTTGCCAACATCAGCACTCTACGCCGCCGAAGTCGTAAATAAACTTGGCCAATTTTATCACAGACAGAATTTTTCTAAAGTCCTGATAGCTGTTAAAATTCAATTAGCTGAACAGTGTTTTGAAACTATAACTTGTGAAAATGCTTTGCTTTCGTCTCGGATGACAATCGATACATTTGCTCGATTTTTGAGAACAGACTATATTAAACTAAAGTGCTGATTTGGTAGTGCATCTGGTATCCCGTAAAATTGAGCTGTAGAATGTGTAAATGTTGCTCCAATACACACCCAGATGGGCAAATAACAGAAAACATATTTAACGATTTGTCAAACCAATTACAATAATTTATTGCGAAGAGATAATTTTTTAATCCAAATATATACTTTCTTTTTGGTATGTGTATTAGAAATGTAGCGATCGATATTGCAAAGCAATAACAGCGGAAAAACCCGGCTTTCCACATGATCGCGGTATCACCGCTTTGAACAAAAATGGCGGCGGAAGGTGCTGCTACAGCAAAAATTGATGCGCATGCCAGTCTGTATTCAGGTGCCCTACGCTAGCCAGTGACGTCACAGGGGGTTGCCGGCTGCCTGCAAACCCCTTGGCCACAGAATAAGGAGTATACAGAAAGGAAACTCCCGCTGCAGTATGTCATCCAAACTTTAGTGCGCATGCGCGGAATCAGCCATCTTGAAAAGCAGTAAACGTGTGATCACTCCCTACTCTGTGGCGTGGTAATGCGCCGTCTTTGTTTGTTAATTCTGTATTTTAACTGCCTGAATCCCATAAAAGTAAACAAGTATTTGGTACAGTGAAAAGAAAGAACTGTGTGTCAGTAGTTGGAGCTGTTCCGTATTTATTATGAGCACCAATAAAAGAAAAGGCGGCCGATGGTGTTCAGCCGCAATAATTCGTATACAAATAAGGATATAAGTTTCTTCACCTTTCCAAAAAGGTGCTGAGCAATAAGTGAACGTCGCTATATGTGTAGTGAAAGTTAAATGTTATCAGTTTCGAATGAGAGTAATGTGTGCGTAATTATTAAAAGTAGCCCTACTTCTTCTCTTGACGATAACTCTCGCTGTTGCTGTTGCTGCAGCAGTTCAACAGCATCGAAATGTTGAAGTACATTTATATTTTATAAGTTTACCGTTGCAGGGAATAATATAAAATGAATGACAAAGAATAGTGCGTAAGAAGGCAGGTAAAATTTTACTTTCGGCATTGGTGGCGTAGTGTGCTAATGTTGGCAACGAATACTCTTTGGATACTCAAACAAATAGATTAAGGGGAATAATTATTTTATGCTGTTGCTGCTCTGTGGTTGACAGATTCCTCTATATGCCCTTCACCGATCAGTAAATTAATGATACTTCTAAAGCAAATACAACTTTTATATATGCCCAGACGTCATTAGTTCTGTGTAATCACCTTGTACTGCTATGTCTGACTCAATATTTTGTGCGAATTTATTCGTGTCATATAAAACCTGAATGTTGTAAACTCACTTTCTTGTTTATAACTAATTTCCCACACATAACTCCGCGTTATTTGGAATTTTTCTTGAGATAAGCACCAAATAAAACGATCATCGATTCCACTGTACATTGTCGTAGTTGTATTAAAATTTAGGCCTTTTTTATTTTATTTTATTTTTTCGTTGGATTACAATTAGGTGCAAGAAGATGGCGCAAAATAGATGAAAGCCGTTTCCTTTCGTAAAAGTCGGTGAGATTAGCTGCAGTTCGTAAAAACTCCATTTCCAGCCAAAGTACTAAGTGGCTATAGTTCCGCGTTTCCTGCTTTTCAGTATGGCGTCGAGCGCAACGCTTGGTAACATACAGATCAAAGGCGCCGCCCCCAGCTTTCCCTTCTGTATGCTCCCTATTCTGTGCCTTGGCTAGACGCAGTTCCCAGCGTTCCGCTAGGTAACATCGCTTTACAGATAACGCTTCTCCTCGTGCTTCTCGGAGCATTATTTCTTCTCGGGTATGTCACTGTGCCACCCAATACTGACATTTCAACAGCAGTCGCCATAATTTTGTTTCATTCACAAATTGATCGCCAACCTAAAATGTAAGCACGTCGTATGAAGGCAAGTTACCAAATAGTCCAGAGTGCGAAAGTCTAGCCCATACTTCGTTATTTTACGCAATAAAATGGTGGACTTACACTCCTTACACGGCTGCCAATGCCAGATACTAACACATTTTGAGTAACATGACTTTGTATTTCTTAGTTAGACTCGGTCTTTTATTATGCATGGGAAAACAGACTGCCTGTGGACGATCCTAAGGTTCACGTAACGTCTGCATCGCAAACCGCATTCAAACCTGCAAATACGAGTTGCCAGGACCGCCAAGAAAATAAAACCCCTTCAAAAACATACAATGTAAATGATTAATGCAAGTCTTGTGACACATTCCTACCATCGCAAGAGGGTGTGGGATCTCACGTAACGCCAAGTCGATTATTTTACGTAGTATCCATGCAAGCATCTGTTTAACACCTTTGTCATAAATTGTTATCCAATTAGTTATAATTACTTAGCTGGTGATTTTGCTACCATTCGCTTAAAACAGTTTATCTATCTTTTCTTTTAATAATTTATGACCTTTATTTCTAATTTATTACCTTCAATTTTGTAGGACGACTTCCTATAGATTAATAAAATTAATAAAACGGTTATCTGTCGTTACCTTCATCATTTTCAAATGTTGCAATAAAAACCCTTTTAATTATTAGTCAGTTACCTTTAAATGTAATTACTAGCTGTATCTGGCGTAGCCCTGGCGTTGACTTATTTATTGAAGTCCTGAGTTAGTACTTCTTCTGTCCCTTATCTCTCTTTTTCTCTGTCGATCTCATTTTTTTTCTAAAACCTGTTATATATGTGGAAGATTATTTCAGGAATTAGACTGTCTTGCATAATGTACAAAATAATAAGTGCAGCATCCAAACAAAGAAAGGTCGTCATATTCATTTAATTCAAACCTTGATTATAAACAATACTTCTGGTTACTTGTCCTGGAGGTAGTATGAATAAATTCTTTGTTGAGCCCAACCTTGACCAAGCGACATGAAATTTCGGTGTCAGAAACTCTGAGATGTGAAATCCACTCCATATTGTCTAAAAGATTGCCATGTGATTTGTTAATCGTATTGGAAAATGCAAATCCCACTGAAAACTGCAGTCTCTTGAAGTTAAAAACTAGATCTGCCGGATATAATCAGTATCCGTTGGATCGACACTAATTCATTCTCTTCCTTTCCTTGTAGCTCTACAGAAGTCTATTGCTCTCACATGCAGCAATATGCGCTTTACTGTTCAAAGTTGTCAACGTGACTGTCAGCTTTCAGGAATTTCCTTAAGCTGATTGCAATACAGGAGTGTCTTTATATTAAATAAGGAATGGATTAAAACATGGTACATGCTGTGACAGATTTTTTTACACATCGCAGTATATTTTTGACGTTGTCGTCTTCATTCCGGAGACTGGTTCGTCGCAACTCTCCACCCTACGCTATCCTGAGCAAGACTCTTCATCTCCTCATAAGAACGACAACCTACATCCATTTGAATTTGCTTACTATATTCGTCTCTTGGTCTCCCTCTACGATTTTTACCCCACACACTTCCCTCCAATGCTAATTTCACAATTCTTGATTTCTAAGAATGTGTCCTATCAATAGATCCCTCCTTTTGGTCAAAGTATGGCAGAAATTCCTTTTTTCCCCAATTCTGATCAGTACCTCTTCATTAGTTACGCGATCCACCCACCTAATCTTCGGTATTCTTCTGTAGCATCACATTTCAAATGCCCCAATTCTCTTCCTGTCCGCACTGTTTATCGTCCATGTTTAACTCCCATACAAGGCAACACGCCACACAAATTCCTTCAGAAAGAACTTCCTTACGCTTAAATTAATATTCGATGTTAACAATTTTTCAAAAATTCTTTTCTTCCCATTGCCAATCTGCATTTCATATTCTCTGTACTGCGACCATCGTGTCTTATTTGACTGCCCAAGTAACAAAACTCATCTACCATCTTTATTGTTTCGTTACCTACTCTGATTTCTTCAGCGTCGCCTGATTTTCTAAGACAACTTATATGCACCTTTGAACACACTGTCCATCCCGTTCAATTACTCCTCCAGGTCCTTTGATGTCTCTGACAAAGTCATCGGCAAAATGCAAGGTTTTTATTTCTTCACCCTGAACTTTAATTCCTTCTCCAAATTTCTCCTTGCTTTTCTTTATATCTTGCTAACTGTACAAATTGAATAACATTGGAGAAAGGCTACAATCCTGTCTTACTCCTTTCCCGAACCTCTGCATCCCGTTCAATCCCTTCAACTCTGATAAATGCTGTCTGGCTTTTGTACAAGTTGTAAATAACCCTCCGTTCCCTGCATATTACAACTGCTGATTTCAGAATTGGAAAGTTTCTATGCCAATCAACATTGTCAAAAGATTTCTCCAAATCTACAAAAGCTAGAAATGTAGGTTTGTCTTTCCTTAATCTATCTTCTAAGAAAAGCACTTAAGTTCAAATGTTCAAATGTTTGTATAGTTTATGGGACTTAACTATGGGGTCATCAGTCCCTAAACTTACAAACTACTTATGAACTACTTACGAACTAGGACGGCACAAATAAATCCATTCCCGAGGGGGGATTCGAACCCCCGACCGTATTGGCCGTGCAGACCGTGACTGGAGAGCCTCAGTCCCCTCGGCCACCGCGGCCGGGAAAAGGCACTTTTAAGTAAGTATTGCCTCCCGTATTGCTAATTTCTCCTGAATCCAAACTGATCTTCTCCGAGGTCGGCTTCTACCAGCTTTTCCATCATACTGTAAATAATTCGTGTTAAAATTTTACAACCATGACTTATTAAACTATTGGTTCTGTAATTTTCACATCTGTCTGCACCTCCTCTCTTTGGAATGGGGATTATTATATTTTTCTTAAAGTCTGAGGGTATTTCCCCTGTCTCATAGATCTTACGCACCAGGTGAAATAGTTTTCTCATGGTTGGGTGTCCCAGAGACGTCAGTAATTCTGAGGGGCCGCGTTTCGATTTGGGTCTTCAAATTCTCTGTTAAATGCATCTCCCAGAACAGTATCTCCTATTTCATCTTTATCTACTTCCTCTTCCCTTCCTACAATATTGTCTCTAAGTTCATTCCATTTGTAGAGCCCCTCTATATACTCTTCCACCTTTTAGCTTTCCCTTCCTTGCTGAGAACTGTTTTTCCATCTGAGTTCTTCATATTCATACTGCTGCTTCTCTTGTCTCCAAATATCTCTTTTATTTTCCTGCGTTTAAGACGCAGTATATATGATCTCATATTTAATGTGTTATATGTTGCACAAGTTGTATAATTTTTCATGTATATGTTCATTTGCATAAGTGCTGTAAGTATAAAAATCTGTTGCGAATAGTGATACGAGGCAAGTGCAGAAAGTAAGTTCCGTTTGGTAATAAAATGAAATTGTACACAGATACAGACGATATTTTTATTGCACAAAATTCTACAACTCTTAAACTACTTTTCCACAGAACTGTAGAAATTTTGCAGGCATTTGTAATAGCGTGGCACCAGATTTTGTATACCTTCTTCATAGAAATCTGTCGCCTGTGTCTTCAACCAGTTGGAAACAGTTTCTTTCAGCTGGTCGTCATTGGTGAAGTGATGACCACCAAGGAAAGACTTGAGATGTAAGAACAGAAGAAAGTCGTTAGGAGCGTGGTCAGAGCTGTACGGAGGATGGTCAAACACGTCCCAGCAAAATCCCTGTACGCCCGCCATTGAACTCTCGGACCCATCTTATCACAATCGAATCACTCATCGCATTTGGTCCGTAAACATCGCAAATTAGCCGATAAATTTGACTTGGTTTCACTTTCCTCGCATTCAGATACCGAATCACCGACCTGATTTCACAGGCGGCGGGATTTGCAATCAACGCGGACATTTCAAACAAGCACAACAAAACGTACGTAACTGACAGCGATCTCCAAATGGCGCACGTTCTTCTCCTTGATACATATCGTCTACAACGCATGTGCAGAACTGCAATTGCAGCGCTGCAGCGGAGATAAATTGAAACGGAACTTACTTTCTGGACGCGCCTCGTATTTGTAAAGAAATAATAGACTAAAACCTGGAGCGGGATAGGACGGTTTTTCATGAACGTTACTATTCTTGTACTTATGTCTCACGAAATATATGTCGTAGTGTTATACAATTTAGAAGGTACTTTCAGCTGTGACTGTGTATATCTGTGAAATTTCCTGTGAGTGCGATTTTTTAAGTGTAGAAACTGTATATTGTAACGTCATACCGAATGCCGTATTTTTACTCCAGCGAAAAAGTAGTAGGCGAGAAATGTGTTTTCTTTAACATTTTGATGTGGTTGTCAGTCAGAAAAAATTTGATAATGGTTAGAAATTATTTTTAAAGTTTGTTGCAAGTCGCCAAGTACTCGAACAGTCGAAGAGTCTACTGTGTATGAATAAAGTCCCGTCGCATGTTGTGGCAGTTTTTGGCGACTCTTATTATTTTTTACGTTATAACTTCTGAATCATGTCTCGTATATAGTTCTCTACAGCAATTGTTACTTAACTGTAAGGAATATGTGTGACAAATTTAGTTGAAATCTGTCAAGTTGTTTAGGAGAAAATGTGCAGCATTGTCACTTGATGTATTACCACAGTCTATCATATACAGTCGCGACACTCACAACTGTGAAAGTTGTTACCAACTGACAGTTGCAACGACACTAGCGCTCCTAGTGGTGGGCAAGCCGCCGTAGGAGTGATGTTTGTTTATAATTATTTGTGTGCGTAATTAACGAAATAGTTTGTATAGTTTTTGCGTTATAAGCATAAGTATAATATTACGAAATATACATAACACGGTAATTAATATAAAACAGCCGAATTTAAGTGATTCATAGGTGTAATGAATAACTTCGTCATGAACAAATACTTACGAATATGTGTTACTTTACAGCTTATTCCGCTGAAAGTAAATAGAATATAAGCATACGAGAAACATAATTTTTTATTATGGTGTGTTCTTAGTATGACAAGAGTGTTTTTGACGCGTATCAGTTCGGTGTGTAGTCTAATGATTCGCACATTTCTAGGCTTCACTCGGCTTTCTAATACGCGCATATTCGTTTGAGTGTCATTACTTTAGCTTAAGAAGACAGTATCTTGAAGAGAGTTACCGTTTGTGGTTCAGTTGTAGCAACAATTGTGGAGTTGGGTTCGTCTTTGTTGAAAACAGTTTGATTGGTTTTTTTCGTTTTCTTGCCAGATATGTGACGTTTTACCTTTAGCTACAGCTGTGGTGGCTGCTTTGGCACGTTAAATACTGCAGCTATTGCATTCTATGCCCGTTTCCTACGCTCCACTCTCGCCGATTTTACTGGAATTGTATTGAATAAGCCTTAACGTTCCTGATAAGAAAAGCGACAACATTTTGCTAAAGGCAGGTCTTCCGGTGTTTCATAGCCATTTCTTATTTTTAATAGAAAATGATATTATTCAGCAAAAGCCTAAAGGTTACAAGATAATCGTTAATAAACTGTCCTGAAATGTACCGTTCTGTACCTCATCAGGGATATCAGTAAATCTAATAAAGACAAAAGTGGAGCTAATTTTAAATTATTACCTATTTTTATGGCACTACATACGTTCCCTAGTGTGAAAAGTTTGTAAAAATAAATATAAGCGATACTATTCGCACTCATTGGATACTGTATTCAGAAATGTAGCTTGCCGGCCGCTGGGAGCGCTGCAGTCTTAGCGTATAACAAAAATCTGTGGGAGTGTCGTGACTGTATATGTTAGACTGTGGTATTACTTTTTCACGCATCTCATTGTTTATGAGATATCTCGTGAACTATGTACTGTACGTCACCATTACTCTTAAGGCGACGTCCTCATGGATTGAACTAGACTGTAGATGTGTATGCTATACGTACACATAAAAACACGAACACTCTGCTTTATACATAAAAATTGTCTCGCATATGATAGTTTATTCATAGTGTGTATGACTGTAGGATCACATGTACAAGTTACTGTTAGCAACTACTGTATTTGCTGCGCATGAAAGCAGACGTACACGGTCTACATAGAGCCTTATTTTTGTATCAGGCCCGTACAAGGGCGAATACATGTGTGTTGCGTTTGGCCAATTCTGAATTTCTCATATAGCCGGTTTGCAGTATGGTTCTCAGAATAGGATTAGTGCAACAATTGCATACGTAAAGAGTTGCATCAAACCAGTTTCAGGGTTGAAGATAAGAAAACTGGCAACATATCAGTCAGTATTAATCTCTTCACCTAAGAAACAATCTTCCTTATTAATTCATAAATCATCTTTCTCTGTACCCTCAGTATCACCGCCCTTGTCATATTCAAATATACAATTACATTTACGCACTTGGACTGTTCGCGTGGAAAGATAATTGGGGGCTATGAGGAACACTCGTAACGACGACCACCTGCCAGGCAGGATAGCTGAAGTGCATCGTTTGTAACAGTGTTTGAATCTCTGGGGTAAGTGGTCGCTCTAACGTTGGCAAGGCCTATTGAACACCAGTATAGGAACGTTAACTTATACGCATTTCATTACGAAATTGCAACTGAGACTATATATTCTACACGACAATTTACGAATGTTGATATGTCATTCGTCGCACCAACAATTGAACTATTTTGTGCTGACAATTATTTCACGTTTAATTGCAAAATTGACTGAACATCGACGATGATTACTTAAATTGCTACTATTCTCACAACGCATTAAACGTATCTGTTCTGATAATTTTATAACCTTTATTTCTAATTTATTACTTATATCTGGGTACGCACAATTCTCATAGTACAAATTATGTCTTTGAGCAAACATTATTCAAATACATTATACATCATTTGCAAACGTTAAAATAAACCTCATTTATTAAATAATCGTTTATCTTTATTAAATATTTCGTTATTGTTTTGAAACTGATAACATTTGTATAAACTGTTTGTCTGCAGTATCACGGGTAAAAGGTACTATTTTCATCTAATGTAGTTGGGCATGAAAGCAGACGAGCGCAGTTCGATCCTGAGACTGTATTATGCCACATTCCTTTAACAGAACCGTACATAGTCCGATACTTGTTTGTTGCGCTTGGCCGATACTGCATTGTTTGGTCAACACATACCGATACGTAAAGTACAATCCCCATAATTTTGTATGGTCTAAATGAATAATTCCTAAGTCAGAAACATGAATTACAGCTGCACCTTCATGTTCAATGTCAAATCCGTAATTATTTCTTCCATCTTACAGTGTGGCATATATAGCACATTAACCAAAATAATTGTAGAAACGTGTGATATAAATTTCAAAAGGAACCACATGGCAACATAATTTATTATTAAAAATACTTCATTCTTTTATGTTTATACTTATCCTTACGTAATTAAGCTTAATTAGATAATCGGCTACGTATGTTCATTATTAAATGTGATACACCTTCGAATTTGTAGGACCCGCTCGGTTAGCCGTGTGGTCTAACGCACCGCTTTCAGAGACGGGGAGGCGTACCGGGCCCGGTTCGAATCCGCCCGACGGATTAACGAAGGGGGTCGGAGTGCCGGCCAGCCTGGATGTGGTTTTTAGGCGGTTTTTCACATCCCCCTAGGTGAATACCGGGATGGTCCCCAAGTTCCACCTCAGTTACACGATTCGCAAACATTTCATAACACTTTACACTTTCACATATATAACACTATACACAGACATTTGGGTTATACATTTCCTGCCTGCAGCGGTGGCCGAGGGGACTGAGGCGCTCCAGTCGCGGTCTGCACGGCCACTACGGTCGGGGGTTCGAATCCCCCCTCGGGCATGGATATTTGTGCCGTCCTTAGTAGTAGCTAATTCAAAGTAGTTTGTAAGTTTAGGGACTGATGACCCCGTAGTTAAGTCCGATAAGCTCTACAAACATTTTTTTTTTTTTTCACATTTCCTCCCGAGGGGGGGGGGGGGGGCAGTGGGTGGCGGCAGGAAGGGCATCTGGCCATCTCGTCAACACTATCATGCCAATACTGCAATAACAAAGCCGACCCTGCATGTGCGGGAAAAGGGCCGGAAGGAAAAAGAGAAGAGCGACCTTAGAATTTGTAGGCTTCGCATAAACAAAGTTTTTGACAGAGCCATTGTGATAGGAATTATGTCCAAGTCTAGGTGCTCTTACTCGATCATATTCAGCTATTTGAGACTCTTCATCTTCGATAAAATCGAAGATGACAATCATATGTTATCTGCCCAGAACTTTCACTCTCGATAGTACCACTTACGATTGACCAGATGTGAACCCTGAAGAATAGGTGTCCATCATCAGTGAACCGTTTACAGCTACAATTTAACAAGGTATTCGAAACATGTGTCGTTTCTGGCAACTCCTCACGACTTAGGGAGGCGAAGGATAGCGTAAAATGACAACTGAAAAAAAGTTTGTATTCTACCGGAATCGAAGCCGTAATCTCTTCCGTGATGATACAGGGGTTTACCGCGAAGCTATCACCTGTGCGTCGAATGTTCCGATTACACAACCTGTAATTTAACTAGTCAAGAAATCGCTCGTAAAAGTGTCTGAAATTAAGGAATAAATGATTTTTTCTTCGATTGTAGCTCATCTAGAAGTACATTTTGATGATCGACGAGAGAGTGATAAAACAATTTTCGACTGACTGGATTCTGAAAACTATAAGATAATATTGAGTGGAATGTTACTCCTATGGAGAGCGATCGAGTTGTATAAGCCACAATTACTTCAGCCAAGATCGATAATTTATTTAAATGGTTGTTTTTTGCCGGTTTCGACGAGCTATATTATCATCTTCAGAATTCATTTTACAATGTTCTCCTTGTTGTGGCAAGAACACACACACACACACGTTTAAGTGGTCAATTCAGATGACGATCCATTTTGGTGATGCGAATTTTAATCGTTTGACAATTTCTTTTTCCTACATTACATTTTCACGAATAACTCTTTATTTTATTGAAAATAGAATTTTGCAAAACTTTTTCTGAAGATGATGACATAGCTCATCGAAACCGGTAAAAATCCATTATTTAAATAAATTAGCGATCTTGGCTGAAGTATGTGTGGTTTATATAAGACTAGCTTAAACCCGCGGCTCCGCTCGCGTGTTGGTTGATTATGATAGATAAGCTGTCTTTCAGTAATGTGCTATGAGACTGGTTTTCAAGAATGAAATGAAATACAATACCTTCTTTAGAAACAAACATTTTTAATCAACATTATCAGGAAAGTAAGAAGTGTAGATCAAATCACACGTAAAAATGCACTCGTTTCGGAGAATACAATCACGAAATTCAACAATAATGATTGTAATAATATTGTCGCGTTGACATGGAATCAGGCTTGACTTCGAAGGCAACTGAACACACCACTTATACAGAAATCTGGTTTATTACGAACTCAACATACACGCAGCACTAACTGCCTCTCAGGTAGAGTGCTCTGCTATTTATACACAGACAGAATTTACCAGAAATTAGAACAGTTAACATAAGAAACAAGTAGAATTTACAAGTGAACATAATAATGATGTAGAAACTTCTGGAATTGTTAATAACAAAGAAATAAACCTTTGCCGGTGGGCGGGAGTGAACGGGCGACCTTCAGCTCCGCAGTCCGTGACGCTATCCCCTGTGCCACGCCGGCAGTCAGTGTTCGTCGTCTCTCGCGGCATTGCTCCCTCTCTTGGAAATACAGCGACCCGCTGTAATGATCCCTGTGGAGCCAGCTGCATGGTCCTGGATCTTGACCGTGTCATGGGTCCTCTGTATGACAGTTCAAGAAAATCCTTCCCTTCTCCGCGATTATCAACGACAGACGTTCCTGTCGTGGCTTCATCAGGAACATTACCGTCCTTAGAGTCCTTGAACAAGAAGCCATTGTCGTCTACCTGCTCTTCAGGATCGTTGTAAGGCTTCATGCGCAGGACATGAACAATGTCTCTTCGTTTTTGACGTTTCGACGACGGCTCACAATCCTCAACTTCGTATGCGACGCCTGACAGGCGGTGTATGACGGACCAAAAGTATCGTTTCAATAACTTTTCTGACAGTCCAACCTTCCGTACAGGGGTAAAAATCCATACCAGATCTCCTGGGCTGTACACAACAAGTCGGTGCTTGTCGTTATACTGCTCACGGTCCTTCTCCTGGGCGTCCAGTGTCCTTATGCGAGCCAGTTGTCTTGCTTCTTCGACCCTAGTGATGAGCTGTTTAACATAGTCATCCTGAGTGTCGTCTGGTTGGAACGGGAACAGAGTATCCATTGTCGTCTCAGCTTCACGGCCATGGAACAGGAAAAACGGAGTGAAGCCTGTGGTGTCTTGTCTTGCGGTATTGTAAGCAAATGTCACGACTGGCAAAATTGTATCCCAATCCTTCTGCTCAACATCGACGTATATCGACAGCATGTCGGCTAAAGTTTTGTTGAAACGTTGCGTAAGACCATTTGTCTGAGGATGGTATGCAGTTGTCATTCTGTGGACAATGTCGCACCGTGACATTACGTCTGATACTAGTTTGACTGGAATACTTTTCCACAATCAGATATTATGACACGTGGTGCTCCATGCTTCAAAATAATGTCTTCTACAAGGAATTTTGCGATCACTGGAGCTTCTGCAGTCGGCACAGGTTTGGTGACAGCGTAGCGTGTGAGGTAGTAAGTGCAGACTATTATCCAACGATTACCGTTTGTCGACTTCGGGAAGCTCTCTAAAAGATCGATTTCAACTCGGTGAAATGGAGCTGCTGCCGGCGGAATCGGTACGAGATGTCCTGGAGGTAATTGCGGCACATGCTTCCGTCGCTGGCACTCTTTACAGTGACTCACATAGTGCTTGGCAGATCGGTAGAGACCTTTCCAGTAATACCTGCGTCTGATTCTGTCTAGGGTCTTCACGAATCCCAGATAACAGGATATTGGAACATCATGGAAATATTTGAGAATAGCTGGCTGGAGATGAGCTGTAACCACAAGTAGCCATTTGGGGCCCAGTGGATCGTAGTTGCTCTTGTACAATGTCCCGTTTATAAGTTGGAACTCTCCATTGGTCGGTTCTCCTTTCTCCAAGGCCTCTATCGTTTTTAATAGTGTTGGATCTTCCCTCTGTTCAGCTGTAACGTCATCTAATTCAGTGAGAGCTGAAAATTCATTAATGCTGTTGTGTTCCACTAATGAATTGCTCGAAAGGCAGTCGGCATCCTTGTATTTGCACCCGTTCTTGAATACCATTGTGACATCGTACTCTTGGAGTCTTAGTGCCCATCTTGCAAGTTGACCTGATCCCCTTCAAGCTAGTCAGCTAGCACAAAGAATGGTGGTCTGTCACGACGGTGAATGGTTTGCCGAATAAATACGGCCGGAACTTGTTGATATCCCATATAACCGCGAGACATATTTTTTTCAGTTGTAGAGTAGTTTATCTCAGACTTTGAGAGTACTCTTGACGTATAGGCTATCACTTTTTCGGCACCATCCTGAACTTGTACAAGTACTGCACCAATCTCATAACCACTGGCGTCTGTGTGAAGTTCCGTTTCGGCATTCTCGTCGTACAAGGCTAGCACTGGTGCGGAAGTTAGAGCCTCCTTAAGTGTCCGGAAAGCTCTTTCTTTTGTCTCATCCCAGTAAAACTTGGCGTCTCCCTGCAGAAGGTCTTGTAATGGATGTGCCTTGTTACAAAATCCTTTTATGAAACGTCGGTAGTATGAGCACAGCCCGAGAAAACGTCTCACATCACGAATGTGCTGAGGAGTTGGAAATTCTGTGACTGCCCTTACTTTATCTGGATCAGGACGGACACCATCTCCGTTGACTAGGTGCCCCAGGATTTTTATCTCTTTGGTGACGAAGAGGCACTTCTTTGGATTGAGGCGGAAACCTGCAGCTTGAACACACTGCAACACAGTTGACAGACGACTCTGATGTTCTTCAAATGTTTTCGAGAAAACGACAATGTCATCTAAATAGCAGAGACACGTCGTCCACTTAAGGTGTCGAAGCAAGTTGTCCATCATGCGTTCGAATGTGGCTGGAGCATTACATAATCCAAATGGCATTACTTTAAATTCATAGAGGCCGTCAGGTGTAATAACAGCCGTCTTCTCCCTGTCAGCTTCGTCAACCTCGATTTGCCAGTAACCTGTCTGCATGTCCATAGTTGAGAAGTGTGTAGCTTCTTTCAAGCAGTCTAAGGTGTCATCAATACGCGGCAATGGGTAGACATCTTTCTTTGTGATTCTGTTCAGCCGCCGATAGTCGACACAGAATCGCCACGTGCCACCCTTCTTCTTTACGAGGACCACCGGAGACGACCAAGGACTCTCCGACGGTTGTATAATGTCATCTCGCAACATCTGCTCCACTTCCTCCCGAATTATCCGTCTTTCAGCTGGCAACACTCTATACGAACGCTGGCTAATTGGCGAATGATCCCCAGTATTGATACGGTGCTTTATCGTGAGCCGTTTCGTCTGACTTTTCCCCTGCTGAGGAGTGAATGCACCCGAAAATTGGCGTAGTATACCTAATACCAGCTGGCGTTGTTCCTTGGTCAGTCCAGGCCCTATTGGCAGTTCCACGTTTGTTTCCTCCAGCGTGTTGTCTGTACTTATAGCAGGGCTGGGTCTTCATTGATGACGTTGAGCTCACCGTCCTGGATTGGTTCAGCTGTCCCGATACATATTCCCTTGGGGATAAGTTGTGACTGCTCGTGACAATTTGTGATCCAAATCTCTCCTTGACCACCGGTAATGCTTATGATAGCCGCTGGTATGTAAATTTCTTTTGTGAGCCTGATAGACTTTTTACTATCAACAAGAACTTCACAGTTTAACCAGTCATCTGCGTTTGAGACTGCAACTCTTCTCATTGTCAACGGCGGTATCGTCACATTGTCAACGACGAATTCTTCCCAGATAATTCTGTATTGCGTGTATCCGGCGGAACAACTTCTTCAATTTGCAGCTCAGATCTTCCACAGTCAATGATAGCTTGGGATGCCTGAAGGAAGTCCCATCCGAGGATGACATTGTGACTGTATTCTGTTAACACGACAAATTCAAACGTCTGCGTCCTGTTGTTGATGGTTATTCTTGCGACACAAGTTCCTGCTGGATGGACGTACTTTCCATTCGCGACCTTCAGCACAGTTGCCCCCGTATCACAGAACATTGTCTTCTTTAGTGTGCGGCGGTAATTACCCGATAATACGGAAAAAGAGGTTCCTGAATCAACAAGTGTCCGGACAGGTTGGCCTTCGATTATGACGTCGATGAGATTTCCCGACATCTTGGCGACTGTCGTCCATGGAGGATTTTCATCTGCGGCGGCCTCACCTCCGTAGATGGTCGCCTCGCTTAGTTTTCCTGGGCGCGGCGGCTAGGGGAGCGGCTGGTACCCCTGTACGGCGACGGTGAACGGCTGCGGCGCGTCGGGGAGCGACCTCGTCTAGGGTACGGTGATGGGCTTCTTCCCATAGGTCGACTGAACTCATCAGCAGGCGATTGCCTGGGATAGAAGTGATCTGCGGCAAAATAATCGTCAAATACTCGCCTTCTCTCTCTGCAGTAGCGTACGACATGTCCAGGGCGCCCACAGTGGAAACACAATGGTGTGTTGTCTTCTGTCCTCCAGACGTCTGTACTTCTGCGGGGCGTCATAGTTATCGGGGGAGTTGGCTGTGGTCGCGTCGGCCGGTTCATGGGCTGCCGTTTGGCGGCTGCAGCGTACGTCATAGCAGGGCGACGCCATTCTTCACGTCGGGTGCGATTGACGGGGCAGACAGGAGCTAATGTTTGAAATACCTCGTCCTCAGTGGCGTCGTCTCCCTCGTGACTTACAGGGCTCACATCCATGGCCATAATCTGACGCTCGCTCGGTCTAATAGTCCCGGCAGCCATGCACTGTTGTAATTCTTCTCTCACGATTTGTCGTATGAGAGAAGCCAAGTCATGCTGGTCTTCCACAACGGCCATAGGGACTACATTTGGGAGTCTGTCATACTTCTTGCGTCCAACCCTCCTTTGTTGCATCTCTTCAATACGCTGGCTTGATGAACTCTTCTGTCGTAGCGACGTCTTTTATCAGAAGAGCTTGGTAAATATCTTCTGCAATTCCCTTCATCAGGTGCGTGATTTTGTCCGCGTCAGTCATGTTCGGATTGACAGTGTTACACAGGGCCAAAACATTATGTATGATTGTGTCGGCTCACCTTGTCGTTGGGCCCGGTTCTTCAGTTGTTCTTCCGCCGAGCGGATTTGTCGCTGGCGGTCTCCAAACGTCTTCTTAAGTTCCTCCTGGAACGTCTCCCAGTCATTCAACTTGTCTTCGTTGTTTCCGAACCACTGCTGGGCTGTTCCGTCCAGGTAGAAATAAACATTGGCCAAGCACATCGTATGATCCCACCTGTTGTACTTGGCGACTCGGTCGAACCCTTTTAGCCATTTGTTGGGGTCCTGTCCAGCATCTCCAGAGAACACCGACGGGTGTCTGATGTGCAGCTGGCTTATTGCTGGTTTCGTCTCCATCGTTCTTCTGATAATACGGACTTTTGGAAGGATGTACTCAGTGTATCCCTTGCATTCCGGTTCCAGTCCGTGTAAGCGACGGCTTTTACGTTGCCTAATCGGAGCCACGGTGATGCAGCTGTTGCACAGTGTACCCGGCGCCTCCACCAAACAATGTCGCGTTGAAATGGAAACAGGCTTGACTTCGAATGCAGCTAAACACAGCATTTATACTGAAAGCACGTTTATTACGAACTCAACGTACACGCAGCACTGACTGCCTCTCAGGCAGAGTGCTCTGCTATTTATACACAGACAGAATTTACCATAAATTAGAAGAACAGTTAACATCAGAAACAAGCAGAATTAACAAGTGAACATAAGAAAGATGTAGAACCTTCTGGAATTGTCAATTACAAAGAAATAAATTTTTTCCGGTGGGCGGGACTGAACCGGCGACCTTCTGCACCGCAGTCCGTGACGCTATCCCTTTTTTTTTTTTTTTTTCTGAAACCCTTTTAGGGGAAAAAAAAATTAAGCAGTGACAGGTTCCGAACCACTGCCCTTCAGCGTCACAATCCAACGCGTTGCCCACTATTTTTTTTTAATTTTTCCAGCCGGGATTCGAACCCGGGTCTCCTGCTTTCTAGGCAGTTGCACTGCCTTTTTTTTTTTTTTTTTTTTTTTTTTTTTTTTTTTTTTTTTTTTTTTTTTTAGCGGCGCGCCGCTGTCTCTGAGGCCGTAAGCGGCAGCCGCGATGCGCTTCTTTTATTTTTTTTTTATATATATTTTTTTTATTTTTCCAACCCCTTGTCCACTTTTTTTTATTTTTTTTTTCTACCACTTCTTTTTAAAAAGAAAAGAAAAGGAAAGGAAAGTAATGTGCCACCGCCACTTTGACCCTAATAAAAAAAAGAATCTCAACCTCTTCAGGCGTTGGCGCCTAACGAAACCTACCCCTGTAAAATACCTACATGAGGGAAAAGAAACAAGGGAAAGGAAAGGGACTGTGTGGTAGATTAGAAAGAAACAAAGTCAATCTCTTTATTCGTATTATTACGATTTCTTTTAATTTTATTTATTTTTTATTTTTATTATTATTATTATTATTATTGTTTAGGACGTTGCTATCGCTCCGTAGGAACAATCACAGTGGAGTCGGCTCTGAGTTCGTCTTCTCGTGAATTGCTTTCCATTATGTTCCACAATCAATTTGATTGTCTTGTCGTCGATTAGTCGATTATTGTCATCCGTTTCGGCGTCTCGTAACCCAAAGCGCTCCACCACATGCTCCGCGGTACAAATTGGTGGTACCAGGAGATCATAGTCCTCCAGAATCTGGTTTTTAATGTATTGATACATTAGTTCTAAGAGTGAACTAAACAATGTGGGACTCTTACTACACCCCATGGAACAGAACATAAGACTGGCGTCCAGTTGCCATGAACTAAAACGAAGTACTCATTCTGCAGGTGCTAATACAAATCTTGAGGGTATGGGAGTAGTGAGTATGCCTTCATTATAAGTAAAATAATACATGTTCCTCTATAGAAATGAAGTGCAGTCCTTCTGCAATAATAAAATGTTCTGTTCCTTTATATCTATCGTATAGCATCGGGGTTTCTACATGTCCTTCTGATTGTGCGATAATCTTTCCTTTAGTTTCGTTTTTCTCTCTTTTTTGTTATGAATCGAAATATAATCGATGCTCTTTGTTAGTGTCATGTTATGTGGAGGACGGCTGGTAAATAACCATCCATCTTTGATTTCCATTTCCCACGCTGAGATCTGATGCGGTACTCATGTAAGACGTGGTTCTGAAATTCCAGGAGAGACTTGCTCTCGTTGTGCAGGCAGTAGTCAATAAACATTCCCATTAGCCAATAAGTGGACATACGTTTTTGATTTGGATAAGGCCACCTTGTCGGAGCGAGCAGTTCCTGCAGAGTGATGTTGTTTTCTGAAGTTCGGTTCATAACTGCGAGCTTGTGTCGTGTCCATTGCCATATCTCATTGGCGGCGCCGCAGGTGAATCGGTGAAGTACAGTGTCCGTCTGCTGACAATGCATGCATGTGTTGGTATTTGACATGCCAATCCTGAATAGGCGCTCATTTGTGCAAATTATGTTATGTACAGCGCTGTACCACGAGGCCCTGACGTGTGACGTGGAAGTTGGGATGTGAATGTTTTTCCACACTCTGCTCCAGGTGATTGCGGGCGTGTTCTTCTCGACCTTGCTGACTGCCGTATCTTCCGTGAATACGCGGTAGACATCCTTGGTCGTGTAGTGCTTCACCCTATGGGATATGTAGCTGTTCTCTAAGATGTACATTTTAATATGTCGCAGTTTGTAGTCAATGTGGTCGACTTTGACTGGCACCCTGCCATCTAAAGGAGTAACTGCGTTTACGATGTATGCCGTCAAATTTCCGTCTCCTGCTGCCAGGGCTTTAGCCATCCTGGATATTAGGAGTGCTTTGCATTTCGCTCTGACATTAGTGAGTCCGAGGCCTCCTTTCGTTTCAGGTAGGGTTGCGGTGAGGTAGTCAACCCGAAGGACGCATCCTCTCCATAGAAACCACGCAAGAGCGGATTCAATGCGTTGTCCTGTAGTTTCGGGCAAAGGAAAAATACTAGCTAGGTAATACACTTTAGGCAGTATCACTAAATTTATCAGAGTGGTTTTCTGAATCACATCTAAGGAGCGAGTAGCATTCACCCTTAATATCGCACGGATGCTGTTGAGCTTCGTTTGCCAATTTCGGGCCGCTGTCTGGACAGGACATTTGCTGTAATGGATTCCGAGAAGTTTGATGGCGTCTGCTTCTTCGACGGGACCAGTTCCTCCGATCGTTATGCCTCGGCCTAAGTGCAGAATTCGAGATTTACGTAAATTGATTAGCGCTCCAGAGCAGCTGCTATATGTTTGAAGCACATTTTGTATCTTCGGGAGGTCAGACGGATCAGATATATATACAGCCAGGTCGTCGGCATATCCTTTGCATACATATTTATGGCCACCGATTTTGATCCCCGGAAGCGTCCCGAAGAGTGTTCGTAGAAGAGGCTCGATGGATATCGAGAAGAGCATCATTGACAGGGGGCACCCTTGTCTTACCGACGATAGGATAGGTACGTATGGCGTGCAGTGTCCATTGACGAGAATTCTTGAAGTTGCACCAGTGTATAGTCTCCGAACAAGGTCGACAAAAGAAGGCCCCATGCCCATTTTCGACATTACAGTTAGCAGGTACTTGTGGCGGACCCTGTCAAAAGCTTTGTCCATATCAAGCGACATGATAGCCGCTCTGCACTTGGACGCCGAAGTGACAGCCGTCATGTCCCGGTATTCCTCGATCGCCTGGTGTATCGTCCTCCTAGGGACGGCGCACGTCTGGTAGGGGCCGAGGAGGCGAGCAGCAATTTTGTTCAACCGTTGGAGCAACACCCTGGCGACTAGCTTGTAATCGACGTTCAACAACGATAGGGGTCGCATATTTTGCAAATTATTAGTGCCTCCCACTTTGGGAACCAATACTATTATCCCCTCTAAGAATTCGCTGGGAACCGTGGCTGTGGTACGTATTTCATTCAGGACTACAGTCAGTGTGCTGCCTAGCAAATTCCAATATCGTAAATAAAACTCCACTGGCAGTCCGTCAGCTCCAGGGGATTTGTTCCTAGGGCTTCCCTTCAGCGCGCTATACAATTCTTCTTCAGTAAATGGTGCTTCAAGTTCAGAATTTTCTTCTTCCGTTACAGTCGTTGTAATGCAAGTTAAAAATTCCGCACACACATCATCATGGGCGGCCTCGCCTTCAGCGTACAGGTTCGTGAAATAGGCATGGATAAACGCCATGATATCCTTGTGGTCGGTAATCAGTCTCCCATCATCCCTACGAAGGGAGCTAATATGATGACTTCGCCCTCTTTTGTATTCTGACAGAAGATGGAAAAGTGCAGCTCTTTCTTCCGCGACGACGCTAGTGTCTCTCGATCTTACCTTAATACCCTCTAGTTGCTGGCGTTTTAAGGCGGTTATTTTGGCCTTGATTCTGTTTACCCTCACGATATTGAGTTGCGCATTGGTGGCATCTGCGTGCAATTCTCGTAGACACTGGAAGTAGAATTCCATCGTACGTCGTTCCCACTGTTTCTTTTCAAAGGCATAGCTTTTCAGAAAGGATCGTATTTTCGGTTTTGCACAGGTTACCCACCATTCGAGCTTAGTGCGATAGCGGTGTGTGTTTCTCAAGCACTTTTCCCAGACCCTCCGCATCTCTCCCTCTAAAACGCCATCGTTTAAATGTGCCGTATTGAATTTCCACACGCCCCTGCCTCGAAAGGTCTTCTGTCTGGGCAAGTTAATGTGAGCTATAACTGTTAAGTGGTTGGAGAAGCTGATCGGACAAGTTTCAGCACTTAGTATACACCGCTTCAAACTGCTAGATGCGTATATTCTATCGATGCGGCTCCTAGAATGGCTGGTTATAAACGTAAACCCTGGATTCCCCCGTGGTTGATTGAGCCAGATATCAGTGAGGTGCAGACCCTGCACTAAGTCTCCCAGTTGCGGACATATGTTGGGGTTAGGCGTTTGGTCGGCGGCGGTAAGAACACAATTGAAATCACCAGCAAGGATGGTGTTCTCGTTCGCGGGATTAATTAACTCGATGATGTGTTCACTAAAGAACGTCATTCTTTCCTGTCTGGCATGCGTACCCGATGGAGCGTAAATATTGATAAGTTGGGATGCGTCTATCTCGACTGAGATTCCTCGTCCGCTCACTAATTGTTTCACATTCCGCGGTACAATTCCGTCCTTGAGTAAGATGGCGGTGCCGCTTTCGGTTCCTCTGTTTAGAACGGCACTATACCCCGCAATATGTTCTACCCTGTCCGTGCACACTTCCTGCAACATGGCGATGTCTATATCAAATGCATAAAGGAAATCCCGAAGGCATTCAACTTTCGTCGGACTAGTTATTCTGTTAATGTTGATAGTGGCTATACTATATGATTGAAGCTTGATGTCAGTCGTCATACTTGTCAATTAGCGATGCTTTAGTGCCGTTTAATAAAAGCTGACTTCCATTTCTTCATCATTCCTGGCTACGTTCAAAGGACCATGAGGTACTGCTGACGAATCGCCGTCCTCTAGGTCTTCATGCCAGGGTATGTTGTCGGGTGTTGATGCCGTCACGTCCATCCTGTTACCACCATCGCTGTGTGGAGCTCCTGCAATCGATGCAGTAGCACTGAGAGCCTTCGGGGGGTCGCCGTCCACCAATATGGGAACCGTCGCATTGCCCGCATGCGTTGCAGAGCCTCGCGGTAGTCGTTGTTGTAGGTCTCTTGTCGGTAGACCAGCTGAAGTTTCTGCCATCTCATGGTCTTCAGTATTGCGGTCTTCAGCTCCTCCTCCGGTTTGCGAGGGATTGGCTGTACGAGGTCCCTTTGTCCCCTTCTGTGTTTGGCCGTTCGAGTCTCCTGGACGCTTGGGAGGCACAGAAGTGTTTGCCGTTTTCCTCGGGTTTGTGGCCCCACAGGCCGCCTCTTGTGACGTCCGTGTTTTCTTCTGAGTTTGGTGGATGGCATCTTGTGATTCCAGTGTCCCATCCTCAAGTTTTTGCCGTACCTGCTTGGCTCTGTCTCGCAACACAGATGCGCTGTTGTCCGCTCCTTGACGGGCGATCCGTCGTTTCTTGGTCTCCGCGCCGGCTTTTTCTGTGGTGTCGTCAGCTGCCGCCATGTCCCCGACCTCCAGGCTGTTCTGTGTCGAGTCTGTGCTACTGCTCTGTTGCGTTTCACCAGGTGGTTCAGGGACGGTATTCGCTGTCGGTACATTGATGGTAGTTTGTTCCAACCGTATTTCCTCATCGATGTGACTGACAACATCATCTATTGTGACGTCCATCGCTGTAGGTGCGCTGCAAGTTGCCGCGGCGTATGTGATCGGTAGCTGTGTCATGCTGGGTGGGGCAGCGGCCTCACCTGTCGGCACTTGTGTCACTCGGCGTTGCACACACTGAGCTCGCAAATGTCCAGTGGCCCCACACCCGGAGCAAGTACGCGGTTGCCCATCGTAAATAACAATGGCCCTGTATCCACAAACCGTAATGTAAGACGGTACATGTTTGACCATTTCAAGTTTAATCTGCCTCACTCCGTTTAATACTGGAAATTTGTGTACCGAGACCCATTTTTCAGCAACATGGCTGATTACCGTGCCGTAAGGTTTCAAGACAGCTTCAATGTCCTCGTCCGTTATTTCAAACGGCAGCTCGAAAATGCGTAACGTCTTAGTGCCAAGTCCTGCATGAGTCACTTTCACGTCACCAATATTCCCGTCAGAATGTTTAAATTTCAAGTTGTCCGCATATAAACGTACAATTTGCTCACATTTTTCGGGATTCCGTAACTTCAAATAGACGGTACTACTGCTGATCGAGAGGTGATAGCCAATTACGTCATCGGTAGTTAACTTCAGTGCTTCCTCTAAAAAATCTTCAACTTCAAAGGACTTCGGTCGTGCAAACTTATTCTCAAAGCTAAACTTCAATGTGTCTTTTCGCAAGCGCATCGGAGTTGCCATTTCTACAATACGATCGGAGGTAAACAACTATGCACGCACTGCGGCGTGTAACTCACCAACAGCCCCGAGCCGCTGGCCGCGGAGACGTAAACACCGTACTTCCTCTCGCCACGGCCGCCGAGGGCCGACTGCCCCTTGCGCCACGCCGGCCGTTGGTGTTAGTGGTCTCTCGTGGCATTAGAAAACGGTGCAGTTTGGAAATATGTCTTATTATAGTAGGTCCTCTTTGCCACAGAAAATATAGACTTCTAACTTTATCCACGACGGATAAACGTCTAAACGTCTGATAATGGCTTTGAGAAAAGGATGGCATGGTTGTGCGCTCAGCTTGGCGGACGGAGTTGTATATTTTTGTTTTTCATATATAGATTAGAAATAGCTCTAGCTTTTCGTGTAGGTTGTGTGTTTTTAAGTTGGTGTATAATATACTTACGGTGTTAATACTTCTTCTTTACATCTCACTGCTCTTTCTTCCGTCTTGTTGACTAGGTTCAGCCGGTTTATGAAGTATCATTATTTGTACAGTCAACAAATTAAGCCTATTCTTATCGCTTTTCTTTTCGTGACATTTCAATTCACGTTTTCTTGGTCGCGTTAAGTTAATGCAACACTTTACATTTTACTAGTAGGATCACTTTTGACGTGTTGTTCGTCTCATCACTGCGCCACTGTGTTGCTCATGTCTCTTGTACAGTTTTTAGCGTAGATATGGAGTGCTTCCAACACTGTATTTTATTTTTGCCAATTTTGTCATTCATGTATTGTCTTATTTAAATAGTGTTTGTGTGTTTGTGTTTGTGTGTGTGTGTGTGTGTGTGTGTGTGTGTGTGTGTGTGTGTTTGATTGAGTGTGTGTGCGTGAGTGATGGATTCGACTGTAATTTTTAAATATAGCGAACAGGACGTCTAACATTTTTGCCAAATATGTTAATGACAGTTTGGTGGGGTTTTATGGAGGGCACGAGTGCGATGTGGGTAGTGGTTTGAGTGTTTAAAAGGAGGGGGGGGATGTTTAGTGGCTGTAAGGGTGTAGCTGTAGTTGTGTGTTCATGTTTATTGTTATTTTAGGTAATTATTAAGCTTGAATAGTATGTGGATAGCTACGTTGTTTGGGTGATACATGAGATGTTCTTTTTTGTGTGGTTTTCAGTGTGTGGTAGTATTCTCGTGGGGGTGAGATGATGATCCATGTTGTTATGACTTCCATGTCTCTGTCTCTGGTGGTTGTTTTTGGTTATGTTCTCTGGAAAAGTTGAATCACTCGTTTTATACTTCGATGCCCATATATGTTCCATATATCTGGGATAAAATTTGCTTTCAGTTCAAATATGTATCTTCCATCACATGCATTGCATTTAAGTTGGTACAGCCCTGATTTTCCGTGTGGATATGTTTGCTCTATTATTTTTGGAATATGTTTGAAGTATATTGTTGGGTTGGTGAGCTATTTTGATACCTTTCCCTTTTTATAATGTTTCACATTCTGAGTGTGCAATTGTGGTTGTATGCCATTGTATAAAATCTGTTTTTTTTTTCGTATCTTTCTTATTATGTATTGCTCATGTTTTTGTGTCAAGTATAATCGTTTGTGTGCTATTCTGCTCTTTTGTTAGTGATATTTGTATTTTCTCTCTTTTCAGCTTGGCTACCAGACTTTCTTTGTACCTATCGTTTGTGGCTATTTGAATTATGGTATTAATATTCTTTCTGGTACTTATATTTGTCTAATAGGATAGAGCGTAACCTGTGGTGCATTTATGTTAATGCTACATGTTTCTGTGTATCCAGGTGATTGGGAATGTGGTATATAATTGTCTCTTTTTACTCATTTTATACTATTTGATCTTGTCATGAAGATGTTTGTCTAAGGTAACAGGTATATTTTACAGCTTGTTTGGTGTATGGGGCATACGGTTTTATAGCAAGTTTGGACTATTTTGTTGAATTTGACCTATTTAAAAAAAAATTCAAATGTTTGTTGAGCTTATGGGACTTAACTACGGGGTCATCAGTCCCTAAACTTACAAACTAATTATGAACTACGTTATACTAAGGACGGCACAAATATCCATGCTAGAAGGGGGATTCGAACCCCCGATCGTAGTGGCCGTGCAGACTATGACTGGCGCGCCGCAGACGCCTCCGGCTGCCCTATTTTCTTGGTTCATAAAGATGTTTGCTATAGTCCCTAATATTGGGAAAAGTGAAGCGAAAACAAATTAAAGGAAAAAACCGCGACAAGGACAAACAAAATTTGCCGATTCTAAACAACTGGATAAGCCTAGTCAAAGAGATGGAAAATCTTCGCTGTGAAGAAGAGGCATTTACACAGTAAGTAAATATACACCAACTTAAAAACAAAGAATGTGCACAAAAAGTTAAAAGTGTTTTTAATCTGTATATGGAAAAGAAAATATACAAATCCTTATATATTTATTTACAGAAGCTTGGAAAAGGTTTATAAACAAATCATGATAAAGACAGTCAGCGAAAGAGGGGATATCTATTATACTTAATTAAAGTATATTAATTAATTTATTTATTCTAATACACCCGTTTCAACATGTAACAATAAAAGATAGTGTCATATCTGTAAACACAATTTTAATCTCAGTACTCATTTTACAACTTTAATACTGACTGAGTGTGAAAGCACCATCGACGTATAAACGCACAGACGTATCACGCATGCCAGAAGCCTGCGAGAGCCATGAGCAGGTGGCCCAGCGCAGTGAAGATACTGATTTTCGGCTGGCGAGGTGCCAGGTTCATCCTCCAGAGATCAGAAGTTCTCTCGATCCATCTGAGGTGCTTATCGACGCGCGTGTAAACAGTTGGGTTTGACTTATTAGCACAACCGACGCCCGCGCTCACCAGGGCCACCTGTGGAACAGAAAAACGTTCCGGTACCATTTACCTTTGTAATGGCGAGCGCACAGCTTAGGATTAGCGCTATTGTATTTGCAAACTACTGAACGTTAGAGATGAAGCTGAGACACATCTGACATTACAAAGTTCATATCTGCTGGACTTTTCCTAAGCTCTAGTCAATAGCCGGCCGCGGTGGCCGAGGGGACTGAGGCGCTCCAGTCACGGTCTGCACGGCCACTACGATCGGGGGTTCGAATCCCCCCCTCGGGCATGGATATTTGTGCCGTCCTTAGTAATAATAAGTTCATAAGTAGTTTGTAAGTTTAGGGACTGATGACCCCGTTGTTAAGTCCCATAAGCTATACAAACATTTGAACATTTGAATTTTTTAGTCAATAACCAGGAAAAAATCAAAAAGAGGCCAAAGATATACAGATCCAGTCTATAAATGTGTTATAAAAGCTCAACTTCAGCCTCTTCATTCTGAGAACAACTTGATTAATACAATGATCAGCGAGTAGTTGTTACATGACAAAAAAAGGTGAATCACTATATCGCAGTATTAGTGTCATCATTTCGAAATCTTAGATAACAGTTCGTCGTCATGACGAGCAAAATACTGTTGGCCTCTGGGAGGAGTACAAAAAAATTCAAATGTTTTTAAGGCTTATGGGACTTAAATGCGGGATCATCATCCTCCCAGATATTCCCCTACTGCCATTGCTCTCTCCAGGTACAGCTTTCTTAACTTCCTTCTGTCAGAATTCGCCATGCCTCAACCAGTCTCGATATATTCAAAAGTACATCTTGTATCTGCTAATATCAATGTTGTTTCTTCTATTATTACACTAACAGCAGCAGAATGTGTCTCAGTGGTACTACTAGTAAGTCTAGTATTAATCCTATTAGAGTTAAGTCAATACATTTTATCTACATCCTTTTACATGTAATCAACTTGTATAAATTATGTTATTAATTGTTTATCTGTAAAAATCATTGTTATGTTATAGGTAACTCACATGTAGAGAAATGGTCCGATGTAAGAGAGGGCCTGATGGCCCTAATCTGATCAGGCTAAATAAACAAATAAATAAAATAAACTTACAGACTGCTTATGAATTACCTTATACTAAAGACAGCATAAACATCCATGCCCCATGGGGGTTTGTACCCCCGACGGGGAACGGCCACGCGCATCGCAGCATAGCGCATCATAGCGCTATTTACACCTACAGTGAGAATGTGCTTCCTTCATTAGATAATAAATTAGAAGCAGCAGGTACTTTCTATGATTTATGAAAGGCATTTTATTGTGTGAACCACAACATCCTTTTAAGTAAATTAGAATTCTATGGTGTCACGGGAATTGTTGCAAAATGGTTCAAGTCGTACTTTGTTAACAGGAAACAAAGGGTGTCAGTGCAAGGGACCAGTGAGTTAAGCCAACAGTCATCATCAGATTGGGAAGAAATTGCATATGGTGTTCCACAAGGGTCCATCTTTGGGCCATTGCTTTTTCTAGTGTACATTAATGACCCATAATCAGATACACTGCCAGAAGTAGAGTTCGTTTTGTTTGCAGGTCAAAGTGACAACAATACACGAAGTACCCTTCACGTCAAACTGTGAGGTGGCTTTCGGAGTGTGGTTGTACATTTTGCTGTAGATTTGTCGAAACGCTTTTGTTAAATCAAAGAAGTCGCCTAGCGTATGCAGATTTTTATTTAATCCATCAAGCGCCCCACAGAGAAAAGGAATACAGGTTTTATGGTTGTTAAAACACTTCTGGAACAAAAATGCACACCAGACAGCAAATTAGGGAACTGGAATGATAATTTAAGCTTGAATATGCATCCTTTCAAATAATCTTAGCAACATCTCATAGCATAGTAGTAGGTCTAAAGTTCTCTACATTATTCTTCTCTCATTTTTTATAATTTGGTGTGACTACTGTCCATTACGGCATCAGAAATTATAAACATTAGCTAGTTCGTAAGTAGTTTGTAAGTTTAGGGACTGATGACCCCATAGTTAAGTCCCATAAGCTATACAAGCATTTGAAATTATAAACAGGTTGAAAAGTACTGAGTTAACAGATGCGGAACAGTACTTAAGTATTCTGAATTCTTTTAGACACCCCATAATATCAGTAAGTCCATAGCCTTCAGCGATTTCATTACTGACGCTATCACGGAGGACTCTTTCAGACAACAATCTCAGCATGTTATTTTCTAAAAGAGTTATATGATTAACTGTAGGAGCTAATGTTTTGTTGAAATCAGCAGCTATATTCTAAAAGTGATTACTAAATAAGTAAGTAACAGAAAAATAATTGTGCACCGACACCCTACCGTTAACTTTGTGCTGCTGACGAGATACGTCCTTCACAACTGATCATATAGTTTTCATTTTATCTTTAGAATTAGCTATTTTTTGCAGACCACATACTTAATAACTTTTTAATGACTTTTTTAGAACGTTAAATACTGTTTCTAATAAGCAACTGGTGCTTGATTCTGACTGCTTGTAACAGAATGACTATATGATAATAAAGAATGGACAAACATCTTGTCCACTGTTGTGCTGCTGTTCCCCTGGACTCTCCTTTCATTAGAAGTTTGCAACAGCTGCTAATAATTAAAGATAACTAAAATTACCCTATTCGTAGCACCGTTAATTTTGAAATCACCACATACAAATAATTTTTGTATTGCCTGTGAAGTGAAAATAGTACCCGCCCTTGTTTGATCAGAAATGTTTTAAAATCAGAGTCAGGGGACCTAGAAATAAAAATAATTACAAGTTCAGCTTCATTCCAATAAACCACTCCAACACAACACTCAAATATCTGTTGTGGGTAGTCTTTAAAAACATCAACGAACTCAATTGTAGTACCGTTTTTCAGGTACATGGGTATTCCCCCACACTGAAAATAACTCCTGGAGAAACAGGAAACTGACTGGTACCGTGGTTCAGGAAGCCTCGGAATTGTGACGTTATTTAAGAAGTGTACTGAAATATCATTAACATGAGAGTCAACATCTACAAACAGTTCACATACTTTATCTCTAATAACTTGTATATTTGATGAAATAAGATTATTCTACTACGTATGTGGCATTGTCGTAAGTGGTTCCTTTGTTAGAAGGACTTCAGTATGAAAGATGTACAGCTTCAACATACGCTACTACTGAAATTTTCCCATGGATGATCCCTCCATTCCCAGCTACCCTAGTACCTATAAGCTATGCCAACTTTCCCTTGTCATACCTGTTGAGGTGGAGGCCATAGCTAATGACACCCGACCTGCTGATAGAATCAACTGGTTCCATTGAAATATGACCCATGCCTTCTCCCATCAGCTGTATCAAGATGAAGCCTGAAGTGTAACATGGTTCACTTCATTCCCTAGGTGTGACTAAAGATAGTCAAATACTTCATTTCTTGGAGGTATTAAACAACCTGAGACCAGAAATTGCCCAGGGAACTCTGTGCAGGTTCCGGGCGGGTGCACAGTTAGATTAGCATGCAGAGAAACTGTAGAGGAACTCTGGTCCAAAGAAGAAGCAGTGAGATAAAAATTCATTGTTTCGGAATTCTGTGCTTTCATCACTGTTGTTCTTTTTTTTTATTATTATTGAGTTGCTTCACTTCTTACGTAAAGCCATAAATTTATTATTTCCTAGTGATATATGTTATCGATGTATATTCAAATGTTCAAATGTTTGTAGAGCTTATGGGACTGAACTACGGGTTCATCAGTGCCTAACTTGCAAACTACTTATGACCTAGCTTATACTAAACACGGCACAAACATCCATGCCCAAGGAGGGATTCGACCCCCGACCGCAGCGGCCATGCAGACCGTGACTCGCACGCCACAGACCACTCGGCCACTGCAGACAGCTTAAATGTGTTGAAATGGAAAATTCGCCTCTATGAAGTTATTCAGCAGTACTGCTAAATGAAGTATACGTATTCACAAACGTATACCATCATCAGAATTCCGAAGTGCTAACCAAAATTTCAAGAATTTTCCCTTAATTGGAAGAGGACTAGCCGGAAGGAATAACAATATAATTCTAGTTCAAAACTTAAGATTATTTACAATTTAAATGAAGTGTGTCGGAACACAAGCCGATCATAACGCTTAAACAGATCTACAAAATGCACTTTTGTGCCACGAGTAGCCATCTTTTCCAGATCACCACTTACAATGACCTCTGTAAGTTTGGAAACACCATGCTGCGTATTACAACGGAGCAGTATAGAAGTGATCTATGTGAGTTATTGGTTAGAATACGGAACAGCAAGCTCCAATAACGGTTAATAATGACACAGTATTGTACACTTAATTATTGTACATATACATATTGGAACATAATAATATTGCTCCGTTTTCTACAAACTGACGTTACCTGTCCAAACAGTTATACCAAACACGTCAGGTGGCGCGAGTAGACCGCATGGCTATGTAGAGGTACCTTGTTTACAGTTCTGTTCACTTGTAGTTGAGTTTGCATAAAGTAATTGAAAATGGCCCGAAAGTGGCAGATTCCAGAAGATTTCCATCAGCGGAGTTGTCAAAACCATACACCGGTATTGAGAAACTGGCTCCCATGAAAATCATCCTCGTTCAGGAGCACCCAGGAAAATATTAGACCGCCAGGAAAAGTATTTGGTAGTGACCAGTAAACGTAACACATTAAAACCTGTCCGTGAATTGACTGCTGAACTAAACGCAACGAGACGACGCATGGCAGACAACAACCTGCGAGGTTCAAATGTTTATTAAGCTTAAGAGACTTAATTGTGGTGTCATCAATCCCTAAACATACAAACTACTTATGAACTACCTTTTACTAAAGACGACACAAACATCCATGCCCGAGGGGGGATTCAAAACCCCGGCCGCAGTGGCCATGCAGACTGTGACTGGCGCACCGCAGACCGCTTGGCCACTGCGGTCGGCCCTCCAAAACCACTGTTGGGCCCTGTTATCAAGAAGAAAAGACTTCAGTGGCCTAAGACACACCAACATTGGACAGTGTGGGATTGGAAAAGAGTCTTATTCACTGATGAATCCAAGTTCGAAATATCTGAAAGCAAACGCCGTCAATTTGCAAGCCGTTTACCCCTTGAACACTTGAATCCTCAGTGGGTAATTCCAACTGTAAAGAATTGAGAGGGTTCTGTCATGGTATGGGGATCCTTTGGAGCGAATAAAGTTGGAGATTTGGGGAAAATATATGGGAAAATGAACCAAAGGGATTATCATGATATTCTCCAGCGACGTGCTAAGACATCTGGTTTGCATCTGATTGGATAAGGTTTGTCTTCAGCAAGACATCGACCCGAAACATACGTCTCGCCTGCGTTAGAACTATGTGAAGTCTCTAGATGTTCGTAAAATATTCCCCGATTGAAACACAATCGAGCTGCTATGGGATGGACTGGACAGGTGGAATTCATGAGTGGCACAATTATGGGAGATCCTGCACAAAGAATGGAGATTAATTCCAACTGAAACCTTGGCAAAACTGGCGCAGTGCACGACGAGATTGTGTGAGGCAGTGATGAAAGTAAAGGGTGGCTATTTTCAGGAATCGAAAATTTAATTGTTTCATCTTCCTGTGTACTAGTCGAGCTTAATGAACAATTGGAAAACCACAAATTGCATTTTTATACTACATTTCCTTTCCATTGTCTATAATTACTAGGTGTTTCCAAATCTATTCAGGATATGTCAAACTACCCAACCCTATCAAGGTTATTCGCAGATTTGCCCAATATCACTGCCTGCTCATCTTTCGATAAATTCCTTCATAGCTCCTCTACATTAACGGTCAACGCTTCTGCTGTCAGCACTAACCACAGGAGTCCACAATTGATCCCCATTCGAAATGCCTAGATCTGTGGCAGGTATGGGCTGTGGCACAGAGTAACATATACAAAGGAGAAGCCTCCCCTAACTCCCCTAAACCACTGCCCTATGCTCCCCTCGTAGTTCCGTAAGATGCTAGCAGGTGTCAGGCCGTTCCCTGGCTTAGGGTGCCTCTCGCACGTCAGAGGGTAGCGTGGAGGGGAGGCTGAGGGGAGAGCTCGTGCCGCCTGCCACAAGGCCACGGCTGTGTCCGGCTTGTTGGCGTTTGAGAGGAGGTGGTGGTGGGGGGCAGCCACTACCTGCTGCCTGCTCTGGCCAGTTTAAAGGGCTGCTTCTGACCTCAGCGCCATCATGGGACATCTTACGGAACTGCTGGAAACCCTCCCTCCCCGCACCCCTGAGCGTAGGACCGGGCCCTTACGGGGGTTTCCCGTCTGTATTTATTTGTCTGTGGCTGCAGGCAGCTCACCACAAAGCCGTCGCAGACGAGGGGCCCACCGACGTCGCCCCAGCAGGCGTCCTTGCCCTCCAGGGACAGCGTGCAGATGTGCTCTTCCTCCAACAGCCAGCTCGCCCACGGGTACTTATTGAGGCAGTCCTTCAGCGACAGCAGCGGCATCGTCACCTTCTGAAGCAGCGGCAACGTGTACAGGTTCGGACCCACCATGCACAGACCTGTGATCCTGTGGAAAACACCACCAAGTGTCCATAAATACACACTTCTCAAAACAGTTAGGGGATCGGTTGAGATGTCATACACAATATATATAAGGTAACGAATTTTATTCAGATCTCGATTACAATTGTAATTTGTGTGTGCTACAGTACGATGTTTTGCTGTCTCACCTCTTTACTTGAGGTTTACATGGCGTTTACTTAGAGCGAGGTACCATGGCGCTACCATAGTAGTGAAAAAGTCATTCGCGTTGCAGTCTGATATGGTGTGTGATCACCTCAGACGACCAGTCAGCTGCATATCTGCGTGGCATGGACAGTATGAGGTCATCTGTCAGTTCTTTGGGGATATTTAGCCATTCTTCCATGAGTGCAATATCCAGCTCTCCAACCGTTTTGGGAAGTGTTGGTGTGGCTGCAGTGCGTCTGCCAAGTGCATTCCAGACATGCTCAATCGGGTTTAAGTCCCGTGAACAAGCTGGCCACTTAATTCGTACAACTATCTCAATATCAAGCATGTTGTCCACCACTGCAGGTCTGTGAGTGCGTGCCTTATCCTCCACCAGAAGCAACCCATTTCGTATGGTACCGGCGAGGGCACAAAAAAAGGTCGAAGGATCTCGTCTATATACCTCTGAGCAGCCAAAGCGCCATTATGAACGACATAGAGGCTTGTACATCCACCAAAACTGGCTCCTTCCCACACCATTCGTCCATATGATATGGTGAAGATTCCTGCACATAAGCAGGATTTCTGAAGAGAACCCGGCGCCAGTCGTTACGACTCCAATACTGACGTTCCTCTGAGCTGTTTCTGCGGACTGAACGGTGTCGTAGATTTAATGGGGGACACACCATAAGCCTCCGTGCGTAGAAGCTACAATCCCGAAAGTGACTTCAGACTGTTTGTGTTGACATTGCGCGTCCTGTTGCTGCCTGGAGGGTGCATTGCAGCTAAGTTGCATTCAGCCTCCTTTCTCGACGGCCTATTAACCGGAGATAACGGTCATTCCTTTATGATGTTGCCCGTGGGCGACCTTGGCCTTGCCTTCTTTCAATGGTTTCTGTTCTCAGAAATGGCGTCTAGGTCCTGGAAATTATTCTTTCGGCCACTGCAATAGCTGCAGCCGTCTAACCTGTGTCTGTCCCGTTTCCATCCTTACTATGGCTCCCCATACCGTAGCTTATGTATGCCACGTTGTTGTTGCATGCTCTCCCTGCTCACTACACTATCTGAACCCAACTGCTTGTGTAATTAGTTTGGTCCAGTAAACACAAGTCAACACCAACCTCCTCTGCACCAACTTTCTGTTACTACCACTATCTCGGTTATCGTAATGCTGTTGTCTGCACTCCGGCAGAATGATGTAGAACCGACAAAAGACATAGAAGCGTTTTCGTTCATTCTGCCGATGACAGTACTTCAGAACCCAGATGTCTCAACTGATCCCTTAATTGTTTTGACCATGAATGCGGCAGAGTGCCACATGCCTTTCTGCACAAGGGTCAAGGAGGTGTAATGAAATGCGGTTCGATCTCCGTATAGTATTTGGAATAACCAAATCTTAGTAATGACATTAAAAGAAAAATGTATTGAGAGGTCACTGTCAAAATTCTCATGCTACTAAAAAGGGCCGACAAGAGATTTGCGAGCTTATACCACAGCTCGTGAGTTGGAGTCATTCAAGATCGAATATGTAAAAACAATACCAGCATATGTAACCGGCGGCTGAAGACCCTTCAGTTTTATCAGGCTTCCAACTCCCTAGAAGAACCTGGTTTCTACTAAATAGGATTCGGATTTGACACGGAAGAAGAAATGGAGACTCTCAGACTCCCCGTTGTGTAACTGTTGAGCTTCGGTCATCAAACAAGCAAGGACGAGACAGTGGTGGACAACAGTGACTAGACACAGATCAGGAAGTTTTCACATCTGCAAATATACATATTCAGAAAACGACAATCACACAGTATAACTGAAAATTACAAATCTTTCCAAGATATCTGAGAGACACTTTTCGTAGATACAGATGAGCTGCAGAAATATGTTTATCACCCCATTGTTAAAATTTCTTGCTTCTTATTCTGCTGTTTATAGAACCATTTGTCAGTCAATAGACCATCCCCAGGTACATTACTTTAAAATGAGATGCATCAATTTACCTCGTACTCGAGTCCATACGACGTATCCCCCCCCCCCGCGAGTTACTGATATTATTATTCCTGTGACGAATCGACCGCGAAAGCTTGACGAAATTTTACAAAAACTGCATGATGTTACTGTATTTTCAACACTTTATCTCAAATCTAGCTTCTATCAAATCCTACTCCATCCTAATTTCCTTTTTGTGCTCGTGGTTGCGAATAGTTTGCAAGTTGTTGTTGAAGACGAAAACGAGCGTCAGGTACATTTAAGGTAAAATTAGTTTATATTGCCGAAAGAGTCCATGCTGTCCTGTTGATTGTGTTTTTATTGCCGTACCGATTATTTTGTCTGCAATTTTGACTGGAGTGGCCGTTGTTGTAATTAGTTGTTGACGTTAAAATACAAATTGTTGTTTCTGTGGACATTATAGCGGTTGTTATCATATTGACCTTGAAAAAGCTATGTGCCATCTTCCATCGTTGTTTTTGAAATGAAGTTGGTTTCAACTCTTAGAGTTAAGAACCACGACAGTTTTGAAAATCAAAGGGGTATGAGTGCAGACGAGGAATAAGATTCTCTGATGTGTTGACTCTGCTGTATTAAATGATCAAAGAATTGAGGTAGCGCTGAAAAATCTGGAATCTTTAACATGTCCGAAAGGACACCCTATCAGTAATCGTAAATATGTCCACAACATACAATGGCAACTTCAATGCGGATTCATTCAAATTCTCGATCCCTTGCGGGAATCCAATATAGGCTGCGAACAAGAGTTGTCAATGGGCAGGGGGCTATTAGTTGAGAATTTCGGTTAGAAGGGAAGCTTGTCTGGATGCGCCTAAAAGGTGAATGCGACCGCTGGCCCGAAGCAGGAAATCAGGGTTCGAATCCCGGTCCAGCACAAATTTTCAGCTGCGTCGTTGAATTTATTTCAGTCCCCCGAAACGGTCGAAATGTTTTAATTAATTTTTATTTTAATTTTAAAAACAGCCAATTTGAAAAAGAAAAAATAGAGCGAATGGTTGATGAATCGGCAGAAAAGTGTTGTATTCTACAAAAGCAGAGTAGGTGTGTTCTAGGCAACTGTTAATGAATTACGCTATGTATCGGTGATGTGAGAGATTTATTGTTGAAGGAAAAGGAAAATGATATTACATGTGCTAAAGTTATGGAAGTTGAAGTTGATGAGTTAGATATTTTAGAGGATGGTATTTGTGCTTTTATTTCAGTTTATGAATGTGAACCAATGGCTCTAAATGATAACATGTATTATGAGTCGATGCAAAATGATGAAGTGTGTGTGAATGAGTTATTCAATGAAGGCGAAGAAAATGATTGTGCGGGAATAAATTGGGAGGAAGTATATCTGAAATCGAAGAGTAACGAATCTCTATCTATATAAAAGCAAAAGTACACTCATTCACTCACTCACTGACTAACTCGAAATCTCGAAAACTACTTCATCTATGAGGCTGAAATTTGGCAGGAATGTAGTTTTAAACTCGCCCGCTGTTCTTTTTACTCTTAACTAGCCGTGTTTGTGAAGTTAACAATTGACTGCTTGCTCACAAAATCTACTTACGGCGATATTCACACAGCGGCGGAAGTATACAGTTCCCTTAAGCAAAACTCTGATTTATAAGTTAAGCAAACAGTTCTACCTTTACTGTAATCTTTAGAGGTAACTACACACAATTAAATAATGATCCGCAGTCATGGCTCTAAATCAAAAATAAATGTTGGCAACGGAAACGCAAATATTCTCTACTCCAGAAGGGAGCAGAGACACAAGATACATGAACAAATTACCCCACATTAATCCAAAATAAATGATGAGGGGAGAATTTAAATTAGCACAAAAGGATTATAGTTTAACAAATTAATTTATTGTTCGATACAAGAACAACAAGGAAGGAAGACCATTTTTTTAATTACAATAAAAAACACACCTTACAAAATATCCACAATTACATGGCCCTAAAATTGCCCACCTGCAAAATAGATAAAGGTTAATTACGATCACGTTTCATAGGGGCGAACGGAGGAATTGCAGCACATTTACACACACATTCATACGCCAATCCATGCAGGTACTTTCCAAGCACCCGACACCAATACACCAAGACAACAGCCAAGCAATGCGGAGAATGCAGATCGAAGGTTCCCTCAAATAGTACTTCGCTTCCATAACGCGTCAAGCTAGTGGCTTAGGCTCATGATCAACTATCAGAAACAAACGCACTTGGTTTAACACCACAAAGTGCGGTGTACAGATGGAAGTTAAAGTTTCCTTAGATCTTCTAACTCTACATCAAATCAAGATTTCATTAAATAATATCTAAAAACGGTCGCTCTGGCGTTCGTTTAGCGCAGGGAGAAGATAACTACAGAAGGTTAAAGTTGTTAGAACAATACATCACTCTACTAAGTCGGAACAGAAAATATGCAAAAGTTAACAACATCGATTCCGAAGAGAATAAGATCGCGAAATATATCGTGTAACCATTCTTTCTGTTCAAATGTTCAAATGTTTGTAAAGCTTACGGGACTTAACTACAGGGTCATCAGTCCCTAAACTTACAAACTACTTACGAACTACTTACGAACTAGGACGGCACAAATATCCATGCCCGAGGGGGGATTCGAACCCCCGACCGTAGTGGCCGTGCTGACCGTGACTGGAGCGCATCAGTCACCTCGGCCACCGCGGCCGGCCATTCTTTCTGATCAGAGGAATGATATCTATTAGATAAGTAAGGTTACAGATTGCTACAGCACAATAAAGAGTTCGGTCACAAAAATTCAGTGAAATAATTCTATTTCATGAAAATTAAAAACGCGATATACGTCGTGCAACGGTTCTTTCTATGCAGAGGAAAAAGATCTAGTTAATGATAATAACCACGACAGGGAACACGCTAATTGGCGCACACGTGGGCCGACAAGTACACAGATTACAAGTTAGAATGGATAATTTTGGGGGGAAATTATCACACTACATTCACTAGGGAACACCTTAGCAAATTAGCTATACAATTATTAACCACTCATGTGCACTGAATGATGCAAAAGCTGAAGGCTTAGTCTGATATCGTCCACGTGTTCTATCGACAAAGTACGAACAGTATAGACACTTGTGAATCCCAGAAAATATTAGAATTCAACAACGATAAGAACGCGAAAGACATTGAACATATTTAATCAGGCGAAGAAGTGATTTAAAAGTTATAAAGTGCAAGAACTATGCTAACGAAACACCATCAGAGCCTTGGAATAAGATTCCAGCAAAAATCGACATAAAATTAGCAATACTGTAGGAAATTCAGCAAAATCTCACTACTACACATAGTGTAGCTACTACTCCCAGAATTAAACTCGCGAAAAGGCATAAGTACAACTATGGAGCCTGAACTAAGTCGTGCCACGAGGCCACAGCAGAACCAAACCCAGAGGTACTTACCCTACCAGGAACCGAGAAACGAATGAATAGCTCTCTTGACCACTGCCTAGCCAGTACTGAGGAGGGGTAGTGGAGGGGAGCCCAGAGAGCATCACCTTTCGTCAGGCAGGTAACCTGACCAACCCCCAGCCAAGGAGGTTAAGAGCAAGCTACATTAGGAATCTTTGCTAAGACTGAGTTCTCATCAGCAGTTGGCAAACCTACTTTTCGCCCAGAGACATTCAACACCCAGTGTTTGAAAGAAACGACGACACAAAACAGATGAGGCACACCTAGCACTTCCTAAACTTTCTTACATGCAAAGTTTCATTCATTCTGTGGAAGCCAGGGCCAGTGGGAGCACATCACAGTACACACTAATAGATATTTGGGGCCTCATGTACAACGTAGACACTTAGAATTTTACATACAGATAGAACTAAATCAATATATAATGCCTGGTATCTCGCATCTTGCGAGTGGAGTATCTTGCTACACTCAAAAAAAAAAAAAGTCTGAGGCTTGTAAACATTTGTTCATGGGGAGTCAATTAAATGGAACACGTTACGTGGACGTGTTTCATCACCCCTTCCTTAGTGAGAAAAAATTGACTGAACTAAAATTTATTATATAATTTTGAGCTTCAGGCACTTTTTTATTCACCAGGTTGTCCTTAGAAAATCATGGCATAAAATAGAGCATGGGCAGAGTGAAATGGCCTCTTATACAACTAACACAAAACATAAATCCATTTAAGAAATCAAAAGAAAACAAATGGTGTGTTTGCTGGTGTGGCTGGTTAGACCACAGGTTGGGGACATACAGCAGTGTAATATTAATACATATGTCACATAAAAACACATCATAGACAATATCAGAAAGAAACAAAAAATATAAGACAAGTATTCAAACACTCTCGTTGTAGTCTGTCACATTCGTTGGTGTGTCCTTGCCAGAAGGCTAAATTTAAGTTTCGATTTTCAATACATAACATCAGGTCCACTACAATCTTGTATCAACACGTCTTTGTGTGTCACACAGGTCTGGTTTTGTTATAGTTATCAACACACATGTTCACACACGATTCATTTCTAGGGGCATGGGGAGGGATTTTCGTCCAAAGCAACTTGGAGGACATTACTGACCGCACTGTAAGTATATTTATACTGCTTGAGAGTCTCTGACAGTAGATCCGGCAGCAGCACAGCAGCATCTTGGTTACGTCGCCTCACGCATGACTGATTTGGAGAACATCTCGTTGTTGCCATGGATGGAAAACCAGCTTGCCTGAGTGTCAGTGACAGTGGCTTTCCCACGCATCGAGTTTTCACCCGTGGCATTGTCTTGTATTATGTGGTGCCGTTACCTTGTTAGCCTCTTCTGCCCGCACAGTAGTAACAGACGAGACTAGTATTGCACAAATGGACTGTGCACTTACTGGGTGACAGGTTATGCAGCTCTTCTTGTACAACACAGCGAGGAGATATGTCAGTTTTGTGGTTCTTTGACAGCTCATGGCAAGCCGATGGTGTGAGGTCCGCGATCGAGCTGCAGTCCGCGTAAGATCTCCGTTTTCGGAGCCTCTGCTACAGAGCCAGGAGTTGATAGACAGGCGACCGCTGTCCTCAGCGTTGTCAGCCACGGACGCCTCTGGACTGGACCGGGGTCGTCGACCGCTCCGTTTCTGTCAGCTGGCCCCCGGGGCGGCTGCTGCTGCGGGGGCGTATCCGCTTGTGCCATGCCGGCCGGCGGCACAGCGAGGATGGCGCAGCTGGTTGCCGGCGGCTGCCCGTCGACGTCACAGCGGGCCTCCCCTGGCAGCCGGCGGTGGGACGAAGGGCCACCACCAATGGGCGCGCTGGGCTTGCAGGTGGCGAGCAGTCCAGACCACGTGCCTTTATTCGTAGCACCGTTTTCGAGTGGTACTTCGGCTCTCAAAGACGTACTTTGGAGGCAACATTCACTTGTTCGCTCCATGTCACAGACGCCATTTTGATTTGCCGTATATCTCACAGTTTTGGTTTTATAACTCGCAGTAAACCGTTTCAGCGCAACAGCGAATTAACGACGAATTACAAATCATCTCTGGATGAGTTTATTATAACTAAATGTAATTAGAAATAAATTAACATTAAGAAACAAACTCGTGGGAACGAGTATATAAAATTTGAAGGGAGCAATAACATCGAGTTGCTGTCGTGTAATGTATACCGTGCTAGACTACCGAGCAAGACGTTCTGCGAACTAAACTCGTCCAATGCATTTTTTTTTAAATCTTAACGTTTGGAACACATTGTGGGAGCTATTTATCCACAACACTTTGTGGAATTTTCTTATTCACATAACAGAATTATGGTGTACTCTTCTATGCTGTCTCAGGGGTCAATAACATCGATTTGGTGATGAAAGTGCTGCTGCAATTGGTGCGATCAGCAATGACATTTATGTTCTTCCTTCTCACAAATATTTGACTTCGTTCCAACTATGTTGCGATTTTCGAGAATATGGTAGGAGACAAATCTAGGGGAACGTTAAAATTTCTGGTACAGTAAGTGAAATGAGTATCAATGACATTTAGGCCTACACCATTCGCTGGTCAGAAAGATGTGGCTATTTATTTGCGAATATTTTAGCGCTTAGTTTCGAATATGTCGCGATTTCCGAGAGTGTGCTTACACCGATATTCCTTGTCACCAGTATTTGGTGGCTTGTTTCTGAATATATCATGATTACAGTCTGTGCGGTTAACTAAGATCCTGACAGGATAAATTTAATTTCTGTTGCAAGTGCATACAGAATATTGAGAACAACGTCGTCTGCTGGCATATCTACATGTGCCTTTAATGGGCAGTCTTGAGGCCTATAGACATTTGTGTTCGTTGTCCTCTTTAAGATCTTAAAACGTAAACTAAGGCATTTAACGGTAAAAAATAACGTATTTTTCGTAATTATTTAATGCACATTAGCTTTGAAATTGTATTGTTCAACGATACGCGAGCTACGTGTCTTGGAATTCAAACGCGAAACTTCCACTTTTCCAAATAATCGCGAGTTAAATGCAGCGTTCTGGCAGTGGATTGTAGTTTCGGAATCGGAAAGTACAAACAACATTATACTTTCAACTCGGAATATAAATACATAATAGGTACGGAAATGCAGGTAACACTTTCCAATTACACAATTAAACAAGTAATGAACAACTGGTTTAATTCGTCTGCTAGAATGGCTACCGCAGACTTGACAACCACAGATATATATGTATCGTTGCCTCCAAAGTATGTCTTTGAGAGCCGAAGTACCACTCGAAAACGGTTCTACGAATAAAGGCTCGTGTCCAGACCACGCCGCGCAATGCTGCTGCTGTCGGTGGCGTCGAGTTTCCCAGGTGTCTGCGCAAAACTCACACTTCGCAAGTTTCAAGATTCTGAACGTTAAACCTCGTCGCCTGTGATTGTCCATCCTACATGACGACGTTCCTCAGACCTTTACAATTACATATTTTAAAAAAAAAACATACAATATATATGTCCTCACAATGGTTGTTTTAATAAAACAAATAAAATTAAATCACTGCTGCCATAGCAGACGTATCACTTACAAGTACAAGAACACAAATTTTACAATTGAAACAATGTGATAATCTATGAGGCAAAAAACAAAAAAACAAAAAAAAAAACAAAAAAAAAACAAAAACAAAAAGTTTTTAATATTCACAGAATATATGAAATCAACTGCGATTGGGCAAAGCTGAAAATGTGTACCCAGCCGGGATTCGTACCCGGGTCTCCTGCTTTCTAGGCAGTTGCGCTGACCCCTACACCACTTTTTTTTTCTCATGGTGGAAGGCCGACAGTGGTCAGCGACTATTTACTCGCCAGCGTCCAAGTAACATGTCTTGCGTTCTGCATGTCCGCCTCATCTCGCCACGTTTCCCCTTGGACAGGATTGTAGTTTGTGCAGCTCAAACATGTAAGTTTCGGTGCAGCATCATCACGAAAACGGCGAAAAATATGCATCGGCCGGGAATCGAACCCGGGCCGCCCGCGTGGGAGGCGAGCATTCTACCACTTTTTTTTTTCTTTTATCGGGCCTCTCATCTCCCCTTCTAGCCCGTCCTTTCACTCTCCAACTATGCCTTCTTCGGCTAGGCTTCATTGCCTTTCTGTGAAATCAAAATCTTTTCTATTCTTCATTTTTGTTAACTGAAATATTTCTGCCATGGTATATACCAGAACTCAGTGTTGCACTTCATTTTGCATTTGATAAAAGAGGAACTGAAAGCTGTACTTTTTTCCAATGAGCTTCTATGGTGAATAGCTCAAGTTATAAATTTTTTCGGCTTTTCTGCACAGAAAATTCAAAGAAAACTAAAATCTGTTTATAAACACAAAACTTTGCCTCGTAATTATATATGAGCAACTTAAGAGGCAGTCACTTTAGTAAAAAAAGTAATTAAATAAAATTGTGTAGATATTTAGTTAGACGTCAATGTTTTCTTTAGAAAATTCGCATATAGTGTTCTATAATCTTTTATCTGTTCTAACTGGTGGTGGTGTATTGTCAAATACATCAAAAAGTCTTCTTTGCTTTTTTCTTCATTTCGAAGAATGTAGAATACCGCATGTCCCATGATCCAGTTGACAGCATTCCTTTTGGCATTTGGGTATGGCACTTCTTCAGGGTGTAATAGTTTCGTTGGTGTTATAGAATTATCTGATGTTCGTAGCATAAGGGAGAGTATACGCCGAACATAACCCCAAATATCCTTGATTTTGTCACATGTAAATTTGTGCTCGTCTGTGTCTATTAAGTTACACGTGCTGCAATTTGGTGATTCCGCCATGTGTATGGTATGTAGTCGTAAAGCCGTCGGGATCTTCCTGTTTACTGCTAAATACCAAGTAGATCTTACGTTTGTGGGTAAATTTCGGTCGTGAATATTTTCCCATATCTTCTTCCAGTTAAAATGATTATGCTTCTGTTCTATCACGTTTCTCGGTTTTCTGTCTATCAAGCTCTTGTAGACTTCTCGTACTCGTTGCATGTGTTTCCGGGGAACTGCCCTGCGAATATAGCTGTATTCAACGAGAAAATGTTTGAGGTGATACAGCTCGTTCGGGATGTGGTGCACATCTACTGGCGGGTCCATGCTGATTGGGGCTATCTCATCCAGAAGATGAGCCACCAAGTTGTTGGCCGAAACTTTCCATTGTTGGTAGGTCTTGCAGATGTAAAGCGCCTGTGCCTTACTGTAAACATCTGTGAGATTAAGGCCGCCATCTTTGTGCATTAGTGTAAGGGTGTCATATTTGACTTTAAAAATCTGACCTTTACTAACGAAGTGGCCGAGCGCTGCGAGCATTCTCTTTCCCATCTCTTTGGGTAATGGCAGAATTTGAGCCACATAGTTCACTTTGGCCGTTATGTATGTATTAACTAGCCGAACCTTTTGTATTTCATCGAGGTTTCGCAGGCTGTGAAGTTGTATTCCGGCTCTCATACTCGTCAATATTCTTTTGTAATTGAGGACAGCGGTTTGTCGTATATTCCGTGTGTAAACTATACCTAGACATTTCAATCTGTCCGTTTCCGTCAGTTGTCCTTCCGCTCTGATGTTATTGCTACTTCCAATGGTCATAATTCTTGACTTTACATTGCTGAGTTTGGCAGCAGATGCAAGTTCGTACTTTTTAATAATGTCAAGAGCGGTTTGGAGCTCCCGTTCACTTCTTACTACAAGTCCTACGTCGTCAGCATATGATTTGCAGACAATATTTTGTCCATGTATCTGCAATCCCCGCAACTCTTGCGTTAGTGTACATAGGAGAGGCTCGATGGCTATAGCAAATAATAACACGGACAAGGGGCATCCTTGCCTAACAGAGCTATTAATCTGTATTGCACTGGTTAATTGTCCATTTATATTAACTTTTGATGTGCCATACTTTAATAAATGCCCGATCATCTCGATGAATTGTGGAGGAAAATTCATCGCTCTCATGGTGTTGTAAAGATAATCGTGATTGACTCTGTCGAATGCTTGTTCGAAATCAAGTGACACTATTGCACATCTAATTTTACATGTCTCAGCTATCGCAATTATGTCCCTGTAATCACTTAGCGCGTGAAAAATTCTTCTGTCTTTGCCTACACTTGTTTGGTACGGTCCTGTGACAGTGTTTATTATTGCACGGAGACGTTGCATCAGAATTCGCATGAAGATCTTGTAGTCGCTGTTCAGAAGCGTTATAGGCCTGAGATTGCTGATGGACTTGCCTGCTGTTGTTTTGGGAACGAGAACCACGGTTCCCTCGCAGAATTCTTTGGGGATGTGTGTACTGTGATTCATAAGTTCATTACATATGCTCGTTAGTTTACTGAGCAGTTTTTGTCGGAACATTTGATACAATTCTGCCGGGATACCGTCAGGTCCAGGTGATCTATTTTTTGGACTTCTAAGTATCGCGTCTTCTACTTCCTCTTCTGTGATTTCGGCAGTGAGGCTGTTTGCTTCTTGCGGACTGAGTCTTCCTGGTACCCGTGTCGTGAAGTCCTTTTGTGCCGTTTCGTCTGTAGGTTTCGTGGCTAGGAGCTGTGAAAAATGCTTCTGTATCTCTTCCTTTATGTCGCGTTGATTGGTCAATAACTGTCCATCACTGGCCCTCAGCTCGGTAAGAATTTTTCTGCTTTTCCTTTTATGTTCGTGTATGAAGTGATATACGGAAGTTGTTTCGTCTTGGACTGTATTGTGCTGCCGTGACCGTATTTTGCAGCCCTCTAGTTGTTTCCTCTTTAAATTAATTATTTTAGCTTGAATTCTCTTAATCTGTACATAATTATGAATTATTGCTGCATCCCGTTTATACAATTCTCGCAGACACTGAAAATAAAATTCTACTGTTTTCTTCTGCCACTCATTCTTCTCCCGTGAGTAATTTTTCATGGTTCTCGTTATTGCAGGCTTAGCGCTGTTATCCACCAAGTGATCGGTGAGCTGTACTGAGGGAACCGTTTTTCGCATGCTTCCCACGTAGTGTCAAAAGCTGCACGACATCCTGCATCTGACAAGTGGCTAACTTTAAGTTTCCACTGACCTCGTGCCTTATAGGTCCCTTGTTTCTCCAAATTAATGGTACACATAAAAGCTGCGTGATCGGAGAAGACGGTGGGCCATATTTCCGAATGTAGGATACATTCCTTAAGATCAGCTGATGCGTACATCCGATCTAAACGACTTGCCGAGTGATTAGTGACGTGCGTGAAGCCAGGCATGTTACCATGCTTATACTCCCAGATGTCAACAAGTCCTAACTGATTTACAATGCTTTCAAGCTCAACTGATTTATTATAATTTGGCGTCTGATCCTTCGGGTGTATGGCACAATTAAAGTCTCCGGCAAATATTACATGATCATATCCGGTCCCAAAGAGTGGTACTATTCCGTCTTTGAAAAATTCTTCTAGTTGTCGTCTTTTTCCAGTTCCTGAAGGCGCGTAGACATTGACTATTCTGGTGTTGTTTATTGTACGTGCTATTCCTCTGCTGTTAGGTAGTTTCTCTATTTGTCTGACTATAATACATTCTTTTGTTAAAATGGCTGTTCCGAGTTCAGTAGTATAGCCAGGGTTGGCTATAACGTTATATCCTGTTATTCGATCCAGATCAATTGCATCTGTCACTTCTTGTAACATAACGATGTCTATATCTGCGGCATATATCACGTCCTGGAGAAGTCGCAGTTTGAGTGCGCTCCTTATCTTGTTGATGTTTATTGTGGCTAACCGATATGCTTGTAGTTCGGTCATATTATATTGGTAATGATCTATTTTTGTTTTAAATTCTAAACTTTGCGATCATTCTTTCTATCTTTCCGTCTGTCTTACTACTAACAAATTTCAGTTTAAAAGAAGTCTGGGTCATCAGTTAATGCTGTGTCCTTCGCCGGTGAAGGTCTATTGTCGTTGGTTCTATGTTCGTCAGTCTTCTGTGTCAGTTCATCATTTGTCTCCATCAATTCTTGGTCTAGGTTGGCATCTTCATGGTCGTCAGCCCAGTTTCGAGGAAGGTTACCTTTACGTTTTTCCTTTTTCCACTCTGTGAGGTCATGAGGTTGTTCTTCACTGTCCGCTTTAGTTTTTGTCGTCATTGACATCTTCACAGAGTTTCCAGACGTTTCCGTGACGCCGCCGTAAGAGTCTTCCGTTCGTGACTTTTTGATGGTTTTCTGGTGGCTGTCACGCGTTTTCCCTGTTGTGTCGTTCGACTTCTGTCGCAACTGTTTTGCTTTCTCTCGCAGTGCAGGTGCAGTTTTTTCAGCTCCCTGGTGGGCAATCCGACGTTTTTTTATTGTCCGTAGATTGTTTATCCGTCGACGTCTCACCGGACGTAACTGCTTGGGAGTCGTGCTCCGTCTCCTGGTCATTGGTTAAAGCCTCATTGGGGAGTTCTGTATTTGAAGTGTCGTGCTCAAGAGCCGCAGATGGACGGTCTTCGTTTTCTGCTGGCAGTTCTACAGCCATTTGCCCGTCATTATATTTTGGGACGTCGGTTTCCATTCCGATTTCCTCAATTTTTTCTTCGATATTAGGTACCTCCAGCTCTGCGGTCGTAGCCTCAGGTGCGGACGCACGAGCTGCCGCTACGTAAGTCAGCGGTAGCTGTGACATCGTGTTCTGAAAAACTGCTTCGCCTGTTGGCAGCTGCGCCACTCTCCTTTGCATACAATCAGCACGAACGTGTCCTGTACCACCACATCCTGCACACGTTCTAGGTTGTCCTTCATATATCACAATAGCTCTATGGCCACGGACACTAATATAAGAAGGTATATGTTTGACCATATCGATTTTGACCTGCCTGACACCATTAAGAACCTTAAATTTGTGAGCACCTGTCCATCTCTCTGCGACATTACTGAGAACGGTTCCATAGGGTTTCAGAACAGCATTTATATCGTCAGCGGTAATTTCGAACGGCAGTTCGAAAATGCGTAGTGTTCTAATGCCAAACCCAGCATGACTCACTCTAACTTCGCCGATATTACCGTCTGAGTGTTTAAATTTCAATTTACCTCCGCATCTAACAACAATATCATCACACATCTTGGCATTTTTCAACTTAATGAAGACTGTGCTACTAAAGATCGATGGGCAAATTCCAATCATGTCATCCTCTGCTATCTTTACAACCTCCTCCATGAAATTCTCTACTTCAAACGAACTAGGTCTAGCAAAGCTTTTGTCGAACATAAACTTCAACGTGTCAACTTTTACGGGTTCTGCCATGGTTAGTCTAAGTTGAATACACGAGGAAACGCTCTACGGCGTTAAACTCACCAACACAGCGCTCGGCCAGCCGCAGCTGCGACGTAAACACAACACGTCCTTACCGCTCGCCCGCCGACAGCGGAATTCACTGGGGACACAGTGATCACCGCACCTGCAAGGACTACCTAAGCACGCCTCCCGTCAGATACAAATTCCCAGCTTCGCCCTGCCCACAGTACTCAAACTCGTAGTTATGAAATTAATTCCCGTAAGAGTAAGGGCTTCACACTTGCCCACCCCTCCCCACTAACGATAGGATCATTGCCCGTCACCGGCATATTATATATATACATGTGGCGTCTGTACCGAAAGAACAGACGTCACTTCTGATCCTGCAGTTGTCATTATTTTTAATATTCACAGAATATATGACATCAACTGCGATTGGGCAAAGCTGAAAATGTGTGCCCAGCCGGGATTCGAACCCGGGTCTCCTGCTTTCCCGGCTGGGTTTCATAACTACGAGTTTGAGTACTGTGGGCAGGGCGAAGCTGGGAATTTGTATCTGACGGGAGGCGTGCTTAGGTAGTCCTTGCAGGGGCGGTGATCACTGTGTCCCCAGTGGTGTAGGGGTCAGCGCAACTGCCTAGAAAGCAGGAGACCCGGGTTCGAATCCCGGCTGGGTACACATTTTCAGTTTTGCCCAATCGCAGTTGATGTCATATACTCTGTGAATATTAAAAATAATGACAACTGCAGGATCAGAAGTGACGTCTGTTCTTTCGGAACAGACGCCACATGTATATAAAAAAAAAGGTAGTTATCCCTACGTGGCCAATACATACACAGATTCACGCACAAAAGGAGGCAGCAAGCAGAAGGTGCGCGAGCGGCAGAAGCGCGGAATTGAAATATGGCTGAGCGGTCGTGTTACAAGCAAGGCACTACAAACATTGGTAATGGCGCGTTGTGCTGCTACTTGTCATGCATTATGTGCCCCTTAACCCAAGCTACATTACCGCAACAGCTACCATCTAACTACTGGCGCCATTACTTCCCTTTTGCGTGCTGGGTTGTCTGAAAATGGGGAACAAACACAGGCACAAACACTTTGTGTCTCCCGGTAGCGGATTATTTATTTATTTATTTATTTTAAGTATTAGTGACTTGCTATCCAGTTTCAGTGGGTTGTAACATTGTATCGTTCTTCATGATATGTAATTGGCAAACCAACCGCACCCAGCAGTGGCGTGCCGTCATGAAGCAACGAACGTTCACAAAATGCTATTTGCACAACAAAACAAGGTAAACAATTTGAATTTTCCCCAAAATGTTATGCTTGAGTTACAAAATAATTACGGAAACAAATGCAAGCTCCGGAAATACCTGGAAATAAAAGACATCTTTAATATGCAATATATTACAACAATAAAACACGTTACGCCAATATGAGAGAAAAGTGCAACATTACTAGAAACTAACACATGTTAAGATGCAGGGTAACACAATAAAACACACTATGCTAAATAATAAAAATGCAAAATCAGATAATTACAGACACAAAATACATTATTGTATAATATCTGGTGAAAGAAAACACAATAAAAACATTAACGTGGATAAGAGAAAATGTACATCTTATTAAATCATACAAGATGACATGACATGCAATACATCCATTATTTACAGCTTCATTTACTTACAGGATTCCTGAAATAAAAACATATTATTGTTTAGTGCACCAAGAGCGGGACTTACACCACCTGATTTGTGATGGGCGTTACTCTACCCATTTCTACTGCTTTGTAAACTTGAAGGGCTGTACTGTTCCGAATCTGTTTTCTTCTATTCCATAAACATCATGGGCTCGCGTCCGGTCGCCTGTTTACTTCTATACCAATCGTCTTCTTGTCTTTCCCAATTACACATTACTTAGGTACGGTCTGAACATTACACTGGAAGATTTCATTACTGGATGTACTACGAATGGTTACTTATAGCGCCCAAGTTGCAGAAAATCTAAGAATCACTCCGATTCATCGTGCCCTTTTTCAAAGACAGGGAAACCTTTCCCCAAAATTAATAACGCCAACCCCACTCGTGCGGTGTAAGCCTGTACTGGCACTACGGTAGCGGCACCGTCATGGTACTAAATAAATACTATGACTCTCTGGAGATCGTGCACGCGGACACCTGCCGCGTCAATTGTATTGCACTTCCCTCTACCTAAATTGAGGTACTTAACACAATCCTACAGCAAGGACATTGCAACACATCTAATGACTCCAGTTACTCGGTACAGACAGTACCGGAAAATGACCCTTCTGGCGTCCATACACGCGACCAAAAGACAAGAGCTTAGGAACTTCAAAACATTCAAGTTTTTGAACAAAACTTAGCAGAAATCGTACCGACCAGCACTCCCAAAGACACAATAGCTGGCGTCACCACAACGAAGGGCAAACACCAACTATTTGCGCAGAACCGGGACGCATTTACGCGTCTACTGACAGAATAGTACAAGTACAAATTACTCATCCGAGCTGTGGAATCGAACGCAATGCTGAACGTGCTACGAAATACAGACCAACCCCTGCGACACAATTTTCGTGGTACCTTGGTTGACACGATACACATAAATACACAAGACAACAACAAAAAAAGCAAAAATGGAACCTATAAATACAGTAAAATATACACATTAATACACATAATCTCTGTAGAATCTTAAGCTAGAGACGTGGTGCACACCACGGGACTTCTTGGTCCGAATGGTCTCTAGCTCAACAGCATTTTTATGCGCAATTCTTTTCACCCGAAAGGGACCGACAAATACTGGGAAAAACTTGCGGGTCAAGGCATTGCGCTTACTGGAGAGCTTGTGAGATCATACGAGGACCTTGTCCCCAACCACAAAGCGACGCACAACACGACATACCTTGTTGTGGTCGTCGTTCCGCGGCCTTACGAACGTTCTTTAATGCAAGTTCAACTACTGCCTTGTGTCTTAACTTAATGGGTGGATCAAAAGGCACCTTCTCGCGCACCTTGTCCTCCGCGTATTCATTTTTCAGAACGAGCTTTGGCGGCATAGATGTTGAATCACTCGGGAGCTCGTTGAAAATGTGCTTGTTGCAGACTGTCTGTAAAAAATTACTTCGCTTGGGAGGTGAAGAAGAAAATATTGTGAAATCAGCAATATTTGCAAAGAACAACTTTATCGGCTTTATGCTTTTACTGCAAGCATTCTGAAGAACCAAATTCATTTGGTGTGCATAGCAATGAACGTACTTGGCATGTGGAAAAGTGCTCTTGTGACCTTCCTATCGGTACTGACCAATAATAATTGGGCAACACATAACTCAGGGTAGTAAAAAGTGTATGGCTCGTTGTCTCTGTTCATAGGGGTGAGTTATGTATGTCAGCTTCTATGCCCTAAACAGCTACCCAATCTGTTTAATCAAGATCAATAATTAATCTGTAGTTTAGCCAGTATATCTGTCTACATAGGATGACACGAAAATATGTTGGAACAAACATAAATTAAACCTCTGAATAACCAACAAAATTGATTCTAAGATAAAGAAGTGATTCACTCATGAAGTAATTTTTTATAAATGGAGTTTATTACTCTTCTTGGACATGAAAATGCGGAGGTCGTTCTACTTTATACATCTGTGAATATTTTCCCAACAATTGTTCATGAGAGCCACAATAAGTATCACATGCACTCGAGAGTAAAAGTTCCAAATTATAACAAATAAATTAATTAATTGGATCGAACATTGCAGTTGCAAACTAACCCGCGATTAATTACAGTATTTGTTACAAAACTCCGTTTGCCATCACACGAGTAGACGATTTGTAAATTATCACAGTTCCAGAGCCCTATTGACGTGCATAGTTTACCACTTTACAATCAGAGAGTAAGTTCTGCAGTCACAGTCCCGTAAATGTTCTAAGTCTACACATGCCTATCTCATCAAATCACAAGTTCGTAACGCAGCTTCAGACCGCCCAGCGTCACAACCTTTCACCACCGCATCCAAGTTATGAGTCCTTTCTCAAGCATTTGAAAGCGCGCTCTATCTGCTTCCAAAATTGTATCCTTACGCGCATCGTAACGCATCATCTTTAAAATACAATTTCCTTTCCAAAATATTGTTGTTGTTGTTGTGGTCTTCAGTCCGGAGACTGGTTTGATGCAGCTCCCCACAATACCCTACCCTGAGCAAGCCTCTTCATCTCCACATAAGAACGACAACAAATATTATACATTTGAATATCACAGAATTAAATGCTTTGACCACCTCCCTATAAATGTTGTTTACATTTAAGTAACAAATAGATATTTAACAATACTAAAATCGGTTGAGACTAAAGTTCTTTGCTCAGGTAGCTATTAAACGTGGCGTCTCACTGTTGAAATATACTGCCGCCGACAAAATATAGTTACACAATTAATCTTTATCAAGGCTCTTTATACAAATATATTCAGTTCTTGTCCACAATTACTAAACATAATTGTTTATGTTTAAATTATCTGCTACATATCCACTATTTTTAGTCAGCCATGAAATATTTAAATGGCAGTATACAACATTAAACAAATGTTACTAAGAATAATATTAAATATAATAAAATACATATGTAAATGTAATGCACTCTGCAGAGTTCATGGTTTTGTGTTTCTGTGGTAGAATCTATGTTCTGACACAAGAATATTACTACCTCAACGATAAGCAGAAAAAGAGAGTAAAACAAAGTTTATTGAAAGAATACGGAAATAACATGACCATCTTTTGAAATAGGTAGCGTGGTGCAATGCTGCCCATTTGCTTCTTTAACTGTTACTGATAAACACAATGTATCACTAATTGTAAATATGTCTTATAATAATATTATTATAGTACTGAAATGTATCGGCTTTTTATATGTAAGGGATATTTAAGTTGTAATTATGGCGTTTGATTCTCTCAAGTCTGCTGAATCCATTCATATAATTACATTTAACGTATGATCATTCCCTGATTTTATGTATTTCATTTGCAATCTTGGAGAGCCGCCCTCGCTCAGCCAAGACCGCCGTTTCCTGTTTCAGAGCAAATTAGGAAAACCCTAACTACCTGTATTCCATTCACTAGGTCCAAACTGTTAGCCGACCGGCTGGGGAACCCAATAGCCTGACAATCCTTTCTCATGGAAACAATCAGCTTTCCCCTGTATCTGTAACGTCAGACTCTGCATCAGTGTCTGCACACCACTGTGACTGCCACTCATTACTGGGGCGCCATTGTAGACCTGAGCATTGAGTTCTCATTGAACATTGAAAGGTTACATACGTCTTTTTGAAACATCACTAAGTCAATATGCTGGCCTATCATTAACGTTTTCAAAGGAAATAAATCCTTCAACAGGTTTCTTCCCCTTAATATACTGCAGTATAATCCCAATTCGATTTTTGCAAGCAATATCTGTTGTTCCGTCATCCTGCACAGAAACGTAATTAGCATTGTTAATCTCTTTAATCAGTTCTTCCTTGTAAACTTGATAAATAGAGTCCAGAAGCTTCTTTTGTATTATGTGTGACATGTATTTAGACACAGAAATACTAGAGCTGCTTCAGTGATCATCTATAATACACTGTCAAGTTTACCAAAAAGGGATAACAAGTCTAAGAAAATGCCACGGTTTGCTGACTCTTGTTTTTCATTGTGAGCTGTTAGTGCTAGGCCAAGAGTTCCACCAAACCATAAGCACTTTACTATTCTGCTTAATATGTGTCTGTTCTTTTTAACTAATTCATTATGTTTCTGAACTGACATTTTACGAGCCTGATCAATCTGAGCAGTAATGTTAATTGTGCCAAACATTTTATATTTACCAGCATTTTCTAAATGAAGTCCACTTTCCTCGTGTTTCTTAATTCGTTCACTTAAACGCTTGAGATCCTTGCAGCCAACAGTCCTTCGCCACCAATCGACACACAGTAGAAATGAAACAATTTTTGTTTCTCTTCACTCACAGTTCAGAACCGTCGAGTTGAGACATCAAGATATCTTTTGGTTGATGTGCGCCTAACCGCTTGATTTCTAGCTTCTCTTCCATAATAAATAAAAGGAAGATTTAAAGAGTCTACATTATTCATTTTATAGTTTACGAACACTCAAGTTTCAATGACACAGCTGCAGAATATGTTTTGACATACGTGCTAAGGGCCCAGGGTCGCCGGCCCAAAATTGCGAACCTGTGGACAGTTGCGCGAGGGGTGGAGAGTGAAGGCGTGACCGGTAGGCTACAGCCCGCTTCACCGGGGCCCGTTTCGTCGGACCCCAAGCAGTACTATGGCGAGGGGCGAGGAGGGGAAAGGAACACAGTTCTGTGACGTCACTGCGACTGCAGGGGCAGTTCAGGCCAGCTGCCACTGGCATTCGGCTGCGTATGACGTCTGGTGGGTCCTCCAGATGGACCCTCAGCTATGCTGTAAATTGGCTAGGATGTCGAGAGGATCTTGTCACACTCCAACTGTTTGATATAATACTGCAAAAGTATATCACAAATTTTCTGGTGGTACCGGCCCCCTGTGGCCCTTTAGAACGAGGACGAGCCTCCCCTAGAAATATCTGTCATTACTTTTCCCAAGGACATGGAGCTTTTCTTTTTACGAAAAGAAATCCGTTAAACTTTGTTTACAATATAAATCAATCAAATGTGAAGGCTGTAAACTCCACAAAATACCTAGGAATTACTATTACTTCAGACCTAAACTGGAAAGAACACGTAGATAATATCGTGGGAAAGGCGAACCAGAGACTGCGTTTTATTGGCAGAACCCTTAAAAGATGCAACATAACTACTAAAGAAACTGCATACACTGCGCTTGTCCGTCCATTTTTAAAGTATTGCAGCCCAGTGTGGGATCCTTATCAGGTGGGTTTGACGGAGGACATCGAAAGAGTCCAAAGAAGGGCAGCTCGTTTCGTATTGTCACGATACAGGGGAGACAGCGTTACGGAAATAATACAGGATCTGGGATGGGAATCATTACAACAACGGCGCTTATCGCTGCGGCGTGGGCTACTTGCGAAACTCCAATCGCCAACATTTTCCTCCGAATGCGAAAATATATTGTTGACTCCCACTTACATAGGTACAAATGATCATCAGAATAAAATAAGAGAAATCAGAGCTCGAACAGAGAGATTCAGGTGTTCTTTCTTCCCGCGCGCTATTCGAGAACGGAATGGGAGATAAATAGTATAATTGTGGTTCGATGAACCCTCTGCCAGGCACTTAAATGTGATTTGCAGAGCATCCCATGTAGATGTAGATGTATCAAGAAAAGTTGATAGCATCCTTCTGGGTAAAATATTATGGAGGAATGTTATGGAGTCCCTGGGCGAGGAATACTATGGAGAGTGTCGTAATCATGAAAAATAAAACTTGCTTTCTACGGATCAGAGCATGGAAGTATCAATTGATCAGGTAGAGAAGTTAGAAAATTTGTAAAGATAAATGTATAATTTGAAGTTAGGTATGGTGAGGATTAGTGAAGGTCGGAGGCAGGATGAAAAGGAATTCTGGTCAGGTGCGCACAGGATTATAAATCCAAAATTAGTTGAGGGACAGAGTAAGACAGGGTTGTAGCCCAATATTGTTCCATCTCTACGTTGAGCAAGTGTGAAGGAAAGCAAGGGGAAATTTGGAGAGGACGTAAAGTTCAATGAGAAGGGATGAAAATCTTATGGTTTACACATAACATAGTAATTCTGTCAGAGACTGCAAAGGACCTAGAAGAGGAATTGAATACAATGGAGAATGTCTTGAAAGGAGGAAATAAGATTAAAATTAAAAATAGCAAAACAAATGTGATGGATTTTAGTCTAAGAAAATCAAGCATTACTCAAGAAATTCGATTAGATAACAAGCGAGAAAACTAATAGATGAGTTTTGTTATTTCGGTAGCGAAGTAACTTTTGATGGGTGAAGATATAAAATGCTTAATGCCAAACTCAAGTAAAGCAATTCCAATGGATAGAAATTTATTGTCAGCCAATATTAATTTAAATTTTAGGATGTCCTTGTGACAATATTTGTCTGAAACGTAGCCTTGTATGGACAAGAAACATGGAAAATAAGTAGTTCAAGTAAAAAGATGAAAGAAGCTTTTGAAATTTAATGTTAATGGAGAATGTTGAAAATTAGATGGGTAGAACGTGTAACTAATATGTAGGTGATGAACATAAATGGAATTAGAGAAATTTATGGCATAGCTTAACTAAAAGTAGGGATTGATTGGTGACACTCTACCTCATCGACTAATAGATAAATTTTAGCATTGGAGAGAAGTGCATGGGGTAAAAATTGCAGAAGTAGGCTGAAAAGCAAGTTCAAAAAGATGTAGGTTACCGTTGTCAATCAGAGATGGTAATGTGGAGAGCTGATTCAAACCAGTCTCCGAACTGATTACCACAGATAAAAGACCCATAACATTTGCTAAATCAATGTAAAATGAAGGATGTAACTATAAATATGACTAATGTGTGGAACATGTTTAAATTTGACATTTTTGTCGATAAACCACGAGAGAAAAGGCGAATATAACATCTGATTTGAGTATTTTAATCCATCACTAATTATAAAACATTTGATAAATTGGGAACATGATGTAAATAAGTGACAAAGAAATATGGGAAGACACTCTCTTTTTTATGACTGTAAAGCAGATAGCAAAGCATAATTTACCTATGCTTGACTTACCAAAACAATTACAAAATTACATTGAAGTCTATTCATAATTTTTGAAATTTTATCATTTTATAACCAGATAGTTAGAACACCCTGGGAATACAACAGGAGGAAACTATTCTATTTATAAAAAACATTTGATTGGAATTGGTATGATCAATAACGATAAGGCACTGTATCTTAGTTATCTAGAACAACTCTTTTGTCATACTGAAATGAAAAGCCTTTTGTAACCTGTTTGTTGACTAGAATTTTAGTATCAACATCTCTTGTTATCTGATTGTATTCTAACTGTATCTTTTCATTAACTTTGTTCTCAATTAATCTAATCATAGATTCAGTATTAAACTTTTTAATGTTCTTGTAATTTAATGTGAATCCTTTCACCTTCATATCTGTTTTTCTATTATTTTTCTCATAATAATAATTTTTTGGGCCTCTCAAAGCCCAATCTGTAATCCAATTATTTCCTTATTCATTTGTCCTTCCGCCTAACATACAATCTGTTTTCACAGTATTTTTACAATACTCAATATACACAACAGAATCAGTAGCAAAATATGCAACAGTCTCCTAGTTTATCTAACATATCATACAATCTAAGCCTTGCAATTGATGTAGTTAATGCTGATATGAATATATTTGTAGCTGCATTGTTTTACACATAATAATCCTTGAAATTGTACCTCATCTGAACCAGCTGCTCTGTAATAAATTTGACATCTAAATTATCTAATCGGTCATCCAACAGTATCTCGTAAAATCGTTGCAAATCTGTCACATACTCAAGTTTTATTCATGTTCTGTCTTTGCCCAAATTTTCCCCATAAAAAGGTAAGACAGATCTCAGCAACAGCTGTATTTCCAGGATTTTCTTTTATTCTATAACGATCTAAGTCAATGTCCAAATTCTCTTTAACTGTTTTGATGTATTCTTCGTCACTTTCAAAATTATGTGAACTGGTTTCTCATTTTATTTTGAAGGAGCTATTGTGACAGTTATTTAAAAAAAATCTTAATGGTTTTTTTTTATTCTTAAATAAATACTGAACAAAGTCGAGAGTTATGTTTTAGTCATTCCCTGTGGATGAGAAGACCAAAAATAATTTGAATCTCCCCAACAAGAACATGGATATTAATATAATTATTGGAGATGGTTGGGTTCATCCAGATCATGCACAATTGTAAATGACTTTTAGTACTATTGGAAATAATGGTACAGATTATTCAACTTATGACGGAAATTCCAATAAAAAATCAATTGATAACTATGTAGCAAAACTGTTCAATGTTATCACCATAACAAAGGGAACACTATTTTGTCCAGAATAGAATTTCCGTTTATTTCTTCATCAGCTTTCATTCTATTGACTTCAACTCTAGCCAATGAGGTAACCATGGAAGGTCATATTGTTAATAATGGAAAGATAAAAAGTAAGAATAATGAAGTACTTTATTCATTAGAATTATTCAGTGGATTTTTTTAAAGATTATAAACAAACAATGAGGGAAGGAGATTTAACAGTAATTTTTACATGGTCATCAAGTGCTGGAGATTGTATTCTTCATCGGGCAGATTACAACAAGCTGGAGTTGAACATGTAACTACACTTCCAAAAGAAGGAAAAATTGTCGTAGAATATATGGAAATTCTTGTTCCTGTTGTTAAATTTGAACCAGATTATTCACTTACATTAGAACAAGATAGACTTAAAAATTCAAAAATTCCCATATCTCTCTTTAAGCCACAAACTGTAGAGATTGCTGGATTGGATGAAAAGAGAAATTTTGATTTGGGTATTACAACTTCATATAACTCTGAACAATTCGATATGTCTTATTTCATCTTTGTTGTTTTCCAGACTTTGGGTCAGAAATGGCAGTAAGTTGAGTAGTTAACGGGAAATATACTCACACAGATACTGATGATAATCGATCAGCGTATTGCTTAGCGGAGACTTCTCCCCAGCCAGCAATGTAGCACCGCCGGTTAGTGTGCAAATACTGCGGAGATGCCATATGGGGTTCTGGCAGATGTGCCGGCTGTAACTGTTCACAGAGGCGCAGAGAGGGCATAGCTCTCACCAGCGCCAAATCAGGAACCGGGTGTTTCAAGTTGAACTTTGGGTGCAGTATTATCTGTCTCACAGCTCGTATTTGCTGGAAATCAGAAAATAAAATATAATTTTAAGTGAAAATAAATAATTATCAGACAGTCAGAATCCAGTAACAGCTGTAGAATATGGAATTTTTTTTTTATTTGTGTTTATAAACCTGTGTGTTGCCACCCCAGGGCGGTCGCAAAATATTTTTCCAGGGGTCACGGTCACAATAGTAAGTAGTTGAATCATAGAACAACCAGCCCTGTGTATGTTTGAATACCAAGGGATCAATAAGATAAAATATAAGCCTAAAATGTGAATGTATTTTACATTAAATTGTATAGAACATTGACCACCTTTTTATAATAAATACAATGTTATCGATAAATAAAATCAAAGCCTGACAAGTTTCAATGTGTAATTGTTGATAAATTCGAACAAAACTCCTATATACTTCTTTAGAAATTGACCACAGTGGGATATTCCATAAGGTGTGAAATTCTGTTGTATGTGTTACCTGAAATGAGGAACACTAGTTATACAAAATGTACTTCTGTGTCAGAAATCATGTAAATGTAAAAATGTTCTATTCCAAAGAGATACAAAAGGAATTAATTCGCCGGCCGCGGTGGCCGAGGAGACTGAGGCGCTCCAGTCACGGTCTGCACGGCCACTACGGTCGGGGGTTCGTATCCCCCCTCGGGCATGGATCTTTGTGCCGTCTTTAGTATGAGGTAGTTGATAAGTAGTTTGTAAGTTTAGGAAATGACCCCGTAGTTAAGTCCCATAAGCTTAACAAACATTTTAACATTTTGGAATTAATTCTATAAAATATTTTATATCAGACTACAGTCAAACTTATTTTTGTTATGAAAACATGTGAAGCAGAACTGTCATAAAAATAATTTTGCTGCTCGCAGGGGACTGCAGTTAGGCTTGAACCAGCCCTGCTTCACAAATCAGTGTTTTGAATGGAATTTACTGAAAAATCCTAACGGTTCATGAATCGAAAAGCCCGTCTCACTCTGCAAAAGGTCAGATCTTCTGGTGTTTAACAGTATTTTTTTCTTGATAGAAGGTGACATTCTTATGAAAAATATCTGTAGGAACAAAAGAACCGTAAATAAACTGTCCTGTAGGTAGAGTTTCATACGTTCTCAGTGTTTCGTACGAAACCTATGAAAGAAACATACGGAGTTACTATTTGGTTATTACCGATTGCCGGCCGCGGTGGCCGAGGTGACTGAGGCGCTCCAGTCACGGTCAGCACGTCCACTACGGTCGGGGGTTCGAATCCCCCTCGGGCATGGATATTTGTGCCATCATTAGTCTTAGCTAGTTCATAAGTAGTTTGTAAGCTTAGGGACTGATGACCCCGTTGTTAAGTCCCATAAGTTGTACAAACATTTGAACATTTTTATTATCGATTTTAATGAATGTGTTACAAATCATAAAACGTTACTATTCGCACTCATCCGATATAGTATTCAGATATGTAGCGTGCCAGACGCTTGACGCGGTGCTGTCGTAGTGTATAGTGAAAATCAGTGGAAGTGTCGTGCTGTATATGTTTGAATGTACCATACCCTACAGTATCAGTAACAACCGTACCAGTATGTGAATTCGTCACTCAGAGATATCAGAACAATTTCCGGACCAGAATACTTTTCCCAAATCTATACCTTGACGCTTCTCTATCATCCTGAAAGTTGGTAATATTGTTCAGAGTGAGCCTTATTTTTTTAAAATTAAGAGACAGAATAAAACAGGGTTACTAACCGATTGGCATCAGGCTCCTGTAGGTACGAGTGACGCATCCGCCATTTTTATCCCAGTAGCTCTAAGTTAAACATACTGCGGTTCTATAGGATTTGCGTCATGACATTTTAGCACGACATTGCGGGGCATTGTGTTGCCATAAAATGCTCAAATCATTCCAGAGGTGGCTACAAAATGTTTGGTTTCTCGAGAGATTATGAAAGAAGAAAAATGGATCATTAACTGTCGGCGCAGAAACTGGAAACCCGGACCGAGCGCACAGTTATGTATTTAAGTAAATATTATTTATTATTGTAGCTTCAAGCAATATTTAATATATATATATATATATATATATATATATATATATATATATATATATATATATATATATTTTTAATAGTAAAAATCGTCTGTGATATTCGAACGTATGTTTTTGTTTAGCTCTTTTGAAAGTACTACCTCTTAACAGTGAAGCTGCCTGTAGAGAGTTAGTAGAGACCAAGCGCATTGAGTCACTATGCGCTAGGCCGTTCCCCGTCGGGAGTTCGAATCCCTCCTCAAGCATGGATATTTGTGTCGTCTTTAGTATAACGTAGATCATAAGTAGTTTGTAAGTTTAGGGACTGATAACCCCGCAGTTAAGTCCCATAAGCTTGACAAACATTTAAACGTTTGTAAATATCATAACACAGCAAAACATCCCACAACACACAGTTTTTAGAGCACAATATGTGTGTATTATATGGTATGTTGAAAAATACACCACATCAAAGGTTAGTACTGACATTGCACAAATTTCTATTATGTTATTGCGAGAAAGTATTACAAACAATAAAACGGAAAATATAAATATACTGGGCAAAAAGTTTAGTTACGGCTTTGGCAGCGTACTGTGCTGATAAAGGCAACTACCGCTGAATGATATTTGTGGTATTTCGACGTTTTAGCATCAAAACTTGTAGTATGCAATTTGAAAGAATTGTACCTTACAAAATACACCCTCCATTCAATTGCTTATTAGTAAAGGCCAATATTGGCGGTTATCTATAAGAAACTATAACATAATTCAAACATAATACTGGATAAATTTTACTTACGGCAGTGGCGGCGTAGTACGCTAATGTTGGCAACGAAACGTTTGCTTTACAAGTATTATTATATGACTGACAAGACAAGGGTACTGTTACATTCAAAAACCTGTCAACCTTAGAGAAGGAACAGAATTATTTATTTATTTCATGGTCAACACAAAGTGTTATTCTCCTCATTCTATACGATTAAGTTTTGAAATACAAGGTGTCTCACGAAAGACGCCTGCCAGGCGTCCACGGATCGCGCGGTACATCTCCGCCACCACATCCGCCGGCCACGGCAGCGCCCGATTCATGGACTCTATTGTGGCGTGGGTGCAAACACTGAGTTAAAGCCTAAAAAACATTGCCATCTGAGTAACCTAAGCTTACCTTTATTTACAGACGATGTTCAAAAGGACACCCCTCTATGGAAAGAGTGGCCTGACTTCTCTTGAACAAATTTGCCAACACTCGACGAATTTCGACTGCCGAAATTTGGGTAATGACTAGTCGAATCTTTTTTCACGAAACAATAAATTCTGACAGGTATGTGAACAATATCCTGAATCCATTTTTTCAAGAACTTTTACCAAACGAAAAGCTGTACGATTATTTCATGCAGGACAATGCAAGACCACACATTTGCATTGCTTCTATGGCAGCAATATGAGGTGTTTTTGATGATAGGGTAGTTGACTGGTCTTCTTTTTCTCCAGATCTAAATCCACGTGACTTTTATCTTTGGGGAATGTTAAAAGACAAGTTGTATGCAAGAAATCCCTGTATACTCGAAGAGTTGGAAGACAGGATTCGACTAGACATTTCCCAGATATCGGCAGCTGAAATTCGTTGAGTGATCGCAAATGTGTTCAAGAGATGTCAGGCCACATTTTAGAAAGAGGGACATCATTTAGAACATCTAGTGTAAATAAAGGTAAGCTTAGGTTATTCAGATGGTAATGTTTTTAAGACTTTAACTCACTGTATGCGTCGGAGAATTGGCCGCTGCCGTGGCCGGCGGTTGCTGTGGCGGCGTCCGTTAGCCGTACCGCACGATCCGCGGACGCCTGACAGGCGTCTTTCGTGAGACAACGTATAGTATTCAACGGTTGTTGTCAACATCAGTACCGTGAGCCTCTACGACCGTAAACTTCAGATCCTGTACATTAATATTCTTGTCCGTTTTAGTGTTTGTAATATATTTTGAAACTTTCTCAATAACATAATCTACATCTACATCTACATCTACATAGATACTCTGCAAATCACATTTAAGTGCCTGGCAGAGGGTTCATTAACCACTTTCATAACTTTTCTCTACCGTTCCATTCTCTAAGAGCGCGCGGGAAGAAAGAACACCTAAATCGTTCCGTTTTCGATCTGATTTCTCTTATTTTATTGTGATGGTCATGTCTCCCTAAGTAGGTGGGTGCTAGCAAAATATTTTCACATTCATAAGTAAAAGTCGGTGATTGAAACTTCGCGAACAAATCACGCCGCAATGAATAACGTCTTTCTTTTAATGATTTCCACCCCAATTCGTGCAACATTTCCGTGACGCTTCCCCCCCGTAACGTGATAAAACAAAACGAGCTGCCCTTCTTTGAACCTTCTCAATATCATCCGTCAGTCCCACCTGGTGAGGATCCCATAAGGGGCAACAGTACTCCAGGAGAGGACGCACAAGTGTGATGTAGGCAGTCTCTTTGGTGGAGCTGGTGCATCTTCGAAGCGTTCTGCCAATGAAACGTAAACTTTGATACGCCTTCCCCACAATATTTTCTGTGTGTTCTCTCCAGTCAAAGTTGTTCGTAATTGTAACTCCTAGGTATTTGGTAGAATTTTGACCTTAAGGTTTGACTGATTTATCGCGTAATTGAAGTTCAGTGGATTTCTTTTAGTGGTCATGTGTATTACTTCACACTTTTCTTTATTTAGTGTCAATTGCCAATTTTCGCACCAAGTAGAAATTTTGTCTAAATCGCTTTGCAGTTACTTTTAATCCTCTGTTTACTTCACTAACCGATAAACGACAGCATCATCCGCGAACAGTCTAAGGGAGCTATTCAGATTGCTCTTAAATCGTTTATAAACACGAGGAAGAGTAGGGGACCTATAACGCTTCCCTGTGGAACGCCAGATAGAAGTACATTCAGCAACGTGAGTACAAAAATCCCGATGTGGTGTATTTGTCACAGCAGACTACAAACACTTATTGCAAGATGGTAAACAAACCTCGCATACTGACAGTCATTATTCAAATAATTCAATAATTCAAATTATTATTGTTGTTGTTGTTATTTGGATGTTTTAGGGGGACAAAACTACGGAGGTCATCAGTCCCCCCAAATTATTCAAGATCGCCTACAACTTCTATCTACATGACCAGTTTCGGCGGTATTAAGCGTAGTACGCGATTGTTTTCACAGAAATATATATATTTCTTGCGGTTTTTTTTTTTATGGCCATCAAAGAAAACCAGCAGTAAGTAAAGAAAACTCGAGATTTTAGTGTCTACTCCACATATCGATGTAGACAAGAGCGGAATGCCAGCTCAAAGTAGCACGATCTAAGGCTCTATGCCGGGCACTTCTAAAATATTTCACTAAACTTGAACAAAACAACACTGTTAGCCTAAGCTATGTGTTGTGGTTAGCATTCGCAAGGAATGAAAATGGCGGACGCGCCAGCCTGTGTTTTTAAGAGCTCTACAGTGACATTTGTCATCACGACTGGCATTCCTTGTTACTCTCATCACAGATTAAGTAACTTCGAGAATGAACAAACCAGTATGCAGCAGTAATTGTACCACAGTATGTGCCAAAGGTTATTGTTACGAACCTGATCCTGGATGCATTCTCTGGTCTCTTTGTTGGTTAGGAGAGATGTGGCTGCGACGATAGCGTAGACTTGCGGGACAGTGACGAAATCTCCAGTCTTAATGTCGAAGAAGCAGAAGCCAGCAGTGATGAGCCACGACGGAGTGACGACGCACATACTGCACAAGTGCCGGCCATGCCTCTCTAGTGAAGCCATGAACGGGAATTCCTCGATTGTGGCTCCTTTGCCACCGATTATGCGATTCTGTACGATGCCCTGGTCGTCAAGAAACTGTCTATGCGATAAATCAATGTCCAAGGCAAATCTCAACCCTGGACCGTCACTTCGGTTGTTTGCGACGTCGGATGGCGTTGTTCCGAAGCGGTACTCGCCGGAACCCGTTTCTTCGTTCACTGCTGGCTTCACGTTTATGCGACGAATGTCTGCAGCAACCTTGCCACCGAGGCTGGCAACGCCAAACGATGTGGTGGCTACGATGGCTGCGCAGACGTATGTCAACAACCTGCAACAAGCAACCACAATCTATCAAGGACGCTAGCTTATGATTGCAGTAACGTAAACTTGTAAGTGATTTAACTTTGACAGCTACAAGTCCTACATAAGTAATATGTCTGTATCGAGGATTCATTTCGCAAACTACATGTTCAAATGTTTGTTAAGCTTAAGGGACTTAACAGCGGGGTCATCAGTCCCTATACTTACAAACTACCTTATACTAAAGACGATACAAACATCCATGCCTGAGGGGGTATTCGAACCTCCGACCATAGCGGCCGTGCAGACTGTGACTGGCGCGCCGCATACCGCTCGGCCACTGCGGCCGGCATTTCGCAAACTAATACCTTCGCGACACCTTAATTAAAAAATTCTGTCTACAAATGCTTTTCGAAGCGGTAGGTTTCAGATTCGATATGTTTATCAGGCAAAATCCGGATGAGCATTCAGTCAACTATCCCACCAATGCTATAGGTTGTAGATACAGCTTTGATAAAACACGACTGCACATCGTCATTGGACCGGAATCGTAGACCATACACGGCGTATTTTAAGGCACTAAACGCGTGTTAATCGCATGGGCAGTTGGATGCTGGAGACCTCATGACAGAGTTGTAACTACTGCGTTAGGACATTTGCGACCAGCGTCATATGGCGAAGCGCGGCCGCCAGGAGGGAAGCACAATAATGGTTACCAGAAATATGTTGGCTATTCCAGTAAGAATCGGTACAAAATATCCGAAAAACATTTCTCTGCTTAACAACAGTAAAATATTGAAGTTGTACTGTCGTAGTATTCACATTCATAAATCATGAATGCATGGAAAGGGTTGCTGATTGAAATACGTTAAACTTTCTCGCATAACCACATCTATGACTAAAGTACTCGCGTGGTGGATACAATTACATCGTTTGGACGGGGAAACTGCGATAGGTAACGCTTCTTCCCGACTGCCAATTTTTGAATCGATTTTTGAGAATGTGGATACGCGGGAACCTAACAGCACAGCGCTAATTTTTATTCGCGCCCCTACTTCGCAGAAATTTTTGTAATATGTTGCAATTTTCGATTATGATATTACGCAGGAAGCTAATGAATACAACAGCCAATTTTCCTTTTCTTTCTTTCTTTTCGTAAACGTAGATAGCGTCTGTTATATATTTGTAACTGTTTTCGAGGATGTGGTTACGCAGGAAACCTAATGTCACAGCATTAATTTACTTCAAATTAGTCTTGTTTAGTTCGCGAACGAACTAGATAGGATGAGTGCTCCCACAGGCGAAATACGCGAACTAGTTTGCAGATCCCTGGCCTCTTAGTTCTTCCGCTCCTTTTCCGAAGACTGAAGGGAACAGCGAGAGGACGCGAGAGCGCGCAGAATCGCGTAATTCCCCTCTGCCAGTTACCGTCATTTCTAGCAGAGATGAGCTGTAAATAACTGGTTTATTTGCTTGAGTATTTGATGTCTGATTGCCCAAAAATACGGGTAATAGCAATCGCTTGGGCAACACTGATCATTATACAAAAAAGCTGTCATTACAAAAGAAAGAGCTCTTTTAGTAGCGGTAGCAAAAGCTAAAAAGAGCCGGCGAACTAAACAGAGCGATCTACTTTTCGGCCGAGCTGCAAACTAAATATGCCCGATCGATCGCGAACTAAAATTTGCGCGATCGGTCGCGAACTAAAATTGCGTGATCGGTCGCGAACTAAAATATGCGCGATCGGTCGCGAACTAAAACATCCGTTACCGGTCGCGGACTATTATGCCAAACCTACCTCGCTTCTTAGTTCGTTAGATTCTTTTCCGAAGACCGACGGGCAATAGCGAGAGGGCGCGGAGCAGAATTAAAAATTCTGCTGATGAGAGCCATTTCGAGGTGAGCATCTGCCTACTAGATTACATAGTTCAGTGCTACAAAATTTCTGTTTTGAAGTATTCTGCACTCTGCAATAAATGACTAATAAATTCCATAATCCCAAGATATAGAGATAACTCTGAACTTAAACGCGAGAAATTACCCACAAGATGTTCCTTTTTGTTTGCATGATATCGTTAGCGGCTCTGTGGTGTCGCACAAGTACAAAGTGCGCGCCACCTACTTTCGCCGCGCGCCGCCATGCACGCACGGCGCGGCGTTCTTACGACGACAGCCACGAGCGCCCTCTGCTGCAACCCCGCTCGTGGCCACCACGGAAAGACATCGTTCACTTGGGACTGAGTTAGGAACCAGTAAAGACTTCGGAATCCGATAGGCACCAGTGAAGACTTGGCTATCAGTTAGGCACTAGGCAGGACTCTAGCTCAACTATGTATCTGCAGTACTCTGTAAAAGTTAAGTATTGTATAAATTCTGTTCACTATATATATATCTCGTTCTAATTTACCCTAGTGTTTCTAGTTTCTGGCTGCTCCCCTCCGTACCTGCACCAGCGTGCTATCTATATTCCTGTGTCGGTCTCATTCCACTCGGCCACCGACACCTACGACGGAACGGGACACAAAAGCGGCGACGAGGCTGGGACACAAAAGACTCAAGCAGCAAGCGCATGAAGCAGCTAGGTGGGAGAACTTCTCCATCCACCTGCATGTGCAATCCACGCCGCTCAGCCGTCATTGGGAGCAGACGAAGTAAAAGAACGAACTAGTTCGCAGCAGAGCCGCGAACTAAAGTGAGCGCTCCCGATCGCGAACTATTATGCGCAAGTCTACTTCAAATTGCACTTACAATGTGTGATATAGTTATATGTTTACTTCTAACAGTCTGTTCCAGAGGAACAGACGTTGGCGGTGATCTGTAGCAGTGGTAAATACTTCCATATAAATATTTCGCAAACTGTTAATTTTTCCGAGATCTGCTGCTGTTATAAAGATGGAGCATCGATCTGTAACACATGACAACCTCTGACGGATCGGGACTCAACCCCGGGACACCCCGCACACGTGGAAGTTTGGGTGTGGCTGCGGAGCGAGCAAGGGTGGCCGAGTGGCTAAGGCGACTACTCGCGAAAAGAGGGAAAACCTGGTTCAAGTCCCGGTCCTGAACAAATTTTCATGTGTTACAGATTTATTGTCCATATTTCAGATTTTCTCTCCAAACTAATATATGTATGACATCTGTACAATGTTTGGTTCTTGTGCAATAAATAACTTAGTGTGTTTTCGGTCTTCATGTACAACCTGTATAATGAGTAGGCATTTATGCTTTAAATGCTGTGTACATTTTTATAGAGAGAAACGATGATTCTAGTAGGTAGCTTGATTTCTGCTGAAACGTATTGTTTGTAGTACCTACTTGTTTATAACGTGTGAACACATTTGCGGAAGTAATGTCGCTTATATAAATTAGAATGCCAAAGTTACTGAGACCACAAAGCATATTCAGTGACCTTGTGGCTACAAGAGGTTCGTTCCAGCAGCTGCCAGACGGCTACTTTCAAGCGCTAAGAAACAGGTGTTACTGGGCATGCGCAGCTACTATGACGTAAAACCCTTGTTTGATACTTGCACTGCTGGAACGCTTTTTGCATTGTTTCTGGTTGCTGTGGTGTCGCACAAGTACAAAGTGCGCGCCACTTACTTTCGCCGCGCGCCGCCATGCACGCACGGCGCGGCGTTCTCACGACGACAGCCGCGAGCGCCCTCTGGGGCGGCTCCGCTCGTGGCCGGCACTGAGCGGCATCGTCACTTCGCACTTCGCACTTCGGACTGAGATAGCAACGAGTTAGGACCTTCGTACAGATAGGCACGAGTGAAGACTTTGCTATTGTACAGGCACTAGGCAGGCCTCTAATAACTATGTATCAACATTCTGCAGTACTGTGTAAAAGTTAAGTATTGTTACATTCTGTGCAATATATATCTTTCTAATTTATTCGAGTGTTTATAGTTTCTGGCTGCTCCCCTCCGTACCTGCACCAGCGTGTCGGTCTCAATCCACCCGGCCACCGACACCTACGACGAGGCTGGGACACAAAAGCGGCGACGAAGTCGGGACACAAAAGTGGCGACGAGGAGTGATAGAACCTTGGACCAGCCCGCTTGCAGCAGCCAGACAGCAGCAGTCGGAGCACGCAAAAATTGCTCCCGCCCACCCACCCTTATTATAAGATTTTTGGGGGAACATATTCTGTTACGTATGTTGTGGACTTTTTTGTTGCAGAGCGTCCTCTTTCATATTGCATTTGTGTTTTGTTATAATTTACTTGTATGCGCGGCGCCTAATCGGTCAGCATGGCCACTACCCCGAACCCAAACTTAATGGAAATTATTCAGTTACAGACGGCGCAAATCACCCAGTTGCTCCAGGCGGTGGCCGAGCTGACAGCGCGGGCAGCTAACCAACAACAACAGCCGCCGCTTCAGCAGCCCACACCTGCCGCCGCAACACTTCCTACGTTTCGCCAATACAACGAACGTGAGGAAGAATGGAGTGATTATCTGGCGCAGTTTCAAGAACTCGTCGCGGCTCATCAACTTACAGGTCAGACTGTTAAGCATCTTTTATTGTCTGTGGTGGGCCCCAAAACTTTCGTGTTACTGCAAAAACTATTCCCGCACGCATCTCCTCGTGATGTAGACTTTGAACAAATTGTAGATGCACTGAATGCTCATTATGAGAGAAAAGTTCTTGTAGCCGCTGCACGATACCGATTTTTCAGACTGAAAAAATTACCTGAACAGTCACACCAAGAGTGGATCACCGAGTTGAAGGGCTTAACCCGCAAATGTAAATTTACTTGTTCTTGTGGACTTTCGTATAGTGATGTGATGTTGAGGGACGCAATTACGCAGAACATTCAGGACCCCAGAATTAGAGCAGCAATTCTGAAACAGTCTGACCCCTCCTTAGACAGTGTACTGCAGCTTATAGAAGCGCATGATACTTTTGACTTAGCTGATGTAGAAATGCAAAGCCACAGTGTAAATTCAGTGCGCCGCAACGGACGCTTTCCTAGCCGTAGTTCTCAGTATAGCACTAGTGATTCTTATTTTTCTACCGGCCGTGCTGAACAGACAGTGAACAGTAGCCAGTGTAAAAGTGCGACGCAAAGGTCGCCCCGTAGTGTTAGAAACAGTAATTTGAATAACGGGCGCCAACGCTCATTTCAGAAAAATGTACGTAAATCTTGCCCCCAGTGTGTGTCTCGCCACAAGCGTGCTCATTGCCCTAGTCGTAACGCAACCTGTTATCAATGTGGCAAATTGGGACATGTGCAGTCTGTGTGTATGCAAATTAAAAACTCGAACAGTAACGCTAGAAACGGTGCTTCGCACAGTGCGAGAGCAGTGCATACAGTCAATGTTATACACGCTGAGGAATTGAACAGTGCTTTCCTTGGATCTCAATTGCAAGAAAGTAGTTCTGCGCCTATGGCAAAACTATATAGTGCACCACGTAGCAAGCGCCGACGAGCGCGTAAAACAGTGCAACGGAAAAGGGTTCGGGACAAGCAAAATGACTATGAACAGTGCATTCCTGTAGTGAAAATAGTGCCTTCTGCAACTGCTCCTTGTAATAGTGCCCAGTACTGTGTAGCTAGTGACAGTAGAATTGGTGTAGCTACTCAAAGTAATTTTAGGGCAGTAGCCTCGCATTGCGCGGACGCCGATCCGGCGGTAGTGTCATCTAGTGACAGTGTGGTTAATCCGCTGTGTGCCGAGTATGCGCCGCTTCCTACCGCACGCAACCCGCGCAAGCGCAGAAAACAATATGTATTAGACGTTGCCCACATTCGCGCACCGGTCGTGCGCCAGAAGCACAAGCTGTTTGTTACTCTCTCTATAGAAAATAAGACTGTGCAATTTCAGCTTGATACTGGTTCCGCTGTTACATTAATAAATAAAGATACTTATGAACTTCTGGGTTCGCCAAAATTGTCGCCGTCACAGCAAGTGTTAACAGCTTATACAGGTGAAAATATTCCCGTGCTAGGAACGTGTAGCCTGCCTGCCTCTTTTCAAGGTGTAACAAAAACAGTTGCTTTTGTTGTTCTTCAGGCCAAATCTACGCAGAACATTTTTGGACTAGATGCTTTTGACTTGTTTGGTTTATCAATTCAAAGAGATGTGCTTCAAATTTCGTCAATAGTGCCTCAGGATAAAATCAATGCATTGTGTGACAAATACAGTGACTTGTTTTCGCCGGAACTAGGTTGTGCACAAGACTTCGTGGCACATGTAACTTTAAAAGAATCTGCAGTTCCAAAATTTCGTAAAGCTAGACCAGTGCCTATCGCCTTGCGTGATACAGTTGCCGAAGAACTTAAACGTTGGCAAGATAGTGGGGTGATTTCTCCTGTTTCTGCGAGTCAGTGGGCCTCGCCTATAGTAATTATACCCAAGCCGTCAGGAAAACTTCGTATCTGTGCGGACTTCAAATCAACAGTGAACAGCCAAACAATTGTAGACACTTATCCCCTGCCCAGACCTGAGGAACTGATGGACAAATTAGGACAGTCCCGTTTCTTTTCCAAGATTGATTTAGCAGAGGCATACTTACAGATTCCACTTGATGACGAGTCCAAAAAGTTTTTCGTCATTAATACTCACATGGGCCTTTTTCAATTTCAACGCCTACCCTTTGGCAGTTCTTCCGCTCCCGCTATTTTTCAGCGCTTTTTGGAACAGCTGACAGTTTCGGTACCTTGTTGCTCGAACTATTTAGATGACATTGTGGTATCCGGACGTACAGTTGAAGAACATTTAGCAAACCTGGAGTGCCTTTTCAAAGTTTTGACTGCAGCAGGTCTACGTTGCAATAAAGCAAAGTGTTCGTTCTTTCAGACTGAAATAGAGTACCTAGGCCATGTGATTAATGCCCAAGGAATCCATCCCTTACAGTCACATCTTCGAGCAATCAAAGACTTGCCTCCTCCTAAGAATGTGCACGAATTGCAAGCAGTGATGGGAAAGCTGAACTATTATTTCAGGTATATTCCCAATGCCTCTCAGATTGCAGCTCCACTGCATCGCTTACGTAGGAAGAATGTTCCTTTTGTATGGTCTAAAGATTGTCAGGTTGCCTTTGACAAACTAAAGTCTTCACTACTCAGTGATGCATGTTTGATTCCCTTTGACCCACAGAAGCCTGTAGTGTTAGCAGTTGACGCCTCGTCGTACGGTCTGGGTGTTGTTCTGTCGCATCGTATTGGATGTCACGATCGTCCTATTGCCTTTGCATCCAAGCTACTGACGCCGACGCAACAGAATTACAGTCAGATAGAAAAGGAGGCCTTAGCAATCATTTACGGCGTCACAAAGTTTCATCATTATCTGTATGGCAGAAAATTCTATTTGTTGACAGACCACAAGCCTCTCACGTCGTTGTTCTCACCCACAAAGCCAATTCCGCCACGAACGGCACAAAAGCTTCAGAGATGGTCCTTGATATTGTCTAATTATCAGTATGAGATTTTGTACCGACCTACCACTAAACATGCCAACGCGGACACACTTTCCCGACTTCCGGTTGGCCAGGATGTATCATTTGATTCTTCAGAAATGGCATGTTGTCAGATAGACTCCAGAGATGCTTCCGCTGTCGCAGACTTTCCTTTGAACTCTCGTCGGGTTGCACAGGAAACAGCTGCGGATGCAGACCTAAGTGTGGTAGCACGTTTTGTTCGCTCAGGGTGGCCTGCCAGAGCCAAAGACATTGATCGGCCTCTGGTTCGACGTTATTTTGCACAACGTCATGCATTATCTTTAAGTCAGGGTGTACTGTTGTTGCATACCGACAACGACCAAGCAAGAGTGATTGTTCCTCGTTCCCTGCAACGAGAAGTGTTACGCCTCCTGCATCAAGGACATTGGGGCATTGTTAGGACAAAGCAATTGGCCAGACGTCATTGTACCTGGGTTGGTATGGACGCTCAGATAGAGAGCATGACGTCACAGTGTACGGTTTGTGCGGAGCATCAGGCGGCTCCTCCGCAACGTTTCTCAGACTGGCCACGCCCCAAGGGACCATGGCAACGTTTACATATTGACTTTGCCGGACCATTCTGGAATACGCGCTGGTTAATTGTTGTAGACGCTTTCAGCAAGTTTCCTTTTGTGATTGCCATGAACTCAACGACAGCTTCTAGTACAATCAGTGCCTTAACATCAGTGTTTTGCATCGAAGGCTTGCCTGAAACTATCGTCAGTGACAATGGACCTCAGTTTGTTAGTGCGGAATTTCAACAGTTTTGTCGTGTGAATGGCATTCAGCATATCACCACCGCACCTTTTCACCCTCAGTCCAATGGTGAAGCAGAACGTTTCGTTCGAACATTCAAGTCTCACATGGAGAAGATGAAAGGTCAGCACTCCAGGCAGCAAGCTCTTCAAATTTTCCTGTCTACGTATCGGTGCATGCCACATGACGGCCCGTCTCCTGCCGAGCTGCTACACGGCCGCCGTCACCGCACTCTCCTTCACCTGCTGCAGCCTCCCACGCACCGAGTCGGTTCGTATGGCGCTACGCGTTTTCAGGTTTCCACGCCGGTGCTGTACAGGGTGTTTGCTGGAAACAAGAAGACATGGTTGCCGGGCACCATTCAACGCGTGCTTGGGCGCAATATGTTTGTTGTACGTTCTTCCACAGGGTCGGAGCTGCGGCGCCACGCAAACCAATTGCGCCTGCACAGACCGCGCGATCCTGTCTCCGGTTTCTTGATTCCAGACCCAGTTCACCGCCAGGGAGCACAACCACATCGTTCGTCCCCGGACTACGAGATCCCTATGGACGTCGACGTACATCCGACGCAGTCGTCGCCGCCGCTGTCGCCGCCGCAGATGACAGCGTCACCGAGAGGGACTCCGGGACCGTGCGGGCCCCCCCAGCTTGGGCCACGCACCTCAGAAGAAGATGACCTGCTCCCTCTGGGCGGGGGCGGGCGCCCTTCCCCAGGTTTCGGCGGGTTCCCTGGAGGATCGCAAGGCGGATGCCGGGGCGCGGACGGCGTCTCGATCCCGGCCTCCGCTACGACGCCCGTCCCACCAGTAACGCCCCCGCCCAGGCCCTCCTCCCAGTGCCGTCGCCGTGGCCCTCAGCCCTACGCCACGACGGCGCGGCGGTTTGGGGAGGAGGGGTGTGGTGTCGCACAAGTACAAAGTGCGCGCCACTTACTTTCGCCGCGCGCCGCCATGCACGCACGGCGCGGCGTTCTCACGACGACAGCCGCGAGCGCCCTCTGGGGCGGCTCCGCTCGTGGCCGGCACTGAGCGGCATCGTCACTTCGCACTTCGCACTTCGGACTGAGATAGCAACGAGTTAGGACCTTCGTACAGATAGGCACGAGTGAAGACTTTGCTATTGTACAGGCACTAGGCAGGCCTCTAATAACTATGTATCAACATTCTGCAGTACTGTGTAAAAGTTAAGTATTGTTACATTCTGTGCAATATATATCTTTCTAATTTATTCGAGTGTTTATAGTTTCTGGCTGCTCCCCTCCGTACCTGCACCAGCGTGTCGGTCTCAATCCACCCGGCCACCGACACCTACGACGAGGCTGGGACACAAAAGCGGCGACGAAGTCGGGACACAAAAGTTGCAGGCGAAGGTGAGTTTAAATAAATAATTAAAATACTTTCCTTCCTAATAACGAAGAAGTGTAAACGAGAAATATGTGATCTCAAGTGGGATTGCAGTGACTTCGAAATAATCGAAAAACACGCTACAAACACACACGTATCACGTGATGGCTACCCCCCACTCTCAGACCTTTCTGCGCATGCGCATATTGGCAGCTTGACCGAGCCAGAAATATTTTTTCGGGTAGCGTCTGGCTGCTTGCGGCAACTGCTGGAACACCAAACAGTCACACTCCAAGTAGCTAGAAGCGGGAGAAGGCGCTGCTGGAACAAAATTTTCAGCGTTGCGCATGCGCGTCAAGCAATCTGGCAGCTGTTGGAACGAACCTAAGTATTCAACGGACGCGATCAGCTGATTGCAGCGTACGCAAGAAGTTCGTGCGCCTGCCGCTTGGGGCGCTGCCTTGCGCTCTTATTCCTTGTCGCGGAAGCAACACTCCTTGAAATAATTTATTTTCTGTTGTTTAATGTATCTGTGTCCTTTCCTCGTCGAAGATTTTCATTTGCATTTTAGTTATGTCTGAAATAAAAGTTTTATTGCTACGTCTACGGCATTGTGCTTCTGTAAATGGAGAGCAGATGTATTAATTCTAAGAAGCAGTTAAAATATGTTACTGTGTACTGGAGACTCCGCCTAAGTTACGTAAAACAAGTTGCTGATTTATTAACGCTAAAGAGTACAGCTTCAGTAACATACAGCTTCAAACTGAAACAACACAATTCAAAGGATAAACCCATTCTGTGACGAACCGTAAGAAAGTGCAATAGCTATTTTATTTATTAAAAGTTGTTAACATGCGAGAAAGTTCGAAAAATGTTTGCAAACCAAGATAAAAAACAACATGAAACGTACACTTACAACGTTTTTTAGTATAGTAGTTTACATAAATTTGTATGCAGGGGGATATGAGCACACAAAACCAGCTGGTGTTTCATATGAGAAACGTAACCATTTACTCCACACAATAGCACATGTAAAAATATGGCAGAGTATATTCTACATATTCACAATACAATTCAAGAGTGCCATACACGCAAGAAGTCGTTGTCAGTATCACGATGCTACGTACCATCTTCTGTGACATGTCCTGCCAGGTTTTGACACATGCTATGGGTTAAAGTGCAGTTTATGCGGCAGCGGCTAGCCTTCGTGCTCGCTAGGTTGGGAACGTCAGAGCAGCCAATCAGAAGTCGCGATGCCGCGGCCAATGAGATTGCGTGTTTCATGACGAGTAAATTTGGCGTCAATTTCGAAGTTTATTCGAGGATATCGGTACGGCGTTTGTGTGATTATAATTGATTTTTCATGTATAAGAGATTTTTAGGTAATTGTCGTATTACGGACATAAGTGACCTATTATTAATACACCACAGCAGTCAAACATGTTTTATTTGTTTTATGACCAGTACGGAGCATTGATCATTTTAAGTGGAAGTTAAGTTAGGTATAGGTTAAACGAGATATTTTTTTTTTTTTTTTTTTTTTTTTTTTTTTTTTTTTTTTTTAGTATGTGAGGGAGCGTAACGCCCGAATCTCCGGTTCAAAAACACTCAATCAATTTACAGTTGTACGCTCGATATATATATCATTTCAGTCCGAGCTACCTCTATTGCAAGCATTCTTGGAAATTATCGCAATTACTTTTACTGACCGGACAAGGGTACATACAAGAATCTGTCAACCATAGAGCAGGTATAGCATGTTTTATTTACTTCATGATATATTCGAAACAGTGATCAAGTGACATCCATACTGATAGCAACTGTAACTTGTAGATCGACAAAAACTTTTGCATGCACCGCTTCGATTTGTTTACACAGTACACATGTAACGCTCTTTCTCATTGGCCGCGGCATCGCGACTCCTGATTTGCTGCTCTGCCGTTACCAAACTAGCGAGCGCGACGGCTAGCCGCTGCCGCATAAACTGCACTTTTACCCATGCTATGGTGCAAGTATGTCCACTTAATAATGACCACACAGTCTAAATTGCAATATTGTATTTTATAAATAAATTATTGTGTAATCAAAAGTTACATTAAGTTAACGGTTATATTATAATTAAAATTTCTTGGGTACCTTTCAGTTTACATATAGACTCTACTACTAAACCATAGTACGAACCACAAGATTTAAATGAAAAATATTGGAATGAAAATCTCCTATCTCCAATTAGAAATATGGATTTTTGCGCTACATTTTCTCTTATTGGAAGTTCTCTCCCCTACACACACACTTGGAAGATTGGTGTAAATCAATGTATCCGTACAGCTCTTTCTGCGCAGGCTAGCTGCAGCGACTTTAAAATATGCAAAGACGAATGTGGTAGAAGGATATAAAATGACACATAAGAAGTATTTAAAATCTACGTTTAAGAAATAAACGAGCCACGGTGTAAAATGAGAACAGTCGTCGACGATAAAACAGCACACTGGAGAACATAGAGTAAAAAACACAGACGCCGACTGTTGTTTAGCCGTATTCGGCGGGCGCTACCAATGAAAACACACTGAAGCACTGTGAAAGTTCTATCAGAATAAATCACGATACTCACTAAAATTTCACTACCACTGACGCAGCGGAGTTTGTGACTCTTGTGGGGAGTGACACTTGCGGGGAAAGGGAATCTGTAGACACTTGCGGGGAGACCCGGACGCTGCAGGTGGTGAACAGGGTGTTACAGAAGTAGGGATACACTACCCCTACTCCACACTAGGGATGGGCAAGATATCACGTATTCGTTAGAAATCACGGTGATTGGGAAGTAGCTGTTTTCGCAGTCGCGGCGATCTGGTATCTGACCGCGATTTCATTCACGGTTAAGTAGCGAAGAGCAGGTAGATCAGCGAATATCAGCTAAAGAGCAGGTAATAGTAGCGAACAGCAGCTAACAGCAGGAGCCATCTGTTGAATGAAATCTGTATTCATATCACAGTAGCAAATAGCGGGTATACCAGCAAATCACTGCTAAGTGAAGAACGGATATAGCAGCGAATCGCCGATAAGCGAAGAACGGGTGTAGCAGTTAATAGCCGATTAGGTACAGTGACCAAAGGGCATACACTTGGGGATTTCTCATAGAAAATCGCCAGGACCCAGGGAAGATTCTAAACTGACAAACGTATCTCGTCCATATTTGAACTGAAAAGCAGTTTCTGCTCACAAGCACAACTTTCATAACAACGAAGAGACGATAAATTAGTTACTGGCAGATGAAACATTATAAAAGTACTATCTAACTCAATTTTGTCAGTTCCATGGTAAATCAAAGAAGTCGCGGACATTACAGAAGTAGCAGGAAAGCCAGGAATCGCTGCGATTCAATTACTGAGTAGCGGGAGTAATAGAAATCGCAGAGGGATACATTTCGTGAATTCCTCACACAGCTATTCTAAACCGTGATTAATCACGGTTAAGAATCACGGCTATTTTGAAGTAGCGATAACGGAAATAACTATTATCGGAAAACCGCTCTTTAGCCCATATATACTCCAAACCCTCCAGCCGCTACCTCTGCCGTATTCAGGGAAAGGCCCACCGGACCGGCCGCGCAATTTGTGAGACAAATTACATGTTTGATAATATCAATTTAATGCATAGAAGTATGAAATCACATCAAGACTACTTCCTGCAAACATTTCGACAAAAAAAAGTTGGCACTGAGTTTAGAAAAACAAAATTCTGGTATATTGGATTTAACATTTATCCAAAAAAAAAAAATGAATGTTACTACAACAGATCCAACCATTCAAATTTACAGGCACCATAACGTTTTCCCTTCCTGAGTAAATGAGCTGCTTCTTGTAGTTTCAACATCACAGCAGCCTTTTTCTTGAATGTTCTGAATATAAATCTTCACACAGACTTCTTGAGGAGGAGAGTGATACGGATATCTGATTGTAAACCACTGCCTATCACCTTAGACCTTTTTGACTGAACTGAACAGGAGTTCCGCATATTCTGAAATTTATATTTATACAGTTAACAGGCAATGCAATTTATAACCAACTATTGGCTGCCAATTTCGCTTCATTTTTCCTGGAAGTTTTGCGACTTTTTTCTCCCTGTGGGTTTATGCCAAGTTCGGAGTAAAATTGGTTTTATTTGACGGTGATAGAAAATAGAATTTATCTTTAGCATTTTTCGGTGTGTGACATTCCCTAACACATTCCGTATTTCATACATTTCTTAGATGTATTGGTAATTAGAATACAGCGAAATCGTTTTGGGGTCTCGAATAAACGCATCAAGTATGTAAAATACTCATTGACTTATTATTAACGTTTTTTAATTGAAGGTTTAAGGTTGCGTCTCCTATTAAAAAGCATAGTAGCTATTTTTAAAGAGATGGGGTTCACTACATAGCGGTTAATTACATCAACGTATCTGTGCAGGATGCCTGATATCTCTATATATAAAAGGAAGTGACCCGATTGACTGACTGACTGACTCATCATCGCCCAGCCCAAACCACTGAATATAGAAACTTGAAATTTGTGGAGGGTGTTGATCTTATTCTGTAGGCGTCATTTAAGAAGCGATTTTTCGATATTCCGTCCGTAAGGGGGTAAAATAGGGGATGAAACGGTTTTTGAAAATACGTTGCTATTTAGGCAATTTTGAAGTTACAACTACAAAATTTCGGTTTTTAATTCAGGGTTCGAATTTAAAAGACACGTGTTTCGGCATTTTTTGAAATTCGACAAATAAGGGGGTAAAATAGGTGACGCAAAAAATTGATTTTCAAAAATAGTTGCTGTTAACTCAAATTTTAAGCTACAACTACGAAACTTCGGATATGGAATCTTAGTCAGGATTAAAATTCCATGAATTTTAGTATTTTTGGAAATTCAAAAAGTAAGAGGGTTAAATAGAGAATCAAAAATTCTTTTTGAAAACACGTTGCTATTGATACAATTTTGAAGCTAGAGCTGCAAAACTTGATATTCGTATAGTTGGTTAGACGTTAATAAATACGTGTTTCGGTGTTTTTGGAAATTCAATCATCAATGGGGTTAAATTGGAGAGGAGGTGTTTTTCGAAAATCTGTTGCTATTTAGGCAATTTTGAAGTTGGAACTACAAATTTTCGGATTTGGATTCGGGGTTCAAATTTAAAAGACACGTGTTTCGGTATTTTTGGAAATTCGACCAATAAGAGGGTGAAATACGAGATGCAAAAATTGATTTTCAAAAATCAACGAAACTTAAGACATGGATTCTTCATCAGGATTAAAAAGAAACAACTGGTGGAAACCAACCAGCCTATGCATGCGAAGCAGCGGGGGCTCAGCTAGTATATATATATATATATATATATATATATATATATATATATATATATATATATATATATATATTTTGCTTGTGCAGGTGTCTTCATATGCTTAGTGTTCTGAATAATATGCTTTTAGGAGCTATGACTGTTGAAAGTCATCGTCTTGTCGTAGCAGAGAATGTCTAAATAACTCTCCAAACATTATCACTGTTAAAATGCCGTTTTGTTTTCAGGAGGAAGACTCAACGAATTAATGTGTAGTTAGAACAAGTTTCGTGTAATGTTGACAGTGCTTGACTTCTTGGTGTGCCTGTACCCAGGAAAAGCTATTAGCCGCCCCAAGGGCCCAGGGTTCCCTGCAAGCACATAATAACACATACAGAGAAGAAGCCTCCCCTAAACCACTGTCCTACGCTCCCCTCGTAGTTCCGTAAGATGCTAGCAGGTGTCAGGCGGATCGCTCGCTAAGGGTGCCTCTCGCACGTCAGAGGGTAGCGTGGAGGGGAGGCTGAGGGGAGAGCTCGTGCCGCCTGCCACGAGGCCACGGCTGTGTCCGGCGTGCGGGCGTTTGAGGGGAGGTGGTGGTGGGGACAGCCGCTACCTGCCGCCTGCTCTGGCCAGTTTAAAGGGCTGCTTCTGACCGCAGCGCCACCATGGGACATCTTACGGAACTGCTGGAAACCCTCCCTCCCCGCACCCCTGAGCGTAGGACCGGGCCCTTACGGAGGTTTCCCGTCTGTATATATTTGTCTGTGCCGCAAGTGTCACTCCCCGCAAGTGTTCCAACCCCGACGCAGCGGGATGTGCGGAGAAGGGGTAATAGGAGGGGGTGGAGGGAGGTGCTCGAGGCGGATGAGGAGGGGGAGCACAGGACTAGAGGAGCGGGATGGGGGAGGGGGAGTGGGGAGTGACGGCAAGGGGGGCTAATCAACGAGGAGGAGGAAAGGGCACGCATAGTAACACATTTTATTTCTTTTCACGCTGATCATACATACATCTAGCAGGCAGGCAGCTTCGGCGCCGCCGAGACAATTTATAAAACAACTAGCTCATATGCCCGTGCTTCGCAACGGTTGTTAAGGACGTATGTATATCGTGGTTTTTTAGGGTTTTGGACCTAGGTCAGCAAAAACAAAATCCTCGTTGGATCGCTCTGTCAATAAACTCAGTTCTCTTAGCCAAAATGTCGAAAACCATGAAAATTCATAAAGTTTTTCATACAAAAAGTGAAATTAAAATAACGACGTAAAATCAATGTTAGGTTGTGTTCATCAAGTTAAGACTGCAGTGTGTAATTGTATGTTTGGCGTGAACTTCTGTGAACACTGCTATCGATGAGATGAGAAATAGTAATAATGCGTCGTTATTATCAATTTTGTTACACATTGCAACAGCAGCGCCGAAAGCGGCTGACAAATTACATTTCTGAAAATGATATTGGATAAGTGCGAATATTGATGTGTAACAGTTTTCACAAATATCTTCTTGCATAGGAATTTGGAATGAATTGTAAGACTGTGTGAATCATGAGACTCTATACAAAAGAGTTTCGCGTGAAAGTGCTGCTCATAATGAGATATGACAACAACGGATGTATCTGATTCGGTAAAATTTTACTTTGTATCCTGGCGGCGTCGTGTTTTTATGTTGGCAACATAAATAACACGATATAAAATCGTTGCAAAGATGACCGAACCACTTAGAGTGTAGATAAATACTGTTGTTCCTGCTGTATGCTTGATTTCACGACAAAATATTTGCGTGTCACGCGATTGGCTTGTGACGATGTCACATGATTCTCGTTATTCAACATCTGTTGCCAACATTATCACAGGAGGCCACCGGGATATGAGTAGGACTACGTCGCATAGTTTTTCTTGACCCAGCTGTTAAACGATAACACCTTTCAGAGCAGAGAGTATCACGGCTATATGTATCAGAGATCACTGATTAGCACAGACAAGTGACCTTACTGGCACAGGCATATCAATATCTATGGCCTAAGGGACATTCATTAATGTATGTCTGTGTTTCCACCACGCTTCCACGACAGTGATCAATGTTCCACGAGTATTTTTATCTTTGAGTCTATCTGGATTTTTATCTTTGTTTTGTCTCTGTTCATAGTCGGTAATGTGTGGTTGACGGAAACATGTGATCTATTAAAAAAATGCGTATTTGATATTCCTCGTTGTTATTAAAGTCTGAAAGGACCACATTGTCTGACGATTGAAAGAATAAACAGATTTTGACTCGTACCGTAAAGTTCGTAAGTCACAGAGTATATAGCTTTTCCTAAGAGTATTTATTGCATATTTTGCGAATTTCTGCTCGTTACACTCACCCACTGCCACGCACCGCGACCAAACTCCCTTACTAAGATCATTAAACCAAGGGCTATCTACCACCACAACCACGAGTGGGTGGCAGTATGTGGTCATGGAGAAAAGTCTGTCAGCACGTACACATACAAGCCTTTTACATATAGATATAGATTAAAAGCCTTGCAGTAGGGTATTTGACTAGTTTCTAGAGATCGTCTTAAATGGTTAACTCTTTAACGGAAACATAGACCGGATTTTTCCTCCTTAATATTTTTTCATATATTTATTATTTTTTTACAATTTATTAATGTATTTAGGATAATATTTTGTGGATTTCAAATGAACATCAAATTGAGTATTAAATAAGTTTTTTTTTTGTTCAAAATTAACGAGGTTATTGTTATTATTGGTTCCACTGATTTCCATACTACATATTTTTTGTACTTTTTCCCAACATAAATATCTTGCATGCCGTCTTTTTTCTCCACGTGTATCGTCACTAATTATTTCCTGTTCATCTTCCAATAGATTGTAATAATCGTCGTCATCATCATCACTACTGTTACTATCAGCCTGTTACCATCGTTTTTCCTGCTCTCATCGCCTTCTCTTGCGTCGGTAAAGTCAGAATCAGCATCTGAGTAATCATTTTCCATCTCGGATTCATCACCGCTCTCTTGCGACCTCTCTGAAAGTTTTTTTTTTCTCAAAATTCGGATCAATAACCGCATCCCCTCATTTCTTGCACCTCTCGCAGATTTACGATTGCCTTCTGAAGCATTATCCGTCATGACGTCTTCTAAACAAACAAAAAAAGCATATCACAAAAGAAAAGACGTAATCTCTATATACAAAAGGAAGTGTCCCGATTGACTGACTGACTGACTCATCATCGCACAGCCACAGCCCAAACCACTGAAGATAGAAACTTGAAATTTGTGCAGGGAGTTGATCTTACTCTGTAGGCGTCATTTAAGAAACGATTTTTCGATATTCCGTCCGTAAGGGGGTGAAATAGGGGATGAAGCGTTTTTTGAAAATACGTAGCTATTTAGGCAATTTTGAAGCTAGAACTACAAAATTTCGGATTTTAATTCAGGATTCTAATTTAAAAGACATGTGTTTCGGCATTTTTTGAAATTCGACAACAAAGGTAGTAAAACAGGCGAAGTAAAAAATTGATTTTCAAACATATGTTGCTGTTAACTCAAATTTTAAGCTACAATTACGAAACTTCGGATATGGAATCTTGGTCAGGATTAAAAATCCATGATTTTTAGTATTTTTTTAAATTCAACAAGTAAGAGGGTTAAATAGAGGATCAAAAATTCTTTTTGGATTGATACAATTTTGAAGCTAGAGCTGCAAAAATTGATATATGTATAGTTGGTTAGACGTTAAAAAATAAGGGTTTCGGTATTTTTAGAAATTCAACCATCAGGGGGGTTAAATTGGAGAGGGGGTGTTTTTCGGAAATATGTTGTCGTTTAGGCAATTTTGAAGTTAGAACTACAAATTTTCGGATTTGGATTCGGGGTTCAAATTTAAAAGACACGTGTTTCGGTATTTTTGGAAATTCGACCAATAAGGGGGTGAAATGCAAGATGCAAAAGTGATTTTCAAAAATATGGTGCTGTTAACTGAAATTTCAAGCTATATCTACGAAATTTAAGATATGGATTCTTCTTCATCAGAATTAAAAATAAACATCTGGTGGAGACCGACCAGCCTACGCATGCGAAGCAGCGGGGGTTCAGCTAGTAGAAAGAATAAAATGAACGTAATACGAAACATCCAGTCTAACAAATCGAGCAATTGCAAATGTAATCCGAAACATTCGGTCAGACAGACCTACAGGTTTTACAAAATCAATGCTTACCTGACAGCCAGAAGTCACAAACTGGACTACAAAGCTTCTGCCACGTATATCATTTAACAAAGTGAAGGTACTGTGGACGGGATGGTCGCAAGCAGAACAGCGTTGCCATAGGCCACATTTAAAAAACCCTAACGGTCTCTCAGACCGCTGTTTCTGTTTAAGGGTTAATAACGTCATCCAGTGCCCATACACTGGTATTTTTCCTCTTGAATTTAAGTATTTTACAGTAAAGAAAGGTAGAAAATGAAATCCAAATGATATGAAAGCCCACCGAGACCTTCCATTTGAGTCCTGGGTTGTCTATGACATCACTGTCCAGCAAGGTACTGCCGCTGTCGTAACATTCAGCAGGCACACATCAGTGATACAATGTTAGGTCACTAACATTTTCTGATATTGCCTAAAAATATTGCGTTGTACCGTACTGTACAACAACTCCAGAAAAATTGTTTTTGCAAATTCAAAAGAATGAGGATATTCGTAAAATGTTGTCTAAACACGCTCGTAGATCCCAAATGAGATAACTTCGGTGCGTGCGTTTATTTCTGTGATCATTTTGGTGTTGTATTAGTTCACTGTTAATTATTATGCTCTGCAACTGGAAACTTTTAAAGTTTTTTTATGTATACGTTAGTGAACTTATTTTTCAATTGCAAAATGGTTATTCACCATATGAAAATCACCTATGAGGAGATGTAACTAGAAAAAATGAACTAAAAGATAAAAATGTCATGATACTCGTTTCAGTTACAATTATTCAACAACGAAAACATGTCACCTGCCTCCGACTTTTACTGACAATTACTGGCAAATGAGTGTAAATCGTTGACCTACCAACATCTGCAGTGTAAAATGAACATCGTGGGGCGGTGTTTTATTTCAGTGCGTTAGGCGATTATTCTTCATGAATGCAGTGCATACACTGCTTGATCCATTAATTGCTATTGATTAGCCATTAAGTCAATATATATATATATATATATATATATATATATATATATATATATATATATATATATATATATATTCATTCCGACCGACAGTTAGTTCCTGTGGTGCACGAGAGATGGTGCAAGAGCGCTCCCGTGTTGCAGTTTTTGAAACGAATACTACAGGCACTGTGACAGTATCTGGCCTCTTGTGACAAATCTCACGTGAAACATGGAAGCAGTAGGAAGATTGCATTCAGCACGTATTCTCTTCAGCTACCCTGAATTCAGCGCGCATTGGAGAGATTAGCGCCGGATTTTGAATGAGGCCGAACAATATTTCGGTTTCGCAAAATGGGTGATTGTAAACTGTAATACTGACAGTAGCAGTGTTTTGTGTTTTAGGAATGTTTTTCGCCACTGGGCCCCGGCGCCCTGGGTGACCAGCCGGCACTGTGTGGAAGTAACATGAATACACACTGTAGACAGATGATAAAAGCCGTGGTGGAGTAGCCGAGCGGTCTCAAGCGTCTCGCTGCGGAGCGCGCGGTTGCTCGCATTTGATGATAAAAACAAGTAGTCAGTTAAAATCTTGTGCCACGATGGCGATAAAAACACAGTGAGAAATCGGACACAGGACACACTAAGAAACACTCGGAGACGCATAGTAAAACAGGCCTTACACTTACTATACATTTATGTCTGTGACCTACGTGTGAGAACTGGCGAAATGGTATCTCCTTTTTACCAAAATTGTTGTCTGAGGAGACTGCTTTATACAAGAGACCGTCATCGCTACTAGATGATCGCTATGAAATCCCAATCCACAATGTAGTTAACGTCAAGTCTCTAAAAATCAGGATAAATTCAACACAAACCAACACACGTCTAGAGCATTCAATAGGAGGCATCAGTGCAACCACGTAACATAATGTCTCTTCATGCTGACTCAAACATTTTATTATGAAATGGTGGTTTTACGAGGATAATTTAATATGCGGTCTAGGATACATACAGGGGTCATAAAACACTAGTTGATAGGGCCAATAATATTTGTGAACCAGGCTACTTACAGGAAGAACTAAACTACTTGCGACAGGCCTTTGCGAAAAATGGTTATACAAATAACGGGATTAACCTAGTACTTCACCCAAGTAGTAAAATGCACAAAAACAGGAGACAGCAACAACCATCAGCTGGAAAAGTATTTCTTCCGTTCATTCATAACATCACGGATCGCACTGGAAAAGTACTGGCCAAGTTTCGGGTGGAGACTATTTTCAGACCTACTAAGAAAATTAGTGAATGCCTTAGATCAAGTAAAGATGCTCGTCATCCCCTGTCCACACCAGGGGTATATAATATTCCGTGTAGTTTTGACAAAGTTTACATAGGAACCACAAAAAGAAGCATTAATATACGTTTGACGGAGCATAAAAGAAATTGTCGCTTGGCACAGATCGACAAATCGGCAGTGGCGGAACATGTTTTCACGGAAGGAGATCACGAAATAAAATTTGGTGAGACAAGTGTGCTAACGAGGACGTCACACTATCATACACGTATGTACAGGGAGGCAATTGAAATCCACAAACATCAATACAATTTTAATCGTAAAGAAGAAGGATTAAAATTAGACAAGATATGGCGATCGACGTTGCATCAATCACGTGACAATCGATTGCTCGCAATCGAGAGAACAGGCGATAGCCAGAGATAGCCACACATCGACTCCACGTGACGTGAGGTGGCGCCCTCTACGATCTTATATAAGGAGCGGCCTCACCCCCAGCAGCCAGTCGTCGACTCAACCGCGGAAGATGTTCTGCGTAGTCGAGAACGAAACGTCAGGGAGAGGAAGTTTTACAGATCGACCACGGCAACTCAGCCAGGAAGTGGTTACTGATGGATACAGGATCCTGTCAACCATAGAGCAGGAACACCCATTATTTATTTACTTCGAGATCATGAAAGGTCCTCATGTGTCAAAGTCGACAGCATGTATTGAGGAACTCTTGTCTATATTCAAGAAACAACAAAAATATTACCCATTAGTACCCGATTTAAAAAATATAAACGTCTGCTGCTCAACATATAGGTGAACTATATAGGATGTTTAGCAAAAATCTGTATGATATGAGGCAAACAGTCCTAATGAAAGCGAATGAAAAACTGTTTCTTCATGTGATGGTTTGCGGAAGGTACGTAGTACCTCACTGAGAGCACCTCCAGAGCAATCGTCAAGCAGAGTAGCACAAATCTAACGAATTCAAACTCACCGTACACAAAGTGATGTGTAAAGTACAATTTACTCGACCGGCTTTCTTGTCTCAGTTGACTTCTCGAGACGAGTGAGTCTACTGCAGCGCCCCTGTTTTATTATTCTAAGAGGACACAGAGCAGCGGAGAGGGGAGGGGGGAGTGTGCGAACGGGTAGAGGGTGATGGTGAGATTGTTATTAACACGCAATTACTCTTCAAACGAGAACGGTTCATCGTGACAACCGTTTCAGAAACTTTTCTGTACTTTTAGTTCCATTTCACTCGCTATGATGTATGGTCTAAAATTCATCGAACAGTATCCTAGCCGCTATAGAAATTTTTAATAAATTACGTGCACCTACTTGAGAAAGAGTGTCATTTTAAAACGACAGTTACGAATTATGATAAGGTTAATGTCTTATTAGAAAGCTAAGCTGCTGTATTACCAAATGTCAAAAAAATTAGATATATCATCCGTATGCTTTCTTCAAAATAGAGTGAGAAGCGTTATGAAACTAAAAACTCACGCAGAATGAAAATTAGGCATTTTCAATTTTCACAAGGAATGGAATATATGCAAGGAAAAATAAGTTGATAAAACGATGTGGGTGATCTTATACACCGTCAATACATTTTACAGTGTGAAAATATTCAAATGTTTGTAAATCTATCGGACCAAACTGCGTGGTCATCAGTCCGTAGCTTACAAACTACTTAAACCTAGGTAAACTAACCTAATAACAAACACACACACCCATGCCCCAGGGAGAACGCGAACCTCCGCGGAGAACAACCGAGTAGAGTGTGAAAATCGGGAAGTGATTTCCCCATTTTTCCTAGCCCGGCCTGACTTGGAGTGGCCATCCTCGCGCGGCTCATTGTAAATAAATATTCCTTCAAATCAAGAGTGGGTACTTTACACAGTCCCAATTGTTTTAATGGTTTCATCTACCGCGATACTCACCTCAACCGCAGGGCCTGCTGATGAGTGAGGTAACTGACGGTCTGACGGTTAAAATTCCTTATGAATTCTTGAACTTCGAGGTAATCAGAATTTAAAATACGTTCGTCTTCAACAAACACATTCTTCATGTCCTGACAGCCATTAACACGATTCATATCACTTGTAGTGAGAGCGATATATATGGCTTGTTCAAATGTTTGTTAAGCTTAAGGGACTTAACTGCGGGGTCATCAGTCCCTAAAGTTAGAAACTACTTATGAGCTACCTTATACTAAAGACGACACAAACATCCATCCGAGAGGGGATTCGAACCCCCGACTGTAGCGGCCGTGCAAACTGTGACTGGCGCGCCGCAGACAGCTCGGCCACTGCGGCCGGCGTATATATGGCTTGTGATTCGATTCCAGAGGGTTATTGGAAATTACAAAATGGAGCAAGACAATAAATATATTGTAAAATGCACGATGGACTTTCTAATAGCTAGTGACGTACACGGAGAAAGCTATAAATTAACACGTTGGCTACCATGTGGCTGCTGGCGACCACAGCAGGCGGCACTGGCGCGCCTCTGACGTCATCGCAGCAGCCAACGTGTTAAATGATATTAATTTTGGAGGCTCACTCAATTTCAAAAGGTTCCTACTTCAACTACTTAAACGAGAAGACGAATATCCTAGACTGAATTTTTGTAGAGTTTGCCAATACATAACTTCTATCTCTCCTTCATTACATACGTAGCTAGCAGGAAAGATTGAAAAAATTTACTTATGGTAGCGGCGGTGTAGTGTGCTGATGTTAGCAACAACAGTTGAACGCTCTTTTAAAACCCATTGACATACAATATTAATGGTGTTCCTGATCTATGGTTGGCATATTCTTGCCGGTCAGTAACTTAGTATGGCAAAAGTGTACTTGCCGAATTGCCGTGTCGTGGTGTCGTGTAGCGATGTTGGCAATGGCCAGAGCCGAACAGTCGTGGTGCAGATGCAGACAGTTAATCAGATATTAGAACATAATCAATGTTTTTTCTTCACAATAAACAATATTATTTTCGGTTAAATTGTACGACGCTTCTCGCCGGGCTCCAATGGTTATGTTGGCACCAATGGTTAATGATGGCAACTCATATTACCTACAAATGTTTTGTCTTAACAACTTCACTCAAAACAAATATTATTTTTTTCTGAATGGTCAAGGCTACACACAAGAACCTGTCAACCTTACAGTAGGTCTAGTACTAACTTTGCTGCGAGTGAAACGAGCAGCAATAACACTTATTCTGTAGCTCGTGAAAAATATTAACGCAGTTCTACATTTCATTGTACATCTGTTGCCAACATAAGCACTGGCGAGGAGCGTTGTAAACTTTTACCTTATTTTCATACGTTTTAAGGAAAAAAATCACACGGGAAGCTGAAAGATCTGTATTTTATTCTGCTCACGACGCATATTAAAGAGGTGTTCAGTTTTTCTCGCTGATCATGAAGTAGGTAATTAATGCTGTTCCTGCTGTAGGTTGACAAGTTCTTCTTGTATGTCTCTTGTCCACTCAAAAAGTGAACTGTAACCACAGTGTAACATATACAATCGCTACACTCATTGCTGTGAAAGTTGTTACCAACTGACTATAGTTGGCCACTGATTCATTGTTTCGAAACCATGTTTCGATACTCAAAATTGTATCATTGTTTCAAAACCTCCATATATCACGGTTTCGAAACCGCCGCGTTTCATTCTGCTCTGTTTCGCATCACATTTGCCCTCGATATTGAAACTGTTTCGTTCTGTCGGTTTCACTGTTTCAAATTAGCTATGTTTCAAACCGCTAAGGCCGGTATTACATTGTCAAATTTTTGATCAAATCTTTGACATAAAAATATCATCATATGTTCGTAATATTTTTTTGATGTAAGTCTTTGACGTGACGCTAAAAAGGGGTATTACAGGTCGTCATATTTTTGATCATATTTCAAGATGGCCGACAGTAAACACATGTTATCATGCACTGTCATTGCTACTACGAAAACTGCATTTTGAAGAAAAAAAAGGGGCTTACTTGGGGGAAACTGTAGAAATCATTTCGTGTTGCAGGAGCTGCAAGCGGATGGCGCCAAGTCATATATAAATTACTGGAGAATGGATGATATCGGTATTTACTCAGTAAAGTGGCTCCACACATTAAAAATCTGTATATGAACGTCAGAAGACTACATCGGCAGAAGACAGGTTTTCAGTGACACAGCAATTTATTGCTCCTGGGGTTAAATTTTACTTACGGCGCAGCGGCGTAACTTGCTAATGTTGGCAATGAAATGTTCGCTATAGGAGAAGGATTAACTTACTGGACGGACAAGAACGTATACAAGAACCTGTCAACGACAGAGCAGAAACAGCGTCGATTATTATTAGATTGAGAAGAATGGAGAGCTTATAAAATTTGCTTCATGTATTTCTATTAATTTTGTGGTTGATGTAACACACGAGGCCATTAATATTCTTCTTACACCCAGGCCGAATTTCTCCGTTGAGTACCTCCGCCATTCTGTTGTAACTTTCGAGTCTCCTTAATCTATTCTTATTCAGGGTGCTTGCGATTATATAGTGCTTCGTTTGCTTCAGTTGACAGCACACACCAAATAAATTCCGACGTCATGTTTTGAAACAAGGATGTTTGTTTTCAAATAAGCACGGTCCAAGAACTACAGCGATGCTAGCACTCCAAGCGGTTACATTTCGCATTGCATTTATGATCAAATCTACTGCGAGGCACTAGATATGATCATATTTTTTTGACGAAAGCAGAGATATGTCAAAGTTCCCTATTACACTATCAAATTTTTATGATGTAAATATATGATGTAAATTTTTGACAAAGAAATATGACAGTGTAATATCGGCCTAATGCAGGAAGGTGGAACAGAGGAACTGTATCGAAACAGTGGTGTTTCGTTTGCTAAGATTGGCACAAATACACATTTAAAAGTTGGTATAAAAAGTTTTAAAAATGTCAAAAACTCAACAGACGTGAGTATGCAGCTTAAAATTACTAAAATCAAGATTCGTTTCTTAAGTGACTGTTGTATTTCTAAATGACATGTCTGCTTTATGAACGTAAAAGAACAATAAAACATTGCTCACTATTTGCATTGAAATATCCTGTAAAATTTTAGCTTTAGCTCAAAAAATGTTCAAATGTCTGTAAATCTATCGGACCAAACTGCGTGGTCATCAGTCCGTAGCTTAAAAACTACTTAAACCTAGGTAAACTAACCTAAGGACAACAGACACACCCATGCCCCAGGAAGGACTGGAACCTCCATGGCGAGCAACCGCGCGCTCCGCAGCGAGATGCTTTAGACCGCTCGGCTACTCCACCGCGGCTAGGTTTAGCTGTTCATATACAGTAATTATATTACGAATACACGACTACACCTACAACTTCCTTTAAAAACAAAGAAAAATAAATAAGAAACAATACAGTCTAAAAGGTCATACTTTATACTAAGTTTTGCAAGCAATTGTGACCGAACACTCAGGTAAAAGAAAAGATATTTTTAAATATTATAAATACATGAAACTCTAACACGATGTGCTGCATTTTCATATTTATACTTCCATATTACGAAAGTTTGAACGATAAATGAAATCGGGCATTAAAGATATCTTCAAAACTTGAATTTTAAAATAAGGTTTATTTTACTAAAGTACCCAGCAGGGCGATAACGATGTTTGTCTATAACTTAACCCTTTTCAAACTGTTAGTTCAATAAATATTATGTGATAAAATGCCTTTTCAATATAACATGTAGTTTAGCACACAAAACACCTATCAACATTAGGCACTAGAATACAAGAAAGCAAATGTTTTAATTATATCTACTTAGATAAAAACAAATATATTAGACAAAAAACGGCAGTCCTCAGCTAGTGGGAAAGCAGGAACGTCACTTGCCGCAAAAGCAGTGCCTTTGATACGGTACAGAGTTTAAATCTTATTTATCGTCCTGGCGGTCTCGCGTGATAATGTTGGCATCAGCCAAATATGTTACAATAAAAATGTTTCGTCATGAAATCTTCGTTGTAGCAGGACAATTACTTTTACTAAGCGGACAAGGGTACATACAGGAACCTGTCAACCATAGAGCAGGAACAGCATTATTTAGTTACGTCTTTGACAGTACGAAATACCAATCAAGTCATTCTATGCGGATTTCTATAAATATAAACATCTTATCAGAGATTTTCTACCGCGTTCTTGGTGTTGCTAACATAATCACGCGAGGCCGCCGAAGTGGTACGTAAAATTTTGCCGGCGTAGGAAATACAGGGTGTTTCACTAAATGTGTTTGCCTCTGTAACTTATCAAATAATAGGTGACGGGAAATTTTAATGCGGTATGTCAACACAAGATATGTTACACTTTCTGCGCAGCTATGAACATAGTTTATTGTATCATTTTCCAAAGAGTTACTGCACAAAGATATAATTTTTTTAAATGGAACAATAGTTTTTTCTATCGTGCATTGGATTCGTTGAAACCAGCTGTGTCCAAATCAATTTAAACTACATTCCTATCACTGTTAGTTTGGGAGCTACAACCCTTCAAAGTTTAGGGGGTGGAGGCTACGACAGCGTAGCTGACTGGCTGGTGGTCATGAGACAGTGGTCCGTGCCCCACGGGCAAGCCATTCGGCCAGTCAGTACTTTAAAAAGAAAGGAAGGTTACGTGCATTACCTATGGATGAGCACGCAGAACGAGAAAGTCATCTGCTATATTACACAGAAAATTTTTATATCTAAATTATTTCTTGGTATTTTTTCAGTGTTACTTATAGAATTAGGTTTTACGTTAATAAATCACATTTCAGCTATTTGGAAGATCTGTATTTGGCCTACTATATCAAATATGTGTTCAGAAATTACAGACTTTTGAACATGTTAACGTTAACAGGGCAAGAACCACCTATTGTTTTAATCTGATAACATTTTCTTCACTTCGTAAGATGGCGGCCTGGCTTCAATAGAAAGCAGTGATCTCGATTGAGAGCTAAGATTTGCTTGGTAGCAACGACTCGCCTTATTTGAACCACCTTGATTACAAAATACACATTGTTTCATGGTTAGAATAGAAGGAGACGTCTTACACTGAAAAAGTGAAGCCTGCCTCCGCCATATTTTGGAGAAGTTTCGTGTTGTAGAGTTGATGTTTTATGTCACTAAAAACAGGAATAAAACGTCCGACGGTTTTGCCGTGATGTACAACGTATTAAAATAGTGCAAATTAGCCGTTAAAAATTAAGGTTTCAAATATATTATGATGAGTATTTATTACTGTTTATTCAAAAAAGTATTTTGTTTGAAAGTGCATACTTCACCCAAGGTGTCAGGTCAGTATCTTAAAAGTAAGAGGGTCGACTTAACGCAAAGTTTAACGGAGAAATGACATTCCAAAACTAACCGAGATGGCGGAGGGCTTCAACTAACGTATGTGCTCGGCATAGATAATGCCATCTCCCTGGGTTTGAAAACAATCAGATGTTTCATTCTTCCCATCTCTACAACTGACAGTTGCAACGACACCAGTGCTCCTAGCGGTGGGCAAGGCACTGAAGGAGTAATGTTTGCTTATAATCATTTTTGTACGTAATTAATAGAGTAGTTAGTATATTTTTTGCGTTACAGGCATAGGTAAAATATCAATAGATGTACATAATTTTTAATCTAAAAATGGCGGAATTTAAGTTAACTAATTCAGTGGTATGAAAAACAACTTCGACATGAACAGATACTTACGAATGTGTGTATATTTTCAGCTTATTCCGCTGAAAGTGCGGTAAGTAGAATATAAACATAGATGAAATATAAATTTCTATTATGGTCTGTTCTTACTAAGCCTGGCAACTTTTCTGGCGCGTATCAATTCGATATGCAATCTAATGATTTCACGTCTTTTAACATTTCACTCGTCTTTCTTCTTTTGAGTGTAGTTACTTTAGTTTAAAAAGCCAATGTTTTGAAGTCTTTTGCTGTTTCAGGTTAGGCTGTAGCAATAATAGTGGAATTGGTTTCTTCTTTGTTGGAAAACAGTTTGATTGCTTTTGCCATTTTATTGCCACATCTGTGACGTTTTCATACAGCTACAGCTGTGGTGGCTAATTTGGTACGAAATGTTCAAATGTTAGTAAGGGACGTAACTGCGGGGTCATCAGGCCCTAAACTTACCAACTACTTATGATCTACCTTATACTAAAGACGACACAAACATCCATGCCTCGCATATCGTAGCATACAGTAGGCCCTAGCGCCTCAATGTGCTCGGCTGCTCCGCCGCGGCAATTTGGTACGTTGAATACTGTACTTATTGCATTCTATAAACATTTCCTGCGTTACAACCTCAACGACTTTGCTGGATTTGTACTGAAGAAATCACAACGTTCCTGAGTAAAAAAGCGACGTCTTTCTGCCAAAGAGGAGATCTTCTGGTGCGTCCAAGCCATTATTTATTTTAAAATACAATAAAATAATTCAGTTAAAGTCTGTAGGTTACAAGATAATTGTAAATAAACTGTTCTGTAATGTACCGTTTCGTACCTTGTCAGGGATCTTATGAAACCTAAGAAAGAAAAATGTGCAGCTATTGGTATTACCTTTCATATGGCACTACATACGTTCCCTAATGTAAAAGGTAATATAAACGTTCCTATTCGCTCTTATCTAATGTCATATTCAGAAATGTAGCTTGCCGGCCGTTTGAAGCGCTGCTATCGTAGTGTATAACGAATGTCTGGTTAGATTGTGCTGTACCCCTAACCGGTATATTCGCCAAAACAATTCGTCGATTGTCGGGAATATTGTTGACTATCGTATGCTGTCACCTGATTGGCACACGTTACGTGCAGCGTTCGTTTCAAACATCGCCAATCCTGACATTACGCCACGACACGACTAAAAACTTTAGATAATTTTGGAAACATTTTCGCTTCACTATGTTTGGGTCAACAGCACTCTTATTTAAATTTATGAATAAAGTGACGCACTGGAAGGCTCTCAGTTACCTGCCAGCTCCACAACATCGAAGGAGTCAAAATTCCTGAAGATGGTCTAAATAAGACTGAAACTATTTGAATGAAATAAATTATTGCACTATAGGCACTATAGACTGTTCTTTATTCATAAAAACTTTAGCCCTTAATTATCGTTGCAAAGCGATAACAGTAATTTCCAAGAACGCTTGCAATCGGAGTACCTCGGGCTTAACTGATATACATGGAGCATGCAACTTTGGATCGATTAGACGGCTATTCACGCGCGAATTATGAAGTGTGTTTTGGGTAATTTACAAGAAAGCTTTCCATCGAAATAGTCACGCACCTATCGATATATCGAACGTGCGATTACTGTTCCGGCGACTGTTATGGCATGTGTTACGCCATTAACTACCCTCACAATACAAATACAAATATATTGTTTACTTACATTATTTCTGAGTGGCGGTTTCGTTAGGAACGAAGCCATTTGATGTGTAAGTTATCAAAATGATATTTTTGTCGATAGAGAATTTCGATGCCTCAAATCATTTGTTTCTTCCAACATTTGTTGCAAATCAACAGAAAAGTAATTTCCTTATCTGCCTATTTAACTCCACTCGCACTGCCTGAAGACCTTCGGAAGTAATGCAATTTCGAAGTCTATCATCAGGTAATATACCGTACTTTTTACAAAATTCCACACTTTTGTCCACCGTCGACAAAGAAGGAATTAAACTCTTCCACGTTAAGCGTTCACGCGCAGAAATTGTTTAAGTTGAACTCATATCAATGGCACTAATAAACACCTCATTACCTTCAGTCACACTCCATAACACAGACTGAGAGAATGCGTCCCGTTTACGACAAGAAAACATCTCAAAATTAGCGCGACGTCGTCATCGACCATCGTCCACATTCGATATATCGATAAGTGCGCGGCTATTTCGATGGAAGGCTTTCCTGTAAATTACCGTGTTTTGTTCGAAGTCAGGAGAACGTATGTTATGGGTGCCAGTGGTCGTGAGTGACGGTTTTATGATTTTAGAGACTTCAGAGTCAAAGCAACACAAAGGAAAAGGTAATTTCCAAGGATGCTTGCAATCGAAGTAGCTCGGTCTGAAACGATATATATCGAACATGCAAATGTAATCGATTATGCTATTATTAACGCGCGGTTCATGAAGTGTGTTTTATTCGTAGTCACAGGAACGTATTTTATTGTTTTCGAATCGTATTTAATTGGTTTCTGTTGTCGTTAATAACGGAGTTTTTCCATTTCTTACCATTTAAAAGACTTTGTAGTCAAAGTTACGTAAAGGAAAATGAAATTTGTCACATCCATGTAGTGACAGATTCTCAATGTAATTTCTTATCTGGAGTCGCTACGAAAGATTATCAGAGAAGTACATCGAGAACCAGTCACTCTGTGGATATGTCAGTTTCCATTTTCCTTTATATAGTTTTGATTGCAAAGTATTTTAATTGTTAAGAAACCAGTATTATTGACGATTGAATTGCACTCAGTTTCTGTTAATTAAAAACTATCAAACGCAAGAAGTGATGATTCTTGATGTAATTTTTTGAAGATATCCTATTCGTTAACGCTTATTCGAAATTACATTACAATGTACATCATCAGAAACATTCAACAGGTTTCTACGAAAATACCACGACTTTCGAATATGTTGTTATGTAGAAACGTATTACCACATCTTCAATTTAAGTCAGTGACAGTTGGAGCAATGAAGTTCCTAGAATATATTAAGATTCTGCCATTCAAAATATTCACACCAACTTACAGTTACAGTAACAGTAACTTACAAGTTACAGTAACATTCGTCAAAATGTTTTGTACGAAATTATACGTTCCTTAACATTCATATTTTGACGTGTCGTTCGTCATTGCCAGCGTAATCGATATAGTGTTGTGCTTTCGATATATATCGTTTCGGGCCCAGCTACTTCGATTGCAAGCATTCTTGGAAATTACCAAGGAAAAGGGGAACTGTCATAACAATGGAGCGAATGACTGTAGATGTACTTCTCTAAAATCGATACGAAAGATCTTCAGGAAAAGACATAGAGAACCAGTCACTACATGGATGTGACAGTTTATCCTTTACGATGGTTTGAGTGCAATGTATTTTAAATGTTAGGAAATCAATGTTATTGACGAATGATATGCGCTAAATATCCATTAAAAACTATCATACCCATTTAATGACATGTTCTCGATGTACTTTTCTAAAGATATTCTGTAGCGATTCATTATGCGTTTAATGTGGTATCTATAATATTTATTTCTTTGTAGAAATGAAATTATTGATCTTTTGTCCTCGCTCATCTCAGACATATGTATGGATACCTAATGCATATTCCAGATTACATTCCCATGTGAGAAACATTCAACAAGTTTCTACGGAAATGTCACGATTTTTGAATATGTTACGTAGAAAGGCCTACGTACTACCGCAGCTTCAAACTTTGCCAAGTATTCATGTCAATGAAGTTTTACAGCGCCACTCGTCAAGTTTATTTCCATGTAATTATAAGTTCGTAACATTTACATTTTGTCACCTCGTGTATCAATTCCCGCATACTCGATTTAGAGCTGCATATTCGATATATATCGTTTCAGGGATTGCAAGCATTCTTAGAAATTACCGCAATAACTTCGATTCCAACTTCAGCACACTACAGCAAGTAAAACTTCACCAGAAAAAATAATTCCCAAGTAAAGCTAATATAATTACTGGGAATGTGGCAATAGTAGTATAAAGTTCATCCTTACCTACATTTTTATGGATCTGCGGGTACAAGTACTTCACTTCTTCATAAGTTGGTCATGTTTACAGCGGTTTAGAGGTCATGATTAACCATTACGTCCATGGAAGAAACCAAAGTTTACGCACACAACTTTACAGAGTAAACATTAACATTAGTTATCTCTGGTGTTTTGCGGAGAGATTGTTTTATGAGCAGAGGTGTTCGTAGACTACTAATATTCCTTTATTTTATATTAGAATATTCTTTGCTGTGATTCATCGTTAACATACATATCTCACAGGACAGATGATTTTATAATATTTACGCATGAAAAATAGTAGTCATGCCTTTCAAGTATATCGAATTACATCTCTAGCCAATAGGATTGATTTTCCCTGTAAGAAATGAGTCAATAAAAAGATAACGTAGCCTAATATCAAAATATTGTTTAATGACTTAATATTTAAAGAGCATATCCTGAAACCATATACCGATTACGCCTACAGGCTGATGTTGCCTACAAGAGCAGAAAGCTCAATCCATAGATATCGCTGATTTGCGAATAGCATTATTCACCTAATATTACACAGCAGATGTCTGAGTATAATGGGCAAAACTCCTTGTTATCAAAATTTAAATGTGAGCACTTCACACATGTTGCTGTATGCGATATCTTTCTCTGTGGACCCTTGTTATTGTTTTCCCAAGATCGCTTTTTTATCCACCACATTAACCGCTTTCGACTGAGCTTGCAGTCATAGTCCGATCTGTGGTGAATCTAGTCATACCAGTAACTATGTAGGTCTGTCTATATGGCGTTCTGTGGGTTTGTCGTAGTCATTTAATAATAAATAATGGTTTGTTTTATATGACTATACAGTTTTATGTATTTGACAAACCCACAGAACGACGATAGAGAGAGCTACATAGTTCAAAAAATGTTTGTTAAGCTTATGGGACTTAACTACGGGGTCATCAGTCCCTAAACTTACAAACTACTTATGAACTACTTACGAACTAGTACGGCACAAATATCCATGCCCGAGGGGGGATTCGAACCCCCGACCGTAGTGGCCGTGCTGACCGTGACTGGAGCGCCTCAGTCACCTCGGCCACCGCGGCCGGCAGTTACATAGTTACTGTTATGACTAGATTTACCACAGTTCCACAGATCTGATGATAACTGCACGTTTAGTGGAAACCGGTTAATGTCGTAGATAAAAAGGCGATCTTAAATGTGAGCTGTTTAATGGGAGGAAGGAAGAAGAAGGTAGAAGGAAAGAAATGACTCTCTCTGGACTAGGACAGTGAAATAACTTAATGGTGACAAGTGAACATTTCTGCCGTGCCGAAATTCGAATCCTGGATTCCCGCTTGGAGATATCGGTCACCATAACCACTTGGATTACCGCGCACGCCTTCAAATGCCTAGAAGTCGCACACTGCGGCAGAAGCGCCCCTGTCATACATGTCCTCTTACACTCCCCAAAATGTTTCCCGCACGAGGTCGAACGATATTATCGACGAAGCAAAGAACCATTCTTCAACATGTCCGATAGAACGGACACCACGCCATCTGTACATGGATAGTGAGCTACTGAACAGGTAGTAATTCTGTTTTACATTACATATATATTCTGACGGTTACATGAATGCTATGAAATACAATATAAATCGATACATGAAATGCTCTGTTAGACACACATTCAAGTACGTGTAACATGTACAACCATATTTTTCTTGCCACGTAGAATCGTCTCAATAAAGTTCCATCACTGCTCATTCATTTCATAACGAGGGTCAAGATTTAACTGACCTAAACGCTGAAATTAGCACCCATTATATGACCGAAAACTTATGTAAGTATGTGGTTAAAAATAATAGTCGATATAAGTTTCATTCTAAACATTACTGCAATTTTTTTAAATACCGTATAATACGAAATTGTGTTTTGAGCAAAGTAACAGTTAATACTTACTTTTTGCAGTGTTTCAAAGTAACTATTCCTTGAAACTCCCTGGTAGCTGAAAACCGTTTCCTGGACCGCAATTCGAAACCAGGATTATTGCGTTTCGTGGACGAAGGTCCCGGGTTAGACTGCCATTTCTCCACATAATTTTAATCTGCCAGGAAGTTTCGTATCTGCGAACAATACATTGCACAGTGAAAATACCATTCTGGTACCATTTCTTTATTTTTAAAATGTCGGAAATGTGTCTGAATAAAACTTACGAAGCAACATGCAGTACGTGTTGTCGTTATGGTCTTCAGTCCGGTTTGCTGCAGCTCTCCACCCTACTCTATCCTGAGCAAGCCTTTTCATCTCCTCATAAGAACGGCAACCCACATCCATTTGAATCTGCTTACTATTCGCATCTCGTGGTCTCCCTCTGCGATTTTTACCCCACACACTTCCCTCCAATGCTAAATTTATGATTCCCCGATGTCAGAATGTGTCCTACCAAGCGATCCCTTCTTTAGTCAAGGTATGCCAAAAATTCCTTTTCTCACCAATTCTATTCAGTACCTCTTCATTAGTTATGCGATCTACCCACCTAACCTTCAGCATTCTTCTGTAGCACCAAATTTCAAAAGCGTCTATTCTCTTCCTGTCCACACTGTTTATCGTCCATGTTTCACTCCCGTACAAGGCAACAGTCCACAAAAATGCCTTCAGAAAAGACTTCCTTACACTTACATTAATATTCGATGTTAGCAAATTTCTCTTTTTCAAAAATGCTTTTTTTCCTATTGCCATTCTGCATTTTATATCCTCAGTACTGCGACCGTCATGTGTTATTTTACTACCCAAGTAACAAAACTCATCTACCACCTTCATTGTTTCATTACCTAATCTAATTCCTTCAGCATAGCCTGATTTTCTAAGACTGCATTCCATTACCTTTCTAGTACGTAACAATTGAAATTTCTACAGAGTTGAACCTCATCACAAGGCGTACGGTATTGTCATGTCTTCCCTCTTCAAAGACCCGAAGTTGTCAGTGAAAATAATTTTGTACCTGGGAGAGGTTCTTTGCACAGTACAGGCAAAGACTGGAGCGCATTTAAAGACGAAGTCACTGTCAGCCAACATTAGTTTCGATGTCTTCAGATGTCGTAACATTACTCTAAAGAGAACATCATTCATTAGGAGAAAAATTTCTCTGCCTGTTCCCGCGAAAATATTCATTGTTCACATCATAGGTAAGAGTGACGAAAATGTTTCGTGGACTCTGTGCATTTGCACCATCTAGATACAAGGCCTTAAAAAAGTCATTGTCGCGTGTAACTTTTTACTGTATTATTAAGTAATTACATTTCATTCAACCACTTTCAAACAGAATACTCAGCTTTTCAACATTACGAAGTATGGGGGTACTGCTCGCTGCAACATTATTCTCCTGGGGCGTCGTGGTAGAAATAAATACTCGTAGATACAATTTTTCACTTCTTCTTTAATTTTCAATCAAAGTGCATCTCCACCAAACATTACAACTTTATACTTGCATATACAAATTATCACAGCAACACAGACTGACATAGATTCCAAAGTACTTCAGAAGCGGCAAAACTCGAACTCCCCCACGCAAGGCGGTGAGGCAAATATATAACATCGACAATAATGGCATTACATTATGCATTGTTCATAACAATTGAATATACTGATTTACAATTACCGAACATACAAATAAAACATTTCATGTACACAAAAATAATCACAATATAAAATGAAAACTATACATACAATAATTTTACATGGCACTTTTTTTAAGTCGAAATCTCTGATGTTTCTGTTGACAACAAAGTGCGACGTTAAATGTCAATTAATTAGTTAATCAGTACATCATACATGTTCTTAACATATATTGAACTATCAAATATATTGTCAATTCTGAAACTAGGTTTAAAATCTCACGTCAGTCAATATATACAAAGAATTACAATATTGAATTTCAACTATTACATTAATTAACACCATTAGCTGGTCAATACAACTTGTTTATGAGCCTAACCTATAAACAATGCAATTTATTTTCATGACTTTATGTTTTACATAAGTTTGTACCCTTCTTCTGTCTATTTATTAAAATAATGTACAATGATAAAAGTATTGTTTATAGAACTGTATGGAAAAGTCTTATACAAATTTCTTCATCAATGAAATCTATCACTTGTTTTGATCACAGTATCACCGAGACACTGTCCTACACTGATTCCTAGACTGGCTATTTCGTTAGTAACTTCACACGCAAAATATGTCACTACTTCGCATGCGTAGTCTGGTTGGTCTGCACCAATTGTTTCTCTTTAATCCTGATGAAGAATCGCTATCTTAAGTTTCGTAGTTATAGCTTGAAATTTGAGTTAACAGCAACATATTTTTGAAAATCAATTTTTTGCGTCCTCTATTTTACCCCCTTATTGGTTGAATATCAAAAAATTCCGAAACACGTGTCTTTTAAAATCGAACCCCGAATCGAAATCCGAAAATTTGTAGTTCTAACTTCAAAATTGCCTAAATAGGAAAATATTTTCGAAAAACACCCCCTCTCCAGTTTAACCCCGTTGATGGTTGAATTTCCAAAAATACCGAAACTCGTATTCTTTAACGTCTAACCAACTATACAAATATCAATTTTTGCAGCTCTAGCTTCAAAATTGTATTAATAGCAACGTGTTTTCAAAAAGAATTTTTGATCCTCTATTTAACCTTCTTACTTGTTGAATTTCCAAAAATACTAAAAATCATGGACTTTTAATCCTGACCAAGATTTCATATTCGAAGTTTTGTAGTTGTAGCTTAAAATTTGAGTTAACAGCAACGTATTTTTGAAAATCAATTTTTTGCGTCACCTATTTTACCCCCTTATTTGTCGAATTTCAAAAAATGCCGAAAAACGTGTCTTTTAAATTCGAACCCTGAATTAAAAACCGAAATTTTGTAGTTGTAACTTCAAAATTGCCTAAATAGCAACGTATTTTCAAAAACCGTTTCATCCCCTATTTCACCCGCTTACGGACGGAATATTGAAAAATCGCTTCTTAAATGACGCCTACAGAATAAGATCAACACCCTCCTTAAACTTCAAGTTTCTATCTTCAGTGGTTTGGGCTGGGCGATGATGAGTCAGTCAGTCAGTCAATCAGTCAGTCAGTCAATCGGGACACTTCCTTTTATATATAGAGATTACACCACACGATTCCGGGTCCGACGCAGACGGTATCGTACGATAACATTGAGATGAGAGGGCCACACCGATTGGCTGGCGTCGCTAGCTGAGTGGCTGGCCGCTGGGGCACAGCCCACTGCCTCGTAGCGCCATCCAGTGAACGTGCGGTGGCAGCCTATCGGTGTGACGTCACACTGTCTTTTTTAAGACCTTGTATCTAGACGGTGTTGGCATTTGGTAGTCGGGTTGACGTCACAACAGCGTGACTCGCTGGTGAGAACTGTACTACTTTGTAATGAAATACTCAGTAAAATACCGACACGTTGCACAGAAAATTTGAACACAGGTGGTTTTAACAATACCATTAACAAGTACGACAAGACTAATTTGATTATGAAGAACCTTAACTGCTTTCATTTATGTTTACGACAAAACGCATTTCTTTCTTTTGTGTCCCAGCCTTGTCGCCGCTTTTGTGTCTCTTTTCCGTCGTAGGTGTCGGAGGCCGAGTAGAATGAGACCGACACAGGAATAAAGGAAGCACGCTTGTGCAGGTACGAAGGTGAGCAGCCAGTGGGACAGCAGAAACTAGAAACACTAGAGTAAATTAGAACGAGATATATATATTTCTTAGATACTTAGTAATACTCAACTTTTACATAGCTCAGTACTGCAGAATGCTGATACATAGTTGAGCTGGAGGCCTGCCTAGGGCCTATCCGATAGCCAAGTCTTCACTGGTGCCTATCTGATTCCGAAATGTTAACTGGTTCCTATCTCAGATCCAAGTGAACGATGTAGTTCAGTGGTGGCCACGAGCGGAGTTGTAGCAGAGGGCGCTCGTTGCTGATGTCGTAAAAACGCCGCGCCGTGCGTGCATGGCGGCGCGCGGCGAAAGTAGGTGGCGCGCACTTTAGACTTGTGCGACACCACACGTTCCTCTAATCGAGCGAGGAGGCGCAGAGGCATCAAATGTTCAAATGTTTGTAGAGCTTAAGGGACAAAATTGCTAAAAACTTCTGGGCTGTTATGCCGTGGTCTAGTGGATTTATTATTAAAACCCAACGTTTCGTCTCCGACTGCGGAGGACATTCTCAAGGGGGATCGTGGCACTTTTGGATGTTCGATTCACACCCTGGCTCGCTACTGACTGAAGCCAAATTCCGTTTACAAGGGCTCGCGCGCAGTGGTGTGACGTCAGATGTTTTTGAGATGCGCGCGCAATTCGTCGTTGCCGATTGCCTACGTCCGTTGATGTCGTCCCATGGTGGAAGACTGTTACATTTCTTCTTCAAAACCGGAATCCAGATATCATTTAGTTTCACGCCCTCCTCCATCCTATTGAAATTATTGAGGTGTTTTACAATTTCTATAGCCTCTCTATACAGTCTTTCGTGGTATCCATTTGAGGCTGCTAAAACCTGAGTCTGCCGGCCGCGGTGGCCGAGGGGTCTGAGGCGCTTCAGTCACGGTCTGCACGGCCACTACGGTCGGGGTTTCGAATCCCCCCTCGGGCATGGATATTTGTGCCGTACTTAGTTGTAGCTAATCCATAAGTAGTTTGTAAGCTTAAGGACTGATGACCCCGTAGTTAAGTCCCATAAGATCTACATTGTTGAAACCTGAGTCGTATCAAATTGAATAAGGTGGTCCCCTAGTTGAAAAACATGTTGAGCAACAGCAACAGCTGTCTCCTTGTACAGTTCCCCTTGTGCTCATCTAGTCGTTTTTTTTTTGTTTTTTTTTTTTTTTGTTTTTTTTTTTTTTTTTTTTTTTTTTTGTACCCACGTATACGTCGTCAAACGAAACGGAATGTTGCCATCATTTACAAACCTACTCGGAACATACAGGATCACCTGAAATTGCCAAAGGATGCTCGCAAACCGCTGGAAAAAGCAGGAATTTATAGGATTCCGTGTAGTTGTGGGGACGTATACGTGGGTACCACAAAAAGAACAGTCAAAAAACGACTAGATGAGCACAATGGAAACTGTAGAAGGGGAGAGATTGACAGAACAGCTGTTGCTGAACATGTTTTTCAACCAGGGGACCACCTTACTCAATTTGATAAGACTCAGGTTTTAGCAGCCACAGATGGATACCGCGAAAGCCTGTACAGAGAGGCTATAGAAATTGTAAAACACCCCAATAATTTCAATAGGATGGAGGAGGGCGTGAAACTAAATGATATCTGGATTCCGGTTTTGAAGAAGAAATGTAGCAGTCTTCCACCATGGGACGACATTAACGGACGGAGGCAATCGGCAACGACGAATTGCGCGCCCATGTCAAAAATATCTGACGTCACACCACTGCGCGCGAGCCCTTGTAAACGGAATTTGGCTTCAGTCAGTAGCGAGCCAGGGTGTGAATCAAACATCCAAAAGTGCCACGATCCCCCTTGAGAATGTCCTCCGCAGTCGGAGACGAAACGTTGGGTTTTAATAATAAATCCACTAGACCACGGCATAACAGCCCGGAAGTTTTTAGTCTTTTTGACCATTTCGGCTGTGAAAGTTAACATTTTACAGAGCTTAAGGGACTTTACTGCGGGGTCATCAGTCCCTAAACTTACAAACTACTTATGTACTAGCTTATACTAAAGTACTAAAGACGGCACAAACATCCATACCCGATGGGGGATTCGAACACCCGACGGGGAACGGCCTCGCGCATCGTAGCACGGCGCCTTAATGCGCTCGGCCGCTCCGCCGTGGCGCTGCGGTAACACATTCGGAAGAAGGTGGTGCAAACCCACCTCCGGCCATCCATATTTAGGTATTCCGTGATTTACCTAAATCACTTCAGGCAAATACTGGGATGGTTCCTTACAAAGGGCACGGCCGATGTCCTTCCCATCCTTCCCCAAACAATCCGATCGTAAGCTCCGCCTCTAATGACTACGGTATCGAAGGGACGTTAAATACTAATCTTCTTTCCTTCCTTTTCTCTATTATGCAGTCTAATTTCCACATTTGATCTTCAAATTTCTGCACCACATAAACACACTTGTTCCAATCTTCTGTAGTCACCGTTTTTACTCCGTGTTTAAACAGTTTTTTTTTTTTTTTTTTTTTCCTGCAATATCGCTTTTCATTCCGACTTGGAGTAACTCGATAGCGTTTAATTCGCAGTGGTGCGGAGCATTTCGAACAGTTTTCTCTGCATTCCTAACCGTTATATCGACAGAGTCCTCTACTTTTTTGCTTTTTAACTTCATCTGGTAGTTCGTTTCTCAAAATATCGTTCAAAAGCAATAATTTTTTATGTTAGCCATTCAGACATATCTTATCTGCTGCAATTAGCAACGGGAACTTTTTCTTTTCTACAAGAGTGGTACGACGCACCCTTAAGCCTGGGAAGAACATACTGAAACAATTTTCCAAACGTATTTGTGCATATTTCATTATAGTCTCCCCTCTTCTTGGATTAGAGCGTCCATAAACAGCCTTCTACGAAACCTGCTTTGCTTCTAATGTGTGTGGTAATCAGTCGTTTTCGTTTACCCGATTGGCCCTTGTTTCACTTTGATAAACGGACAGAAACGCTTGTCTCGATGACTGTATGACGTCCTTTACCCAGACGTGATTTCGGGAATGTCCTGCGTTCACTCCATATCTCGTCAAAGAAGTAAATGGGCCTTCCCTTATTTGTAAACATTTTAATGATTCGTAGATAACACCGCCCCCATAAAATTGTCATCCCTGTCTATTAGCATGCTTTCGCGTCAACGCCGAAAATACAATACAGTTCTATTAATCTCTATTCATATAAAAGCGTAAGGAAACTCTTTCATACACTCACTCACTGACTAAACACGAAATCTCGAAAACTACTTCAACTATGGAGCTGAAATTTGTCAGGAATGCAGTTTATAGGTAGTAGACGTCAGCTAAGAAACTATTTTGCGATAGGACCGATAGTTCAGGAGATAAGACGTCATAAACAAGAAAAACTTCTCCGTGTTGCGGCACGTGATACTGTGACTTTATCAGTCCACTATTTGAAGAGGACAGCACTTAGCGACTAGCAACAAACTTTAAACATAATTTCAAACCTTTGGGAAACTTTTTCTCGCTGACGACCATAGCAAAATGATGAAAGGAAAAAAGTTCCTCGCTTACTACTTTTCCGCTATTTGCGGAGTAAAACTACGGCATTCGGTACAACGTTGAAATTTATAATTTCCACACTACATATTGTACCCGCAAGAAATTTTACACACATATAGTTTAATGTATCTTCTAAATTGCATCACAGTACGACACGTAGTTCAGGGTATACGCGAGCACATAATCAGTCACGTTCATGGAAAACCGCCCCATCATGCACCAAGGTTTAATCTATAACTTCTTTACTACTAATTACATTCGCAACAGATTTATCAGTCATACAGCACTTGTACGAATGAATATATACTTGAAAAATTATACCATTGTACAACATATTACTCAGTAAATATGAGATCATATATACCGCGATGGGTAAAAACTTTTCACATCAGGCATCACGTTTTATCACATTTCTTATTTACTGCTAAGACCCTCCTGTATTCCAGTGAGCTTAAGAAAATTCCTGAAACATGAGACTGCTGTTTAAAACCTTGAGCCGGCCGCGGTGGCCGCGGGGACTGAGGCGCTCCAGTCACGGTCTGTCTGTACGGCGCCTACGGTCGGGGGTTCGAATCCCCCCTCGGGCATGGATATTTGTGCCGTCCTTAGTTGCAAGTAGTTCATAAGTGGTTTGTAAGTTTAGGGACTGATGGCCCCTTAGTTAAGTCCCATAGACTCTACGAACATTTGGACGAAAGAACTCATGTCTTCCGTCACCATTCGCCAGTCATAGAGTATAAGGTCGTTCGTAAGTAGTTTGTAAGTTTAGGGACTGATGACCCCCTAGTTAAGTCCCATAAGCTTAACAAACATTTGAACATTTTTGAAAACCTTGAAACAATTTTGAACTGTGAAGCGCACACCGCTGTAGGAAGAAGCAATACATATATATAGAGCTACAAGCAAACGAAGAGAATGAAACAGAGTACATCCGACGGATACCCATTATTTCCGACAGATCTGGCCTTTACCTTTAAGAGACTGCGGTTTGCGGAGGAACTTGCATTTTCTATTATGATTAATAAATCACAGGGCAGACTACTCAATACTGTGGAGTATTTTAAATCTCCATGTTTCTCACACGGACAGCTTTATATCGCTTGCTCTGGCATACGAGCTCTGGCATACGAGCTTATGGAATAGGTTCACAGATTTATGACTGGCTGGAAGACTTCCTAAGTAATAGAACGCAGTGCGTTGTTCTCGACGGCGAGTGTTCATCAGAGACTAGTGTATCGTCAGGTGTGCCCCAGGGGAGTGTGATAGGACCGCTATTATTTTTTTAACTATATAAATGATCTGATGGACAGAGTAAGTTGTAATATACGGCTGTTTGCTGATGATGATGTGGTGTATGGGAGGGTGTCGCCTGTAACTGACTGTAATAGCATACAGGATGACTTAGACAAAATTTCTAGTTGGTGCGAAGATTGGCAGCTAGCTCTCAATGTGGAAAAATGTAAGGTGATGCGCATGAGTAGAAAAAACAATCCCATAATGTTCGAAAACAGCATTAGTAGTGAGCTTCTTGATGCTATCGCGTCGTTCAAATATCTAGGCGTAACATTGCAGAGCGATATGAAATGGAACGAGCATGTAAGGACAGTTGTGAGTAGGTCGGACAGCCGACTTCGGTTTATTGGGAGAATTTTGGGAAGATGTACTTCACCTGTAAAGGAGACCGCGTATAAAACGCTTGTACGACCACATCTTGAGTATTGCTCAAGTGGAGACCAGCAGCAGATCAGTTTAAAGGAAGACATAGAGGCGGTTCAGAGACGAGCAGCTAGATTTGTTACCGGTAGGTTCGACCAATGCGCGAGTGTCACGGAAATGCTCCGGCAACTCAATTGGGGATCGCTGGAAGAAAGACGACGTTCTTTTCGTGAATTTCTGTTGAGTAAATTTAGAGAGCCGGAATTTGAAACTGAGTGTAGTACGATCTTGCTGCCGCCTACTTACATTTCGCGTAAAGATCACAAAGACAAGATAAGAGAAATTAGGGCTCGTACGGAGGCATATAGACATTCTTTTTTTCATCGTTCAATTTGGGAGTGGAATAGAAAAAGAAATGCCTAGTAGTGGTACAGTGTACCCTCCGCCACGCACCTTACGGTGAATTGCGGAGTATGTATGTAGATGTAGAGGGGCTTTCCACAGAAAATATTCATATTGTATCCTGGAAAAGTCACAAAAATATTGGTTATAGTCAAAAAAGGAATGAATATTAACGTTTAACATCCCGTCTACAACGTGGTCATTAGAGGCGGAGCTTAGGCTCGGATTGTTTGGGTACGGATGGGAAAGGAAATCATAATCTGAAGTTTTTGGTATACTATGCTTATAAGTATGGTGTAGTACATCAAATCTCCAAGAGTACTAATCGAACTTTCATGGGGATTCATAGGTCAACTGAGAGTACCTTGGGCAACATATAAGCTTCATTTCATCAAAATCGGAACAGGGGAAGAAAAGATATCGTAATTAGTTTCTGGTGTATGCTAAGCTTGAATTGCAACGTAGTACAGCAAAGATCCGATAGAGGCGCTGTTACTTGCATAGTATACCAAATAACTAATAGATAACGATGCTCATAACAAAGGTGTAATACATTGAAACAAGGGCTACGATTTGCGATTTTCCTTACGGCAGCGGTGTAGTGTATTGACGTTGGCAACGGCCGTTGAATCCTTTTTGAAAAATCAGTCACGTAGAATGAGGGGAATAATTATTTATGTTCAAGATGAAATAAATAATTTATGCTGGTCCGGTCAGTCAATCAAGCATCCTCCTAAAGCGAATAGTTCGTCGTCAACGATAGCAAACTAATCCGCTGCCACTGCAAGTAAAATTTAAAATTTTTTTCCTTCCTAGCTGTATCCCATATGGTTTGCAATGTCACGGAAAGAAAAGAAGTGCATCTTTTGGTGGGTATAACCACTAAATTGTATATGGAGTGGAGTATATGGAGGGAGCATTGCGTTCTGTGCATCTTATCAACATTAAGCTGGAATTACCACGTGATATTGAGACAAATCCACTCTTTCCACACATTTACCTGCTATTACGGTTGGTTTGTACCGCATTGCCTGCAAAGAAGCCCCACCTCCTTTTTGCAGACCAACTGCATAACATGAAATAATATCTAAATAAATGTGTCACAGAAGCAACGAGAAAGTTGAGGAAGCGTCGCTAAAAGGGCCATTTACACATAGCGTCTTAATCGTACAAAAAGGGACCAAGATAAAGTCAGCGAGTAGTAGATTTTTCCCAGTATCGTGGAACATTTCCACCTTAATGTTGAGAACACAAAATCTGTTCCGCGCAGCTGAATGCTCACTCCGTCGATATTTCTGCTCTCTGCCTGCCACGTGCGGACTACATTAAGATAGAGGAAGACGTCTTCTTTTGCAGAGACAATTGCACTTAGTTATAATCCGACTGCTGAATTCATCAACAGAGTATTTCATGTCTGTTTAAATAAGACGTCATGGTGGTATCAATGTGCGATAAAGTAAGTCTGGGTAATCGTCGAAGGAATGGCGTCAGCTGATCCTCTGTATAGAAGCTTCTTACGTTTGCTTTCTTTCTGTGACATCACTCGCGCTCCATTTGGCCTTTTACGTGAAATAACCTATAGTGATGGCTTTTCAGAAACTGATCGGTATAAAACAAAGAAATCTAACGTGAGCTCACTAACAATGAATCTGGTACGAAAATAGTTTTGGGTTACTGTGTCGTATCAAAATGTGCCATCCAGGGTCACAATGAGTACGCGAAAATATGTTAAGTAAGAAAACATTCCTGGTTTTGGTGTCTATAACTAGACGACTAGAATAATTTCCTATGTTTTTCTTTAGGATCAAATGCATTTCTTGATAATCACAACATCGTATTCAATAAATAAAGCATTGGAATGAGAACTGCACAAAATTTGCCAAAAGAAAAATTGGGAGAGGATTGCAAAGGGTTGATGAATCTTCAGTGAAGTATAATGCCTCCATACTGAAATACATTTTTTATAGTATTGTACAGGATGACCAGCCAGTCTAAAACAGGTTAGGGAAATAATTAAAAAAAATTATTTCAAAACTTCGTCTAAGATTTACAAGTGTTCTTCCACTGTAACATACACCTTGACAACGTGACCAAGGCTGTCCACCTTGCAGGACAGAGCCGGACAGAACCAGTATTGAATGCTGATTCTAAAATCACGCCACCCTTCTGGCGTCCGTGCTGAAACTACTGACGTTTCCACGCTACCATGTAGCCAATAGCAGACACCCACGTTTGATCACGTGTGCTACTCCAGTCGGACTCTGAGGTGCGAGAATCAGTCCCTTCGTTCTCTTCAGTTCTAGTTCTCGTATAGAACAGACGCATTCGAGAGGCTCAGCGTCTGTGCGGGGCGAACGGCAACATGCCGTCCGCTCCCGCCTAGCGGCTGTTCGGTATCAGCCACCAACTGTGTGAACCATTACCGTAACCATTACCTTTTCCGTTTTCTAATCCGTTTAGACTGGCATTCATTCATTGCATCCGAACCCAGGGCGAGTCCCGCCATGTATCCCGTATTTCAGAATGTACCAAATATTAACTTCAATTCTATCTTTTATTTTCCAGTCAGCCACCCTTTCCAAGGGCGCCCACAAGCCTTCACCGCTCCGCCTTCCATCCTGACAACGCTTCCAACCAATTTTATCTATGCAGCACTGGGATGGGTTGTATAATTTTCCGATCATCCGTAGGATAAAGATCAAGTGCTGTACAGTATACATAAGATAAGCTACTATTATATACTTAATATAGTTAGTAGCCTCTTGCCCCATTAGGCAGGTCTGTTGGCCCTGGTATGAATCCGCCTGACACATTAACAAGGCGGGTAAGTGTACCGCACGGCCTAAGTCGAAAATGTGATTCTGAGGTGTTTTTCTACGTTCTCGACCAATATTGGCTAGATCCTCTCATCCTCCAGCAGAAGTGGCCACCCAAGAACCAGCGGACGACAACCACTGGTCACTGGACTGCATCATCAATTCGTGTTACACCACGAGTTACAACACTCTCCTTGAGTTACCAAGACGTACCACAGTGTCTGTTAGTGACAGAGCAGATATACACGTGGCGCTGCAGGTGGAGATGTGAAAATCCGTCACATCTTGAAATCATTTCAAAAAGCCAGTAATATTTATTTTGCAGTAGTGTGCCCCAATAGCTGTAGTAGATACGATGGACGCTGGTTCGTTCAGAGGCTGTAATCGTGATAACTGGGAACTCCTTGACTACTTACCTTGCGGAATACAGCACAATTTTAAACGTTTTGAATGCTACACATTGTCACTGTTCCTCTCACTGTCATGCAGAAACAATTGAACTATCTATTAAATACATCACATACTTGATTCTGTTTACACTTTAGGATCCACCTGTAACATAGCTCCATTGAATTCCGTCACCCCAACTGCCGAAGTGTGGTGCTAGATGGTCTGTTTCAACTGTAAACCCTTCTTCCAACGATAAGGCTGTCTTTTTCTCCTGCCCTTATTGGGACATAAAACCTGAAGCTTAGAATCTACACCTGTCTCTGATCCCTGCCCTTTTAATAAAGCTGTCAGTATCCTACGCTGTCCACTAATGTGATGTACCATTATTACACAACGTTACGAACTTGAGTACTACACGAATTACTGCATGTTGAAGTATTACAGAGTACCAGGCTACAGGCAGAAGTCACACAATCAACACAGTTGGCCGCTCTGCTCCTGGATACGCCGCTACTCAAGGCTTCACCCTTGGTCCAGATGGTTTCCAGTGATACCAAAGCACCACCACTTCTGTAGCTGGGGCGTCCCGAATACAAGCAATGCCGTCTACTTCGTCGTTCGTCACTGCAAGGCTACGTAAACTCTCTGCCGTGCAGTAGCTACATCAGGAGTCTGCATCCATTTAGGATGCACACATATTCCTGATCTTGTAAGATAGAACATGCTAAATCCTTTCACACAGTCTCCCACCATAAAGAAGCAGCGTATCAAATTCAGAGGAGATACCGAACTTTTGTCTAAAATTGAGAGCACAACATTGTCACTTAGTTCTCAAGATATAGGTTTTATATCAGGCAGAAAACTAGCGTGGCATGCCCATCTGTGTCTTATGAAAAAAAAGTGTCATTACATTTCGAAAAACTTATTCTATGAGAAATTTTATTTAGCCATCATATGGATTGATTCTTCTCTCGATAAACAACTATTTTTCGTTTTCTTATGTGCCATAACATGTACGTAAATGTATTGAGGCATAACAAATTGTCACGTGTTTTATGATAAACAGTTTCTGTTTTATCTAAGCAGCACTCCCTGTTGTTCCAAGGAAGAAAAGGAAACCATCAGAAAAATCTTCCTGTCAGAGTACAAAGAAGCCATATGTGTTCGTGTTTAAACGACACTGATTCAAAAATGGGAAACCAGCTGCCTCAGTCATCATTCCACCTTCATCGCACCGTTTTTAGCATGGCAACGTATTCGCGCTGTTTTGTGCTGAAAGAGAATAGCGGGGACTGGTGGAAGGAGAAAGAAGAGACAAACCCAGTGGGAGAGAAAGAGAGGACAGAAGTCACTTTGGGAGAGAGAAAGTGACAGTAAAAATACAGTAACAGTGGGAGCCACAGAAAGATTGACGAAAGAGAAACTGAAAAAAGAAATGAATGTGGACTTTACACAACCTAGGGTATCTGGATCCCACAAACCGCCGAACTTCGGCAAGAAATTTATTTTTCGGTATTCCACATCTCCCATAACGGGTGTTAGTTTTTCCGTCAAGGAGTTAGAAGCCCGAGAAATCCATCTGGAAGCACAGTAGTGGAAAGGAAAAAAATCGTGAATGAAGAAACAGAGATAATATTGTGAGAAAGATAGAGGCATTTGCAATGTATGAGAAAATAAAGATGGCGAGAAAGGGACTGATGGCGCTGACATTGGGAGACATAGGCAGAAGATAGTGACAATGAAGAAAAAGGTGACAGTGTAGACATTGGCAGCGAAAGGGAACATTTGTTTGGTGCGAAAGGCGGACTGAGGATTGAGGCTGATAGTTCTTCACCATTCTGTCAGTGTCGTTTAAACAGGAAAATATTTGCCTTCTTTGTGCTCCAACAGGTCTGAAAATAAATGTTTATCCATGTAAAGCTAAGCCATGTATAAAATAATTTTAAAAAAATGCAACACTAATGATATAAATGAGAGCTGTCCTTCTTGTCAAACGATTTCAACTGAATATTTTTAAAGTAACATAAAAGTAAATGCAATCGTGCTTCATCAGTGTATGGACACTTCTTCTGTGATTAGTAAGAATAGGGATTTCGTCCTTTCGATTTATTAACCCTCCGTCGGGCGCAGTCGGCCTCACAGGCCAGCAAATCACTTTTTTGATTCCCGTACTTAACACTGGTGGCCCAGCGGCCCGCCTCTCCGTTTACTCGCGTAACTTTGGGAACCTCACACAGTGCCGATCCGCAGGCTGCCATAGAATTTCACGCGGATGACGGGGAACTCCTTGGGCCTCACAGGCCGTCTGCGCCCGATTACGTTATAGTTTTTAAGGTGCGATTTTTCAAGATATTTTTATTTTATTACTTCGTTTCAATCAAAATAAGTCTGTCCTCTGTGATTTTCACCGTTACCTTCGGAAAAAAAGAAGACTTTGACGACCCTGGCCCTTCAGACTGAGTGAGCCTGATCGAGTTCTAATTTCAGTTTTCCTTTCTTTTCCTACGTTATCACATTCATATTTTCTGCTGAAATGTCCAGAAAAGTATATTATGCCTCTAAGCCAATGATCTTGTGGAAATAATGCGCCTCCTCGAGGACGAAACTGCTGAAGATCCAGCCGCACTCGAAGATTTAGTCGATGAGAGAGGCACCCACTCTCAGGATGAGGTAGGAGAAGGCAAGGAGGACTCAGCAACTGAACAGGAAGTTTAGGGAACAGCTCGGGAATATGAAGAAGAGAAGAAATTATGTGAGGAGTTTTTATTTTGGAAACGATAAGACGACGAAGTAGTCTAAGTAGATACCTTCTACTATTCATAGTTTGGGAGCTATAGCATCGGTTTTTGGCTGCAAATGTGGCGAGAAAAGACGTCTCCATGTCAGAATAGACTGCCTAATGTCCTTTAAAAATAACTTCATTACTTTTATCGATGTCTGTTCGACCAATTTTTAACGTTTTTTGTGGGAAATTGTTAAATTTGGTCACTTTAGTTCAAGGTGTATTGTGTTCAATAAATCCGTTATTATGCTTTATGTTTGCTGTAATTTCTTCCTTTAGATCCTCTTCAAGACTAGCCAACACGCATTTTGAATTTGCTTTAACATGGCGGAGCTAGTCCACAAAATATGTGGGTGGCCTCTCAGGCCGGGTGCGCCTGATTTTGTTTCATCTGGAGGTGCGCCCGACGGAGGGTTAACAAGAAATTACATCCTCCAAATCCGGCAAGTTAATAACTTCGCTACAATTACACTCCTGGAAATTGAAAAAAGAACACCATGAATTCGTCGACCCAGAAGAAGGAAATTTTATCGAAATATTCTTGAGGTTTTATACAACACAAGATCACACAGGTAGAGACGTACGCATGTAAGTACAGTCATCAGATCGTCCACATTGTTGGCGTTAGTACCGTGTATACCCTCCTTTGTAGCAATGGAAACTGTAATTCTTTTCATGGAAACGTTCGTAGAGGATCTGAATGTGGTTATGTGGAATGGCCTGTCATGCAATTTCCATCCGGTGCCTCAGTTGGGCCAGATTTCGTGCCGCTGATGCAGACGGCCCAACATGACGTTCCATGCAGTCCCAAATATGCTCAGTGGAGGAGAGATCTTGGGATCGTGGTGGTTAGGGTTGTTGACGTACATCTTGAAGAGCACTTTAGGTGGTATGGGATACATGTGTATCTGCATTGTCCTGTTGGAAAATCATATCCCCTTGTTGGTGCATGAGTGGTAGCAAGACGTCTTAAATGGTCGTTACAATTGTACTGTCCACTGTTCAGTGTTCTCTAGACGATCACAAGAGGAGAATGGCGAGTGTAGAATATCACCCCCCCCCCCCTCCACAATGATGCAGTGTGTCCTCTGCTCACGCCCCAACATCGTTCTGCCCATCCCAATGGTGCCATGGTAGGCGCTTATGAAGGTACGAATGGAGACGTGTCGTCTTCAGTGATGAGAGTCGTCGCTGCCGCCGTACCAATAATGGTCTTACGCGTGTGTGGTGTCGTGCAGGCGAGTGCGAAAATCTGAAGTGTTCGCGACAGAGGAAAACGAGGCCGACACCTGACATCGTGGCATGGGGAGTCATAACCTACACTGGCCGTTCTCCTCTGGTGTGTTGTGGGATAATTGAACGGTACACTTTACATTGAAACCATCATTCAACCTGTCTTACCACCGTTCACGCACTACCAAGTCGATGTGCTTTGCCAACAGGACCATGCACTTCCACACGTTTCCCGTACAACCCAACGCGCTCTGCTAGGTGTACGTCAACTACCCATAATTATCCCAAGATTTGACCACCATTGAGCATGTCTGGGACCGGATGAAACGTCATCTTGACGCGGTCTATACGGACGGCACGAGATCTGGTCCAACTGAAGGATGAGATGGGTATTGCAGGGCAGGCCTACCAAAAGACTTCATTCGGCAATTCTATAATCGTCTTCATGATAAAGTTGCACCCTGCATTGCTGCAATAGGATGGCATACTCGATACTGGCGTCGACATTGTGCATGCTCTGGTTACTGTACTGACGTGCGTATGGTTATGACTGCGTGATTCTGTCTTGTATACATCCTCAAGGATGTGTGAATAAAATGTCGTTCCGCTGGGTTGACGAATTCATGATGTTCTTTTTTCATTTTCCAGAAGTGTATTCACAAAAAAAATCTTTACCTTAAATTCCAGTAAATTTTTATTTTGATATTTAACTATCTCAAACTCAAAGGCAGCCTGAAATCATCTTAAAATTTCTGTTCGTTACAAAGAAAATCTACCAGCAGGTATATCAGTAGTTATTAGTGTCCGAAGTTGAAAAAGAGGATATCAAATTATTGAAAATATAATGTAAGTTTCATATCATCTACAAAATTTCGTTTTTTTGTACAACATTACGCTACATTTCTAATAACCAAGATCCGTGATCACAAAACTGTTTCGATTATGTAATCATGAAAAACTGAAGCAACGTAGACAATCAGATCACGAGGAAAACTTGACAAATGAAACTAGAATTATCGTATATTTTGCTTTTCATTTTGGTGAATGGATGTAGACTCGAATATCGTTTTAACACTTTTCGTGATAATTATGAATGTGTAAGGCACTTGTGTGTATGAATGGGTGAATACAACAAATAAACATATTTTGCAGCATTGTAATAAGAATGATTTTTCAAAGTACATATGTTTGTGTTTGGGCCTGGAATATACCTTTGCGGCTGTCACAGGATGGATGAATATTGTAAATAGATGAGAAACTTTGACGTCTCTCACCTCAATCGAAGTGTGATTGTATAGGATCAGGTTTTTGATAACCTGCATATTGTATTTTGTTTTACTAATAAGTTAGGGTGGTTGCGGGGACAAATAGCACTAAGTTTAATATGCAGGACCCTGCTATCTTAAATCAATGTAGGCGTACAAAAGTGTTTTTCTCTCTGTGAATGAGCCGGCCGCTGTGGCCGAGGAGACAGGCGCTACAGTCATGGTCTGCACGGCCACTACGGTCGGGGGTTCGAATCCCCCCTCGGGCATGGATATTTGTGCCGTCTTTAGTATAAGGTAGTTCATAACTAGTTTGTAAGTTTAGGGACTGATGACCCCGTAGTTAAGTCCCATAAGCTTAACAAACATTTGAACATTTTTTTGAACTCTCTGTGAATGACCCCAGGCAACGAATAATGTAGGAGGGTGCTAGCAAAATATTCGCGCATTCTGAAGTAAAAGTCGGTGATTGAAATTTCACTAATAGAACTCGCCGCAACGAATAAAGTCGTTCTTTTAATGGTTTACACCTCAAATCGTGCAACATTTCGGTGACGCTTCCCCCCTGTAACGTAATATAAACGAAATGAGCTGCCCTTCTCTGAACCTTCTCAAGGTCTTCAGTCAGCCCCACCTGTTGAGGGACTCACACTGGGCAACAGTACTCCAGGAGAAGACGCATAAGTGTGATGTAGGCAGTCTCTTTGGTGGAGCTGTTGCATCTTCGAAGCGTTCTGACAATGAAACGTAACCTTTGGTTCGCCTTCCCCACAATACTTTGTGTGTGTTCTCTCCAGTCAAAGTTGTTCGCAATTGTAACTCCTAGGTATTTGGTAGAATTTACGACCTTCAGGTTTGACTGATTTATCGTGTAATTTAAGTTCAGCTGATTTCTTTAAGTAGTCATGTGTATTACTACACACTTTTCATTATTTAGTGTTAATTGACAATTTTCGCACCACGTAGAAATTTTGTCTAAATCGCAGTTGCTTTTGATCCTCTGTTGACTTCAGTAACCGATAAACGACAGCATCATATGGAACAGTCTAAGGGAGCTATTTAGATTGTCTCCTAAATCGTTCATAAACACAAGGAAGAGTAGGGGACCTATAACGCTTCCCTGGGGAACGCAAGATATCACTTCTGTTTTACTCGGTGACTCACCGTCATTTACTACAAATTGTGTCCTTTCTGATAGGAACTCGTGAAGCCAATCACACATTTGGGGCGATATTCCATAAGCACGCAATTTCATTAGAAGCCGCTTGTGAGGTACAGTGTCAAAAGCCTTCCGGAAATCCGTAAATATGGAATCGATTTGAGATCCCTTGTCGATGGCACTTATCACTTCATGTGAATAAAGGGCAAGCTGTGTTTTGCAAGAGCGATACTTTCTGAATCCGTGTTGCGTATTGGTTAATAGATCGTAACAATATGAAAAAGCTGAGCATGCTGCAAAAGCTCCTCACTTAAGGAAGACATGGTCTTCTGCAGAAGTCTTATTTTTTAAAGCTTTCCTTAAGTCTCGGCTGAGCCCACTGCCCGGATGTACCTCGGTCGCTGTGGTGATGCGGGAGCACTTTCATTTGTGAAAGATCTAATTACTGAGGTTTCATTCTCCTTACACGCAACGTCATCAAGTGAGATAAACTCGTAAATTTCGTACGTACGGGATTGCTTGACTCTGGCGTACTCCATGATTTTCAGAGATGTTTGGAGGTAATGATATCGTACTGAAAGAGTGCCAGTCTACAGATATTGATATTCCGCGGCGGGATATTCATTTAGAGATGACACACGGCCCTTTAGAACTCAGCCTCATTTGCTGCCTACTTGGTACGCAGCAGATCAGAGATGGTATTCAAATCAAATGTTTGTTAAGCTTAAGGGACTTAACTGCGGGGTCATCAGTCCCTAAACTTACAAACTACTTATGATCTACCTTATAGTAAAGACGACACAAACATCCATGCCAGAGGAGGGATTCGAACCCCCGACGGTAGCAGCCGCGCAGATTGTGACTGACGCGCCGCAGACCGCTCGGCCACTGCGGCCGGCGATGGTATTACTACGCTGTAACAAGGACACAGCAAGCTGCACATCGTCCACACTTCCCAGTAGCAGTAATTGCACGATCCACTACAGGGTGTAATTTGTCTTTCGTACTCAAATTAGTGATACAGTTTCGTTTAACAGCGTGACGATAATTTCCAGGTAATTTAGTTTACGATTGTTAATGTGCATTCATACTTTGCTGTTGTTAAGTCTATGTTCTTGATGTTATGTGTTGTGACATTTCCCTTTACAAACATTTAAGTCATCGTTCTGAAATCTGTGTCCGTGTTCAATTTATGAAACCTGTCATTTTTATTAAGTATTTTGCGGCGGAAAAATTCTGTATGAGGCTGACTTACAGTAATAAGGTTCAATGTAGTGTCTGTACAATCTCAAACTGAAATTCAACTCGTCTTCTAGTTAAAAAAAATCCATGAAATTCTCCAATGCTGCGCTCCATTTTTTATTTTAGTTTTTGTTATTATAGTTTATTTTTTATTTATTTATTTATTTTTTGCATTGAATCAAAGTACAGATGCAACACACAATTTCCTTCATTGGAAACATGTCCGAAAGAATACACATTTGCAAAGAGGTGATTAATTTTATTTACACACAGACATCAGTACAGGAGAAAGGCGGATAGAACACACTTGTAGAGGCCCATTAGATGGAGCAATGCGGCCATTAGCCGACAGAATACGGCCGTTGTGTTGTCTTCTAAGCCAGAAACACTGCTTCTGTAAGAGGCGCTCATAGCCTCCTTCATCCACTGGAGATTGTTGTCAACACGAGCGTACACACCAGGACGCGCAGGATGTGCGCAGCCCTGACCCCAGGATACCACGCCAACCTGCAGCAGACCACTGCGGCTAGCATTTCCACATTGAAGCAGTACTTATCTGCAAAACTATAGTACTACAATAAACATCAAAGAAGGTTTTGCATCACCTACTAAGAATTTTTTTTTCGTATCCTATACTGTGGTGACTTGATACTTAAAGCTAATACATTTTCCTATTTACTGACAAATCCAATAAATCAATTTATTTTGTGTTGAAATAGAACCCGAAATCACTTTTCTTGAAGTGAGCCCATCCTGTACTACCCCGATTCAATAAAAAGTAGCATGACTCCACCCTATCTTGTGGATCATTTCCATGGCACTTCTCCCATATATCGTGATAATACAAAACAAGCTGCCCTTCTCTGAATTTTCTCAAAATCGGTCGTCAGTCCAAATTAGTTAAGATGTCACAATACTCCAAATTAGGATGCACAAATATAGTATAGGCTGTTTCTTTAGTGGAACTCTTGCATCTTCTAGGTCTTCTGACAATGAAACTTACCAACTGCATCGCCTTCCCTGCAACATTTTCTGTGTCTTCTTTCCAATGAAAGTTGCTTGCAATCGTAATTCCTAGGCATTTAATTGATCTTACGACCTGAAGAATTGACTTATTTATCGTGTAAATAAAGTTTAACTGATTTCCTTTAAGTGCTCGTATGGATGACTTCATACTTTTTCATACTACCAATTTTTCCACCCTGCAGATATCTTATCTAAATCGTTATACAGCTACTTTTGATCTTCTGCTGCTGTGGTGGAGTAGCCGAGCGGTCTAAGGCGCCTTGCTACGGAGCGCGCGGTTGCTCGCCGTCGGAGGTTCGGGTCCTCCCTAGATGGGTGTTTGTGTTGTACTTAGTTAGTTTACCTTAGTTTAAGTAGTTTGTAAGTTACGGACTGATGACCACGCAGTTTGGTCCGATAGATTTACAAACATTTGAACTTTTTTTTTATCTTCTGCTGACTTTACTAACCGCTAAATGAGAGCATCATCTGCGATTATTCTTATAGAGCTCCTCATATTGTCTTCTAAAACGTTTATAAAGATAAAGAACAGTAGGTGACCTATACCACATCACTGGGAAACGCCAGATATCATTTCTGTTTCTACGACAAACTTGCAAGAAAATATAGAGAGGAAATACTAGGAAATGTTTTACACACATCAGGTTTTTATATATGTCAAACGAAGCTAAGTGCACTAACTGAACATCGATACTACGGCAAGAAGCTCTTCTGCTGCAAGCTCTTTTCGTATTTTGCGAGTGGGTACCATGAACAACAACAAGAAAAAAATGTCCGGTTACCATGGGCTCTAAAATGTATACCTTAAAAGCTGTGAACAACTGTTCAGTTTCGATACTGAGGAACGTATGTCTTCGAATGGTCAAGGAAAATATGGAAAGCAAAACACTTGCAGTAGAGGGGATTCATTTCATCAGATCGAAGTTGAGTAAGTGCTCTTAGCGTGATTGGGTGATGTTTCCCGACATGGGTTCCTATGTAAAATGTGATCCACTATGTCTCCTATACATGAAGTTCAAATTTTTACTGATCTTCAACTACATGACGGTAGGGTGGGTCGAAATATTGCCTATTGTTATGAGAAGAAATACCAGATTTAAAAAAAAAAAAAAAAAATAAAATCGGTTAATATCTTCCGTTCACGCCTCGTGCATTTAGATAATGGAAAATGATGTATCGGCGTTTCTTGGCGCCACTCTCGTCTCACTATCGCATCAGCCGCCGTACAATCCATCGACATCCACGGCTTCCTGCAGCGGCCGAAAAACGTCGCGCGGCAAGGACCAGATGCCCGTGCGGCTGCAGCATAAACAGCGCGCTCTACCGCAGGCTTAATGAGTGTTAAGACGGTGAATCTGCTCCTGGTATGAAACTTCCTGGCAGATTAAAATTTTGTGCCGGAACCGGGACTAGAACATGGCACCTTTGCCTTTCGCGGGCAAGCGCACTACCGACTGTGCTATCTCGACACGACTCACGATGCCGCCTAACAAATTTACTTCCGCCAGTACCTCGCCTCCTACTTTCCAAAATTCACAGAAGTTCTCATGCGAAACTTGCAAGACTAGCACTCCCTTAGGCTGTGGCTAAGCCATGTCTCCACCATATCCTTTCTTCCAGGAGTGCTAGTCTAGCAAGTTTCGCAGGAGAACTTCTGTGAAGTTTGGAAAGTAGGAGGCTAGGTACTGGCGGAAGTAAATTTGTGAGGCGGCATCGTGAGTCGTGTCGGGATAGCACAGTCGGCAGTGCGCTTGCCCGCGAAAGGCAAAGGTCCCAGGTTCGAGTCCCGGTTCCGGCACACAATTTTAATCTGCCAGGAAATTTCATGTCAGCGCATACTCCGCTGCAGAGTGAAAGTTTCATTCTGCTCCTGGTAGTTGGAAACAAGTGCGTTTCTACGCGTTAACGCATTGGGAACAGAATTATTGCGGCCAATGTGTGTGTGACTGCAATCTTCGACAAAACAATGCCATTCTTTTTAAGCTGTCGTCTCTCTGTTTATTGATACCATTCTTCATATATTAATGAACAATAGTGTCATTTGTCTTGGTTGTGTGATACACTAAACCTAAACTGTAATGTAATTTTGATGAACATATAAATCAAATGATTTACAGACAAAACAGAAAATTGTAGAAAATGCCTTCTATGGAATCTTTTAAAGTTAGTTTAAACTTACAAATAAACTCGCTTTAGTTTCTTATGCATTCTGCATGGGTGAAACAAACTAATTAAAATCAGGATAATAATATAATATCTTACATGCGTGAACTGTGTTAGAAAAATCAGAAATTGGGCAATATTTCGCAATTTTCGCAGTGTAATTATTGGCGTATCTTGATACAACAGAATATTCAAACTCGCTTTAAGTTGACTGAACGGGTGTGAAATTGTTTCAAGCAAATTGAATGACAAGCGATTTCGCAGCATTGTGAAAGAAGAACACTATTCTTTTATACAGGAATCCGGAACAACTTATATTGGACATGTATCCCCTACCTCCGGTTTGGTAAATGATGGAACAACTTATATTGGACATGTATCCCCTACCTCAGGTTTGGTAAATGATGGAACAACTTATATTGGACATGTATCCCCTACCTCAGGTTTGGCAAATGATTTAACTCAAAGCTTCATTTCTCGTTCGTTTGAACTATCAGTATCACTAGAGAAACTAGAAGTTTTAGGGTGTGATGGCATTGAAATCAAGACTGGGTGGAAGAATGGTGTCATTCACCGAATACACTGTCTAGAAAATCATTAGGACACCCAGTACAGAGGAGTGTATGCCCCCTGCATTTAACTGAACTTCCTTTTCGCCACTAATGGACAAACTGCAGGGCCCAAATCTCGTATTGGACGAATCGGACAGCTGCTCATTTCCTGTGAAAAACTCCCTATTGTCCACTATGAACTCATAGATTTTCCAGTCCTGATATAGACAGAAATTAGTTGAGTAAAGGTCGAAGTATTAACACTGGGGCTTTGTACCGATGACATGGCAAATCGGGACTCTAGCCCACTGTCGCATTCCAAATCAAATGTTTGTAAATCTATGGGACTTAAAGTCTTTGGTTATAGTCCCTAGGCTTACAAATTACTTAAACTCAAACCTCCGATGGCGAAGAACCACGCGCTCCGCAGCAAGGTGTCTTAGACTGCTCCGCCACTCCAACGAGGCGTCCCAGTCCAGGTGTTCAATTGCAGCCAATTGAGTCCTTCAGTTGTATATATGTTCGTCAGATCGGACTGAAAACTTAAAATAAAAGCAAATATATAACTGTCGGAGCGAAACATCTCTTTCAAGCACTTAAAACCTCTCAGTATTTATCAGATGAATTACTTGAAGTAGTCGAGCAAGGAATACAACGAAATGCATTCAATGCTCACCCAGGAAATGTCCTCCTGGCAACGGCTGTAAATGAAAGGTAACATACACGGGAACTCGGTTACCAAAGTATCTTGAAAGCAAGATAATACACTGTCCTAAAGAAGAAGACGTAACAGAGAAGACAAACTTCCAAGCTTCTGATAACTTTGAAATTATTAATTGGAGTTCTTGTGTGGTGTACCGTCCTCCAACGCTGCAAGACTTAACTGAAGATGATCTCAAATCTATAACCAGATCTGATGCAAAGCCCATCAGAGAAATGCAAACGTTTTCCTGTCACAATCAAGCAGTGGAAAGGTGTTGCAAATACAAGGTCCAACAATTGGAAGGTTCGTGGGTAGGGTGCTATTGGAACTCAATGTTCAACCACCTTCACGTGGTGAATTCTCGGTCGTTTTGCTCTAGCAAAATGAGCGATGAATTGTACTGCGAATAATGCGAAATATTGCTCAATCTCTGTGTTTTCTAAGACAGTGCACGATCGGGGACTGGGTGTTGTGTCGTCTTTATCATCACTGACACACAAGCTGCCGAAGTGCCGTCAGTTATAAACACTTGCACTAGGCTGGCTGAACACGACCCCAGTTGGGGTCTAACGGGCAAAAAATGCCTCACGATCATCATCATAGCTCCGATTTTAATTTACTTAGCTTATTTCAACCATTCATAAAACACACAAAACATGGGAGTTTATTTTGAAAGTTAAACTAACTTTGAAAACTTCCAAAGAAGGCACTTCTTTTCAATCTTCAATTATCTTTAAGGACGATGCGCGAACGGAAGATATAAACTGACTTTAATTTTTCTATCTAGTATTTCTTCTAATGACAGTAGGCAACTTTTCCGCACTAAATCATTTCGTAAAACGAAAAATGTTTTTCGACCCAATATACTGTACAGTTCACGCTTAAGTGTCTGTCACAGGGTTCATCGATCTAGTTTCACATTATTTCACCGCCGATTTATTCTTGGATAACATGTAGAGAAACGAAGAATTAAAATTTTTCACGCAAGCTCTTTTCTATCTTATTTATTGCGACATCCATTTCTCCTAATATGAGTAAACGTCAATACACGTTTTTTGCACTCGGACGAGAAAGTTGGTTTTTGAAATATTGTGAAAATACCCCGCGAAAACATTCACCGCTTTTGTTTTAATATTGTCACCCTAATCTGCATATCATGCAACACCAGATTCGTTGAACTTTCATACTTTCTATCCAAGAAAGATGTCACACTGCATAGCAATATTCCAGCACAGGATTGGCGAGCACAAGGCAGGCAGTTTCATTAACAGATTTTTTGCATCTACCATCTTATACACAGTGGTCAATTCACCTTCCCCACAACATTATCTATGTCCTCGTTCTAATTTTGGTTGTCCATAGTTGTTACCCGTAAGTGTAAGTTGTAATTTTGTATGATTTAGTGAGTAACGAAAATTTAATTGATATCTTGTCGTGCCTGTGTGAATAAATTCAAAGTTCATTATTTAGAGTCTATTGCCACTTATCTTATTAAATCATTTCATAATTGATTTAAATCTGTCGATAACTTAACTAGATAGTAAATGACTTCATCTGTAAACTATCTAAGAAAGGATTACACTCTGATGTGAACATTTCTGCAATGTTTTTCAGGTTGTATAGTACGCTAATAGGGGTCACTTTATTGGACTAGAGAAGACAAATAAGTGCTTTTTTGTACGAAAGTAGAATGTCTGATCACAAGATGGTGAAATAGACTGCTCTGGAAAGGATGAAAGAAACTGTAATACCAAAGGGCACAGCTAATTAACACAGCTCCAAGAAACATGGACAATCCATAGAAAGACCTGCCGCACTATAGTATCGACTTCTAGAAGACGATAAAATGGCGCAGAGATAGTAATTACCGTAAAGTCACTATGATGAATGATGATCTATCCATTTCAAAAAGTGGAACATGATTCTTAGCAGGATGGAATCACTACAAAGAGCAATGCAAAAGTGCTCTGGCAGTATGTACCATTCCTTCATCAGCATGGTATCAAACTGATGAATGGTTGTTGATGTATGTGGTCATAATGGAATAGATCTCCAAATTGAAAACAACTTTGCAGATGAGGTTGAGGTCAAAGGAACAGTCAGCCAATCCATCTGCCAAATATTCCCAGTTTCCAAGGCACCTTTACCATCCGCCATAAAAATGGAATCAGAACAGAAAACATCCCCGAAAAGCTTCATACACGGGAGAAGTACAGTCAGTATACCATGTTCAAAGATTAGAGCTCAGTACACCTGTTCAATAACCTACATCTACGTAGATACTCTGTAAATCACATTTAAGTGCCTGGCAGAGGGTTCATTAACCACTTTCATAACCTTTCTCTACCGTTCCATTCTACCGCGGGAAGAAAGAACACCAATTCGATCCATTTTCGATCTGATTTCTCTTATTTTATTGGGATTGTCATGTCTCCCTATGTAGGTGGGTGCTAGCAAAATATTTTCACATTCTGAAATAAAAGTCGGAGACGCGATAAAATAAAACGAGCTATCCTTCTTTAAACCTTCTCAGTGGTTTCCGTCAGTGCCCCTGGTGAGGGTCCCACACTGGGCAACAGTACAGAAGAGGACGCACAAGTGTAATGTAGGCAGTCTCTTTGTTGGAGCTGTTGCATCTTCTGCCAATGAAACGTAACCTTTGGTTCGCCTTCCCCACAATATTTTCCATGGGTTCTCTCCAGTCTACGTTGTTCGCAATTGTAACTCATAGGTATTTGGTAGAATTTTCGATCTTAAGGTTTGACTGATTTATCGTGTAACTGAAGTTCAGCGGGTTTCTTTTAGTAGTCATGTGTATTCCTTCACACTTTTCATTATTTAGTATTAATTGCCAATTTTCGCACCATGTAGAATGTTTGTCTAAATCGCAGTTGCTTTTGATCCTCTGTTGACTTCACAAACCGATAAACGACACAGTCTACGGGAGCTATTCAGATTTTCACCTAAATCGTTTATAAACACAAGGAAGACTAGGGGACCTATAACGCTTCCCTGAGGAACGCCAGATATCACTTCTGTTTTTCTATAAACTGTGTCCTTTCTGATAGGAAATCGTGACTCCAATCGCACATTTGGGACGATATTCCATAAGCACGCAATTTTATTAGAAATCGTTTATGAGGTACAGAGTCAAAAGGCCTTACGGAAATCCAGAAATATGGAATCGATTTGAGATCTCTTGTCGATGGCACTTATCACTTCATGTGAATAAAGGGCAATAATTGGCGATGCGTGTTCTTGAATGAGACTGGATTCACTTTGAATAGTAATTCTGGTCATACTATCTGTTACGTGGCAGTTTTCCCGCAAAGTGTCATACAACATATTTCATAATGCAATATACGCAATTTACCTCTCAAACAGCATACTTGACAATGTAAGTGTCTACAATATACTATGACAGGTGGTATCTTTATATTGGCATAAAATAACATGTTAACTGGGCGACACTTCTGTCGCCAAGTGCAGAGATTTTGTCGCCCAGTGGCTATGGGTAGTGCCGGCAATTTTTTTTAATGACATATCAAATGTACCGGGAATTTTAAAAAATAACCCCTCGTAAATCTTTTAGAGCATAGGTTCCCAACCTTTTCAGTCTTGCTACCCCTATGAGCTACTGGGGAAACTCATATTGAAGGATAAATATCGTTTCTACATGTTTACTCCAACTTTAAAATAATTTATTCTTGTATGTGCATAATTATTCCCATGTTTATTTGCTTTACATTTCACTTATTTCGCGACATATCAAGGAGGGAAAGTTGTTTTTAATTTCCTGTTCACAACTGCTTTTTTCCACACAATTTTTTGCACTATACTATAGTTCTAACAACTTTAGAGCGTTTGTGTGTGCTGCATACTGCATAACATCATTTATGCATGTAATGGGTTCTTCAGGCATATTATTTTTTCTAGACACATCATTTTGCTCCTCATCTTCTTCTTTTCTGTCTTCCTGGTCATCCTCTGAGTTGCGGATTTCTATTAAATCTGTTGCTGAACTGAAAGTGGGATGAGTTGACAGTAAGTCATCACTTCGAATATAGTATCTGTGGTGCACAAAATCTTTCGCATTTTAATTAATTCAGCTATTGCTGCTGCATTTTCTTGAGCTTCGATGGTTACAGTAGCGTCTTGTTCTTGACCACCAAAACCCGCTTTATTGAAGCTCTTGGTGACAGTTTCAGGCTTCATTTCCTTCACTGAAACGCAATGTCCTTCACTGCCAAGCCAATCCAATTTACTGCATCCAGGACAGAAACTGACCGTGCAAGAGCAATCGCATTTTCGACTTTTTCGACACTAAGAATAAGTGATTGCATGAGTAATCGTCTATAATGAGACTTGAATGTGTAAATTACCCCTTGATCCATTGATTGTGTGAGGCTAGTTGAACCTGGCGGGAACCAAAGCAATTTAACGTTTGGCAACTTCAAACTCGAGTGACACGTTGCATTGTCGAGGAATAGAATAACTTGGCGATTTCCTTTGTTCATTTCTGCATTGAAAGAGCCTAGCCATTCTTCCAAAAGACCACTCACCATCCATGCTTTATTATTGCTTCGTCATGTGACTGGACGCTTACTGACATCTATGTTAGGCACGTTCCGCTTTTTTGTATTGAATGCGTTGGGACTGAAATGCTTGTACGGATTGAGGAGATTCCCGAATTATACACATTCCGCTTTCAGCACGTTTTACTGTATATATAAATATATCATAAATATAAATTATAAACAATTACGGTAATGCATTTGTTTCGAAATGGGAGTCTGACAGCAGACCTTTTTGATGTTATATTAGTGCTTTCGTAACAAAAATGTTCACTCCTAATTTTAGCTATAAAAATTTATTTTTAAAACCAACACTACACAAAATACTATTAATTTTTTTTAATTGTAGGTGTATGTCACGCTACTAACTTTTCAATGGCTTCAGTTGATAACTACACGAACATATGCCATGGCAAAGAGAACAACAATAACGGATTTCTTTTGATTCAAAAAAACGCTCAAAAACGATCGGGAAATTAAAGAAAATGAAACTGCAAACCCAATCAATATCTCAAGTGGTGATAATGAACCAGGTTGCAGTAGTTCAAATACACAATTTGAATTTTGAAGAAACTGAATCTTCCAATTATGATAATAATCTACCTAAGAGTCAAGACCGAAACCCCCCCTACCAAAAAAAAAAAAAAAAAAAAAAAAAAAAAAAAAAAAAAAAAAAAAAAGATAAATATGTATTGGTGTAAGGGTAACATGTTAGGTTCGTCTTGGCTGTTAAAAACCTATTACTTTCTTGCAAAATTAAAACTGGGAAACAAGCGTACTGGTGTAAAATGTGAAATTTGCTCTAAACATATTCAAGAAGCACTGAAATTTTCAAAAAATGGTACTTTGCCCATTGCTGATGGCGTCCGATGTGACGGAAAAAAGGAATTGGAAAGAATTATTGACCATTTTAGCACCGAAGCTCACAAAGCTGCTATCAACCTTAATGAAATGGAAGAAAAATGGGTGGCACAATCTGACAAGCACCCTTGGCTCAAAACCCTTAAGTCTTACACTGCAGAGAAAATAACACTACTGATTGAACGAGCATTGGATGTGTATAATGACAGTCGTACAATGACTCTTTCTGCTCATTCTTGACGGTCACGATTTTTGTGTCCCAACTTCGTCGCCGCTTTTGTGTCCCAGCCTCGTCGTAGGTGTCGGTGGCCGAGTGGAATGACACCGACACGCTGGTGCAGGTACAGAGGGGAGCAGCCAGAAACTATAAACACTCGAGTAAATTAGAAAGAGATATATTGCACAGAATGTAACAATACTTAACTTTTACATAGTACTGCAGAATGTTGATCCATAGTTGTTAGAGGCCTGCCTAGTGCCTGTACAATAGCAAAGGCTTCACTGGTGCCTATCTGATTACGATGGTCCTAACTCGTTGCTATCTCAGTCCGAAGTGCCAAGTGCCGATGTCCTTCAGTGGTGGCCACGAGCGGCGTTGTACCAGAGGGCGCTCGTGGCTGTTGTCGGAAGAACGCCGCGCCGTGCATGCATGGCGGCGCGCGGCGAAAGTAGGTGGCGCGCACTTTGTACTTGTGCGACACCACACCCCTCCCCCCCAAACCGCCGCGCCGTCGTGGCGTAGGGCTGAGGGCCACGGCGACGGCACTGGGAGGAGGGCCTGAGCGGGGGCGTTACTGGTGGGACGGGCGTCGTAGCTGAGGCCGGGATCGAGACGCCGTCCGCGCCCCGGCATCCGCCTTGCGATCCTCCAGGGAACCCGCCGAAACCTGGGGAAGGGCGCCCGCCCCCGCCCAGAGGGAGCAGGTCATCTTCTTCTGAGGTGCGTGGCCCAAGCTGGGGGGGCCCGCACGTTCCCGGAGTCCCTCTCGGTGACGCTGTCATCTGCGGCGGCGACAGCGGCGGCGACGACTGCGTCGGATGTACGTCGACGTCCATAGGGATCTCGTAGTCCGGGGACGAACGATGTGGTTGTGCTCCCTGGCGCAGAACTGGGTCTGGAATCAAGAAACCGGAGACAGGATCGCGCGGTCTGTGCAGGCGCAATTGGTTTGCGTGGCGCCGCAGCTCCGACCCTGTGGAAGAACGTACAATAAACATATTGCGCCCAAGCACGCGTTGAATGGTGCCCGGCAACCATGTCTTCTTGTTTCCAGCAAACACCCTGTACAGCACCGGCGTGGAAACCTGAAAACGCGTAGCGCCATACGAACCGACTCGGTGCGTGGGAGGCTGCAGCAGGTGAAGGAGAGTGCGGTGACGGCGGCCGTGTAGCAGCTCGGCAGGAGACGGGCCGTCACGTGGCATGCACCGATACGTAGACAGGAAAATTTGAAGAGCTTGCTGCCTGGAGTGCTGACCTTTCATCTTCTCCATGTGAGACTTGAATGTTCGAACGAAACGTTCTGCTTCACCATTGGACTGAGGGTGAAAAGGCGCGGTGGTGATATGCTGAATGCCATTCACACGACAAAACTGTTGAAATTCCGCACTAACAAACTGAGGTCCATTGTCACTGACTATAGTTTCAGGCAAGCCTTCGATGCAAAACACTGATGTTAAGGCACTGATTGTACTAGAAGCTGTCGTTGAGTTCATGGCAATCACAAAAGGAAACTTGCTGAAAGCGTCTACAACAATTAACCAGCGCGTATTCCAGAAAGGTCCGGCAAAGTCAATATGTAAACGTTGCCATGGTCCCTTGGGGCGTGGCCAGTCTGAGAAACGCTGTGGAGGAGCCGCCTGATGCTCCGCACAAACTGTACACTGTGATGTCATGCTCTCTATCTGAGCGTCCATACCAACCCAGGTACAATGACGTCTGGCCAATTGCTTTGTCCTAACAATACCCCAATGTCCTTGATGAAGGAGGCGTAACACTTCTCGTTGAAGGGAACGAGGAACAATCACTCTTGCTTGGTCGTTGTCGGTATGCAACAACAGTACACCCTGACTTAAAGATAATGCATGACGTTGTGCAAAATAACGTCGAACCAGAGGCCGATCAATGTCTTTGGCTCTGGCAGGCCAACCAAAGCGAACAAAACGTGCTACCACACTTAAGTCTGCATCCGCAGCCGTTTCCTGTGCAACCCGACGAGAGTTCAAAGGGAAATCTGCGACAGTGGAAGCATCTCTGGAGTCTATCTGACAACATGCCATTTCTGAAGAATCAAACGACACATCCTGGCCAACCGGAAGTCGGGAAAGTGTGTCCGCGTTAGCATGTTTAGTGGTAGGTCGGTACAAAATCTCATACTGATAATTAGACAATATCAAGGACCATCTCTGAAGCTTTTGTGCCGTACGTGGCGGAATCGGCTTTGTGGGTGAGAACAACGACGTGAGAGGCTTGTGGTCTGTCAACAAATAGAATTTTCTGCCATAGAGATAATGATGAAACTTTGTGACGCCGTAAATGATTGCTAAGGCCTCCTTTTCTATCTGACTGTAATTCTGTTGCGTTGGCGTCAGTAGCTTGGATGCAAAGGCAATAGGACGATCGTAAGAACCAATACGATGCGACAGAACAGCACCCGCACCGTACGACGAGGCGTCAACTGCTAGCACTACAGGCTTCTGTGGGTCAAAGGGAATCAAACATGCATCACTGAGTAGTGCAGACTTTAGTTTGTCAAAGGCAACCTGACAATCTTTAGACCATACAAAAGGGACATTCTTCCTACGTAAGCGATGCAGTGGAGCTGCAATCTGAGAGGCATTGGGAATAAACCTGAAATAATAGTTAAGCTTTCCCATTACTGCTTGCAATTCATGCACATTCTTAGGAGGAGGCAAGTCTTTGATTGCTCGAAGATGTGACTGTAAGGGATGAATTCCTTGGGCATTAATCACATGGCCTAGGTACTCTATTTCAGTTTGAAAAAACGAACACTTTGCTTTATTACAACGTAGACCTGCTGCAGTCAACACTTTGAAAAGACACTCCAGGTTTGCTAAATGTTCTTCAACTGTACGTCCGGATACCACAATATCATCTAAATAGTTCGAACAGCACGGTACTGAAACTGTCAGCTGTTCCAAAAAGCGCTGAAAAATAGCGGGAGCGGAAGAACTGCCAAAGGGTAGGCGTTGAAATTGAAAAAGGCCCATGTGAGTATTAATGACGAAAAACTTTTTGGACTCGTCATCAAGTGGAATCTGTAAGTATGCCTCTGCTAAATCAATCTTAGAAAAGAAGCGAGACTGTCCTAATTTGTCCATTAGTTCGTCAGGTCTGGGCAGAGGATAAGTGTCTACAATTGTTTGACTGTTCACTGTTGATTTGAAGTCCGCACAGAGACGAAGTTTTCCTGACGGCTTGGGTATAATTACTATAGGCGAGGCCCACTGACTCGCAGAAACAGGAGAAATGACACCACTATCTTGCCAACGTTTAAGTTCCTCGGCAACTGTATCACGCAAGGCGATAGGCACTGGTCTAGCTTTACGAAATTTTGGAACTGCAGATTCTTTTAAAGTTACATGTGCCACGAAGTCTTTTGCACAACCTAGTTCCGGCGAAAACAAGTCACTGTATTTGTCACACAATGCATTGATTTTATCCTGAGGCACTATTGACGAAATTTGAAGCACATCTCTTTGAATTGATAAACCAAACAAGTCAAAAGCATCTAGTCCAAAAATGTTCTGTGTCGATTTGGCCTGAAGAACAACAAAAGCAACTGTTTTCGTTACACCTTGAAAAGAGGCTGGCAGGCTACATGTTCCTAGCACGGGAATATTTTCACCTGTATATGCTGTTAACACTTGCTGTGACGGCGACAATTTTGGCGAACCCAGAAGTTCATAAGTATCTTTATTTATTAATGTAACAGCGGAACCAGTATCAAGCTGAAATTGCACAGTCTTATTTTCTATAGAGAGAGTAACAAACAGCTTGTGCTTCTGGCGCACGACCGGTGCGCGAATGTGGGCAACGTCTAATACATATTGTTTTCTGCGCTTGCGCGGGTTGCGTGCGGTAGGAAGCGGCGCATACTCGGCACACAGCGGATTAATCACACTGTCACTAGATGACACTAGCGCCGGATCGGCGTCCGCGCAATGCGAGGCTACTGCACTAAAATTACTTTCAGTATCTACAACAAGTCTACTGTCACTAGCTACACAGTACTGGGCACTATTACAAGGAGCAGTTGCAGAAGGCACTATTTTCACTACAGGAATGCACTGTTCATAGTCATTTTGCTTGTCCCGAACCCTTTTCCGTTGCACTGGTTTACGCGCTCGTCGGCGCTTGCTACGTGGTGCACTATATAGTTTTGCCATAGGCGCAGAACTACCTTCTTGAAATTGAGAACCAAGGAAAGCAGTGTTCAATTCCACAGCCCGTATAACATTTACAGAATGAACTGTTCTCGCACTCTGCGAAGCACTGTTTCTAACGTTACTGTTCTTTGAGTTTTTAATTTGCATACACACAGACTGCACATGTCCCGATTTGCCACATTGATAACAGGTTGCGTTGCGACTAGGGCAATGAGCACGCTTGTGGCGAGACACACACTGGGGGCAAGATTTACGTACATTTTTCTGAAATGAGCGTTGGCGCCCGTTATGCAAATTACTGTGTCTAACACTACGGGGCGACCTTTGCGTCGCACTTTTACTCTGGCTACTGTTCACTGTCTGTTCAGCACGGCCGTTAGAAAAATAATTATCACTAGTGCTATACTGAGAACTACGGCTAGGAAAGCGTCCGTTGCGGCGCACTGAATTTACACTATGGCTTTGCATTTCTACATCAGCTAAGTCAAAAGTATCATGCGCTTCTATAAGCTGCAGTACACTGTCTAAGGAGGGGTCAGACTGTTTCAGAATTGCTGCTCTAATTCTGGGGTCCTGAATATTCTGCGTAATCGCATCCCTCAACATCACGTCACTATACGAAAGTCCACAAGAGCAAGTAAATTTACATTGGCGGGTTAAGCCCTTCAATTCCGTAATCCACTCTTGGTGTGACTGCTGCGGTAATTTTTTAAGTCTGAAAAATCGGTATCGTGCAGCGGCTACAAGAACTTTTCTCTCATAATGAGCATTCAGTGCATCTACAATTTGTTCAAAGTCTACATCACGAGGAGATGCGAGAGGGAAAAGTTTTTGCAATAGTACGAAAGTCTGGGGGCCCACAATCGATAAGAAAAGGTTCTTCACTCTCTGACCTGTAATTTGATGAGCCGCGACGAGTTCTTGAAACTGTGCAAAATAGTCGCTCCATTCTTCCTCACGTTCGTTGTACTGGCGGAACGTCGGAAGCGGTGCGGCGGCAGGTGTGGGCTGCTGATGTGACGACTGTTGTTGTTGGTGAGCAGCCTGTGTCGTCAACTGCGACACGGCCTGGAGAAGCTGGGTAATTTGCGCCGTCTGTAACTGAATAATTTCCATTAAGTTCGGGTTCGGGGTAGTGGCCATGCTGACCGATTACGCGCCGCGTATACAAGTAACTTATAACAAAACACAAATGCAATATGAAAGAGGACGCTCTGCAACAAAAAAGTCCACAAAATACGTAACAGAATATGTTCCCCCAAAAATCTTATAATAAGGGTGGGTGGGCGGGAGCAATTTTTGCGTGCTCCGACTGCTGCTGTCTGGCTGCTGCAAGCGGGCTGGTCCAAGGTTCTATCACTCCTCGTCGCCACTTTTGTATCCCATCCTCGTCGCCACTTTTGTATCCCATCCTCGTCGCCACTTTTGTGTCCCAACTTCGTCGCCGCTTTTGTGTCCCAGCCTCGTCGTAGGTGTCGGTGGCCGAGTGGAATGACACCGACACGCTGGTGCAGGTACAGAGGGGAGCAGCCAGAAACTATAAACACTCGAGTAAATTAGAAAGAGATATATTGCACAGAATGTAACAATACTTAACTTTTACATAGTACTGCAGAATGTTGATCCATAGTTGTTAGAGGCCTGCCTAGTGCCTGTACAATAGCAAAGGCTTCACTGGTGCCTATCTGATTACGATGGTCCTAACTCGTTGCTATCTCAGTCCGAAGTGCCAAGTGCCGATGTCCTTCAGTGGTGGCCACGAGCGGCGTTGTACCAGAGGGCGCTCGTGGCTGTTGTCGGAAGAACGCCGCGCCGTGCATGCATGGCGGCGCGCGGCGAAAGTAGGTGGCGCGCACTTTGTACTTGTGCGACACCACAACGATCACTAACAAATATTCACAGTGACACCCAAATTTCGTCATACAAAGACAATGGTTTGGAATCCGAGTTTTCTCCTCTCACTCCTTCTCCAGATTTATTGCAGTACAGAAACCCTGTAATGTATCGCGAGATGCTTGATGTTGTAGCGGAAGTGATAATGGAAGATTTTGTCACAGAGTTAAAAAACTAAGAATGTTCTTCCATTCAGGTTGATGGATTCGTAGACAAATACGGAGTAGACAACAAGTTCATTGCTTCACGGTTCATTACAGAAGATAACGAGATGAAATCTATGTTTCTAGGTGAAAGCAAATCGAGTCTGCGAGGGGCAGAAGGTCTTAAGGAATCGGTCAAAGTTTTATTGGAAAATTTAGACCTTGGTGATACAGCAAAAGATAAGTTGACAGAATTGACTGCAGATGGAGAGAGTGCTAATACAGGGAAATTCAGTGGCCTATGGGTTCGAATGAAAGAGTACTTAGAAAAAGACTTACTTTGTATTTGGTGTGTGGCTCATCGATCTGACCTAGCTATGTCAGACTTAGAATCAGCAGTAATTGAAGTTCAGCACTGGAAGACAAATTTAAAAGCCTTGGAAACAGTTTATAGGGCATCGGCTTTACGCTTTGAAGAACTTGAAGAGCTGGCTGAGTTAACCAAGAAAACTGTCTACTGCTTTCCAGCACACTTTGATGTAAGGTTCGTAGAACATCTCAACAATTCAGCCAAAGCAGTTTGGAACAACCTTCCATTAATGCAACACCATTGGAATAATGTTCTTGGAAAGACTGATTCCTCAAAAGTTGAAAAAGATTCAGCACATGGGTTTCTACGTTTGTGGAAGACAGGTGGCGAACAACAGCGACTTACCAGTCTTATGCTAGATCTTGTGAAACGTCTGGAAAAACTGCAAAAAGATTGTCAGAGGTCATTTGTTACAATCCCTGAGATTGAAGTATCTAAAAAAATATTTGTTGATTCATTATCTTTGATGGAAGAAGACTGTTATCCTGGTGGATATGAAGAAAAGTTAGAAAGAGAAGGTACAAGAGAACTTGAAAGTGACGAATCAGACACTGAAGATCTTCTTAGAAGACGTCAAGTAAACCGATTTATTTCAACAAAGCGACACTGGCCTGCAGCGATAAGAGAGGTTGTAATGAGCTGCGAAGAGTTTATTTTACAACGGCTTTCCGAAGACCAGAAGGAAATATGCAATAGGATTAATAAATTATTAAATTCTAAAAATCCTATTGAGCTTGTGAATGCAGTTCGTGCAGACGTTGGAGGCCTGTTTGGTAGAGATAAAGTATCAGATTTTACTGACGACGTTGTAAGGTTGTTTGCAGCAGAAAAACTCCCTGCTCCGTCTAGTATGACATCATCTACTGGAAAGCTGTACCACTTTTTGAAAGTATCTCAACCTCACTCGATCCTAAGAAAGTTGGTGCAGTCGTATATTTCACTGACACCGCACAGTGCAGGTCCTGAAAGAGTAGTGTCACTACATACGATTTTAAAATCAAACAAACAATCTAGAATGCTCATCGCTCTCAACGGTGTTGGGACAGCATTTTCCGACCCAATGCCATCCGTGGCGAAGATCCTAGAGAAGAAAGAGAGAAGAAGGAAGCTGCCCGATTTTAAACTGTATCAAGACCAAGAGTTTGTAAAAAAGTTTTTTGCAAATAACAGTAACTTTTAAATTTGATGTACTTCGATTTTTTTAGTTAGGTACTTTGTAACTTTTTTTATCAAAATATTTTGCAAACCCAGTAATTTCATTATCCTTTAAAATTTTGTTGTAGGCCTATTTTAAAATATTTCGTGAAAATTGTTTCTTGTGTGCATTAAAACATTTATAAAAACGACAAAATAATTGTTTTTACCTACAATCTTACAAGTGAAGGTATAAAATTACTGTTCAATACTCTTTAAAAGAAAACTGTTACACTAGAACTTTATGTTCTTTAAAGACGTTTTTAGCACCAACATCTCATTACACATTTTCTTCAGAATTAAGTACTTTTCTTAGATAGGTAAAAATTGTAATTCTGTTTCTTTCCCGTTGTTGTATAGAATTCTCTAGAGCAAAAATACAAATTGAGGAACCATAACGTAATATGAGCTTTTAAGAGAAATAATGATTTATTAACTTTTACAGGAAGTGCACAGGAAGGTATTTTAAGTAATCATAATACTGATATTAGTTTAACTTAATACTATTTTCATTTAACAACCATATCAAATTAAAGTGAACTTATAACAGGTACTGTATTCTATTTAATTACTTAACAAATAAAAGACAAGAAAAACAATTGAACGATTGTGTAACAAAATTAGGAGACATAAATGATTTCTTCAAAGTCCAAATTTAGTATTGTTCAACAAACATTTTTATGTATCATTAAAAACAAATATAAATAAAAATCTATTAAGGGAAAATTGAGCAGCTTTGATTTTAATAAAAAAAAAGGCTTCAAAATACGGTTGTACGCATCAATATTTTGAAATTTTTCCGGGGAAGGACTCCCGGAACTCCCGGCTCATCCTTTCAATGTCGCCCAGTGAAAATCCCTTAAAATATGCTCTGTTGGATAATAATTGTAGACTTCATTTGTACTGCCAGTTACCACAACTAAATTACTAACCTACTGAACTATATTTAATTACGGCAAGGACTTAGTTGTTTCGAGCACTCTGGAAATACTTGCCTCTAGCTGGGGATTATCTGTAAGCTGTCCGATTGATGCTGTACGGCAATAAATGTATTTCGGAGTTGAAGCCTCAGCTATCACAATAAGAAGGTAAGATGATTACAGATGGACCCTGCAACGACTTGGTGACTGTAAAAGGAGCCTTTTCCGGTGCCAAATGTAACATGGGATCTTTTTAGAATTGATAAGATCTAAGGGAAATCCTGTTTACGGAAGTAGAAAGTTTGGGGCAATACACCAAGCCAGGCCAAGACTCTTTCACAACGTCTCGGGCAAAATGGCTTCTATCGCCACAAATCACCAGGAATAAACACTGGAACAAAGGCGGAACGAGATATGGTCGGACGATTCACGATTTCAAGTGCATTTTGTTCATGGAAATGCGCCGCAGACCAAAATGTTCAAATGTTTGTAAAGCTTAGGGGACTTAACTACGGGGTTATTAGTCCCTAAACTTACAAACTACTTATGAACTAGGACGGTACAAATATCCATGCCCGAGGGGGAATTCGAACCCCCGACCGTAGTGGCCGTGCAGACTGTGACTGGAGCGCCTCAGTCCCCTCGGCCACCGCGGCCGGCTCGCAAAATGTTCAAATATTTTTAGAGCTTATGGGACTTAACTAAAAGGTGATCAGTCCCAAAACTTACAAACTACTAATGAACTAGCTAATACTAAGGACGGCACAAATATCCATGCCCGAGGGGGGATTAGAATCCACGACCGTAGTGGCCGTGCAAAACGTGACTGGCAAGCTGCAGTCCGCTCGGCCACAGCGGCCGGCTGCGCCGCAGACCAGATGAATTGTTTGACACTACCAGTAAGGAAGGTGTAGTTCATAGCGGTGTTATCGTCACTGTTATTGTCTGAGGTACATTTTCCTGATATCGAATGCGTCCTCTATTGGTTCAAAAGAGAGTATTAAGCTTGAATGCTCAGCTGCTCAGGGATCATCCCCATCTATTTTTGGGTTATCAACCCGCGACGGTTCTGCTATGTGTCAAGATGATATCGTATCACTTCATCATTTTTTACGTCATCCCATAATGGTTTCAGGAACATGTGGAGTGTGTGCGTGCGTGTGTGCGTGTGTGTGTGTGTGTGTGTGTGTGTGCGTGTGTGTGTGTGTGTGTGTGTGTGTGTGTGTGTGGAGTGCGGAGGAGTACCAGAAATTGACCTAGTCACCTCAGAGCTGCACTGAACATATCTGGTATATCGCGTTGTGGACACAGCGTGCCGTGGATCCTGCATCCACGAACAGATTAGAATTGGCTTTCCTGCAAACGATTTGGTGTCAGTTGCATCCAGAGAAGTACCAGCGACTTGTACGCTCAGCTTCTACGGCATCTTGCTGAGGCCTCACGAGATATCAGATGCCTGTCCGATGACATTTGCTAAGTCATTGTGTTACAGAAATCTTACATCCAACAACCACCGCCCAGCACTTGTGAAGCACGCTGATTAAGAAATTGAACGCAGTTATTTCTATCACTCACTAGGTTTTTGAGGTATTTTACTGAGTGGTGACAATTTTAAAGGGACGTTAGTTTTCCACCCCTGTGTGTTACCCCACCCGCGCCACAATACCGGATCTAATCCAATTTTTTGAGTTAGTAAGTGACGCCATAAAAGAGAGGACAGACCCTCTGAGAAGGAATTCTTCTCTTCTTAAAATATTATTTCTATTGAATTAGTCTTTGTTAAGGCCTAGTTCAACTCTGATGAACAATCGTAGGTAATAGGACATGTAAAGAATCCTGCCCTAAGAAACATATTTGTACAGATTAATGAAAATCCGAAACTCTTTATCGATGTAGAATGTTCACTAATGATGTCATTTTTATATCTACAGGCTACATATCTGCAAATACACAGGTTTCATTCGAAATTTTCCGTAAATATAGACAGTAATGTAACAGTTAACCAGATCAATTTTTATAATATTAATGAAATAAATTTTCAAAATACTTTGTCCAAAATCAACACTGCATAATTATATTGTAATGCAAACAAAGAAACATTTTTTTATACCTTAAACTTTACCGATTCGATCATATTCTGTCAAATTACTTTTCTTGAATTACATTTTATAAAAATCTCGTAATAATAATGACTGTTGTCTGGTAACATTATGCAATTATTCATATTTTTAAGAATATCATTACTACCATTTCTGAAGTTACGTAAGGCACCCTAAACAGTTTGAGATAATCAGTTTATAACGAAATTATACAGGTAGTTACTTACTTAACAATTTCGATTATGCAAACAAACTCATTCTGCACTAGTCTGTAAAACTGTTTGATCTTTGTGCTGATTAATCTGATGTATATCTCACTTGTGAAAAACGTATAATCTAATTGCGGAAATGAAACTCTGGAATTTTATTACGTCAACTTTATTCAAGAACACTCTAGAACGTGGCATTATCTGTATGCACGTGTGCGTTGTGGCACGAAGTGTTTGAGTATCTAAGTATGTCGTATGTAGTGTGCATTTGTTGATGAGACACGATATGGTTTGTCACTGTAACGTTTTTTACCGATGCAGTAAGGCTTATGAACTAAAGCAACATTTGTAGTTCCTATGACTAACAAAAACACAGGTCATCACATAAAACAATTACAGAGTGAAAGGACACTTGTTAGCGTCGTGGGATAACCTACAAAACAGGTGTTAAAATTTATGACAACGAAGTTGTCGCGATTCTGTACTATAGAATAGACAGTACCGTCACAGAGTCACAGACACCGTGAGAGAGAGAGAGAGAGAAATCTCTACATTTTTCTGCGCTTGGACAAGAAATGTAGGTGTGAGATAATTTTTTCATGTGTTTTGAGCTTACCAAAAAGATAAAAGTCGCATGATGTTAAGTCAGGACCGTATGGAAGATGTTGCCACACCTCCCACTTGAATCGCTCTCACAAGTAAAAGTGGCTTAAAAATGTTTAAATAGTTGTTAAGCTTATGGAACTTCCTATCAGTCCCTAAACTTGAGAACTTCTTATAAACTACCTTATACTAAGGACAGTACAAACATCCACGCCCGAGGGGGACCGGTCTCGCGCATCGTAGAATAGCGCCTCAATGCACTCGGCCGCTCCGCCGCGGCCCTGTATCGGCTATACCTATTACTGTGTCCTCCATTTGGGCGTAGTGCGAGCATGGAATAAATAGGCCCATTCGCCAGAAAACTTCAAAGGATAACATGCTGGGCTAATCTGAAGTTTTCCTGGAGATTTCATCAAAATTAATCGATCCCTCTTTGGAGTCCATAGGGAATATACATGGACACATCAGTTTTTAAGTAATTTTCTACAACGTTCGGCAATCGAAGCCGGAACTACATATGTCGCTCTCACAGTTCGAGCGATATGTATCGTAAAGGTAGACGGACGCGCGATTGACATATGATGTTGGGGATCTGACATTTCGTTGTCGGAAATGTCTGGAATTTTGTTGGTAATTCGGCATGTTGCCTAATAGTGAACCAAATAAGTGTGTACATTGTAACTATGAGGTAAAAAGTGACCTCTAGAGTCTTCACTCTGACAGTGAGGTATAAGTTAACACAGAGGTTTTCTCTCTCCTAAGTGAGCGCCGAAGGCGATAAAATTTTACGACTTGTCTCTTCGGTTCCAGGAGATAATTTTGGCACCGATGGTAATTTTTTCACGAGCTACAGTACAAATGTTATTGCTTCTCATTCCACTCGCATTATAATTAATACTGTTCCTGGTCGATGGTTGACAGGTACTTGTATGTACCCTTGTTCGTTCAGTAAACTGACTATCCTCGTAAATTGAAGATTACAGTTTTGACTAAACAATACAACGAATCTCCACAGAGAAACGTCTAGAATTTGTTTAGGAATTCAGCCTGCTGCGTAATAGTGAACGATAGGAATGTGTACATTGTAATTATGAGTTTAGTGTGACTACCTTTTCGATACATATATCGATATACAGGGTGTTAGAAAAAGGTACGGACAAACTTTCAGGAAACATTCCTCACACACAAAGAAAGACAATATGTTATGTGGACATGTGTTCGGAAACGCTAAATTTCCATGTTAGAGCTCATTTTTATTACTTATCTTCAAATCGCATTAATCATGGAATGGAAACACACAGCAACAGAACGTACCAGCGTGACTTCAAACACTTGTTACAGGAAATGTTCAAAATGTCCTCCATTAGCGAGGATACATGCATCCACCCTCCGTCGCATGGAATCCCTGATGCGCTGATGCAGCCCTGGAGAATGGCGTATTGTATCACAGCCGTCCACAATACGAGCACGAAGAGTCTCTACATTTGGTACCGGGGTTGCGTAGACAAGAGCTTTCAAATGCCCCCATAAATGAAAGTCAAGAGGGTTGAGGTCAGGAGAGTGTGGAGGCCATGGAATTGGTCCGCCTCTACCAATCCATCGGTCACCGAATCTGTTGTTGAGAAGCGAACAAACATGTCGACTAAAATGTGCAGGAGCTTCATCGTTCATGAACCACATGTTGTGTCGTACTTGTAAAGGCACATGTTCTAGCAGTACAGGTAGAGTATCCCGTATGAAACCATGATAACGTGCTCCAGTAAGCGTAGGTTGAAGAGCATGAAACCCAATCAAGACATCACCAACAATTCCTGCCCAAACGTTCACAGAAAATCTCTGTTGACGACGTGATTGCACAATTGCATGAGGATTCTCGTCAGCCCAACACATATTGATTGTGAAAATTTACAATTTGATCACGTTTGAATGAAGCCTCATCTGTAAATAGAACATTTGTACTGAAATAAGGAGTGTCAGATTGTTGGATGAACCATTCGCAGAAGTGTACCCGTGGAGGCTAATCAGCTGCTGACAATTGGGTATTTTACAATTGTCTGCACGAATTATTTCAATTTAAATTTAAAGAGAAATACTAAAATGAGCTTTAACATGGAAATTAAGCGTTTAGGGACACATGTCCACATAACATATTTTCTTTCTTTTTCTGTGAGGAATGTTTCCTGAAAGTTTGGCTGTACCTTTTTGTAACACACTGTATATCGTTCCGGCTTCGATTCCCGAACGTTCTAGGAAATTACCCCGTTTTATAGTCATAGATAACGATAGTAGTGTCACCTTTTGACCAATTTTACCATAGGTACCTTCACTAATTTTTCCCCCAAATGGGGAATTTTTTTTATTATTTATTTATTTATTCTTTTTTTGTGATGGGAGGGAGCATGTTGGCTAGAGTTGGCTAGAGTTTCACGGACTTAGGAGTGAGTTGAGTACGAAGTTTTTCGCGACATATTTCTTGCGTAAAATACTCTCGGTGTTCTTGCCGCGTCAAATATGGGTAGGAGCCCAAGCTTTCGACTATAACCTCCATAGTCGTCGTCAGGGGTAAAACTGACTGCCGTGAACTGGAGGCTTCCGCTTATATAACCAGGAGACGGCTTCTCATTGGCTGGCTTACGTCACAGCGGTAATGGCGCGTACTTGGGTGGTGTCATCTAACCACCCAGAATTTCTGGGAGCCAACCTCTGTTCCTTCTCCAGTGCTCGCTTCCATGCATTGCTGAGTGCATATCCGGAGTCTCTATTGATATTATTATCGCATAATCTGACTGACGGAACAGCCATGGGTTCGCCACTGTCACCAGCCATTGCCAACTTCTTCATGGAGGATTTTGAAGAACGAGCGTTGAACAGTGCTCCCTTTCGTCCATCTTACTTCTATAGGTATGTTGACGATACATTTTTAATCTGGCCACACGGGAATGAGGCACTGCAACAGTTCGTGGATGATTTGAATGGAATACACCCTAACATAAGATTTACAGTGGAAGTAGAGAAGGACGGGAAGCTACCCTTCTTACACGTGTTGGTTGAACGAAAATCAGATGGACGACTTGGACACTCTTTGTACAGAAAGCTGACACATACAGAGTTGTATCTGAATGCCCGTAGCTTTCATCATTCCACTCAGAAGAAAGCTATGCTGAATCCCTTGGTACACAGAGCAATGCTTATTTCAGACGAAAACCACCTCGACTCTGAGATCAACCACCTGAAGAAGGTCTTCAGAAAGAATGGATATTCCTCCCGTGATATTAGGTCCACACTATCGAGGAAACCTAGACAGGATGCTATTTCAACAAATCAAGAGGACCAACACATCGCGCGTCTTCCATTCTGCGGTGCAACAAGCAGTAAAATCGGAAGAGTCCTAAATAGGCAGGGGATCCGACCTGTCTTTCGTCCTCCCATGAAGATGAAAGAAATGATGCCACCCGTCAAAGACAACCTCGGTCTGAGAGTGCCGGGAATATACAGCATTCCGTGCGAGTATGGCAAAAATTACGTGGGGCAGTCAATAAGAACTGTTTCTGAACGCTGCGTTGAACATCAGCGTCACTTGAAATACAGGCATTTAGAAAAATCTACGGTGGTTGAGCACAGCCTGTTAAATAAACATCGAATTTTGTTTGAAGAAACCAGAGTACTAGCTCACGCTTCCAACTACTGGGATTCTGTCATCAGGGAGGCGATCGAAATCAGATTATGCGATGATAATATCAATAGAGACTCCGGGTATGCACTCAGCAATGCACGGAAGCGAGCACTGGAGGAGGAGAAGGAACAGAGCTTGGCTCCCAGAACCTTTAGGACTTCCCGCAGATAGCTGCCTGCTGCGAGAGATGGCGCTGCTAACAACGCGGAATAGAGTGCGCTAGAAAATTCTAGGTGGTTAGATGGCACCACCCAAGTACGCGTTATTACCGCTGTGACGTAAGCCAGCCAATGAGAAGTCGTCTCCTGGTTATATAAGCGGAAGCCTCCAGTTCACGGCAGTCAGTTTTACCCCTGACGACAGCTATGGAGGATATAGTCGAAAGCTTGGGCTCCTACCCATATTTGATTAGGAGTGAGTTGTGCGCTTACCGTCCTTTGCAGCTTCCATCCGCCTGGATCTCCGCTCCCACATCCTACTATAAAATCCTTCAAGTCCTCGAGCGGCACGCCCTCCGCCTCGCCTACCGCATCCGGCTCCCATCCCCCACACTGATCCTGTATGACCTGATCCCGTTTTCCCACCTCCTTGAATACCTCCAGCATATCCGTGTCCTCTATACCACCCGTAAAATAGACCCCGCAACCCCCTGGTCCATCCTATCCTTACCAACCCTGGGCCTCTGCCACGCCTCTACCGCGTTATACCCCCTTCCCTTCATCTCCACACCCTCCATGTCCTCTCCCAGGGTTTCCGCCGCCCCCCCCCCCCTGATGACGTCCGCCGTTCCGACATATACCCGTCTTACCATCTCTGATCCCCTCCCCCCCCCCGTAGATAAAGGGCCCCCTCTCCCCCCTCCCTTTCCACTCCCCCGCTTCGCTGCCCCCTCCCTGCCCTGGAATCCCTACGGCTCTTCCCTACCGCCTCCTTCCCCGCCGTTTTTCCTCTCCCCAGCGCTTCCCTCCACCCCTTTCTCGGGGTCCTAGACTGACAGTTTTAACAGTGCTACGTCAAGTGTTGTGTGCTGTGCTCCAGTGAAGTGTATGTTTTTTAACTGCGTCCACCGCAATCAGACAAGTGTCGCACCGTGTGTTTTAATTAGTGCCTCCGTGTACTCGCCGTCCTGTGTTATTGTCGTCCTACATTGTTTTTTTAGGTCACCGTGGCTCATCCTTTTTTTTTAACTGACTAAATCTGATTTTGATCATCTGTCAACTGTTTGTACTTCGAATTGTCACGTTGTCTATGTCATTGTTCCTCCGTTGTTTTTTCGCCTGTCTTGTATCTTCATTTTCATATATACATGTGGCGTCTGTTTCGAGAGAACAGACGTCAGACGTCACTTCTGATCCTGCAGTTGTTATTATTCAACATTCATAGAATGTATGACATCAACTGCGATTTGGCAAAGCTGAAAATGTGTACCCAGCCGGGATTCGAACCCGGGTCTCCTGCTTTCTAGGCAGTTGCGCTGACCCCTACACATCCTTTTTTTTTTTTTTTTTTTTTTTTTTTTTTTTTTTTTTTTTTTTTTTTTTTGTCGTGGTCTTCGCAGCAGACTGTCCTCACACAGTGCTCTTCTTCGCGTGGTTTATATCCATGTTGTAATCCCCAAGCACTAAGCTTGGTCTCACGTCCGTCGTCTGTCTGTCTCGTTGCTTATTTTGACTTCTCGTAGCCCTGTGCGTTACAGTCGGCGGAGCCACACGATGGCCTACTGTACAAAGTCGTAATAAATAAATAAATCAAAGAAAAACAACAGCAGGAGAAACCTGCAATAACAAATTTGGTCCTTCCTCCACTGACCCTAATGTAGGAAATGAAAGTCTCCATGTAACAATAAAAATAAATAAAAAAACTGAAGAAAAGAAATCATATTTGAGTTCCAGCGACCATACATTTGCTACAGACGCTTCCAGGAAAAACCTTTCCTTCGTGTATGTCTTCCTTTCTGTTCTTACTCTGTCAATCGCTTCGTTACAGATCTTAGTTTCAATTGACCATCCGTGTATCTTTTTCTTTTGTTCTTTAAATTATCTCGAAATCTGTGATATCCGAGTAACCAAGGAGCACTTCCACTCTTCTGTCGTGACCGAGAAATGGAAACAAATTCTCAAATCATTACGGTAACGTGTGGAACGAAAGATTTTGCACTAATCTTTTGTATTTTGGGCATTTCCGGAAGTTATGATGTTCTTCCGTAATATATTGTACGTATTCGTTCAAACTCGCATTTTTATACGTCAATGTAAAGTACGCGAATTGGCCGATGACCCATGCATAGCTATTGTTTTTTGTTTTTGGAAATAAATGCCAGTCCGGCCATAGGACATCTCGAAGCGTTATCGTACTTTCAGCGGTCCTGTTGATTGTAGCTAGTTTTTTTTAGTCCATTTCCAGATTTGAAATTTACCTCTGCACGTGAGTGTGTGTGCCAATGGACATGGCAGTGTTCATAGTACGGACACTGTTTGAGGTGAATCTTGTGGAGTTTTTCTCCTGTTGGAACCTTATCGTTCACAATGCATTACCAGACGGATGCAGTTCGTGATGGAAGTGTGGAATTGTTAATATTCGTCCAAACGTTCGTCCAATCAATCTGTGGGTACTTCAACTCCACAGGGTTTGGTCTGTGCCGTCTCGTAAGATGACCATAAATTTTGGCAGTGTTGAAGAGCTGTCGCAGATCTGGAATGTAACTGCTTTCGAGGTAAAAAAAAGCCGGACGTAGTCAAGTTGTGCATTTATGCGTCCAACGTTGACGGGGGCAGATTTACTGATGGGGACTAGGCTGGTGAATAGTATCTGCGTGATTGTTTTATGCGGAGACTGTAGGATTTTTCCAGTACGGTTCAAAAACATAGCAGTGCATTGTAGTTGGACGTCTTTCACTCCCAGGCCCCCTTCTGTCCGAGAGAGCGCCATAGTTGGCAGGTTGACCTCGCCAAATGAACCAATACGCTGCTGCAAAAATCTTGTGGGCTATGTCCTTCGGTGGAGGTAGTACCGCGGCTATGTGATATATTTTGCTGAGTGCGTAAATATTAACGAATAGGGCTCACTGTAGCCTGTTTAGATTCCTATTTTTGTTGTCATGGAGTGTGGCGCGGAATATATTGAGTTTATGGGTCCAATTGGCAATGGCCATCTCCCTTGGATTCGGCGTTAGAATCATACCTAAGTGGGTGATCCGATTTATGGGTTGCAACCATGTTAAATGCATGTTCTCCGAACGTGGTCCTATAGGTAATATCTTCGATTTGAATTCATTGAGTTTAGCACCAGATGCATTGGCATATGCTTGGATCACTTTTCGTGCAGTTTCGATTTCAGCTGTTGTGTTCACGATAAGACTGACATCATCAGCATATGCGTGACATACTGTCTTGATACCAAACATTTGTAACCCTTCGAGTCTCAGGTGCAGCTGTGAAAGTAGAGGCTCCACGGCGATGGCGTACAGCGTCATTGAGAGAGGGCAACCCTGCCTCACGGACTTCTTGATGGGGATTGGAGTACTTATTTGACCATTGATTTTGATTCTGGAGTACGTTCCTGAAATGCAATTACTTATGAGCTGTATGAAATGAGCACTAAACCCCATTCGTCGCATAACGTTCAACAGAAATAAGTGGTTTACACGATCGAACGCCTTGTCAAAATCTAAAAACATCAGCGCTACATTGCAGTTGCACAACCATGATAAGGTTGTGATATCCCTGTATTCACTTAATGCGTTAATCATAGATCTGCCAGGAGCCACACTCATTTGATAAGGGCCAAGGATATTGGGTAGTATAGATTTCAATCTATTGTTTATGATTCTGGTAAGAAGTTTATAATCTGAATTCAGAAGAGTTATCGGCCGAAAGTCTGTCAACGATGTGGTGTGTGGCTTTTTCGGAATTAGGACAACGAGCCCTTCCGTAAACTGCGACGGCGGCTGCACTTCCCCCAGCAGTTCGTTGTACATTTTAGTTAACTCTGGCCCTATGACATTCCAAAAGCAAGCATAGAATTCAACTGGTAGACCGTCTAAACCAGGCGATTTCTTTTTAGGCGATTCTTTGATCGCCGAATGTATTTCTTCCTCCGTAATATTGGCTAGAAGGTCGACATTGTCATCCCCAGTAACTGCGGGTTGGATAGCGGACATTAGAGGTTCTCCTGTCGCGGGGTCCGTTCCTGGGTCGGCGTAAAAGTCCGTGAAATATTGCACCACATAGTTTCTTATTTCCGTCTGGTGTTCGTATACGTGTCCGCTTTCATCTGTAAGTTTGGAAATTAACTTTTGTTTTCCTCACTTGGCTTCCCTGAGAAGATGATACAGCGATGTATGTTCTTGCATGAGGTCGTGCGGTGAGCGCGCTCGAACTTTTTGTCCTTCCAGAGATTGTCGCACGAGAGCCGTTATTTTGGCTTTAGTGCGTTTTATTCGGGAAATGTTGTTGATTAGACTGTTGGGTTCACTGTAGAGTTCACGGAGGCATAGAAAGTAGTGCTCTATGGTACGTTTTCTCCAATATGCCTTCATACGGGCATACTGCACAATACATTTTTTTTATTTGCGGTTTCGCGACTTTGATCCACCACCTTATACGAGTTGGATATTTGCCTAGTGATCGGAGGCATCGCGTCCAAGTTGTGCTGACCTGCTGCCGAAGTTCTTCGTCCTGCAAAAGCGAGACGTTAAGTTGCCACACGCCCCTTCCCATGTATGTTGGTTGTTTCCTGTACTGGATGGTTATATGAAAGGCGTCATGATCTGAGAAATTGATGGGCCATATTTCACAATCCATGACATTCTGTAGAAAGCCGTTCGTCACATCCATCCTGTCTAGTCGGATGGCTGTGCTACTGGTAACATAAGTGTACCCTCGGGCGTGCGGACGAAGATGACACCAAGTATCGACGAACCCAAGTCCATTAGTTACCGATAAGAGCTTCTCGCAAAAGTTGAAGTTCGGATGCTGACCTTCGGGACGGAGAACACAATTAAAATCACCTCCGAAAATTATGGGCAGTCGGGCATCTGGTATTAACGTGACGATTTCATCACGGAACAAGGAGCTCCTCGCGTGTTTGCCGCTGGACCCAGTAGGGGCATATATATATTTACAATCAATAAATCCCATACTTTTACAGTCATTCCCCTTCCGGACTCAAGTATCGCTTGCGTCGTACACGGTATACCGTGTTTGAATAAAACTGCCGTTCCGCCCTCACTACCAATGTTCAAAATTGCGTCATATCCGAATACACCCGTAATTTTCGTCGTGACTACCTCTTGTATTAACGCTATGTCAATGTCGGCGGCATATAAGTAGTCTCTTAAACACTGGAACTTCACATCGGAAATAATCCTATTGATGTTTAGGGTTGCAATTTTATACGTCTGCGTCATTTGTTGGTGTAGTATTCAAGTGTAGCAGACCGCAGACCCCGCGCAATAATAAATTTAGGCACTCTCCTCGTCGTCGCCCCACGGGATCCCAGAGCCCCCAGGAGGCAGGTCTTCCGCCTCCATTCGGTCTTCGACCAACGAGGTTGGTGGCTTACCTATAGCCAACTGAGCTGCATCTTTCGGTCGCAAATGGTCTCTGCTTTCAAACCCGGAGGTACCAGGTATGTCACTGGTAGTTTTCCGTAGAATTTTCTTTGTGCGTAACAGTTTCCTCTCCAGTTCTTGTACTTCTTCGGCACTCTGTTTACGGGTATTACGTTTGAGTTTTCCCGTCTGCTGCTTTGAATTTTCGTTATCGGTACTTAGTATTTGCCCTGACAGAGTGGCACTAGTAGAAGAACCATGGCTCTTGCCCTGACTGGAGGACGTCACAGACGGGGGGGGGGGTCTGGTCACTATTCTTGGCAGCTGTCACAGACGGTCCTGGCGTTGGAAAGGACTCTGCTTCAGAGGTTCTGGCAGGGTTCACAACCTCTGTTGGCGCCTGTTGTGTGGGAGGCAAGGCGGAATTCACCACGACAGTGGGTTGCGGGGACAATTTTTCCGGTTCGTCTGTGACGGATATCTCAGCCGTATCGCGCTTTCCTCGGTCGTCCGTATTCGCTCCCGCGGCAGCCGGCAGGGCTTGCTCGCCGCGCGCGGCCGCAGCGTAGCTGGCAGTCAACACGGTCGTCACCGCGGGTCGGGGCGCCTCGCCGGCCGGTAGCTGCGCCACCCGCCGCTGTAAACACTCGGCGCGGACGTGGCCGGCAGAGTTGCACGCCGTGAAAGTCCGTGGCTGTCCGTCATACATCTCAATTCCGCGATGGCCGCAGACATTTATATACGACGGGACGTGCTTGGTCAAGGCGACCTTTAATTGTCTCACGCCGTTCAACACCTTAAACTTTCGAGCGTTCGACCACCGTTCAGCAACGTTACTAATAACCGTGCCGTACTGCGATATCACGGCGTTAATTTCATCGGCTGGCACTTCAAAAGGCAATTCGAAAATCCTGATCGTCCGTATACCAATGCTAGCATGAGCGATGGTAACGTCTCGTATATTGCCGTCACTGTATTTGAATTTTCTGCTTCCACCGCAAGATTCCACAATTTTGTCACATAATTCTGCATTTATCATTTTAACATAAGCAACACTGTTTACTATTGAAATGTGTATGCCCACAACGTCGTCAAAATCAAGTTGAAGTTCCTGCTCTAACCAATCTTCTACTTCAAATAACTTGGGTCTTGCGCAAGTTCGGTCAAAAGTGATCTTCAAGGTGCCTTGTCTGTTTAAATGTGTCATCATCGTATCATATTGCGAACTTTAACGCAAATAGCAACTGCCGGAAATATCTCCGCGACTTAGCACGCTGAGGCACAGCCGACCGCAGCGCACAAACACAGCCACGCGTCCGCTCGGCACCGCTGACGCGGACGAACTGGCAATTGCGCTGACCCCTACACCACTGGGGACACAGTGATCACCGCACCTGCAAGGACTACCTAAGCACATCTCCCGTCAGATACAAATTCCCAGCTTCGCCCTGCCCACAATACTCAAACTCGTAGTTATGAACTAATTCCCGTAAGAGTAAGGGCTTCAAACTTTGCCCACCCCTCCCCACTAACGATAGGATCATTGCCCGTCACCGGCATATTATATATATATACATGTGGCGTCTGTTCCGAAAGAACAGACGTCACTTCTGATCCTGCAGTTGTTATTATTTAATATTCATAAAATATATGACATCAACTGTGATTTGGCAAAGCTGAAAATGTGTACCCAGCCGGGATTCGAACCCGGGTCTCCTGCTTTCTAGGCAGTTGCGCTGACCCCTACACCACTTTTTCATTTATTTTTTTTTACTTCTTTTGTTGGAGCATGAGAGTATTCTTGTAACAACTGAAACAATTATCTCTCTTGGGAAAAAAAATAATAAAAATGAATGGGATGCGGTTCTTCATCATTCCAGTATCCTGGAAAACTTAAACAAAACACCGGGTGATCAATTGCGAAAACAGATGGCACGCATACTACCTTCTCTCACATCATCCTCGGACGGACATATTTGTATTTGCTGCATCTTCTTGTTTACTGAACTTTTTCGTAATTGTGAACATAGAGTTCTTCTTTTTTAACTCACATACATTTTGTGAATATTCAATTTACGATGCCAAGCAAAAGTAGTGTCGCTGTTGCTGGTATCCTTAGGAGATCCCGATGTCTGCAGTATGGGCTTAGTTCATGTTTGTAACTGTTAGCCAACTCCTAACCTCTCAAAAGTAATTTTTAGCATGTTTCCAAATTGTTTTTTGTGTTCCGTGTATTTTTTTCTTTTATAATATTCACACATCATGTATGCGGTAAATTCTGTATTGTTATCCGTACCTAAATTGTTTATGACATAACTGACGAACTTGCCCATCAACCAATGTATGGCGTTGTTTTTTGCAGCCGCATAGTGAATTTTTTGTGGCCTGTAAATTGCCTCCGGGTAAATTTAATCGGGCGAAGACCTCGACAGGAAAGCGATGCTCTGTCTGATCCATTTCCAGTCTTCAAAATGACCCGCACAAGTGAATCTGTGTGTTATTGTGTCCACCAGTTGGCATTTGGGGCAAAGATTGGTATCACTTATACGCACTGCATGTAATCTTTCATTTGTTCTGCAGATGTTGTGCACTACCTTATACCATGCAGAGACGACATCAGATGACAAACATTTCAGGTTTACGTTTTTCCAGACAGCTGTCCAGTTAATATTTGGGAACTTAGTTGCTATTTTGTTTCTTCCCTCATTTTCCTTCTTTTTGCGTATAATATCTCTTGTCGTCACATCCCTCGAGCTGTTGACAATATCAGTGTGGTAACTCGCTTCGATATAAAAGGTCCTTATGTGTCGGAGACGGGGGTTTATTGCTTGTACATCCACCGGAGACTGCAGGCTAACGGGTTTAACACATGTGTCCTGAGTATGTTAACAGTTCTTTTTATATATAATGCAGAAGCCTTGTTCTTCATGTCCACAAGACCGAGACCTCCATTTGTAGGGTCTAACACTGCTGTTAGAACGTCTACCCTGAAGGTTTCCCCTCTCCATAGGAAGTTTGTTGCAATAGACATTATCTTTTTTGTAACCATTACGGGGGCTGGGAACACTTGAGCCGTATAATAAGCTTTCGAAAAAATGCAGTAGTTTATGAATTTTACTCTTTGGATCTGGTTCATACGTCGATCTCTATTCCCGATGATGGATCCTTGTATTTTCCCCAAAGTGTTTTTTCAGTTCACCGCAGACATTTTTAATGGGCATTTAGTTAGGAGTACGCCAAGAGTTTTAATCTTCTCTACTTCTTCCGCCCATGGTATTCGGAATTGAGGAATGCCCCGTAAATTTAGGAATTTGCTTTTGGAAGCATTGATTGAAGCGCCGGACGCAAGGCAGTAGTTTTTTACAATCCGGTCTAGGTTCATTACATCATCGTTACCTCTTAATATGACGGCCACATCGTCCGCATACGCTCGGATAGCTGCCTTATGCCCAGATAACAAAATGCCTGTTAGATTGGCATGGACGTGTTGCAGAAAGGGCTCTAAGGATATAATAAATAAGGACATCGACAACGGGCTGCCCTGTGGAAACCCTCTGCTAATATTTAGTTGCCTGGTGTTTTGGCCGTTAACAGTTATGTTTGCCTTTATTCCTGTGGCGGTATTTTTAATCATATCGATATATCTGGGTAGGAAGCCCATTTTCTTCATTGTTCCGAAGAGATACCTTTGGTTTACTAAGTCAAAGGCTTTGTGGAAATCGAGAAAGAGCAGGGCACACTTGATGTTGGTAACGGCCGTTAGAGCTATTACGTCCCGGTATTCTGAAATATTGCGAAATATGGTCCGATTGGCAACACCTGACTGGTAAGGACTAATGATTTTCGTGGAAATGCTTAGAAGTTTGCCGTTGATCATCCTGCAGATAATTTTATAGTCGGAATTCAGTAAAGAAATAGGACGGAAATTTTGCAGGTCCTTCCTCCCTGTATTTTTCGGAATCAAAACAATTTTGCACACTTTGAATTCTGGTGGTACCATTTTACCAGCAAGAACTTCATTTGCCATTTGCGTAATTTTGTCACCTATGAGAATCCAAAACCGCTTGTAAAATTCTACTGGCAGACCGTCAGGGCCGGGAGATTTCTTGGGCGGAGAGTTGCATATTATGTCATACATGTCTTCTTTGGTGACAGGGGACAACAGTTCGTCATTGTCTTCCTCTGATATGTGCGACTCAACGATGTTTAGAAAATCTGCGGGAGAATTTTCATCAGTTCGGTTATCTGAATATAAATCCTGGTAATATCTATAAATCTCATTGACGATGTCTTTTTGAACAGAGAGTTTCGTCCCATCTTCCGTCTGTATCTCCTCGATGAAACTTGTTCTTCTATTTCTGGAGTGTCGCAGAAGGTGATAAAGCGAAGTGGTTTCGTCTTCAGATACAGATTTTTCCTTAGATTTTATTTTCAGACCTTCTAATTGACTTCTTTTCAGATTCAGGAGCTTCGCTTTGACTTTCCGGATGTCTTCAATGCGAGGAGGTGACACACTTGCCCGTTCGTACAGATCCCTCAAAACGGTATAATAATGCTCCATGGTGTCCTTCAGCTCTCTATTCCTCCGTGTACTGAATTGCATTAGAACTGTCCTCATCTTCGGCTTCGCTCTTTTGGTCCACCAGTCTAACACTGACGGATATCTCTCGATTGACCGAAGACACAAATCCCACGCTGCTAACATTTCCTCCTCGAGATCATCCTCATTTAAAAGGGAGATATTGAGGCTCCACTGATTTTTGAAACGTCTTGTTGGTTGAGGACTGAGATTAAGACAAGAGACGACTGTACTATGATCACTAAAATAAGCAGGTATGGTCTCTACTTTCAGGACAAATTGTCTCAGATTCTCAGATACATAAAGTCTGTCTATTCTACTTCGTGAAGTGCTGGTCACGAAAGTGAACTCAACGGCCGTTGGGTTAAAAATTTCCCACGCATCTTTAAGCTTTAAGTCGTTTATTAAATGTTTCAGTTCAACAGAGCCATTAAAATTAGGTGTCTGGTCCTTGCGGTTAATAACACAGTTAAAATCTCCGCCCAATACCAAATTGCTTGGATTTTTCCGCAATAAATACACAATGTCTTCTGTAAAAAATGTGGCTCTGTCGGATCTGTTGGTATACCCTGACGGAGCATATACATTAATAAAGGTGATATTGAAAATCTGTACAGATAATGCCCTCCCGGATTCAAGTCTTTCGATGGTCGTCACAGGTATCCCTTCGCGTATTAAAAAGGCTGTTCCTACATGCGTTACAGGACACACATTTAAAATTTCTACATAGCCTGAAACCTTGAGGTCAGTTGTCCATACCTCTTGCAATAACGCAATGTCTGTTCCAGACTGATATAAATATTCCTTTAGTGCAGCTATTTTTAAATCTGAAGTTATTTTATTTATGTTGATAGTGGCTATAGTGTATGCTTGCATTTCTTAACCTTAATTTAAAATAAAAATTAAAATAAAAAATCAGTTGCAGTGAGCAGAGAAGTAACGGTTCTCAGTAATAATCAAATAATGAACAGACTTACAACAAATTCGTTGAACAATTGACAAAATTCCTGCTATCCATACTAAGTCGCGAGGCAACCTAACTGAAATCTTTGGTATGGTCATCATCATGATATTCTTGCACTATTTCATAACTGATATTTTTTTGCGTCTTCTCCGGTCCCCCTGGTTTCGTTTTTCCTACATTTCGAGGAACAGTGAGATTAGGCTGAGGTTTGAGTTTGCGACGTCTTCCTTCCTGAGTGCCCGCGGTGGTTGTAACGTAGCCGCTGGTTTGTATGGGAGTTGCGGCTACTGTAGCGTACGTCACGGGTTGTTTTGCAGTTAAGGTGGTTGGAGGGCATGAACTAGTCTGCGTTGTAATTGCAACGTGACTAGCACTTATGACAGGTTCTTTTGTTGTCGAGGTTGTGGTAATGCAGCCACCAGACTGGGTGGTCGTAAGAAGCACACTAGCCGGCGTAACTGTTGGCACGGTTGGCCCTACGTCATGCATGCCTCTTGCTGCTACCTGTGGTAAGGCTTTGCTTAGAGGCCGCTGTGTACTGCTGTTTACTTCCTGCTTACAGCCGGTGTTTACCTCGGGCTGCCCGCTCTGAGGCGGAAGTTGCGCGTCACTCGCGGCGGCACTGGTCACAGCTACCCTTTCCTGCTCTACCTCTTCTGCCTCCGAGTCTACCGGAGATTCGAGTTTTTCTTCCGGTATTACGGGGTCGATCTGCATTCCGTCGTCATCTATTAATTGTTCCTCACCAGAAGCTCTTGGTTTACGAATTGCAGGGGACTTGCATGAAATTTCTTCGTCCGAGTGATCCTCACTTTGTTCGTGCGGCCTTCTTTTTATTCTGTATTTCATTGTCATGAAGGACAGGATCAGAACCCTGTTGAACTTTCAGAACTGGAAACTCATTGATTTCTTCAGCAAGGTTCTCGGGACCGTTGGTATTAACCTTTTCAATTTCCGATTGTGCAGACTTGTCACTCGATAAAACTTCATTCAACGTTAATTTTCGTCGCAGTGTTAAATTGGTTTTCAACACAGTTACGAGACGGGGACAGTCTGACCTAAAGTGACCCGACTCGTTACATACATGGCAGGTTGGCGTTTGTCCAGTATATATGACGTGTGCTTTGCAACCGTCAACTGTTATATGAGATGGAATGTTAGTCTTAACTTCCATGTCTACGGATCTCACACCACTAAAACATTGCAGTTTGTACTGCGGACCCCACCTCTCGTTAATGATTTCTTTCACTTCCCCGTATTTACACAGGACCTCCCTGATTTTCTCGTTATCAATTTCAATCGGCAGATTGAGCACGCGAACAGTCCTATAAGTTGTATCTGCCCTTTTTATAGCGACTCTACTTTTGGCGCCGTTTCTATGTAGAAATTCTGCACTTCTACCAACCGTGGACAGGATTTTATCGACAGTTACCGGGTCATAAAACGTCACAAATACACAATATTCGTCTTGGTCTAACTGAATGGTATGAACAGAATCAATGCTGATGCCGATTACCTAGGTAAGCCAGTCGTCCAGTTCAACTCCTGACGGTTGGATTCGCCGGGTCTCTTTGTCGAAGTAAAAGGCCAGGGTGTTCTTCCTCTTGGATGCAGACATGTTTTGCAGGTGCTGTGGGATTCCGGTTACAACCGAAATTTCGTAGATCGACGACGAATCGCCAAACACAAGGAAAACACGCACAAAAGAAAAAAAGTAGACGGCGTAAAACGGCACAGAAACAAACACTCATAACAGAGAACTAGAATCACGACTCAATACAGCACTGGCGTAAACACTGGCGAGGCGGAGCGGTAGCGTGTACTTCCGTTCGCAGCGACAGCTGAAGCCAGAATGCCCACTGGGGACACAGTGATCACCGCACCTGCAAGGACTACCTAAGCACGCCTCCCGTCAGATACAAATTCCCAGCTTCGCCCTGCCCACAGTACTCAAACTCGTAGTTATGAACTAATTCCCGTAAGATTAAGGGCTTCAAACTTTGCCCACCCATCCCCACTAACGATAGGATCATTGCCCGTCAGCGGCATATATATATATATATATATATATATATAGCGTCTGTTCCGGGAGAACAGACGTCACTTCTGATCCTGCAGTTGTTATTATTCAACATTCATAGAGTATATGACATCAACTGCGATTGGGCAGCCCTTACTCTTACGGGAATTAGTTCATAACTACGAGTTTGAGTACTGTGGGCAGGACGAAGCTGGGAATTTGTATCTGACGAGAGGCGTGCTTAGGTAGTCCTTGCAGGTGCGGTGATCACTGTGTCCCCAGTGGTGTAGGGGTCAGCGCAACTGCCTAGAAAGCAGGAGACCCGGGTTCGAATCCCGGCTGGGTACACACTTTCAGCTTTGCCCAGTCGCAGTTGGTGTCATATATTCTATGAATTTTCATCTCATCGATGTATTTTATTCTCTCGGCTGAAGAGCATCCTCTGGAGCTGCTGCCAGCCTACTGGTGTAATAGCTGGTGTGAAAATACAATAAAGGGAAAAAGAAAAGTGCGCCTACCAGGACCCCTAGGCAGAGGAGCGGGCCGCCCGAGTCGCCGGTGCAGGCGTCTTGTCCCGTGCTGGACAGCGTGCACAGGTTGGTGTCGGCCGTCATGGTGCTCTCCACGTGTAAGTATAGCTCCCGGCAGCGTCGCGTGCTGATGAGCGGCAGGTCCACGCCGCGCAGCACCTGCAGCCGCACCCTGCCGTGCTTGCACGACACCCACTCCTCTCTGCGCAACCGTTTCACGCACCTAGTGACGTGAGCCGGGCATATTCCCAGTGGGGAGGGACATATGAGGTATGTCCACAAAGTAGGTTCCGTTTGGTTATATAAAATGTTCAAATGTTTGTAAGACTTATGGGACTTATCTACGGGGTCATCAGTCCCTAAACTTACAAACTACTTATGAACTAACTAATACGACGGACGGCACAAATATCCATGCCCGAGGGGGGATGCGAACCCCCGACCGTAGTGGCCGTGCAAACCGTGACTGAAGCGCCTCAGTCGCCTCGGCCACCGCGGCCGGCTTGGTTATATAAAACAAACGTGTACAGATACATAAAAAAATATTTATTTTGATGGAGAGTTGGAGGCAATAAACCTGGCACTAAGACAATTTCTGAAACTTCCTGGCAGATTAAAATTGTATGCCGGAACCGGGACTCGAACCTGCGACCTTTGCCTTTCGCGGGCAAGCGCACTACCGACTGTGCTATCCCGACACGACTCACGATGCCGCCTCACAACTTTACTTCCGCCAGTACCTCGTCCCCTACTTTCCAAACTTCACAGAAGCTCTCCTGCAAACACGCAGGACTAGCACTCCTGGAAGAAAGGATATGGTGGAGACATGGCTTAGCCACAGCCTAAGGGATGTTTTCAGAATGAAACTTTCACTCTGCAGCGGAGTGTGCGGTGATATGAAACTTCCTGGAAGATTAAAATTGTGTGCCGGAACCGGGACTCGAAACTGGCGGAATTAAAGTTGTGAGGCGGCATCATGAGTCGTGTCGGGATAGCTCAGTTGGTAGAGCGACTGCCCGCGATAGGCAGAGGTCCCAGGTTCGAGTCCTGGTCCCGGCATACAATTTTAATCTGCCGGGAAGTTTCATATCAGCGCACACTCCGCAGCAGAGTGAAAATTTCATTCTGGAAACATCCCTGGCTAAGCCATGTCTCCACCATATCCTTTCTTCCAAAAGTGCTAGTCTTGCATGTTTCGCAGGAGAGCTTCAGAGAAGTTTGTAAAGTAGGAGGCGAGGTACTGGCGGAAGTAAAGTTGTGAGGCGGCATCGTGAGTCGTGTCGGGATAGCACAGTCGGTAGTGCGCTTGCCTGCGAAAGGCAAGGTCCCGGTTCGAGTCCCGGTTCCGGCACACAATTTTAATCTGCCAGGAAGTTTCATATCAGTGCACACTCCGCTGCAGAGTCAAGTTTCATTCTGAAGACAATTTCTGTCTGTATCCAAAGGTCACAAAAAGGTTGTTATATTTTGTGATTCAACTTCTACAATACAGGCAATTGCATCCTTCCAAACACCTCAAAGTGCTTGCATGCATGAAATAAAATCCTCTATTGCCTCAATCACCAAAGCTGGAACTGAAATACCACAATAATTATACATTATTTTAACACTGCTTTAAACTTATTGACTCAATATAAGCTTATTTCGGCCTTAGGCCATCATCGGGTGTTCTGTAATACAAGTAATATAAAAGAGTTGTTACATATATTCTTATAACATAATTACATTAAGTTTTTTTACAAAGTTTTACTTGTTGTTGTGGTCTTCAGTCCGGAGACTGGTTTGATGCAGCTCTCCACAATACCCTATCCTGAGCAAGCCTCTTCATCTCCACATAAGAACGGCAACCTACATCTGACTGAATCTGCTCACTGTATCCATCTCTTGGTCTTCCTCTGCGATTTTTACCCCACACACTTCCCTCCAACGCTAAATTCACAATTCCTTGATGTCTAAGAATGTGTCCTACCAATCGATCCCTTCTTTTAGTCAAGGTATGCCAGAAATTTCTTTTCTCCCCAATTCTGTTCAGTACCTCCTCATTAGTTTCGCGATCCACCCACCTAATATTCAGCATTCGTATGTAGCACCATATTTCAAAAGCCTCAATCCTCTTCCTGTCCGCACTGTTTATCGTCCATGTCTCACTCCCATACAAGGCAACACTCCATACAAATGCCTTCAGAAAGAAATTCCTTAGGCTTACATCAATATTCGATGTTAACAAATTTCTCTTTTTCAAGAATGCTTTTCTACCCATTGCCATTCTGCATTTTATATCCTCTGTACTGCGACCATCATTTGTTATTTTACTGCCCAAGTAACAAAACTCATCTACCTCCTTTATTGCTTCGTTTCCCAATCTAATTCCTTCAGCATCACCTGATTTTCTTACACTGCACTCCATTACCCTAGTTTTGCTCTTGTTAATGTTCATCTTATATGCACCTTTCAGCACACTGTCCATTCCGTTCAATTGCTCTTCCAGGTCCTTTGCTGTCTCTGACAGAATTACTATGTCGTCGGCAAAACGGCTCGTTTTTAATTCTTCCCCGTGAACTTTAATTCCTTCACCAAATTTCTCCTTGCTCTCCTTTATAGCTTGCTCAATGTACAAATTGAACAATATTGGAGAAAGGCTACAACCCTGTCTTACTCCCTTTCCAACTACTGCATCCCTTTCATGCCCTTTACATTACGTAATTATGTTATAAGAATATATGTAACAACTCTTCTATATTACTTGTATTACACAACACCTGATGATGGCCTAAGGCCGAAATAAGCTTATAGTGAGTCAATAAAGTTTAAAGCAGTGTTAAAATAATTTATAATTATTGTGGTATTGAACATGTTAATGAAAGACATACTCCACACTGCGGGCCCCAGAGAACGAAAATTGGAACTGAAATAGTTTTGCAATGGATACCAGCACATACAGGTATACATGGCAATGAAATGGCAGACTTTCTAGCCAAAAAAGGAACCAAGATTTCTCAAACAAAATGCCCTAAATTATCATATATCTCCATTAAAAGACTCATCAACAACAGTTTCAAGAAGAAGTTTTATGACCACTTGACAACACAAGGGCAAGGAAGAACATGCCTTCTACTGTTAGAAGAGAAGAACGCAATTCCCAAACACCCACGAAGGGAAACTGTGGCAGCATTTCGAAGAATTACTGGCCACGACTGCCTTGCGGAACACCTGCACAGGATTGGAATCTTACCCTCACAGAAGTGTATTATATGTGAAAGAGAAGACACTATTATGAACTGGGAGCATCTCAGAAACTGTGAAAAACTGCAATATTGTGACGGGATGTCAGATGGTCAATTGTATTGGGAAGTTAGAAGACTAATGACTATGTATCAAATGTCTGAGCATTAAATAAATAAATAAATATTTGTTGTACAAAAATATACAACTATTAAACTGCTTTTCTACATAGCTTTCGAAATTTTGTAGGCATTTGGCATAGTGTGGCAGAAGTCTTCGTAGAAGGTTGCCGCCTGTGTAATAAACCATGTGGTACCATGTTCTTTCAGCTTGTCATCATCGCTGAAGTGTTGACCACCACGGACAGGTTTTAGGTGTAAGAAGAAAGTCGCTAGGAGCGAGACGTCCCAGTGAAATTCCTGTAAGAGTTGTTTGGTCACATTCGCCTTGTGAGGTCTGGCGGCAAAGTGAAGGGAGGAAGAAGACTCCTTTCATCTCTTCTAACACCTAAAATCTGTCCTTGGTGATCAACACTTCAACGATGATGAGCTGAAAGAACATGTTAAAAACACATGGTTGAATACACAGGCAGCAACCTTTTATGAAGAAGGCACACAAAAACTTCTCCCACGCTATGAAAAGTGCCTACAAAATTTCGGAAGTTATGTAGAAAAGTAGTTGAACAGTTGCAGATTTTTATACAATGAATATTTTTTTCTGTATCTGTTCACGTTTGGTTTGTATAACCAAACGGAACTTACTTTGTGGACATACCTCGTATAAATTGGGAATATTTCTTTGGACCAGGAAGACTGCAAAAAAATATGCAATTTGTGAAAATTTTTAGATTTTGCAAGTTTTAAGACTTATTAACAGTTAAAGAACGTTATAACTAGGATAACTAAGTAAATTTTAAGTAACTAAGTACATTTTAATCCAAGATTTATCATTGTCTGCGTTAATATCCTTGTTAATTCCATACAGAACATCATTTACTTTAAGTCTGGTGGAAAAAAATATTTTAAAATATTCGCTAGGGCAACTATTTTTTAACTTTTCCAAACGAATGACTACAGGTGTTTCACTTTCAGAATTGGAAGACTCCATCGCTTTCAATTTCCGTTTTATAATCTTTAATTAATGTTTTACAATGTTTTATGTTAATAAAGTCACTTGCATTTTCAAGAAAATAATAAATCTCGGCCGGTATATTTGCATAATTTTCCCCCGAAATGCCATTTTCATTGACTAATGCTTACAAATTTCGCACCAGTTAATTTTAAACTTTATAGCCTAAAATATCACTAACATCGAAAGAAAACTTGACAATCTGAATAAACAAACCTACCTGTGCATTTTAGTATTTAGTAGCTAGTCACTACATGGCATATCAATATTATGAATTCAGTTCTTATAAAGGTTTGGTTATTTCGAGGTTGGTAGTTCTAGGAAACGTAAGAATAATAAATTTCAATGCTTGGTTGGTCTAGGGCTAATTCTTTGATATTTAAAATATTAAAATCGAAAATAAGTTTAATTCAAACAAGGAGGTTAAGTCCAGATACATATAAACCTAAACCTATGCAAAGAGTGTTCGTGTTTCTTTTAATAACACATTAATTTGAGCAATTTCGTTTTTATAATTATCAATTCCAAAGAAATTTTTTCTTAAAATATATTTCAGTTTGCGAAATAGAGTTTAATTACTTAATCGGAATTTGGAGGGTCAACCACGCCTATACATACTTTCATATCAAGTGCGTTAACCTTTGACTTCTATTTGCATACTTCATTTGCATACTCCCGCGAACTTTCTTACGTTTCTTCCACCCACACCTCTCATACCACAGATCCAGCAAGGATCTCTCCATTCATTCTCACATGACTTTGTATCTACGCACACCTTACATTTGGCAACCCTGCCACGATCACTCTTTTCCTTCTTACTGTGACGTTTCATAGGAAATATTAAAGATCCTGAGTTAAAAACCTCACAATAAAAGTCACTACTAAGATATTCTATTTTTTTTAAAACCAGAATATTGTAAATTTTATGAACCTAATAATTTGTCTGACGATTGTATCAGTTTCGAACTATTTACGAAAAACTAGAATTGTCATCTATTAAGTTTTGATAAACCATACACCTTTATGAACATTTTTTCACTTGTAAATTATCGTAACCTTGAAATTTAGTTAAATCTTGAGTATGAAGATCAATCATAAGACGTCAGGTGCGGACTCGTTTGTTAACAAAAATCTTCAAATGTTTGTATAGCTTATGGGACTTAACTACGGGTTCATCAGTCCCTAAACTTACAAACTACTTATGAACTAACTAACACTAAGGACGACACAAATATCCATGCCCGAGGGGGGATTCGAACCCCCGACCGTAGTGGCCGTGCGGACCGTGACTGGAGCGCCTCAGTCCCCTCGGCCACCGCGGTCGGCGTTTGTTTACATGAAATGACAGCTCAAAGATTATTGTACCAGGTCGCAGATATCCAGCGGTATTTGGTCCTGTAAGATGTGATGTTTTCCGATACAGGCACATTGGTAAACAGCGATTTTACGTCAAAACTCACCATACGATCTGTAGGTAGCACCTGTTGTTTCCGTATGAGCTGGATGAAATGCGTGGAGTTTTTCACGTGAGCGTCCATGTGACCAACCAGTCTTCGTAATTTGTGGGCAAAATGTTTTGCCAGGTAGTATGTGGGAGAGTTTATCCCGTTCACAATCTCAGAGGAAACCCATTCTTATGTACATATGGTACTCCGTATATTCTTGGAGGCACTGGGACTTTCGATGTGAGCACCCTAGCTGTATCGACATCGATTCTAGAGCTTTTGAGTATAGCTTGCGTCTGTCTAGGTATTTTCGCTGTGGAGTCACTTTTCAGTTCTTTGTAGATGGTATCTTCAAGCAACTCGCTCATTTTGGTCTCATATGACGCGGTATACAATATTACTGTGGCGGTGCCTTTGTCTGCGGGTAAAACAACAATATCCTTGTCGTTACGGAGTTCACTATTAACTTCCGAGAACCTCGCGTTCTTGCCCGGGAACCGTGGATGCAACAAAGTAAAATTAGAGAAGCCATCGAAATAATTAAAGGACCTAACAACTTGAATAGGGAGGGTGGCTACAAGTTACCTTCGACGTGGCTGCCAGCAATCCCTGCCCAGCGAACCGCATGTGTTCGCCAGCTAGCGGCTCCACTTGACCCTGGTTCAGCAGTATAAACAGCGGCCACAGTAGAACTGACGCGCGGCCTGAACGTTCGCAGCAGGATACGCCATCCCCTGGGTGCTAGTTGCTGATTGGTTGTTGCCTTCCAATCAGACATAAGATTTTGCCCACCTGTCACTTACAGGGTAGCAAACGAAAGAGCATACCCTGACTAAAAGAAGGAATCGCTTGGTAGGACACATTCTTGGACATCGAGGAATCGTAAATTTAGCATTAGAGGAAAGTGTGTGGGATAAAAATCGCAGAGGGAGACCAAGAGACGCGTATAGTAAACATATTCAAGTGGATGTGGGTTGTAGTTCTTATGAGGAGATGAAAAGGCTTTCTCAGGATAGGGTATTGTGGAGAGGTGCATAAAATCAGTCTCCGGACTGAAGACCATAACAACAACAACAACAAGGGTGTACATTCGGCAGCATCCAACAATTAACCGCCCTGAAGAGGACCTCTGCACAGTGGTCGAAACGTCGGCAATTCATTTGCTAAGTGATTAAAAATGGCGCGGCCTAACACCCAGAACTGTTTTTTACCCATTACTGTTTAACTGTATTTCGGAATTGGTTAATCACAGAATACCGAGAGCAAAAGTAAACACAAAATATACATCAATCAGTCAAGTTAGGTAAAGATGATTACATTGTCTTTGCAAATGATCAGGTAGTTTTAACTATGGATGTTACCTAAAATCAAAAACAAATTGTAAAAAATAGGACTACATATATCATAGGAAATAAACGCAATACATGAGATGCAACAAACAACGACTAAAATTCTTAAGATGAAATATGGAAAAATAAAAGGTTTTCTCAGTTTAAATCCTTGGTAGAAATCATAGAATAAAACTGCCTGGGAAGATCTGCAAATAAAGTCCGCTGTCAAAAACTGGCAACTGCCTTGAAATTAACGCAAACGATAAAAAAGATCTCTTTCTAAATTTATTAAACTGTAGCATTATAGCACTGTAATCAAACCAGAATGTATCTATGAAGCAGAAACTATAATTTTAAATTGAAAGAGAGAAATTGAAGAAATTCAAAATAAGGAAGGAATTAAGAAAGTATTAGGTCCCAAACTTAATGATGGCGACACTTTCATGCCGAGAAATAGTAAAGAAATAGAATAAACAGATATATACTGCATGTGTACATGAGAAAAGCAAGAACTAAATTTTATGGCCTCATTCAAAGAATGTCACTCACTAGGTTGGCAAAACTAATAGTAGAATTCTGCGAAAACAAGAAGTGAAGCCAAAACTGAGCCAATTAAAAGGATAGCTGCAATTAAGGCAGATTTAGAATTAGCATGTATTACTCAGGGAGAAGTTACAGAAAGAAAAACATTTAGAAAAAGTTATTTGATTAGGAAGTTGGTCAGAGGGAAATTAGACAATGGATTGGAACACGGTGGTCTGATGAAAGTACGAGGCTTCATGCTGAAAGGATGAAACAAATTTGGGCACAAAGAAAAGTCAATCATCAAATGAGACATTGACTAATTGTATTTCAAGCTACATTTTTCTTTTTTTTTCATTACTAGTATTTTTCCATTATCTTGCATTTCATAACAGCGTTTGTTTCCCTTGGCTTTAACTCGCAATAAAAGCAGAGTAAAAGTGACACACAAACTTAGGTAGTATGTAAGCATACCTTCCTGGAACTTGGTTCCTATGACACACCACTGCAGTACTTTAGCAACAGCACCAACTTTGTAGGTCAAACTGGCTGCACAAAATTTGAAGCGTGAAGCGTAGTGGACGAACGAGGTATCAAAACAGTGGGGATGGCAGAGGTAGAGAGGAAATACAGCTAATACTTACGGGTGCACGATATCTGGCACCCAGCTCTTCGCTTTCGTGGAACCCCATCCAGCTACGTAGCAGTAAATACCAGGCACAAGCTCATGTGTAACGTTCAGTTCTCTTTCGGGCAGTTTCACCGGCTGAATCTGATTGCGGAGTGGCAGGGCGTCGACAACGCGGACCATAGCGAGGTCCGGGAGCATGTTGTCAAAACTGAAGTGCGGGTGTATGATGATTCGGTCCACGTCGCGCCACACCTGCGATAAAAAGAACGAAAAACACTCTAATTTCTATAAATCATCGAGATGTGTAGAAACAGTACACACATTTAAAAGTGTTGCATCGTCTTTATTCTAAGGTCTCCAAATCAGTGACATTGAATGTATATATTGCAAAAAGTTCTTTATATTGTCCACAGATGTCACTCTACCCGTAAAAATATATAGACGGAGTGGATAAGACCGCCGATCAGTTCCATTCATAACACCATCAAGGAAGTACACTGTTTGTGTTGACTGAACAGTATTTCAAATGTTCAAATGTTTGTAGAACTTACGGGACTTAACTACGGGGTCATCAGTCCCTAAGCTTACAAACTACTTATGAACTAGCTAAGACTAAGGACGGCACAAATATCCATGCCCGAGGGGGGATTCGAACCCCCGACCGGAGTGGCCGTGCAGACCGTGACTGTAGCGCCTCAGTCCCATCGGCCACCGCGGCCAGCGAACAGTATTTAGCCGTGCCTGTAAGGCGGGTATTACACTGTAAGAGATCTTTATCAATGATCTTTTATCAAAGCTCTTTGGTCAAATCTTTGACAGTGTAATAGGTCACCTTTTAGAAAAGATTTCTTTTATAAAAGATATTTGATAAAAGTTAGCAGGAGAGCCTAGCTTTTATAAAAGTTCGCCATACATGCGTCTTTCCTTACTTTGACGCCTTTTAACCTACAAATTAACGTCAAAGTGTATTTGTTGTGTCGCTACTGCCACAGTGATCGTTTCAAAGTGAGAAGTGTACGGAATATTTCTTAATACATCTACATCTACATGGGATACTCTGCAAATCACATTTAAGTGCCTGGCAGAGGGTTCAACGAACCACAATTATACTATTTATCTCCCATTCCATTCTCGAATAGCGCGGGGGAAGAAAGAACACCTGAATCTCTTTGTTAGAGCTCTGATTCCTCGTGCTTTATTCTGATGATCATTTCCAACTATGTAAGTGGGAGTCAAGAATATATTTTCGCATTCGGAGAAGAATGTTGGCGATTGCAGTTTCGCAAGTAGCCCACGCCGCAGCGATAAGCGCCGTTGTTGTAATGATTCCCATCCCAGATCCTGTATCATTTCCGTAACGCTGTCTCCCCTGTATCGAGACAATACGAAACGAGCTGCCCTTCTTTGGACTCTTTCGATGTCCTCCGTCAAACCCACCTGATAAGGATCGCACACTGGGCTGCAATACTCCACAAATGGACGGACAAGCGTAGTGTATGCAATTTCTTTAGTAGTTATGTTGCATCTTTTAAGGGTTCCGCCAATAAAACGCAGTCTCTGGTTCGCCTTTCCCACGATATTATCTACGTGTTCTTTCCAGTTTAGGTCTGAAGTAATAGTAATTCCTAGGTATTTTGTGGAGTTTACGGCCTTCACGTTTGATTGATTTATGTTGTAAACAAAGTTTAACGGATTTCTTTTCGTACTCATGTGGACGACTTCACACTTCTCATTATTTAGAGTCAATTGCCAATTTTTACACCATACTGATATCTTATTCAGATCGATCTGCAGTTGGTTTTGATCTTCAGATGATTTTACTAGACGGTAAATGACGGCATCATCTGCAAACAACCTAAGAGAGCTACTTAGATTTTCCCCTAAATCGTTTATGTAAATAAGGAATAGCAGAGAACCAATAACTCTACCCTGTGGAACGCCCGATATCCCCTATGTTTTAGTCGATGCCTTACCATCGATTACTACGAACTGTGTCCTCTCTGACAAGAAATCCCCTATCCAATCGCAAATTTGAGGCGATATACCATAACCACGCAATTTGATTAAAAGCCTTTTGTGAGGTACGGTGTCAAAAGCTTTCTGGAAATCAAGAAATACGGAATCCATTTGCGAACCTTTGTCGATAGCACCCATCACTTCGTGTACATTTACTACAGTACATTTACTAAAATATACAGTTATAATCGTATAAAGAAAAAGCTACTGCTGTCAGTTTTATTCAAAGTGACTGTGGTTGATGATAGCGAAGAAATTATACGGATCAAAGGATATATGGAGATGCATAAGTGAAATAAATGTTTTTATTTGTACTCTAACCTAACCTTGTCCTCCTAAAGTGATTTACATTTTGGTTCACTTATGTCTGCAATAATACGTGAAATCTTAGACCTACACTGTAGGATTCGTGTATTTTACTGCCTGCTGGAATAGATTTTGTATGTGGATATAAATGAGACGATCTTCAGCGGAAAAGGCATTCATAATTTACGTAATGAGATTGAAATACTGCACTAGTTAGCTCCATATTTTTTCTTGCTTTGCACGATGCTTTTCGACATTAACCACAAATCCAGGTATTTGTACGGATTTTTTGTTTCGGAAAATCATGCAAAATAAATGTGAGACTACAGTAAACTACAAAAATGTCTTTCGTACCGCATAATCCGCAATGAAGTATAACATGAAAGAACTACGAAAATATTCTCTCTTCTTCTTATGATAAAGTGTCTAACGAGGTTATGTTTAGCATGACACACGTTAAATTATTTCAGTGTTTCATTATGTACCCATTGAAACAGGTTTAGGACTTCCAGAAACATCGATTATGATGAAGTATTTATAAATATGTGGGAGAATTAAAATGTTTGTAAACATGTAAACAATGTGTAATGTAGTACATTTTTGCGAGCACTTTTCGTATTTCCCTCTCGCTATTCACGGTTTTACCCAAAATTGTTCCAATTTTTCGTTCTTTGCAGTGAATGCACTCCCGAGCAACAATATATTACGTACTATAATAGAGACGATTGACTATTTTGGAGTCTTTTCTGAGCAACTATGACGAAATATTTTACGCTAGTGTAATGTCCTCCTGCGAAGTAGTTCCGTCAAAGATCTTGGATAAAATCTTTTACAAAGATCTTTGTCAAAGATCTTTTACAGTGTAATGCCGGCCTTAGGTCAATTCCGTAGTTTGATCGTATACGCATCGTTACTCTGTGAAAAGAGAAACACGCATGAAGGGAAGTTTTAGACATTTGGGAATGTACCAGTGCGGTGTTGTTCTGACGTGGTGGAGGTAAAAAGATTCAGAAACTGACGATGAATTGCCTTACTCTGGCGTCTAAAATTGAACACAGCTCCCGATGACGGATACTTATGTATTTCTGCTCCGAAGAATCCTGAGAGGAACGCCAACGTGCTGAATAATGATTTCGTGCAGACACAGGAAGTCGTGTTTCGATAGACGTAATATGCTACATGAGATTCAGTTTCACTCCCGACACACAGTGGGACGGAATCGCCAAAACGTGGCCAAAACCCCGAAAAAAGAATTTTCGATTTTCGTAATTTTGATGGGTGGGTTGGGTAAGGGAAGGATTGGTGCATCTCACCCCAGAAGGGCTCTGTCGAGCGATATACGGTTGCTCAACTGGAGCTGTGTGAGCGCTAGCCAATACGCCGGAGTGGCTGTGCTGAACTGCTGGACGCCTTGGTGCGCCTGTACCTGTGGAAAGCCGGTTAGCCCGGCAGAAACCCACGTCACCGGCCAAATGTCCCTCCGGGCAAGTGTCATTCCAGACAACTGGACCGAGCGAGTTGGCGCAGTGGTAACGCACTGGACTTGCATTCGGATATACGGTTGCTCAACTGGAGCTGTTGAGCGCCAGCCAGTACGCCGGAGCGGCTGTGCTGAACTGCTGGACATCTTGGTGCGCCTGTACCTGTGGAAAGCCGGTTAGCCTGGCAGAAACCCACGTCACCGGCCAAATGTCCCTCTGGGAAAGTGTCATTCCCGACAACTGGACCGAGCGAGTTGGTGCAGTGGTAACGCACTGGACTCGCATTCGGATATACGGTTGCTTAACAGGAGCTGTGTGAGCGCCAGGCAGTACGCCGGAGCGGATGTGCTGAACTGCTGGACGTCTTTGTGCGTCTGTACCTGTGGAAAGCCGGTTAGCCTGGCAGAAACCCACGTCACCGGCCAAATGTCCCTCTGGGAAAGTGTCATTCTCGACAACTGGACCGAGCGAGTTGGCGCAGTGGTAACGCACTGGACTCTATTTCGGATATACGGTTGCTCAACTGGAGCTGTGTGAGCGCCAGCCAGTACGCCGGAGCGGATGTGCTGAACTGCTGGACGTTTTGGTGCGTATGTACCTGTGGAAAGCCGGTTAGCCCGGCAGAAACCCACGTCACCGGCCAAATGTCCCTCTGGGTAAGTGTCATTCCAGACAACTGGACCGAGCGAGTTGGCGCAGTTGTAACGCACTGGACTCTATTTCGGATATACGGTTGCTCAACTGGAGCTGTGTGAGCGCCAGCCAGTACGCCGGAGCGGCTGTGCTGAACTGCTGGACATCTTGGTGCGTCTGTACCTGTGGAAAGCAGGTTATCCTGGCAGAAACCCACGTCACCGGCCAAATGTCCCTCCGGGCAAGTGTCATTCCCGACAACTGGACCGAGCAAGTTGGCGCAGTGGTAACGCACTGGACTCGCATTCGGAAGGAGGGTGGTTCAAATCCGCCTCCGGCCATCCAGATTTAGGTTTTTCGTGATTTCCCTAAATCACTCCAGGCAAATGCCGGGATGGTTCCTTTGAAAGGGCACGGCCGATTTCCTTGATACGGCGCGAAAATTCACGCGGCAGCCTATATAAACAGTCACAGCCTTCTACACTGTAAGAATTTCACTGCCTCGATTTTTTTCCGCGTTCTGAAGGACCACCAACAGATGGCAGCACTATGCAGAATTACGCAACTCGGTACCTAGTGGTACAAATGAGGTCCGACGTTAGTGGGACGCATATGTCCCAACAACCACGAAAGGGTTAAGCTCCAAGCTTCCTTCCTTCCTCCCGGCAACTGTTCCAACCCCGTCGGAGGCCCGGCGCGCCAAACAAAATGAGCCCCCCCCCCCCCCCCCGTCCACTTGGAAATGCATGTATTGCTACAAAAAAATAACTTTTGAGATTTGGATGCCCCCAGGACAACAAAACATGACAGTCTAAGGAAGTATCTTTCGAGATGTTCGGGCTCCAGAATGAGAAAGGCCGAGGGACTCTGGGCGGTCCGACCCCTCGGATCCCCTCGGGTTTTGACTTACAAGGAGACCACATGGATATCGGATCTTAGAATGTCTTTATATTTATGATACGTGAAGTTCAGAATTTAAACAACAATCAGCCGAAGTCATTCGACGCAAATTTCAAAACTTTCCGAGAAAATCGACTTTGAAGTTTTTCAAGTAGGGGAGACCGGGGCACATTTTCCATAGGGGCAAGTTTTCCAAATCCATTTATTTTCGAAACAAACCGCTAGATGTTACCACCGGCGATACTGTAGGAAGTAGCAACAAAGCACGCTTCATTTACGAAAGTTTCAGTGTTGTACCAGCAGTCACAACGTCGGCAGGGCTGTTTTCGTCATTTCTGCAAATGTGAGTAAACTTTCACGTATTTATTGAAACTTAAAATAATCATTCTAGCGTTAAACTTATTATTTTGACACTGCACACACTAAAAGTGGGTTTCTTTCTTCACGTAACTGTGCATTTGTTTTGTAAATATCTTACACTGTTACTCATGGACGTAGTGTTACAGTTCCGAATATGGCGACGGGGCACATTTTCCGAGTGCATAGGGGCACATATTCCTTATTGCTTTGAGTCTTACGCCAAGTCTAAAGCAAATGAAAAGTGGGTACAGCGCACGAAATTGGCGCATGGAGACTGTACGAAAGGAAATGTTCCATTTTTTGTTTGCTTACATTGTGATTCAGACAATCAGTATAAGTATTGTTAAAAATGTCTGTATTTGTAAAATATTTAAGTCACATATTTTGTAAAACCATTAAATAGCATTTGTTTTTATTTAATGTGGCTATTTTACTATTCTCTTTCGTAATATATTGTAAATTCATGATAAAAATACGTATTCAGTGAAATCAAGATAATTATCTCTGTTTTAACATTGAAAGTATAATTGGAATATTTACCCCTGTACATTTTAAGTAAGCTGGAAAACTTGCCCCGCATACGTGGCAAATTTTCCAACGCAACATGGTCAGACAAAACCATTTGCTACCAAGAATTATATTTACTATTTTCAAAAATATCTGTGCAAGACTGTAAATAAAGGTGTAGGAAATATAATGATCCGCTGTTTACGTCAAAATCGATAAAAATAAGAAGTACAAAAATAAAAATGTAAAATGGTGAAAACGTGCCCCGGTCTCCCCTACACGTGTGGCTCAGGTGTTAGCGTTCCGGCCTCACACTTATAGGGTCGGTGGTTCGAATCCCTCCATGATAATTTTTTTTTAATTTAGTTATATATAACATTTTGGGATCTCTGATTACACGTGTTGTGCCAGTTTTTGTTTATTTTTATTTAGACGAGCTAAAAACCGTCGTCACCTAAAACGACGGTGGAGAAAGTCAGCTGCTTGGAAGCATATTAGTAGCTATTTCCAAAAACGGCATCGTAGCTCTTTTTTATAATCTAAACGAACAGAGACTACTGTCGTCAACTAATAGTGAAGGCAATACTGTAAAAATTTAACATATGTATTTGATTGACACCATCTTTAATAACAACCTTTTATAAAATATAGAAAATTACGAATAAACAAAAATATGTGCAATTTTCATCAAAATTACAATCAGATATTAAAATTGTGGAAGTATTCGAACACAACGAAAAAAAAATTATCACAGCAGAATTCGAACCATCCACCCTATGGTTTCAAAGCTAGAATGCTACCACCGGAGCCACACCGACAGATATTGCAGTTCTTTTGATTATTGGTACTTACGTATAGTTGCAAAATTTCAAAATATACTTTCTCGAGACTTTTTGAGAGTTGGCTCGAATGGCTTTGGCTGATTGTTATTTGATTTCTGAACTTCAAGTACCATATATACCAAAAAAATTGTAAAATCCGGTATCCGTTTGGTCTCCTTGTTAGTAGTCACAAACATTTAGATTTTTGAGATATCGAAATTATTTTTTGCTTCGTGAGATATGTGTATTCTAACATCATAGACATCTTAAATGATGACGGTAATAAATTTCAAGGATTATTTTATTTTATTCTGAATTACTTGAGTATGGAGCTCGGAGCTCATAGATGTCCTCCCCTGCACTCCTTAAGAAACACTAACTTAACAGCCGTCATTAGTTTTGAGTACAAAGCAAATTTCCACCAATTTGGACAAAACCCGACCGGATGCTGAGATTAACCCAATACCACAGGGGCGCCTGGCAGCCGCTCCAACCGCCTCCCGCCTCCACCGTCGGTCCTCCATCTTTCCAAACAATACCGTTACTCACACGAATTGCGCGGCGGTAGGGACAATGTGGAACTGATTTTTGTAACATCTAATGTCTTTCTGAGCTAACGGTGTACGGTAGCCTATTATACACACTTGGTTGCATAAGTCAGAACAATGTGTGTTGATCAGTTATCACAAGACTCACATTTTCTTGTATATAAGGGGAAAGGCACCACCTAACTAATTACAAATCCGTTATGTCAAGTCATTTGGCTTAGCCAATTACATACCACTTTTACAATACAACCTGATCCAATGACATTCACCCAACCACCTACCGCGCTCCATGATTTATTTTAATGACTTTAACTATTGGAAAATTAATTATTTGGAATGAAGCATTTTGCTTGTATCATTATTTATGCCGTACAAACCGATCCATTTACTCTTACACATAACCTAATGGGCTCCATGTTATAATTAATAAAAGTAAATCGTTTTAAGCATTGATCATTTGCAAAGGAAATTGCTCAGAGGTGAAAACTCAATACTTAATCATAATTTTCGTTGGGACACGGATGTCTCATAAACGAAAACAAATAAAAATATCAGCCAACTATCTCGGATGTCATGTGAACAGAATAACCAAGTACTAATTTTGCGCAATTCATCTTAAAGCTGTTAACAACGTCAAAAGACAAAATAGAGACATGATGATGACATGATGACGACATGAGGATCGATCAACACCCAAGTACTACAGAGTAATCCCTCAAGTAACGACACGTATCTTCCGAGAAAAACGTTTCATGAATTTCGAACTGGACTGCAGAGCGTTTCTACTACCACCTACTCAGAGGACTCCAAACATAAGAGATATTAATCCTCGTACGGAGGCATATAAGCAGCCATATCTACATTGCTCTGTTTGCGAGTGGAACAGAAAAGGAAATGATTAGTAGACCCAAAGTTATACAACCTATGGTGTCTGTACATGTGTACGTAGATGTTGAATGGTGTATCAGAAAGTGGTGCATTCCGTACCAGTCTTTCCACAATCTTCCATCAAACGTTTTCGATAGACGAGATATTGGGAGAATGGTGAGAGCAAGGCAGTAGCGCAGTGCAACTGGCGGCCAAAAAGTCTTGAGCATTGTGTAATACGTGTGGTCTCACATTATACTGCTGTAATCTATATCTACATCGGCATAAATAATCTGCAAATCTTAGTGAAGTGTGGCAGATGATTCACTGAACAGTTTTTATTATTTTTTTCTGTAGTTCCATTCTCTAATATCGGATTTCTCTTATTTTATTATGATGACTATGTCTCCCTACGTAGGTGGGTGCCAACAAAATATGTTCGCAATCAGAGGAAGTTGGTGAAAGAAGTTTCGCAAATATATCTCGCCGCAACGATTAACACCTTCTTGTAAAGATTTACGCTCAAACTGCGCATCATTTTTTGTCACGCTCTTCCCTATATCGCGATAACAAAACAGAATCTGCACTTCCCTGAACTTTCTCTGTATCCTTCATCAGTCCCGCTTGGTGGGGATCCCCCACTGGGTAGCAATAATCTGAAATAATACGCACAACTTGAAATGTTTGTATAGTCTGTAGGACTTAATTACTGGGTCATCAGTCCCTAAACTTACAAACTACTTATGAACTTAATATTCATAGAATATATGACATCAACTGCGATTGGGCAAAGCTGAAAATGTGTACCCAGCCGGGATTCGAACCCGGGTCTCCTGCTTTCTATGCAGTTGCGCTGACCCCTACACCACTGGGGACACAGTGATCACCGCACCTGCAAGGACTACCCATGCACGCCTCCCGTCAGATACAAATTCCCAACTACTGACGAATTAGGACGGCACAAATATCCATGCCCGAGGGGGGATTCGAACCCCCGACCGTAGTGGCCGTGCAGACCGTGACTGGAACGCCTTAGTCCCCTCGGCCACCGCGGCCGGCTACGCACAAGTGTATTGTAGGCAGTTTATTTACTAGAACTGTTGCATCTTCTGTTCTGCCAATGAAACGTAGCCTCTGGTTCGCCTTCCTAGCAATAATTTCTGTATGTCCTTTCAAGTAATTGTCATTCCTAGGTATTTAGTCGAATTTACAGCCTTTAGATTCGACTGATTATGCGCGCAAATGAAGTTTAACCGATTATTTTAGAACTCATTTTGGTGACTTCAAACTTATCATTATTAAGGGTCAAAACGTTCAAATATTTGGACATCTATGAGACTTAACTGCCTTGGTTATTAGTCCCAAGGCTTATAAATTTCCGAGGTGGAGTGGCCGAGCGTTTCAAGTCGCCTAGCTGCGGAGACCGGCGCTGCTCGCTGCGGGAGGTTCGAGTCCTTCGGGCGTGGGTGTATTTGTTGTCCTTGGCATAAGTTAGTTTAAGTAGTTCGTAAGCCTAGGGACTGATGACAAGAGTAGTTAAGTCCCATAGATTTACAAACATTTGAATATTTCTTTGATTACAAACTACTTCACCTAACCTAACCTAAAAATAACATACACACTCAAGCCCTAGGGAGACTCGAACCTTCGACGGCGAGCAACCGAACGCTCCGAAGCAAGGCACCTTAGACCACTCGGCTACTCTATCGCGTCTAATAAGGATCAACTGCCAATTTTTGCACCATTCAGATATTTTATCTGAATTATTTTGCATTTGCTTTTGATCTTCTGCTGATTTTACTGAGCGATACATACAACATGTCCATGAACTGTTTTAGAGAGGTGCTCACATTGTCTGCTAAATCGTTTATAAACAATACTAAGGGTCCTGTAACAGTTTCCTGTAGAACGCCATGGGAGGCGGAATCCAGATTTGTTGGTGCAAACAATGTTGTCTTAATCCCAATTCTGACTGAATCACCACGACGTTCGCATTAGAGTCTGGAAACATTGTGGTGAGATACCTTTAAATTGTTGTCTAATTCATCACTGTATCGGTACTACACGTGATAATATGGGTAACCCTTTCATTCCCAGTGTTGTTCCTAGAAAACAACGTATTAAAAACTGATTTATATCGTATTTTGTGTATCATTCTTTAAAGTTTCATGGTTGTTGAACAACATGCTTTAGTACGACATTTTGCCGCTGGGTACGGCGAGTAGCCATTTCTGAGGCATTAATTTATCCGTCATGGAGGTTGCGTTACGTTGCCGTCAGTATGTGCCTGTCAGTGTGGTTAGTGTTATTTTATTTCAGCTGTGAATTGTCTTGTCTTTGGTGCTGTGGCGAAGATTATGCTAGCGTTATTGATCTGACAGTGTTATATATCAACAAAGTAACGTATGGAGTCAGGGCCGTCTTAAGCCATGCATGGGCCCCTGGGCAGTCAGTGTTTTGGGGCCCTTAAGAAAGAAAGGGAGTAAGACAGGGTTGTAACCTTTCTCCAATGTTATTCAATTTGTACATTGAGCAAGCTATAAAGGAAAGCAAGGAGAAATTTGGAGAAGGAATTAAAGTTCAGGGTGAAGAATTAAAAACATTGCGATTTGCCGACGACATAGTAATTCTGTCAGATACAACAAAGGACCTGGAAGAGCAATTGAACGGAATGGACAGTGTGCTGAAAGGTGCATATAAGATGAACATTAACAAGAGCAAAACTAGGGCAATGGAGTGCAGTGTAAGAAAATTAGGTGATGCTGAAGGAATTAGATTGGGAAACGAAGCAATAAAGGAGGTAGATGAGTTTTGTTACTTGGGCAGTAAAATAACTAATGATGGTCTCAGTACAGAGGGTATAAAATGCAGAATGGCAATGGGTAGAAAAGCGTTCTTGAAAAAGAGAAATTTGTTAACATCGAATATTTATTTAAGCCTAAGGAAGTCCTTTCTGAAGGCATTTGTATGGAGTGTTGCCTTGTATGGGAGTGAGACATGGACGATAAACAGTGCGGACAGGAAGAGGATAGAGGCTTTTGAAATATGGTGCTACAGAAGAATGCTGAAGATTAGGTGGGTGGATCGCGTAACTAATGAGGAGGTACTGAACAGAATTGGGGAGAAAAGAAATTTCTGGCATACCTTGACTAACAGAAGGGATAGATTGGTAGGAAAAGTTCTTAGACATCAAGGAATCGTGAATTTAGCATTGGAGGAAAGTGTGTGGGTTAAAAATCGCAGAGGAAGACCAAGAGATGGATACAGTAAGCAGATTCAGACAGATGTAGGTTGCCGTTCTTATGTAGAGATGAAGAGGCTTGCTCAGAATAGGGTATTGTGGAGAGCTGCATCAAACCAGTCTGCAAACTGAAGACCACAACAACAACAAGAAAAAAAATTGGAATGGTGTACATTTATTTCGTGACTTAATTGGTTAAAACAATACAAACCAAATACCAATGATTAGTTCCACGAATTAGTCTCTGTTTAAAATTAATGATATCGTTAAAGATATCCACAATACAAAATATACAATTTTTGGAGTATGTCTCTTTCTATACAGATGACTGGCACACAGGTTAGGAGACGCTACAACAAAACAGTAATTCCCTTTGAATGAACTCATCAGATTGATGTATATGTGTTTAGTGAATTTATTGGTTCTTATGGTTAGAAATACACAAATAAAATACTAGTGATTACTTTTGCAAATTGAACTTGTTAAAGGTTTCTTTCGGGATTTCTGAAATGTAATATCTTCTATCATGTCTTTAAAGTCCAACTGTTGAAGTACGTCACTTTCTATGCACGTGACTGACAAATCAGAAGGTCGTTGCTGTAACATAGTCGTTCGTAATTCTTGTTTGATTCTCTTTAACTCGGAAAACGTACGCTGTCCACTGCAATTGGTTACCATTAGACTAGGAAATATCCGGGTAGCAACTTCTACATTCAGAAAGGTTTCTTCTATTTTATCTGCTTTTATTAAATAATGTAAGGAGCGTCGTTTAGAATGTTTTCAAATATTGTTTTAAATGAAAGCATTCTGTATGAGCATTAACGTCTGCATGGTAAAATTCTGCAAATTCTTTGCAACTGTTTTTCAACTGTTCAGAATCGATTTGTTTTAACGGAGAAAGGAAAGTAAAATGTTTGCTAACTTTCCCGTATGCTTCTGAATGTCGCTTCAAACTAGAATCCAGTGTGCCGATTATAGGCAGAAAAGCTTCTTTGGCACTCAGCTGGACAGTCTCTGACGAATCTTCGGAAAAAGTGATATGCTTGCTGCAAATTCTCGTCCTTATCTTTATTGTCAGCACCTGGAATTTTCTCTTTTGCTGAAGATTCATACCGATCGAATCTACTGCGTACATAACTGATGAAATCGGAAATAGATGCAAAGAGTTTTGTTGCAACATCTATTCCGACGATACTACTTTGGAAAGTTACATTTGTGTTGTTGATAGTTCTCAAGAGGTCTCCCATAGCTCTTCAGCAAATACCACACATTGGAGACGGAAGATCTCTCTGTGTTGTTGAAGCACAAAGTCTCCCGTTGTACACCATAGCAGTTCTGTGTCGATAGCTATAAGAGAGTGGAAGATATGGTGGTTGAAAGTCGTCAGCTTATTATATAAAAAGACCAGTGATGACTTTTGACAGTGTAATAGCAAAGGGTTTATATATAGCGAAACGTGATGCACATTCTTCAGTTGTTTTTGCAACAAGCGTACGAATAAAGAAAAATAGTCCATATTGTAGTTTGAAAAGTATAACTACCAAGAAAGATGCCGAAACATAAGAAAGAAGTTTCGCGTTTTCGATCCGTTTCTAAAAGATAGAGTACGGCGCTGAAAAGTGTATCTCCAGACGATAGAAAATTGAAATTTGTACACGTTGTTTATCTTACACTGTTGGCATCAGCGATTTTTCGATATTTCCATTCCTGAGGGGGTGAAATAGGGAATGAACTTTTCTTGAAAATGCGTTGGTTTTCAGGCAATTTTGAAGCAAGAAATACAAAACTTTGGATTTAGATTTTTGACTGGAATTTTAAAAACACGTGTTTCGATATTTTAGGAAATTCAACCATTAAATACTCGAAATAATGACAAATCTTTAATGGGTGCGACTAAGACTATTTTTATGCTAAAAATACGAAAATTTGGATTCGGAACCATTGTTAGAATTAAACAAAAAATGTGTTCGGAATGTTTTGAATTTTGTTGTCAATGGTGCAACAGGGGCGAGCAAGTTGTGACATAATACTTGATTAGGAAATCATTTTTAAAGCTAAATCTATGAAAATGTATAGTTAGAAGTAGAAACAACCAATGCAGACCATCCAGTCTAAGCGTGCGAAACATCCGGAATTAAGCTATGAAACATGAACGTACTTGTATGGAGGCACGACTGTTATCTTACATAATATTCATAGAATATATGACATCAACTACGATTGGGCAAAGCTGAAAATGTGTACCCAGCCGGGATTCGAACCCGGGACTCCTGCTTTCTAGGCAGTTGCGCTGACCCCTACACCACTGGGGACGCAGTGATCACCGCACCTGCAAGGAGTACCTAAGTACGCCTCTCGTCAGATACAAATTCCCAGCTTCGCCCTGCCCACAGTACTCAAACTCGTAGTTATGAACTAATTCCCGTAAGAGTAAGGGCTTCAAACTTTGCCCATCCCTCCCCACTAACGATAGGATCATTGCCCGTCACCGGCATATTATATATATACATGTGGCGTCTGTTCCGAGAGAACAGACGTCACTTCCGATCCTGCAGTTGTTATTATTCAACATTCATAGAATATATGACATCAACTGCGATTGGGCAAAGCTGAAAATGTGTACCCAGCCGGAATTCGAACCCGGGTCTCCTGCTTTCTAGGCAGTTGCGCTGACCCCTACACCACTGGGGACACAGTGATCACCGCACCTGCAATGACTACCTAAGCACGCCTCCCGTCAGATACAAATTCCCAGCTTCGCCCTGCCCATAGTACTCAAACTCGTAGTTTAACTAATTCCCGTAAGAGTAAGGGCTTCAAACTTGCCCACCCCTCCCCACTAACGATAGGATCATTGCCAGTCACCGGCATATTATATATATACATGTGGCGTCTGTTCCGAAAGAACAGACGTCACTTCTGATCCTGCAGTTGTTATTATTTAATATTCATAGAATATATGACATCAACTGCAATTGGGCAAAGCTGAAAATGCGTACCCAGCCGGGATTCGAACCCGGGTCTCCTGCTTTCTAGGCAGTTGCGCTGACCCCTACACCACTGGGGACACAGTGATCACCGCACCTGCAAGGACTACCTAAGCACGCCTCCCGTCAGGTGCGGTGATCACTGTGTCCCCAGTGGTGTAGGGGTCAGCGCAACTGCCTCGAAAGCAGGAGACCCGGGTTCGAATCCCGGCTGGGTACACATTTTCAGCTTTGCCCAATCGTAGTTGATGTCATATATTCTACGTATATTAAATAATAACAACTGCAGGATCAGAAGTGACGTCTGTTCTTCGGAACAGACGCCACATGTATATATATGTTATCTTACAGTTTAAAAAAGCGACATACGAACCTCATAGTCGGTGCAGGGGCCGGTCTCAATGTTGGTCAGATACTGCGTACCGGCGACGATATAGTAATCGCCAGGTTTGGGTCGCATTGTCTGTGAGACGAGGTCAATGAAGCAGTGCCCCGCGGTCAGTAGCCACATCCGGGTCACTATAGTGGCGCCGCAGCTGTGGTACCCGAGGTAATGCAGAGACGCCATGAACGGAGCCTTCTCGATTGTTTCTTTGCCGCCGCCGACAATTCGTGTATCCTTGATTATCGTCGGAGTGCTGTGCAACGGCGTCCGCAGCTGTTCATCATCCGGCGGCGGATCGGCCCGAGCTCCTTGTCTTCCTGCTACTGGCTCATTTCTAACAGGATAGTTCTTGGTTGACTCTAAGTTGGGGTTAATGGCAGGTCCATTACTCAATTCCTTAGTTACCGCATTGACACAAGACTCACTACTGTTACATCTGGCACCAACCTCAGCGGTAACGCTGGGAACCCTGCTTAGTAATACTTTCCGTTTGTTGGTACTAAGAGTGCCGTTGTCTGCCCTAATCTGTGCGGCGCCCCCGACATTGGTGCTCTTCGTTGATCTGCAGTCGACGTATGAGAGACCCAGCAGGACAGTTGCGGCGAAGAGGACGAGGTCGACGAAGGGTCTGAAAAAAAGAGGAGGCCTGTCGTTAGTGCACAGTCGTTTTGGCGCACTTGCGTCTGGTTATGGATGTGATACTACATAATAACCTACAAATCATGTTATTTCCTGAAAACAGAACAACTTCGCACAAAACTGTAAAATACAGACCAGAGTGAGACATACTCTAAGCCTTCGAGTATTTAAATACTGGAATGTATATTTTCGTGGTAAATATAGTAAACGCAGTAAGCTGTTCCAAGGTCGGCATTTCTCGAGAGAGGAGGTACCTAAACGCAGTATTTGAGCTGGCCCGAACAAATTATGTCTATATATAAAAGGAAGTGTCCCGATTGACTGACTGACTCATCATCGCCCAGCCCAAACCACTGAAGATAGAAACTTGAAATTTGTGGGGGGTGTTGATCTTTCTTACTCTGTAGTCGTCATTTAAGAAACGATTTTCCGATATTCCGTCCGTAAGGGGGTGAAATAGGGGATGAAACGTTTTTTTGTAAATACGTTGCTATTTAGGTAATTTTTAAGCTAGAACTACAAAATTTCGGATTTTAATTCAGGGTTTGAATTTAAAAGACATGTGTTTCGGCATTTTTTTGAAATTCGACAAATAAGAAGTTAAAATAGGTGACGCAATAAATTAATTTTCAAAAAATATGTTGCTGTTAAATCAAATTTTCAGCTACAACTACGAAACTTCGGATATGGAATCTTGGTCAGGATTAAAAATACATGATTTTTAGTATTTTTGGAATTCAACAAGTAAGTAGGTTAAATAGAGGATCAAAAATTCTTTTTTGAAATACGTTGCTATTGATACAATTTTGAAGCTAGGGCTGCAAAAATTGATATTTATATAGTTGATTAGACGTTAAAAATACGTGTTTCGGTATTTTTGGAAATTCAACCATTAACCGGGTAAAATTGGAGAGGGGTGTTTTTCGAAAATATGTTGCTATTTAGGCAATTTTGAATTTAGAACTACAAATTTTTGGATTTGGATTCGGGGTTAGAATTTAAAAGCCACGTGTTTCGGCGTTTTTTGAAATTCAACCAATAAGGGGGTATAATAGACGACGCAAAAATTTGATTTTCAAAAATATGTTGCTGTTAACTCAAATTTCAAGCTATAACTACGAAACTTAGGATATGGACTCTTGATCAGGATTAAAAAGACACGAGTTTCGGTATTTTTGGAAGTTCAAAAACTAAGGGGGTAAAAGAGGGAATTAAAAATTCTTTTCGAAAAAACTTTGTTGACAAGACAATTTTGAAGCTATAGCTGCAAAAATTGGTATTTGCATTGTTCGTTATGATTTTAAAAAAATACGTGTTTCGGTATTTTTGGAAATTCCATCATCAAAGGGGTTAAATTGGAGAGGGGATGTTTTTCTAAAGTCTGTTGCTATTTAGGCAATTTTGAAGTTGGAACTACAAATTTTCGGATTTGTATTTGGGGTTCAAATTTGAAAGACACGTATTTCGGTATTTTTGAAAATTCGACCAATAAGTGGGTGAAATACGAGATGCAAAAATTGATTTTCAAATATATGGTGCTGTTAACTCAAATTTCAAGCTATTGGGGTTCATCTAGTCATTATATAAATACGTTAACACTAAAATTGTCGTACAGATTACAAATTTATTCGTACAAGAAGGCCAATGAAAGTTACATAAATCGAAAGATTCTTTGTCGTAGATTTCACGAATATAAATATTATGTGTGCATTTAGCCATTAAAAGTGGTAAAAGGAAGTAGAAATTTTCCTATCTACAGCTTGGATCGAGTTCTACATTCTCCAACAATCAGCTGACTGATTGGCTATTCGCCTCGACCAAAGACACTGTAATGCAGCGCATCTGCAGTATTAAAATAACATATTAAAATAAGTGAATATCGAAACATGGAGTGCTCCCAACTCACTTTCTTGTGCCGTTCAAATCATTCATTTTCGCAGTGATTAAGAGTGGTTAAAGGAAATGGGTGTTTTCGTATGAATGCCGATATAAAGGATGATGCGTCGGGAGAGGCATCTAGCGGTGCTCGGGTGGAGCTACGAAGTCGAGAATGCCGATATAAATGATGACGCGCCGGGAGAGGCATGTAGCGGTGCACGGCGCGAACTACGATGTCGACTTATTGTCAGCTCTGGAATTATGAATATCGCAGCATCTAAATAACATAATTTCTTGGCGTTGTATAAATATACGAACAACGAAATTGTAGATCCATTTCAAATATTAGGCTAATTAAAGTTATATAATTCGAAAATGGCATGAGAAGTATACACTTCCTTTTTTATTTGTTGTTATTGTGTCAGGCATTTTCCTTAATACGTAAAAGATACCGTTTCATACCTCCCAGTGCCGGTGGATTTGAACCACCACCCTCCCGAATGCGAGTCCAGTGCGTTACCACTGCGCCACCTCGCTCGGTCGTGTTGTTGATATTGGCAACATAATCACGCGAGGCCGCCGACGTGATACGTAAACTTTTACCCCCAGTGACCATTGTAAACACAATTGGTCGATTTTCGACCACAGGCAATACTAGTTTTTATTATTTGTTTGAGGTTAGAAGACTAAATCGGAAAGCTATTTTTTACTGGGGTTTTGTTGTTTGTCACGCTTTCGCGCCTTAACTACCAACCGGTCATTTTGTAATTTCACATACAAGTTGTCAGGGGCACAGAAAAGGCCATCATATAGAATAAAAGTACTGTTACCTAAGGGTCTATATATATTTTGTTGTACGAACAGGGTCCGTAATTGAAGACCCACATTCAAAATGCTGCACAAAAATAGCTACGGGGCAGAATATCTGCAGATTTGAGCTGAACATACTAGAAGGATGTCCCAAACTTTTTTGTCTCGTAGACCCCTTACCAACACTTCTGCTCTGTGTAGACCCCCTGCCTTCTGTGTACTTAATTTTTTGACCAATTCCTAACTTCAAATGTGTTTTCCGACCGGTATGTGATGCTACTAACTTCGAAAAATCTAACTGTAAAAGGGTGGAGTAAAAAAAACTGAAAAGAAAGATGTTAAGTATCATACGTTTATTGATTTAAATGATAAAAATTAATATTTAACAAAACTGATACATACAAGCTTTTAATGGGAGGCATATGGCAGATGCTTTTTTTTTTTTTTTTAGTAAATTATCAGTATTTGGTTTCCGTTTTAATGCTTTTACCTTCAATCTCCTCTTTCAGGGATTTCCAGCCTGTTTCTTCTTTTTGTAAGAAGATTGGCAACAGTGCTGAAACCTCTTTCCACCAGGTATAAAGTTGGGAAAGCTATCAAAAACATTCTTGCCATCGTCCATAATATAGGTAAGTGACAGGCATGTCTCTTTGGAGCCAGAATTGCTGATATCCATTTCTATACTGGACCTTAAGTTCTTCAATAGTTCCGATGAGTTCTCTAAGTGCGACATCCGTCTCTTCCACATCACAATATGGGTCGATAATTCACTGCGGTATTTCCATACTCAAAACATCCTGAAAGTCTTCTCAAAGTCTGTGTGAAGGACATTTAAATGCTGAACGTAGGTTGTAACATCATCATCCTCAGTGTGTCTGTGACAAATCGGGAAAATGCGAAAATTGGCGCCGCACATTGTTTTGCTTCATAAGCTTCATACCGTGAAGAAAAGATGAAATGGTGGACTTCGTTTTTGCCAAATTTAGACTATCGCTATAACTGTAAGTTCATTAAATATGGCAAGCGAATCAGTTAGATAAGTAATGTTTGTTTTCTACTTGATTAAGTTTTCTAATAAAACTCTCGTCAGACATAAAACTTTCAACAGCCTGCATACTTCAGTGTGAAGAAGTAATAGAACAAAATTCTCGTCATTTTTTTCACATAACTGCGGAAATAATCTTTTATTGAACGCATTGGTTCAAATTTTGTTTATTGCGTTGATCACAAACCGAAGATATTGATATAACATACCATTGTTTAGGAACTAAATGTTGTCGGTGGATAACGCAGTGCACTGCAAAGACTCCTGCTACGTTTTAAATGCCTTACAAGGCCACAATAGGGCCCGCATTTTCCTCGAAGTAATCTTTCAAGACAATAAAATTGATATGGATTCTTCGTTAGTGTCTGCAGCAAGCCACACTTCTCGTGAAGAGCAGTTCAATGTTTTCTTGGTCCATAACGAAACGAACATATGTAGGTAATAAGGCTTCATTGTCAGGCAAAGTTGATTCATCAAGTTGTACGGAGAAATGGGTCGATTTAAAATAATTACACTAGCTGATTCCAATATCTTCACTCATTGCACCAAAAATAAACGAAAAATATATCTATTCAATAAAGCAGATAAAAATTCGCTTCACGCTTTCCTGAGTGATAGTCTCCAGTCCTTCAAAACTAAAAATGCGAGTGTAGATCAGTTGCGGCTTACATTCAAAGACATAATATCAGTAGCAGTCGAGAGATTTATACCAAATAAATCAATAAAAGAGGGGGCTGACCCCCCGTGGTACCCAAAACAGGTCAGATCACTGTTGCAGAAACAAAGAAAAACGCATGCAAAATTTAAAAAGACACAGAATCCGCAAGACTGGCAATCTTTTACTGAAACTCGCAACCTAGCGCGGACTTCAATGCGAGAATCTTATAGTTGTTTCCACAACGAAATCCTGTCTCGTAATCTTGCAGAAAATCCAAAGAAATTCTGGTCATATGTGAAGTACACTAGCGGCAAAACACAAACAATACCTTCACTACGCGATAGCAATGGTAATACTACCGACGACAGTACTGCTAAGGCAGAATTACTAAACACAGCTTTCCGAAATTCTTTCACCAAAGAAGACGAAGTGAACACTCCAGTATTCAATCCAAGAACAGCTGCCAGCATGCGAAACTTAGAAGTAGATGTTCCTGGAGTAGTAAAACAACTTAAGTCACTAAACAAAAATAAATCTTCCGGGCCAGATTGTATACCAACTAGATTCCTCTCAGAGTATGCTGATGCAATAGCTCCGTACTTAGCTATAATTTACAACCGATCACTCAGCGAAAGATCCGTACCCAAAGACTGGAAAGTTGCCCAAATTACTCCAATATTCAAGAAAGGCAATAGGAGTGATCCCCAAAATTACAGGCCTATCTCATTGACGTCGATTTGCAGTAGGATGTTGGAACATATACTTTGTTCGAATATTATGTACTACCTCGAAGAGAACGACCTATTAACCAATAGTCAGCACGGATTCAGAAAGTATCGCACTTGCGAAACACAGCTTGCCCTTTATTCACATGAAGTGTTAAGTGCCATCGACAAGGGATCTCAAATCGATTCCATATTTCTGGATTTCCGGAAGGCTTTTGATACTGTACCCCACAAGCGGCTTCTAATGAAATTGCGTGTTTATGGAATATCTCCCCAATTGTGCGATTGGATTCACGATTTCCTATCAGAAAGGACACAGTTCGTTGTAATTGACGGTAAGTCATCGAGTAAAACAGAAGTGATATCTGGCGTTCCACAGGGAAGCGTTATTGGTCCCCTACTCTTCCTCGTGTTTATAAACGATTCAGGAGATAATCTGAATAGCTCCCTTAGACTGTTCGCGGATGATGCTGTCGTTTATCGGTTAGTGAAGTCAACAGAGGATCAAAAGCAACTGCAAAGCGATTTAGACAAAATTTCTACTTGGTGCGAAAATTGGCAATTGACACTAAATAAAGAAAAGTGTGAAGTAATACACATGACCACTAAAAGAAATCCGCTGAACTTCAATTACGCGATAAATCAGTCAAACCTTAAGGTCGTAAATTCTACCAAATACCTAGGAGTTACAATTACGAACAACTTTGACTGGAGAGAACACACAGAAAATATTGTGGGGAAGGCGAACCAAAGGTTACGTTTCATTGGCAGAACGCTTAGACGATGCACCAGCTCCACCAAAGAGACTGCCTACATCACACTTGTGCGTCCTCTCTTGGAGTACTGTTGCCCCTTGTGGGACCCTCACCAGGTGGGACTGACGGAAGATATTGAGAAGGTTCAGAGAAGGGTAGCTCGTTTTGTTTTATCACGTTACGGGGGGGAAAGCGTCACGGAAATGTTGCACGAATTGGGGTGGAAATCATTAAAAGAAAGACGTTATTCATTGCGGCGTGATCTGTTTGCGAAGTTTCAATCACCGACTTTTAGTTCTGAATGTGAAAATATTTTGCTAGCACCCACCTACTTAGGGAGACATGACCATCCCAATAAAATAAGAGAAATCAGATCGAAAACGGAACGATTTAGGTGTTCTTTCTTCCCGCGCGCTATTAGAGAATGGAACGGTAGAGAAAAGTTATGAAGGTGGTTAATGAACCCTCTGCAAGGCACTTAAATGTGATTTGCAGAGTATCGATGTAGATGTAGATGTAGATTTCATCAATAGGTCCTTGAACCGCGTTGTTGCTCAAATGTATTCCTCTGAGTACATCTTGGGTAGTTTTGTGTAAACATTTTTTAAACCTCTTCAATGGCTGGCAAAATTAGCTGTATTCACGGCATGTATGACACTAACTGCGAATGGGTAAAGTTGAAAATGTGTACCCAGACGGGATTCGAACCCGGGTTTCCTGCTTTCTAGGCAGTTGCGCTGACCCCTACACCACTGGGGACACAGCGACCAGCACAACTGCACGTCTGCCGTCAGACACAAATTTGCAACTTTATACTGCCCACTAGAATTCGAACTCGCATAGTCACTGTGTACTAATTTCCGTAAGAGTAAGGGCCTAGGTGTGCCTCCGCACTGAAGAAAGGATCATTGCCCATCATCGGCAAATTGTATATATATGTGTGTGTGTGTGTGTGGTGTCTCTTCTTTCGGACATGTCCGAAAAAAAAGACACCACATATATATAACTTATAAAATTAGCTGCTCTCCCACAGTATGCGGATTTCCAGATTTTGCTAACGCTAAGCTACGCTACGGACAACACCACACACACACACACACACACACACACACACACACACACACACACACACACGCCCATGGTAGGGAGGAATCGAACCTCCGGCGGGAGCAGCCGCTAAGTCCCAAACGTAGCGCCCCATATCGCGCGGCTATTCCCGCGCGACCCTTGCTTTCAGAGGCTCGCGATAACTGTAGCAAAGCCACATTAGCTGGTGGTACAAGGGTTCATCAGCAAATCATTTACACTATTAAAATGTTTCTGCTCCTCTTTCGAAACCGCAACTTTTGTCTGGCATTTATAAACATACCGCTACGCTGTGGATGTACCTACAGTCCGGCTATCGGTGTTGAGGCTCCAAGCTATCGCACTTCGCCAATTAATGTGAATTGGCAGTAGCAATATGTTAGAAATGTGCGAATGAATTGAAGGTTTCCATCTGGTGTGAGAAGTGGTATGGTAGTCCGTGTAATCGTGGCTATCACAGTGTTTCAGTGGTGTTAGAGTGCTGCTACAAACTTCTGGAACTGCTGCTCCTCAATAGGCTGAGTCCACGATTCTTAGAAGTCATCCCACCAGAACAGGCAGGTTTCAGACCCAACAGAAGCTGCACAGACCAGGTTCTAAGTGTAACCACTTATATTGAAGCAGGTTTTCAAAAACAGAAAAAGACTGCAGTAACTTTCATAGACCTAACATATGCCTAAGTTACTGTATGGAAGGAAGGACTTCTACACAAGTTGATAAAAGTAATCCCCTGCTGTACGAAACTAAGACTTTTTAACAACATGCTTTCGGATAGATTCGTCCAGGTGATACAGTGTAATGACATAAGAAAACAGAGGAAATTGAATAAAGGACTGCCTCAAGGATCAGTGTTAGCACTTATGCTCTTTAATCTCTACATCTCTGACCTGCACGAAGCCATTTCAAGAAAGTTCAGCTACGCTGATGATATGGCTCTAGCTATCCAAAGCAAGCAGTTTGAAGAAACAGAGAACATCCTCACAACTGACGTAAACGAAATGCATGAGTATTTCACCAAATGGAGGTTAATACTAAAATCCTACCAAGACTGAGGTCAGCTGTTTTCATTTGAACAACAGAATGGCGGGATATGAGCTGAAAAGCCATATGAATAACAGTCAACTCCGATATCATTCACATCCACAGTACCTGGGGGTTACTCTAGATAGGACTATATCCTTCAACAGACACTTGGAAAATGTATCCAACAAAATAGGCTCACGGAACAACCTCATTCGGAGGCTCTGCAGCACTAACTGGGGAGCATCAGCAGACACACTAAGAACTTCTGCACTTGCCTTAGTGTACTCTACAGCCGAGTACTGCGCACCAGTATGGTTAACCAGCAAGCATGTAAAGAAGGTGGACACCCAGCTCAACGCTGCCACAAGAACGATAACTGGATGCATAAAGACTACCCCTCTATATTGGCTTCCAGCACTTAGTCATATAGCTCCACCCTCGCTGCAAAGACACGAAGCTCTGATGAAGGAATATGCAAAAATAATGAATAACCCCCTATTTCCTATCCATGAAGACATTCCAACTATGGAAAGAGCACGACTACAAACCCCCCTGTAAGACTGGCCCAGCAACTGTCAGCTGCCAACTTCAGCATGGATATTAAATGTCACGAGAGTTGGATTGATAGTGCATCCCCTGTCAACCGTGAACCGAGTCTGTCCATCAGAGAAACCTAAGGGCTTTGAACTTCCACGACAGCTATGAGAAACCCTAAACAGGATCAAAACAGGACATGGATTGTGTGTACAAAACCTACACAAGTGGGGATAGCTTCCCAGCCCTAGCTCTGTCTGTGGTGAACCAAATCAAACAATACAGCACATCGCCCATGACCGTGAGTTAAGTCGAGCTGACTTCTTCAACGCCACACCGCCTTGCCTCGAATGAATCGCCAATCTAGACGTCAGCATTTGAAGGCCTCCATTGATTTAAAGCACTGTCCACTTGTAGTTAATGTCGTAATTCCCCATTGTTTCTTGAAAACGTATTTCTAGCAAACAAACTACGTCGAAATCTGTCTTCAAAGAAGACCGATGAAAATTCTGAAGTGGCTCCAAGCTAACATCTATGGTTGGAGATGCTTACTTTCTTATGGTTGGGTCGGGGATACTTGATTTAGTGATTATAGGGACTCACCTCCTAGGTCACAGTCTAACATACCAGTCGCGACACTCACTGGTGTAAAATATGTTGCCGCCTGACAGCTAATTACGACACTAGCGCTCCAAGCGGTGAGCAAGGGAGCCGCCTGTTAACGTCATATTTATCTTATGAATAACCCTTTCCTACGTAATTCACGTTACGGCTGTTTCATTTTAGACACAAAGGTTTTAGTCTAATATCAGACGAAACCGATGATGCATAAATAAACGGCAGTGGAAAAAAAAAAAAAAAAAAACAGATGAAAGAAATGATGAAAGTTATAACCTACTCACGCAGAAACATGTGCCTCCGAATATTTTTCCAGCTTCTTCTATTGAAACGTAAGTAATGTACGCCTAAGAAGCGTAGATGTGTAGCTCCAAAGTAAATGCGTATGACACACAATTTCTTTCCATTTCCTTTTGTGTTTTAGTTTTCAGGATAACTGTTAGCAAAAGTAAGACTTTCGTCTTTATTATTGTTGTGTGACGGTCGAGATGCTTCCAACTAATGGTTGAAATATGTTGAAAACTTTTTTATAGTTGGAAGTTTACGAAGTGTCCTTTTTAGATTTACGTGCATTTTTCCGAAAAAGAAAAAAAAGGAAAGAGTATGACCACTGACGCCCAGATTTGAGTTTGGTGTAAATATTTTCTACAAATATTGGGCATTTGCAGACCTTCATAGATAGTTTTCATCTTTCTTTCTGAACTTCCAATTTTTTTAGTAAAATATACGGTTCAGAGTTTTGTAGAATATTCTTAAGAATCTTACTTTATAGCTTAGGCCTATCAAACGCACTTTTTTCTGTATCTGTGGACATCCAAACTGCAGTACACAATTATCTATATAGACTAAGAGTCATTTTCTGTTCCAAAAGAGGTCCACCTATCACTGTTTACGTATATTACATGCAATTTTAAGGTGAATCATAACGGAAACTTTTCAGCAGAATGATTGTTACATACCTCTCAGTGTCTTTAGGTAAATTTGACAACAGTCAAATGAGGTATTTTTTCTGGCTGTTGCTATATTTTATTAGGCTGCAAGCGTTCCCCGTTCCGGAAAGCATCACGAAAACGAATATAAGCTACCAGTAACGCGACGTACTGCGCACGAAATACCGTCAGCTGAGTAGGGTCCCCTGCTGGCCGTTTGGTGCGCTGCTGTCGCGGTGGGGAACAAAAATTCGCTCGAGTGTCGTGACTGGTATGTTAGACTGTGTCCTAGGTCGACAGTCCCTCCTACCTAATATTCGTAACAACCAGCAAAACATCGAACAACAAAAGGGACAACAATAAAATCTTTCAATGTAATTTGCATTCCATAAATTACTGTCACTTTCTTACAACCGGTAACAAAGGTCATAGTTCTAGGCTCCAATACCTTGGAGTTCATTGCCCGTCACACGAAAGAGTAGAGGACCGAGAGGGTTTTGACAGGTGCTCGAATACTGCTGTCAAATTTCAACCTTTTAGCTACAGCTAAAAATAACCGGTAGACAACATTATGGTTGTTGTCTGAAGATTGTCATGTAAGTGACCGAAAACGGTTACCAAAGAAATAAATAAAAGAATTTGCGATCTAGACTGTCTGTTACATGAAAGTAATGTTTCTTATACATCCAGCCCAACAGTATTTAGGAAACTAATATGTGATGCAATACTCATATTCCCTGTATTTAATGTGAAAAATACCTCACCGCACCTGCAGCAAAAGGGTAAAACTATACAGATACGCTGATAAAACGTCAAACACCATAAAACTTTCTCAACCTAGAAGATAACAATTCCGAATTTATTGTTACATCTGACCCACAAAAGCTAAGATCTTCAACTCTGTAAGTTCCATTATTAGGTTCATGAAATCACATTCTGGAAACTTAAATTTTTCTTACTACCACAGAGACGTAGAATGCTAATGTTGGCAACAAGAAGATAGCTTTCCGAAGGTAAATCATTTGCTGACTGGACACGAGTACATTCAAGAATCCGTTCACAGAGCAGGAAAAGCATTAATTATTTCATTCAAGGATCAACGAGAAAAACTTTCCCCTCTCATTCTATGTGATTGAGTTTCAAAGAACATTCAAGGGTTGTTGCCAACGTTTGCACATTACGCCGCCGAGACCGTAAGTAAAATTTTATCCTGAAAAGTTAGTAAAAAAAAAAGCAAAGAAAATTTCAAAAGCAAGATTATGAATGTAACTGATGCTCGTTTACTTGTTAGAATTTAAGCTCAGCTACTACTTTCCTTCATAACCTACTTCTCGAAAATCGCATCATTATCAACATTGTGGCCGCGACGGAGCGGCCGAGCGCATTGAGGCCCTATGCTACGATGCGCGAGGTCATTTCCCGTCGGGGGTTCGAATCCACCCTCGAGCATTGATGTTTGTAATGTCTTTAGTATAAGTAGTTTGTAAGTTTAGGGACTGATGACACCGCAGTTAAGTCCCATAAGCTTTACAAACATTTGAACATTTGATCAACATTGTGTCATCGGTAGAAAAGTAAAACAGAAGGTAACTACATTTATGAAACAAAAGACGCCATTGTGAGGGTCTGTCTTCTTGCCATTCCTGAGTGGCGTTTTCACTATCCGTTGTTCATCACGACATTACCAACATCTACTAGCGTAAAAACCGTCGACGTCATAACTATACTTTATGCAAATCGTGGAACTTTTCGACTATGGTTATCAAATCAAATACTTTTGGGAAAGTTTTAAAAGAAGGCTAGAAATAACTTGTAACAATAACTCAATAAGAAACATAGTGGGTACGAAAAATTTCTTGACAGGAAGCAGGGACAATCCATCTGGTTGATTCCCAGGTTCAAACAGAGCACTTCGCAAGGTAAGATGAAGTCATGGTAATTTGATAGAACGCTTTCAAACGATATATATCGGAGTTGCGACTATGACGGATCGATATATTAAGCAATATAGCATTAAGATTTACGACGTTCAAAAGAGAGGTTCTAGATGTACGAAATGTCCGCTTTACGAGGATAATTAATTTACTGACGGCACAAGGATACATCGAAACCTGTGAACCACTGAGCAGGAACAACATAAATTATTTATTGTATTGAATAAGCGAATATTAAGATTTTTACGACTATGTCATGACTTTAAAGGATGTGGTTGAACAGGAACCTAAGAGAAGAGCTTAAATTGTTGCGAGTGAATAAGCAACGCTCATACTGGGAAGGTTATGTTAGTTCACAGCAATTTAAGCTGCTACTCTCAGGTTCCTGCCTAACCACATCCTTTAAAATTATGATATATTCTATATAACAAGGCTATGTCCTTCGCTTATTCGATATCTATCGTTTTGATCCCTCACAGTCGCACCTTCGATATATATCGTTTGCAAGCGTTCTACCAAATTGCCAAGATTGTTAATAGGAAAGTGAAAGAGTAGTTAATTTCTGATAAATTACTTACTGATAACAAAATTCATTTGGCTGGCTAATTCGTCGAAGCAAGTTCTTTTGTACATAAATTTTCTGATACTACAGTAATAGCTTATTGCGAAATTCAGCGAACTTCTTTCGGTGATACAAAATGGCTTCTTCACATCATTAGAAAAGTTTAACTATTGTGATGCATCGTAAAAGAACACGATGTAGTGACATTGCAACTGAATGAAATGTACACTTCCACTGTCGTGACCTTTTTGTTGCCTGCCGATGTTGGTAATGGATCTCATGATGAATGACCTAAATCGTAAACAATGAATCGTGACCTAGATGTGAGTAGCTACAACGGTTCCTTTGGTGAATGATTACAAGCTAACACTATACATCATGCGCTGGATGAAGTTAGAAAATCAAAGTTTCCTATTGTTTGTGAATTAGATTCAGCTGAACTACAGGATCCTACCAAATCACAACATCGAAAATATTAGGCCTAATATATGTGAAAAAAGACTTGATCATATTGATAGATTTACTGTGTACTCTAAATGAATAAGCAAAATATGTGTTTGTTGTTACATGTCTGTCAGTTATACTGCATCTTGCGGCAGAAACTTCCGTGATGGTAATAATAGTGGTGAAATTTTACTTACGGCAGCGGTGGCGTAGTGTGCTGAGATTGAGAACGACCGTTGAAAGATCTTCGAAAATCCAATTATATAGAATGAAAGGAATATTCATTTGTCGACGCCGAGACACGAATAATGCATTAATGTTATTCCTGGTCTATAACTGACAGGTTCTTGTATGTCCTAACATAATACGATCAGTAGGATAGAGCAAATTATTCTTGTAATGCGCATATTTTGTTGCCAACATTTGCACACTACGCCACCGCTGTCATAACTACAATTTAACGAAAAGAGCTATAAAATATAATAAAACTCCAAATGCAGATTTCTAGTATCGTGTAAAGGAACACTTGGTGTTGCACATAATATCATACATAAAATGACTTACATTAAATTGCCAAATGTTTATAATACGTCTACGATTATAGATAGCAGAATTATCTATTTCTGGGCCGCACACACACACACACACACATACACACACATACACAGATACATAAACGCTCACAAGCACGCTAGCAGCTATGTCTTAAAGAACTCTATCTAGCACGTACAAAATCGAAAATACACGTGGAAAATACATGCAATTAACCAAGTCTTCCTTACCTTCGGCGCGAGGATAGGAAAAACTCGTTTCTTGTATGTCGTTTCTGTCTTGTAAGGCGACGTGAATACATGAGTGTAATTTTCGTTGTTTTATGAAACTATTGTGTATTTCTGGATGTTTACTATATTTACGAAAACATAGAAGCTGTAAACAACAAGCTGCATAGAGGGCAAAACTGATATTGTGGTTATCTCTGATGTACTTCATAGCGTTCACTTTACATCCTCCTTGATTACATCAGAGACATATCTGTCCGTTACTTACATAGACCAAAGATAACATAGACTGAGCGTGACGTCATTGTACTGAAACCAACATCTCAGTCACGTGACTCGGGGAAGAAAACCGTTTTCATCATTACGAGTAATGCGAAATATAGCTGACAGTTGCATTTCTTATCCTTTGTAGTGGAAATTAAGCGTGTATTTGAACGATAAAACGTCTTAGCGTATTTTTATTGCATCTTTAGTAGTACATTTGGCGCGCGCGGTTGCTCGCCGTGGAGGTTCGAGTCCTTCCTGGGGCATGGGTGTGTGTGTGTGTTGTCCTTAGATTAGTTTACCTAGGTTTAAGTAGTTTGTAAGCTACGGACTGATGACCACGCAGTTTGGTCCGATAGATTTACAAACATTTGAACATTTGAAGTACAATTGGCGTAGGTTCTCCGCAGATGCAAAAATTAATGCGATAGCTACAGTTTTTGTATGTGCCTGGATGAAACGTATTGACAGTCTTCTTAAACCAACAGAACAACAGTTTTTACGTGAAAGATGTTGTACTGTGAGTCTTTTTGTTAGTATTTCACACAGGAGTAAAAGATCAAATATCACTATGAAAGGAGCATCAGCTTCCGTAAGATTCCTCAACAATACATGTGAAATGTCTCGTTGTGCTTTTATAAGAAATGAAATCTGTTTGCATCCATAATGTCAAATTTTAACAACCGTTTATATTTTAAGACTTTTGCCACAGATCGTGATGCCAAAGCTTAAAACAAAAGCATTGGCTGTTTACATTAAAGAATATGGTAGTGTGGAAACATCATTCATCCACTCGGCAGGAAGTGACTTTATTGGTATAATAAATACTCTGTATGGATGTTTAGCTTTGAATAACGTAATTGAAAGCAGATTTTCACCAGAAATTACTTACTTGCTGACATATAAACTTTCTCAGGAGCAGCTTGAAGTATCTTCCAATCGATATTAATATAATTATTATTAATATATATATATATATATATATATATATATATTAATTATTATTAATTAATGTAAAAATCACTGACAACACAGTACTATTCACCTGGGCACATTGATACACGAAATTACTGCATTAATATTAATAACAAGATGAAATTACGTTATCTTCACTACTTGATGTGTAATAGGAATACGAGAAGTCGTTTTATTGTTAAAATCAACTCTTCTTTTCACCTATGATGATAGCTGAGTCAGGTGACTCGGGGCAGTTAGATGTTGGTTTCAAACCACAACACAGCAGAGATAGGCACACGCGCAGTCTGTGTTATCTTTGGTCTATGGTTACATACGCAGACATACATGTATGTCTGTGATTACATATGATCATAATAGAGATCGCTGTTTGTATACAGTCATCTGTGGATCTGTATAGAGATAACTACATATATTGTTTTGGTTATATAGAGATAATTCTCAATGGTTTCGTTAGCAACGGGAAGTGAACTGTAACTTCGTTAGAAACTATAACATTCCAGAAATTTTACGAAGCACGCACTACAAAATATATTAAAGAAAAAGAAGCCTAACGTATTTAGCTGTGCTGAATTAAAACTTGATGTATGATGTAGATTCAACGATATTTATCACAAAATGTCAGTCTGAATTTTATATCAGTTAATGACCTAACAACAATATAAAATCATTACCTACGCAAAATATAAAATTGCAAGTGATTACTGTGGTGCAATGGGTAGCGCTACGGCTTTGTGAAAAGAAAATACGATACAGTGGTTTCGTAAGCTGTCAAGTTTATTTCCATTGTTGTGTTAGAAAACTACGTGTGGCCCATTTTATAATACGGGTATGTTCATCAATAGAGCATGTTACGTATGTTTCGGTTAAATTTTGCAACAGGGGCGGTGTGGTACGCCGATGTTGGCGAAATGTTGACTGCGTGGCATTATAGGCCTGCAGGGTAAACGCAGAAAATTAGACGTATCGGCAATAATTGCTACAAAAGGTTCCATTGTTTGAATGACGTCATTGTGGCCCAGTTTTTACTATCCTAGGTTTTCTCCAATCCCCCCCCCCCCCGGAAAAGTCGTGCTTAAGTGCTGGGGGTAAAAATGTACCCAAAAGGGGTATTTTCCGGTTTTTAGGTCATAACTCGTAAGGGATTCGAAATATCGAAAACATGGTCGGTTTTAAAGTTGTATGGCATTACATTTTGCATTATATAAGGACCGGCCGTATATTTTTTGGACCACCCGTTCCCATGAAAAAGTCTAATTTTAACATCTGTTTTATGGTAACATCATTAAACTAAGCCATCTATCAAGACGAAGTCCACATAAAGATTAGATAGGAATAAATTCTTCGTTCGGTGTGATCTAAAGTGAATATTTCTCACCATACGTTTCCGTATAGTTCCCCATTAAAATTGGACCAACCCACATTGTGTACGTTATGGGATGACTAGGGAATTTACTGTGTCACCAGCACATGAGTCGTCGGAGGTAATTGTAGCAGACCCTTTGAAATTGCCAGTGGTCACCCAGGTTGGTCAAACCTTGTCTGTTCGAAAGGAAATGTATAATGAGCATACAAGGATTTAAATCTAAGGTGACCATTCGTGGGAAAGATGAAATAGTGAACCCAGAAACCATATTCCATAGGTTATCACTTCTTAAGAAATACGCCGAACGGCTTAAGGGGACCACACCGTGGTTCAGGTCGAAAAGAATCGATTTTCGCTTTTTATAATATTTCGATAGATTAAGGTATTATTTAAATACTCTGAAAAGGATTTTGCTGAAAACACGTTTTTCGAACATTTGAAGAGCATTTTCCTATCACGTGTGTTTACGTGTCACGCCCACTTTTCTGCATATATTTTAGATCTTTATATCCCTTACATTGCACGTTAGGGATTTGTTTTTACTCCCAAGTGTGTTGGCTATCCTTGGAATGGTATTCTTTTGTTTCTGCAGTTTGTAAACAACACGCTTTCAAACACGCGGTTCGTTTTGTTCAAATTAGATTGCGAGTATTTGCTATACTTACGTTTGCAGTGCTTGTTTACATGCAAATATTATAAAATCAATGAACATAAAGAACACAACTGTGTGACTAATTTTAGAGGAACAAGTGGTGGTATGCTCCGTAGAAACATGAGGCGTACGGTACATCAGACTACTTATGAACTAGCTAATACTAAGGACGGCACAAATATCCATGCCCGAGGGGGGATTCGAGCCCCCGACCGTAGTGGCCGTGCAGACCGTGACTGGAGCGCCTCAGTCCCCTCGGCCACCGCGGACGGCGGTATTTCACAGAGCCAGGATTTTCATTACCCTGTATGAAAACGGTCAGAAATCCGTTAAATAATTTTACGTCCAGATTTTTTTTTCTTTTTTATCCTCCAACGAACACTTCGAATGTTCGCAGTTCAGATTTGGACAGGAACGCTAAAGGTTTGTCGTTTGCAACGCGCATATGACCATTGTTTTGCAAGATATTGATTGAAATTTTTCAAACTGAACTAAAATATTACATTTTAATTAATACCTCCAAATTACTGTCAGGCTTCAATAACGGGATTTGTTACTTATTTTCCGGTGATTAAATACGGATTTGTCACATTGGCTTTAATTATATTAACTGATGAATATAGAAAACAATCAATTCTTTGACATTCTCTTCAGAAGGACCATTACAGGAAGAACATAAGTGGGGCTGGATGTATCTGGCAATTACTGCTGACCTCAAAGAATTAATCATTTCTAGTAGATAGTCAATTAGCCGAGCTTTTGTTATGCACACCTTATTGCATCGATTGTTATCTGTGCTGTGCCGTTGTTCCAATAGGATAAATGTCAATTCAACAAAATTATGTTACATATTCACCGTTTTGTACCGTACTGATTTCTCTCAACACTAAATAAAACTTATACACGTATATGTTTTGCTGATACTGATGGTAGAGACTGGGATTGATAATAGGACAGAAATATTTAATTTAGTTTATATACATGTAGGGTGCCCCCGACCACCCAACCACTCATTCTGAAACCAAGGGATTCGTATGAAATGTAAAATGCAATACTTCCTAGTAGTAAGGCTACGGCGTCGGACCGATTAGTGCCATTTTCAATTTACGATTCCCAACGAGAGTGTGGCTATTCAGACCGGAAGTCGATTTTTTTGTGTGGAATGGCATACTTTTTCTTACGATTTCCAGTCTATGCCGAAAGTGGAGAAGGTTTTGTTAAAAAAATCTAAATCGTCATTCTCCACTCCAAAATGCCCTCTTTAGCGTCTTCGCCCATCTGGAAAGTGGCATCATAGATTACTTGATATAGCTCGATAGTAAATCTAAAAACTGCAATTTTGTTGGTCGTTCAAGTTACAAAAAGTGTTTGTATAGCTTATGGGACTTAACTACGTGGTCATTAGTCCCTAAACTTACAAACTACTTACCAACTAACTTGTCCTAAGGACGGCACAAAAATCAATGCCCGAGGGGGGATTCGAACCCTCGACCGTAGTGTCCGTGCGGACCGCGCTGGAGTGCCCCAGTCCCCTCGGCCACCGCGGCTGGGTTGCAGTTACACTCAGGGCATTCATAATGCTTGTTTGAAGGACACTGAAGATGGTCATTAGGTGATTGAAATCAATCTGTGGTTTTTTTTTTCTTTTTTTTTTTTTAATAAAATAATAACTGCCAATGCTGCAAAATACATCTAGTGTGTTCAAGATTAAATAAGTTTCACACATAAATAATGTAATATGTTATCACGGAGCATACATTGTACCCAGAAGTACGTTGAAACGGAAGGCAATAACCGTGCGGTTACATGGGCCCATGCGGATTCTAGGTAGTGTACGGACACATAAACACATATTCGCGCTTGTAAGCTGGACTGAATCAGATCAAGTCGAAGGCCATTTATTGAACACATCCTTACAGTAGGAACAACCTCGTTCATGTTCTGTTAGTACTGTGCTTCATGTTTTCGTGTGACTTCGCAGGAAACACATCTCAAAGGGGATTTGTAAATGGAGAATGACGATTTAGAATTTTTTTAACAAAAAATTCTCCGTTTTCGGCATGGAGTCGAAATAAATAAGGCAAATATGCCATTCCATAAAAAATAAATAAATAAATAAATAATAATTCCGGTCTGAATAACTAGCTTCCTGTGGGAATTGGAAGTTAAAATACCACCATTCTATCCGGCCTAGTATAGTTATTGGTACTACATACTGAATTTTACATTTCATAAGTCTCCCAAGAGTTTGTAAGAGGTGGACGATTGGTCTGAAACACCCCGTATGATAAATGAAACGTATTTTTTTTTTATCAAGACCCATCATTGCTTATTTGGTCATAATCGTACGAGAAGTACATGTGAAATATAATCAAGAAATATATTATGTACAGCAAATGTTAATACTCATCTGTTTTTAGCGGAAATCGCAGTTTGGAAATAAGCGTTATCTTTAGAAATACTGGGTCCAATCTTCTGTAGCACATTTTCAAAGTTTTGTTCTGTTGACCCCTTATTCTTTGTGAATACAAAATCATCATACGTTTTGCATTATTTCTATTTTAAAGAGGTAAGAGTGCCACCTATGTCGACGTTTCGTTTTGTTTTTCTACAAATTTGTCACGTATAATGCCACACAAGTCATCAACGCTATCGTGACATTTTCCCGTCGCGTAGAAATGTTCACAACATCACTGCGCACTGAATACTTGGTTCGTGTATTTCCTATAGATCGCCGGAAGTTCGCTGCAATCCGAAGTTCAACGAACCGAAGTACGAGCGGGCAGCATGAGGCTCGCGCGTCGCTCGTGGTTCCTGGCCTTAAAGGGCGGACGCACCTTCAGAACAAAAAAGTGCCTAGGCCTGCTTCTTTAAGCAACACGATGATGAAATATACGAAGCAGGAAATAAGTGTGTGAAAAAGCTGTAAGAATATATCGCCCTGAGCCGCCTAAAACACTGCAGATTATGAATGTCACTACCCTAACGTAAGGTGATAGCCGGCCGCGGTGGCCGAGGAGACTGAGGCGCTTCAGTCACGGTCTGCACGGCCACTACGGTCGGGGGTTCGAATCCCCCCTCGGGCATGGATATTTGTGCCGTCCTAGCTCGTAAGTAGTTCATAAGTAGTTTGTAAGTTTAGGGACTGATGACCCCGTAGTTAGGTCCCATAAGCTTTACAAACATTTGAACATTTTCGTAAGGTGATAAACACCATGGGATACCTCCTAGCCGCGGTGGAGTAGCCTCGCTGCGGAGCGCACGGTTGCTCGCCGTCGGAAGTTCGAGTCCTCCCGAGGGCATGGGTGTGTGTGTTGTCCTTAGTTTTAGTAGTTTGTAAGTTACGGACTGATGATCACGCAGTTTGGTCCGATAGATTTACAAACATTTGAACTTTTTTTTTTTAATCTTCTGCTGACTTTACTAACCGCTAAATAAGAGCATCATCTGCGATCATTCTAATAGAGCTCCTCAGATTGTCTTCTAAAACGATTATAAAGATAAAGAACAGTAGGTGATCTATACCACATCCCTGGGAAACGCCAGATATCATTTCTGTTTCTACAGAGTTGACGATAGTTAACACGGCAAACTTGCAAGAAAATGTAGAGAGGAAATACTAGGAAATATTTTACACACGTCAAGTTCTTATAAATGGCAAACGAAGCTAAGTGCACTAACTGAACATCGATACTATGTAAATCTCGTCTGCTGCAAGCTCTTTTCGTATTTTGCGAGTGGGTACCATGAACAACAACAAGAAAAAATTTCTGCCTTAAAAGCTTTGAACAACTGTTCAGTTTCGATACTGAGGAACATATGTCTTCGAATGGTCAAGGTCTCCTACCTCCTAAAGTATGCATTTATAGACAACGTTTACTGGGTATTTTTGTTTGTTGGGATTTTTAGTACCTTCTCCGAAAATATGGAAAGCAAAACACTTGCTGTAGAAGAGATTCATTTCATCAGATCGAAGTTGATACCTCCTAATATCGTGCTAGTAGCCGAGAGTAATCATTTCCAGTGAAATATCGGTACGCACCGCGTAAAAACAACCCCACCATTATGGAGCCACCATAGGTCTATAGCTGCGCGCCGTGTTGGTACATCTGAGATATTTGCTATTGTACACCCGGGCGGCTGAAACACTGCACTTGGCGTTTCGCGTTACAGCGAATTAAGTTGGCTACACTGCTATAGCGACGTTGCAACAATAGCGTCTATACACACAGCAGACGAAACGGTTATCAGTTGCATCTCGTAAATGTAATCTATTTAGCAATAAAAGTGCATATAATAATTTTCGAGCTGCTACCAGAAAACACCAATTAATTAACGTCATAGTAATGTGGACAAGAGCACAACAACACACACGCTTTCAATAACGAAGCAAATAAATATAGAAAATAAGCATTTGATCAATACAGATAAGAAATAAACAATGATCAAGATAGTAACTGCTTTCTGTACGTTTTATAATCACAATGCTTTTCTCTCACCAATTTACGGCGACAATGGTGCAATTCCATCCAACTCCCCATTTTCACTGCCAAAATCGTCTTCATCGTCGTCATAACCAAGAAAATTCTTAACTGTCCATGATCACTGAGGATCCCTTCCACTGTCTGTGCTGCCACAATCAGTTTTTCAACATGCTCGTCCATTTTTTTCTCTACAAGATGCAACCTCCACGTTAGCAACAGCTTCGCGCAACAGTCTTTCCACCTCCGTTATTGTGAAAGATTTATTATTGTTCCTTATGTAATTCTCCACGTCACTCCAGACTAATTCTATATGGTTAAAATGTCAATTATATGGAGGCTGCCTTATTACATTGTGACCCAGCTCCTTTGCGATTTCGTCAACTAAATATGTGGGCTAATAGACTTATTACGTTTCAGGAGCGAACATAAAAGAAGGTTTGACGTATCTGCAGCAATATTTCTTTCTTGTAGCTACTGCACAATAACTTCTTTCCGATCGTTTGAAGCGAGAATGAACTTACTGCTCAGAGCGTATGCTTCGAAGTTTTTATTCATACGAAACTGAGAAATTACTCAAAGGACGTCACTGGACAAACGTCTTTTCTCTTATATTATCCAATTACTTGAACTCGGAAAGTCAAGTTAAACCACTCACAGTAAAACAAAAAAGCACACAAAACGTAAACATGTGTTAGACAAGCTACGCAACGTTGTTTACGGTAGCACTTGATCAACGCCTGCAACGCGGGAACTTTGACGTCACGGCACGTGACCACCGGAAGTGTTTAACGGGCTGTGATTGGATCGTTCCTAGCGACTAGCGTCTCGCGTTTCTTTCTCTTCACTTGTTATTTCTAAACGTCACGTGCAAAGTTTCAGCGGCCCGAGTATAGTTATCAGTCCCTAGCCTGTCAAAATACTTAAACTAACTTACACTAACCTAAGAACAACACACACAGCCATGCCCGAAGTAGGACTCTAACCTCCGACGGGGAGCAACCGCGCGGTCCGCAGCAAGGCGTCTTAGAGCGCTCGGCCATTTCACCGCGCCCCTAATCATTCCATCAGCTCTCACAAAGTTGTATCTGCACTTACCTAACCAAACCATCATCTTCCAGACGTCCTACGACCCAAACGTTATTGTCGCATTCGTCATACATCCCACATTGATTTCTGAGATTCATTCATGCAGTGCTACTTGTCCTTTCTTAACTTGCGTAACAGTTACTTACGCGTTTGCTTTCGTGTATGACAGTTACCACGTACAAAGTTAAGACAACTATGTGGATACCATGAACATTAGTTTAGAAACGTTTAATTACTTTTGAATGAAACTAATTAAATACACCTCAGCAATTTCTTTTCAGTTCCAAAATCTGTTCCTTCAACTTAACCTGATATTCACTGAGGCAGATACAAGCTCTGACCACATTATTGGTTATGAACTGTAGGCTGATACTGAAGCAACTGCAGAAAGGTAGAAATATAATGAGATGGGACCTGGAGAAATTGAAGGCACCTGAAGTTCTTGAGAATTTGAGACGGAGATTTTGGCAACAGTTGACAGAAACTGGAGGAAATAAAACAGAAGAGGAATGGGAAGCTTTGAAAGATGAAACAGTCAAGACAGCAGAGGACGAAATAGGTAGAAAGGCAAGACCTACGAAATATCCTTGGCTATCACAGGAAATACTAAATTTAATTCATGAAATTAGAAGATATAGAAATGCAGTAAATGAAGCAGGTAAAGTGGAGTACAGACGACTAAGAAATGAGACTGACAGGAAGTGCAAAATGGCTAAGCAGGAGTGGCTAGAAGCTCATGCAAATCTGTAGAAGAATGTATAATTAGCGGAAAAATAGATATTGCCTATAGGAAAATGACATTTTGAGACAAGATAAATAGCTCTATGAATATCAAGAACTCAGATGGAAAGCCAGTTCTGAATCAGGAAGGGAAAGCTGAAAGGTGTGAAGAGTACATAGAGGGGCACCACAAAGGAAATGAACTTACAGACAATATTATAGGAAGGGAAGAGAAAGAAGACGAATATGGAATAGGACATACTATACTGAGTGATGAATTTGAAAGAGCAATGATAGACCTAAGGCCCCTGGAGTAGATCACATACCCTTAGAGCTTCCGAAGTCCTTAGGAGTACTAGCCGCGACAAAACTGTTTGACCTGGTGAGTAAGATGTATCAGACAGACGAAATACTCTCAAACTTTAAGAAAAATTTTATAATCCCCATTCCAAAGAAAGCAGGCTCCGACAGATGTGAAAATTACAGAACCATCAGTTTAATAAGACATGGTTGCAAAATTTTAACACTAATTATTTACTGAAGAACGGAAAGGCTGATAGATGCTGACCTCGGAGAAGTTCAGTTCTGATTCAGGATGTAGGAACACGGGAGGCACGATCTAGATGAAGGGAATTATCGACTCTTAGGAACCGCGACGGGTTTGCACTTTGACCTATTAAGTTAGACGACAATTCTGAGATCCACACGAATAACTGACCAATGTGGCAAATGTTTGTTTAACTATTCTTTCCTCAGAAAAGTCCCAACAAAGTTATCTGATGTAAATACTGGGTCATATTGTGATAATACGTATTTTATTTTGATCCAATAGTAAATTAAGAATATTTTTCTACGAAGACTCCAGAACGAGTCGTTTGCAGAACCCATCATAATATTATTATTAATAATAGAAATTTCAGCTTAGTGATTATGTTATAAAATGGTTATATAAAAACATAATATATCGATTTCGTTCATCGAATGAACTTTCTCAGTACAGTTTCAAATCAAGGGGACTCTGCTTAAACATTTTGCAATTAAAATACATAAAATGGGAAGCGAACGTGTGCATTTCATATTCAACAATATATAATGCCCACATTTACTCTTCTGTTTACTTATTTTAAACGTAAAAAATTAAGCGGTATATATGAGTCCCCTGGACTTGAAACTGACCTGACGGTGATCGTTTAGTGAACGAAATCGATATGCTATATTTTTAAATAAATATTTTATATTATATCCACTAAGCTGAAATTTCTTCTTCATCTCCTTTAGAATAATCCATGTGGAGGGTACGATAAATTAACTTTGCCTACTTTTCATTGCATTAGATTTACTTTGTTTCCAAATTTTCTATACCAGTTTAGTATGTTGTTCCCTTTCTTCTTGGATCCACTTTCGTCTAGTTGTTACGAAATTAATACCTGTTGGGAAGAGATTTAAACAGATTAAGTGCCAAATAATAGGAACGAAGTTGGAACAGATGGACAGTTTCAAGTATATAGGATGTATTTTTTCACAACCTAGCGAAATCACTTGAATCTAGGTGTAGCAAATCCAATGCAGTCTGTGCTCAGCTACGATTCACTCTCTTCTGCAAAAAGGAATTCAATAGCAAGACTAAGTTAACAGCACACCACTCTTTCTTTCGACCAACTTTGTTGTATGAGGGTGAAAACTGGTTGGATACCGGTTATCTTATTAACAATTTTGAGGTTACAGATATGAAAGTAGCAAGAGTGATTGCAGGTACGAATAGATGGGAGCAATGTCAGGAGGGTGTCCACAATGAGAAAATCAAAGAAAAACTTTCATGAAGCAGTTAGAGCGAAAAGACTGAGATGGTGGAGTCTTGTTAGACGGATGGGAGAAGCAAAGTTACCTAAAAGGCTCATGGGTTCGCCAGTGGAGGCGAAGAGGAGTCGAGGTGGACCAAGGGGAAAGTACTTGGATTCGTACAAGAATGATTATAAAGTCACAGGTTTAACATTAGATGAGATATCAATGTTAGGATTGAATAGTGGATCATGGAGGAATTTTACAAGGGGAACTGTGCCACAGACTGAACGTTGAAAGGTATAATCAGTCTCTAATGATGAAAACTGTTCCTTTCTCTTCTGAAATCCTTCCTTGCGAATTACCTCTGTGAAATGTGTTCCGTTTTCTACTGTATCTGTTTTAATTCCAGTGTTTTCCATGTCCTTTTCAATTTCAATTAAAAATGTGAGCTTTGATTTATACATGTTGAGTAATTTAAATATCCATTTCGTTAATCTGTTATTATGTATTCTGTAGATGTGTACAAAAGCGGTAATCTTATCCTCCCAGTTACATCAGGATTTTTTTCAATTTGAAGTATGACACTCTGGCTGGCCCCAACCAGTATTCGGAACAATTATTTCTTTTACCTCCCAGTATTTTGTTCACATTCTCCTTTCGATGTTCTCTAGTTTTTTGAGATCCCCATTTATTGTTACTTTGTTTCTGCAGCATTAGCAGCTTATGGTCTGGCCACACTTTGTTACTCTCTTAATTTGTGTTCCACGAAAAGGATTTTGTGTTATAAACATTTTACGTCATATCAAACATCATTCCATTTTATACACTCTAGTTTCTATAGCTGTCTTTTCTCTTGCATTTTTCGTTTTCCACTCTCCGAGGTATTTATTGCAACTTGTTTTGTGTATTGTGTTGTGCTGAATGGTGATACTTTGAGGAGCATCACGGATTTATGTCACGATATTTGTAGTCCTACTCTGGATGCTTGATTTTTCAATTCTTTGATTTGTTCTTTGGCATTGTGTAGTGAGTCTGTAACTAACGCTGTGTCATCTACAAAGGCTAAATAGTCAATAGTGATCCTTCCTAGCTGAATCCTTTAGTAGTTATGGCCTTCCCCCATTGTCAGACTACCTTCTGCAATACACAATTGGAAAGCAGACATGACAAACTATCGCCATGTTGGACAGCGGACTTTATTTTAAATGATTTTGACAGTTCCCGCCGAAATGTTACTTTGGATGTTGTATTTGTTAAAGTTGCTTTAATTATTTAAGTTGTTTATGATATCAAATACGTTCAAATGTTTGTAACACTGTGTGACCAAACTATTGTAGTGTTCCATCCCTAGGCTTACAAACTGCTTAAACTAACCTAAGGACAACACACTGTAACGATTATGTATGTTGCTCATCTTCTGCATGTAAGCTGTAGTTCCAACATTACACAAACTTTATCGAGAGGTCTAAACTCGATTTCACCACTTATTTCACCATTACTAAATAAATGAACAAACTAACCATATACGAAGCCTAAATTAGATACATGGCCCTGTTAACATTCACAAAAAAAAAAAAAAAAAAACAAAAAAAAACAAAAAAAAAAACGAAATGGAAACCGAAATCTAACTCATAGTTAAAATATACAAAGCAAACTAACGTTCTGAACATAAACAAACATTTACAATATTGGTTATACAACTTAATATCTCCCAAAATACAATACTACTGAAACTGATAATTATAAAATATTTTGCGTCATATTGCACAACATTTGCACAGAGACAACAAGATGTTTAAATATTATTATGAATAGTATTAGTTATGTTGCCTTACCAGGAGTCGAACATACTGAAAACGATACAATCACTCATTTGGCATATAACAGCATAATAAACAAATATAGTGTAGAACAAATGATGTAATATTCAGTAGTTAAATTACTGTAAAGTCGCACTAGAAAACTTTGTACTATTTGCTCAGAAAATCTAACACATTTTATAACAAAATTTATCATATGTTAAACTGTTATTATTATGAATGAAAAAAACATAACTTTGAATTCCTCTTTTGAAATTTCAGGAAACTAAGTCAAATTAAATACTAAAATACCATATTAAAAATAGATATTTAATGTCGGAATACGTTATAATGTACTAAAAATATTAAAATATTGTATAATTAAGCTTTTAAAGTTTATTAGCGGTCTCTGAACAGAAGTAGAATGTTTAAAAGTCATTAATAAAATGTTTCTCAGATTAGTAATGCACTTGTTGTTTGGAAGAGAGGCAGGCATGTTAAAATCACTGTTTAACCGGGTGTCACTGTAAAGAGTCATGTTTGTGGTGTCTCTTAGAAATTGTCTATAAAAATATCTGAAACTCCAGAATGATGATCAATAAATGAATCACGAAATATGTGGAAGCGTCTGACTTGATATTTAAAAGGATCCAATGCCTGAAATTTACAGCATACGATAATCGCAGAAGTGTCGGCCACAAAGCAACGTCGTATCAAGAGATCCTCAAAAGTTTTTTTTTTTCTTTTTTTTTCTTAAATCTGTTGTACCCACCAAAAGAACCAACTACATTGTGAGCTGTCTTAAGGAATAGGCCTTCGTAAACTAGAAGACAACTAATAATATAGCCTAGTTGGTTATCAAAAGGAGGAAGTTATAACACACACACCCATGCCCGACAGGGAGCAGCCGCGCACTCTGCAGCAAGGCGCCTTAGAGCTCACGGTCATTCCATCGCGCCTATGATATAAAAAAGTGCATTTCTGTCAATCGAATCAAAGGCTTTTAGTAAATCCACAAAAGTAATTACATATGTCAAGTTGTAACGTTACAATTAATTTTTTTCTTTTGTTTATCTTTGATCAGCGATGCTTATCGCCTCCGGTTCCCTCTGACTCGCAATGCAACTAATTTAATTACGTTCGTAATTTTTTTTACTTACAAACAAGCGAGAAGACGGAACCGTGATAGTAGTTTTAATCACTCTCTAGTCTGCATTTAATCGGTATAGACGTCTTTCATACCTGTATCCACTAATGTAAGTGATGCAAGTTGTTGTAAAAATACATTACTTAAATTTAAAATCATCCCCTCTCTTTGGCATTTATTTAAATGAATCCCTCCACGTCAAATACTTATTTTCTACTGTTTTCAGCTCCTCGACGTCCGTAATAGTTTAATGTTCAGATGCCATTACAATCGCTTCGCATTGTCTGCAAAAATTTCAATCAATCAATCAATCATCCTTATACTATACTTTGCTTGAATTTAGAACCTGCAGTCATTTCACGAAGTCCGATCATTTTTTTAATTATTCTATCATTACCAGTAACTTCATGTTCCACCCATGGTCACATAACAATGAAAAGCGAAGTAAACAGCCTGAACATTGATTTACTACGGTAAGTATCTCCAACGTTCACATATTTAAAAAAAAAAAAAGTTATTATTTCTAGCTTGTACAATACGAAGCGCAGGATCCAGCTAGATGCTTTCCGTAAGTCTTATAACGTGCTGTTGCTTGTATGGTGCCAGACTTTAATATGCAACCCGCGGTTTATTTGCTTTAATGTTCATTTTGAGCTGTAGTTCAACTAACTTGTTTCAAAATTCAAAAAATTCGGTACCATCAATTCCTTGCCCAAAAACTATAATCGCAGAATCTACTTTAACAATTATGGCATTATAAGATGCAAGAGCAACGTTATAAAGTTCCTGATTTTCTTCATTTCTGGAATTTCTGTTATTAAATTTGGAATACCTACTGCTATCTTGAACTTCGCTCCAGACGTTTAGGAGCTGAAAAACGGCTTCAGTTGAAATGAAACTCTTCCGACAACAGCCACCTGCTACTGTGGAAGCAATGCGCCACACGGTTAATGAAGGGCTTACACACACATCTATGAAAGCACTTACTTCCAAGAGTAAACTTTCCTTGTCTACTAAATCTTTTCCTGATCCTATCTATAAAGGAAGCACTTAAAAACCGCCTTCTAAAGCGACGCGCGGGGAACATGAGGTTACTGCATATAAACGTCTACCTCTCCCGGCGGATATTTACACGGCTTGTAGACGGAAAACAGCGACAAGGAAAAGAGGGAGCGCGTGCTTTATTGTTGCTCCCAGTAAACGCTCTCCGCCGGTGTGTTTGTATGCGTGCGTGTGTGTGAATGCGTGCAGGTAAACTGTGAGTCACGGCCGCAGTTTCGTCGGCCGGCGGCTGTTGTGTAAGTCCGACCCGCGGCGACGGCTGCGTGAAGCGAGCCGCTGAGGTGTCCTGAGTCACAGGGTACCTATGGCTGCGTCCATCGCGCTGAGTGCTCGTCGCAACGTGCCACGCGAGGTCTCCGACCGCTGGTCGATGGCCCTGCGGAAGCAGACGCGCCCCACAGTGCTGCCCAGTGCGCTACGGAAAACTCTGCCACCTTGTGAATGAGGCGGTGGCCTTCGGGACTTTCATTGACTACACGCTTGTGCTGTCAGTGTTGCCACCATGGAGGTGGCAACACTAGCGCTACGTATCCCAACCTAGAGCCCTGTATTCTACATCTACATCTACATCTACATGGGATACTCTGCAAATCACATTTAAGTGCCTGGCAGAGGGTTCATCGAACCACAATTATACTATTTATCTCCCATTCCATTCTCGAATAGCGCGCGGGAAGAAAGAACACCTGAATCTCTCTGTTCGAGCTCTGATTTCTCTTATTTTATTCTGATGATCTACCTATGTAAGTGGGAGTCAACAATATATTTTCGCATCCGGAGGAGAATGTTGGCGATTGGAGTTTCGCAAGTAGCCCACGCCGCAGCGATAAGCGCCGTTGTTGTAATGATTCCCATCCCAGATCCTGTATCATTTCCGTAACGCTGTCTCCCCTGTATCGTGACAATACGAAACGAGCTGCCCTTCTTTGGACTCTTTCGATGTCCTCCGTCAAACCCACCTGATAAGGATCCCACACTGGGCTGCAATACTCCAAAAATGGACGGACAAGCGCAGTGTATACAGTTTCTTTAGTATTGGGGGAGTACCGCCAACCGGGCGAGCGCCGCCATTGTAGGCCTATCTCGCAATAGGGGGAATTCTATTTACACTTCGGTAAAATCAGACGTGACGTCATTATGACGTATCCACACTATCGACGTCCAAAAGAGCGGCGCATCGACTTTTGCGAACGTTCGAGACGCTGGTTTTGGGTGGGACAACATGCTTAATTCGACATTCTTTCTGAACTGCATACTTTTTTCCTTCGTAGTTTAGTGACAAAACTAGGCCTTACTTAATATTGGTATCATGTTTTGGAAAGCACTGACGGAAATTTCAGTAAATGTAAATTGAAAATCATGTCAGAAATAACGCAGACGGAGCCTTAGAGAACGACAACTTCACACATTTTCAAAGAAAAGACCTAGCATGTTGCAGTAACTTGGCCGTAGATGAGTACCAGTTTTACGAAATGTTTTTACCTGATGTTCGCAGAGGCTCTGTAACAAATGACTGTATTAATATCCAGCTCATTTGATTTATAGTTTCAGCGAAAACATACATATACCTACGGCGACTATATGTTGTTTTTGTATGTCGCACATTTTGACATGTCCAAGTACACATTATCGCTTCATAGCTTGGTAACCGTATTTTGTCCTCTTAGTTTAACGTAGACTCCGTACTACAATGCAAGTCGGTATCATTTTTCGCTTAGAGAAAAAGTTTCCATTAGTTTTAAACACAACCTTCACAAATGGGCCACGATGACAACATCAGATTTGGCTGAATAACGTTTCAGAGCTCACAGTGTAAGGCCGGCCGCGGTGGCCGAGGGGACTGAGGCGCTCCAGTCACGGTCTGCACGGCCACTACGGTCGGGGGTTCGAATCCCCCCTCGGGCATGGATATTTGTGCCTTCCTTAGTCTTAGGTAGTTCATAAGTAGTTTGTAAGCTTAGAGACTGATGACCCCGTAGTTAAGTCCCATAAGTTCTACAAACATTTGAACATTTTCGCAGTGTAGGTCCTTTTTCGGAAAGTTTATAGCTTCTGGCTGGCATGGGTGTGTGTGTTGTCCTTAGGTTAGTTTATCTAGGTTTAAGTAGTTTGTAAGTTACGGACTGATGACCACGCAGTTTGGTCCGATAGATTTACAAACATTTGAACATTTGAGCAGAAAACGGCATGGGTTTTTTAAAACGTGTACGTCAGTTATATTTTTATTCAGAAGTGGTGTTTCTACCACATTGCGTTAAATGGATAAATTGTTTAACTGTAGAAAGATAAATGAAGGTGTAAAAACGATCAATTCGAGGTGTCTGACATAAGCGTTATTTTTCATGCAGTAATTTCCAGTCGGTGGGCTAAAACGGAAATTATAAACAAGTGGCAAATAGAGAAATGAACACGAGAAGTCTACGACAGTGTAATTTATTCATTAAATTGAATGTGATAGGAACTGACTAAAATATAGTTCAACCATGGATATGAACTCTACTTCGTTTCCTTTGAGTTCTCTTCAAACATAAACGACTCGCACTTTAGTATAATGTATTTATTAAAGTAATTAATCATTCATATCTTATTTTCAAAGGACGCAGAGTACAAAAGAACAACACGACTTATACGTACGGAGTTGCCAACCTAACAAAAATAGTTTCACGATTTTCACAGATTCAAAACACTACAGTGTTAATCATTGAGATCACTGATCCCAACCCAGTGAGCTCAAAACTAAACTGGAGAGACTAGAACCGTGACGCATGACGTCACGGCAGCCATCTTGAATAGTGGCAAGATGTCAACTTGTTCTGCTACACCAAGTATGACTAGGCCTACGGTACGACGCTCACTTAGTTTATTGAACAGTTCTCTGTTATCATTGCTTTGTATTTGCTAGCCTTCCCCTTCAATAAAAGTTTCACAGTTACGCTCCTCTGCTTATCTTCGTAATTTTCACATAGCCATCAAATGTCACAACTTACAGTTCCGAAAATGTTACTTTTCTGCAAAAGATTGCTAGCCACAACCCATTCTGTATTTTGTTTCCTGACTAACGAGCCTACAGTGCAACACAAAAAGAACAAAACATTCACATTGTTTATACGGACCATCCTAGGAGGAAAGCAAACTTTCCAATCTCATTTGATGCCAAATGATTCTGTCTAAATAACTAATGAGAAAGTAAATTTCTGTATAGGTCAATATGCAATAATGTTGCTAAATCATGCCACTCTTTTTCATTCCAGGTATTAAACTAGTTTCACTCACTGAACCCAAATAAAACAATCCGTCATTAATAATTACGAAATGCGGCACTTCGTCCGCATAAACAAGAATGTATAATTTTGTTGCTAGTAAAAATAGATAACTTACCTCAGAAACTGCGAACAAATTGCCTTCTCTGGTTTATTTTAGTTTGCAAATGAAGAGGAAAACTGAATACTGTTGGTACAGCATCACCTATCAGCAGCTGTGTATCGGCTACTGGTCGAAATATGTAACTGTCCTTCGTAAAGTGTTCACTACAAATGAAACTATATTTCATAGGACTGCGATTTTCTCTTAGTACTCTACGCACCCATTTGTTCATGAGTGCTGCATTCGAGTGAAGAAATCTGGAGAGATCGTAAGTTATCATTTAGCAGTATTTACGTTTACCGAACATCATTTTCTTTACAATGTATTGCACTATACGTAAGGTACCTATGAAACTGAATGCCACTTCCACATGTCCATCGGTTAGTGCACTCGTACATAAAGCAACTTTTAACCACTGCCATTAACGAGAATTTCTACATAACAGCAAGCAAAATGCCCCCATCCAATATGGCGGCTTCAGAAAGTAGCGTCACTGTTTCCTAGTAGTCTTTGAGTAGTCACTCCAGTTTATTATTGAGCTCACTGTCCCAACCGTACTACGCTTTAAAGCCATGACACTCCGACCGAAAGACTGATTGTGTTACAGCTGTGCAGGCTATGTATTTACAGCCGCTAATTTAATCATATACGCATGTAACGTCCTCAAACTGGTTTAAAATAAAATCTCGAAAGACGAAAATATTTGGCGTTTATTCTGTTTAATATAGTTGTTACTACAATATTACGAATCACAAACGTGGGTTCTTTCTTTAGCTAATTTGACGATCGTCAGATAAAATAATTCTATTGAGTGAACCAATGCCAGATTTACGAGCACTGTGACGATATCTTTTGTTTTTGTAGTAAGTTTCATTAATATTGAAATTAGGTTTTGCTTTCGAAATCTTTGACTTAATAAAAATCAAATATATTTTATTCCTTATTCTTTCGTAAATAGTATGTTAGGTGAGAGGAAATAACTTTCATTTTTAGGAATTCGAAAATCATAAGAGAAAAATACGCTACATTACAAGTAAAGATGTTGTATGGGTTCTTTCACAATAGAAGTGTAAAAATCACGCGATTGCGAGACAATTTACACATGAAATGGCATTTCCTTCGCTTTCGCGTAACAATCAGAACGATTCGTACACATAAACATCACATAAGTGACCACAACAGTGCAAAATCCTTCCAAACACGTGCGGCAAGCATACGCAAACAAGGTAAATACAGTAGTGTTTTGGTCGCATCAAGATGGCTCCCCTTGGCTTCACATCTGTGGCGTCCGAGCGCCTTCATTTAGTCTTACCTCCATGGTTGCCACAGTCTAACTTATACAGTCACAACACTCTCACTTATTTGTAGACTGAGTAACGAATACATTGTCTTTTTCAAAGTACTGAATCTTTACTCATAAGCCGACCGCGGTGGCCGAGCGGTCTGCGGCGTACCAGTCACGGTCTGCACGGCCGCTGCGGTCGGGGGTTTGAATCCCCCCTCGGACATTGAGGTTTGTGCCGTCTTTATTATAAGGTAGTTCATAAGTACTTTGTAAGTTTAGGGACTGATGACTCTGCAGTTAAGTCCCATAGACTCTAAAAACATTTTAACATTTGATCAACATTGTGTATCGGTAGAAAAGTAAAACAGAAGGTAACTACGTTTACGAAACAAAAGACGTCGTTGTTATGGTCTATCTTCTTGCCTTTCCTGAGTAGCGTTTGTTACTCATAAATACTTTTCGATACTCGCATCCACCTTATCGAAAGGACTCATGAATACATTTCATTATTCGCATCTATCGTATCGACACAATCCCTTTAACGAAAATCAATACGGATAATGCATAAATTATGTGAAACTAATTGTTATGACATGAGTAATTTACATTGACATGCGTGGCGAATTTTAAGTGATTATTGCGTCGCTTTACGATTTTATACGGTTATTTTTGTTTTTAAACATTTTGAACTATACTTCTTGGCCCGTGTTTGAAGGTTAATCCTCGATTATCTAATGTCCACGTTTATAACAGGTATGCGTTTTACTGTATTATTTTTTACATGCAAAGAGTACAGTTTAGTGGTTAATTATTTGTTTTTGATCTTGTCCACTATTAAAAAGGTTTGTAAAAAGTACTTAAAAGTTGTAATCTACACATTTTCATTCATGATAGCCATAATTGTTAATATAATAGAATGCAGTACAACAGTCCCACTGCTCGCAAATGTATTACTTAAATTTTCAATTGTTTATAAATCTAAGGAACTGCACTGCTGCGGTTATCAAAATGTTCAAATGTTTGTAAATCTATGGGACTTAACTGCTTGATCATTACTCCCCACTTTACAAACTACTTAAAGTAAGATAAATTAATCTAAGGAGAACACATAACATACACTAATGCCCGAGGAGGTGGGGGGGGGGACACGAACCCCCGACGGCGAACGTGCACGTGCACCGCAGCACGTCGGCTCAGTGCGCACGGCTATTCCACCGTGGCTGCGGTTATCAGTCCCTAGGCTTACAAGCTACTTACATTAACTTTAACTTATGCTAAGGACAACGCACACATCCATGACCAAGGGAGGACTCGAACCTCCGACAGCGAGCAACCGTGCTCACCGCAAGACGTCTTACAGCGCTCGGTCACGCCACCGCGTCAGTGTAGTACTACTGCAATGGTCGGTCACGCTGGCATTTGTCACGAAATATTCCGATTGATTCTCTGATTCCTAGCCTCTAAGTAGAGTGCGGGAACTACATAAAGCCGCGCCGGAGTAGCCGAGCAGTCTGGAGCGCCACGTTGCGGATCGCGAGGCCTCCCGCATAGGAGGTTCGAATCCTCCTTCGGGCGTGGATGTGTGTGTTGTCTTTATGTTAGTTTAACTTAGTTTAAGTAGTTTGTAAGTTACGGACTAGTTACCACGAAGCTGAGTCCGATAGATTTACAAACATTTGAACATTTTGAACTACTTAAAATGGCGGTGACGGGTGTGTCTCGCTGATTTACGACGAATTGTATGACATTTACATTTGAATCACGAGATAATTGGACTGTTCTGTTACTTTCGTCGGCAGTATAACTGCGTCAGAATCAGGCGTACAGTATCTACGTGGCAAATTTAAATGTTAAAGTAGTATTAACAGTAACACTTAACGTTTATCACGGTGGCCGTATTTCTTGGAAGCAGTGGTAACTAGAGTAATCAGTAATGATACGTTTGTAACGCATACTGTTTCCTTTAGAACTCCTAAATAGGAGTCTTAGTTTCTTTTAGTAACGGATACATACGAATACACATCCTTTCATGCCGCGCGAGATTATCCGAGCGATCTGGAGCACCCCGTTGCTGATCGCGCGGCCTCCCGCGTCGGAGGTTAGAGTCCTTCCTCGGGCATGGACGTTTGTGTCGTCTTTAGTATTAGTTCATAAGTAGTTTGTAAATTTAGGGACTAAAAAATGTCCAAATATTTGTATAGACTATGCGACTTAACTACAGGGTCATCAGTCCCTAAACTTACAAACTACTTATGAACTATTTACGAACTAGGACGGCACAAATATCCATGCCCGAGGGGGGATTCCAAGCCCCGACCGTAGTGGCCGTGCAGACCGTGACTGGAGCGCCTCAGTCCCCTCGGCCACCGCGGCTGGCGTTTAGGGATTGATGACCCCGCAGTTAAGTCCCATAAGCTTTACAAACATTTCAACATTTTTATTTCAACACCCTTTCGTTACGCTCACAGCTCTATTGACTTGTGGTAATCACCGCGATAGCAGCACTCCAAGCGGCCGGCAAGCCACATTTCTGAATACGACATTGAATCAGTATCATTCATAATGATTTCAGTATTCTTTTTCATTAGGGAACGTATGTAGTGTCGTAAAATAGGTAATAACTTAAAAAAAAGCTCCACATTTTTCTTTCTTAGATTTCGTGAGATCCATGACATGATATAAAGCGGTACATTGTTTATAATTTTTGTAACCTACACAGAGGCGCCGACTTTTGAAAATCAGTGTAGGTGCTCTATATCACGGTTCACAAATGTTCGAAATCAACCCTCCTGAAAATGATGTTCACGCATTTTTGAATGAGCAATACTTGATAAAAGTAAATAGGCAGTTGTTTGGCCTTTTTAAAGATAGAAGGAACGAGGAGGAAGAAAGGAAAGCAGGGCTGCATTAGGACACTACAATAAAGCGATCTAATTGGCCGAAGTGGATATTTCGTTATAACTAACACCCCAAAACGTCAACACGACCAATGAAATAATTTTTCACTGAACACTAACCTAATACCTTTTGTGCGAGGCTATTCTTTCTGACAAAAGCGTTTGGTAGAACACCGTCACCAAGGTTTAAAGAAATCTTTGAAATATTTTGAGATTTTGAACTCCGACATCAAATTTATATATGTAAGGTAACCCTTAAGGTAAGCCTTACATTATAACGAGGAATGAGCTTCATTTTGAACATATTATTCGTTAGAACCTGTTTATAGTGCATATGTAGTAATTAACTTCTTATTTGACTTAATTAATTATCGTGTTGCACAATGTATGTAGGTAACATAACTATGAACATTTTCTGTCATTTATATATTATCTGTATTGTAATTGTTTATGTCTATATTATTTTATTTTATTTGTACTTAATCTTTTTCTACATGAGCGTGATTACTTGTTACATTTAATTTGTCAATGTAAAATACTTCTCTGTAAACGAGATCAAATATCGTTCTGAATAGTAATCGACGTGGCTCCTTAGATCAGAGACTTTATTGTATAGCAGCGCTCGCCTGTGGGTGAATAGGCAAGCAGCAGTATCTGCCGCCCCGTGACGTAGATCAGACGTTCGTACGCGGTCCACGGAGTACTCAAACAATATAAGTAAGAAAGTTGAACAAAGTGAAAGTTATAATTTGTTACAAGTGCAACGATATGAAAGTTTATGTGAAACCAGTGAAGTAAGAATTGATTTTAATGAAACATTTATTCGTTCGTTCTGCTGATGCAGAAATTCGTTACGTGTTCGGTAACCGTCCCAGACGTCCGAAATCCGGTAGCGTCATCGCGGACGCTAACGGTAGTGGTTAATTACGCGATTCGCGAAGCATCACGGTGAACTGCTAGCAAGCTGCCAAAGGAGGAGCCACCATCAAAATGATTTCTGTATGAATTTATGTAACATTTATATGATTGCAGAGTACCACGTCGCTGGACTGATAAATAAGATAAGTTAAATGCTATTGCTTGTAATTTACTGTGAATGCATGTTTAAGTTTTGTTAAAATACAAGAACATTAGACAGTACTTTTGCTATCTTATTTGAACCACTATTTAACCACTCGTAATTAGTATGACAATCCTCAATAATGCATGAATAATATTTCTACACAATTTTACAATCAAATGAGTGTCATTAATTATTGGAGACTGTAAAAAACATTCAATTGAGACAATTTTGCTACAATTGATGGTAGAAGATAACAGACAGTTGAATTAATGAATATTTTTTTCTATTTCGTGTTGCACTGAGTTCAACAATAATAGCCACCGCCACATCTATCCTATAAAGAACCAAACTCGTACAATTGCCTATGCATAGCATTAATTAAGACTGATTTACTTACATTTCTTATTTGCTTAAGTGAATTAATTTTATCAGATACCGACTTTAGTGGTTGGACTGCACCCACTTGCCAATCACTTGATGTTAAAAATCCTACTATTCATAATTTTCTAAATTATCAGTACCATTAGCGTACTAATTGAATCATACGTATTGCACAGACGGGGTAAGTTAATTTCTGCTATCTGTGTGTGCACAGTCTCTGTAGGAGATTTTGTAAGGAAAGGAAAGGTGAGGGATCTTTTGAAATATTTGTCAGATAGGGCCATAGTATTTGTTAATTACACTGACTGTCTTGCTTAATATTATCAAAATTTAACTACACCACTTGCATTAATCACGAGTTTAACGTAACCAACCACGAAATTAAGGTCAGGTTTGTTATGTTGCTGAAACATCACAACAGCCACCACAGTTAATAACACGTAAAACAATTTTTTTTTACCTCCACTCACACTTTTCTTCAATAAAATAAACACCTTTCACCTAATATATTACCAACAAACATTTTCTTTGCTTACGGTCAGTTCCAAGCAAGAGCTGTATACTTCATCGAAACTTTCATCACTTCGAGATAACATCATGACATCTCTGACAGTATTAATGTAGTCCAAGGTTTTTTTTAAGCCTGAGAGAAAAGCATTACAAATTTAAACTGAATCTATAATTTTAATAACAAGGGAAGTGACAAAGATAAATGAAAAACGATTAACTTTAGCATCAGCATCAGATTCTTCAAGCTAAATTCCTAAAAGAACACAACTGAATGATTATAAATACTCACACCTGAAAGGTCAAAACGACCGACGTGTTTCAGTATGAATACAGCTAGCATAGTGGGTAAAACTACTCGCTTGGGGACCCGCGTACAAAACTGATCATTTCTTTCAAGTGTGAAATATTGTCTCTCGCTATGGTCACGTTTTGCATTGCCTCTTGAGTCATAAGGTAGGTTTTGATTTTTCCCCATTTTTTTAATTTATACAATTTTATTTTCCACCTCGATTTTATGTGGGTGCTCAGCACCCCCAAAAAATTCTTGGGGGGTGCACGGGCCTCGGAGCACCCACGGAGTCGGCGCCCCTGAACCTACAAGTTTTTGCTGAAAACATCAAGTTTCTATCAAAAGTAAAAAATTACTAGGAAACACCAGAACACTTGCCGGTCGCCGGCAGCAGTGACCGAGGGAACTCAAAAATGTTCAAATGTTTGTTAAGCTTATGGGACTCAACTACGGGGTCATCAGTCCCTAAACTTACAAACTACTTATGAACTACTTACGAACTAGGACGGCACAAATATACATGCCCGAGGTGGGATTCGAACCCCTGACCGTAGTGGCCGTGCTGACCGTGACTGGAGCGCCTCAGTCACCGCGGCCGGCCCGAGGTAACTGCGGCGCGCCAGTCACGGTCTGCACGGCCACTACGGTCGGGGGTTCGAATCCCCCCTCAGGCATGGATATTTGTGCTGTCCTTAGTGTTAGCTAGTTCATAAGTAAGTTGAGGGAATGATGACCCCGTAGTTACGTCCCATATGCTATACAAACATTTGAATTTGAAGACTTGCCCTTTGGCTGAAAGACGATTTTCTATTCAGTAACATCAGGTTTCTACACTACAATTCCAATAAAATCTGTTAGGGTGGAACGTAGGAAACGTATGTAGAATGTAGTAGGTGCGGTATTTAACGTACCAAAATACAACGGCCAAAGGAATCAAACTGTTTCCCGTCAAAGAAGAAACTAATTCCACAATTGTTGCTACAGCTGAACTTCAAACGGCAAAAATCTCCAAAAAATTAGCTTTTTAAGCGAAAATAATTACACTCGAAAGTATATGCGCGTATAAGAAGACGAGTGGAGTGTAAAAAAAATGTGCCAATTGATATGCGTAAAAAAACTGCATGTCATTGTAAGAACAGACCATAATAGAAATTTATGTTTCGCTTATGATTGTTTTCAACGGAATAAGCTGCAAATATAAACAAATTTGTAGGTATATGTTCATGATGAAGTTGTTCTTTATACCAATGAGGCAGTGAAATTCGGCTGTTTTTACATTAATCTCCCGATTACTTGTTTCTTGATATCTTACTAATGGTTGTAATGCAAAAATTATAGTACCTATTAGTTAATTGCGTACAGTAATAATTATAAAAACAATTACTCCTTCGGTAGCTTGCCCAACGCTAGTGTCATTGCAGCTGTCATTTGGTAACAAATTCCTCGGCAGTGAGTGTCGCGACTGTTTATATTAGACTATGGTTTTGATTTTGAAGGTAATCGCTGGCTACAGTCCATTTTCAGAGACGAGACAACAGAGGTAAACAGTGAATCATGTGCTAATGACGTCACATTGGCTGCAGTTGCCATGGCTAGACAACTAGCGCGCACTCTTACAGTACGGGCTATCATTGCCAAACGCTCTACAGTTAAAACTGTCCACGAAACTCTGCAACTGGAATTCGTACATAGTAAACTAGACAATTTAAGTAATATTATATTCGTTTAACATTCGTTTTATTGTGAATGCATTTCCTCTACTACTTATTTTCTTATATCCGCACTGTTTCCTCCAGTTGTTATTGGAATTTTTAAAGGGGGCTAAACTGCTGGGTCATTATTCTATGTTACCAGCTAGGAGGGCACATCGTAACCTTAACAATTTAGATCAAGTACTCCACACTTCCCTCCATTGCTAAACCGAGACTGCAGAACGTGATGCCACTCTGTCCTCCTAAGAAACGAGGGAAAAGATCATCTTTAAACAGTTCGGAGAAGAGAATGATCCTGAATGAGTGTAAGACGGAATATGATTAATATTCAACAACAATAACATTAGAAATGGTTGCTAAAACTGCACCTTGCACTGGGGTCAGTGGTTCGTCCGTGTATCGAGTGCTTCACGGTTTAATATTACCATATAGCAAGAGCCCCATAAATAACATATTTTATAGTCATTTGAAATATTAAATCAGATAAAATGTAATTATGATAAATATTCAATTCATTTTTTCTGCCTTGGGCTACGTAAAAGATATACAAAGAAACTCTAATTATATTATCACTGTAACTAATTAAAATCTCTGACTTTTACTATAAAAGTAATAATCACATCGTACTCGCGCTCTGTTCTAGTGTCTGCTCTGTTCTATTGTCTGCTCTGTTCTGATTGCTCTGTTGTCTGAATTATACTGATAAGATCTGCCACTACAATATGCTGAAACGAACATTATTAACTATTGATTATTGTTCTTAACTGATTATATAAAATCTTCAGATATAAAATGGATACTCAGGTATGAATTTTGCTTTCTGTTCAAATTAATAAATCCCCTTATTTAAAGTTAATTTCAGCCAGTTGTTCAGTTATTTATTTTTTCAGTCCCTCCAGTTAGTGATCATGCTGTTTTCAGGTATAACTAACTATTACGACTTTGGATGGTTCGGTAATTAAACATGTTAAACTTACGTATCTCTTTGACTGTAATTAAACATTTTGCAATATTTATTGGCTTAGAACCTACAATCACTTTTATGTAATGAACAGTTCGAAGTCTGATTTGCCATTAATCTGTATTAATTATTAATTTTCATTCAATAAATTACCTTCTTTCAAAATAATGATACACGTCGATTGAATCTTAATATTCCGAACCTCCATCCAATGTCGGCGGATAGTTACGCGGATTACAACCAATTTCACTACAGCTTATCAACGAGATCAACTACACCGCTGTTTAAGGTAACTATTCGTGGCATTCTGTAGGTTGCTTGCTCTGCAAGATGTTTTAAACCATTAAATGTTTGGCCATTTCACTTCATTTCTTTTTTTTTAAATTAACAATTCGTCTAAATTTAAGGGTTAGTCACTGATTATTATTTTAAAATAGTTCAACAACTTCTGTACGGCCAAGTTTTCAAACCTAAATAGTCAGGCAAGCAATTACACTACAATTAGGTCATAAACCTAATCGCACCTTAAAATCACCAAAGAAAATAAAGCCTCACAAAAAATATCACTGAAATGTCGGAGACTTACACACAGAAACGCCATAAGGAGGAAACTGCACCAGTTTTACTTTCGCAGTGACCTGCCTTCCTTTGCTAAAGCCCTTGGGCCTAAAAGAGAGCTGATCGACAAAGAAGAGATCATTCTGTGGGAAAAGCGTTATTAACTAAGGACCATAAAGTCACCACGCCAGGAAGGTAGGAAAATTTTTTACTTCGACGAGAACTGATTGAATGCAGGCCCTACGCGGAATAAAATCTTGAAAGATGATTTGACATTGCACCAGCTAAAGAAGTCTCTCTGTATGGTTTGTCTACATAAAACAAAACGCGTTCTGGGAAAGGAAAATGACTAGTAATTACACATATTGGGAGCAAGACAGGTTTTGTGAACGACTGTTTGTGGACTTCCGATTCGAAAAAGACTGGTGACTGTAGTGAAGAAATGAGCTCTAGTTCTTTCGCATTTTGGTTTTCTAAACTTCTTCCTCGCCTTGATCATAATTTTCTTATAATAAGTGATATTGCACCATACCATTCCCGCAAACGTGGGAAAAATTCCGCACAGAGGCTCCAGTAAACATAAATTTGTAGACTGGATTTCGTGCAAAAGAATTCCTTTTCAGAATAATATGTTGAAGCGAGAAACTCCAGCTTATAATTCTTACGTTGTAGAAACTATGGCAAGTGCATTAAAGAAAACTATACGGAGAATGGCGCCATAATTCTGTGAATTGAATGCTACTGAACGTGTATAGGCACATATTAAAATTTATGTCGCAGTAAGGAACAAAACCTTCAAACTAGATGAATTCAAAGTACTGGTTGAAGCAGTCGCTCAAGTAACGCCAATGTGTGGCAAAAATGTGAGCAACATGTTCAGAAAAATCGATGTGGGACATGGATAACAATGTGGAAGCTCAAGAAGAGACTTAAGTTATTAATATAAATAGTGGTAGCAGCAGCTTATCTGACTCCTCACTCGGATAATTTTTTTGCCTGCGCTGAAAAGAAAGAAGGAAAGAAAGAAAGAAAAGAATAAACAAAGAGCTACCCTGTTAAAATTTCTGATGAGTTATTTGATTCATTTTTCTTTCTTCAAATCCAAGAAAAAAGATTGCGTCACAGGTAGTAGAAAAGAGTGCCTTTCTAATTATGTCCTTGTTCCCGTATTTATTGTTCATTTCCATGCTTTACTCATTCTAAGCGCCCAGCTGTCGAGTGCTCACCCCTGGTGACCACGTGATTAGGGTCTGCACTTACAATAAGCTTCTACAAGGGTGCCCCAGTTTCGACAACCGTAGGGACACGTCCCTACGCGTGGGGATTTTAGACCCTTTTTACCAAACTTACTATTTGAGTCAGTTTGCTCCGTAGTGACTTTCATGGCAAATAAAGGGATTTTTTACACGTCATGTAGGGACACGGGGTTGGAAACGAGTTGGCAACACTGGTCTGCCCAGCGCGTGGCATTGTCTCGATTCGGCGAATGGAGTATACATATTGCTACGTCGAAATCTCTAATGATTGTGAGAAAAAAATTACGTAGACAGAAAGCTATCCATTCACTTGCATATTAAAATATGCCAATATTAAGACTATAAAATGTTCAAATGTTTGTTAAGCTTATGGGACTTAACTACGGGGTCATCAGTCCCTAAACTTACAAACTACTTATGAACTACTTACGAACTAGGACGGCACAAATATCCATGCCCGAGGGGGGATTCGAACCCCCGACCGTAGTGGCCGTGCTGACCGTGACTGGAGCGCCTCAGTCCCCTCGGCCACCGCGGCCGGCTTAAGACTATAAATTTAGGTCTGTCGTACATTTCGATCTCCAGTAGATTGGGGAAAATAAAGGCTTCATGTCATGAAAATCGTATCAGGGAAAGAGAAGATTTCGTAATTTGAATTTTTTGGATTATCCTATCCTAATAAGTGTCATAGTTGAGTAAGAAGCGCTGTTAGTTTCGTATGCACCAAGGATGGCGCTGCTGTGTTTTTAAATTTTCTCGTTTTATCGGGCTTATAAGTTCGGCATAGTACAGCAAAGAACCAATACTGGCTCTGTTAGTCTCGTAGTGCACTAAAGAAACACTAGATGACCCTGCTGCGCACTGTGGCCAGGTATTAAAATTATTTTAGGAAGATGAAGCCTACGAATTTCGAAGATGCAGTAAAAATCGGAAGGTACACAATACTAAAAAGAGAGAACTATGGGACTGAAAATGAGACAGTCTCTTATAATCAATTAAATCTTCATTCATACTCAGTTTATGTTAGCAATGTTTTCTAACAGTCCACGGTAGTACTGCCGGTTCATAGTATCCAATGGTCATAATATTTCGGCGATCAGACATATCGCCATCTTCAGGTGCGCACAAACAATACTTTCGTAAGAATTCTGATGCTGTTTGTAATCCTGGCATCGCTGCTGGATCCAGCCGATATGGTATGTGTTATGTAACAGCATATACTATTGACGAAGGAAGTTTGGAAAATTTTGGAAGATTCAACGAAATTTCGTTTTTTTTTCAGGAATAATTCAGAAAAATTGATCTTCCAATTTTTTGGAGAACCTGACAACGCTGGCCGGCCGCGGTGGCCGAGGGGACTGAGGCGCTTCAGTCACGGTCTGCACGGCCACTACGGTCGGGGGTTCGAATCCCTCCTCGGGCATGGATATTTGTGCCGTCTGTTGTCTTAGCTAGTTCATAAGTAGTTTGTAGGTTTAGGGACTGATGACCCCGTAGTTACGTCCCATAAGCTTTACAAACATTTGAACATTTTTGACATCGCTGCTGCTGCGTGTATTACCTCAGTAACAGTAGTATTTTCCTAGGCATACGTGAGTTTTAATTTATTTAATTTTTTAAATATTTCATTCCATCTGTGATGGAGATGCCGGGCTGCAGGAAAGCCCATGCCCTTTTCAGCCAATGGGTTATGTTACGTTAAAGCTGTTTTGACACTTTTTATTTTAAGAAGTCGAATGCATGAAGTAGCTGTTTTTGATACTCCTTCTTTCTTCTAAATCCCGTCATTCGCCTTACGGCTGAGGGGAAAACTGCCATGGGAAAAAAACCTCAGCTGGGATTTGTGCTCATATTTCCTGGATTTGCTTCTTTTCATCTTTATAGTTGGCATTTCGAGTTTTGATTTTAGTCGATAACTGTTACTACGCTCTTTTTCTCTTGTCATTCGGTTTGACGTTCCTTTTAATTGAATTATGAAGATTCATTGCATTATTGTTTTTGTATTGTTATATCATCAAAAATACCTGTGTACAGTTTTGGTTTGTGAACGGTTTCGGTAATACCTTCAGCTTCTAGGAGTATTTGTTGGAGTAATTCTGAGGTAGCTTTCAATATGATGAAGGAAAGAAAGGCATACCATGAATGACACGGCAGACGTCAATAAGGTAATCGAATTCTTGCCATACCCGTCCCTACTCTTTGCCGGGCACGAGCAATCCGTCGTAACGAATTTGTTGTGCCAGTGATAAATGGCCTTCCTCTCTGGTGGCTTCGTACCTTACTTGGTTCTAAATATCCGTTGAACAGTTGTAGCACACTTGTTTTTGTCGAACTGCAACACACAGAAAGATCGCTCCGCACCTGAACTCGCCATGTTTGCGAGTAGTGCTAACTATCGGCAAATTATCAAACTACGCTATGGGGTTATACATGAAAAAAAGAAAAAAGAAAAAAAACCTGTCAGGGTTTCTCTTCAAAACGACGCATGTTTGATATCTGTTTGGTCATAGTGCAACAAAAAATTGAAAGTGTTCCCGGACTTTGTGTACATCCTGTATATCACTCTCTTCAGTCCAAAGTTGCCACATTGTTCCTCCAGTGTCACTAATAAGTTCTTGGTACTGAGGGTGTCGTTCAGTAGAAATGTGGAAAATTATATCTTAGATTTCCAGCGATGAGTAGCGTCATTTTATCTGTAGAAAGAATTTTTCTGGTTTGTTCAAATGCTTGTAGAGTCTATGGGACTTAACTACGGGGTCATCAGTCCCTAAACTTACAAACTACTTATGAACTACTTACAACTAAGGACGGCACAAATATCCATGCCGAGTAGGGATTCGAACCCCCGACCGTAGTGGCAGGAGCGCCTCAGTCTCCTCGGCCACTGCGACCGGCCTTCTGGTTTGTGTTGTTGACAAGCCAAGCTTATGATCAGTATTCTAGTATTTGGCGTACCAAGATTTTGTATGTGTAGAGAACAGCTGGAATGTCAAAACCTCTTGTTCTGTCTTTCTTGAGCCTTACCAGATTGAAATTTTTCTCGTTTTTAATTTTTTTTTCTGTAGTATTTTTTTCTTCCAGTTTATCCAGATAGAGTCTGGGGTATTTAAAATTAGATTGGGGAGTTGTGTGTTGTCCCGCAGAGACAGATATTGAAGTCGTGGGGATCTTGAGCTTTAAGTTGAAAGAAAGAGAGTTCTGTGTCGAAATAGGATTAGTGAACTTTTTGTGGGATTTGGTTTTATCCTCGATTTGCAGAGCCAGGATTCCAATTTGTTCGTGTAATTGTCTTTTTTTTTTTTTGTTCGTTTTTAATGGTGCAGGTTGAGGCATGACATCAGTGCACGGTATCGTCTGCATAAAAACCTATGCCGACCGCGGTGGCCGAGGTGACTGAGGCGCTCCAGTCACGGTCAGCACGGCCACAACGGTCGGGGGTTCGAATCCCCCTTCGGGCATGGATATTTGTGCCGTCCTAGTTCGTAAGTAGTTTGTAAGTTTAGGGACTGATGACCCCGTAGTTATGTCCCATAAGCTTTACAAACATTTGAACATTTTTTGAAAACCTATACCCTCATTCCAGCCCCTTTGCCTGGGGATTTCCGCAGTATCTATCAAGTACAGTAGTGGCGAGATAACTGTTCGTTGGGGTATACCTGCTTTGGGGATGAAATTGTGTACAGCTGGCTTCCTACCGGTACTTGAACAAAAAAAATGTTTGTAGAGCTTATGGGACTTAAAAAAAACTGCTTATTAACTACCTTATACTAAAGACAGCACAAACAGGCGGCCACGGTGGCCGAGCGCTCTGCGGCGCGCCAGTCACAGTTCGCACGGCCGGGGGTTCGAATCCCCCCTCGGGCATGGATATTTGTGACGTCTTTAGTATAAGGTAATTAACAAGTAGTTTGTAAGATTAGGGACTGATAACCCCGTAATTAAGTCCCATAAGCTATACAAACATTTGAACATTTGAATTTGATAAATGAAGTTGACAAGAAGTGCAGCACAAACATCCATGCCAGAGGGGGGATTCGAACCCCCCGACGGGGAACAGCCTCGCGCATCTGAGCATAGTGCCTCAATGCTCTCGGACGCTCCGCCACGGCGGACTTGAACCTTTCTGTTTCCGATAATATTGACTATTAGCTGCACAATTTCTGGTGGAAAGTTGTGGTGGACCAGTTTAAACATGAATCCAGGATGCGAAGTCACATAATAAAATTATAGATTTGCTTCATCAGTTATCTATAATTTTATTATGTGACTTATAAGTACTCCTTCCATACTATACATCAAACTAGAAATTACACTTTATTAAAAAAAATAGAAACTGTGTCTATTTTAGAAATTTTTTGTAATATATGTTATAGGCATTTATAACATATTAAATAAAACTCTGATGAAGGCAATTCTAGTAATTGCCGAAACCGGGTAAGATAAATTTCATCTCCTTGACCGAGGGCTGTATCGCCATCCATTGCTTGTTTTTATGTAGTTTGCAGGTGGATATGACGTGAGGTCCACTACATTTTCAGCATTTTGGTTCGTTTCTACAGTTTTCATATGTATGTTGAAAAGTGTTGCATTTCCTGAACTGTGTGGGCAGAGGGGGTAGAGGGTTAGAAGGTTTCACCCTTTTTAACACACAATGCAGCCTAAAGTTTGTTAATGGCATCTTTGTTGTCAGAAATGAGCGGTTTTTGCGTGTACCGCGAGAAACATACTCACTGTTTTTTAATTTGTATCCCTGTAGTTTTAGTTCTTCTACCTCCTTATCAGTGACATCGTGCTCAACACTAAGTAAGAGTGCGTGTGGGTTTGAATCTGTTTCTGGTCTGATGCGCGAGTTGTAGGTCTTGACTGTTGCTTCTTTGTCGATAGTGTCTTTTTCAGTTGTGTTTCGAAATCAGGTTGGTAGGTGGTGAGCTTAGCTCTGTTCCTTCAGAATTTCATATCGAAAACGAATTGTCCCGTATTGCCGGACGCGGTGGCCGAGGAGACTAAGGCGCTCCAGACACGGTTTGTACGGCCACTGCGGTCCGGGGTTCGAATCCCCCCTCGGGCATGGATATTTGTGTTGTCCTAGTTCGTAAGTAATTCATAAGTAGTTTGTACGTTTAGGGACTGATGACCCCGTAGTTAAGTCCCATAGACTTTACAAACATTTGAACATTTTTTTGTCCCGTATTGAATTGTTTGAGAGTAGTGTGGAAGAATTTTGCGGTCTCTGTTGCTTTAAGATTTTCATTTAGGACCGTTACAGGTTGTATATTTAGTACAATATTTGGAAAACGGCTGTTTGATTCGGTGGACGCCGTAAAGTTAAGTCTGGAATGACGTTTACAGTGGACCATTTGAAATCCCTCATCGTCAGTGTTCGCAGTGGATTCCGTTGATTGTTGGTTTGACTGTTGACGGTTAGGAGTGATTCAGCAGTAGTTTTGGGTGTGGGCCCCAATTTATTGGCTTTCGAAGAGTCTTTGGTGTTCCGTGTTAATCTTTGTTCAGGAAGTTACATAGCGCGGGTGAGATGATCTGGCGTATGAATATCCTGTTCGTGTGGTCTATCTGTGGCGCTCAACTACGTGCCTTTGCCTCTACAGACGCGGGCTGATCTGACCGCGGACAGGGCCCTGGTGTGTAAAATTCCGCCGGCCGAGGGGACTGAGGCGCTTCAGTCACGGTCTGCACGGCCACTACGGTCGGGGGTTCGAATCCCCCCTCAGGCATGGATATTTGTGCCGTCCTTAGTCTTAGCTAGTTCATAAGTAGTTTGTAAGCTTAGGGACTGATGACCCCGTAGTTAAGTCCCATAAGTTCTACAAACATTTGAACATTTTGTAAAATTCCCTACCTATTTTCCCCAAGACAGGCTTTCCAGGTAGCTTAGCGTATTCCCAGAATGCCCTGACACCGTACACGATAATCTTGGCGCAGCGGAGTGGCCAAGCGCATTGAGGCGCTATACTCCGATGCGCGAGGCCGCTCCCCGTCGGAGGTTCGAATCCCCCCTCGGGCATGGATGATTGTGCTGTCTGTAGTATAAGGTAGATCATAAGTAGTTTGTAAGTTGAGGGACTAGTGCCCACACAGTTAAGTCCCATAAGCTTAACAAACATTTGAACATTCTTGACAATCTTGTTTACTCTCTTCAGCACAGCTTCGACAGCGAGAGACAGTGACGGTTTTAAGCGCCGCAATCTTATTCATTTGGATACAAACTAACACACAATAGCGAAAACCTAATTTCGTTTTGTTGCTGTTGTTGTTGTGGTCTTCAGTCCGGAGACTGGTTTGATGCAGCTCTCCACAATACCCTATCCTGAGCAAGCCTCTTCATCTCCACATAAGAACGACAACCGACATCTGTCTGTATCTGCTTACTGTATCCATCTCTTGGTCTTCCTCTGTGATTTTTACCCCACACACTTCCATCCAATGCTAAATTAATAATTCCTTGATGTCTAAGAATGTGTCACACAAGCGGTTACGAGGCTGAGAATTGTGCGTTCTCATGGTTAGGACAAGCGAGTTTATTGACAAAATGATCCAACAAGGATTACCTTTATTTTTTCTGACAAAATGATCCAACAAGATTACCTTTATTTTTTCTCACTGAGGTCCCAACGTTAAAGAGCAATGCTATGCAGAGGCACTTCTTTAACATCGGTTGCGAATTAGGTCAAATAGATAATCCTAATTAAACGCAATTAAGGAACAAAATAAGTCATATTTGTGTTGATAAGAAAAGTTGATTATTCGTTTTATAATCTTCAAAGCAATATTCAAATGTTTGTAGAGCTTATGGGACTTAACTGCGGAGTCATTAGTCCCTAAACTTACAAACTACTTATGAACTAGTTAATACTAAGGACGGCACAAATATCCATGCCAGAGGGGTGATTCTAACCCCCGATCGTAGTGGCCGTGCAGACTGTTACTGTCGCGCCGCAGACCGCTCGGCCACCGCGGCCGGCATATAATCTTCAATAAATTATTATGACTAATAATATACATCTTCTTAAGCGTGTCTCTAGCATCTTCCAAGAGAGATTCGCAGCAAGTTAGAATTTGAACCGAATGAGAAATCAAAGTGCTTAATGCATCGGACCAAACTAAAATAATGTCAATCAATAATTAGACCGACTTTTTATTTTTGTATTTTCCTATACAGGAACTGTTAATTATTACCCTAGTTGAACTGTCGTATTTTCCGGCTGTTGTCATATGTGGGGCTTCTTTTGAAAGTGTAGTTTTAGTTAATTAATTTTATTGGTTCTATAAATTACGAAACTTTCATAAGAAGTCCTGGACAAATGTTGCATTTTAATATCAGACTACAATCAGACCCAAACTATTACATGGTATCATAATAATCACCTTAGTGAAGAAACTCTAAATATACCGGCATGGCAACCGAACTATTAGACTTCCAGATCATCACGAGAGTTCCAAAGACGACGTGGATTAAAAGCATAGCCGACGGGGGGCATCGGAACTCAGGTTTCGTAACCATGTTACATAAGATGGGTCGCGGGTCATTGACATTGCTCCCTGGGATGGAGAGCCATGATTTCATTGCATTACGCTGATAGCGGAAAAAAAGGGAGACCCTTGAAAGCCATTTCATCTCTTTTACCGTACACATTCCACAATATAATTTCCATTGGGCTACATGTTTTTCTGACTGATTTATTTCCAGTGTCAAGTGACACGGACATACTCTTAGACGTAAAATTAATTACGCAAAGGAAGAAATGTGTATGATTATATTATGTAAGCTATATGAAGCTAGGAAGTGGTTGTTTCTGACGTAAGTGACTTTCACGACATGAATCCTAAACTGTGTTATAAACAGTGATATAATTTTGAAGGTACCTTCAATGATATACACTGAGGTGACAGAAGTCATGCGAGTAGCGATATATAGAAACGAAGATGTCGGTATTATCACGAACGCAGTTGTGAAACATTTGCCGAACTGTTATTTGTGCTCCAGTGATTAGTGTTAATAAGTTTTTGACTTGATATATATACCCGCACGCGAGGAATTAACAGAATGAGAAAGTACAATGGTAGTTAAAAAACTCGCTTCGGACTTTCTATTCAGTAAATCGTTTCAAAATTCTGCATCCGAGATCCACAGTGTCACGAGTGTGTCGACAATACAGTCAGACAGTCAGAAAGTGTGTCAGACATTACCTCTCAGCTCGGTCCACGTACTGACAGACGGCTATGATTAAACGACCAAGGGCGTTTGCGCAGTTTTCAATGCTAAGAGATCACCGATTCGGGAGCCGAAAACGTTCAGTTTGTTAATCTAAGGAACCTAACTGCTGCGGTGATCAGTCCCTAGGCTTACAAAATACTTAAATTAACTTATGCTAAGGACAACACTCACACCCATGCCCATGGGAGCACTCGCATCTCCGACTTTGTGATTGGATACATAGAGAGAGCAAATTCTCAATGTTGACGCGTTGTTCAGGTGTATGCTCAAGTTGGCTCAAACCTTGAAACCAGCGAGCTCAGAATAACATAGAGAGTGCGGTGGGACAAAGGGAAAAGGCGGTGAAGAACTTTAAATTGTCAAAATAATCTCGTATCATGCCAAACTCGTCCTAAATTTGGTTCAATCGTATTAAGAAAACCTGTTTATAGCTCTTATGGTCAGTTGCTAAGTAAATATAAGTTTTATAACGTCACCTCTCGTGAACCGTAGCACCGAATTTCCCTTCGAAGTCTATGTCCACCGCCTAATATATATATATATATATATATATATATATATATATATATATATATATATATATATATATATATATATATATATATACTCAAAACACAAACAGGTCCTTATACCCGCGGGAGGAAGATAAAAGGCCAGTATGTAACTTCACATTCAAAGTTTAAACTCTTTAGCCCCAATTCAGTCATGAAACTGGCGTTCGGGCGAAAAATCCACAGCCTACTATATTTTAGTTTCACATTAAAATATCACTGTCTCATTTGAATGCGTCTTGAAATTCAAAAGTCTGTTATAAACTTTTCAAACTGATGGTGTTTTGCCGCGACGGATTAGCCGCGCGTTCTGGAGCGCCGTGGGTTCGTGGGTTCGAATCCCCCCTCGGGCATGGATGTTTGTGTCGTCTTCAGTATAAGGTAGTTCACAAGTAGTTTCTAAGTTTAGGGACTGATTGCCCCGCAGTTAAGTCCTTTAAGCTTTACAAAAATTTGAACATTTTCCAATTCCAATGTTTGTAAAGCTTATGGGACTTACAAACTACTTATGGACTAGCTAATAACTACAAATATCCATGCCCGAGGGTCGTCGGGCATGGTAGTTCATAAGTAGTTTGTAAGTTTAGGGACTGATTGCCCCGCAATTAAGTCCCTTAAGCTTTACAAACATTTGAACATTTTCCAATTCCAATGTTTGTAAAGCTTATAGGACTTAATTACGGGGTCATCAGTCCCTAAACTTACAAACTACTTATGGACTAGCTAATACTAAGGACGGCACAAATATCCATGCCCGATGGGGGATTCGAACCCCCGACCGTAGTCGCCGTGTAGACTGTGACTGGCGCGCCGAAGAACGCTCGGCCACCGCGGCCGGCTTGAACATTTTGATGGTGTTTTCTTCCTAGATGTAGAAGATAATATAAACTTTGGAATATTTCCATATTTCACATTAAATAATAAATCATTCCATATATGTGATGTAATATTTAAAACTCTTCTTCAGTCAAACATCACATGTTTATTGGTCTACTTGCAATACAAGCATATACTATTTGCTTCTGATCCAATCATACATTCACAAGGACATAATCTGAACTGATGAACATCCATAGCAATAATAATGTTAAATAATCGACGTCCCGCAATAAAGAAGGCGCAGAGACGTCCGCTGGCCCGTTACCGTCGGCTAACTTCATATAACGGCCAGCTCTGTGATGCCGGTCGGTGCTGCGGCGACGCTGCTCCTGTGTATTGCAGTACCTTGATCGACCACGAAACATAAACAAACACGAAACTTTTTTAAAGTATCACATCATAAAGATCATTACTCAAAATTCAATAAATCGTTTTCCTTAATACGCAATTTTTAATTTTCATCTCCTGCGAAACAAAGCTGATATGGGAGAGTAGGGGCTCAGAAATCTGTCCCACTATAAGAGGCTATACCGCCGACATCAGCGTACAGTCAGTGAAGCCCGGTAGCCATCTTTGTTGGGTGTAGAAACGGAGGTGGACTGATAAATGCGTAGTTTTTCAATTAATTACATTGTCATTTGAACCTCTTATGATAGGAAAAAAATTACCAAATTATTCACATAGACACGTGAATACTGAAGGAATGCAACAGTGTTCTTAGCAAGTACAATATGTATTGTGTTTGTATAAAAATAATAATTGAAACTATTACTTTTATATGAAATAAAAATTGTGGGATGAAAAAGTTAGTCACCTGCAACTGTTTTTGCTTTGTGGTCTGGAAATTTACGTCAGCGAGAAAGTTGTAGATAATGAAATAAACTTTTCTTTTTATTTGAACAATTTTTATATAGCTCTCTTGGTTTTCTCACAAATTTGGATAGAATAGAGCGGTGGAACTTTTCTAAATCTATTCGTTACTTTCAGCGAGCTTGCCCACCAGCGAACACAGATTATGTTTCCTACTTTGTGACCAATATTGATAAAGAGTTGTAATTTGGCATACAACATTCGGTATCCAATAATTATGAGCTGCTTCGGCTTTGCACGGGTGATGTTTAAACTACTTTAACTCGAGAACTACAGAACGTATCGTGATGCGTTTTCTTTCAATTTCTTCGGTATAATCCTGTGTTCAAAGTAGGCTATATGAAAAATACCAATACAAAAATGAGAAATAATTGTAATAAGTATAATATGTAGCGTAAACTATGAGACCAGCGCCAAAGTACAAACTATAGAATTATAAAAAGACCGTGAGATCATGTCTCACTTTTATTGATCTCTCACAATCACTATATCTGTTGTCTGAAGCCATCTGGCGCCACCGCTTAAGAAAATAAAAATGATAAACTGAATAAACTACCCTGTGCTCGCAGCTGTGGCCGGCTGGCGCTCGGCCGCCATGTTGGTTGAGTGTCGTGCCCTCAGCCGTCTTCATTTCACTTTGTTATTCTGTGCTCGCTGCTTGAAACCTATTAATCCAATGATTAATTTGGGCCTGAACATGAAATACCTGAGTTTCGGGGAACTACTGCCTTAAAACAAATCAATATTCTCCCGCACACCGGATAAGCCCGCCGCACCAATACATAAAATAGGACCTAGGCTATTTCCCCGATGTTTTCAGCCGTAAGACGCAGCGGACATTGCAAAACAGAGCGCAATCGCGTTGCCAGGTACGCGACGCTTTCGTCTCGCGATTCACCATGAATACGAAGATCATGGTTGAGCATAGTCGAGCAATTCAGGATCCAGTTCAACATAGACTGCAGTGCGTTTCCCAGGCTCATAACCACGTGTAGTGGGACGGGATAATGTTGATCTTTATTGTATAAGTTATGTCCATAATGGAATGATAAACTCGTATGTCGACACTAGTTATGAAATTAACTTGATTTTATGCAAGTTTATTTAGTTGCTAAGTAGTTGTTGACTTATTGTTTGTTCCTTTGCAACACCAATGGCCGGTTTCCGAAACAGTAGTTACATGTCCCGTTATAGTTATCTGTGGGTTACCTGAACGTTAAGTACAAAATGGGTTTCCGAGACAGCAGTTACCATCACAGCCGTAGTTACCTGTCCGTTAAAGATAAATGCGCGTTCCCCTGGGGTTACCTACACGTTAACCTTAGTTTTAACTATATCCGTTACGTAGCGCTAGCGGCTTCCAAACTCAAGTCCATAAATTAACAATTGTTATTTGTCTTTATGACTGGTTTCCGTGTAATTTTCGCACAATTTTAGAAGTTTTTGAGCTGAAGAATGGAAATTCTATCGTCATCGTCATCAGCGACTTCTTCTTCTACGTCTTCTTCTTTTGATGCTACGGACAGGTCTTCAAAAGAGGAAAACTTACCTGTACTCGGCTATGCATTAGCTATGTATTAGCTGTAACTCCCTCGTGATTGTCAAGCCACATCTCGACACTGAGCAACAGTGGCCAACATTCTCGCGATCGCCGATCTGGATGTAAAATTTTATTACATTCCGAATCACAAAACCATGCTTTCATATTAAAGCTTTCAATTAACCATAAAGATACTTCGCTTTGCAATAGTGTTCTGCCATTCAATTGCCATTACGATCGATCAATGTTTCAAGTGATTAGTGTTTTTCATTAAAACATGGGGCTCGGGAAGGTGGATGGGTGGATGTAAATTAACCAGCTGGTAGTGTAAAAAGTATTGTCACATTCACATAATAGGAAAACTTAAATTCATAAAAAAAGATGTTGACAACAGAAATAATTCGTATGATTTTTATTACTAACCCTATCTTTGTTGTTTGTCCTGGCTATTTTTTTATTTTTTTTTTATTTTTATTTATTTATTTATTTATTTATTTATTTATTTTGCCTTACGTTCTCTCTCCTGTTTTAAGGACTTGTACAGTTTTGTGATATCTTTAAAGGCGTGTTACTTTTCAAAAATAATCGAGCCATCTTTCTCTTTATTTTCTGTAACTGATTTCCTCTCTAAAACTAGGTCATTCAAATGGTTTTTTCTCAAATAGAGTAAAATTTTTTCCTCGCTTGTCGCCCATTGCGTTTCAAAACAGAAGCAAAAACCTCTTGTCAGCTATACAAACTGTAATGCGTCTTCGATTTTCCCTTAATAATCGATAAAATTCGAGTAATTGCGAGTTTCGTTAGTAGTGGCATCTGTTATCTGTTGAGACGAACTATTAGCATCGACAGAAGGAGCAGTTACCTCCTAGTTAACTAACGGTCGTTGAAATCAGCTACGGGAAACCCAAGAAAGTTATCTGGCATGTTAAATTATAACGTGACGGCAGCTAACGGCACGGTAACTCTAGTTTTCCAGAAACCGGGCACAACTGTTGAAAGTTAAACGTGAAAACTTTATTGACTTCGTTCCGAAGTTCCCGCACCACACCAAGACTCAGAAAAAAATCTTTAAATAGTTCTTGAATAAAATATTAGGTTCTTGTACGTGCAGGGGCCGGAGAGTTGATCTATAACCGTTACTGAAATTTAACCCAAAGTCTAACACAGACATTACGGTTCGTTGTTGATAGCTTCAAATCGAATATTAAAATTCACCGCCTGCTAAACTCAACGTTCCACATTAACACTCAATATAAATTTCTTGTCACAGTCGAATATAAGTCAATGTTAGTCCCCACTATTATATTAAATATCTTCTTAAACTTCTATATAAGTCAGACTAGTCTTCCAGTAAGTATAATTCACACATTAAATAAATCTTCATAACGTTCAAAATACTTTTCAACATAATACATGTTTCTTTTCCTCTGAAATAACACAAGTTAAAACTAGTAATTCTTGTAATAAGACATGTATTCAGCACGACTAACTCAGAACGACTATCAACAATGTCATCAACATATAAAAATATTCTTCTTTGAAACGACTGACGCGCAGCATTAAAGAAGGCGCAGCTCGATCCGTAGCCCCGTAGCCGTCGGTTAAGTTCTGATAGTGGCCGTCTACTGAAATGTTGGCTGCAGCGGCGACGACGCTGCCCTTGTTCATTGCGGCGCTTCGACCGTACATGGAACATATAGAGACAAATAAAAACATTTTAAGAATCAAATTAGAACATGATAATATTTACACAAACAACAAATATATACAATTTTGTACAACTTTTGGTTTATAGCCTTCAAAACAGGCCTGACATAAAGAATTGGAGATAGTCTATGTTCGTTCCACTACACACAGCGGTTCGACGCAAGATAACTGGAAGACACTATGGTTTGGACATATGAATTCCGATTTCAGAAGAGCTGACGACAGGCTGCTAGTGCGTCTAAGAACTCATGGGGCCAGTGGAGCCAAGTTATTAACAACGCACTGTGTAAGCTGAGGATGGTTCCATGACGGCATGGGCTGATTTTACATGGAATCGACTGGATCCTCCGGTCAATATGAAGCGATCATTAACAGGGGATGGTTATTTTCGGCTACTTGGAGACCACTGGCACCCATTGATTTCATTTTCCCCACATAACGGATGGAATTTTTATGGATGTGATGCACCGTTTCAGAAGGCTTCTGTTGTTCGTGTTTGGTTTGAAGAGCAATTTCATCAGTTCCAGCGAAAGATCTGGCTATACTGATTACCTGTCGTTAACCCTGTTGAAGCTGTTGAGGTCTTCAGTCCTGAGACTGGTCTAATGCAGCTCTCCGTGCTGTCCTGTCCTGTGCAATAGCAACAGAAACTCACGTCCTTTTGAACCTACTTGCTGTATTCGACTCTCTGCCTACCTCTGCGCCTTTTAGCCTACACACTTCCCTCCAGTGCTAAACTGACGATTCCTTGATGCCTCATAATGTACCCACCAATCTATCCCTTCTCTTATTCATGATATGCCAGAAATTTCTTTTCTCTCCAATTTTGTTCAGAACTTCATTATTATTTTCGCGATCTACCAACCTAATCTTCAGCATTCGTCTGTAGCACCACATTTCAACTTCTTTTATTATCTTTCTATCTGAACTCCTTATCATCCACGTTTCACCTCCGTACAATGTTACATTGCAGACAAATGATTTTACAAATGACTTCCTAACATTTTAATTTTTGATCTCAACAAATTTCATTTCATCGGAAATGCTTTTCTTCCCTTAGCCATTCAGCAATTTATATCTTCTTTACTGCGTCCATCACAAGTTAGTTCGCTATCCAGATAATAATATTAATTTACTACTGTATAGTCTCATTACCTATTGTAATTCCTTCTACATAGCCTGATTTTCTTAGTCTACATTCGATTAACATTGTTTTGCTCTCGTTAATGTTCATCACCTAACCTCCTTGTAAGATACTGTCCATTCCGTTCAACTGCTTTGTAGGTCCTATGCTGTCTGTGATAAAATTACAAATGTCGTCGACAAACCGCAATTTTTTTCATTTCTTCCCCTTAAGTTTAATTCTTCCTTCAAATTTCTCCATGCATTCCTTTACAGTTTGTTTATTATTATGTCCGTTTCAATGAAACTGATTTTGGCGGTGGTCCGCAGCAGATATACATATATCCTTGTATATACTTCGCAAATCGCGAAATTTTCTGACGTTTGAAGCTCCTGTAAAGATGTAAAAATGATCTGCAACACAGATCTTACAGTTTGCTCAATGTACAGATTCAGTAACATTGGGGAATCAGAAACCTTCTTATCCCTTCCCAACCTCTGTGTCCCTTTCATGTACTCCGACTCTTATAACTGCTCTCTGGTTTTTTGTACAAATGGTACATGGTTTTGCGTTCCCTATATTTTACACCTGTAGCCTTCAGAATTTGCAATAGTGTATTCCAGTCAACATCGTTCAATAACTTTAACCAAGCAGATCTTACCCAAGTTCGGATTCTGCCAGTTCTTCCATTCGTCTGTAAATAATCCATAATGGTATTTTGCAACCATGACTTATTACACTGATCGTTTTGTAAGCTTCACACTTATCTGTACTTTCTTTCTTTGGTAATGGAATCATTCTATTCTTCTAGTCTGAGGCAATTCTCCTGTCTCATAAGTTTTTGCACGCATAGTGGAACATAACAGGGTCTCCCACTGATGTCAGCAGTTCAGACGGAATATCATATTCTCCACTACTGCATCCGACACGCCTCAAGAGACCCACTGGGTTCTGACCGGTCGCCGTGTCGTCCTCTGCACGAAGGCGTCACCGGATGCTTTATGGAGGGGGACGTGGTCAGCGCCCCGCACTCCCGGCCGTTATGTCAGTTTCTGTGACCGGAGCCGCTACTTCTCCCTCAAGCAGCTCCTCAGTTAGCCTCTCAAGGGCTGAGTGCACCCCGCTTGCCAACAGCACTCGACAAACCCGGACGGTTACCCATCCACGTGCTGGCCAAGCCCGACAGTGCTTAACTTCGTTTATCTATCGGGAACCGGTGTATCCAGTGCGTCACGGCCGTTGGCAATATAGTACTCTACAGGGGCATTATTTCGACTTAAATGTTTCAGTGCTCTGCCAATTTTTCTCACAGTATCATATCTCCTAACTCATTTTCACCTATTTCCCCTTCCCTTTCTACAACACTAACTTTATTTCCCTTGTATTGGCCCTGAATACATTCCCTTTAATTGTCAGATGTTCTTTCTTCGCTTAGCACAGGTTTTCCATGTGATTTTATTCAGATGCTTTTTTTTGTCTCCAAACCTGTGTTTTATTTTTCTTTAGGCGGTATGCATCTTTTCCCTAGTTTAAAATTCTTTTTCGGACTTACATTTCTCCTCTAGCCACTCCTGCCTAGCCAGACTGCACTTCTTGTCAACTTCATTTATCAATTTCAAATGTTCAAATGTTTGTATAGCTTATGGGACTTAGCTACAGGGTCATCAGTCCCTAAACTTACAAACTACTTATGAACTAAGACTAAGGACGGCACAAATATCCATGCCCGAGGGGGGATTCAAACCCCCGACCGTAGTGGGCGTGCAGACCGCGTGATTGGAGCGCCTCAGTCCCCTCGGCCACCGCGGCCGGCTTTCATTCATCAACCTGAAATATTTCTCTCTTACATATATGTAGCAGAAAATGAAATAAATTATCTGCTTATTCAGCCTACACAAAACCCAGACAGCGGTTATTAGAGCCGAAGGGCAAGAAAGGGACGCAGAAGTCGGGAAAGGAGTAAGACAGGGTTGTAGCCTTTCCCCAATTTTGTTCAATCTGTACATTGAGTAGGCAGTCAAGGAATGGAAGGAGAAATTTGGAGAGGGCGTTAAAGTCCAGGGAGAAGAAATAAAAACATTGCGGTTTGCTGATAACATAGTAAATCTGTCAGAGACCGCAAAAGATCTGGAAGAGCAATTGAATGGGATGGATAGTATCTTGAAAGGATGATATATGATGAACAAGAGTAAAAGGAAGGAAATGGAATGCAATATCAGAAAATCAGGCGATGCTGAAGGAATTAGATTAGGTAATGAGACAATAAAAGTAGTAGATGAATTTTGTTATTTGGGTATCAAGATAACGTCTGATGGCCGAAGTAGAGTAGATATAAAATGCAGAATAGCTATGGTAAGAAAAGCGTTTCTAAAGAAGCGAAACTTGTTAACATGCAATATTAATTTACATGTTAGGAAGTCCTTTCTGAAAGCATTTGTCTGGAGTGTAGCATTGTATGGGAGTGAAACATGGACGATAAGTAGTTCAGATAAAAAGATGATAAAAGCTTTTGAAATGTGGTGCTACAGACGAATGATGAAAATTAGATGGGTAGATCACGTAACTAATGAGAAGGTATTTAACCGAATCTGTGAGAAAAGGAGTTTCTGGCATATCCTTACTAAGAGAAGGGATAGATTGGTGGGACACATTCTAAGACATCAAGGAATTGTCAATTTAGCATTAGAAGGAAGAGTGTGGGGTAAAAATCGTAGAGGGAGACCGAGGGACGAATATAGTAGGCAGATTCAAAAGGATGTAGGTTGCCGAACGTAATCTCAGGACATTGCAGCGTGGATAGCTGCATCAAACCAGTCTGCGGACTGAAGACCACAACAACACACATCTGCTTATGAGGTTTGCCTTGCTGCAAGCAGTTTTTTGAGTAATTTTTCAATTAGGTAATCTGAGTTTGGCTTTAAGAAAACTGATAAAATTAATTTCTGGATTAAAATGAGTGTAATGTTGCAAATAAAAGTTGCATCTACCTTTTTCCGAACTATTCTTCCACTAATGTTGCGACAGTGATTAGCGTAATCATTGGAAGCTGCGTGACCGATTTTGCAAAGACAATTCCCGGCTACCTGATTGAAGTTTTTGTTAATAACGTGAAAACCGGCCGCGAATCTCTAGGTAGCTGAAAATATTTGATGAAACAGGAAATTTAACAAATGTTGAAATGGTCTTGGCGCTATCCAACAATCCGCCTCGTTCCCACTAGCATCACGAAAGAGTGCACCTGAAAATTAAAATTCATACATGGAAATTACTAAATAGTGAAAAGGAATAACAATTAAATAATTTCAATATGGTTCTGAAATGAAAGTGTGTAATTATTCTACAAAAATGGAGGAGCCATGAAGAATACAGAAACTTTAGTCTGAATACAGCGAATCCAGAACAGAGAGTAATCTATACATTCCTAATCCGATAAGGACAGATAAGTTGACTTTCAACTTTTTGATAGAGGTATATTTTTTACTCCTGTATCTCTACACTACATTACATCTTTGCTTTGGCAAAACGTTAAAATGTCTCTGTGGCGTATCTATTTTATACAGAAGCAATTAAAATTCAAATTTCTTATTAATTTTCCCTCAAGTAATACCTCATCACCCCCCACGAAGACTGGAAGTTACTATACTTCACTTCCACACTTCGTGCCATGATAGAGTGCCCAAGCGCTCTAAGACGCCTTGCTGCGGAGCGCGCGGTTGCTCGTCGTCGGAGGGTCGAGTCCTCCCCCGGGCATGGGTGTGTGTGTGTGTGTGTGTTAGTCCTAAGGATAGTTTAAGTTAGTTTATGTAGTTTGTAAGCCTAGGGACTATTTACCAGACTAGTTAGTCCCATAGATTTTCAAACTTCTGATCTGAATCCATACTTCGCCTAACAAGCTTATCATCACTGTTAGCACTTCACTGTCGAGAGAAAGTTTCATTTAATTATGCTTTTGAAATGAAAATTGAGATAAGTCAATATGCAATCAAGTGATTGTCCTATTCTTATCCAGTTCACACTTAAGTACTTAATGACACTGTACTTTGAAAAATGTTAATTTGCCTTATGACTTTTTTGTCCTATTACATTCATCGTCGGTTGAATACAATGAAACATATATAACAAAATTGTAAAAAAAAAAAAAAAACATGTAACATTACATCGGAAAACATGTTTAAAAATCGATGTAAGCGTGACAATTAACTTCTAATTATTAATCACTTTGATTTTCAATTAAATGTAGAAAGATAAAATGTAAATAAATTATTTGTTGGTAGTACTGGGATGGCACATTATCGTGATGCAGAATCCAATTATCGGCAATGTTGGCACGGACACGAAGAATTCTTTTATGAAGTCTTTCTAAAATGTCTTTGTAGTAATACTGGTTAACTGTTTGTCCAGGAGGTACCCACTCTTTACGAACAATTCCCTTGGAATCAAAGAATCATTTCACTTTTGACTTTAACATGCGAGCTTTTTTGGTCTGGATGATCCCTTTGAGCATCATTTCGAATTTTGCCTCTCTAAAAGCCTTCTGAAGCTCACCGTAAGTTGTCGCGTTTTCACCCAATTTAACGTAAAAAGGAATGGCATACCGTTACGCAATATTATGCAGTTACATTTCCGCGACGAGAGACACAAACACGTGTTCTTACAGCACAACTCACGGTTGAGCAGTTGCATCGATGTGCCGCTTCGACTAGAAGCAGCTTATAGACCTATGTCAATGATATTGTGCCTAGGCAAGCCAGCAGGTTTGCCAAATCTTGAAAAGAAATCAGTGTCATTACTTTATTGTCGCACATCGTAAACTTATCCGTCTGAGGCAAACCTATTATACTTGGATTCATTACACCAAAGGATGTTCCTCCACCAAATATTAGGTTTCTGTTCATTTCTCCGGACAAAGGCCAACCTTTTCCAAACATTAGCTTTTGAAACATGTGGTTTCTGTCCCGCAATGCGCCCATGAAATTTTGCAGACCTCAGGCGACTTTGAATCGTTGAGGTTGACGGTTGACCATCACGTTCGTCGCTAAACAAAATGGTCTTCAGTCGTGGTGTTGACAAAAATGGATCTTTCTTTACTTCCCTAGTGATGAGTCTTGTGTCGTTACATGGGGCAGAGGATAGGGAAAACGAAGAGGAGCAGGGATGACAAGAGTTTTTCTTTCGACTTTTTACAGAATAATCCTTTACATATTTTTTTTAATTTTGAATATCTCTTAATCGATTTCTTATTTTGACATAGATGTTAAAAGTTAAAACATAGAATACTTGAATGATGTATCTTCAAATTAATAACACTGACTGGATACTTTCTTATGTTCTAAAATAAATGAAACAAGTAATTAATTGGTTGTCCTTTGCTGGATGATCAAGTCACTCAATTTGTAAAAGTCTGTATGCAAAGTATTTTCCAGTGTTGCAAATACAGTTCTTTAAAACTTTATGTGGGAAAATTGTGTTGACCCTGAGATGAACATATTTACGTAAGATGTGTGATTAAGAATGACTGAAATAATCTATCTGAACTACTTAAAATATTCCATTAATACAAACTTAAATTTGTATTTAAAATTCTGTTCATAATTTTATTGAGGTACATTCAATAATATTAATGTTTATTTGTAAGAATTTTATACACCAATTTAAACGATTTATAAAAACAATAGTATAGTCTGTCTACGCTACGAGTAGTTAAATGAGGTCGCCTGTTTCTGGACTCGTTTTCGCGAAACGTGTAAGTCTTTGGCTAGATTTGATTCATGGAGATCCCACTTTTGAACATTCGGAACTATATTATTCGCTCATCATCACTTGTACGCTTTGATCTGCCCATGTAGAGGAATTTAAACAAAAACAAACGTCAATTTACATACAAAACAACTGCAAAAAATCAAATTAAAAGAAACATCTGAAAATCGGCTCTGTTATTTTGACCCGTAAGACTCTTACCTTTATGCGTATGCCGGCCGCGGTGGCCGAGGGGACTGAGGCGCGTCAGTCACGTTCTGCACGGCCACTGCGGCCGGGAGTTCAAATCCCCCATCGGGCATGGATATTTGTGCCGTCCTTAGTGTTAGCTAGTTCATAAGCAGTTTGTAAGTTTAGGGACTGATGACCCCGTAGTTAAGTCCCATAAGCTATACAAACATTTTTATGCGTATTTCGCACGTTTAACCCAAACGCTTCCTTTTGCACGACTGCACGTAGCAGCGGCATCTTCCCTGATGTTGCCTAAAAGGGTCTAAAAACACGGCACTAGTGGAGATTTCACGAACTAATAGGTATCGTAGTTCTTAAGTGGCTCGGTAGGACAGTGGCAGAGTGCCAGACTAAAAATCCAAAGGTCGTGGGTTCGATACCTGCCAGGTGTTAGGATTTTTATCTGTCACTTTCCACTTCTTTCACCTCTGGCAGTGTTGCTATTGTGAAAAATATCGCGTAGCACCGTGGTTCGGAATCCACCTTAAACTGTAGGTCCCCCTGGCTGGGTAAGTCAGTTCGACGGTCGGAGAAAGGCAACGGCATATCACCTCCAAACAGCTCCATGATTAGTAAAACACTGTGGTGTTGAAACCAATCTTGTATATATATAATATGCCGGTGACGGGCAATGATCCTATCGTTAGTGGGGAGGGGTGGGCAAGGTTTGAAGCCCTTACTCTTACTGGAATTAGTTCATAACTACGAGTTTGAGTATTGTGGGCAGGGCGAAGCTGGGAATTTGTATCTGACGGGAGGCGTGCTTAGGTAGTCCTTGCAGGTGCGGTGATCACTGTGTCCCCAGTGGTGTAGGGGTCAGCGCAACTGCCTAGAAAGCAGTAGACCCGGGTTCGATTCCCGGCTGGGTACACATTTTCAGCTTTGCCCAATCGCAGTTGATGTCTTATATTCTATGAATGTTGAATAATAACAACTGCAGGATCAGAAGTGACGCCTGTTCTCTCGGAACAGACGCCACATGTATATAATCTTCGGATTGTTGACTGCTTCACCTTAATATCGTCAATAGAGGCGCCCCTATTATTTTGACCGCCACTGTATATGCGAGCAACGAAACGTACTCATGAGCTAGTTCGTGTCGATACGGCAGATGCGAGTAACGAAGTGTATTCATGAGTCAGCCAAAGTATTCGTTGCTGCACACCAGCAGGCTTTGACCGCGCAGACCTCCGGTCAACCGTCTGCGAGAGCGGCTGGTCCCGGGCGCCGCTGTCTGGGGACCCGGGTTCGCTGCCCGGGGCGAGGCCAAGGGGCCCCGGCCACCCAGCCGCAGCCTGCCTGCGGAAACAACGGCTTCCGCGGCGCTCCGGGCAGCTCTGAAAGAGCCGTGATTGCGGTCACCGTACGATTACCCTGCATTTTGCCGATGAAGCCACTTGTTTGCGCTGCGCGGCGCGCTGCATCTCCCTGTTTGCACGCCCGCTTCAATAGGCCAGCAGTTGCCCCCAGAGACAGGCTGTTTACCTAGCCTCGCCGCTCTTTCTGCAATCTAGCCGTCGGCACGTGTCGGGTCGGCAGCAGTGAGAGTAACGTGACGCCTGTCCACATGACTCTGCCACGCGACAGACAGTTGTCTGGATGTATGGATTTCGCTGTAGTGTATCTAGCCAAAAATCCGACGCAGCTGTTTCCTGTATTGTTCCCTAAACCACTCCAGGTAAATGTCTTTTTCCTTGCCCACACTTAACCAAAAATCTGAGCGTGAGCTCCGTCGCTAATGACCACGCTGTACACTGGATGATAAACCCCCAGCTGCCGTCCTTCCTTCCTTCTTCTGGGGTCTTTTTGCGTTCCATTATGATGGCCTGCACTATTCATTATGCGAACGATCCAACCGGCTCTTCTGTTTCTTTGCCTTTCGACCAAGGTGATAATCAAAATTCCAAGGGTGTATCGTCCTGCGACCTTGGTGGGAACGAAACGTGCCTATACCCACCGTTAAAGCTTGTGGGGAATGTTACATTTAGATTTGTGCTGGCTGACGACTATATTGTACAAGGTACCATCTCATTGAAGAATATACACATTCCTGTACCTAAAGTACACTACTGTCCATTAAAATTGCTACACCAAGAAGAAATGCAGATGATAAACGGGTATTCATTGGACAAATATATTATACTAGAATTGACATGTCATTACATTTTCTCGCAATTTGTGTCAAACAGGGCTTGGATGGCGTGTACAGGTACAGATGTCTATGCAGCTTCAACACACAATATTTCATCAAAAATAGTGACTGGCGTATTGTGACGATACCAGTTGCTCGGTCACCATTGACCAGACGTTTTCAGTTGGTGAGAGATCTGGAGAATATGCTGGCCAGGGCAGCAGCCGAACATTTTCCGTATCCAGAAAGGACCTGCAACATGCGGTCGTGCATTATCCTATCGAAATGTATGGTTTCAAGGGTAGAAGGAAATGTAACGGCCTATGTTCAAAGTGCCGTCGATGCGAACAAGAGGTGACTGACACGTGTAACCATTGGCATCCCATACCATCACGTAGGGTGATACGCCAGTATGGCGATGACGAATATACACTTCGATTGTGTGTTCTTCGCGATGTCGCCAAACACGGATGCGACCATCAAGATGCTGTAAACAGAAACTGGATTCACCCGAAAAAATTATGGTTTGCCATTCGTGCACCCAGGTTCGTCGTTGGGTACGCCATCGCAGGCGTCAAAGGTAACCGCAGCCATGGACTCCGAACTGATAGTCCACGCTGCTGCAAACGTCGTCGAACTATTCGTGCTGATGCTTGTTGTCTTGCAAACATCCCCATCTGTTGACTCAGGGATCTAGCCGTCTGCACGATCAGTTACAGCCATGCGGATAAGATGCCTGTCATCTCGACTGCTAGTGATATGAGGCCGTTGGGATCCAGCACGGCGTTCTGTATTGCCCTCCTTAACCCACCGATTCCGTATTCTGCTAACAGTCATTGGACCGCGACCAACGCGAGCAGCAATGTCGCGATAGGATAAACCGTTATCGTGATAGTCTACAATCCGACCTTTATCAAAGTCGGAAACGATACGCATTTCTCCTCCTTACACGAGGCATCACAACAACGTTTCACCAGGCAACGCCGGTCAACTGCTTTTTGTGTATGAGAAATCGATTGGAAACTTTCCTCATGTCATCACGTTGAACGTGTCACCACCGGCGCCAACCTTGTGTAAATTTTCTGAAAAGCTAATCATTTGCATATCACAGCATCTTCTTCACTCGTTTAAATTTCGTGTCTGTTGCACGTCATCTTCGTGGTGTAGCAATTTTATTGGCCAAGAGTGTAATTTTTTTCCAACAATTATTTTTGAGAATATTGCAGGCAATTATTAATTCAAGTAACAAGGCAAATTAAGCATTTCATTCCATTCCATGATGGTGGTGGTGCCGGCTGGTGCAGCAACAAGGCAATTTATTTTATTTCACTGGTAACTGGTTTCGGTCACTTACATGACCATCATCAGACCACAATTTTAATGATGCATAATATATTATTAGAGGGGTAAATTATTTCTAAATTTAGTATTTAAAATAAGTATCAAATATAGCCGTAATTTGGCCACCGGTTATTTTCGGCTTGAGCTGCTTAAAGGTTTAATGTTGACAGATGTAATACATTCATATGTAGCTTCAAAACTGGTGTTTATTTTATTTCTGACGTTTTTAATTTCTAATCTGACAGTGGTAAAATAGTACCTCCGATTTCGGTTTTTCAAATCATAACAGAACCTTAACATGGTTTTGTATGTTTCCATATGCTACATATGTTTTTTGTGTGACCAAATATAAAGTACTTTTAAATCCTTTTACATTTTTCGACGTGATTCTATATAATTATATGGTTTGTTGCATATTGAAATCCAGTGTTGTATAACTTCCGTTAGAATTTATACCCTATTGACCAACATTTAAATTATACAGTGGAGCTTCTAGTATTTAAAGGATGATTGCACCTAATTCTACAGCAGTCTACATTAAACCTTTAGGCAGCTCCAGCTGAAAACAACTGGTGGGCAAAATTACAGGTATACCCTATTGACCAACATTTAAATTTAGAAATTGATTTCCCACCTTCCAATAATATATTAACTATGGTCTGATGTCGATCATGTAAGTGACTAAAACCAGTCTACCAAAAATGCTTGAATGTCTATTTCAAGAAATTGTAGCTAATGGCGTCCCGTAAAATGGTTCTGTAACCCAAGAGGCCCAACCAACCGATTCTCTCTCAAACGACACCGTACACAGATCTGTAACAAACAAGACCTACAGCAATAGTGAAACACAGTTACGACGCCATTTTCTGAGCTAAGCATAGTATCTTGAAACTTTTAAGTTTTTGATACACTAGGGAAAACACAAAGAAAGGACCACGAGACATATCTGAGTAAAAATATGGATTATATAACTATTATCAAAAGTTAATAAGTAGTATGAAATAGTCTATCAGTTGATAAGAACGTAAGTTACGAAATACGAGTAGTTTAATGTAAGTCTGCATATATGAAAAAGCACATCGTTGAGCAAAAAGGTGTCATGAATTTCAGATAAATACTAATATAAAGTGACGTAATGTAAAGAAGATCATATGTGAGGATGTAAGCTTTTAGTAATAATCAATTTTAGATTAAAGTTTGACAGAATTAAACAATCAATTATTAATGTCAGATCCAATTTTTACATAAACTCTTTCTAATTAATCATGTTACACAAGTGAAGAAACTCGTAAATCATAACTATATAAATGTTAGAACAGTTTCTTTATAACGTTGTTCAAGTTATGATGATAAATGTAATATTCTTTGTTACTTCTCATATTTAAATATATTTTCATTATTGTAAACATTTAGGAAGGTTTAAATGTTATTAAAAGATGCAGTCCTATTTAAGTTTGTTTCATAGTATATCATATGTCAATATGTTTGAGAAAACGCATTGTAAATTTCATAATTTCACAGTTTTAACAACTCTAACAATGCAGGGAACTGTTGATAATTGTTTATAAAGGCTGCCGGCAGACGTCATATCAGTGATTTCGAGGTATTTAGTATGCCCATCGTCACGTTCTTAGGTGCACTACGAAATTAGCAGAGCCAAATATTCTTTATTGAACTACGCCATACTGCTAAAGTAGTGCAGACATCTAACACTTTGAATTATGATCGTGAAATAAAGCCTGTATGTTGCTCCAATATATGCTCAATTTATCTGGGGAAACCACACACAAATTCTTTGATTACTTTCCTATATTAGTGTGTTATAACATATTGACGGACACAACGCTTTTATGTCTCTATTATGCATGAAATTTCTCTTAATAAAGGGTGAATGTAATTCATAGATAACTGGATGTATGCTTCTGCGTGGTTTAAACTAAGCTCACTTGTCAGTATAAAATCTAGATTCATTCGTTAATCAATGTTGTAGTGGCATGTAAGCGTGTGTCTCAATGTAAGAGTATCAATAGTAATCATATCATCAAATTTTTAAGAAAGCTATCGCTATTAATGTTAACAATGTACGATTTACTGGAGACCATGCTGATCTGATACACATAACAAATGATCAATAAACCAAGTGAACGCATTACGCTTAGCTCCAACTTCATGGGGTACCAATGTAATTGAGGACTTTTCAATGATCAGAGAATCACTACTAGTGTATTAGATGAAATGATTATGTAGTCTTTTGATGGACTACTGTAATGTGTCCCTCCTGTTAAGTCGATATATCTAGCATATGTGGACATGTGTGAAATTTTACATTATAGAATACCTTAAGGTTGAGTGTCGATACATATAAATATTTTCTGAAATGCACACTGTGCGACTATCATGGCCCATACAGTCGATAAGAAATTATTACAAACAAATAACAGTGTTGCTTCAATGTTATTAGTAAAGAAATTAGAAACTTCAGCTAATAAATATAAAAAATATTGGAAAATTTCTCACGTTTTACGCGGACACTAAGCACTTACATCGTTTATGGTAGCTCGTTTGTTTCCTTGAGGTCAGTTACTGGGAAAAAATTAAATCATACATTAAAAAAATTGAATTCCAAATGAATACCTATAAAATCAAGGAACGGATCAGCAACTGTAACTTCTTCAGAGGTATGGGTAAAACGCAAAAATATCATAATAGTAGAAGAATTCAAGTTATAACACTACAGATTTTCCCCTTTGTACATGTTACTGATAGAAGCATGAGGTTTATTAAAAATACGCGCACACTCACTGTGAAAGCGTGATAGAGACGTTAGGACTGTCCCGCAGTTGCAGTGGACATACTGTTAGAGACGTTTTCATTAAAAGAACGGCGTGTAATCATTCGTTTCCCCACTTGCGAGATGTGTCACCGACTGAAAATTATCGCCAGTCAGTTGATAGAGGCATATGTTGATGGTGTCATGGATGGGGTCAATGTGTATTCTTAGATTGCGACAGTCGTCGTGTGACACCACACCAAGCCATTGGCGGTCTGGCACCACCCAGTCTGACGACATGATGGACCGAGTCGAGAAAATGGAAAGGGCTGTGGAACACATGGCTCCAAAGTTGGCATTTCAGTGTGATCTGTGCCCACAATCCTGAGAACTTGAAAATAAGGAAAATCTTCTCCAGGTGGGCGTCGCAAATGATGATGACGAAAAGGCTGTGCAGCTAGCATGCTGTCAGGCTATGTTGACACATGGTGTCGACATGAATGCATCCTTTCTGACGATGGGTGCTGTTTTTTATCTGTAATCGAAGCGTCAGTCGGCACTATGAAAGCACACACACTCACCGTCACACCGGTTCGCTAGGGGACATAACCCACCTGGCCCCTACAAGCCGCCGAAGCCCGTGCCGCTGCTACTGACAAATTCCCTGCACAACAGACTTCGTTCATCGTCTTCTTCGTGACATCGTCCAGAGCTGTCCGTATCTTCCCCCACCAAAGGTATCATCTTATCATCACCCAGTCCTACAGCGCCCACTGCCATCTCCTGGAGCACGTCCTCCCTTCTCCTGCTGTCCACCATTCACTCCCTTTTCCCTCAACTTCTCCCATAAATCCACCGAATCTACTGCCCCCAACTGCCAGACCCTGCTCCAGCCCTGCCCTCTGATTCTTCCCTCCCCCCTTCCACATTACATTTTGTTCAGTCATGTCCCACACAGGTTCACATTTGCTGAGCGTCCATATCTAAGGACTCACCACTGTCCACCCAAAAACGCCAAAACGACCAGAGAGCCTGTCCCTCGCCACATTCCCATTCAACCTACTTTCCAACCCTCTCAGCAGCCAACCATAAAAAACAACCAAATTGCCCCGTACCCACTATCCCCAGGGACACCTCTCACCCTCACACCACCACCCCAACCCCACTCCCAACCACCAACAATATACACCTTTATCCTTGCCAGCCTCGACCCACAATTCCTTGAAGCCCACAAACGGAATCTACAGATCTGTAAATACCATCCCAGTGCCCTTATATCCCTTATCATCTCCTTAAAATACTGTCTCAAATACTGAAATTTTGGTAACCTATTGGACCAAACTACTGTGGTCAATAGTCCCTAGACTTACTACTTAAGCTTAATTTCACTAAGGATGACACACACACACACACACACACACACACACACACACACACACACACACACACGCCTGAAGGAGAACTCGAACCTCTGGCAGGAGCGACCACCCAATATGTAGCATGCTGCCTCAAACCACATTGCCAATCCCAGGTGGCAGGATTGTAAACCTTTCCATTCGTACCACGTCCCTATGAAACCGCACCATCTCCGTCGATCAGATGCCTCCTTAACCCTTTTACCTCCTTCGTAGCTCCACACCAGTCACAACCTCCCCAATACCTGCCGACATTCACCACCATAATAACAAACCTGGTAACACAGAGACTGAGATGCTGGTGGAGCTGAACTCATGCACACAATAGGCTCTGCCTTCTGTATTAATAATGCAATGATCCCGTACTTTCTCATAGCACGTTCCATAATCTGTTCCACCTCTTCCGCTTAGGACACCGTCCAATTCGTCACCCTCCAAAACATGCTCCTTCCAGTGTCGCCATATCCTTGAAGGAGATACCTTCGCCACCCACTCTATCTTCTTCCTCGACATGAAAGCCGCACACCCCCACAATCAGGCTCATTTCACCTTCTCCCACCATAACTTCCTTGTTTAAGCTCTTTCCTTTTTCTGTAACCCTCCCTTCTCTTTTCCCCCTTTCCATCTATCAAGGCGCAGAAGAACCTCTCCTCTGCACCAAATCCGATCCCTTCCTACTAATTAGCACATCCTTATGCAAACCCTCTCTCAATAGAGCCTCGATGCGTTTCTTGTCACTGAAACATACATCAAACCCGACCACACCATCAACATCGCGCCTTACCTCCTCCACCTACCGAATATCCCAGTCCCTTGCAAGAGGCAGGATTGCCAAGGCCCACCTTCGGCATCACCTTACTTGGCATCAACCGTTCCTTATCCTCAGGCTGTTTCTCTGCTTCATCACTGTCACCTGTGGCACAATCTACATCTGATCCACCTTCACTCTCCCCTATGTCATCGTAGCCGTCACAGACCGAAGCTGTTAAACTTAAGTGATCGCTTTCGATCTTGCTCAAAATGTTCAACTATTTGTAAATCTATCGGACTCAACTACTGTGTTATTAACCCGTAGCCTACAAACCACTTAAACTAAGGTAAACTAAACTAAGGACAACACAAACACCCATGCCCGAGGCGGGACTCGAACCCTGGTCGGCGAACAGCCGCGCGCACCACAGCACAGAGCCCATGTGCGAAAGGCTAATTCACCGCGGCATTCCGATCTTAATATCCATTCTGGCACTCATAGTAATCTTCGATAGTGGATTCAGTTACTCCATCGAAGGCGACATTGTCCCCCTTCCCCACCATACCCATGTTAGCAACAGCACCCCAGATGTCATCATTGCCTACCGTAACATCTTTGGGTGTGTCACCGCCGAAGTTCTTGACCCCGTTGGCAGTGACGATCACTCTGTCCTCATCAGTTTTTCTTAGAACCTCCCGACCCCTGTATCCTCCACCCTGCCCCTCCACCCAAACTATCTGTAACCCGCAGTACAAGGAACATGAAAGAGTTGGAATAAATTGTTCGCCTTCTATTCAAATTTCTAAGGTTTTATTAATTACAAATCAGCAGTCTACAGAGCATACTTCAAATACTTAAATTTAGAAGACTGATAATAATCTCTTGACGAGAATTCAAAAATTTAGTATTTAATCTGATAAGATTTAATTTGGTTTCACAACGAATTGGTAACTGCATTAAACAAAAATAGAGAATAACTAGCTGAAAACCGGCGTTGCCCGGGTATTTCTTTATTCCTGCCATTTGTCAAGTATATATTCATTTGTATAATGGCTGTATGCCTGTGAAATCTTTTGGGAATACAATTAGTAGTAAAGAAGTAATAGATTAAAAATTAGTGCGTGATGCGACGGTTTTTCATGAACGTTACTGTTTATGTGCTCATATATCAAGAACCCACTCCCGTGAACCACAGACATTGCCGAGGTGGGGTGGCTTGCGTGCCTCGACGATACAGATAGCCGTGCCGTAGGTGCAACCACAGCGGAGGGGTATCTGTGGAGAGGCCAGACAAACGTGTGGTTCCTGAAGAGGGGCAGAAGCCTTTTCAGTAGTTACAGGGGCAAGAGTCTGGATGATTGACTGAGCTGGCCTTGTAACATCAGCTAATGTGGCCTTGCCACACAGCTACTGCGAACGGCTGAAAGCAAGGGGAAACTACAGCCGTTACTTTTCCCGAGGGCATGCAGCTCTACTGTATGAACATATGATGATGGCATCATCTCGGGTAAAATATTCCGGAGGTAAAATAGTCCCCCATTCGGATCTCCGCGCGGGGACTACTCAGGAGGATGTGATCATCAGGAAAGACAATACTGGCATTCTACGGGTCGGAGCGTGGAATGTTAGATCCCTTAATAGAGTAGGAAAATTAGAAAATTTAAAAAGAGAAATGGATAGGTTGAAGTTAGATATAGTGGGGATTAGTGAAGATCGGTGGAAAGAGGAACAGGATTTCTGGTCAGGCAAGTACAGGATTATAAAAACAAAATCAGTTGGGGGTGTTACAGGAGTAGGTCTGATAATGAATAAGACAATAGAAATGCGGGTAAACTACTATGAGCAACACAGTGATCGCATTATCGTAGTAAAGATAGATACGAAGCCAACACCGACCACAGTAGTGCAGGTTTATATGCGAAGTAGCTCTGCCGATGATGAGGAGATCGAAGAAATATATGAAGAGCTAAAGGAATTTTTCAGACAATTAAGGGAGAGGAAAACGTAATTGTTATGGGAGACTGGAATTCGGTAGCAGGACAAGGAAGGGAAGGGAAGATAGTAGGTGAATATGGTCTGGGCAAAAGGAATGAAAGAGGAAGCCGCCTGGTAGAATTGTGCGCGGAACATAATTTAGTTATAACAAACACCTGGTTTAAGAATCACAAAAGAAGGTTGTATACGTGGAAGAGACCAAGAGACACCGGGAGATGCCAGATAGATTTTATAATGGTAAGACATAGATTTCGGAACCAGGTTTGAAACTGTAAGACATACCCAGGGGCAGATATAGACTCTGACCATAACTTATAGGTTATGAACTGTAGGCTGAAACCCAAGAAACTACAAAAAGGTAGAGGAGATGGGACCTGAATAAATTTAAGGAACCCGAAGTTCTTAAGAATTTCAGAGGGAGCTTTAGGCAACAGTTGACAGAAACGGGGGAAAATAAAACAGTAGAGGAGAGATGAAATAGTGAAGGCATCAGATGACAAAATAGGTAGGAAGGCAAGACCTACAAAAAATCCTTGGAGATCACAGGAAATACTAAATTTAATAGATGAAACGAGAAAATATAAAAATGCAGTAAATGAAACAGTCAAAATGGAGTACAGACTAAGAAATGAGATTGACAGAAAGTGCAGAATGGCTTAGCAGGAGTGGCTAG